>CM067841.1:26657876-27996411 GCA_034509565.1 Triticum monococcum | reverse complement strand
GGATGGAGTAAATATATGCAGAATTTTAGCAATGGAGTAAAAAAAATTATTCCACTAAACCGTATAGGGAATCGGCTAGGTCAAACTTAATGAAGTAAAAAAGCAAAATTTACTTCACTAAGTTGATATAGGAGATCAGTTAGAAATGCTCAACTTGGTCGTCCAGCTTAGTGCCCTGTCTTTTTGAGGAATGATTCATACCGTACACTTGTTCCATCCGAGTGAAAAAGGTGTAGTCCTTCCTTGCCGCTTATAAAATTATACTCCTACAACCAGTAGCGGTAATTAATATGGATGAGAGGAAGTAGCAAAATGGGATGATGACTTTTTTAACACAGCACAGATACAAGCACTTATGCATACGCGCATACACTCACCTTTATGAATGTATACAAGCACACCTTACTCCAGAGATCGAGCCAGCATATCATTTTAAGATTTACGAAGTCATAAAGACTAAGCCGACATGTCATCTTGAGATTTACGAAATCACCATAGACAATGATCCGATCTCTAATTAGTAGCGTACCCCAACATGCAAAGAGGAAAAAGAAGGGACCACTTGCGGTAACCAAGTAATATTACTAATCATTTTTTTTCTTTTCTTTTTTTCGAAAATTATTACTGGTCATTCTGACCTGACGAGTCATTCTCAAAAGCGTATCATCACTGACTCATGATTGATAATGCATTCATCCAAGGAGCATGTACAACCATAATATGCATGTGCAAATAAATTAGGAAGTCTATCTCCATAGAAGCACATGCGGCTAAACGATGTAGTGTACCAGGGACGAGACTTGCCTGCTCCCCGCACGTGCGCTCATCCGTGCTCCCGTGTACGTGGCTTGATTTGATTGGAACAAAATATAGTCCGGCCCCATCTCCTTAAAATCAGAGGGAAGATGATTAGATTAAAAAGGAAAAAAGAAAAAAAATAGCCGTAGTATGAAGTGGGAGCACGGATGAACACAACATCTAATGACATGTACATGTATCCGGATTAGTCGTTGGCGGATAAAAATTGAAAGATCAACCACATCCTAAATGAACGATAAATATATGTAACCAATCAAAGCCAAGCCAACAAATTATTTTTCTAGAACCCGTGATACAAAGGCATAAGCCAATATTTTAGGCCCTGTTTGATAGCAAAGTATTTTAAGAATACTATAGTTTTTGAGATTATCATGGTTTTATTTACAATGAGTTGTTTGGTTGCCCCTAACAACTGTGCTTTTAATAGTGTAGTATTGGGCAAACTGTAGTTTTTTCTCTGCATAAAAAAAGAACCCCAAACCTCTTTTTTAAAAACAGAGCTGCTGAGTGCTTAAACACAACGGCTAAACAGCAAAATTTACAGCGTTATACGGCAACAACCAAACAGGTTTTATGTATTGTGAATACTGCAAAATACTCTGTTTTAATAAAACTATGGTATCTTACACCTATAAGCAAAATTACTGTAGTTTTTGATACTTTGGTTTATATAATACTTTGCTATCAAACACAGCCTTATTTTTCTTGAATACTTTAGGTCAAATTTGTCACAGCCCATCTTTATCTAATCTAATAATAAAACACAAATTGCTTCTGCCCATCCGTTACTAAAAGTGTCCTATAAAAGTTGATAATATTTATCAAACTGCCACCCGTAAGTCAAGAAAAATGATTCATTTTTAATTCAAAATCTCCGCCAGCTTTAGTTCTTATATAATGATACACTCAAATAACATCAGCACACAAGTTTTTTTTTTTGAAACTCCATAACTTTATTCATCAAATGATAGCCAAATCGTTTACAAAGAGATGAAGAATAAAGTCAGGGATGTTTTCCCATACTTCAGATTTTTTAACTCTAATACAATGTTTTGCTAATGCATCCGCTACTGAGTTGGCCTCTCTGCTGCAATGAACAAAGGAGATATGAGCAAATTGCATTGTCATTAGAGAGCACTCAGCTATAATAGGAACTGCAGGTCCCATATATGCATTAGGATCCGAGATTGCCTCCAGCGCCATTGTGCTATCCGATTCGATCACCAGTTTGGTACAACCCAAATTTGCAGCTAAATTTAGTCCACACCGAATAGCAATCATCTCTGCTTCTTCTACATTGGGAACATGTGCTAGTAACTGAGAGGCTGCGCCCAGGAACTGACCCTGATCATTGCGTGCAATGACTCCACAAGAACCTGAGAGATTCTCCACATTAAAGGATGCATCAACATTTATCTTTACCATTCCCACATCTGGTTTCTTCCATACCTGGTCCCTTTTACGAACAACATATTTTGGAGTATTAGCCCGGACGAAATTAGTGGCTAGGACCTGTATTGAGATGGCCGTTTGTTCTATCGTTTAGGTAGTTTCCCCCCTCATATACATTCTCCTCTGCCACCAGATAAACCACATTGCCACCAAAATGAATTCGGGTGTTGGGATGTTATTTACCTCCGTATGTATCTAGAGCAAAGCATCAAGGTTCATCGAGCCCGAGCGATCCTGCACGATAACTTTGTCGATCTCCGCCGATACCCCCAACTTTTCCCATATTGCATGTGCTCGAGGGCATGTGAACAGGCAATGTTGGATGTCCTCCAATCCACAATTACAAAGCGTGCACTGTGGCATTAGTGGAATATGCCGGCTGGCCAGCACCCCATAGCAAGGCAACACTCCCTTCAACACTTTCCATCCAAAATGTTTAACTTTCCCTGGTAACCTTAACTTCCACAGCTCTTTCCATATCCCATGATCATTTGCACTTCCTTGGCTATTCCGGTTAAAGTGTCGTCCATACTGGTTTTGAAATTCAATGTGATATGCCGATCTCACCGAGAACGTCCCCGACCTTGTATGGTGCCAAGCAACAAAGTCCTCCACCACTTCAACTTTAAGATGGATCAGTAAGATTCTGTTTACATCAACAGGCGAAAATACTTGCCGAATGAGGTCCTCATCCCACTGTCCCGTGTGAGGATCAATTATCTCCTGAACTTCTGTTAACATGATGCCACATCTGGGTGTGATCAACTCCCTATTTGCACTTGAGGGAATCCAAGGGTCATCCCATAGATTGATGTGTGAACCAGATCCTGCCCGCCAGATGCATCCTCTTTTGAAAGTATTTATTCCTTCGACAATGCTTTGCCAAGTAAACGAAGCTCCCTTTTTTGGACCAGCCTTCAATATATCTCCACTTGGATAATATTTTGCGCTCAAAACTCTTGCACACAGGGAATCAGGGTTTTGGAGTAGACGCCAACATTGCTTTGCTAACATAGCAAGATTAAAGCTGTGAAGGTCTCTAAACCCCATACCACCCCTTTTCTTTGAAGGAAATATGCCCTAGAGGCAATAATAAAGTTATTATTTATTTCCTTATATCATGATAAATGTTTATTATTCATGCTAGAATTGTATTAACCGGAAACATAATACATGTGTGAATACATAGACAAACAGAGTGTCACTAGTATGCCTCTACTTGACTAGCTCGTTAATCAAAGATGGTTATATTTCCTAACCATGAACAAAGAGTTGTTATTTGATTAACGAGGTCACATCATTAGTTGAATGATCTGATTGACATGACCCATTTCATTAGCTTAGCACCCGATCGTTTAGTATGTTGCTATTGCTTTCTTCATGACTTATACATGTTCCTATGACTATGAGATTATGCAACTCCCGTTTGCCGGAGGAACACTTTGGGTACTACCAAACGTCACAACGTAACTGGGTGATTATAAAGGAGTACTACAGGTGTCTCCAATGGTAGATGTTGGGTTGGCGTATTTCGAGATTAGGGTTTGTCACTCCGATTGTCGGAGAGGTATCTCTGGGCCCTCTCGGTAATACACATCACATAAGCCTTGCAAGCATTATAACTAAGATGTTAGTTGTGAGATGATGTATTACGGAACGAGTAAAGAGACTTGCCAGTAACGAGATTGAACTAGGTATTGGATACCGACGATCGAATCTCGGGCAAGTAACATACCGATGACAAAGGGAACAACGTATGTTGTTATGCGGTCTGACCGATAAAGATCTTCATAGAATATGTAGGAGCCAATATGGGCATCCAGGTCCCGCTATTGGTTATTGACCGGAGACGTGTCTCGGTCATGTCTACATTGTTCTCGAACCGTAGGGTCCGCACGCTTAACGTTACGATGACAGTTATTATGAGTTTATGCATTTTGATGTACCGAAGGTTGTTCAGAGTCCCGGATGTGATCACGTACATGACGAGGAGTCTCGAAATGGTCGAGACATAAATATTGATATATTGGAAGCCTATGTTTGGACATCGGAAGTGTTCCGGGTGAAAACGGGAATTTTACCGGAGTACCGGGAGGTTACCGGAACCCCCCGGGAACCAAATGGGCCTTATTGGGCCTTAGTGGAAAGGAGAAAGGGGCAGCCCAAGGTGGGCTGCGCGCCTCCCCCCTCCCCTAGTCCTATTAGGACTAGGAGAGGTGGCCGGCCCCCTTCTCCCTCTCTCTTTCTCTCGAGGAGTCCTATTAGGAATAGGATTGGGGGGGAGTCCTACTCCCGGTAGGAGTAGGACTCCTCCTGCGCCCTCCTCCTTTGGCCGGCCAGCCCTCCCCTGGCAACCTTTATATACGGGGGCAGGGGCACCTCTAGACACACAAGTTGATCATTGAGATCGTTCCTTAGCCGTGTGCGGTGCCCCCTGCCACCAAATTCCACCTCGATCATATCGTTGTAGTGCTTAGGCGAAGCCCTACGTCGGTAGTACATCAAGATCGTCACCACGCCGTCGTGCTGACGGAACTCCTCCCCGAAGCTTTGCTAGATCGGAGCCCGGGGATCGTCATCGAGCTGAACGTGTGCTAAGAACTCGGAGGTGCCGGAGTAACGGTGCTTGGATCGGTCGGATCGGGAAGAAGACGTACAACTACTTCCTCTACGTTGTGTCAACGCTTCCGTTGCGATCTACAAGGGTACGTAGATCAGACTCTCCCCTCATTGCTATGCATCACCATGATCTTGCGTGTGCGTAGGAATTTTTTTGAAATTACTACGTTCCCCAACAGTGGCATCCGAGCCTAGGTTTTATGGTTTGATGTTATTTGCACGAGTAGAACACAAGTGAGTTGTGGGCGATACAAGTCATACTGCCTACCAGCATGTCATACTTTGGTTCGGCGGTATTGTTGGACGAGACGACCCGGACCAACCTTACGCGTACGCTTACGCGAGACCGGTTCCCTCGACGTGCTTTGCACATAGATGGCTTGCGGGCGACTGTCTCTCCAACTTTAGTTGAACCGAGTGTGGCTACGACCGGTCCTTGAGAAGGTTAAAACGGAGTCTATTTGACAAACTATCGTTGTGGTTTTGATGCGTAGGTGAGATGAGTTCTTACTTAAGCCCGTAGCAGCCACGTAAAACTTGCAACAACAAAGTAGAGGACGTCTAACTTGTTTTTGCAGGGCATGTTGTGATGTGATATGGTCAAGGCATGATGCTGATTTTATTGTATGAGATGATCATGTTTTGTAACCAAGTTATCGGCAACTGGCAGGAGCCATATGGTTATCGCTTTATTGTATGCAATGCAATCGCGATGTAATACTTTACTTTATTGCTAAGAGGTAGTGATAGTCGTGGAAGCATAAGATTGGCGAGACGACAACGATGCTACGATGGAGATCAAGGTGTCGCGCCGGTGACGATGGTGATCATGACGGTGCTTCAGAGATGGAGATCACAAGCACAAGATGATGATGGCCATATCATATCACTTATATTGATTGCATGTGATGTTTATCTTTTATGCATCTTATCTTGCTTTGATTGACGGTAGCATTATAAGATGATCTCTCACTAAATTATCAAGAAGTGTTCTCCCTGAGTATGCACCGTTGCCAAAGTTCGTCGTGCCCAGACACCACGTGATGATCGGGTGTGATAAGCTCTATGTCCATCTACAACGGGCGCAAGCCAGTTTTGCACACGCAGAATACTCAGGTTAAACTTGACGAGCCTAGCATATGCAGATATGGAATCGGAACACAGAGACCGAAAGGTCGAGCGTGAATCATATAGTAGATATGATCAACATAATGATGTTCACCATTGAAAACTACTCCATCTCACATGATGATCGGTTATGGTTTAGTTGATTTGGATCACGTGATCACTTAGAGGATTAGAGGGATGTCTATCTAAGTGGGAGTTCTTAAGTAATTTGATTAACTGAACTTAAATTTATCATGAACTTAGTACCTGATAGTATCTTGCTTGTTTATGTTGATTGTAGATAGATGGCTCGTGTTGTTGTTCCGTTGAATTTTAATGCGTTCCTTGAGAAAGCAAAGTTCAAAGATGATGGTAGCAATTACACGGACTGAGTCCGTAACCTAAGGATTATCCTCATTGCTGCACAGAAGAATTACGTCCTGGAAGCACCGCTGGGTGCCAGGCCTGCTGCTGGAGCAACACCAGATGTTATGAATGTCTGGCAGAGCAAAGCTGATGACTACTCGATAGTTCAGTGTGCCATGCTTTACGGCTTAGACTCGGGACTTCAACGACGTTTTGAACGTCATGGAGCATATGAGATGTTCCAGGAGTTGAAGTTAATATTTCAAGCAAATGCCCGAATTGAGAGATATGAAGTCTCCAATAAGTTCTATAGCTGCAAGATGGAGGAGAACAGTTCTGTCAGTGAGCATATACTCAAAATGTCTGGGTATAATAATCACTTGATTCAGATGGGAGTTAATCTTCCAGATGATTGCGTCATTGATAGAATTCTCCAATCACTGCCACCAAGCTACAAGAGCTTCGTGATGAACTATAATATGCAAGGGATGAACAAGACTATTCCCGAGCTCTTCGCAATGCTGAAAGCTGCGGAGGTAGAAATCAAGAAGGAGCATCAAGTGTTGATGGTCAACAAGACCACTAGTTTCAAGAAAAAGGGCAAAGGGAAGAAAAAGGGGAACTTCAAGAAGAACAGCAAGCAAGTTGCTGCTCAGGAGAAGAAACCCAAGTCTGGACCTAAGCCTGAAACTGAGTGCTTCTACTGCAAGCAGACTGGTCACTGGAAGCAGAACTGCCCCAAGTATTTGGCGGATAAGAAGGATGGCAAGGTGAACAAAGGTATATGTGATATACATGTTATTGATGTGTACCTTACTAGAGCTCGCAGTAGCACCTGGGTATTTGATACTGATTCTGCTGCTAATATTTGCAACTCGAAACAGGGACTACGGAATAAGCGGACACTAGCAAAGGACGAGGTGACGATGCGCGTGGGAAACGGTTCCAAAGTCGATGTGATCGCGGTCGGCACGCTACCTCTACATCTACCTTCGGGATTAATATTAGACCTAAATAATTGTTATTTGGTGCCAGCGTTGAGCATGAACATTATATCTGGATCTTGTTTAATGCGAGATGGTTATTCATTTAAATCAGAGAATAATGGTTGTTCTATTTATATGAGTAATATCTTTTATGGTCATGCACCTTTGAAGAGTGGTCTATTTTTGATGAATCTCGATAGTAGTGATACACATATTCATAATGTTGAAACCAAAAGATGCAGAGTTGATAATGATAGTGCAACTTATTTGTGGCACTGCCGTTTAGGTCATATCGGTATAAAGCGCATGAAGAAACTCCATAATGATGGACTTTTGGAACCACTTGATTATAAATCACTTGGTACTTGCGAACCGTGCCTCATAGGCAAGATGACTAAAACACCGTTCTCTGGTACTATGGAGAGAGCAACAGATTTATTGTAAATCATACATACCGATGTATGTGGTCCGATGAATATTGAGGCTCGTGGCGGATATCGTTATTTTCTCACCTTCACAGATGATTTAAGCAGATATGGGTATATCTACTTAATGAAACACAAGTCTGAAACATTTGAAAAGTTTAAAGAATTTCAGAGTGAAGTTGAAAATCATCGTAACAAGAAAATAAAGTTTCTACGATTTGATCGTGGAGGAGAATATTTGAGTTATGAGTTTGGTGTACATTTGAAAAATTGTGGAATAGTTTCGCAACTCACGCCACCCAGAACACCACAGCGTAATGGTGTGTCCGAACGTCGTAATCGTACTTTACTAGATATGGTGCGATCTATGATGTCTCTTACTGATTTACCGCTATCATTTTGGGGTTATGCTTTAGAGACGGCCGCATTCACGTTAAATAGGGCACCATCAAAATCCGTTGAGACGACGCCTTATGAACTATGGTTTGGCAAGAAACCAAAGTTGTCGTTTCTTAAAGTTTGGGGCTGCGATGCTTATGTGAAAAAGCTTCAACCTGATAAGCTCGAACCCAAAGCGGAGAAATGTGTCTTCATAGGATACCCAAAGGAGACTGTTGGGTACACCTTCTATCACAGATCCGAAGGCAAGACATTCGTTGCTAAGAATGGATCATTTCTAGAGAAGGAGTTTCTCTTGAAAGAAGTGAGTGGGAGGAAAGTAGAACTTGACGAGGTAACTGTACCTGCTCCCTTATTGGAAAATAGTACATCACAGAAAACTGTTTCTGCGACACCTATACCAATTAGTGAGGAAGCTAATGATGATGATCATGAAACTTCAGGACAAGATACTACTGAACCACGTAGATCAACCAGAGTGAGATTCGCACCAGAGTGGTACGGTAATCCAATTCTGGAAGTCATGCTACTAGATCATGATGAACCTACGAACTATGAAGAAGCGATGGTGAGCCCAGATTCCGCAAAGTGGCTTGAAGCCATGAAATCTGAGATGGGATCCATGTATGAGAACAAATTATGGACTTTGGTTGACTTGCCCGATGATCGGCAAGCAATTGAGAATAAATGGATCTTCAAGAAAAAGACTGACGCTGACGGTAATATTACTGTCTATAAAGCTCGACTTGTCGCAAAAGGTTTTCGACAAGTTCAAGGGGTTGACTACGATGAGACCTTCTCACCCGTAGCGATGCTTAAGTCTGTCAGAATCATGTTAGCAATTGCCGCATTTTATGATTATGAAATTTGGCAGATGGATGTCAAAACTGCATTCCTGAATGGATTTCTGGAAGAAGAGTTGTATATGATGTAACCAGAAGGTTTTGTCGATCCAAAGGGAGCTAACAAAGTGTGCAAGCTCCAGCGATCCATTTATGGACTGGTGCAAGCCTCTCGGAGTTGGAATAAACGCTTTGATAGTGTGATCAAAGCATTTGGCTTTATACAGACTTTTGGAGAAGCCTGTATTTACAAGAAAGTGAGTGGGAGCTCTGTAGGATTTCTGATATTATATGTGGATGACATATTGCTGATTGGAAATGATATAGAATTTCTGGATAGCATAAAGGGATACTTGAATAAAAGTTTTTCGATGAAAGACCTCGGGGAAGCTGCTTACATATTAGGCATAAAGATCTATAGAGATAGATCAAGACGCTTAATTAGACTTTCACAAAGCACATACCTTGACAAGATTTTGAAGAAGTTCAAAATGGATCAAGCAAAGAAAGGGTTCTTGCCTGTGTTACAAGGTGTGAAGTTGAGTCAGACTCAATGCCCGACCACTGCAGAAGATAGAGAGAAAATGAAAGATGTTCCCTATGCTTCAGCCATAGGCTCTATCATGTATGCAATGCTGTGTACCAGACCTGATGTGTGCCTTGCTATAAGTTTAGCAGGGAGGTACCAAAGTAATCCAGGACTGGATCACTGGACAGCGGTCAAGAACATCCTGAAATATCTGAAAAGGACTAAGGATATGTTTCTCGTATATGGAGGTGACAAAGAGCTCACTGTAAGAGGTTACGTTGATGCAAGCTTTGACACTGATCCGGACGATTCTAAATCGCAAACCGGATACGTGTTTACTTTAAACGGTGGAGCTGTCAGTTGGTGCAGTTCTAAACAAAGCGTCGTAGCGGGATCTACATGTGAAGCAGAGTACATAGCTGCTTCGGAAGCAGCGAACGAAGGAGTCTGGATGAAGGAGTTTATATCTGATCTAGGTGTCATACCTAGTGCATCGGGTCCAATGAAAATATTTTGTGACAATACTGGTGCAATTGCTTTAGCAAAGGAATCCAGATTTCACAAAAGGACCAAACACATCAAGAGACGCTTCAACTCCATCCGGGATCTAGTCCAGGTGGGAGACATAGAGATTTGCAAGATACATACGGATCTGAATGTTGCAGACCCGTTGACTAAGCCTCTTCCACGAGCAAAACATGATCAGCACCAAGGCTCCATGGGTGTTAGAATCATTACTGTGTAATCTAGATTATTGACTCTAGTGCAAGTGGGAGACTGAAGGAAATATGCCCTAGAGGCAATAATAAAGTTATTATTTATTTCCTTATATCATGATAAATGTTTATTATTCATTCTAGAATTGTATTAACCGGAAACATAATACATGTGTGAATACATAGACAAACAGAGTGTCACTAGTATGCCTCTACTTGACTAGCTCGTTAATCAAAGATGGTTATGTTTCCTAACCATGAACAAAGAGTTGTTATTTGATTAACGAGGTCACATCATTAGTTGAATGATCTGATTGACATGACCCATTTCATTAGCTTAGCACCCGATCGTTTAGTATGTTGCTATTGCTTTCTTCATGACTTATAGATGTTCCTATGACTATGAGATTATGCAACTCCCGTTTGCCGGAGGAACACTTTGGGTACTACCAAACGTCACAACATAACTGGGTGATTATAAAGGAGTACTACAGGTGTCTCCAATGGTAGATGTTGGGTTGGCGTATTTCGAGATTAGGGTTTGTCACTCCGATTGTCGGAGAGGTATCTCTGGGCCCTCTCGGTAATACACATCACATAAGCCTTGCAAGCATTATAACTAAGATGTTAGTTGTGAGATGATGTATTACGGAACGAGTAAAGAGACTTGCCAGTAACGAGATTGAACTAGGTATTGGATACCGACGATCGAATCTCGGGCAAGTAACATACCGATGACAAAGGGAACAACGTATGTTGTTATGCGGTCTGACCGATAAAGATCTTCGTAGAATATGTAGGAGCCAATATGGGCATCCAGGTCCCGCTATTGGTTATTGACCGGAGACGTGTCTCGGTCATGTCTACATTGTTCTCGAACCGTAGGGTCCGCACGCTTAACGTTACGATGACAGTTATTATGAGTTTATGCATTTTGATGTACCGAAGGTTGTTCGGAGTCCCGGATGTGATCACGGACATGACGAGGAGTCTCGAAATGGTCGAGACATAAATATTGATATATTGGAAGCCTATGTTTGGACATCGGAAGTGTTCCGGGTGAAATCGGGAATTTTACCGGAGTACCGGGAGGTTACCGGAACCCCCCGGGAACCAAATGGGCCTTATTGGGCCTTAGTGGAAAGGTGAAAGGGGCAGCCCAAGGTGGGCTGCGCGCCTCCCCCCTCCCCTAGTCCTATTAGGACTAGGAGAGGTGGCCGGCCCCCTTCTCCCTCTCTCTCGCTCGAGGAGTCCTATTAGGAATAGGATTGGGGGGGGGGGGGTCCTACTCCCGGTAGGAGTAGGACTCCTCCTGCGCCCTCCTCCTTTGGCTGGCCAGCCCTCCCCCTGCCAACCTTTATATACGGGGGCAGGGGGCACCTCTAGACACACAAGTTGATCATTGAGATCGTTCCTTAGCCGTGTGTGGTGCCCCCTGCCACCAAATTCCACCTCGATCATATCGTTGTAGTGCTTAGGCGAAGCCCTACGTCGGTAGTACATCAAGATCGTCACCACGCCGTCGTGCTGACGGAACTCCTCCCCGAAGCTTTGCTGGATCGGAGCCCGGGGATCGTCATCGAGCTGAACGTGTGCTAAGAACTCGGAGGTGCCGGAGTAACAGTGCTTGGATCGGTCGGATCGGGAAGAAGACGTACGACTACTTCCTCTACGTTGTGTCAACGCTTCCGTTGCGATCTACAAGGGTACGTAGATCAGACTCTCCCCTCGTTGCTATGCATCACCATGATCTTGCATGTGCGTAGGAAATTTTTTGAAATTACTACGTTCCCCAACATTCTTTGGTACACACATTTTCCACCACGCAAACCAATGCATTTTCCTCTTTCCTCTCCATCTCCCCACCAAAAACCCGATATTTCATCGGTAATTGACTTACATATTCCTTTCGGCAGCTTGAATACAGACATAGCATATGAGGGGATTGATAGTGCTACTGCCTTAATCAGGATCTCCTTGCCCTGAATTGAGAGGATCTTTTCTTTCCACCCTTTCAACCTCTTGCATACTCTGTCCACCAAGTGCTGAAAACAGTCACTTCGGTCCACACCAACAATTGTTGGTAGACCAAGATATGTGTCTGACAAGGCTTCAGTGAGGATATCCAACATAGCACATACACTTTCCCTGTCATTTACTCTAGTATTAGGACTGAAAAAAACACTTTACTTTGGGGTACTTACTCGCTGCCCTGAACATTCACAGTATATGTCCAAATTTTTCTTCAGTGTTGTTGCATTCTGAACTGTTGCATTCATCAGGATCAAACAATCATCTACAAACAGCAAGTGTGAGATAGATGGTGCATTTCGGGAGACTTTTACTCCTTCCAAACCACCAGTTTCTTCCTCATGAGCCAGCATACTAGAGAGTCCTTCTGAGCAGATCAAGAATAGATATGGTGATAATGGGTCCCCCTGCCTCAGGCCTCGGCCTGGAAAAAACTCCTCTATTTTCAGTGTCATTAAATCGAACTCTGTAGCTCACTGAAGACACGCATTCCATGATGAGCTCAATCCATTGTTCATGAAAACCCATGTAGCGCAATGGCTATGCCCTTTTTTCTCTCTAACGCGCCTCCATCACCAGCACGCGGTAATGGGCTGGCCCACGTGCAGGTTATCGTGCCCCCTGTTTTCTATTTCGTTTTTTGCATTTCACTTTCTCAATTTTTTTCCTTCTTTAAACTAATTTGGAGTTTCCAAAAAACAAATTTCAAAAAGCTGTGAATTCTTTTTAAATATTGAAAAATCATAACTATTTGTGAATTCGAAAAACATTTGGAGAATCATGAAACGTTCATGATTTCAAAAAATTGTTTAGATATTAAAAAAAACTAAAGACTTCAACAAAATGTTCATAATTTTTTGAAAAATGTTGAATGAGTATTTGAAAAATGTGGAATGGGTATTAAAAATATTTAATGATTATTTGAAAAATATTGAACAAGTATTTGAAAAAAAGTTGAATAAGTATTAAAAAAGTTGAACACGTATTCGTAAACTGTTGAACGAGTATGAAAAGATGTTGAAAAAGTATTTTAAAACTATTTAAATAAGTATTAATATGTTGAACAAGTATTTAAAAAATGTTGAATAAACGTCCGGACCATGTTGAACGTGTTAACAAAAAAATGTTCATCGCTAATAAATAAATGTTTTTTGACACATACAGAAATGTAGAGTCAAAACGAAAACAGACATAAGGAAAATAAAAATAAAAACAAAAAATATAGAAGAAAAATGAAAACCAAACAAATTTGAAAAAGCTGTGAATTCTTTTTAAATATTGAAAAATCATAACTATTTGTGAATTCAAAAAACATTTGGAGAATCATGAAACGTTCATGATTTCAAAAAATTGTTTAGATATTATAAAAAACTAAAGACTTCAACAAAATGTTCATAATTTTTTGACAAATGTTGAATGAGTATTTGAAAAATGTGGAATGGGTATTAAAAATATTTAATGATTATTTGAAAAATATTGAACAAGTATTTGAAAAATGTTGAATAAGTATTAAAAAAGTTGAACACGTATTCGTAAACTGTTGAACGAGTATGAAAAACTGTTGAAAAATTATTTAAAAATATTTAAATAAGTATTAATATGTTGAACAAGTATTTAAAAAATGTTGAATAAACGTCTGGACCATGTTGAACGTGTAAACAAAAAAATGTTCATCACTAATAAATAAATGTTTTTTGACACGTACGGAAATGTAGAGTTAAAACGAAAACAGACATAAGGAAAATAAAAACAAAAACAAAAAATATAGAAGAAAAATGAAAACCCAACAAAAATGGAGAAGAAAAAAGAAAATTAAGAATGTAGAATGAAAAAACCATGAAAACAAAACAAAGAGAAACCAAAAGAAAAATATATTATAATAACGAAAAATGGAAAGCCAGAGAAAAATAATAAAACCAAACAAAAAAGAAAAAAAGAAAAAAATTATTGAATAAGTATTTGAAAAATGTTGACTAAGAATTAAAAAATTTAACGAGTATTTGAAGGTATTAAATAATTGTTAGAAATGTTGAAAAATTATTTGAAAAATGTTGAATAAGTATTAAGAAATGTTTAATGAGTATTTAAAAAAGGTTGAACAGGTATTTAAAAATGATGAATAACTATTAAAATGTTGAAGAAGTATTTGAAAAATATTGAACGAGCATTAAAAAATGTAGAAAAAGTATTTAAAAATATTGAAATAAATATTAAAATGTTGAATAAGTGTTCCGACAATGTTGACCGTGCAAACGAAAAATGTTGATCGCTTATTAAAAAATATTTTCGATACAGACGAGCATGTAGAGTGAAAACGAAAACAAACATAAGAAAAAAAATCAAAAAGAAAAACAAAAAATAGAAAAAAAGAATACCAAGCAAAATTGAGAAGAACAAAGAAAACAAAGAATGTAGAATAAAAAAACCATGAAAATAACAAAAATAAACCAAAATAAAAATGAATTATAATAAAAAAATAGGAAAGCTGTAGAAAAATAATAAAACCAAACAAAAAAGAAGGAAAAAAAAGGAGAAATAAAAAAACCTTCGGTGTTTTACCTCATGTAGTGTGCGACTCTTGTATGAACACAAACCCAAGAGTGACGAGATGGGATCGAGTGACGGCGGCGGGAGGAAAAAATAGGTTTAGGTTTAGGTGGTGTGTAGAAATTGGTGGATCAGTGGATATGCTATGCATTTTGACGGGTATGATGGGGTTCGGGTACTACTGAAACGAGTTTGAACCCGCAAAACATGCCCGTCTTGTGCAAGGGATAGTCCACATGGTGATTCGGCGATGGAAGATGGTTACCAGTTCTAGTGTTTTTCGACGGTTCTGCCAGTCAAGATCTTCAAGAGCGGGATCCAAAATGCATGGAGTATTTCTTCGGCCGACGACCCACAAAATGTGGGTCGCCATTTTGTGGCAGTGCCTGTTGAGAGGCTCATAACGCAGCTTGGCTGCTATGGCACTATCTTGGATCTTGGCAAGTTGGAGGCCTATGTTTCGCCGCCCACTTCGGTGACGGCGTGGGCTCCCGTTCGCAGCGACGGCTTAATCATTCAATCATTCGCAAGTTTAGAAAGATCAATCATTGAGTATCTACAGTTCCGCAATTGCTCGGAAACTCCCTCGGATCTACAGCGATGGGCCAATCCAGAGCTCATGGCAGTCCACTACATCCATCCGAGAGATCCCACTCCACCCCAATAGCTAGTTAGGTTTCCAGTCTCCATGCTCCAGTCCACTCCATGGCGGCGGCGGCTCTCCTTCCCCTGCCGGCTCGCGGATATAGTTGACGCTGCACCGGGCTCTCACTCGCCGCTGCATCGGTGCGCCGGCATTACTCCATGATTCGGCTGGACATTGCGCCGGGAGTGAGTTTTGTGCCGCTCAAGTTTTGCTGTATTTGTTCTGCCCTGCTCAAGTTTCTTGCTTTGATCCATTCTGCAGATGTTTTGCTTGATTCGATTTGCTCGATCCGTGCTGCAGCTGTTTGAGTAGTGGCGCCCCAAGCTTCTCCGGAAAGATTGAGCCACGCTCGGCCATGAAGTGAGCCAACCTTGCCTGTGGTGACCGCCGCACTGGGCGCGCTGGGGCCTCTGCTTGGGAAGCTCTCCGATTTGCTCGCCAATGAGTGCGGACGCCTCAAAGGGGTCCGCCATGAGATCCGCTCCCTCAAGGCCGAGCTTGTGGGCATGCATGGTGCACTGACGAAGTACACCAAGCTAGAGAATCCTGATGAGCAGGTGAAGATATGGGTATCGCTGGTCAGGGAGCTATCCTATGATACTGAGGATTGTTTTGACAAGTTCATCCACGAGCTCGGCGATGGTGGGGTTCATGACGCCGGCTTCAAGGATTTCTTTCGCAAGACGGCTCACCGTTTGAAAACGCTTGGAGCTCGGCGTGGGATTGCCAGCCAAATCAACGACCTGAAGCTTCGTATCAAGCAAGTCAAAGAACTCAAGATTAGTTACAAGTTAGATGATATTGATTGTAGCAGCATTGGCCATGTGACCGTGGATCCCCGGTTGGCTGCTCTTTTTGCTGAGCAGGCACACCTTGTGGGTGTTGATGGTCCAAGAGATGATCTTGCCAAGTGGATGCTTGAAAAAGAAAACAAGCATGATCGTAGGGTGTTGTCTATTGTTGGGTTTGGTGGACTGGGAAAGACCACACTGGCAAATGAAGTATACCGCAAGATTCAAGGGCATTTTGATTGTCATGCTTTTGTGTCAGTCTCGCAAAAGCCAGATACAAAGAAAATCATCAAGGATTTGATCTCGCAGGTGTCTTGCAATGATCAATTCATGAAAGATATGGAGAGCTGGGATGAAAAAAAATCCATTGGAAAGCTAAGAGAACTATTACAAGATAAAAGGTAATATATGGTGTTGCTCATTATTTTATACGAAATATGTGTTGTGCACATGTATCATTATTCTATTTAATTGTTTCAAGGATGTAATTCTATTGTGCACAGAGTGAACACCATTGGACCCTAGCTGTGCTTGCCATTGCATGGTTTATAGGCCGACTGGAATTTTACTATTGTTTTTCTTTTAGAGTGGAATTATATCTTATCCTAATTGATTTATACTCCTACTCCCCTGTCTTAGGTATCTTGTCATCATTGATGATATATGGTGTACATTAGCATGGAAAGCAATCAATTGTGCTTTCCCAGAGAATAATTCTTCAAGCAGAATTATAACTACAACACGCATATTGGAAGTAGCAAGATCTTGTTGTCCAGATCGTGCTGACCAGATCTATGAAATGACACCTCTAAGTAACCTCCACTCTGAAAGACTATTTTTTAACAGAATCTTTGGCTCAGATGAGCGCTGCCCTGATATGCTTATTGAAGTTTCAAATACTATCTTGAAAAAGTGTGGAGGCCTACCATTGGCAATTATCAGTATAACTGGTTTATTAGCTAACAGACCATGTGTCAAAGAAGAGTGGGAAAAGGTGAAAAGATCAATTGGTTCTGACTTGAACGGAAACCAGAGTCTAGAGGGAATGAAAAACATATTGTCCTTGAGCTATAATGATCATCCACCAAACCTCAAGACTGTCTTGTTGCACTTAAGTAATTTCCCTGAGGATTATGTGATTGACAGAGAAAGGTTGGTGAGGCAATGGATTGCGGAGGGCTTTATTTCTGAAGAGCGTGGGAAGAGCTGTCAAGAGGTTGCTGAAAGTTATTTTTATGAGCTTATCAATAAAAGCCTGGTCCAACCAGTGGACATTCGTTATGATGGAATGGTTGGTGCCTGTCGAGTTCATGACATGATGCTTGAACTTATCATTTCAAAATCCATTGAAGAAAATTTCATCACTGTGGTAAACGGCAGGCAAACTGTTTGGGAAAATTTGCATTGTTCTATTCGACGATTATCAATCCAGAACATTGACCAGGAGCTTGCATCTGAATTGGCAAAGAAAGATCTAAGCCATGTACGATCTCTTATAATAACAGCATCAGGATGCATCAAGCACTTGCCCAGTCTTACTAAGTTTGAAACTTTACGTGTACTAGATTTTCAAGGTTGCCAGGGCCTGATAGAGTATGATATGGATGGTATGAAAAACCTGTTCCAGCTAAAGTACCTAAGCTTTAACCGCACAGGCATATCGGAGCTACCATGTGGAATTGTGATGCTACATGATCTAAAGATGCTTGATTTTAGGAATACAATAGTCAAATAATTGCCTTCTAGAATTGTTCAGCTAACTAAACTACAACATCTACTCAGTGGCTCAAATCAGTGGAAGCTACCAATCGGGATTGGGAATATGAAAAACTTAAGGGAGATCACAGGTTTGACATTATGAGTTCAGTAGGTGCAATGAAGGAGCTAGGGAGCCTGATCAATTTGAAGGTACTCCATGTACTGTTCATCGTGAAAGATGAAGAATCTCAAGAGTACAAGAGTCATGCAGAGATATTTCATTCCTCACTATGCAAGCTTGGCAGCTACAAACTCCAGTCTATGCGGATAAGTGCTGATAGTCCATCTCTTTTTGGGTTATTAGATTCCTGGTCTCCCCTTCCAACTCACCTCCAAAGATTTGGGATGGGCACCCATTACTGTTTATCAAAACTGCCAGAGTGGATTACTCCAGCACTCACAAGTCTTGCATACCTGGACATTAATTTAAGTGTAATAACAGAGGAGGTTCTTGGCATACTTGGAGACCTGTCTTCATTACTTTATCTGAGACTTTATACTACCAACACGGTCCATAAAGACATGCTTGTTTTACAAGGCAGAGGATTCCGATGTTTGAAGAATTTCCTTTATAAACCTTTTGGTGTAGGTGCAGGGATCCTTCTGTTTGAGGAAGGGGCACTGCCAAAGCTCGAGGAGCTTAAGCTGTGGTTCTCTGTATCAATGGCAAAGGCCTATGGGTTCTACTTAGGTATTGAGCACCTCCCATATCTGAAAGATGTGCGAGTTGGTCTTCAGAGCTGGGATGCCACATCTTCTGAAGTTGAGGCTGCAAAAGTTGCCATAAGGAATGAAGCAAGTCTCCATCCCAACCATCCCAGATTGACTCTCGAATGAAGAAATGAATAATGACAGGATGTATGGCTACTTTTACTATTACGAAATTCAAATAGTTCATGCTGTCTGCAATCTAGTTAGTTGGTTTTTCCCCTTGAATATATGTGTATTTTCTCCACATATTCAAGAAGCTTCTTGACGGGCTGATACTCTTATCTTTTAGGAAAATTGTTCAACTAAAAAACAACTGCGGGTGTTTTAACTGGAATCGTGTCCTGAAGCTACTATTCTCGTTGCCTGAAACTCAAATAAAAGTGGCCTACGTACAGATGCTATTTGATCTATGATATTCATTTTTATTTTGGGGGGATGATATTCATTTTTGCTTGGCGTGTGAACTTGGAATCAGACTGTTTCAATTTATTTACTGCATCTGTGTGGAGCTTTGTCTTCATGTACACCAGTACTACTTGATTGTAACTTAAATATTCAGACAAAAACTGGTTCAGTCAAGAGTCACTCGCTTCCGTTCTGTCTATTCAACTGGCAGCCACAGTTACATGCTGAAATTCATTCATTGTTTCAGTTAGTTGCAAATATTCACAGCTGAGGTTTCGCTGAGCGCTCTTAACTTTATTATTCAGAATTTCATTATGAGATACAGCAATTCTGAACCCTGTCATTGTTTATATAGTAGGCCCGGTATACCGGCTCGGTTTGATAGCAGAATATTTTCTAAGTATTTCGAGAATACCATAGTTTTCTTAGAATGCCATAGTATTATTTACTTTGAGGTTTTAATTATCCAAAAACATTACTAGTATTAATAGTAGAGTAGATTTACAAAGACAGTATTTTCTCTGTTTAAGAAAAACCTGGACCTGTTTTTTTAAATGGAGCGGCCGCAGGGCGCTAGCGATTCACAACAGCTCAACTCGCCTCGCCTCGCTCCCACGCCGCCGTGGACGATGCACTGTGGTCTTCAGAGATGCTCCGTCCAGCGCAGCTCCACCGCGGATGGTCATGTAACCTGTTACTCTGCATCTGATTAAGTTTTTTTTTGTTCATCTAAGCTTCAGAGGACATGTAGCACATTCACAACGTTCCCATGTTAGTCGCATCTAAGAATTTTGGGCATTTAAGCTTTTAGCAAATTGGTAGGGTTTTTTTTTTTGGGGCAGGCAATAGCAGGAGCTCTGCTTTTTCATTTAGTAAGGAGAGGGAAAAACAAGGTGTACAGACAAATGGGAACTGAACTTCAGAAAACTGGATATTCTCTCTTTCCTTTGAAGGTCCTGCGGTTGTGCTCTTTTCACAAATTCCACGCCACATAGGCTGCAGTGGTAAACTTAAGGCTTTGTCAGGGGGATTTTGAGCAGAGTACTATTCTTCTCCACCACTCCTTGATAGAGGTAGCCTGGGAGCTAATCTGAGCCGTATCGCCGTCCGAGTCCTTGAATTGGTGCCAGACTTATTTGATGCACAGATTTGAGCATGAGACCGTCAGGTGCACGGCCGATTCAAGAACTTGATCACGACAGGAGCAATGAGCAGCATGTGTCCATACTCTGGCAAGCAGACAGTCTGGCGTCCAGTTCAGGTTTTGTAACAGCAGCCACATGTAGGATCTGATCTTGGGATGCGCCATATTGCCGTTGAGGTCCGGCCTCGCAGGCCAAGTCGAGAACTGGAAACCATAGTCGGAGGCAGCAGAATAGCGCCCGTCGGCTATGTCGTCAGGTTCAATGGTTAGTTGGGTGTTCTGAATCTTGCACCATACACAGAGAAACTGATCTAAGGCATCCAGCGACCTCCCTCGCAAGCATCACGAACAGAGAGGGTTCTTTGGTGTGGCCAGTTTGTACAGATTGGGAACAAGGAATTGTGGGACGTCACGTCACCAGCCAGCCAACTGGTTTTTTTCTTTGTGAGTATTACTTCCTTCGTTCCAAAATAGATGACTCAACTTTGTACTAACTTTATTAAACTTAGTACAAAGTTTTTTTTAGAAAAGGAGGATGATCCCCGGCCTCTGCATCTGGGAGATGCATGCGGCCACTTTGTTGATTATTCTTGGGGACTTTACAAAATATTACAACAATATGCCCGAATCCACCATCTTGGCTACATATGCCACTACTCCTATCCATATGATGAAGGGGTGCTAGCTGGGCCAAATATCCAGACCACTCACCTAAGCCTATCATCAAAAGCCAGAAGCTTCAGCCGAGCCATGTACCGGGTCTGGGGCATAAACTGATCTGACGCACTCACAAGTGTCGCCGCCATCATCCTCCACAGGCCCGTCTTCAGAGCAGATATTGAGGCTTCTACCTCGTCAGGCCACTCTGTCATCGACGCCACCATGACGCCAGACAACTACCTCCTCCCGCGCGAGTCCATCACCGTGCATCATGCGCCGAGTCTCCACTGCGCCACGCCGCCGAGATCCGCCGTCATCAATGTGTAGGATGAAGCACCGCTCCACCAAAAAAGCCGCCCACTGGTCCCTCGATCCCGTCTACACCTCCAAGAATGACGCCCCCAAGGAGAAAACAACACCAACGTGCCGCCGTCATCCGATCTACTAATCTAGGGTTTCCCCCGGAGGTAGTAAATAGAGGTCTGGAGCTTCTCCGCGGCGATGCCTTCAAGAAGGTAATGACACAAAAGAGTGCCGCCAACGCCGGTCTTGACATCAAGCCGAGAACAAGGTTTTCACCTGGATCCGCTCGAAGAACCTCCATCAAACATCGTGTGCACGGGTTGCCGCCGATCTGAGCCGCCGCACATCGAGCAAGCCGCACCGGGTAGACCAGATCTGTCCGGAGGGCAAACCACGCATGGCGCCGACCCAACCACCAGACCCTCCATGCCGCCACCACCGATCCGAGATCAGATGGTCCGTCGCTGCAGACCCGGCCGCCGCCGCCGAACGCAGCCAAGGGAGTAGTTAGTTAGTATAAAATTGAGTCAACTGAGTAGTTGTTACTGCTGCCTTACTTCTCCATCTGCTATTTTTCCGCAGATTCATACTGTGGCGTGCTCCACTTGGGTGTATTCTGCGTATGCTTATAAAAAGATCTAAATTTCAGGTACAGGATCTCATTACTGTCTGTAGTTCAGGAATATGAAAGCAGAAATGGTTTTTTCATTTCAGGAAAATGGAGTCAACCATTAGCTGCACATGAAGGAATGCACATCTTCATCTTGCAGTAACAGATAGCTACACAAGGAAATATAGATAGCGCGTCGGAAAATGGAAGAAGCCACATTCTCTCAAACATGGGAGTGCATCAGCGCCACACTCTTGTTCTGCTTCGTCTTCTTCCGATTCCTCCTCTGTTTCCTTCTAGGAAACATAATGTCAAGCCATCTTATTCTTTTGATTGGGAAACTGTAAAAAGGCTCTCATAGAGACCTTTTCTTCCGATTCCTATTCTTCCAATTCATTTTCTTCCGATCCTTCATTGAAACCCATATGCAAAACATGTGAGAAAGAAAGAAAAATGAATGTTTTTTTTTGTCGGTAAAAGATAGTAAAAAATGAATAATGTTGGTTGTGTGAGACGGAAGCCAAAAGAGCTTACCATAACAACATATAGCAAGGCTGGGACGGTTGGGATGGGCTCTCACTGCAAACCTTAGTGCAGCCTTGGCTTCCTCCAACTTTAGAGGGTTGCCATCCTCATTCCAGAGGACAACATCGACTCGCTTGAGGGAAGATAGGTGTGCCATGTTCACGTCCAACTTACCACTCCCAATGTCGGACGCCCAGGCATAAAACTTGAGGATTTCAAGCCTTGGCATCGCTCCTCCTGGAAACATAGATGGTGTTGTCGTGAAATACTCGAATCTACACTCCCTTGCACATGGGAATTCATAAGTGTCGGTGTTGAAGATGTATTGAGTCTGAACTTCAGTAGACTCTAGTCTCAGATGACAAAGAGCCGGCAAGGTCCCAAGTATTTTAATGTCCTTCCCTCGCACCACATCCACGGAGATATGCAGGTAGGATAGGAGGGAAAGCGAAGAAGAATGAATCCAGCCAGGCAACATGGAGGTGCATCCGCGGAACACAAGGGCACGGAGGTACGGAGGGGGCATCCAGCAGTCCCAGCTGATATCAAACCTTGTGACTCCATAACTATCAACCGTTAGACGTTGCAATTTTTGCAGATTGGCAAGGGACAACACCAAACAGTCACATATGCTCTCATTTCGTCCCTGCCACCGAAGGTTGAGCACCCTCAGCTCTTTCAGCTGCCCTATCTCCTTCTCAATTTCATTAGAACCGTCCACATACAGTCCACTCAACTCTTCTATGGACGCCAAGTTTCCAATTCCAACCGGCATTTTCATACGCACATCAATGTATAGGCACATCAAACATCCTAGCCGAGTAATAGTTGATGGCACCACGGATCGTGTTGCTCTTATATCCAGTGTTCCTCTTAAGTCTAGTGTCTGCAGAAACTGTAACTTTCCTATCTCAGTAGGGAGCTCCCCAGCATGTGTATCTCTTAACCCTAAGTACCTCAGGTGTACTAACTTCATGACATACCCAAGATCAACCTCATGTGTACTTGCCCAACGATTTGAGCTGCTTAAATCTAATACACGTAGAACTCGAAAGCATGAAACAGACTGGATTTGGTCATCAATCACACTATAGAAAGTAACAGACCTCACTTGTGCCATGAGTATGGTAGAGACCTGAGGGCCGGTGAGCTGTGACATGCTATTCTGAAATGATAACCTGCGAACCTTTCGGTGTGGATTATGTGTTCTTCGATCTGTACCATTCAATATTGTAACAAAGTTTTCTTCACTTGACATTGAGCATATTACATCAAGAACCATATCATGCACACGACAAGCATCTGCTTTGCCTTCATCATTAATGTATAATGGCTGCATCATGTTTCTATTTATAAGATCATTGAAGTAGGTCTCTCCAATATCATATAGTGATCCTGTTTCTTGTGTTCCACGATGGACAAAGCCTTCAGCTATCCACATCCATATAACCTGATCTCTCCAGACCACTATATCTTCTGGAAACATACTCATATATAATAAACAAGTCTTCAAATGCGAAGGTAGATCATAATAGCTAAACAATAGTATCCTTTGCATCTCCTCCATGTTAGCATCTTTTGTGAGTCCATGGCCAATAGAATGGAGAAAATCATACCATTGGTCCTTTGTTTTTACATGGTAGTCACTAGCCAAAATACTTGCTATAGTAATGATGGCTAGTGGTACTCCGCCACATTTCTTCAAGATATCGTTAGATACTTGTTCCAATTCATGAGGACACCCACTCTCTTGTGTAAATATTCTTTTATAGAACAGTCTCTGGGAGTCATCATTAGAAAGAGGTTTCATGTTGTAAATCATATCATCAATAGATAGGCAACATGCTTTAGAGACACTGACTATGCGGGATGTTGTTATTACTCGACTGCAGAGATTGCTGCAAGATAGAGCACACTTAATTATCCCCCATGCTGTGGTACTCCATATGTCATCAATTACGATGAGATACCTGAGTGATTTTCGAAAGTGTTAGTCTACGAATCGGTTGAAATACATGTAGGTCTCTATTAATATTTGCAACAAGGTTGTACTTGACTAGTAAACACGAGGTGTTTTGGCAAAGATTTGTGTGTGTGTGTGTGGGTGGGGGGGGGGGGGGGGGGCGATTTCTTTGAAAAATGAAAATTCAAATGGGTGGAAAAGTAGTTTCAATTGGAAAATTCATATATAATACTCCCTCTGATCCAAAAAAAGTGTGTGGTTTTAATTCAAATTTGAACTAAAGCCACAACACTTTTTGGGTCGGAGGGAGTACAAAAGCAAGGCAATATATAGCAAGGAGATATATACCCAAAAGAAAATGACACTTTGTTGTTGATTGGCATTATGTTTGCATGGCTAAGCAAAAAAAATGAACTTCTATTGCTATGAACATACCTCTTTTCATGAAGGAACATTTTTATTTCATCGATGAGTTGCCCTTCATCCCTAATAGCTTCATTGATGGTTGCGAACTTGGTCTTGTCAAGTTCATATAACAGCTTCTTGAAAATCTTCTTCATGTCAGGATTTTGAGACACCGAAACAAAAGCTCCGCAATCAAATTGCCCTTTGATCTTGTCATACACTGCTCTGGCAAGAGTTGTCTTGCCCAGCCCACCAAAACCAACAATAGATATTATCTTTAAATGTTGCTTTGTACTCTTGTCACCCTCTGTCAACATATCGATCAGTTCATCTCGTGTATCTACAATGCCAACAAGCTCCGTGACATCTTTGTACACAGCCTTGAGGCGAGGATCAATGGTATCACCTCTATTGTTGGTGTGTAGATCAAGCATGTACCTTTGACGTAGCTCACCCAGCTCCTTGGCGAGGTCTTGTGCTTCTTGGATGGCGTTGGAGATCTGATGGAGTGCCTTGCCCTTTCTGAACAATTTGGTGGCCTCCCTCAGGAACTTCTTTATTTTGTTCTTGATATTGTTCGGGCGAAGCTCATGGCTGTCCTCCTTTGCCCACACCATAAAGGTGTCGACCGCATCGTCCATATCATATGAGAGGTCTCTGACCTTGCCTGCCCAGACCCGAACCTGCTCCTCTAGCTTCTCTTCGTGCATCTCACCCACTTTTCGGAGAACGACGTGCATCATCTCCAACTCCATGAGTAGAGATTTGACGCCTTTCTTGACACGCTTCTTTAGGTTGTACTCATCAGAGAGCAGCTCCCCGAGCTTGCGCAGGAGGGGGATCATTGCCCCAGTTACCAGATCCATGGACTTGATTGCTTTTGTGAATCGGAAACAATTTTGGTACTCGAGGTTGTGGTAGTGTTTTGGGGTAGAAATTGCACAAGGTGAGAGTGGTAGGCACCACACATACATATATTAGTTTGCGTGTGTGGGTGTGCGTGGAACATGTGAAGGATACAAGATCTCATTGTTCAATGGTTCCCTTGAACTAATCGATCGTTGGCGAATGGGACAAACAGACGTAGAATTAATGGGGTGTGAGGATATATTAATTTAATGAAAACAAAATAGAAAGATTAACTAACAGCTAGGAGCGGTCAGCTAAGTATGGAGGGCTAATTAACATCATCCATTACACCCTGTATTGAATCAATACAAAAAGGCTACAATCTACTAGTACTTGTATCTCTTTTTTAAAATAAAAAACTGAAAAGTGCATAGGTTTAATTTTTTTTCCAAATCATTGCCATTTCTTTATGTGGAGATACACTACTTACGAATATGCTCACCTTCATTTGCGGGCTTGACAAAGAACACAAATGGAGTGAAGTGTGACACGGAATGGTGTTGCCAATGGATCCGGCTTGCCTGCTCCCTACCCGTGCTCCCATCCGTACTTTCAACTCATCCAACGGCTGTCTTTTTTTCTTTTTTCTTTCTAATCTAATCATCTCCCCTCCCTGATTTTAAGAGGGTGGGGCCGGACCTTATTTTGTTCCAATCAAATCAAGCCACGTATGCAGGAGTACGGATGGGCACACGGGAGGGGAGCAGGCAAGTCTTGTCCGTTGCCAATGTTTGCTAGGGAGTATTCATCTGTATCAAAATATAAGACATTTTTCGGCACTATAAAAACATCTTATATTTTGAAACGGAGAAGTATTTTATATCGTCATTGTTGTTCATAAAATCAGAATTTTTATGCGGAAGTAACTTAGCGTTGTGCTTGAGTACACTCAATAATATTTTTTTTGTGAATTTCGATTCACCCTATTCCTAGCAATCAAGAGATTGACTATTTTAATACTATTTTGGGGTGCAAGCGTAGTGGTGTTTGTGACAACTAGAAAAACCGAATGCTTCCCGCTTTAGTATTTTTTTCCGAAAAGGGGACTCTCCGGCCTCTGCATCAGAGCGATGCATACGGGCACAATTATAAATAAATAAAATAGTTCAATAAGGTCTTGCAATCTGCTGCAAAAAAGTAGGTGAAGGAAATATGCCCTAGAGACAATAATAAAGTTATTATTTATTTCCTTATATCATGATAAATGTTTATTATTCATGCTAGAATTGTATTAACCGGAAACATAATACATGTGTGAATACATAGACAAACAGAGTGTCACTAGTATGCCTCTACTTGACTAGCTCGTTAATCAAAGATGGTTATGTTTCCTAACCATGGACAAAAGAGTTGTTATTTGATTAACGAGGTCACATCATTAGTTGAATGATCTGATTGACATGACCCATTCCATTAGCTTAGCACCCGATTGTTTAATATGTTGCTATTGCTTTCTTCATGACTTATACATGTTCCTATAACTATGAGATTATGCAACTCCCGTTTACCGGAGGAACACTTTGGGTACTACCAAACGTCACAACGTTACTGGGTGATTATAAAGGAGTACTACAGGTGTCTCCAATGGTAGATGTTGGGTTGGCGTATTTTGAGATTAGGGTTTGTCACTCCGATTGTCGGAGAGGTATCTCTGGGCCCTCTCGGTAATACACATCACATAAGCCTTGCAAGCATAATAACTAAGATGTTAGTTATGAGATGATGTATTACGGAACGAGTAAAGAGACTTGCCAGTAGCGAGATTGAACTAGGTATTGGATACCGACGATCGAATCTCGGGCAAGTAACATACCGATGACAAAGGGAACAACGTATGTTGTTATGCGGTTTGACCGATAAAGATCTTCGTAGAATATGTGGGAGCCAATATGGGCATCCAGGTCCCGCTATTGGTTATTGACCGGAGACGTGTCTCGGTCATGTCTACATTGTTCTCGAACCGTAGGGTCCGCACGCTTAACGTTACGATGACAGTTATTATGAGTTTATGCATTTTGATGTACCGAAGGTTGTTCGGATTCCCAGATGTGATCACGGACATGACGAGGAGTCTCGAAATGGTCGAGACGTAAAGATTGATATATTGGAAGCCTATGTTTGGACACCGGAAGTGTTCCGGGTGAAATCGGGATTTTACCGGAATACCGGGAGGGTTACCGGAACCCCCCAGGAGGCAAATGGGCCTATTGGGCCTTAGTGGAAAAGTGAAAAGGGGCTGCCCACAAGGGCTGCGCTCCTCCCCCCCTTCCCTAGTCCTATTAGGACTAGGAGAAGGGGCCGGCCCCCCTCTCTTCTCTCTTCTCTTTGAGGAGTCCTATTAGGAATAGGATTGGGGGGGAGTCCTACTCCCGGTAGGAGTGGGACTCCCCCTGCGCCTCTCTCCTAGCCGGCCGAACCCCTCCCCCTGCTCCTTTATATACGGGGGCAGGGGGCACCCCATAGACACACAAGTTGATCATTGTTGATCGTTCCTTAGCCGTGTGCGGTGCCCCCTGCCACCAAATTCCACCTCGGTCATATCGTTGTAGAGCTTAGGCGAAGCCCTGCGTCGGTAGTACATCAAGATCGTCACCATGCCGTTGTGCTGACGGAACTCCTCCTCGACGCTTTGCTGGATCGGAGCCCGAGGATCGTCATCGAGCTGAACGTGTGCTAAGAACTCGGAGGTGCCGGAGTAACGGTGCTTGGATCGGTCGGATCGGGAAGAAGACGTACGACTACTTCCTCTACGTTGTGAGATCGCTTCCGCAGTCGGTCTGTGTTGGTACGTAGACAATACTCTCCCCCTCGTTGCTATGCATCACCATGATCTTGCGTGTGCGTAGGAAAATTTTCGAAATTACTACGTTCCCCAACAGTGGCATCCGAGCCTAGGTTTTATGGTTTGATGTTATTTGCACGAGTAGAACACAAGTGAGTTGTGGGCGATACAAGTCATACTGCCTACCAGCATGTCATACTTTGGTTCGGCGGTATTATTGGGTGAGACGATCCGGACCAACCTTACGCGTACTCTTACGCGAGACCGGTTCCCTCGACGTGCTTTGCACATAGATGGCTTGCGGAAGACTGTCTCTCCAACTTTAGTTGAACCAAGTGTGACTACGCCCGGTCCTTGAGAAGGTTAAAACGGAGTCTATTTGACGAACTATCGTTGTGGTTTTGATGCGTAGGTGAGATGAGTTCTTACTTAAGCCCGTAGCAGCCACGTAAAACTTGCAACAACAAAGTAGAGGACGTCTAACTTGTTTTTGCAGGGCATGTTGTGATGTGATATGGTCAAGGCATGATGCTGATTTTATTGTATGAGATGATCATGTTTTGTAACCGAGTTATCGGCAACTGGCAGGAGCCATATGGTTGTCGCTTTATTGTATGCAATGCAATCGCGATGTAATGCTTTACTTTATTACTAAGCGGTAGTGATAGTCGTGGAAGCATAAGATTGGCGAGACGACAACGATGCTATGATGGAGATCAAGGTGTCGCGCCGGTGACGATGGTGATCATGACGGTGCTTCGGAGATGGAGATCACAAGCACAAGATGATGATGGCCATATCATATCACTTATATTGATTGCATGTGATGTTTATCCTTTTATGCATCTTATCTTGCTTTGATTGACGGTAGCATTATAAGATGATCTCTCACTAAATTATCAAGAAGTGTTCTCCCTGAGTATGCACCGTTGCCAAAGTTCGTCGTGCCCAGACACCACGTGATGATCGGGTGTGATAAGCTCTACGTCCATCTACAACGGGTGCAAGCCAGTTTTGCTCACGCAGAATACTCAGGTTAAACTTGACGAGCCTAGCATATGCAGATATGGCCTCGGAACACAGAGACCGAAAGGTCGAGCGTGAATCATATAGTAGATATGATCAACATGCCGATGTTCACCATTGAAAACTACTCCATCTCACGTGATGATCAGTTATGGTTTAGTTGATTTGGATCACGTGATCACTTAGAGGATTATAGGGATGTCTATCTAAGTGGGAGTTCCTAAGTAATTTGATTAACTGAACTTAAATTTATCATGAACTTAGTCCTGGTAGTATTTTGCAAATTATGTTATAGATCAATAGCTCGCGTTGTTGCTTCCCTGTGTTTATTTTGATATGTTCCTAGAGAAAATTATGTTGAAAGATGTTAGTAGCAATGATGCGGATTGGATCCGTGATCTGAGGTTTATCCTCATTGCTGCACAGAAGAATTATGTCCTTGATGCACCGCTAGGTGACAGACCTATTGCAGGAGCAGATGCAGACGTTATGAACGTTTGGCTGGCTCAATATGATGACTATTTGATAGTTTAGTGCGCCATGCTTAATGGCTTAGAATCGGGACTTCAAAGACGTTTTGAACGTCATGGACCATATGAGATGTTCCAGGAGTTGAAGTTAATATTTCAAGCAAATACCCGAGTTGAGAGATATGAAGTCTCCAACAAGTTCTATAGCTAAAAGATGAAGGAGAATCGCTCAACTAGTGAGCATGTGCTCAGATTGTCTGGGTACTACAATCGCTTGAATCAAGTGGGAGTTAATCTTCCAGATAAGATAGTGATTGACAGAATTCTCTAGTCACCATCACCAAGTTAGCAGAACTTCGTGATGAACTATAATCTGCAAGGGATAACGGAAACAACTCCCAAGCTCTTCGTGATGCTGAAATCAACGAAGGTAGAAATCAAGAAAAACATCAAGTGTTGATGGTTGACAAGTTTCAAGAAAAGGGCAAAGGGAAGAAGGGGAACTTCGAAAAGAATAGCAAGCAAGTTGCTGCTCAAGTGAAGAAGCCCAAGTCTGGACCTAAGCCTGAGACTGAGTGCTTCTACTGCAAAGGGACTGGTCACTGGAAGCGGAACTACCCCAAGTAATTGGCGGATAAGAAGGATGGCAAAGTGAACATAAGTATATTTGATATACATGTTATTGATGTGTACTTTACTAGTGTTTATAGCAAACCCTCAGTATTTGATACTAGTTCAGTTGCTAAGATTAGTAACTCGAAACGGGAGTTGCAGAATAAACAGAGACTAGTTAAGGGTGAAGTGACGGTGTGTGTTGGAAGTGGTTCCAAGATTGATTTGATCATCATCGCACACTCCCTATAATTTCGGGATTAGTGTTGAACCTAAATAAGTGTTATTTGGTGTTTGCGTTGAGCATGAATATGATTTGATCATGTTTATTGTAATACGGTTATTCATTTAAGTAAGAGAATAAATTGTTGTTCTGTTTACATGAATAAAACCTTATATGGTTACACACCCAATGAAAATAGTTCGTTGGATCTCGATCGTAGTGATACACATAATCATAATATTGAAACCAAAAGATGCAAAGTTAATAATGATAGTGCAACTTATTTGTAGCACTGCCGTTTAGGTCATATTGGTGTAAAGCGCATGAAGAAACTCCATGCTGATGGGCTTTTGGAATCACTTGATTATGAATCAGTTGATGCTTGCGAACCATGCCTCATGGGCAAGATGACTAAGACTCTGTTCTTCGGAACAATGGAGCGAGCAACAGATTTGTTGGAAATCATACATACTGATGTATGTGGTCCGATGAATATTGAGGCTCGCGACAGGTATCATTATTTTCTGATCTTCACAGATGATTTGAGCAGATATGAGTATATCTACTTGATGAAACATAAGTCTGAAACATTTGAAAAGTTCAAAGAATTTCAGAGTGAAGTGAAAAATCATCGTAACAAGAAAATAAAGTTTCTATGATCTAATCGTAGAAAAGAGTATTTGAGTTACGAGTTTGGTCTTCAGTTAAAACAATGTGAAATAGTTTCACTACTCACGCCACCCGAAACACCACAGCATAATGGTGTGTCCGAACGTCATAGCCGTACTTTATTAGATATAGTGCAAATCTATGATGTTTCTTACCGATTTACCACTATCGTTTTTGGGGTCATGCATTAGAGACAGCTGCATTCACGTTAAAAAGGTGCACCATCTATATTCGTCGAGACGACGCCTTATGAACTATGGTTTGGCAAGAAACCAAAGTTGTCGTTTCTTGAAGTTTGGGGTTGCGATGCTTATGAGAAAAAGTTTCATCCTGATAAGCTCAAACCCAAATCGGAGAAATATGTCTTCATAGGATACCCAAAGGAGACTGTTGGGTACACCTTCTATCACGGATCCTAAGGTAAGACATTCGTTGCTTATAATGGATCCTTTCTAGAGAAGGAGTTTCTCTTGAAAGAAGTGAGTGGGAGGAAAGTAGAAAACTTGATAAGGTAATTGTACCTTCTACCTTATTGGAAAGTAGTTCATCACAAAAATCTGTTCTTGTGACTACTACACCAATTAGTGAGGAAGCTAATGATGATGATCATGAAACTTCAGATCAAGTTACTACCGAATCTCGTAGGTAAACCAGAGTGAGATCCGCATCAGAGTGGTACGGTAATCCTGTTCTGGAAGTCATGATACTAGACCATGACGAACTTGCGAACTATGAGGAAGTGATGATGAGCCCAGATTCCGCGAAATGGTTTGAAGCCATGAAATCTGAGATATGATCCATGTATGAGAACAAAGTTTGGACTTTGGTTGACTTGCCCGATGATCGGCAAGCAATTGAGAATAAATGGATTTTCAAGAGGAAGACGGACGCTGATAGTAGTGTTACTATCTACAAAGCTAGAATTGTCGCAAAAGGTTTTCGACAAGTTCAAGGTGTTGACTACGATGAGAGCTTCTCACTCGTATCTATGCTTGAGTCTGTCCGAATCATGTTAGTAATTGCCGCATTTTATGAAATCTGACAAACGGATAAACAAAACTGCATTCCTTAATGGATTTATTAAAGAAGAGTTGTATATGATGCAACCAGAAAGTTTTGTCAATCCGAAAGGTGCTAACAAAATGTGCAAGCTCCAGCGATCCATCTGTGGACTGGTGCAAGCATCTCGGAGTTGGAATATACGCTTTGATGAGTTGATCAAAGCATATAGTTTTATACAGACTTGCGGTGAAGTCTGTATTTACAAGAAAGTGAGTGGGAGCACTGAAGGAAATATGCCCTAGAGGCAATAATATAGTTATTATTTATTTCCTTATATCATGATAAATGTTTATTATTCATGCTAGAATTGTATTAACCGGAAACATAATACATGTGTGAATACATAGACCAACAGAGTGTCACTAGTATGCCTCTACTTGACTAGCTCGTTAATCAAAGATGGTTATGTTTCCTAACCATGAACAAAGAGTTGTTATTTGATTAACGAGGTCACATCATTAGTAGAATGATCTGATTGACATGACCCATTCCATTAGCTTAGCACCCGATCATTTAGTATGTTGCTATTGCTTTCTTCATGACTTATACATGTTCCTATAACTATGAGATTATGCAACTCCCGTTTACCGGAGGAACACTTTGGGTACTACCAAACGTCACAACGTAACTGGGTGATTATAAAGGAGTACTATAGGTGTCTCCAATGGTAGATGTTGGGTTGGCGTATTTCGAGATTAGGGTTTGTCACTCCGATTGTCGGAGAGGTATCTCTGGGCCCTCTCGGTAATGCACATCACATAAGCCTTGCAAGCACTGCAACTAATATGTTAGTTGTGAGATGATGTATTACGGAACGAGTAAAGAGACTTGCCAGTAACGAGATTGAACTAGGTATTGGATACCGACGATCGAATCTCGGGCAAGTAACATACCGATGACAAAGGGAACAACGTATGTTGTTATGCGGTCTGACCGATAAAGATCTTTGTAGAATATGTAGGAGCCAATATGGGCATCCAGGTCCCGCTATTGGTTATTGACCGGAGACGTGTCTCGGTCATGTCTACATTGTTCTCGAACCGTAGGGTCCGCACGCTTAACGTTACGATGACAGTTATTATGAGTTTATGCATTTTGATGTACCGAAGGTTGTTCGGAGTCCCGGATAAGATCACGAACATGACGAGGAGTCTCGAAATGGTCGAGACGTAAAGATTGATATATTGGAAGCCTATGTTTGGACATAGGAAGTGTTCCGGGTGAAATCGGGATTTTACCGGAATACCAGGAGGGTTACCGGAACCCCTCGGGAGACTAATGGGCCTATTGGGCCTTAGTGGAAAAAGAGAAAAGGGACAAGCCCATGGCTGGCCGGCGCCCCCCCCCCCTTTCCCCAAGTCCTAGTAGGACTAGGATAGGGGGCCGGCCCCCCTTCTCTCTCTTTTCCCCCCGGGAGTCCTAATAGGATTAGGATTGGGGGGAGGAGTCCTACTCCCGGTGGGAGTAGGACTCCCCTGCGCCTCCTCTCCCTGGCCGGCCAGCTCCCCCTCCTCCAACCTTTATATACGGGGGCAGGGGGCACCCCAAGACACACAAGTTGATCCTTGAGATCGTTCCTTAGCCGTGTGCGGTGCCCCCTGCCACCAAATTCCACCTCGATCGTACCGTTGTAGTGCTTAGGCGAAGCCCTGCGTCGGTAGTACATCAAGATCGTCATCACGCCGTCGTGCTGACGGAACTCTTCCTCGACGCTTTGCTGGATCGGAGCCCGAGGAACGTCATCGAGATGTACATGTGCTAAGAACTCGGAGGTGCCGGAGTAACGGTGCTTGGATCGGTCGGATCGGGAAGAAGACGTACGACTACTTCCTCTACATTGTGTGATCGCTTCCGCAGTCGGGCTGCGTTGGTACGTAGACAACACTCTCCCCTCTCGTTGCTGTGCATCACCATGATCTTGCGTGTGCGTAGGAAATTTTTTGAAATTACTGCGTTCCCCAACAGTGGCATCCGAGCCTAGGTTTTATGGTTTGATGTTATATGCACGAGTAGAACACAAGTGAGTTGTGGGCGATACAAGTCATACTGCCTACCAGCATGTCATACTTTGGTTCGGCGGTATTGTTGGGTGAGACGATCCGGACCAACCTTACGCGTACTCTTACGCGAGACCGGTTCCCTCGACGTGCTTTGCACACAGATGGCTTGCGGAAGACTGCCTCTCCAACTTTAGTTGAACCAAGTGTGACTACGCCCGGTCCTTGAGAAGGTTAAAACGGAGTCTATTTGACAAACTATCGTTGTGGTTTTGATGCGTAGGTGAGATGAGTTCTTATTTAAGCCCGTAGCAGCCACGTAAAACTTGCAACAACAAAGTAGAGGACGTCTAACTTGTTTTTGCAGGGTATGTTGTGATGTGATATGGTCAAGGCATGATGCTGATTTTATTGTATGAGATGATCATGTTTTGTAACCGAGTTATCGGCAACTGGCAGGAGCCATATGGTTGTCACTTTATTGTATGCAATGCAATCGCGATGTAATGCTTTACTTTATTACTTAACGGTAGTGATAGTCGTGGAAGCATAAGATTGGCGAGACGACAACGATGCTACGATGGAGATCAAGGTGTCGCGCCGGTGACGATGGTGATCATGACGGTGCTTCGGAGATGGAGATCACAAGCACAAGATGATGATGGCCATATCATATCACTTATATTGATTGCATGTGATGTTTATCCTTTTATGCATCTTATCTTGCTTTGATTGACGGTAGCATTATAAGATGATCTCTCACTAAATTATCAAGAAGTGTTCTCCCCGAGTATGCACCGTTGCCAAAGTTCGTCGTGCCCAGACACCACGTGATGATCGGGTGTGATAAACTCTACGTCCAAATACAACGGGTGCAAAACAGTTGCACACGCAGAATACTCAGGTTATACTTGACGAGCCAAGCATATACAGATATGGCCTCGGAACGCGGAGACTGAAAGGTCGAGCGTGAATCATATAGTAGATATGATCAACATAACGATGTTCACCATTGAAAACTACTCCATCTCACGTGATCATCGGTTATGGTTTAGTTGATTTGGATCACGTGATCACTTAGAGGATTAGAGGGATGTCTATCTAAGTGGGAGTTCCTAAGTAATTTGATTAACTGAACTTAAACTTATGAACTTAGTACCTGATAGTATCTTGCTTGTTTATGTTGATTGTAGATAGATGGCTCGTGCTATTGTTCCGTTGAATTTTAATGCGTTCCTTGAGAAAGCAAAGTTGAAAGATGATTGTAGCAATTACACGGACTGGGTCCGTAACATGAGGATTATCCTCATTGCTGCACAGAAGAATTACGTCCTGGAAGCACCGCTGGGTGACAGGCCTGCTGCTGGAGCAACGCAAGATGATGACTACTCAATAGTTCAGTGTGCCATGCTTTACGGCTTAGAATCGGGACTTCAACGACGTTTTGAACGTCATGGAGCATATGAGATGTTCCAGGAGTTGAAGTTAATATTTCAAGCAAATGCCCGAATTGAGAGATATGAAGTCTCCAATAAGTTCTATAGCTGTAAGATGGAGGAGAACAGTTCTGTCAGTGAGCATATACTCAAGATGTCTGGGTATAATAATCACTTGATTCAGATGGGAGTTAATCTTCCAGATGACTGCGTCATTGACAGAATTCTCCAATCACTGCCACCAAGCTACAAGAGCTTCGTGATGAACTATAATATGCAAGGGATGAACAAGACTATTCCCGAGCTCTTCGCAATGCTAAAAGCTGTGGAGGTAGAAATCAAGAAGGAGCATCAAGTGTTGATGGTTAGCAAAACCACTAGTTTCAAGAAAAAGGGCAAAGGGAAGAAGAAGGGAAACTTCAAGAAGAACAGCAAGCAAGTTGCTGCTCAGGAGAAGAAACCCAAGTATGGACCTAAGCCTGAAACTGAGTGCTTCTACTGCAAGAAGACTGGTCACTGGAAGCGGAAGTGCCCCAAGTATTTGGCGGATAAGAAGGATGGCAAAGTGAGCAAAGGTATATGTGATATACATGTTATTGATGTGTACCTTACTAGAGCTCGCAGTAGCACCTGGGTATTTGATACTGGTTCTGTTGCTAATATTTGCAACTCGAAACAGGGACTACAGAATAAGCGGACGCTAGCAAAGGACGAGGTGACGATGCACGTGGGAAATAGTTCCAAAGTCGATGTGATCGCGGTCGGCACGCTACCTCTACATCTACCTTCGGGATTAATATTAGACCTAAATAATTGTTATTTGGTGCCAGCGTTGAGCATGGACATTATATCTAGATCTTGTTTAATGCGAGACGGTTATTCATTTAAATCAGAGAATAATGGTTGTTCTATTTATATGAATAATATCTTTTATGGTCATGCACCTTTGAAGAGTGGTCTATTCTTATTGAATCTCGAAGATAGTGATACACATATTCATAATGTAGAAGCCAAAAGATGCAAAGTTAATAATGATAGTGCAACTTACTTATGGCACTGCCGTTTAGGTCATATCGGTGTAAAGCGCATGAAGAAACTCCATACTGATGGGCTTTTGGAACCACTTGATTATGAATCACTTGGTACTTGCGAACCGTGCCTCATAGGCAAGATGACTAAAACACCATTCTCTGGTACTATGGAGAGAGCAACAGATTTATTGGAAATCATACATACCGATGTATGTGGTCCGATGAATATTGAGGCTCGTGGAGGATATCATTATTTTCTCACCTTCACAGATGATTTAAGCAGATGTGGGTATATCTACTTAATGAAACATAAGTCTGAAACATTTGAAAAGTTCAAAGAATTTCAGAGTGAAGTTGAAAATCATCGTAACAAGAAAATAAAGTTTCTACGATCTGATCGTGGAGGAGAATATTTGAGTTACGAGTTTGGTGTACATTTGAAAAATTGTGGAATAGTTTCGCAACTCACGCCACCCGGAACACCACAACGTAATGGTGTGTCCGAACGTCGTAATCGTACTGTACTAGATATGGTGCGATCTATGATGTCTCTTACTGATTTACCGCTATCGTTTTGGGGTTATGCTTTAGAGACGGCCGCATTCACGTTAAACAGGGCACCATCAAAATCCGTTGAGACGACACCTTATGAACTATGGTTTGGCAAGAAACCAAAGTTGTCGTTTCTTAAAGTTTGGGGCTGCGATGCTTATGTGAAAAAGCTTCAACCTGATAAGCTCGAACCCAAATCGGAGAAGTGTGTCTTCATAGGATATCCAAAGGAAACTATTGGATACACCTTCTATCACAGATCCGAAGGCAAGACTTTTGTTGCTAAGTTCGGAAACTTTCTAGAGAAGGAGTTTCTCTCGAAAGAAGTGAGTAGGAGGAAAGTAGAACTTGACGAGGTAACTGTACCTGCTCCCTTATTGGAAAATAGTACATCACAGAAAACTGTTTCTGCGACACCTATACCAATCAGTGAGGAAGCTAATGATGATGATCATGAAGCTTCAGAACAAGATACTACTGAACCACGTAGATCAACCAGAGTAAGATCCGCACCAGAGTGGTACGGTAATCCAGTTCTGGAAGTCATGATGCTAGATCATGATGAACCTACGAACTATGAAGAAGCGATGGTGAGCCCAGATTCCGCAAAGTGGCTTGAGGCCATGAAATCTGAGATGGGATCCATGTATGAAAACAAAGTATGGACTTTGGTTGACTTGCCCGATGATCGGCAAGCAATTGAGAATAAATGGATCTTCAAGAAAAAGACTGACGCTGACGGTAATATTACTGTCTATAAAGCTCGACTTGTCGCAAAGGGTTTTCGGCAAGTTCAAGGAGTTGACTACGATGAGACCTTCTCACCTGTAGCAATGCTTAAGTCCGTCAGAATAATGTTAGCAATTGCCGCATTTTATGATTATGAAATATGGCAGATGGATGTCAAAACTGCATTCCTGAATGGATTTCTGGAAGAAGAGTTGTATATGATACAACCAGAAGGTTTTGTCGATCCAAAGGGAGCTAACAAAGTATGCAAACTCCAGCGATCCATTTATGGACTGGTGCAAGCATCTCGGAGTTGGAATAAACGCTTTGATAGTGTGATCAAAGCATTTGGCTTTATACAGACTTTTGGAGAAGCCTGTATTTACAAGAAAGTGAGTGGGAGCTCTGTAGCATTTCTGATATTATATGTGGATGACATATTGCTAATTGGAAATGATATAGAATTTCGGGATAGCATAAAGGGATACTTGAATAAAAGTTTTTCGATGAAAGACCTTGGGGAAGCTGCTTACATATTAGGCATAAAGATCTATAGAGATAGATCAAAACGCTTAATTGGACTTTCACAAAGCACATACCTTGACAAGATTTTGAAAAGGTTCAAAATGGATCAAGCAAAGAAAGGGTTCTTGCCTGTGTTACAAGGTATGAAGTTGAGTAAGACTCAATGCCCGACCAATGCAGAAGATAGAGAGAAAATGAAAGATGTTCCCTATGCTTCAGCCATAGGCTCTATCATGTATGCAATGCTGTGTACCAGACCTGATGTGTGCCTTGCTATAAGTTTAGCAGGGAGGTACCAAAGTAATCCAGGAATGGATCACTGGACAGCGGTCAAGAACATCCTAAAATACCTGAATAGGACTAAGGATATGTTTCTCGTATATGGAGGTGACAAAGAGCTCACCGTAAGAGGTTACGTTGATGCAAGCTTTGACACTGATCCGGACGATTCTAAATCGCAAACCGGATACGTGTTTACTTTAAACGGTGGAGCTGTCAGTTGGTGCAGTTCTAAACAAAGCGTCGTAGCGGGATCTACATGTGAAGCGGAGTACATAGCTGCTTCGGAAGCAGCAAACGAAGGAGTCTGGATGAAGGAGTTCATATCCGATCTAGGTGTCATACCTAGTGCATCGGGTCCAATGAAAATCTTCTGTGACAATACTGGTGCAATTGCCTTGGCAAAGGAATCCAGATTTCACAAGAGGACCAAACACATCAAGAGACGCTTCAACTCCATCCGGGATTTAGTCCAGGTGGGAGACATAGAGATTTGCAAGATACATACGGATCTGAATGTTGCAAACCCGTTGACTAAGCCTCTTCCACGAGCAAAACATGATCAGCACCAAGGCTCCATGGGTGTTAGAATCATTACTGTGTAATCTAGATTATTGACTCTAGTGCAAGTGGGAGACTGAAGGAAATATGCCCTAGAGGCAATAATAAAGTTATTATTTATTTCCTTATATCATGATAAATGTTTATTATTCATGCTAGAATTGTATTAACCGGAAACATAATACATGTGTGAATACATAGACCAACAGAGTGTCACTAGTATGCCTCTACTTGACTAGCTCGTTAATCAAAGATGGTTATGTTTCCTAACCATGAACAAAGAGTTGTTATTTGATTAACGAGGTCACATCATTAGTAGAATGATCTGATTGACATGACCCATTCCATTAGCTTAGCACCCGATCGTTTAGTATGTTGCTATTGCTTTCTTCATGACTTATACATGTTCCTATAACTATGAGATTATGCAACTCCCGTTTACCGGAGGAACACTTTGGGTACTACCAAACGTCACAACGTAACTGGGTGATTATAAAGGAGTACTACAGGTGTCTCCAATGGTAGATGTTGGGTTGGCGTATGTCGAGATTAGGGTTTGTCACTCCGATTGTCGGAGAGGTATCTCTGGGCCCTCTCGGTAATGCACATCACATAAGCCTTGCAAGCACTGCAACTAATATGTTAGTTGTGAGATGATGTATTACGGAACGAGTAAAGAGACTTGCCAGTAACGAGATTGAACTAGGTATTGGATACCGACGATCGAATCTCGGGCAAGTAACATACCGATGACAAAGGGAATAACGTATGTTGTTATGCGGTCTGACCGATAAAGATCTTCGTAGAATATGTAGGAGCCAATATGGGCATCCAGGTCCCGCTATTGGTTATTGACCGGAGACGTGTCTCGGTCATGTCTACATTGTTCTCGAACCGTAGGGTCCGCACGCTTAACGTTACGATGACAGTTATTATGAGTTTATGCATTTTGATGTACCGAAGGTTGTTCGGAGTCCCGGATAAGATCACGGACATGATGAGGAGTCTCGAAATGGTCGAGACGTAAAGATTGATATATTGGAAGCCTATGTTTGGACATAGGAAGTGTTCCGGGTGAAATCGGGATTTTACCGGAATACCGGGAGGGTTACCGGAACCCCCCGGGAGACTAATGGGCCTATTGGGCCTTAGTGGAAAAAGAGAAAAGGGATAAGCCCATGGCTGGCCGGCGCCCCCCCCCCTTTCTGTTGGGGAACGCAGTAATTTCAAAAAATTTCCTACGCACACGCAAGATCATGGTGATGCACAGCAACGAGAGGGGAGAGTGTTGTCTACGTACCAACGCAGACCGACTGCGGAAGCGATCACACAACGTAGAGGAAGTAGTCGTACGTCTTCTTCCCGATCCGACCGATCCAAGCACCGTTACTCCGGCACCTCCGAGTTCTTAGCACACGTTCAGCTCGATGACGTTCCTCGGGCTCCGATCCAGCAAAGCGTCGAGGAAGAGTTCCGTTAGCACGACGGCGTGGTGACGATCTTGATGTACCACCGACGCAGGGCTTCGCCTAAGCACTGTAACGGTATGATCGAGGTGGAATTTGGTGGCAGGGGGCACCGCACACGGCTAAGGAACGATCTCAAGGATCAACTTGTGTGTTTTGGGGTGTCCCCTGCCCCTGTATTTATATGTTGGAGGAGGGAGGGCTGGCCGGCCAAGAGGGGGAGGCGCAGGGGAGTCCTACTCCCACCGGGAGTAGGACTCCTCCCCCCCAATCCTATTCCAATTAGGACTCAAGGGGAGAAAGAGAGAGAAGGGGGGCCGGCCCCTTGTCCTATTCCTAATAGGACTCTAGGGGGCGCCGGCCAGCTAGAGGGCTGCCTCTTTTCTCTTTTCCACTAAGGCCCAATAGGCCCATTAGCCTCCCGGGGGGTTCCGGTAACCCTCCCGGTAATCCGGTAAAATCCCGATTTCACCCGGAACGCTTCCGGTGTCCAAACATAGGCTTCCAATATATCAATCTTTACGTCTCGACCATTTCGAGACTCCTCGTCATATCCGTAATCTCATCCGGGACTCCGAACAACCTTCGGTACATCAAAATGCATAAACTCATAATAACTGTCATCGTAACCTTAAGCGTGCGGACCCTACGGTTCGAGAACAATGTAGACATGACCGAGACACGTCTCCGGTCAATAACCAATAGCGGGACCTGGATGCCCATATTGGCTCCTACATATTCTACGAAGATCTTTTATCGGTCAGACCGCATAACAACATACGTTGTTCCCTTTGTCATCGGTATGTTACTTGCCCGAGATTCGATCGTCGGTATCCAATACCTAGTTCAATCTCGTTACCGGCAAGTCTCTTTACTCGTTCCGTAATACATCATGTCACAACTAACTATTTAGTTGCAGTGCTTGCAAGGCTTATGTGATGTGTATTACCGAGAGGGCCCAGAGATACCTCTCCGACAATCGGAGTGACAAACCCTAATCTCGAAATACGCCAACCCAACATCTGCCATTGGAGACACCTGTAGTACTCCTTTATAATCACCCAGTTACGTTGTGACGTTTGGTAGTACCCAAAGTGTTCCTCCGGTAAACGGGAGTTGCATAATCTCATAGTTATAGGAACATGTATAAGTCATGAAGATAGCAATAGCAACATACTAAACGATCGGGTGCTAAGCTAATGGAATGGGTCATGTCAATCAGATCATTCAACTAATGATGTGACCTCGTTAATCAAATAACAACTCTTTTGTTCATGGTCAGGAAACATAACCATCTTTGATTAACGAGCTAGTCTAGTAGAGGCATACTAGTGACACTCTGTTGGTTTATGTATTCACACATGTATTATGTTTCCGGTTAATACAATTCTAGCATGAATAATAAACATTTATCATGATACAAGGAAATAAATAATAACTTTATTATTGCCTCTAGGGCATATTTCCTTCAGTCTCCCACTTGCACTAGAGTCAATAATCTAGATTACACTGTAATGATTCTAACACCCATGGAGCCTTGGTGCTGATCATGTTTTGCTCGTGGAAGAGGCTTAGTCAACGGGTCTGCAACATTCAGATCCGTATGTATCTTGCAAATTTCTATGTCTCCCACCTGGACTAAATCCCGGATGGAGTTGAAGCGTCTTTTGATGTGCTTGGTTCTTTTGTGAAATCTGGATTCCTTTGCCAAGGCAATTGCACCAGTATTGTCACAGAAGATTTTCATTGGACCCGATGCACTAGGTATGACACCTAGATCGGATATGAACTCCTTCATCCAGACTCCTTCGTTCGCTGCTTCCGAAGCAGCTATGTACTCCGCTTCACATGTAGATCCCGCTACGACGCTTTGTTTAGAACTGCACCAACTGACAGCTCCACCGTTTAAAGTAAACACGTATCCGGTTTGCGATTTAGAATCGTCCGGATCAGTGTCAAAGCTTGCATCAACGTAACCTCTTACGGTGAGCTCTTTGTCACCTCCATATACGAGAAACATATCCTTAGTCCTTTTCAGGTATTTCAGGATGTTCTTGACCGCTGTCCAGTGATCCACCCCTGGATTACTTTGGTACCTCCCTGCTAAACTTATGGCAAGGCACACATCAGGTCTGGTACACAGCATTGCATACATGATAGAGCCTATGGCTGAAGCATAGGGAACATCTTTCATATTCTCTCTATCTTCTGCAGTGGTCGGGCATTGAGTCTGGCTCAACTTCACACCTTGCAATACAGGCAAGAACCCTTTCTTTGCTTGATCCATTTTGAACTTCTTCAAAATCTTGTCAAGGTATGTGCTTTGTGAAAGTCCAATTAAGCGTTTTGATCTATCTCTATAGATTTTTATGCCTAATATGTAAGCAGCTTCCCCAAGGTCTTTCATCGAAAAACTTTTATTCAAGTATCCCTTTATGCTATCCAGAAATTCTATATCATTTCCAATGAGTAATATGTCATCCACATATAATATCAGAAATGCGACAGAGCTCCCACTCACTTTCTTGTAAATACAGGCTTCTCCAAAAGTCTGTATAAACCCAAATGCTTTGATCACACTATCAAAGCGTTTATTCCAACTCCGAGATGCTTGCACCAGTCCATAGATGGATCGCTGGAGTTTGCACACTTTGTTAGCTTCCTTTGGATCGACAAAACCTTCTGGTTGCATCATATACAACTCTTCTTCCAGAAATCCATTCAGGAATGCGGTTTTTACATCCATTTGCCAAATTTCATAATCATAAAATGCGGCAATTGCTAACATGATTCTGACAGACTTAAGCATCGCTACGGGTGAGAAAGTCTCATCGTAGTCAACTCCTTGAACTTGTCGAAAACCTTTTGCGACAAGTCGAGCTTTGTAGACAGTAACATTACCATCAGCGTCAGTCTTTTTCTTAAAGATCCATTTATTCTCAATTGCTTGCCGATCATTGGGCAAGTCAACCAAAGTCCATACTTTGTTCTCATACATGGATCCCATCTCAGATTTCATGGCTTCAAGCCACTTTGCGGAATCTGGGCTCACCATCGCTTCTTCATAGTTCGTAGGTTCATCATGATCTAGTAGCATGACTTCCAGAACAGGATTACCGTACCACTCTGGTGCGGATCTTGCTCTGGTTGATCTACGAGGTACAGTAGTATCTTGATCTAAAGTTTCATGATCATCATCATTAACTTCCTCTCTTATTGGTGTAGTTCTCACAGAAACAGTTTTCTGTGCTGTACTATTTCCCAATAATGGAGTAGGTATAGTTACCTCGTCAAGTTCTACTTTCCTCCCACTCACTTCTTTCGAGAGAAACTCCTTCTCAAGAAAGTTTCCGAATTTAGCAACAAAAGTCCTGCCTTCGGATCTGTGATAGAAGGTGTATCCAATAGTTTCCTTTGGATATCCTATGAAGACACACTTCTCCGATTTGGGTTCGAGCTTGTCAGGTTGAAGCTTTTTCACATAAGCATCGCAGCCCCAAACTTTAAGAAACGACAACTTTGGTTTCTTGCCAAACCATAGTTCATAAGGCGTCGTCTCAACGGATTTAGATGGTGCCCTATTTAACGTGAATGCGGCCGTCTCTAAAGAATAACCCCAAAACGATAGCGGTAAATCAGTAAGAGACATCATAGATCGCACCATATCTAGTAAAGTACGATTACGACGTTCGGACACACCATTACGTTGTGGTGTTCCGGGTGGCGTGAGTTGCGAAACTATTCCACAATTTTTCAAATGTACACCAAACTCGTAACTCAAATATTCTCCTCCACGATCAGATCGTAGGAATTTTATTTTCTTGTTACGATGATTTTCAACTTCACTCTGAAATTCCTTGAACTTTTCAAATGTTTCAGACTTATGTTTCATTAAGTAGATATACCCATATCTACTTAAATCATCTGTGAAGGTGAGAAAATAACGATATCCGCCACGAGCCTCAATATTCATCGGACCACATACATCGGTATGTATGATTTCCAATAAATCTGTTGCTCTCTCCATAGTGCCGGAGAACGGTGTTTTAGTCATCTTGCCCATGAGGCACGGTTCGCAAACACCAAGTGATTCATAATCAAGTGGTTCCAAAAGCCCATCAGTATGGAGTTCCTTCATACGCTTTACACCGATATGACCTAAACGGCAGTGCCACAAATAAGTTGCACTATCATTATCAACTCTGCATCTTTTGGCTTCAACATTATGAATATGTGTATTACTACTATCGAGATTTAATAAGAATAGACCACTTTTCAAGGGTGCATGACCATAAAAGATATTACTCATATAAATAGAACAACCATTATTCTCTGATTTAAATGAATAACCGTCTCGCATCAAACAAGATCCAGATATAATGTTCATGCTCAACGCTGGCACCAAATAACAATTATTTAGGTCTAATATTAATCCCGAAGGTAGATGTAGAGGTAGCGTGCCGACCGCGATCACATCGACTTTGGAACCGTTTCCCACGCGCATCGTCACCTCGTCCTTTGCTAGTGTCCGCTTATTCTGTAGTCCCTGTTTCGAGTTGCAAATATTAGCAACAGAACCAGTATCAAATACCCAGGTGCTACTGCGAGCATTAGTAAGGTACACATCAATAACATGTATATCACATATACCTTTGTTCACCTTGCCATCCTTCTTATCCGCCAAATACTTGGGGCAGTTCCGCTTCCAGTGACCAGTCTGCTTGCAGTAGAAGCACTCAGTTTCAGGCTTAGGTCCAGGCTTGGGTTTCTTCTCTTGAGCAGCAACTTGCTTGCCGTTCTTCTTGGAGTTCCCTTTCTTCTTCCCTTTGCCCTTTTTCTTGAAACTAGTGGTTTTGTTAACCATCAACACTTGATGCTCCTTTTTGATTTCTACCTCCGCAGCTTTCAGCATAGCGAAGAGCTCGGGAATAGTCTTGTTCATCCCTTGCATATTATAGTTCATCACAAAGCTCTTGTAGCTTGGTGGCAGTGATTGGAGAATTCTGTCAATGACGCAATCATCCGGAAGTGTAACTCCCAATTGAATCAAGTGATTATTATACCCAGACATTTTGAGTATATGCTCACTGACAGAACTGTTCTCCTCCATCTTGCAGCTATAGAACTTATTGGAGACTTCATATCTCTCAATCCGGGCATTTGCTTGAAATATTAACTTCAACTCCTGGAACATCTCATATGCTCCATGACGTTCAAAACGTCGTTGAAGTCCCGGTTCTAAGCCGTAAAGCATGGCACACTGAACTATTGAGTAGTCATCAGCTTTGCTCCGCCAGACGTTCATAACTTCTGGCGTTGCTCTTGCAGCAGGCCTGGCACTTAGCGGTGCTTCCAGGACGTAATTCTTCTGTGCAGCAATGAGGATAATCCTCAGGTTACGGACCCAGTCCGTGTAATTGCTACCATCATCTTTCAACTTAGCTTTCTCAAGGAACGCATTAAAATTCAACGGAACAACAGCACGAGCCATCTATCTACAATCAACATAGACAAGCAAGATACTATCAGGTACTAAGTTCATGATAAATTTTAAGTTCAGTTAATTTACTTAAGAACTCCCACTTAGATAGACATCCCTCTAATCCTCTAAGTGATCACGTGATCCAAATCTACTAAACCATAACCGATCATCACGTGAGATGGAGTAGTTTTCAATGGTGAACATCAATATGTTGATCATATCTACTATATGATTCACGCTCGACCTTTCGGTCTCCGTGTTCCAAGGTCATATCTTATATGCATAGCTCGTCAAGTATAACCTGAGTATTCTGCGTGTGCAACTGTTTTGCACCCGTTGTATTTGAACGTAGAGCCTATCACACCCGATCATCACGTGGTGTCTCAGCACGAAGAACTTTTGCAACGGTGCATACTCAGGGAGAACACTTCTTGATAATTTAGTGAGAGATCATCTTATAATGCTACCGTCAATCAAAGCAAGATAAGATGCATAAAAGGATAAACATCACATGCAATCAATATAAGTGATATGATATGGCCATCATCATCTTGTGCTTTGTGATCTCCATCTCCGAAGCATCGTCATGATCACCATCGTCACCGGCACGCCACCTTGATCTCCATCGTAGCAACGTTGTCGTCTCGCCAATCTTATGCTTCCACGACTATTACTACCGTTTAGTAATCTAGTAAAGCATTACATCGCGATTGCATTGCATACAATAAAGCGACAACCATATGGCTCCTGCCAGTTGCCGATAACTCGGTTACAAAACATGATCATCTCATACAATAAAATCAGCATCATGCCTTGACCATATCACATCACAACATGCCCTGCAAAAACAAGTTAGACGTCTTCTACTTTGTTGTTGCAAGTTTTACGTGGCTGCTACGGGCTTAAGTAAGAACACATCTCACCTACGCATCAAAACCACAACGATAGTTCGTCAAATAGACTCCGTTTTAACCTTCTCAAGGACCGGGCGTAGTCACACTTGGTTCAACTAAAGTTGGAGAGATAGTCTTCCGCAAGCCATCTATGTGCAAAGCACGTCGAGGGAACCGGTCTCGCATAAGAGTATGCGTAAGGTTGGTCCGGATCATCTCAACCAACAATACCGCCGAACCAAAGTATGACATGCTGGTAGGCAGTATGACTTGTATCGCCCACAACTCACTTGTGTTCTACTCGTGCATATAACATCAAACCATAAAACCTAGGCTCTGATACCACTGTTGGGGAACGCAGTAATTTCAAAAAATTTCCTACGCACACGCAAGATCATGGTGATGCACAGCAACGAGAGGGGAGAGTGTTGTCTACGTACCAACGCAGACCGACTGCGGAAGCGATCACACAACGTAGAGGAAGTAGTCGTACGTCTTCTTCCCGATCCGACCGATCCAAGCACCGTTACTCCGGCACCTCCGAGTTCTTAGCACACGTTCAGCTCGATGACGTTCCTCGGGCTCCGATCCAGCAAAGCGTCGAGGAAGAGTTCCGTCAGCACGACGGCGTGGTGACGATCTTGATGTACCACCGACGCAGGGCTTCGCCTAAGCACTGTAACGGTATGATCGAGGTGGAATTTGGTGGCAGGGGGCACCGCACACGGCTAAGGAACGATCTCAAGGATCAACTTGTGTGTTTTGGGGTGTCCCCTGCCCCTGTATTTATATGTTGGAGGAGGGAGGGCTGGCCGGCCAAGAGGGGGAGGCGCAGGGGAGTCCTACTCCCACCGGGAGTAGGACTCCTCCCCCCCAATCCTATTCCAATTAGGACTCAAGGGGAGAAAGAGAGAGAAGGGGGGCCGGCCCCTTGTCCTATTCCTAATAGGACTCTAGGGGGCGCCGGCCAGCTAGAGGGCTGCCTCTTTTCTCTTTTCCACTAAGGCCCAATAGGCCCATTAGCCTCCCGGGGGGTTCCGGTAACCCTCCCGGTAATCCGGTAAAATCCCGATTTCACCCGGAACGCTTCCGGTGTCCAAACATAGGCTTCCAATATATCAATCTTTACGTCTCGACCATTTCGAGACTCCTCGTCATATCCGTAATCTCATCCGGGACTCCGAACAACCTTCGGTACATCAAAATGCATAAACTCATAATAACTGTCATCGTAACCTTAAGCGTGCGGACCCTACGGTTCGAGAACAATGTAGACATGACCGAGACACGTCTCCGGTCAATAACCAATAGCGGGACCTGGATGCCCATATTGGCTCCTACATATTCTACGAAGATCTTTTATCGGTCAGACCGCATAACAACATACGTTGTTCCCTTTGTCATCGGTATGTTACTTGCCCGAGATTCGATCGTCGGTATCCAATACCTAGTTCAATCTCGTTACCGGCAAGTCTCTTTACTCGTTCCGTAATACATCATGTCACAACTAACTATTTAGTTGCAGTGCTTGCAAGGCTTATGTGATGTGTATTACCGAGAGGGCCCAGAGATACCTCTCCGACAATCGGAGTGACAAACCCTAATCTCGAAATACGCCAACCCAACATCTGCCATTGGAGACACCTGTAGTACTCCTTTATAATCACCCAGTTACGTTGTGACGTTTGGTAGTACCCAAAGTGTTCCTCCGGTAAACGGGAGTTGCATAATCTCATAGTTATAGGAACATGTATAAGTCATGAAGATAGCAATAGCAACATACTAAACGATCGGGTGCTAAGCTAATGGAATGGGTCATGTCAATCAGATCATTCAACTAATGATGTGACCTCGTTAATCAAATAACAACTCTTTTGTTCATGGTCAGGAAACATAACCATCTTTGATTAACGAGCTAGTCTAGTAGAGGCATACTAGTGACACTCTGTTGGTTTATGTATTCACACATGTATTATGTTTCCGGTTAATACAATTCTAGCATGAATAATAAACATTTATCATGATACAAGGAAATAAATAATAACTTTATTATTGCCTCTAGGGCATATTTCCTTCAGTCTCCCACTTGCACTAGAGTCAATAATCTAGATTACACTGTAATGATTCTAACACCCATGGAGCCTTGGTGCTGATCATGTTTTGCTCGTGGAAGAGGCTTAGTCAACGGGTCTGCAACATTCAGATCCGTATGTATCTTGCAAATTTCTATGTCTCCCACCTGGACTAAATCCCGGATGGAGTTGAAGCGTCTTTTGATGTGCTTGGTTCTTTTGTGAAATCTGGATTCCTTTGCCAAGGCAATTGCACCAGTATTGTCACAGAAGATTTTCATTGGACCCGATGCACTAGGTATGACACCTAGATCGGATATGAACTCCTTCATCCAGACTCCTTCGTTCGCTGCTTCCGAAGCAGCTATGTACTCCGCTTCACATGTAGATCCCGCTACGACGCTTTGTTTAGAACTGCACCAACTGACAGCTCCACCGTTTAAAGTAAACACGTATCCGGTTTGCGATTTAGAATCGTCCGGATCAGTGTCAAAGCTTGCATCAACGTAACCTCTTACGGTGAGCTCTTTGTCACCTCCATATACGAGAAACATATCCTTAGTCCTTTTCAGGTATTTCAGGATGTTCTTGACCGCTGTCCAGTGATCCACCCCTGGATTACTTTGGTACCTCCCTGCTAAACTTATGGCAAGGCACACATCAGGTCTGGTACACAGCATTGCATACATGATAGAGCCTATGGCTGAAGCATAGGGAACATCTTTCATATTCTCTCTATCTTCTGCAGTGGTCGGGCATTGAGTCTGGCTCAACTTCACACCTTGCAATACAGGCAAGAACCCTTTCTTTGCTTGATCCATTTTGAACTTCTTCAAAATCTTGTCAAGGTATGTGCTTTGTGAAAGTCCAATTAAGCGTTTTGATCTATCTCTATAGATTTTTATGCCTAATATGTAAGCAGCTTCCCCAAGGTCTTTCATCGAAAAACTTTTATTCAAGTATCCCTTTATGCTATCCAGAAATTCTATATCATTTCCAATGAGTAATATGTCATCCACATATAATATCAGAAATGCTACAGAGCTCCCACTCACTTTCTTGTAAATACAGGCTTCTCCAAAAGTCTGTATAAACCCAAATGCTTTGATCACACTATCAAAGCGTTTATTCCAACTCCGAGATGCTTGCACCAGTCCATAGATGGATCGCTGGAGTTTGCACACTTTGTTAGCTTCCTTTGGATCGACAAAACCTTCTGGTTGCATCATATACAACTCTTCTTCCAGAAATCCATTCAGGAATGCGGTTTTTACATCCATTTGCCAAATTTCATAATCATAAAATGCGGCAATTGCTAACATGATTCTGACAGACTTAAGCATCGCTACGGGTGAGAAAGTCTCATCATAGTCAACTCCTTGAACTTGTCGAAAACCTTTTGCGACAAGTCGAGCTTTGTAGACAGTAACATTACCATCAGCGTCAGTCTTTTTCTTAAAGATCCATTTATTCTCAATTGCTTGCCGATCATTGGGCAAGTCAACCAAAGTCCATACTTTGTTCTCATACATGGATCCCATCTCAGATTTCATGGCTTCAAGCCACTTTGCGGAATCTGGGCTCACCATCGCTTCTTCATAGTTCGTAGGTTCATCATGATCTAGTAGCATGACTTCCAGAACAGGATTACCGTACCACTCTGGTGCGGATCTTGCTCTGGTTGATCTACGAGGTACAGTAGTATCTTGATCTAAAGTTTCATGATCATCATCATTAACTTCCTCTCTTATTGGTGTAGTTCTCACAGAAACAGTTTTCTGTGATGTACTATTTCCCAATAATGGAGTAGGTATAGTTACCTCGTCAAGTTCTACTTTCCTCCCACTCACTTCTTTCGAGAGAAACTCCTTCTCAAGAAAGTTTCCGAATTTAGCAACAAAAGTCCTGCCTTCGGATCTGTGATAGAAGGTGTATCCAATAGTTTCCTTTGGATATCCTATGAAGACACACTTCTCCGATTTGGGTTCGAGCTTGTCAGGTTGAAGCTTTTTCACATAAGCATCGCAGCCCCAAACTTTAAGAAACGACAACTTTGGTTTCTTGCCAAACCATAGTTCATAAGACGTCGTCTCAACGGATTTAGATGGTGCCCTATTTAACGTGAATGCGGCCGTCTCTAAAGCATAACCCCAAAACGATAGCGGTAAATCAGTAAGAGACATCATAGATCGCACCATATCTAGTAAAGTACGATTACGATGTTCGGACACACCATTACGTTGTGGTGTTCCGGGTGGCGTGAGTTGCGAAACTATTCCACAATTTTTCAAATGTACACCAAACTCGTAACTCAAATATTCTCCTCCACGATCAGATCGTAGGAATTTTATTTTCTTGTTACGATGATTTTCAACTTCACTCTGAAATTCCTTGAACTTTTCAAATGTTTCAGACTTATGTTTCATTAAGTAGATATACCCATATCTGCTTAAATCATCTGTGAAGGTGAGAAAATAACGATATCCGCCACGAGCCTCAATATTCATCGGACCACATACATCGGTATGTATGATTTCCAATAAATCTGTTGCTCTCTCCATAGTGCCGGAGAACAGTGTTTTAGTCATCTTGCCCATGAGGCACGGTTCGCAAACACCAAGTGATTCATAATCAAGTGGTTCCAAAAGCCCATCAGTATGGAGTTTCTTCATACGCTTTACACCGATATGACCTAAACGGCAGTGCCACAAATAAGTTGCACTATCATTATCAACTCTGCATCTTTTGGCTTCAACATTATGAATATGTGTATTACTACTATCGAGATTTAATAAGAATAGACCACTTTTCAAGGGTGCATGACCATAAAAGATATTACTCATATAAATAGAACAACCATTATTCTCTGATTTAAATGAATAACCGTCTCGCATCAAACAAGATCCAGATATAATGTTCATGCTCAACGCTGGCACCAAATAACAATTATTTAGGTCTAATATTAATCCCGAAGGTAGATGTAGAGGTAGCGTGCCGACCGCGATCACATCGACTTTGGAACCGTTTCCCACGCGCATCGTCACCTCGTCCTTTGCTAGTGTCCGCTTATTCTGTAGTCCCTGTTTCGAGTTGCAAATATTAGCAACAGAACCAGTATCAAATACCCAGGTGCTACTGCGAGCATTAGTAAGGTACACATTAATAACATGTATATCACATATACCTTTGTTCACCTTGCCATCCTTCTTATCCGCCAAATACTTGGGGCAGTTCCGCTTCCAGTGACCAGTCTGCTTGCAGTAGAAGCACTCAGTTTCAGGCTTAGGTCCAGGCTTGGGTTTCTTCTCTTGAGCAGCAACTTGCTTGCCGTTCTTCTTGGAGTTCCCTTTCTTCTTCCCTTTGCCCTTTTTCTTGAAACTAGTTGTTTTGTTAACCATCAACACTTGATGCTCCTTTTTGATTTCTACCTCCGCAGCTTTCAGCATAGCGAAGAGCTCGGGAATAGTCTTGTTCATCCCTTGCATATTATAGTTCATCACAAAGCTCTTGTAGCTTGGTGGCAGTGATTGGAGAATTCTGTCAATGACGCAATCATCCGGAAGTGTAACTCCCAATTGAATCAAGTGATTATTATACCCAGACATTTTGAGTATATGCTCACTGACAGAACTGTTCTCCTCCATCTTGCAGCTATAGAACTTATTGGAGACTTCATATCTCTCAATCCGGGCATTTGCTTGAAATATTAACTTCAACTCCTGGAACATCTCATATGCTCCATGACGTTCAAAACGTCGTTGAAGTCCCGGTTCTAAGCCGTAAAGCATGGCACACTGAACTATTGAGTAGTCATCAGCTTTGCTCTGCCAGACGTTCATAACTTCTGGCGTTGCTCTTGCAGCAGGCCTGGCACTTAGCGGTGCTTCCAGGACGTAATTCTTCTGTGCAGCAATGAGGATAATCCTCAGGTTACGGACCCAGTCCGTGTAATTGCTACCATCATCTTTCAACTTAGCTTTCTCAAGGAACGCATTAAAATTCAACGGAACAACAGCACGAGCCATCTATCTACAATCAACATAGACAAGCAAGATACTATCAGGTACTAAGTTCATGATAAATTTTAAGTTCAGTTAATTTACTTAAGAACTCCCACTTAGATAGACATCCCTCTAATCCTCTAAGTGATCACGTGATCCAAATCAACTAAACCATAACCGATCATCACGTGAGATGGAGTAGTTTTCAATGGTGAACATCAATATGTTGATCATATCTACTATATGATTCACGCTCGACCTTTCGGTCTCCGTGTTCCAAGGTCATATCTTATATGCATAGCTCGTCAAGTATAACCTGAGTATTCTGCGTGTGCAATTGTTTTGCACCCGTTGTATTTGAACGTAGAGCCTATCACACCCGATCATCACGTGGTGTCTCAGCACGAAGAACTTTTGCAACGGTGCATACTCAGGGAGAACACTTCTTGATAATTTAGTGAGAGATCATCTTATAATGCTACCGTCAATCAAAGCAAGATAAGATGCATAAAAGGATAAACATCACATGCAATCAATATAAGTGATATGATATGGCCATCATCATCTTGTGCTTTGTGATCTCCATCTCCGAAGCATCGTCATGATCACCATCGTCACCGGCACGCCACCTTGATCTCCATCGTAGCAACGTTGTCGTCTCGCCAATCTTATGCTTCCACGACTATTACTACCGTTTAGTAATCTAGTAAAGCATTACATCGCGATTGCATTGCATACAATAAAGCGACAACCATATGGCTCCTGCCAGTTGCCGATAACTCGGTTACAAAACATGATCATCTCATACAATAAAATCAGCATCATGCCTTGACCATATCACATCACAACATGCCCTGCAAAAACAAGTTAGACGTCTTCTACTTTGTTGTTGCAAGTTTTACGTGGCTGCTACGGGCTTAAGTAAGAACACATCTCACCTACGCATCAAAACCATAACGATAGTTCGTCAAATAGACTCCGTTTTAACCTTCTCAAGGACCGGGCGTAGTCACACTTGGTTCAACTAAAGTTGGAGAGATAGTCTTCCGCAAGCCATCTATGTGCAAAGCACGTCGAGGGAACCGGTCTCGCATAAGAGTATGCGTAAGGTTGGTCCGGATCATCTCAACCAACAATACCGCCGAACCAAAGTATGACATGCTGGTAGGCAGTATGACTTGTATCGCCCACAACTCACTTGTGTTCTACTCGTGCATATAACATCAAACCATAAAACCTAGGCTCTGATACCACTGTTGGGGAACGCAGTAATTTCAAAAAATTTCCTACGCACACGCAAGATCATGGTGATGCACAGCAACGAGAGGGGAGAGTGTTGTCTACGTACCAACGCAGACCGACTGCGGAAGCGATCACACAACGTAGAGGAAGTAGTCGTACGTCTTCTTCCCGATCCGACCGATCCAAGCACCGTTACTCCGGCACCTCCGAGTTCTTAGCACACGTTCAGCTCGATGACGTTCCTCGGGCTCCGATCCAGCAAAGCGTCGAGGAAGAGTTCCGTCAGCACGACGGCGTGGTGACGATCTTGATGTACCACCGACGCAGGGCTTCGCCTAAGCACTGTAACGGTATGATCGAGGTGGAATTTGGTGGCAGGGGGCACCGCACACGGCTAAGGAACGATCTCAAGGATCAACTTGTGTGTTTTGGGGTGTCCCCTGCCCCTGTATTTATATGTTGGAGGAGGGAGGGCTGGCCGGCCAAGAGGGGGAGGCGCAGGGGAGTCCTACTCCCACCGGGAGTAGGACTCCTCCCCCCCAATCCTATTCCAATTAGGACTCAAGGGGAGAAAGAGAGAGAAGGGGGGCCGGCCCCTTGTCCTATTCCTAATAGGACTCTAGGGGGCGCCGGCCAGCTAGAGGGCTGCCTCTTTTCTCTTTTCCACTAAGGCCCAATAGGCCCATTAGCCTCCCGGGGGGTTCCGGTAACCCTCCCGGTAATCCGGTAAAATCCCGATTTCACCCGGAACGCTTCCGGTGTCCAAACATAGGCTTCCAATATATCAATCTTTACGTCTCGACCATTTCGAGACTCCTCGTCATATCCGTAATCTCATCCGGGACTCCGAACAACCTTCGGTACATCAAAATGCATAAACTCATAATAACTGTCATCGTAACCTTAAGCGTGCGGACCCTACGGTTCGAGAACAATGTAGACATGACCGAGACACGTCTCCGGTCAATAACCAATAGCGGGACCTGGATGCCCATATTGGCTCCTACATATTCTACGAAGATCTTTTATCGGTCAGACCGCATAACAACATACGTTGTTCCCTTTGTCATCGGTATGTTACTTGCCTGAGATTCGATCGTCGGTATCCAATACCTAGTTCAATCTCGTTACCGGCAAGTCTCTTTACTCGTTCCGTAATACATCATGTCACAACTAACTATTTAGTTGCAGTGCTTGCAAGGCTTATGTGATGTGTATTACCGAGAGGGCCCAGAGATACCTCTCCGACAATCGGAGTGACAAACCCTAATCTCGAAATACGCCAACCCAACATCTACCATTGGAGACACCTGTAGTACTCCTTTATAATCACCCAGTTACGTTGTGACGTTTGGTAGTACCCAAAGTGTTCCTCCGGTAAACGGGAGTTGCATAATCTCATAGTTATAGGAACATGTATAAGTCATGAAGATAGCAATAGCAACATACTAAACGATCGGGTGCTAAGCTAATGGAATGGGTCATGTCAATCAGATCATTCAACTAATGATGTGACCTCGTTAATCAAATAACAACTCTTTTGTTCATGGTCAGGAAACATAACCATCTTTGATTAACGAGCTAGTCTAGTAGAGGCATACTAGTGACACTCTGTTGGTTTATGTATTCACACATGTATTATGTTTCCGGTTAATACAATTCTAGCATGAATAATAAACATTTATCATGATACAAGGAAATAAATAATAACTTTATTATTGCCTCTAGGGCATATTTCCTTCAGTTTCATCCCGATCACAGAAACTACACCTAGTAGAACCTCTTCAGTTGCGCTTAATCAAATTATTTTTTGTTAGAACGACTTGTTTATGTACAAACCACATAAACACTTTGATTTTCAAAAGAACCTTAACTTTCCAAACATGTTTTGAACTAGGAATAACACTAGAGTTGATGACATCAATGTACATCGACTTGACTGTGAATTCCCCAGATCTAGTAAGCTTACAACACAACTGATCGGGCTAATGAGTAAGCTGAACCTCCATCAGTCTACTCACCAGATGAATCCAAGCCTCCCACCGGTCCCTAGCAAGCACCCTCCTAAAGTGAATATTAAGGGGAGCGGATTGCAAACTCGTTGCAACCAGAGCATCACGTCGCTGCACAATACAATATAGCGACGGATACTGAAGAGCCAGCGGTGTATCACCAAGCCAAGTATCCTCCCAGAATCGAGTGTTATTGCCATCACCGACAATAAACTTTGTTCTATTAAAGAAAGTAACTTTGACCCTCGTTAGCCCCTTCCAGAAAGGCGAATCAGTTGGTCTAACTATCACCTGCGACAAGGTCTTAGAGTACAGATACTTGTTACGAAGAATCTGCGCCCAAGTTGCCTTAGTCTCGGCAGATAACTTATATAGCCACTTACTGAGAAGGCATCTGTTCTTGACTTCAAGGTTCTCAACCCCATGACCCCCTTGGTCTTTTGGTCGGCAGATGAAATCCCATTTGGCTAAACGGTACTTTCTCTTAAGTTCATCACTCTGCCAGAAGAAACGTGACCGATAGAAGTCCAGCCTTTTCCTAACTCCAACTGGTACTTCAAAAAAGGATAAAAGAAACATAGGCATACTCGTGAGCACCGAATTAATGAGAATCAATCGGCCTCCATATGACATGAGTTTGCCCTTCGAGCAGCTCAGTTTCTTCTCAAACCGATCCTCGATACACTTCCATTCATTGTTAGTCAACTTACGATGGTGAATGGGGATACCTAGATAAGTGAACGGTAGAGCCCCCAATTCGCAACCAAACAGTTGCTTGTATGCATCTTGTTCCTCTTTGGCTCTACCAAAACAGAACAACTCGCTTTTATGGAACTTAATCTTCAGACCGGTTAATTGCTCGAAAAGGCACAGTACCAGCTTCATATTTCTCGCCTTAGCCAAGTCATGCTCCATAAAGATGATTGTATCATCGGCATACTGTAGGATGGATACACCACCATCAACTAGATGAGGCACCAAGCCACCTACTTGTCCGGCCTCCTTTGCCCGACCTATCAAGATTGCCAACATATCAACGACAACGTTGAACAGAATAGGAGACATTGGATCATCTTGTTTCAGGCCCTTGTGTGTCTGGAAATAATGACCTATATCGTCATTCACTTTAATTCTAACACTCCCTTTTTGCGTGAAGGATTCTACTTGGTGACTTTATCGTACGCTTTCTCGAAATCCACCTTAAAAACCACTCCATCCAGTTTTTTCGTGTGAATCTCATGGAGCGTTTCATGCAGTACCACCACCCCTTCAAGAATGTTCATGTCCGGCATGAAAGCAGTTTGAGTAGGCTGCACCACAGTATGCGCAATCTATGTGAGCCTATTCGTCCCGACCTTGGTAAATTTTTTGAAACTAACATTAAGAAGACAGATTGGCCGGAATTGCTCAATCCGCACTGCCTCTGTCTTCTTGGGAAGAAGTGTTATCGTTCCAAAATTCAGCTGAAAAAGGTGAAGCTGGCCAGAGAATAGATCATTGAACAAAGGCAATAGATCTCCTTTAATAATGTGCCAACACTTCTTGTAGAACTCTGCCGGGAAACCATCCGGTCCAGGAGCCTTATTATTCTTCATTTGGGAAATGGCGTCATACACCTCTTTCTTAGAAAAAGGAGCAACTAAAATATCATTCTCAACAGTCGTCAGTTGAGGCACATCCTCAATCCTAGACTCATCCAGCGACACACAGTTATCCTCTGGAGGCCCAAACAGCTGCTTGTAATACTCAGTAATATAAAGCTTTAAGTTTTCCTGACCAAGAATCGTTCCCTCATCTTGTTCAAGCTGAAAGATCCTCTTCTTTCTATACTTACCATTGACGATCATGTGAAAAAATTGTGTGTTCGCGTCCCCCTGGACGACCCTTCGGACCTTAGCCCGAAGCGGCCACTTTAATTCTTCCTCATGAAGGAGCTCTTTCAGCCTCATTTCCCCGTCGATCTTGGCATAAAGCTCCGAGGTTGGCAGGATCATGGTCTCGGCTTTTACATCAAGGGACTGAATAAGCGTAAGGAGCTATTCCTTCTCAATCTTATAAACCCCACTAAGATGCTTAGCCCACCCACATAGGAAACTTCTCAAGTGCCTAATTTTATCCTGCCAGCGCTCAAGTGCAGTTCTACCTCCTGCATCCTTAGCCCATTCTCTGGCTACGAGATCTAAGAAACCTTCTCTCTCAAACCACGCAAGCTCGAAAGAGAAAACATTCTTATTTCCCACATGGGTGGCCTCCCCAGAGTCAAGGAATAACGGCGTGTGATCAGAAATACCACGAGAAAGTGCCTGGACTGTTACACATGGGAATTTCTGTTCCCATTCGACGCTAGCCAGAACCCGATCCAGCTTTTCGAACGTCGGATTTGGCAAGGCGTTAGCCCAGGTAAACTTCCTACCCGAAAGCTCTATCTCACGCAGATCCAGACTTTCAATGATTGTGTTAAACATGAATGACCATCTGCCGTCAAAATTATCATTATTCTTCTCATCACGCCTTCTGATGATATTAAAATCACCCCCACCAGGATAGGAAGTTGTTCAGAACCGCAAATCCTAACCAGATCAGCCAAAAAATCTGGTTTAAGCTCGGGCTGTGCGGCTCCATATACCGCCACCAAAGCCCAGTTAAACCCATCGGTCTTCGACCTCACCCTAAACTTAACAACGAAATCCCCCATGACCATGCTTCGGACTTCTAACGAATCACATCTAACTCCGAGTAAAATCCCACCCAATCTTCCTCGCGGCGGTAGACAATGCCAATCAAAATCAATACCTCCCGAAAGCGTATTGAGAAATTGAGGCGAAAAGTCGGCTCTACCAGTTTCCGATAAAGCGATAAAGTCCAACCTATGCTCAATAGAAGCCTCAGCAAGAAACCTTCTTTTAGCCAAGTCTTTCAGACCTCTGCTATTCCAAAAGATTACTTTCATATCTCGTCATGGAATTTTTTAGCCGTTCTTATCTGCGCGCTCCTACACACTACGGAGTCTGGGTAGATCTTCCGCTTCCATTTGCGTTTAGGAATATTGAAACTCTCCAGCTGGTCCTCACAACCAGTCTCAGAGGCGCGCACCTCTACAAAGTCCACTCTCTCATCCTCCTCCTCGGGTTTAGGAGACGGATGAGCAAGATCCGCACAAAAGTTATCGAGCACCCTGACCCCCAAAGCATCAATCTCGGAGTTATTCATTGGTTTAACTGCAGCTAAGTTACGAATCATCTCAAGCGCCCGTTCGGCCTCTAAATCCAGCATATCATTAACCGAGTTTGAAATTTCACTATCATTACTACCTAGTGAAATTCCTATCGTATTTGCATTGTTTATAATCTCATCATTTGAAAAATGCAAAATAGAATTAGAGGTACGACATACCAGTAGTGACCTCCACGTCACGAAGCTTGGCCGCCCTCATAGCGCACCGCTGCTGAATGTCGTCCACTTCCGGATGGTCCTGGAGACGGCTACTCAACCGTCGCCCCTCAGAGATCGGATCCGGAATACCACCAAAAGCAATCACCTCCTCCCGAGAAGCTCTACTGGAGTGCCCCAAGCCGGGGGAAGGTGGAGCCAGGGCCTCCTGCCCGAGCTCCCCATCCACCCCGGCCCAAGGGCCAACTGGCGGCACCGGCGGCATCGGCAAGCAAGCCCCTCTGGGCTCCACAAGAGAAGAGGACCCTGAGGCCACCTGCCCCGAGTCCTCTCCGAGAAGTGACTCCGGCGCCAGCGTAGCCGGCCCGGTAAAAGGGGAGGAAGGTGCCGGATCTAGCAGCCTTGGCCTCCCTCCCAAAGAATCAATCTGCACCATCGGTAGCTCACCCACCGCAAGCCCTGATGAGGGCACCGAGGCCACCTGCCCCACGCCCCCATCAGCAGCCGGCACCATCGGCTACACCTGCGAAATCGCGACCGGAGGGGAGGAATCCGAAGTCACCAGCTTCAGACCCTCTCCTGCAAGAACAACCTCCTCCACCTCAGCCCTGACCGAGATCGACGACTCCCCAATAAGAGGAATCACTGGCTCCTCAAGCTCCAGAACCGGAAGCGAGTGCTCGAACACCTCATCAGACTCCACCCGATCACTCCACTGTCTTGGGGGTGCAGATGCCGGCTCGAAATAACCGAATCTGAGAGTAGTCGTAGGCACCGTAGAAGGAGGAGCCGTCCCATCCGCAGACGTGTGAGAGTCAGCACCCTGCGGAGTGGACAACTCACGTCCACTGTCAGCTGCTGGTGCCTCCTTTAAGTGCCGAACTATCATCATCCTCGTGCATATCAGTATCAGACCCGTTGGCCGCCTCGGCAAACAGACTCTCATCCTCGAACTCAATGACATGGTTATATATGTGGCCTCGATATGCCCACTTAACCACCTCAGGGACATACTCGATGTTCAGCACACTGACTAGTAAACCAGCAATCCCGTGGGCTCTGGTAAAGTCCATATCCACGCGCTCTGGTCTGCCCACCATGTTACCCAAACTGGCTACTACCCGTGCGTCCAGCATCGGCTTGGATGGAGCCCCAAAGAATCGCAGCCAAACTTGAGTCAGAGGCTTGCCCGTAGGCTCAATCCTCTTCCACTCATGAAACTCAAGCACGCCATCAGTACCTGGCACATTGCACATCCCGAAACTCAGTAGTCTCTGAAGGTCCTCAACTGACGGGAACTCAACCCGAAATAGTTTGTCCTCGACACTAGCAAGCTCCCACCTGAAATCTCCAGGGGCTAACTCCTTGAGCCTCTGAATAATCTTTGCCTCCGAGACCTCTCCTCTAGCAATCTTAACTAACCAAGTCGTCAAACTCAAAGTCTCGTCAGGAACCTCCATCTACGTTGGAGATTCAAAGAACGTAAGTTCAGCACAGTACACTCCATACATCATGAGTGATGGTGCCTGATCTCTCAGAAACGGACAATCCCCCGAATCGTGTGCTGGTTTGCCACAAGTGCCACAGAGCTCAGCCACACACTCAGCAATAAAATGTCCCTTACCACCACATCGATAACAGAGCATTTTCTCTTTCTTGCGCGCATATTTGGATGTTCTTTCAGACTCAGCCCTAGAAGAATCCTCCACTGACACAGTCAACCCGGATTCATTCCCGGGAATCTCAGCATTGGCAAGCGCCGAGACCACCTCCAACGCTTGGCCAGTCAAAACCTGCTGCTCAACAGCCCCATCAACCACCATCGGATCAATCACAGATGTAGTATGCGGTCGTGGGCGGTACCGGCCACCTCGACCCCCACGCCCACCATGATGACCGCGGAAACCACCCCGCGGCCGGAGACCAGGGCCAGATGCCCCCCTCAACAAAACCTCCTGGGGGCCCCATGAACGGGCGCTCCACCAAGCCATCGCTCTGCCAAGCATAGCCTCGACCGCCGCCAGTCGACGAGGATCCACGGTGCTTACCAGCTCCATACGCATTGACCCCATCATCACCCCACTGACCCTGAGGTGCAACTATGGCTTGAATCGTTGGAATTGCCTATTGCTGCACCGTCCCGGCTCTGATTTGCGGAGGCATGGTGATGAGGTGAGGAGGCGGTGCTGCCTCGGCTGGCCGGTCTGCAACCCCGGAGCAGGGGGCCGCGGCGCAGCGCATCCCCGGCCTGCATTGCTGGTTCCTAAAGCACCCGGCGCCGGAGGCCGCTGACCCACCGGAGCTGGCACCGTCGGTCTAGGACCGGGCAACACGCCGCCCCGTCCCACAACAGTCCCGACCGAAGCCGAGCCCCTACTGGCGGGCAGAGCGATGTTGGGGAACGTAGTAATTTCAAAAATTTCCTACGCACACGCAAGATCATGGTGATGCATAGCAACGAAAGGGGAGAGTGTTGTCTATGTACCCTCGTAGACCGACAGCGGAAGCGTTATGACAACGCGGTTGATGTAGTCGTACGTCTTCATGGCCCGACCGATCAACCACCGAAACTACGGCACCTCCGAGTTCTAGCACACGTTCAGCTCGATGACGATCCTCGGAATCCGATCCAGCAAAGTGTCGGGGAAGAGTTCCGTCAGCACGACGGCGTGGTGATGATCTTGATATACTACTGTCGCAGGGCTTCGCCTAAGCACCGCTACAATATTATCGAGGACTATGGTGGAAGGGGGCACCGCACACGGCTAAGAATATGATCACGTGGATCAACTTGTGTGTCTATGGGGTGCCCCCTGCCCCCGTATATAAAGGAGTGGAGGAGGGGAGGGCCGGCCCTCTCTATGGCGCGCCCTAGGGGAGTCCTACTCCCACCGGGAGTAGGATTCCCCCTTTCCTAGTCCAACTAGGAGTCCTTCCATGTAGTAGGAGTAGGAGACAAGGAAGGGGCGCAGCCCCTCCCCCTAGTCCAATTCGGACTAGGCCTTGGGGGGCGCGCGGCCTGCCCTAGGCAGCCCCTCTCTCTTTCCCGTATGGCCCAATAAGGCCCAATACTTCTCCCAGCGAATTCCCGTAACTCTCCGGTACTCCGAAAAATACCCGAATCACTCGGAACCTTTCCAATGTCCGAATATAGTCATCCAATATATCGATCTTTACGTCTCGAGCATTTTGAGACTCCATGTCATGTCCCGATCTCATCCGGGACTCCGAACTCCTTCGGTACATCAAAACTCATAAACTCATAATATAACTGTCATCGAAACCTTAAGCGTGCGGACCCTACGGGTTCGAGAACAATGTAGACATGACCGAGACACGTCTCCGGTCAATAACCAATAGCGGAACCTGGATGCTCATATTGGCTCCTACATATTCTACGAAGATCTTTATCGGTCAGACCGCATAACAACATACGTTGTTCCCTTTGTCATCGGTATGTTACTTGCCCGAGATTCGATCGTCGGTATCTCAATACCTAGTTCAATCTCGTTACCAGCAAGTCTCTTTACTCGTTCCATAATACATCATCTCACAACTAACTCATTAGTTGTAATGCTTGCAAGGCTTAAGTGATGTGCATTACCGAGAGGGCCCAGAGATACCTCTCCAACAATCAGAGTGACAAATCCTAATCTCGAAATACGCCAACCCAACATGTACCTTTGGAGACACCTGTAGAGCTCCTTTATAATCACCTAGTTACGTTGTGACGTTTGGTAGCACACAAAGTGTTCCTCCGGCAAACGGGAGTTGCATAATCTCATAGTCATAGGAACATGTATAAGTCATGAAGAAAGAAATAGCAACATACTAAACGATCGGGTGCTAAGCTAATGGAATGGGGCATGTCAATCAGATCATTCACCTAATGATGTGATCCCGTTAATCAAATAACAACTCTTTGTCCATGGTTAGGAAACATAACCATCTTTGATTAACGAGCTAGTCAAGTAGAGGCATACTAGTGACACTCTGTTTGTCTATGTATTCACACATGTATTATGTTTCCGGTTCATACAATTCTAGCATGAATAATAAACATTTATCATGAAATAAGGAAATAAATAATAACTTTATTATTGCCTCTAGGGCATATTTCCTCCAGTCTCCCACTTGCACTAGAGTCAATAATCTAGATCACATCACCATGTGATTAACATCGATAGTTCACATCATCATGTGATTAACACCCAAAGGGTTTACTAGATTCAGTAATCTAGTTCACATCGCTTATGTGATTAACACCCAAAGAGTACTAAGGTGTGATCATGTTTTGCTTGTGAGAGAAGTTTAGTCAACGGGTCTGCCATATTCAGATCCGTATGTATTTTGCAAATTTCTATGTCAACAATGCTCTGCACGGAGCTACTTTTAGCTAATTGCTCCCACTTTCAGTATGTATCCAGATTGAGACTTAGAGTCATCTAGATCAGTGTCAAAATTTGCATCGACGTAACCCTTTACGATGAACCCTTTTTGTCACGTCCATAATTGAGAAACATATCCTTATTCCACTAAGGATAATTTTGACCGCTGTCCAGTGATCTACTCCTAGATCACTATTGTACTCCCTTGCCAAAATCAGTGTAGGGTATACAATAGATCTGGTACACAGCATGGCATACTTTATAGAACCTATGGCCAAGGCATAGGGAATGACTTTCATTCTCTTTCTATCTTCTGTCGTGGTCGTGTTTTGAGTCTTACTCAATTTCACACCTTGTAACACAGGCAAGAACTCTTTCTTTGACTGTTCCATTTTGAACTATTTCAAAATCTTGTCAAGGTATGTACTCACTGAAAAAACTTATCAAGCGTTTTGATCTATCTCTATAGATCTTGATGCTCAATATGTAAGTAGCTTCACCGAGGTATTTCTTTGAAAAACTCCTTTCAAATACTCCTTTATGCTTTGCAGAATAATTCTACATTATTTTCGATCAACAATATGTCATTCACATATACTTATCAGAAATGCTGTAGTGCTCCCACTCACTTTCTTGTAAATACAGGCTTCACCGCAAGTCTGTATAGAACTATATGCTTTGATCAACTTATCAAAGCGTGTATTCCAACTCCGAGATGCTTGCACTAGTCCATAGATGAATCGCTGGAGCTTGCATATTTTGTTAGCACCTTTAGGATTGACAAAACCTTCTGGTTGCATCATATACAACTCCTCTTTAATAAATCCATTAAGGAATGCAGTTTTGTTTATCCATTTGCCAGATTTCATAAAATGCGGCAATTGCTAACATGATTCGGACAGACTTAAGCATCGCCACGAGTGAGAAAATCTCATCGTAGTCAACACCTTGAACTTGTCGAAAACCTTTTTGCGAGAATTCTAGCTTTGTAGATAGTAACACTACTATCAGCGTCCGTCTTCCTCTTGAAGATCCATTTATTTTCTATGGCTTGCCGATCATCGGGCAAGTCAACCAAAGTCTACACTTTGTTCTCATACATGGATCCCATCTCAGATTTCATGGCCTCAAGCCATTTTGCGGAATCTGGGCTCATTATCGCTTCCTCATAGTTCGCAAGTTCGTCATGGTCTAGTAACATGACACTACAGGAATCAGCTACTTTGCCGTCAGCCATGGCAGATGGCAAAGGCATGGATGGCTGACGGCAAAGGTATTTGCCGTCCGCCGCGGACGGCAAAAGGTGACGGCAAAGTAAGGTTCGGCAAAGAGGTACTTTACCGTCTGCTTCGGGCGGCTGACGGCAAAGTAAGGTTCGGCAAAGAGGTACTTTGCCGTCTGCTTCGGGCGGCTGACGTCAAAGGAGCCTTTGCCATCAGCAAAGGACGACAAAGAGTGCAGACGACAATAAGTGCGTTGTTACTCCGTTAGGTGGCTAATGGCAGGCCTTTGCCGTCCGCCACTGACGGAAAACTTCGGAAGGCCTTTGTCGGCCGCCGTGTGATGTCAGCCGACGTCACTACACGGCAGGCCTTTGTCTTCCGCCGCGGACGGCAAAGCCTTTGCCGTCAGCCACTGTAGGCAAACTGACCAAATTAGTCAGCCTCCCAGGAAGCACAGCTGCCTGCCACGTGGCCTCTTTGCCGTCCGCTGCTGATGGCAAAGAGCTCTTTGCCGTCGGTGGCAGGCGGCAAAGAGCCTGCATATTGGCTCTTTTTTCTGTTTTTTTGAATCCAACAATTTTCAGAGCAAATATATATGACATATATAGATATATTTCCATATCAGATATCCAGCATATAAGTTTCATATCACATATCACATAAGTTTCATCCATACACATTGTTCATACATAAGCAAGTTCCATCCATATACATATTACAATGCAAAGTTTCATCAAGATAGGAAGTTCCATCATAGCAAGCTAGATACAATGCAAAGTTTCATGAAAGGAAAAGCAAGCACTCCATCATAGCAAGCTAGGTTCCATGAAGTGAATGAAATCTGCAAAATGGTAAATAAGAAAGTTAGAAATAGGTGACTAGAACAAAAAGAAGACTAGAACAAGAAGTATATGTCATTTATGAGCTAACTTAGTTGAAATGGATCATATATGAGCTAACTAAGTTGAAATGGGTTGCTTATGAGCTAACTTAGTTGAAATGGATCATTTATGAGCTAACTTAGTTGAAATGGGTCATTTATGAGCTAACTAAGGTGAAGGGCATCGTTTTTTAGCTAACTAAGGTGAAATGAATAGTTTTTGAGCTAACTAAGGTGAAATGGATCATTTATGAGCTAACTTAGGTGAAATGGATCATTTATGAGCTAACTTACTTGAAATGGGTCGTTTATGAGCTAACTAAGGTGAAATGGATCTTTTTCAGCTAACTAAGGTGAAATGGATTGTTTTTGAGCTAACTTAGGTGAAATGGATCATTTATGAGCTAACTTAGTTGAAATGGATCATTTATGAGCTAACTAAGGTGAAATGGATCGTTTTTGAGCTAACTAAGGTGAAATGGATCGTTTTTTAGCTAACTTAGGTGAAATGGATCATTTATGAGCTAACTTAGGTGAAATGGATCATTTATGAGCTAACTAAGGTGTTTTTGAGCTAACTAAGGTGAAATGGATCTTTTTTGAGCAAACTTAGGTGAAATGGATCATTTAAGAGCTAATTTAGGTGAAATGGATCATTTTTAGCTAACTTAGGTGAAATGGATCGTTTAGGAGCTAATGTAGGTAAATTGGGTCATTTTAGAGCTAACTTGGATAAACTGGATCATTTATAAGCTAACCTAGGTAAGATGGGTCATTTTGGAGCTAACCTAGGTGAAATGGGTCATTTTGGAGCTAACCTAGGTGAAATGGGTCATTTTAAAGCTAATGTAGGTAAAATGGATCATTTAGGAGCTAATCTACGTAAAATGGGTCATTTTAGAGCTAACTTGGATAAATTGGATCACTTATAAACTAACTAAGGTAAAATGAGTCATTTTAGAGCTAACTTAGGTAAAATGGATCGTTTATGAGCTAACTAAGTTAATTATGCAATTTTTGACATAAGTAAGCTAAGTACATATCGTTTTAGAGCTAACTTAGGTAGAATGGATGGTTTATGAGGTCAGTAAGCTTATTAAGTCATTTTGGAGGAAAAGAAGCTAACTCTAGGTCATTATGGTAAGCATATTGGAGGAAATAAAGCTAAGTCTAGGTCTTTATGCATTTGTTAAGCAAAACACTAGAGAAACTTATCGTGATTACAGAGGTGTAGGACCGGGCTGGCTCGCGCCGGTAGCTGGAGAAGGAGCGGGCTGGCTCGCGCCGGTAGCTGAAGAAGGATCGTGCGATGCGTTTCTGGAGTTAAGCTGCACCAAAGATCATTTCCAATGTCTCGTTAGCATTATGACACTCAAATTTTAAGACTAGCAAGTAATGTCCATTCAAATTAAACTCACCGTGCTCCCAGGAGCAATCACTGGCATCGGTGGAGCGGTCTGACCGGACTTCTCGCACACAGACTGCACATTTGGTTTTCACAACAGAGTCATACTAGTTAGTAATGAGACTCAAATGTTAAGACTAGCAAGTAATCTGCAGAAGAAACTTACCACAAGGAGCTCGTACATGGCCCTTGCCTGCATGTCATTCCGTGCCCTCTCCTCCTCCAACATCTTTGTCGTCCTCTCCTCCAACTCCCGCTGCCTCTCCGCCACCTCCGCCAGAAGTTTCTCCGTTCTATCTCTCTCACTCTGTATAGCAGCCTGCAACACCACTCACATGATCATTTGTAATCATTGATGGAAGCGCACACAATGTAATGGAGAAAGATAGCTGAGTACGTATAACTAACCTTGAAGGCGAGTTGGACTGGCAGTTCACGAGGCCTTATCTCAGGAGCGGAGCTCGACTGGCGCGCCTTGATCTCCGGGAGAGTGCTAGGACAACGGATAAGTCCATCTCCCATGGCTATGGAGCCATGGGACCTCCCGCCACCAGATATCATCAGCAACTCTATATCAATGGGACCCTGGCTCGGGTTAAAGTCATCCCCTTTCCTCGCCTTCCCCTGATCTCTATATTGCACGAGCTTGTCGTGGGCGGAGATGTTGGTGAAGTTCTTTGGATCATCGAGGTCAGACGCAGAGAATGCCTTGACTTTCTTGTAAGGGCCAGTGTGGGCCATGGCATACAGGTCGTACACCTCTGGCACCTTATCCACCTTATTGTAGCGTGCCTGAAAGAGAGAAACAAAGTAAATTAGTAATTAAAGGGATAAAGCTAGCATGATGAATGAATTGCATGAATCATGAAGCAAACCACATACCCAGTTCCGCCCGTACTGAAATAAGTTGGAGCTGCCTTGGTGGTGTGGCACACCTTCCATTTGGGCACGTTTGTCCTTGGCCTCTTTGTGGGTGGCCAGCCATTCTTCTGAGCACCACGCATTGACCAACACCTCCCAACAATCCATCCGATCCGCACACCATCTCGGAGGGGCCTAAGTTAGCAAATAGAAACTTGAGCGCTAAGGCTATGAATTACTAAATGATGGAATTAAGTACAAGGCCTTAAGAATTACCTTCATGTACTTCTCCTTACTCAAGAACTTATCGTGGCACTCCTGCTTGGGCTTCTTGATACCACTCCCGGCATAGTAGTCTCGAACAGCCTGCACCCGAACCTCATGCCGTAAGTTCTGAAGTAGGCACTTGCACTCCTTGTGGATAACATGATCCACCTCCTCCTCGTATCCCTCCTCACACCTGTAGAATGTCTGCAATCAAATGAGACAATATTGATTAGTACAATTAATAACTAGCTAGTTAAAGATTTTTAATTGTGTAAAGGAGCAATTACCCAGAACTTTCTGATCACGACGTCTGCCCTCGTCTTGCACAAGACACCGTCGATAATCTCACCCGGCGGGGCCGGGGCAGCCAAGTAGTGCTCCCAAGTCAATCCAACCTCTGGAAGCCGACCCTCACCAGGCAACGTGACAAACCCCGGGATGTTTTGCCGAATCAGAACTCCAAGGACGAAGTTGGGCCGGCGGACACTTTCATGGTGGTCCCAACCCCTGCAGCATGACAAGGCCAACACATCAGTTATTTGAAGAAACGTGAATGCAGAAGGTACAAAAAGATTAAATGCACTTACCTCTCCCCATCAGGGAAAATCAACCACCTCTGCTCGCGGGTTGCCGGCACGGACGGGAGCCGTGTAGCACCACGCTGGTAGATGTTGCCCCCCTCCTCCCCCTCCTCATCAGTCGGCTCCCCGCCATCATCAGCATGGCCACTCGGCTCCCCGCCATCCTTAGGCTGACCCGACCAGGTACCCCATCCAGACGTGTGCTCCTCCGGGGTCTCGTGGGCCGAAGGCCCGTCGACCGGAGGCTCGTGGGCCGAAGACTCGTGGACCGGAGGCTCATGGACCGGAGTCCGTGCAGCCTCCTCCTCAGACGAGTCCACCCTAGTAGTCACGTTCTCGGGTGAAACAGCTGGGGGCGGTGGCGAGGAAGGCGCCGTAAGAGTCACCCTACCTCCTCTCCCGCGACCACGTGCTCCACCTCCTCTCTTCTTCTTACCTCGTCCCCTGCTGGGCACCGCGGTCGACGAAGAAGGGCCCGGCGGTGTCGCCATACTGTCCAGCAACGCTCGGCGGAGAGGTGCGTGTGGAATGGAAGACCTCGCACCACGCGCCGACGAAGAAGGGGCCTCGGCACGCTCCTAACCAGCGCCCACCATCTTTCAACACCCGCCATGACAAAGAATAAACGAAATTAGTACAACATAAAAAAAGTACCGACATGAATAATAATATGTATATCACTTAAGTGTATCATCATCAAGTACAACATAAAAAAATTGAATACCTGACACTACTAATAATCTAGATCAGTATCATCAATAAATGCATAATCATCATCATCACTATAATCAATGATGGGCTCATAGGGTTCATTGGCACCAACATGTGCAGAGCCACCTTGACGTAATCGGTCAAGCACTGACAGGTCATCCGCAGCAGTAACCTCTTCTTGTTCCGGCTCTTCTTGTTCCTCCTCTGGGGTGATGTCGGATTCATTGTCGCTGTCTACTTCAATGTTTTGGGGTGAAGTATAGCGGTTCTTGAAACGCTTTTTGGAAAGACATGTCTCTTGGAAGAATTCTCCTTCATATGTGTCTGGGTTAATGTGAGGTTCATAATCCTCTTCCTTTGGGGGAGAAAGTCTAGCACGTGGCGGCACTTCATAAACGACATCCCAACCTTTCAGATTTGGATTAGTTTGGCAGGCCCACGGTAGATAGAATACTTGGGTCGCCTGTTGAGCCATAATATAGACATCAGGAACATCTAAATGAGTGCTTTGGTTGATTTCAACTAGCCCTATATGTTCATGAGTCCTTCTAGTCTCCTTCGGCTGAAACCAATAACATTTGAAGACTACGACATTCGGTGGGTTTTCACCATAGAATAGGAGTTCATAAATTGCTTCAACTCTCCCATAATACTCGGTACCTCCTTCGCCGATAGTAGATACACAACAATTTGTAGACTTTCGGTCGGCCATAGACAGCTCTTTGCCATAGGTACGAAAGCGATACCCGTTGATGTCGTACTTGTCAAATGAACGGACCTTATAGTCAAAACCATTAGCAACTTGTCTCAATTCGGCGTCCATAGACTCTGAATTAGCCTACAAGTTTAATATGAAAGGATTGTTACATTATGCACAAATTAGCGAATGAAATGAAATTGTCTAATAGAAATTACCGTTTGTTTGAACCAAGAGATGAAACCGGGATAGCCACCTCCTTGCTTGGCGAGAAGCTCATACTCTTCGACGGAATCCTTTTGGATCTCCGCTCCATACGAGAATATGGCGACGTATCGACTGTATGACATATCCAGGAATAAGAGTAGTTCAAAGGAAATAGAAGTTGCGAAACAATGTACCGAGAACTTACTCGATGTACGGCCGCACTTCTATCAGGTTGTTGAAGATATACAACGAAATGGTCTGCCATTCTTCGTTATCCAAAGATACTGGATGTGAAACACTAGCTGGTGCGAGATTCCCTTTGAATAGGCTGAGGTTGGATCCACCCTTTTTAGGCTCGTCAGCATTGTACCGAGGCTTCGGATTATGCAAATGACAATTTTTGGCTTCGTAGTGCGCTGTTACGAAGTTTGCCGCCTCCTCTGTGATGAATGCCTCAGCCATCGATGCTTCAATTCTACGTTTATTTTTACATTTTTCTCGAAGCGTCTTCTGCATCCTCTCAGTTGGGTAGCACCAACGATTTTGCACGGGCCCCCCCAATCTTGGCTCGGTCAGGAGATGCAAAATCAAATGCTGCATTGGATTAAAGAAGCCCAGTGGAAAGATCTTCTCTAACTTGCAGATCAACTCCGGCACCAACTCTTCCATTTCTTCTAGCACGCCAGGCGATAGTTCTTTCGCACAAAGAACACGGAAGAAATAGCTGAGTTCTGCCAGTACTAGCCATTCATCCTAAGGGATGAAGCAACGCAACATCACCGGCATTACCCGCTCAATCCATATGTGCCAATCATGACTCTTGAGACCAAATATCTTCAGTTTATCAAGATTTTCTCCCCTCTTTAGATTCGCTGCATACCCATCGGGGAACATCAACTGTTGTTGCACCCACAAGAGAATTTCCCTCATAGCTGGCCTTCCAAGATTGAACCATGCCTTTGGCTTTGTCCAGTTCTGCTTTCCTTTCGGTTCTTTCATGTTTTGTAACGGCCTATCACATAGCGCCTCCAGATCGACTCTAGCCTTAGTATTATCCTTTGACTTCCCATCTATGCCGAACAATGTACCAAAAAGTGCCTCGGCGATATTCTTCTCAGTGTGCATCACGTCGATGTTGTGTGGGCAAAGGAGGTCTTTGAAGTAAGGCAGATCCCATAAGCATGTTTTGTGAGTCCACGCGTGCTTAGTATTATACCCCTTGGAGTACCCTGGACGTTGTGGATCTGGCTCGAGAGTGTTTAACTGATCCAGGGTCTGTTGGCCTGTCAATGCAGGTGGTGCAGAGTTTTTGACAACTCTACCCCTGATGAAGTTCTTCTTGTCTTTCCTGAACTTATGGCGAGGATCCAGGAACTGTCTATGCATGTCGAAGCAAGAAAACTTGCGACCGGCCTGAAGCCAACGAAACTCAAGAGCTCCCTTGCATGTGGGGCACGGGAACCTTGCATGCACACACCACCCAATGAATAGCACATACGCCGGCAAGTCATGCGTCGAGTACATGTACCAGACACGCATTATGAAGTTCCGTTTGCTAAAGGCGTCGTATGTCTTGAACCCATTATCCCAGGCTTCTTGCAATTCGTCCTTAAGCGGCTGCATGTACACATTCATATTTTTGCCCGGATAGTTGGGTCCTGGAATTATCAACGTCAGGAAAATGTTCTTTCTTTGCATAATCTGTCCGGGGGGGAGATTGAGTGGAAAGACAAATACGGGCCAACAACTGTATTGGGCTGCCGTCATACCAAACACACTGAACCCATCCGTGCTGATGCCGACTCGAGGATGCCTCGGATCTGCCGCTTTGTCAGCATGTAATTCATCAAACTTTTTCCACGCAACACCATCCAATGTGTGTACCATCATCAGATTCCCATCTGCATCTAGTTCGGTTCTTTTGCCTGTTTTGTGCCATGTCATCTGTCTGGCCGTCTCTTCGACCATGAAAAGACGTTGAAGTCTTGGTACGATTGGCATATACCGAAGAACACTAACGGGGATTTTGGTCTGTGTCTTCTCACCCATACCGTTGTCTACCACAATATACCTGGAAGACTTGCAAATGGGACAATAGTTCAAGTCCGCATAGTCAAGCCTAAATAAGGCACATCCTATCTCACAGGCATGTATCTTCTCATAGGGCATCTTCAGTGCACGGAGGATTTTGTCCGACTGGTACAGGTTTGCAGGCATTACATGGCCTTTGGGTAGAAAGCGTCCAAATACTGTCATAATTGCGTCATAGCATTCTCTGCCCAAGTTGAACTGAGCCTTCAGAGCCATTACTTGTGAGATGGCATCCAACTGACAAAGCTCAGTGTGCTCGTGGAGCGGACGTTTCGAAGACTCCAACATTTCATTGAAGGCCTTTGCAGATTCCTCCATCTCCTCGTCCGAATCCCGAGCATCATCATAGCCTTGCACCATGTTTTCCATCCCGGTACCATGCTCGTCGGTGCGACGACGATCCACCTCAGCTCGGTCACGTTGGGCAGACTCACCATGAAATGTCCACACTGTATAATTGGGCGTAAAACCACTCTTCTGCAGGTGTTTGCCCATTTCAGCCTCTGTCTTCTTTTCCCAATTGCCGCACCGGAAACAGGGGCACCAGGTTTTCTTTTGGCCATTTGCAAATGCGGCTTGCACAAACCCCTTAGTTTTTGTGAACCATTCATTGCTCCATTTGTTCTGACCAGTGTGACCGGTATACATCCACGCACGGTCACTCATCTTGACTTTCAGAGCTACTGGACACACAACAATTATATATGTAATTCACCATGTATATATTCATTAGTTGATCTACTTTGTCAATTTTATTACGTCCATGCAACCTACACTCTAATAGGTAATGATAGGTCCTAATCCCACCCGTGTATGTGTAGATTGGGTTCATTTTCCCATGCTATGCTCCGGATCCGACGCAAAATTTCGGCAACACATCCTCGCTGTTCTCCTGATACACGTCTCTGCAATAAACAGAGAGGATGTGTACCCGGAGAACAACAGGGGAGGCACTGACGAAATATATGCGTCGGATCCGGAGCAAAGCATATGGGAAAACGAACCCAATCTACACATACTCGGGCTGTCCATGGATAGCGTTGGACAATTTGAAAGAATCAAGGTTATAAATATGCAAATGCATGCATATTTATAACTATGACGCTTTCGAACGGGAGACACATATTGGTTACGCATACTGATGATTCAAGACACATATATAGCTAGCTATCAAGTTTCATCGGAATAGATCAAATAATTAATGGGGGAGGAGGACTTGTCATTTGTGCTCACCCATGAACGAAGGGGCAGAGCTCGTCAAACGCACGGCGAGGTCGTCGAACACCAAACCTCGCAGCGATGAAACAACTGCACATTTAAAACTACACGATCAACACAATTATATATGATGTTTTTCATAACAAAATCGAAAAATATATGACCTAACTAATAATTCACAAATATATGACCCCGTCGGCCTCTTGAAGGCCAAAGAACACCTTTTCGGGAGGTGTCGGTGGTCGGGTTGTCCTGTCGGTGTCGGGGTGCCGTGTCGGGGTGGGGGTGCTGTTTCGGGGTCGGGGGGTCGGGGTGTTGTGTCGATGTCGGGGTAGTGCCGTGTCGGTGTCGGGGTGTTGTTTCGGGGTCGGGGTGTGGTGTCGGGGTCAGGGTGTCGGGTCAGGCTCGGGGTCGGGGTGTCGGGTCAGGCTCGGGGGGTCGGGGTGTCGGGGCCAGGGTCGGGGTGTCGGGTCAGGCTCGGGGTCGGGGTGTCGGGGTCGGGGTCGGGGTCGGGGTCGGGGTGTCGGGGTCGGGATGTCGGGGTCGGGGTCTCGGGGTCGGGGTCTCGGGGTCGGGGTCTCGGGGTCAGGGTGTCGTGTCGGGGTGCCAGGTCGGAATCTGGGTACCGTGTCGGGTCGGGTTTTTTTTCCTTTTCTTCTTCTTCCTCTTCTTCCTTTTCTTCCTTTTTCCTTCTTCTTCTTCTTCTTCTTCTTCCTCCTTTCCTTTTTCCTCTTCTTCTTCTCCTCCTCTCCTCTTTTTTCTTCTTCTTCTTCCTCTTCTTCTTTTTTCTTCTCCTCCTCTTCTTCTTCTTCTTCTCCTCTCCTCTTTTTCTCTTCTTCTTCTTTCCTAAAACTAAACTAAACCTAAAACTAAAACTAAAAAAACAGAAAAAGGAAAAAACTAAATCTAAACCTAAAACTAAACTAAAACTAAACCTATAAACCTAAAACTAATCCTAAAACTAAAACTAAAACTAAATCTAAACTAAACATAAACCTAAAACTAAAAAAACAGAAAAAAGGAAAAAAAAAGGAAGCGGAGAGCTCACCTGGGTGGAGGAGGGGGGCGGTGCGGCCTGGGGCGGCGGAGGAGGGGGGCGGGGCGGCCTGGGGCGGCGGAGGAGGGGGGAGGGGCGGCCTGGGGCGGCAGCGCCAGGCCCGGCCGGGGCGGCGGGGCGCGGAGGTGCTGGGGCGCCGGGGCGTGGCGGCGCCCAGACGGCAGGGCGGCGGGGGCGGCAGGGGCGATGGGGGCGACGAGGCGGGGGGCGCCGGGGCGGCGGCGGGGTGTTGGGGCGACAGGGCCGGGGGCGCTGGGGCGGCGGCGGGGTGGTGCGACGGGGCGGCGGCGAGAGTAACTGGGGTGGGAGAGAAAGAGAGAGAGAGGGGGGGGTGTGGGGCGCGGCCGTTAACGTTACGTGGGGCACTCCCTCTTTGCCGTCCGCCTCCCTTTGCCGTCTGCTAGCGGACGGCAAAGAGGGGGGCCGTTAGGTTTTTTTTTTTGCAGCTCGTCAGTGGGGCCCCTCCCTCTTTGCCGTCCGCTAGCCGACGGCAAAGCTTGTTTGCCGTCTGCTAGCGGACGGCAAAGAACTGGCTGATGGCAAAGAAGTACTTTGCCATCAGCCAGTTCTTTGCCGTCTGCTTGTGGGTAACTGATGGCAAAGAGCTTCATTTCCGTCCGCTAGCGGACGGCAAAGAGCTGGCAGATGGCAAAGTAGCTGATTCCAGTAGTGTGACTTCCAGAACAGGATTACCGTACCACTCTGGTGCGGATCTCACTCTGGTTTACCTACGAGATTCGATAGTATCTTGTTCTGAAGTTTCATGATCATTATCATTAGCTTCCTCACTAATTGGTGTAGGTGTCGTAGAAACATTTTTCTGTGATGTACTACTTTCCAATAAGGGAGCAGGTACAGTTACCTCATCAAGTTCTACTTTCCTCCCACTCACTTCTTTCAAGAGAAACTCCTTCTCTAGAAAGGATCCATTCTTAGCAACGAATGTCTTGCCTTTGGATCTGTGATAGAAGGTGTACCCAACAGTCTCCTTTGGGTATCCTATGAAGACACATTTCTCCGATTTGGGTTCGAGCTTATCAGGTTGAAGCTTTTTCACATAAGCATCGCAGCCCCAAACTTTAAGAAACGACAACTTTGGTTTCTTGCCAAACCACAGTTCAGACTGTGTCGTCTCAACGGACTTAGATGGTGCCCCTTTTTAATGTGAATGCAGCTGCCTCTAATGCATGATCCCAAAATGATATTGGTAAATCGGTAAGAAACATCATAGATTTGCACTATATGTAATAAAGTACTGCTATGACATTCGGACACACCATTATGCTGTGGTGTTCTAGGTGGCACGAATTTGTGAAACTATTCCACATTATTTTAATTGAAGACCAAACTCGTAACTCAAATATTTGTCTCCGCGATCAGATCGTAGAAACCTTATTTTCTTGTCACGATGATTTTCCACTTCACTCTGAAATTCTTTGAACTTTTCAAATGTTTCAGACTTATGTTTCATCAAGTAGATATACCCATATCTGCTCAAATCATCTGTGAAGGTCAGAAAATAATGATACCCGCTGCAAGCCTTGATATTCATCAGACCACATACATCAGTATGTATGATTTCAAACAAATCTGTTGCTTGCTCCATTGTTCCGGAGAACAGAGTCTTAGTCATCTTGCCCATGAGGCATGGTTCGCAAGTACCAAGTGATTCATAATCAAGTGGTTCCAAAAGTCCATCAGTATGGAGTTTCTTCATGCGCTTTACACCGATATGACCTAAACGGCAGTGCCACAAATAAGTTGCACTATCATTATTAACTTTGCATCTTTTGGTTTCAATATTATGAATATGTGTATCACTACGATCGAGATCCAATGAACCATTTTCATTGGGGTGTAACCATATAAGGTTTTATTCATGTAAACAGAACAACAATTATTCTCTAACTTAAATGAATAACCGTATTGCAATAAACATGATCAAATCATATTCATGCTCAACGCAAACACCAAATAACACTTATTTAGGTTCAACACTAATCCCGAAATTATAGGGAGTGTGCGATGATGATCATATCAATCTTGGAACCACTTCCAACACACATCGTCACTTCACCCTTAGCTAGTCTCTGTTTATTCTGCAACTCCCGTTTCGAGCTACTAATCTTAGCAACTGAACTAGTATCAAATACTAAGGGGTTGCTATAAAGACTAGTAAAGTACACATCAATAACATGTATATCAAATATACTGATGTTCACTTTGACATCCTTCTTATCCGCCAATCACTTGGGCTAGTTCCGCTTCCAGTGACCAGTCCCTTTGCAGTAGAAGCACTTAGTCTCAGGCTTAGGACCAGACTTGGGCTTCTTCACTTGAGCAGCAACTTGCTTGCTGTTCTTCTTGAAGTTCCCCTTCTTCCCTCTACCCATTTCTTGAAACTAGTGGTCTTGTCTACCATCAACACTTGATGTTTTTCTCGATTTCTACCTTCATCAATTTCAGCATTACGAAGAGCTTGGGAATCGTTTCCGTTATCCCTTGCATATCATAGTTCATCACGAAGTTCTACTAACTTGGTGATGGTGACTAGAGAATTCTGTTAATCACTATTTTATCTGGAATATTAACTCCCACTTGATTCAAGCAATTGTAGTACCCAGACAATCTGAGCACATGCTCACTAGTTGAGCGATTCTCCTCCATCTTTTAGCTATAGAACTTGTTGGGGACTTCATATCTCTCAACTCGGGTATTTTCTTGAAACATTAACTTCAACTCCTGGAACATCTCATATGGTCCATGACGTTCAAGACGTCTTTGAAGTCCCGATTCTAAGCCGTTAAGCATGGTGCACTAAACTATCAAGTAGTCATTATATTGAGCTAGCCAAACGTTCATAACGTCTGTATCTGCTCCTGCAATAGGTCTGTCATCTGGCGGTGCATCAAGGACATAATTCTTCTGTGCAGCAATGAGGATAAACCTCAGATCACGGATCCAATCCGCATCATAGCTACTAACATCTTTCAAAACAATTTTCTCTAGGAACATATCAAAATAAACACAGGGAAGCAACAACGCGAGCTATTGATCTACAACATGATTTGCAAAATACTACCAGGACTAAGTTCATGATAAATTTAAGTTCAATTAATCATATTACTTAAGAACTCCCACTTAGATAGACATCCCTCTAATCCTCTAAGTGATCACGTGATCCAAATCAACTAAACCATGTCCGATCATCACGTGAGATGGAGTAGTTTCATTGGTGAACATCACTATGTTGATCATATCTACTATATGATTCACGCTCGACCTTTCGGTCTCCAGTATTCCAAGGCCATATCTGCATATGCTAGGATCGTCAAGTTTAACCTGAGTATTCCGCATGTGCAAAACTGTCTTGCACCCGTTGTAAATAGACGTAGAGCTTATCACACCCGATCATCACGTGGTGTCTGGGCACGACGAACGTTGGCAACGGTGCATACTTAGGGAGAACACTTTTATCTTGAAATTTAGTGAGAGATCATCTTATAAAGCTACCGTCGAAAAAAGCAAAATAAGATGTATACAAGATAAACATCACATGCAGTAAAAATATGTGACATGATATGGCCATGATCATCTTGTGCCTTTGATCTCCATCTCCAAAGTACCGTCATGATCTCTATCGTCACCGGCATGACACCATGATCTCCATCATCTTGATCTATATCAATGTGTCGTCACGTGGACGTCTCGCCAACTATTGCTCTTGCAACAATTGCTATCGCATAGCGATAAAGTAAAGCAATTGTTTGGCGCTTGCATCTTATGCAATAGAGAGACAACCATAAGGCGTTTGCCAGTTGCCGATAACTTCCACAAAACATGATCATCTCATACAACAACTTATATCTCATCACGTCTTGACCATATCACATCACAACATGCCCTGCAAAAACAAGTTAGACGTCCTCTACTTTGTTTGTTGCAAGTTTTACGTGGCTGCTACGGGCTTAAGCAAAAACCAATCTTACCTACGCATCAAAACCACAACGATAGTTTGTCAAGTTGGTGCTGTTTTAACCTTTGCAAGGACCGGGCGTAGCCACACTCGGTTCAACTAAAGTTGGAGAAACTGACACCCGCCAGCCACCTGTGTGGAAAGCACGGCGGTAGAACCAGTCTCGCGTAAGCGTACGCGTAATGTCGGTCCGGGCCGCTTCATCCAACAATACCGCCGAACCAAAGTATGACATGCTGGTAAGCAGTATGACTTATATCGCCCGCAACTCACTTGTGTTCTACTCGTGCATATAACATCAACACATAAAACCTAGGCTCGGATGCCACTGTTGGGGAACGTAGTAATTTCAAAATTTTCCTACGCACATGCAAGATCATGGTGATGCATAGCAACGAGAGGGGAGAGTGTTTTCTATGTACCCTCGTAGACCGACAGCGGAAGCGTTATGACAACGCGGTTGATGTTGTCGTACATCTTCACGTCCCGACCAATCAAGCACCGAAACTACGGCACCTCCGAGTTCTAGCACACGTTCAGCTCGATGACGATCCCCGGACTCCGATCCAGCAAAGTGTCGGGGAAGAGTTCCGTCAGCACGACGGCGTGGTGACGATCTTGATGTACTATTGTCGCAGGGCTTCGCCTAAGCACCGCTACAATATTATCGAGGACTATGGTGGAAGGGGGAATCGCACACGGCTAAGAATATGATCACGTGGATCAACTTGTGTGTCTATGGGGTGCCCCCTGCCCCCGTATATAAAGAAGTGGAGGAGGGGAGGGCCGGCCCTCTCTATGGCGTGCCCTAGGGGAGTCCTACTCCCACCGGGAGTAGGATTCCCCCTTTCCTAGTCCAACTAGGAGTCCTTCCATGTAGTAGGAGTAGGAGACAAGGAAGGGGCGCAGCCCCTCCCCCTAGTCCAATTCGGACTAGGCCTTGGGGGGCGCGCGGCCTGCCCTAGGCAGCCCATCTCTCTTTCCCGTATGGCCCAATAAGGCCCAATACTTCTCCCGGCGAATTCCCGTAACTCTCCGGTACTCCGAAAAATACCCGAATCACTCGGAACCTTTCCGATGTCCGAGTATAGTCGTCCAATATATCGATCTTTACGTATCGACCATTTAGAGACTCCTCGTCATATCCCCGATCTCATCCGGGACTCCGAACTCCTTCGGTACATCAAAACTCATAAACTCATAATATAACTGTCATCGAAACCTTAAGCGTGCGGACCCTACGGGTTCGAGAACAATGTAGACATGACCGAGACACGTCTCCGGTCAATAACCAATAGCGGAACCTGGATGCTCATATTGGCTCCTACATATTCTACGAAGATCTTTATCGGTCAGACCGCATAACAACATATGTTGTTCCCTTTGTCATCGGTATGTTACTTGCCCAAGATTCGATCGTCGGTATCTCAATACCTAGTTCAATCTCGTTACCGGCAAGTCTCTTTACTCGTTCCATAATATATCATCTCGCAACTAACTCATTAGTTGTAATGCTTGCAAGGCTTAAGTGATGTGCATTACCGAGAGGGCCCAGAGATACCTCTCCGACAATCGAAGTGACAAATCCTAATCTCGAAATACGCCAACCCAACATGTACCTTTGGAGACACCTGTAGAGCTCCTTTATAATCACCTAGTTACGTTGTGACGTTTGGTAGCACACAAAGTGTTCCTCCGGCAAACGGGAGTTGCATAATCTCATAGTCATAGGAACATGTATAAGTCATGAAGAAAGCAATAGCAACATACTAAACGATTGGGTGCTAAGCTAATGGAATGGGTCATGTCAATCAGATCATTCAACTAATGATGTGATCCCGTTAATCAAATAACAACTCTTTGTCCATGGTTAGGAAACATAACCATCTTTGATTAACGAGTTAGTCAAGTAGAGGCATACTAATGACACTCTGTTTGTCTATGTATTCACACATGTATTATGTTTTCGGTTAATACAATTCTAGCATGAATAATAAACATTTATCATGAAATAAGGAAATAAATAATAACTTTATTATTGCCTCTAGGGCATATTTCCTTCAAGCGAGCACTCCCCCGCGGCCAGTGGCCGAAGGAAGCATACCAGCCCCCGCGGCTGGCGGCAGCACAGCGCCGCGGCCTCCGCCGCTGCCCTGCTGCGGCACAGTCCCAGGGCGGTCGACTCCCCGAGGCACCACCGTCTTCTTCCCCGGTGGCAAAGGTCCTCCACGACCCGCCATCGTATGGAGCGGTGGAATATGCCTGGCCCGACCAGTCCCAGCCGATCGCAAGTTTTGATTGAGGCGACGACGACGAACCCTAACAGGCGACTCGAGAGAGGACGAAGATCGAAGAAACGAGACCGCCTCGCCCTCGATAGCGATCGGTGCCGGTTGGTTCTGGGCCTCATACCCATGCACTCCCGGCCCACTGACCGCGTCCACCCCCGATCGAGCTACCTCCAGGAAAAAGCCGATCGGACCCGGGTTAGTCTGGGCCTCATACCCAGCTAACCCCGGCCCAACCCGAGCCAGCCTACCAGCATCCAGGTCCAGCCCCTCTCGGCCTACCAACATTTTCAAACGACGCTCCCATTCCGCAGCGATCCCGAGACCCAGATTTTCACGCGTTACCAGCTCAGGCACCGGCGGCTCCGATCTGGCCACCGTCCGGCGAGCCGTCCTCTTCCATTTAACAACGATCCACGATTCCGGCTTGACTAGATCAAAAACGGTAAGATTTGGACGACATACCTTCGGTAGAGGACCTTTCCACGGCTTGACCGTCGCCGACGAAGTTCTCCGGTGAACTATCCGGGGAACCATCTCCCTCTTCTCGCCCGCGTCAAGCCCCATCCTGGCCGGATCATTGATGGGTAAAACATAATCAATAGAAGAGGCCACCTCCTCCTCCGTGTAGCCGGCATGGAACCAATCATTGACGTGATCAGAAGGACTCGACGATGGCGGTGATAGCGGAGCATCGTCCGCCTCCCCGTCCACGTCGTCCTCATCCACACCCGCGAGCGCCCAAAACCGGCCTCCAACATGCCGACGATTGCCGGAGAGGAGAGGCAGGGCGCGTGCGGCTCCCCCTCCTGTCGCCCCCCCCCCCCCCCCCCCAGTCGCCCCTCCGACGCGTGAGTCTGGCCTGCCGTCGACAATCGCCGAATCCAAGTCAACGATCTCGATCATTTCCACCGGATCGGGATCCACCTGCACACGTTGATCCACAATCACTTCGTAGACATCAATGCGAAAGCGAAAACCTACCGCGATCCGGACGTCTCTCGATAGGTAGTCGCCGGCGTGAACATCATTGTCCATATCCATGATCGACGTCCAGCGAGATGCCTGATTATGATGCATGCGTCCTTGGATCCACCTGCCAAGGCGTCGTATGTCAATGAAATGTACAGCCCACCGTTCTGGGATCATCCCCTCCATCATCGACCCCTCCTGGATCTCATCTCAACGAGATGATCCGCCGAGATCCGCCTCCAGCGGCGGCGCGTGAAGCGGCGACGCCGAGGAGAGCCACGGCTGCAGCGGCAGCACGTCTACAGAGGGCGGTGATGGCGGCAAGCATGCGGGATCCGCCGGCGGCAGGTCGAGCGCCTCCGGCGGGCGCGGGCAAGGTCGCATTGACTTGATCTGAACTTGGAAGAAGAGGACAGAAGATGGATGTGTTGTCGACTAGTACCATTGGGTGTGAGGACATGGGTGGTCTCTATTTTTGCTAGTGATGCCTTGTACGTGTTTGTACTTGATGTTTTTTGCTTTTTGTGTGCTTTTGCTTCGACAAGATGTACATGTGTGCTTTTTCGCCCCTCATGTTATTACCTTGTGAACTCTATCAATCTCTTTCTGAAATGAGATCCTTCCCTCGGACTGTTTCAAGAAAAAGAAGTCATCAATTCTATATTTTGTCAGGCTCATGGGAAGACCAAGATAGGTAAATGGGATTTGCTCAGATTTGAACAAATATACTTATTCATGTAAACTTGCAAAATAAAGAATTTTTTATTTTATTTTAAGAAATAAAAGGCCATCTTATTTTCAGAAGATCTGGGCCAAATCTCTCAGCCGCATCAAAACTGTGCGCCAGGGCCACCACGACCCAACCCGTAACCAATCTCTCTTGTTCCCGATGCTCAAAAGAAATATTTATCTCCTCTTCGCAGTCGCATGGTCGCTGCTACTCCACCACCGAAAATTCTAAACGCACGGATTATTACGAAGGGTTTACGAGGTCTCCTTCGATAACAAAACTTCTCCCCCACTACTAGAAAAAGGCCTGTTAATGACGCACCTATTTTGGCCTGGCGCACTATAGATGCGCCACTATTACCATGCCACTAGTAACAAATATTAATGGCGCATCTCTTATGCGCCATTAGTATATCAGATAATAGTGGTGCACCTGGCAGTGTGCCATTACTATGCCTCCTAGGGACCATATTTACCTTCACGTATGCCCCCAAATGCGCCATTACTATGCCCCATAATGCGCCACTGGTATTTAGCACTGATGCGCCACTAATGCTCAACAAGGGGCGCCACTACTATGAATATTAGGATTTTTTTTGGCTTTTCTGATATTTGCACAGGTTACAAAATACATTACAGCACCGAATATAAATAGCACAACATATAAACAGCGGATTTATCGAATACAATTCATCATATTAGTCTCCGAATTCAAAATACCGAACAAAGTTAGAACATTACAAGTCTCGAGACCGTGAGTAGCGAGTTTGTCTTCACATTACAAGTCGATATCTAAACTACCATCACATAGAAGAGAGCTGCGGTCACGATGAGCATCATCGCGATGAAACTGGTCTTCATCCGGTTCCTCCTCCGCTCCCTCCTCTCTCCCACTAGATAGCCCGCGTATCTAGCTTCCGCCTCCGTCCTAGTGGTGTACCCTTTGTAACTGTTATCGCTGAAACGGTGAACCTGTCTCTGACAGTCCTCCCAGTCGTCGTAGACTCCGGAAACCTTACCCTTGTACACGACATAGACGGCATCTCTATGCACTAGACAAACAAAACATTAGTAGCAATTCACAGACAATACATAAGCAATATATAAGTATGCAACAAAAGGATCGGAAGAGAAAAGCAACACATTAATAGCACGATTCATGGTCCTACTAATAAATAGCATTGATTACATATAAGTTGAACGACTGTCCAAACCAAAGAAACATACAAGTTCAATAAAGTTTAATTACAACATGAGCTAATCGATATTTCAGAACTACATAGCATCATCACTTTCGACTCGACTCAGGGACCGGAGCATGGATGAAGCCGCCGTCTTTCGTAATGGTCATGAAATCACGATCGTTGTCAGCCTACATTTGTAGCGTTGTTTCTATTTCACTGTTGGAAGGTTGATATTTGAGGTGGAACTGCCCCGAGGTATGAAGGACATCTTGATGGATGATTTTCGCAAACTCTGACTGGATGCGAAAGAATTCTTATCTGATGTCCGCGTCCTGGATTGTCAACAAGCGTGCGGCCCAATCTTTGTGATTATTTGGTAGCAAAAGGTGATTATGGTCCCGTACGATCGCCCGCATGTGATGGAGGGCGTAGTAGGCATTATTCTGACCGCCAGGCGGCTTCTTGACGCAGGGGACCGTCGTTACGTGGGTGAACACGTGCTTGCCGTACCTACAAATTGGCCTCCTGAAGGTGCCTTCAGATTTGGCGTAGCCGGGGAGAGCATCATAAAGAACTTTCTTGATATTTGTGTAGTTTTTCTTCGACTGATGGTCCAAGTCGAAATACGTGGCCATGGAATATTTCGGGCTTAAGAGGATGAGTGTGCAATGTATGTCACTGCACAAAACACGGAATGTTAGGGGAAAAACGATCGAAATCTAAAAAATCATATGTTACAGGATGGTAAGGGGATGACTTACTCGGGAAAGTAAGGCACGAGGAAGTTATCCTTATCTGGGTTCGCCAGAATGACGCCTTCGAGGTATGAACTCGCGACTTGCCGGTCCCCAGCATTGTCCAAGATCTTGGCACGCATGTAGAAGGGGTCGACTATCACGATGTCTGGGGTCTTGTCTCTAATGATCCGCATCTCCATACTGAGTGAAAATAGCCGAATGAAGGTGTAGTGCAGTGGGTGAAGGTTAAACATAGCGAAGATGTCATCAAACCGCAGGACGATCACACCCCCGATGGTGCTATTGACAAAGCCCTTGCCCTCTGGCACCTTGGCCACGAAAACCGGGTATGCCACATCATTTTTGAAGAGACGCCACTTCTCCAAAAAAAGAACACTGTCATGCAGACTCCGCATAGCACCGGTTGCAGCATTGAGCAGATTAGTCGGTAGCATCGGCCTACCCGCCACATGCACCCTTCTCGAGATATCCTTAGGTGAAGGTGGCCCATCCTGAGCACGGATCGTACTCGGTGCCGGCTGGCTCGCACCCTTGTTATTCTTTTTTTTCCGCCCCTTCTGCTTCTTCTGCTGTAATAGGATCGAGTTCTGCTCAGAGACCACCTTCTTGAGTGTGTTGGGATTGATAATATTTCGCACCTCGACTATCTGAGGCTCGGTGAAGGCGGCACTTGGAGGCGTCTCCCGAGAACTGAACGCCAGACGACGCCTGTTGCAATTGGGTTTCTCCGCGGTACCAGCTAGATCGCGATCAGCTTTTGCAGGGTTGGGTTCTTAAGAAGAAGGCCCCAAGAATTCGTCATCGTACCCATGTTCGATGAAGTACTTATCGACGTTGGTAAATGTCCATATTAGCTATAGCCTTTTCCTAGTAGTGCACCGATGGAACAGAAAAAGGACAGATTCGCAGGGGAGGTCTGGAGGAGGAGAGATAGAGAAGACTGAGCGGAGATGAATCCGTTCGACCCGTGGCCGGCCGGGTGTTCTTCCGCGGGAAATGGGGCCCTGAACTGGCCCTTCCTCGCCAGGTCCTTCGCCGTTACCGGCGCCCTCGTCACCTGGCCGACCGGGTGGCTTGACCGAGGATGACCTCAAGAGCTCCAGGTTCATCCAGGTGACGCCCGTTGTTTTATCTTCAATAGATTGATGTTTTTTGCTCTAGGCCGGCACACAATGTTTTAATCTGGAGCTAGTATTTCATTAACTATGGACCGGGGAACCTCGGTTGTAAAGTTAGTACAAAGTTGAGATACTTATTTTGATACGGAGAAAGTATTAAGATGCGATAAGCACTGTTTGCCCTGACCAGTGTAAGAACAAATGAACAATTCTAATTAAATGTACAAGTGGGCAGCATGGGGCATGGTTGAGGGTTATTATTTTCCTTCGATTTTCTTAGTATCTTGTGATCTCAATTCGCTAACGCACTTTCCCGGTTGCTTCGTAAGACATTATATACGCAGTTTAAATTAACTAGGCCTTTTATTTGGGTACTGTCAAGGGAACGCCAGGCTCCAAGTCCAAAGGACAGGAACACTACCTTGTTTACTTCGCCTGTGTGCAGCAATCACCGAGTGTAGTTGTCCATTGTGTAGGAGCCATTTTTGCATTGTTGTTGTAAACCTAGTGTTGTTCGTCACATTTTGGGACTTTAGTTATTTGTGGCACCATCGTGGGATTCAGAATAAATACTTCAGCTTGGCTCCATGGTAATAAATCTTTCAAGAACAAGTAATTTCCGACAAAAGCATTCCTAAAGCATAGTTTATACTTCAAGACCTACTGCTGCTGCAATATTCTACACTTGCCGCCCAGGAATTCTTTTCCACTTGCTGTCCCACCTTTGTACAGCTTGCCCAGGGCCCATGTGCTCCTGGACTATGCTGAGTGGGGCAGGTTCAATCACAAAGACCCGATGAAACTGCATTTGCATCTCCAGGACACCATCTATGATTGTGAGGACCTTCTCCGTGAATTTGATGACCAGATGCTGCGACTAAAGATGGATCACAGTGACCGTATGCTTATGCATATATATACATATGAATGCGTTATTGATTTTGATGTAGTTAAGGACTTGATGGATTATCTACATCTGTGAAGAATACATTGCCCACCCGAGCATGGTTTCACACGGCTAATCTTCGTTGTGGTTCCAATGGAAGAGCTTTATACGCGAAAAGGGAAACTTCTAAATAAGGCCGGCAGAATTACCCTCGCCAACTCTGTTCTCACGTCGATCACTGCCTATTATCTTACTCTGTTTGCCCCCTCAAAATGGATGATCAAGCATATGGATAAGATTAGAAGATGCTTTCACTGTAGAGGAGATGACGAGGCCATTGGAGGGCACTGAGCTGTCAATTGGTAATAAATCTATTCCCCGAAGCGCCTTGGTGGACTGGGTGTCAAGAACTTAACTTTTGTTGAAGCAATCAAGGTCGTCAATTTGACTTGTCGTGGTGCGAGCGGATGATTCGACAAGGGATGAATCATCAACGAGCCAAGACCGGAGAAGCATGAAGACAAAGTGTGTCAAGATTAGAGAGAGATTGTTAGGTATAATCTTGAGTTGTGTCTAGCCCTAGTTAGCAAATTAGGGCAGTACGTGTGTTAGGCTGATTAGGTAGTGGGGCATGGCGTGAGTTGTAGTATCCGGTTAGGATTAGTATACTTGCCGTGACTTGCATGGCATGTTGGGAGTCCGGCTAGGATTATAGGATTGATTAGTTTGGTTAGCCGTGTCCAAGTACTACTAATGAAGTCTAAGTCGGTTTGGGTTTGTTCCTGGTCCTGCGTGTACACAGGCAGGGCTAGCTATTGTATCAACCGTGAGAGAAAACAGAAAAAAGAAATAAAGGAAGAGAGGCACGACACATGCCTTTGGCAAAAGTTTTCTTGTGCGCGCGTGTTCATCGTGATTTTATGTGATTGATCTTGTGGGTGAATTCTAACAATTGGTATCTGAGCAAGGTCGATTTGAAACCGCGCTTGTCCCGAGGTGGCGATATTCTAGCGCCTCGGGGCGGGCCATGAAGTCGCTGGATGATGCGGCGAAAAGGAGGATTATGTGATCGTCGTTTGATGGAGCGACAAGGAGGGAGACGGCGGGCTGTCGGCGGCAAGGCGGCGGATGGAGATCGTTGATGGGAGCGGCGGTGCGGTGATGCGGTGCCGGAAAGTCGTCAAGATCGTCATCCGGGAGTTAGAGTCAAGGAGATACTCGACGAAATCTGCTTATGACTGCAAGTTTGAAGGATATATTGCCAGGCCTTATCTGAAGAATATTTGAAAGATAAAGATGGAGTGGAAAATTAAATTCTTCACTTGGCAGGTGGCCCAAAATTGACTTCCTACGGAGGTTGTGGCCACAATGATTCCTGCCCCCTTTGCGATCATCAGATTGAATCAGCTGCACATCTCATCTGTCAGTACCCATTTGCTAAGGAAGTTTGGTTTAAACTCAGCCGATTCTTCCCTGCTATTGAATCCATCTTGATCAACTCCTTTGGATCGATCAATGATTGGTGGAGTGGTTTTGCTGCTGGGCCTCGCAAAAAATGCAACTGCAGCTGCATATTTCACATGGCATATTTGGAATGAGTGTAACTGGCGAATCTTAAACAATTCTACAATTACCTTAGAGGTTGCAGTACACTTGATTGACTCTATGCTTATGGTGGCTGATCCTTCTCTTTTGATTCTATTCATTTTTCTGGGTCCTTTGTACTTGTAAATTCCTTATCTATAATTCAAAGGCATAGCTCCTGCCATTTACACCAAAAAAGAAGTCCCTTCAGTACTGATGTGATGCACATACGTATAGAGTTTATAACCTATCATGGAACTTACTGTTTAAGTTGAGCCCTAGATCAAATTATAAAACAGGATTTGTTTTTTAGATATTTAGAATTATTTCCAATTTTGCAAGGTAGACCCTTTGAATTAGGGTAATGCTAGTCCTGAAAACATAGCTTTTTCTGTACAAAGGTAATGATTTTTTCATAACTAGTGCATTTCTCTGTTTTTCTAATGTAATCCTGCCATTTACCCGAAAAAGGCTTTCGCCCCGCTTTACATTATAAAGCAAACTCCTCAAACCAACATCCAACAAGGTTCACACACACATGCGCACACAAAGTGTCACACAAACACAAGTAAACAGAGGGGTTAATGCTGAGGGCACAGCTCAACAAGCCCTGGAAACAAAAACAACACACTCACACCCAGCAACCCGAACTCTAATCGGGCTCCGGAGGAGGGGGCGGCGCCAGCGGCGCCACGCGGACGGCCATCGAGCGACGGTCGGCGAGGAGGGTGTTGATGGCGTCCTGGTCCTAGGGAGGCTAAGTGGTCGCCAGAGCTGCAAGAAACCACACATTTTGAAGACTACATCAGTCACACGTCGAAGGGGCACTTTCTAAATAACAAGCTTGTTGCGGATGGTCCAAAGCGTCCAGGCGAGAACCCCGACGCAGAGCCACCGAATGTGGGAGTAGCGAGGGGGAGGAGGCGTGGATCTCAGCCAGCAAGTCGGGGAAGTTGGTGTTGCACCACTGTCCACCAACCGTCTCGCGGAAGCAGGACCACAGAAGTTGGGCTGTAGAGCGAGAAGAAGATGTGGTTAGCATCCTCGACCGTGCCGCACAGGGGACAAATCCCATCTCCTGGTCCATTGCGTTTGAGGACCTCTACCCTAGAGGGAAGGCGTTCCCGGATCCACTGCCACGGAAATATCCGGATCTTCAGAGGGAGGCGAATGTCCCAGATCAGACTAAAAGGCTCAGGTGCCGACGAGGGAGCGATGGCCACGTATACCATTTACACCAGAAAATAGCCCCGAACTGGCCCTTCCTCGCCGGGTTCTCCATTACCGGCGCCCTCATCACCTGGCCCACCGGTGGCTTGATCGAGTCACCGAGGACGACCTCAGGAGCTCCAGGTTCACCCAGGAGCGCAAGCTCCCATCGACCACCAAGAGCTGAAGCCCGTCGATCTGTCATTCAATGATATTCTCTGCGCTAATACTAGGATCCGAGATACAAAACTTGAAAGCGACACGAGCGGACATGGCCCTCGCGAGCCCGCCTGCACCGGCGGCGCCGCCGCACTGATCTCCCTTCTCTGGCCTCCCCTGCAACTGCCCAGTCCAGATCCGGCATCCTCTCGACGCACTCTTGCAGCCTACGTGCTTCTCCCCGCGGGGTGACGCCATGGATGCTCATCCACGACATCGACCAGCGCCTACGTCGGCCGCGATGGCAGCGGCCACTCCGGCCGTGCCGAGCGCCGGCTCCTCGCCGCACGCTGCTCCAGTTCCCGCGACCGCCCTCGCCTCTCGCCGCCCCGACCCACGACCTCGGCCCGCATCCGCGTCGGTCGCGATGGCGGCGGCCACTCCTGCCGTGCTGAGCGTCGGCTGTCCGCCGCCTCCCGCTCCAGCTCCCACGTCAACTCTCGCCGCGGCCGCCCTCGCCTCCCGCCGCGCCGAACCAGCCGTCCAAGGGCGAAGGGTGGCCCGTACACTCCTCGGGGAGGAGGCAACGACATCTTCGGCTTCGACAGAGCCCTCCGCTCCCGCTATAGCCGGTGCGGCCTCCGTCCTACCACCGTCATCTCCAGCAGCGCTCATCATCGACTCGTCCCCGACAGCACCCGTCGACGCGTCCCCGGCTGACTTAGACATGGGGCGGCATGTGTCGCCAGCTCCGGCATTGCCTCCTTGTCCCATTTCGGCTTGGCTCTTTGGTAGGTGTTGCAGATGTCTTGCTCCTGGTCATCGAGCGGCTGATTGCAGAGATCCCTTGAGGTGCTCCCGCTGCTTGCAGAACGGCCACTGGGCGTGTGGGTGTCGCAATGCTTGCCGTCCATTCAGCTCACTTGCATGCCTTGCCATGCCGCCACGGTCTCGCCTCGACACCGAGCATTACCGAGCTCCAACTCCTTGTGATGGTCCGATGGTATCCCAGCTCCCCTCCAAGGTGCTTCAACGAAGGTCCTGGGCATCGGTCGTTTCTGCTCACGCTGAGTCGGCAACCCAATCTGAAGTACTGCTCCAGTCCACTCTAGCAGCCCAGGCTAAGCTCCTGGTGCACGTTGGGAGCTTTCTGGAGCGAGCGGAGGCTGCTCTGGGAAAGCTCTCTCTTGTGCCGGCTGTGTTGCAATCCGCTCCTACGTCACATCCTCCTAGTGAGGTTGATGTTGCTGGCTCAGTGGAGAACAGGGTTGAGGAGCTCTATGGTTGTTTCTCCCCTAGAGGTATGAGTGCTGTGCTGCTCATGTTTTGCTTCATTCCTCCTGCTCATGTTCTTGCTTCATCCGGTTCTGCTGATGTTTTGCTTGATTCGATCTGCTCATATTTTGCTACATCCGTGTTGCAGCTGTTGGATTAGTTGCAGCCTAAGCTTCTGCGAAGGGAGGGGACCAATGGCGCCTGTGGTGACCGCTGCACTAGGCGCGTTGGGTCCCCTGCTGTCAAAGCTTGCAGATCTGCTTGCCAAAGAGTGTGGCCGGCTGAAAGGTGTGCGCCGCGAGATACGCTCCCTCCGGTCTGAGCTCTTCAGCATGCATGGCGCGCTTAAAAAGTATGCCCAGCTAGAGGATCCTGATGATCAGGTGAAGGAATGGATGTCGCTGATGAGGGAGCTGGCCTATGATACCGAGGATTGCTTCGACAAGTTCATCCGCAAGCTTGGCGATGGTGGGGTTCATGACGCCGGCTTCAAGGATTTCTTTCGCAAGACGGCTCACCGTTTGAAAACGCTTGGAGCTCGGCATGGAATTGCCAACCAAATCAATGACCTTAAGCTTCGTATCAAGGAGGTGAAAGAGCTCAAGACTAGCTACAAGCTCGACGATGTTGCTGGTAGCACCTCTGGCAATGCAGCCGTGGATCCTCGGCTGGCTGCTCTTTTTGCTGAGGAGGCACACCTTGTGGGTATTGATGGTCCAAGAGATGATCTTGCCAAGTGGGTTATGGAAGATGGAAACAAGCATGGTCGCAAGGTGTTATCTGTTGTTGGGTTTGGTGGATTAGGAAAGACAACGCTGGCAAATGAGATCTGTCGACTTGTACCAGAAGGAAGCGGGAGACGAAGATGGGCTCTAGCGACGCGAAGGGCGACTCGCCGCTCGGTCCCCGTCCGCCGGCGGCCTTGCTGCCGGACCTCCACCCCGCGACCTCCCCGTCCGCTGCGGTCGCGGCCGCGCCGCCAGGCCCCCCCCCCCCCCCCCCGTCCACGCTCCCCCCGACGCCTGCTGTCCCCGCATCCCCCGAACCGGTCGAGCCACCGCGCTGGGTCGACCTGGCGGAGGAGCACGACGTGGCTGCCGGACGGCCGGTGGTACGCCGGGAACCCCCTGCTCGGCCGCCGTCGACCCGCTGGGACTGCGCCCTCCCCCCTCGCCGGGACGGATCGTGCTCCATCCCGCGGTCGCGCCGGTACCCTGGGGCGGTCTCCCCGCGGACGCCGGGCCAAAGGGCTCCCCTTGGGCCCCGTACCGCTCGCCGCCGCCGCGCGCAGGCGTGGGGCGTCGCTGGGCGGTCGGACCAGGGGTGTGCCCGGGTCTCATGGCGGTCCTCCACCCCTCTGGCACCCTCCTCCCTGGCCGGCGCGTCGCCGGGCCGCCTGACGGCCACTCTGACTCGCCCGCCCGTGCTCGTGCGCCGCTCGCCGTTCAGACCGTTCATTGCGTCGTTCGGGGCTTCCAAGCTCAGCTCCTCTCCTCGTCACGTTCCAGGGCAACATCGACCCGCGCTCGGCCTGTCCAGGATGCCGGTCCCGGCCGCGGCGGCGGGAGGGGAAACCCTCGCTGCCCCCTCGCCTCCTCGCGGGCTGGGCCGACTCCAGTCGGGCCGTCCTCTGATGGACCGGCCGCGGATGGGCCCTGCGATTGGCTCGTGGGCCGCTCCGATGCTGGGCTGGCCCACTCTGCCCCGGTCCGGTCCTGGGCTGCTCGGTCCGCCAGTTAGGTCGATATGGCCTCCTGCTGGCTTCCCCAGGCCTCCATCTCTCCACCGAGGCGCAACCTAGCGACAACCCTTCCCCTCGCACCCCCCTCCACCGCCGCCGCCTCCCAGCTCCCCTTGGCGCTTGTTCCGCTCGCGCAGCAGGCCGCCCTCCCCGGACCCGCCCCCATGCCACGAGACTGGGGTGATGAGGGGACCCGCCCCAAGCGACGCGCCAACGATCGCCGTGATGCTGTGCGTCCATCGCCTGAGGCGCTCCGCCGCGAAGATGACCTGCGCCGGCACCTATCGGCGCGCGATGGCCGTCGATCTCCTCCCCGCCCTGACCGTCGCTCACCTCCCCGTATGGACACCCGCTCCCCGCCACGCCGTTCGCCTGGACGGGCTGATCGCCGGGGCCGATCTTGGTCCCGCTCGCTCGCTCCTGGGGCGGATTGGCGCAACCAATGGCGTCGCTCCCCATCTCCGACGCGGCGCCGGGACGACCGATCCCCCGTCCGCTCGGGCCGCTCGCGCTCGCCTCCCCGTTCCAACCAGCAGCTCTCCCAGCCCGCTCCTACCGCCCCTGGTCGTCGGTACCAGCCCCCCCGCGACGACCCGGCCTTCCCTCCCACTGCGAATGGGGCAGGCCACGGCCGTCAGGGGGCTAAGAGGAAGAAGAAGCACGGTCTCGGTCGTGGGAATGGTGGTGCCCCTCCACTGGCTCCGACCCGTGACCCGGCGACCACCTCCGCCAACCCAGCCCGTGCCGGGAACCAACCACAAGACCTCCAGAAGTGCTTCAACTGCGGCCTCGCCCGCCATTCACAGGTCACCTGCACCAGTCCACCGTGCTGCTACATTTGCTCGGACTCGGGACACCCGGCCTTCCTATGCCCGGACTGCCCCGTGTCGGAGGAGATCATGATGTATGGGCACAGCATTAAGGGCATGGGCTTCTTCCACATCGAGGTGCCGGACATCCCCCACCATCCCCCTCGCTTCAGGCGATTGTTTCTATTCGGGAGGGGGTGGCGTCACCAGAGATGCTTGAAGCGGAGCTCAACCACCTATACCACTGCACCTGGGATTGGCAGGTCACCATGATGGACGGAAACCAGTTCTCGGTCATCTTCCCCGACGCCGTCAGCCACGGATATGGCACCCGCAGTGGTGACATCACTCTTGTTCTCAACAAGCTGGTGGTGGACATCTCGGTGCCGATTCGGGACCCCTTGGCGGTTGCCGTCCTTGACATGGCTTGGATCCTCATTGCCGGCCTCCCCGACATCGTACGCTCGGAGCGTGTCATCTGAAGCATGTCCCGCATCCTTCGCAAGGTGGTCGTGGTGGATGAGCTTTCCCTCTGGAAGGAGGAGGAGGTGCGCGTCAAAGTCAAGTCCCTCGACTCGTCCAAACTCCATGCCAAGATCTGGGTGTTCTTCAACGACCAGGGCTTCGACCTCAGGATCTCCCCCGAGCCGCCCAACCATGTTGGCCGCCCACGCATCCCCGACGACAACTTCCTGGGTGGTGACTCTGATGGGCCGGGTCGGCACAGTGACAGGAACCCACGCCACGGTCCCAACCCCGGCTCGGAGGAGGATGGTGATGATTCCGAGGATAGCCCGCCCCACCCCTCGGCTGCCGCTCCGGCCTCGAGGGGCGGCGCGGGGACCGGCCGCTCCCACGCCGTGGCTGACGGCAGCGACTCCTCTGACGCCAGCCTTCAGGTGTTCCCGGCGTCATCTCCCCGCTCCCCCGGCATCACGACCCTCGCCCCAGTCGCCATCACCACCGCCATCTGCTCGCATGTGCCCCTCACGCTGGATGCTCCCTTGGCTGGGATGGAGTCGGCTCCGGGCCGCCCGTCTTCTGGCATGCTTGCCGAACCGATGCTGGCCGACCCGGTTGCGCACGGGCCACCCCCAGACCCGTCTCCTCGGGATGCGTTGCTATCGGTGGCAGCGGTCTCGGCTGGGCTGGGATTGGCTGTGGCGCAGCCTTCGGGTCCTCCCTTCCTGGCCACTCTGGTGCTCCTGGACCCGATGGCCCTTGGCGCGTGCTCTTCGGATGATGCCCCACCGTATCCTCCCGCTGCTTCTACAGTCCGGCCCGAGCCCACCACTTCACCGACCCAGCTCCCGTCTCACGGTCCGATGCCTGGAGGGGTGACGGCGGAGGTAACCACCCCGGTGGTTGCCCACCCCCTCCACCCTCGGACCACGGCGTACTCCAGGAGAGGCAGGTCGACCTCGACACCAGTGACGTCATCTCGTCGCAGCGCCAGGATCGAGGCGGCCAGGCCAGAGGGTAGCCCAGCTCTGCCCATCCCCGAGCGGGCGGAGCTCAGGGCCGCCGCCCGGAACCTTGAGCCAGGTACCCCGCTCGTCCCAGTAACCCCCGCTACTTGCTCGTTTTCCGCTCTAGAGTCCGCTCCGTTAGGCCACCTAGCTAAGGTGGCAACTGATTCGGCCATCATATTCCGAGGGGAGGTTGGCCCCCCGCTTACCCAGATTGCGGCGATCCGTGCCCGCGAAATCCTGGACGGGCACCTTGCCGAGGCACGTGCTCGCCTCCAAGACGCCCCCGTCCCCTCCAAAGTGGCCCCGTGAGGTACCCGGGCAGCGATTGTTCCGACTGAGGTCCGGGGCCGCACTCGGTCATGCACCGCTGCCATCCGCGCGCAAAGCGCATCCCGAGTCTTGGGGTCAAGCAGCCCCCCAATGGCCTCGTGTTGCGAACCCTATTCTGGAACATCCGCGGTTTCGGCCAAGACGGCCGTCGCCGCCAACTCATCGAGTACATGAGAAACGAGCGAATAGACATTGTGGCCATCCAAGAAACGATGTGTATGGAGTTTTCTCTGTCGGAACTCGAACATTTGAGTTCCGACTTATTTGCTTGGCACTGGCTCCCTTCTAGTGGGAGCGCAGGCCACTCAGGTGGTATCCTTCTAGGTGTCAAGGATGCCACCTTTGAGGTCGGTAGCATGGACCGTGGAGAGTTCTTCGTCAGCATGGAGATCTTTGAGCATGCCCTCAACTTCAAATGGGTGGTCATTGCCGTCTACGGACCGGCTGACCATAGCCGCTCAGAGACCTTCCTCGCTGAGATCCGAACGAAAGTCTTGGCCGCCCAGCTCCCGGTTGTGCTGGGTGGTGACTTTAACCTCATTCGGTCTGAAGACGATAAAAGCAATAACTTGGTCAACTTTCCCCGGATGCAAATGTTTAATGACTGCATCGCAGACATGGGCCTCCGTGAACTAGATAGGGTCGGCACCAGGTTCACCTGGACTAACCGCCAGGCCGACCCGACCAGGTCGGTCCTCGACCGGGTCTTTGTCTCCCCGGAATGGGACTTGCGGTGCCCTCTCGCGTCGCTACGCGCGATTACTAGGATCGGTTCTGACCATGTTCCTTTACTTCTCTCCTCGGAGAACGAGCGACCTCCCCAGCCCCCCCACTTTCGCTTCGAGACATTTTGGCTGAACCAGCCCGGGTTTGCGGCTGCGGTTGCCGCTAGGTGGTGTGAGGCTCGTGAGGCACCCCACCGCTCCTTCTCGGCCGTCGACTCCTGGCATTTCTGTGCCAAACGGTCGCGCCAATTCATGAAAGGGTGGGGTGCTAACTTAGGTCGCGACATTCGAGAGCGGAAGCGGACTCTCCTTGAAGGCATCCAGGCTCTAGACCTCTGGGCAGATGCCGCGGGCCTCTCGGTCGAGGAATGGGTGCTTAGATACGACTTGAAAGACCAACTCTCGGTCATCTACACGGACGAGGAGGCATTCTGGCGCCTCCAAGGTACGCAGAATTGGGTCCTCAAGGGGGACGCTAATACAGCCTACTTCCAAGCAATCGCGAATGGCCGTCGCCGCCGCAACACCATCCCCCTGCTCTGGGATGGTGATACCCTGCTTCAACAGCCGGAGGCCATCCGGGCCCATGTCGATGGCTTCTACAGAGACCTATTCTCTGCCTCCCCTCGGGGAGGATTAGCGCTTGCCCATGATATTTGGCCGCCCCGATACTGTGTTTCAGAGGAGGATAACATTGCTCTTACGGCACCGTTCTCTGAAGCTGAAGTATGGGCGGCCATTAAGGGCATGAACTCATCCTCGGCCCCTAGCCCCGATGGCCTTCCAGTAAAGTTCTTTCAAACTTTCTGAGAATCCATTAAGCCTGAGGTCATGGCCCTATTTGAAGAATTCTATGTTGGGGCCATTGATCTCACCCGTCTCAACTTTGGAATAATCACGCTCATTCCCAAAGTTACGGGTGCCTCGGACATCCGCCAATTCCGCCCAATCACGGTGATCAATGTCATCTTTCGCATCCTCGCGAAGGGGTACGCCAATAGGGTGGCCCCAATTGCGGACCGAATCATCCACCCGGATCAGTCGGCTTTCATCCAGGGCCGGTATATCCTGGACGGAGTCCTAGTGTTTCATGAAGCCTTACACAAGGTGCACTCCAAGCACCCCAAGGCAGTCTTCCTGAAACTAGATTTCCACAAGGCCTACGACACGGTTAGCTGGCACTTCCTGCGTGAATGCCTGCTCCGTAAGGGCTTTGACGAGAGATGGGTGACCCAGGTGATGCAGATGGTGTGCTCAGGCAGAACCGCAGTGAATATTAACGGCGATATTGGCCCGTTCTTCCCCACCTTTTGTGGGGTACGCCAGGGCGATCCATTCTCTCCGTTCCTATTCAACGTGGTGGTCGATGCCCTGGCAGCCATCTTAGACAAAGCAAAAGCTGCAGGCCACATCAAAGGCATAGTCCCACACTTAGTAGGAGGAACCGGCGTCTCGCCAATCTTATGCTTCCACGACTATCACTACCGCTTAGTAATAAAGTAAAGCATTACATCGCGATTGCATTGCATACAATAAAGCGACAACCATATGGCTCCTGCCAGTTGCCGATAACTTGGTTACAAAACATGATCATCTCATACAATAAAAATCAGCATCATGCCTTGACCATATCACATCACAACATGCCCTGCAAAAACAAGTTAGACGTCATCTACTTTGTTGTTGCAAGTTTTACGTGGCTGCTATGGGCTTAAGCAAGAACTCATCTCACCTACGCATCAAAACCACAACGATAGTTTGTCAAATAGACTCCGTTTTAACCTTCTCAAGGACCGGGCGTAGCCACACTCGGTTCAACTAAAGTTGGAGAGACAGTCGCCCGCAAGCCATCTATGTGCAAAGCACGTCGAGGGATAAGGTTGGTCCGGGTCGTCTCGTCCAACAATACCGCCGAACCAAAGTATGACATGCTGGTAGGCAGTATGACTTGTATCGCCCACAACTCACTTGTGTTCTACTCGTGCAAATAACATCAAACCATAAAACCAGGCTCTGATACCACTGTTGGGGAACGTAGTAATTTCAAAAAAAATTCCTACGCACACGCAAGATCATGGTGATGCATAGCAACGAGGGGGAGAGTCTGATCTACGCACCCTTGTAGATTGCAACGGAAGCGTTGACACAACGTAGAGGAAGTAGTCGTACGTCTTCTTCCCGATCCGACCGATCCAAGTACCGTTACTTCGGCACCTCCGAGTTCTTAGCACACGTTCAGCTCGATGACGATCCTCGGGCTCCGATCCAGCAAAGCGTCGAGGAAGAGTTCCGTCAGCACGATGGCGTGGTGACGATCTTGATGTACTATCGACGCAGGGCTTCGCCTAAGCACTACAACGATATGATCGGGGTGGAATTTGGTGGCAGGGGGCACCGCACACGGCTAAGTAACGATCTCAATAATCAACTTGTGTGTCATGGGGTGCCCCCTGCCTCCGTATATAAAGGAGCAAGGGGGAGGGGCCGGCCGGCCTAGGAGGAGGCGCGCCAAGGGGAGTCCTACTCCCACCGGAAGTAGGACTCCCTCCTTCCTTGTTGGAGTAGGAGAAGGGGAAAGAGGGGGAGATGAATAAGGAAAAGGGGGCTGCGCCCCTTGTCCAATTCGGACCAGAGGGGGGCGCAGGCCTCCTTCCTTTTGGACTCTTTCCTCTATTCCTGTATGGCCCAATAAGGCCCATATACTCCCCGGCGAATTCCCGTAACTCTCGGGTACTCCGAAAAATACCCGAATCACTCGGAACCTTTCCGAAGTCCGAATATAGTCGTCCAATATATCAATCTTTACGTCTCGACCATTTCGAGACTCCTCGTCATGTCCCCGATCTCATCCGGGACTCCGAACTCCTTCGGTACATCAAAACTCATAAACTCATAATATAACTGTCATCGAAACCTTAAGCGTGCGGACCCTACGGTTCGAGAACAATGTAGACATGACCGAGACACGTCTCCGGTAAATAACCAATAGTGGGACCTGGATGCCCATATTGGCTCCTACATATTCTACGAAGATCTTTATCGGTCAGACCGCATAACAACATACGTTGTTCCCTTTGTCATCGGTATGTTACTTGCCCGAGATTCGATCGTCGGTATCCAATACCTAGTTCAATCTCGTTACTGCCAAGTCTCTTTACTCATTCCGTAATACATCATCTCACAACTAACATCTTAGTTATAATGCTTGCAAGGCTTATGTGATGTGTATTACCGAGAGGGCCCAGAGATACCTCTCCGACAATCGGAGTGACAAACCATAATCTCGAAATACGCCAACCCAACATCTATCATTGGAGACACCTGTAGTACTCCTTTATAATCACCCAGTTACGTTGTGACGTTTGGTAGTACCCAAAGTGTTCCTCCGGCAAACGGGAGTTGCATAATCTCATAGTCATAGGAACATGTATAAGTCATGAGGAAAGCAATAGCAACATACTAAACGATCGGGTGCTAAGCTAATGGAATGGGTCATGTCAATCAGATCATTCAACTAATGATGTGACCTTGTTAATCAAATAACAACTCTTTGTTCATGGTTAGGAAACATAACCATCTTTGATTAACGAGCTAGTCAAGTAGAGGCATACTAGTGACACTCTGTTTGTCTATGTATTCACACATGTATTATGTTTCCGGTTAATACAATTCTAGCATGAATAATAAACATTTATCATGATATAAGGAAATAAATAATAACTTTATTATTGCCTCTAGGGCATATTTCCTTCACCAGCTTGATGCTGAAGCATCTATCATCAACTAGAAAATTTCTGCCGCACAGGCCGCGCTGGTCTTCGCAGTATTCGCACATAATGAAATCGTGTTCGTCGTCAGACGACATTCCTATGTTCATAGGTGAAACATTAAACACTTATTAGTTCTATTAATTCAACTAATTTTGTTAATTCAACTAGTTCAACTAATTAATTGAACTAATTCAACTAAGCACTTACGAAAAATATACCTAATTAATTGAACTAATTCAACTAACTAGTTCAACTAATTAATTCAACTAAACTATTTCTATTAATTTTCTTACTAAAAATAAGGTAGCTAGTTCTATATAATAAAATGTTAATTAGATAATGAAATCTCATATAACTAAATTAAATATATATCTAACATTTGACATTAATATCTAACATATGTTCATATATAGGTGAAACATTAAACACTTACTAGTTCTATTAATTCAACTAAATAAACTAGTTCTATTAATTCAACTAAGCATTTACTAAAAATAAACTAGTTCTATTAATTTCTTACTAAAATAAAGTAGGTAGTTCTATATAGTAATATTTTGATTAGATCATCAAATCTCATATACCTAAATTTTCTTACTAAAATAAACTTGTTCTATTAATTTCATACTAAAAATAAACTAGTTATATTAATTCAATTAGTTCAAATCTCATATATATACCTAATTAATATCTAGCTAATTCATCTAAAATTGACATTAATATTTAACATCTTTTCCATATAATTCATCTAACATTAACATTCTAACATTATTATCTACGTAATTTATCTAACATTAATCTAAACAACAGAAAATAGAAAATAAGTAAAAACAATGTGTGTGTGTGTGTCTGTGTGTGTATGGGTGTGTATGTGTGTGTGTGTGTGTGTGTGTGTGTGTGTGTGTGTGTGTGTGTGTGTGTATGTGTACGAGCGGGGGGTGGCGGCGTACGGGCGGCGGCAGGCGACGCGATGGGGACGGGCGGCAGGCGAGGCGGCGGCGACGGGCGGTGGGGGCGACGGCGATGACGGTGACGACGGGTGGTGGGGGCGACGGCGGTGACGGCGACGACGGGCGGCGGGGGCGGCGAGGGCAGCACGCGATGGGCGACGGCGCGGCGACGACGGCGATGTCGCGCGAAGAAGTTGGATCGAGAAGAAGTGGTGGTCGATGAAACTGAATTTTTCGTAAGTGCCATATATATAGGAGGAGTCTTTAGTACCGGTTGGAGCCACCAACCGGTACTAAAGGCCAATTTTCGCCAGGCCAATGGGCAGGAAACGGCCCCTTTAGTACTGGTTCATGCCACGAACCGGTACTAAAGACCCCCTCTTTAGTACCGGTTAGAGCCACCAACCGGTACTAATGGTTGTGCGCTGCCACCAGCGGTGCACAATGTTTAGTCCCACCTCGCCGAGCGAAGGGCAGCCGCGCTGGTTTATAAACCCAGCTGCGGCTGCTCCTTCGAACTTCTCTATATTGCTGGCTTCTGGGCCTAACTATGGCGTGCTGCCCTGTGAGCCTGCTGGCCCTTCTGGGCCTGCATTTGCACACCCTAGGTCGGGCAGGCCCACTGGACAGCGCCCCAACAAATTTTTTATATAGTTTTTTCTTTTCTGTATTATTTATTTTCTTCTATTTATTTTTGAGTAATTTTTTATATAGTTTTTTTCTTTTCTGCATTATTTATTTTCTTCTATTTATTTTTGAGTAATTTTTATATAGTTTTTTTTATTTTCTGCTTTATTTATTTTCTTCTATTTATTTCTGAGTAGTTTTTTTTCTGTCTTTAGTTTCTTTGTGACCCTCTCTACTCTTTCGCACATGCTATGCGGGTGAAATGATGATACCATGCCAGGTTTCAACATTTTCAGAGTTCATTTTGTAGTGATTTTCAATTTCACGGTCGTTTAGCTCTCTAAACAATTAGGTAAATGACCGAAAAACAACAAATGATGTCAGAACATATTGGAAGTTGATGACGTCGCTTTGAATGCTGCATACTGAACACAAAAGAAGTCTGGAGTTCAAATAAGTTTAAAAAACAATGAAGTGCTCGTGTAACAGATGAGTTCTCGTCCGAAACCCTGATACTCCGAAAGAGATTGTCCAGTTTATACACGAAGTATGTCCAGTTTTTGCCATGACCCTCTCTACTCTTTCGCACATGCTATGCGGGTGAAATGATGATACCATGACAAGTTTCAACATTTTCATAGTTCATTTTGTAATGATTTTCAATTTCACGGTCATTTAGCTCTCTAACAATTCGGTAAATGACCGAAAAACAACAAATGATGTCAGAACATGTTGGAAGTTGATGACGTCGCTTTGAATGCTGCATACTGAACACAAAAGAAATCCGGAGTTCAAATAAGTTTAAAAAAACATTGAAGTGCCCGTGTAACAGATGAGTTCTCGTCTGAAACCCTGATACTCCGAAAGAGTTTGTTCAGTTTATACACGAAGTGCATCCAGTTTTTGCCGTGACCCTCTCTACCCTTTCGCACATGCTATGCGGATGAAATTATGATACCATGCCAAATTTCAACATTTTCACAGTTCATTTTGTAGTGATTTTTAATTTCACGGTCATTTAGCTCTCTAAACAATTAGGTAAATGACCGAAAAACAACAAATGATGTCAGAACATGTTGGAAGTTGATGACGTCACTTTGAATGCTGCATACTGAACACAAAAGAAATCCGGAGTTCAAATAAGTTTAAAAAACATTGAAGTGCCCGTGTAACAGATGAGTTCTCGTCCGAAACCCTGATACTCCGAAAGAGATTGTCCAGTTTGTACACGAAGTGCGTCCAGTTTTTGCCGTGACACTCTCTACTCTTTCGCACATGCTATGCAGGTGAAATGATGATACCATGCCAGGTTTCAACATTTTCAGAGTTCATTTTGTAGTGATTTTCAATTTCACAGTCATTTAGCTCTTTAAACAATTCGATAAATGACTGAAAAACAAATGATGTCAGAACATGTTGGAAATTGATGACGTCGCTTTGAATGCTGCATACTGAAGACAAAAAAAGCCCGGAGTTCAAATAAGTTTAAAAAACATTGAAGTGCCCGTGTAACAGATGAGTTCTCGTCCGAAATCCTGATATTCCTAAAGATTTTGACCAGTTTGTACACGAAGTGTGTCCAGTTTTTGCCGTGACCCTCTCTACTCTTTCGCACATCTATGCGGGTGAAATGATGGTAGCATGCTAAATTTTATCATTTTCACAGTTCATTTTGTAAAGATTTTCAATTTCACGATCATTTAGCTCTTTAAACAATTCGGTAAATGACTGAAAAACAACAAATGATATCAGAACATGTTGGAAATTGATGACGTCGCTTTGAATGCTTCATACAAAACACAAGAAGTCCGGAGTTCAAATAAGTTATTAAAAATAAAAAAGAGGTGCAATGCTGGTTAATTTGCTTAAAGCCTTTCGGAATAGTGTAGACTGCACTGCACATAGCTCAATGCAATCTATGCTATTCCGAAAGGCTTGAAGCTAATCAACGTGCAGGTAAGCATTGCGCCTCTTCGTCATTGTCTCTGCACTCACGGCTTATAAACCGCTCATACTGCCTCTCTCTTGGCGATGTGAGACTAAAAATCAGCTTACTAAGAAACTCTAGTACCGATTCATGCCATAAACCGGTATTAAAGGTCTTCGTGGGGCCCCCAGCCTGACCACAGTCGCACTGGCCTCATTAGTACCGGTTCGTGGCATGAACCAGTAATAAAAGTTGCCCACGAACTGGTACTAATGATGCCCGCCCTCCTAGCCGTTGGAACCGGCACTAATGGTCACATCATTGCCGGCTCAAATTCAAACCGGCACTAATGTGCTTCACATTTGACCATTTTTCTACTAGTGAGAGGGAGTAGTTCTTATCAACATGTTGAACCCAAAAAAATGTCATGAAGAAGAAAAAAAAGAAACATCATCTGCAGCATTAGTTTCAAACTTTTCTATCGCTTGGCTCGCAGCAACTCATGTGCATTACCAAATTAATGAACAAGAGCATTTATCAGTAAGGAGAAAAGTGAAGTACCAGGCTCCAATCAGCCTCCTGGAATGAGGTCAGGAACTATCCAACTACAGATCAAGATCCATACAGTGCGACATCCATACGCCACCAAGAAGTAGTATTTTGCTGTAGTGAATTAAAGAAGCATCAAGTGTGCTCGTCCTCGGACCCACTCGTGCTCCCCCTGATTTCATCGGCCTTGTTGACGAGTGAGCCACTGCCGACGACATGAACTCATGCAGCAGCCTTGTTGACGTGCTCCCCCATGAACTCATGTATTTTTGTGTAACATCTGCTTTTGGAATAAGAAATTATGACCCATTAAATACCATAGTCGAACTTGGTCTTACCAATCCACATATTTTTTTAGAAATCTCCACTGATGATTGTAACAAAAGAATTCAGTTGACACAAAAAAGTCAGTCACGCTTCAAATCTTGGGGCATGCATAGCCTGTTGGAGGCTCGAACACAAATAAGCTAGTAGAACCATGCACTCCCTTTGTCTGTTGGTACAACATGATGCAAATTATTTATGACAATCCATTATGCGAATTACCTATGATAATCTGAATTGAATCACAGCAGTTAATATGTTGCACATTTTCATATTGAGGATCAGGGAAGAAATGGCCATACTGCAAAAAGATGGATACATTAAAATTAGATGGTATGGTTAAGTGTTAAATCCTTATCTGTCACTGCAATTTTTCGTAACAGTTATGCCACTATTGCATCAATGGTATGTGGGTCCAGACCTAACAGGTCAGTGACACCCAAGGTGGGTTAAACACTTTTACGGTGACAGACATGGGATTTGATCCTACAGATAATGTGAATACGGGTAGCTTGAAGGCTTACAGAGTGGCCAGGATCAAAATCCTGCGATGTTCTCAGCCTGAGAACACAACCAAATGCATAGGATCTACTCAACAGGCGATACTTGTTCATAAGAAAAGGCAAGACAACGAGGAGAAGATCATTCACATCTTATCAGGAACCTAGGCGGTGGAATTTGACATCCTATCAGGAACCTACGCAGGGGAATTTCAGAAATAAAATACAGAGGACAATCATAAGAGCAAGCTCACATGTCCTGGTGAAGTGTTGAATCATCCGAGTTTGCATAGACAAATAATGAGCCACCACTTTCAATACTTTAAAACTTCGACGAAGCCAAATTGGTGTATTCATCAGTTACAGCAAATATGTCTACACAATACTCCTGCTTGAATAGCCTGTTACAAAGTTCACTAAAAGGATAGATATGGTCAAGCAAATGTAACTTTTTTCCTCTGAAAAAATCAACAGAAGCTTATTAGATCTCTACTATAGAAAGGTATCTGCTCATGGAGCAACACAACAAATGGCAGGGAGGAGGAGATGCGTGCACCTACCAAGCAAAGCAAATCCCATGCCTTAGGGAAAGGAAAGGGAGGGAATAAGAGGAAATCAAGAGAGAGGGTCGTACCTTCATGTTGCTGCTGCTTATCCTGGGACTGGGACTGAAGGAAGGAGCAGCGGACCTTGACGAGCACATGAGCGGCGTCCCGGGCAGAGGAAGCTCCGCTCCGTGGCGCCTATGTACAGAGATGAGACAAGACGGGGGTCAGAGAGGGCAAGAAGAAGAAGAAGAAGGAGGAGAGAAGGGATTGATAACATACCACCGTCGTCGAGGCATGTGCCTTCGGTCGGTTGCCATGGCCGTACGGCTAGGGTTTCTGGCGCGAGGACGGAGGGACGGATCTGACTGTGGGCTGTGCTGCTCGAGTGGATATGCGTCCAGGGAGAGAGGGGGAGAGGCAGCCGGCGGTGGAGTGGAGGCCGGGGTTGGGGAGTCGGCGGCGGCTGGCTTTGGCTTGGGGAATCGAGAGAAGAGAAACAAGACAGAGGGGCTTTCTTTTTGTTGATTGATGGATCGGCTACGCTAAATATCAGTCGACTGATATTTGGCGAAGTCTCAGTCGATGACGTTGGCTTGAATCAGCTCCTTTCGTTGTCGCTGCATGGGCCGGTGGAGACGAGAGGGCCTTTCTTTTATTTTTCTTCTGGGCCTTGTTCCCTTTGCTGTGCAGCCCAACTTTCCCGAGTGTGTTTTTTTAGTTCTTTTTGTCAGCCTACAAGAAAAATACTTTGTCTTGTTTCTTTTTCTCGCCCTACACAAGTGAGTTTTGCCTGTAGGAGAGGAAGTCACGGTGGCTTCTATTTTTCCCACAAGAAATTTTCATTTTCATTTTCCTTTTTCTTCTTTTTATCGTTTTACTTTTCGTCTACTTTTTATAAGTCTTTAACTTTTTTTAATTTATTTTTACTTATTATTTGCTTATCCCGTTTCATTTTTTTGTTTATTTAATTTAATTTTTCCTTTTGTCCTTGCTTATTAATGTTGTGTTTTATTCTATTTGATTTTAGCATATTTTCCAAATTTCTAGCAGCCCTATTTTAGCAATGAAATTTCCTATCAATTTTTTGTTAATCATTTTCAGTTGCACATCCATCAGATGCTTTTGTAAGTAAAATGTTGGTTGCGATAGTTTCAATTTTATTACCTGGATTGCTAAAATTTAGTCGATTGAGTTTAACCAAAGTCCCGTTACACATATATGGCCGTTAGATCACTGTTTTCGTAACATTCATGCAACACTGCTTGTCTAGTGTTACCCCGACTTGTTTAGCGCCCGCTTCTTCTTTCTTTACTTTTCTCGTGTTCGATATTGATGCGCGGTGTGCTGGTTGTGAGAGGTGTTTTTCATTGTTTTTATTGGACTTTTTCAATTGCCATGTACAGACCATATCTACCGCGGAGTACTTGTCTCAGGGGAGGGGGTCTTCGTCCCTCAGGGTTCTTCAGTTGCATTTTTTTCTTCTGTTTTCCCCTCTTTTATGCCAGATCTCTATTTGTGGATTTATTTATGTATGCATTTTGATTTTTATGCTTGCATAAGGTAGGAAATGCTTTTTCTTCGATGACTGGGGATTTTCGAACCATGTAGACATAAATGTTAGTGGGTATGTTGGTTGTTAGCGGGGTTTTAAACCATGACTTTTGTTTTGTATAGGACCGGCATTTTCATTTTTTTTCTTGTTTATGCGTAAAAGAATATTAGCATATATTTTTTCTTGCACCCGGCCGCAAGTGCATGTCTTCTAACCCGACCGCAACTGGACTTTTTTGTTATGTCAAAGGGGGCGCCGGGAGAGGGGCGGACAAGTTGCAAGCCCGACAACAGTCTCGCAACTGCATGTCCCCAACATGGTTGCAACTTGATTTTTGTTTTGTTAGAGGGGACGCCGGGAAAGGGGGCGGGCCAGTTGCAATCCCGACAACAGCCCCGCAACTGCATGTTCCCCCAACATGGTTGCAACTCGACTTTTGTTTTGTCGGAGGGGGCGCCAGGAGAGGGGGCGGGCCAGTTGCAAGCCCGACAACAGCCCCGCAACTGCAAGTGCCGCACCCGACCGCAACTGCATGTCCCCCAACATAGTTGCAACTCTACTTTTGTTTTGTCAGAGGGGTCACTGGGAGAGGGGGCAGACCAGTTGCAAGCTCGACAACAACCCCCTAACTGCATGTCCCCCAACATGGTTGCAACTCGATTTTTGTTTTGTCGGAGGGGGCGTCGGGAGAGGGGCCAGCCACTTGCAAGCCCGACAACAACCCCGCAACTGCAAGTGCTGCACCCGACCGCAACTGCATGTCCCCCAACATGGTTGCAACTCGACTTTTGTTTTGTCGAAGGGGGCGCCGGAAGAGGGGGTGGGCCAGTTGCAAGCCCGACAACAGCCCCGCAACTGTAAGTGCCGCATTCGACCGCAACTGCATGTCTTTTAACCCGACTGCAACTGGACTTTTTTTGTCCTGTCAGAGGGGATGCCAGGAGAGGGGACATGTCAGTTGCAAGCCCGACAACAGCCCCGCAACTGCAAGCGCCGCACCCGACCGTAACTGCATGTCCCCCAACATGGCTGCAACTAGACCTTTGTTTTGTTGGAGGGGGCGACGGGAGAGGGAGCGGGCCAGTTGCATGTCCGACACTAGAAATGCAACTGCAAGTGTCACACCTAGGCCTACAATTGCAAATGTCATCTCGGACTACACCTGCATGTTGCCCTGATGCCTGCTGATTAAGACTTATTTAAATCTCAACCGACTGGACCGTATCCACACCCCATTATCTACTTTGTTTTTCTTATTTAATATCTTTTTATTTTTATTTTTCTGTTTCTCTAAAAAGAGGTGTTTTGATTTTTTTTTTAAACGTGACACACCGATCCAGTTGCACCTCTGCATCGCATGTGTAACTGAATATGATTGGCTCTCTTATTTTGTTTGTAGTACCATTGTCAATTTGTTGATGATAGCAAAATTACAAATAGATGAGACCCAATCTAAGAAAAAATGCAAGGTAAAACCATCATTAAATAATGCTAAACATTTTTCTAATTTCATGATGAATATTTTTAAACAATATTGTACATTTTCTAATGGCACTCTAATTTTTTTAAATACATGATTAATATTTGTGAAAATGCATGAACATATTTCTTAAAAAAATATCATGACTAATGCTTACATTTTCTAGAAGCAAAAATAGTATAAATAAGAATGGAAGGAGAAAAATGAAAAGTAAAACTGGACAAAATTGATAGTAACTTCATGTTAAATTTTTTTGCATGAACAACAAGCTAATACATCCGGCCGGTGCACCACACGATTTTTTTAGGCAACTTTTTTTGAGGCAACGCCAGTGCACCACACGTAGTAATGGAGCAGCAGCACGGAACAAAAATACAGCCCAATCTCTGGCCCAACTCAGCTCAAAAACACATAAAGCAAAGACAAACAAGGCAGCCCAAAAGGCAATCAGATGTGACATGGTATGGGCTGGACAATAAAGCAAAAAAAAAAAAAAACAGGTGACGTCAGCCGACTGAGACTTCGCGAAGTCTCAGTCGACCGAGACCTAGACAAACCCTTGATGGATGTATCATTGCGTTTTTTCTCTCTCTCGCTACCGAAATCGATACACTGTTCCTAGGCTGCCAACGTGGACATCACCAGCGTACGCCCTTCACGCGCAGCTGAATGTGTTTAATTATGAGATACAACAATTGTGAAATCCTACTGCTGTTTATATACTACTAGGCCTGGCATACCGACGTGTTTGAGTATGGAGAACTCCAAAAATGTGTCTCCTATCATTGACCTTATGCCTATAGGAGGAGGGTCAAGGTAAATGTACTCGGGCCTAGTTTGACAACACAATAACCAGTATTCCAGTGTCTGGTCAATGAATAATACAGATTTCAAAAAACGCATTTTCTTTCTCAGTCTGGTCAAGAAAAAAGTAGGCCAAGACCTCTTTTCAAAATACTGCAAAAATACTACGGTATTTGTGCAAGTATGGATTATAAAAGCCGTGGTGTTTTTTTTATGTCAAACAAATCAAAGTTTCCAACACAGTGGTTTCTAGTAACATGTACCCCCTTCATTCCTAAATATAAGTCTTTTTAGAAATTGCAATGTGGACTACATATGAAGTAAAATGAGTGAATCTACGCTCTAAAATATGTCTATATACATCCGTATGTAGTCCTTATTGAAATCTCTAAAAAGACGTATATTTAGGAACAGAGGGAGTAGCTGCCAAACGCAGCATCAGTTTTGTTTTTGAGCAGCCTCAGTGGTTCCCTAAGATTAATCTTGTTCTCCTCTTCCTTCAAAGAAGAAAAAAAAAGCGTCTTGTTCTTTTCGAGAAAAAACAAAAATCTGCCTGGGCCCGAAGTTCCGGAACGCATTGAAGCCCAAATACTAGTAGCCCAGATGGTCTAGCCCACGAGAAACCCCACCGCGACTCACTCAACCCAACCCACAGCCACTCCTCTTCTTTCCCCTCATCACCCCCCCGTCCACGCCGCAACGCAACCGAGAACCAGATCGGATCCGCGGACTCAAATCCAATCCAATCCAAGGCGGAGGTCGAGATCAAAGCCACCGGAGATGAAGTTCTTCTCGGCGTTCGACCCGTGGCCGGTGTTCTTCCGCCGGGAGTGGGGCCGCAACTGGCCCTTCATCGCCGGCTTCGCCGTCACGGGGGCCCTCATCACCAAGATGACCGCCGGCTTCACCGAGGAGGACCTCAAGAACTCCAAGTTCGTCCAGGCGCACAAGAAGAAGTAGTCACCGCCGCCAGGTACCCCCCCGCCCCTCCCCTCCTTCGATCCGTCCTTGGGTAGGTAGATGCGTGGATCTGCCGGCTGCTTGTTCTCGTCGTAGATCTGGGGTCGGTTGGGAGAGATTGGCGTTCGATTCGCCTTCGCACGTAGATGGCTGGTGCCGGAGTCTTGATCGTTGGGCTGCGGCGACTGCGGGGAATCGGTGGAGTCGTTTGGGATCTGGAGTATTATGAGGGGGACACAACACGAGGTGTCGATGTTGAGAAATGTTTCTGTAATTAATTGAGCGCTGCATGATCTGTGGAACATCGGATCGCTTGAACCGATTAGACGATGGATCTGCGGTGTGGGCTGGCCCAAGTAGAGGAATGGGCAAGTGAGTTCATCAACCCCTGTCTGTGGGATAAGAGGGGAAGGGGGGATGAGGGGGACGCCGCACGATGGTTTTCTGTTGAGAAATGGTTTATTGTAATCTGTTGAACTCCGCGTGGTCTGTGGAACATCGGGTTACTTGAATCGATTGGTTTCGTCCAAGTAGAGGAATGGGCGAGTTAGTGCATTGATTCAAGTCTCTGGCTTTACTTGTGCCATTCTGACCTCATGGATGCCATTGTAATTCTATCAAATGTGTTCTTTTCTTGCTCAAATATAGTGCATTGGATTCCCAACGTGTGTTAACATCCTTGCTGCACACTTCCACCAATACTCTAGAATCCTAGTCATGTGGTTGCAGAACTGCTCTTAATTGGTGCATCCTCTGTTATTCTTCAGAAACTAAGCATACGAGAGAATTATTCTTTCAGCAAGCTAAGGGCTATTTCTATTTTGTATGTTGTAGTGACGCAAAAAGGATTCAGTGTCCCTAGTATCTTTTAGCTTATGACAACACTGCCTGTCCCACTTATGATGATAGCGCCCTTGTTTCGGAGTTATTTCTTACCACATTAACGATTTAGAGCACTGCCTTCTACTGTATATGTGGTCACTCTAGCTCTGTTGCTACTATGATGTTGTTATATTATCCTGTGTTCACTCTGGTCCCATTTTCTTAAATTATCATCATTTCTATTTAGTGTGGAGAAAGTTCAGTTGGTACACCAATTGGCTCTTTCTATTATTTTGAATTTTCTATATGCCATCAAACCAAAAGATGACAAGCAGATGATCTTCCTTGTGCCAAAATACCGGAATGCATTGAGATTTATCTGACTATATGTGAAACTCTGTTTGGTCTTCTATATATGATGAGCCTTTCCGTGGGATTGAATTGTTATGAGCATATGAATATATATACCTTGGTCACTGCAGGGAATTTTAGCTGCCTTAATGTTAGAGCTTTCATTTGTAACTGACTGTTAAAATGTGCATATCACTTTGGATTAATTTTTGCTGTGGCAATGAAAACCTATGCCTGCTTCGGCTAAATCTGATATCGTAGCCAGCATGATTTCTGCTAAAAGAGGACTCTGTGTTTGCGCCCTTTGCTTCATACAAGTCGTAGGGTTTTAGAAATATTTGTATGCCCTTAGTACTTTGCTATCAAGTTACTGAATACTAAACATTACTCTACTGGCAGGTCACAGGGGCAGCAGCTGAGTTACCGGCATGTGTCCTTGATGCGGCGAGCCAGTCCTCACCCTCACTATTGTGATTGAACTTTATGTTTTTTGTTCAAATCCAACTGCGTGCATTTTTGCTGCTCTGGTTTGTGATGTAATAAGCGACATTTGAATCGTCGAATCCAAGAAAAAAACGGCTTCGGATAAAGTAGCTGCCATGGGTCACTCTGTCTATGCACAATGAATAGCTCTCTGTTTTGTTTTGCAGATCTGTTACCGTGTGTGGTTTGCTTTATTCCAGTGTTTGTTTTGGTAGTTGATACTGCTGATTACTGCCATTGGTCGTTAAGAGCATTTACTTGCTTATGCTGGTTGAATCTTAATTGCTGGATTTCAGGAAAAGCTTGATCAACTTGATGATCTCCAATCAAGTTTAATTCCGCTTAAATTTATTATCTTGAAGTAAGTTTAATTGCAGTCATGCCTCCCAGGCCCCCGTGCAAGGAACTGAATTTGAATTCTGTAAATAATTTAGCCATCTGTTTTCCAAAATACATGAAGTGTAAGGTATGTACATAGTCTATCCCAGATACAACTCTGGCACTTGTTTGTTTATAAACTTGCTACTTGAATGTTTAAAATTTTGAAACTTCTACAACATTATGTAAATTAGAAAGAGCAATAAGAATACATCTACATCTAGAAAAAGGTGCACATACCATACGGGTGTGCCGCCCTTTTTATTTACAATAATATTACTACCACAAAACATTGTCGGAGTAGCCCGGGTTTCACTATCATCAAACTACCACAAAACATTGGCCGAGTGTGCACCCTCGACAGGGTGAGGCACTTTGTTGACCTCCTTTTTTTGCCCCATACGCAAGAGCCGCGATTCACTATCATCAAATGAATCAACAGTATATGAGTTCCAAGCATTCATGCGCAACGAAAGCAAACTACCTTAGGCGTTCATGGTTTCGCTTACACGGACTAACAGTGAAATTGTCTGAAAGTAAAGTTGGAATTAGCAAAAGCAGACGCCTACACCTACACGGACAAGAGTGAAATTGTCTGAAAGTAAAGTTGGAATAAGCAAAAGCAGACGAGGAAGTACTGGAAGTTAAGAATTTTACATGACCACCATTCCACCAAGCTGTCAGCAGTTTCCACATGTCAGCAAAAAGTTCATCCCTTTTGTTAAAATCCAATCCAACCAATTATCTGTAACCAGATCAAATACACATAGAACACGTTCGAGAGTGCCAGTCAGGGGGGAAATACACATGGTAACAATGTTCAGAAAGAAACATGTATCTAAAGAAGCTATGCACGCAAGTGCTAGTAGCTTAATGGAGTATCTAATTGCCTTCGTCACCTAGCATAATATGAACTTCCTGGATTTATGTGTTGGTTCTCATTTTCTCCCATAGAATAGTCAGATTCTATTTCCTGAACACCGGTGCAATCTCCACCTAGAAGGCTCTCTCTATCCGTCTCCACGCCCACCCGCACCCAGGGATACATTGGAAGCTTTCTCAATCTGCCGAGCTCATTAGCAACCTCTTTCATCGAGGGCCTGCTGTCACCACACATATCTAGGCATTTCTTTGCTAGGTCTGCAAGTCCTTTCAGCAACTCCATGCTCTCTTGTTCTTTCACGTGTTTGACCAACACTGCATCAAGATTGTTCTCCTTCATGGCAGACAGGAAAGTCGATGATAAGATCTTTTGTGTGTCAGGCCCTTCAAGCTTTAGTGGCAATTGACCTGTGAGGATCTCCAAAAGGATAACTCCAAAGCTATACACATCGCTTTTAGCTGTCAACTGACACGTTTGCAGGTATTCAGGATCAAGGTATCCACACGTACCTTGAAGTATTGTGAGAAATTGCTCTTCGTCGGATGGGGCTAGTACCGAGGCTCCAAAGTCCGATACCTTGGCCATGTGGTTGTCATCAAGAAGAATGTTGGAAGTTTTTACATCACCATGAATAACAGGGGGAGATGCATAGGAGTGTAGGAAGCTGAGTCCTTCCGCTGCTTCATGAGAAATCCTAAAGAGATTGCTGAAGGAGATATGTGACGACCGGTTCTTTCCATGAATATACTCGAAAAGTGTACCATTTAGAACAAACTCATATACTAGAATTGGAACTTCCACCTCAAGGCAACAACCTAAGAGTTTCACAATGTTCTTGTGATTTATTTGGGATAAAATGAGCAACTCTTGGCCAAATTCCTTCTTTTGCCTTTCATCAACTAATGCACATCTTTTAATTGCAACCGTCATGTTGTTCTTCAATATCCCTTTGTAGACTGTTCCATGACCTCCTTTTCCAAGTATTCTGGTACTGTCAAAGTTGTTGGTGGCATGTATGAGCTCAGCTTCTGAAAATATAGTGAAAGCAAGACCTTTCTCAGATTTCATCCTATCAAACAAAAGCAACCCTCCATGTTGGCGGAAATACTCCCTCTTAACTTTTTCCAATTTTCTCTTCTGGATTATCATTTGTCCCCAAAATACAGTGATCATGGCGATAATGATTGCCCCAAATAATCCTAGTGTAACTCCTGCATACATAACGATATGGGATGAGACGACTATTTGAGTGGAGAGAGAGAGAGAGCTAACAAAATATGTATTATTAGTTTCAAAATTTACGGTTAGTGAATGGGACACAAATAATTAAGGTCTTCGTCTATTTCTCATGTCCAAATCCACACACTGATCCTCATCTGACGTCTTAAGTAAGAATATCAAATAACTAGCGCCATAAATTAGACAAAAGGAAAACCTAATAGACTTAAAGTTCAAGGGATAGGAAAAAAGTAATGTTTTTAGCTAGATGATCTCATTTCTTTTTGTGTTACCTAGTATTAAGCCGATATCAGGGCTGCATGTATTGTCTTCCATTTTTCTTCCTACTCGACAAGAACACCGGTATCCTCCAATTGTATTGTGGCAAGTGCCTCCCGAAGGACATGGGTTCTTGTTACTACATTCGTCGACATCTGCAGTAAGATGGGCAAAACTAAATATTAGAATTTTGGCATAGTAGTAACATTTATATATATTCATAGTGCAATTTTATTGTCATTTGTGTGTATACACATTCGATACAAAGATAGTCCACCGGTTTCTTCTTTACAATGTTTATTATTATTATTTCGAAAGTCAAACTTTTGTATCTTTGACCAAGTTCATAGAAAATTAGCAATGACTAAATACTAAACAAATAAAATATGAAAATATAATTCATGACAGATTTTGTATTGTAAATTTGTCAAAGATAGAGAAAGTTTGACATCCATCTTAGTATTAAAAAATGATGGAGTAATTAGTAGATTACCGTACCTTGGCATCCACCGGGGAGATAAGCGTTGCCTTTGTACCCCTGCGAGCAGTTGCACATATAGCCGTAATCATTGACGGAATCCACGCACACGCTGTTGCTGCTGAGGCATGCGTAGGTCGTATTCCGTCGTGCGTCGTCGCATGACTTTGCATCTCTCACAGCCCAATCAACCACCATGGGCACCCGCCCATGGTGCGTGTCGTTGAAGGTGGTGTTGCCGACGTACGAGGTGCTGAAGTTGAACACCGCGGCCTCCATGAGCACCGCGTAGCTGCACCGGTTGAACTCCCAGATCCGGCTCGTGTTGACGGAGCTGGAGAAGTTGGTGTCGTAGTAGTACATGCGCTTGGGTATCATGGTCTGGGAGCAGCCCATGCCGGCGCACGACCCGTCCACCAGGTCCGACAGGTTGCGGCACGTGGCGACGCCCATCCCCTGATACCCCGTGCCGGCGAAGTCGGACATGATGCCCAGGGCGTTGCACCCGATGACGGTGAATCTGTTCTCGACGTCAGAGAGCCGGTAGACGGAGGTAGGCCCTCCGTTCTGGCTCTCGTGATAGCCGAGATGCTCCATGCTGCTGGTGGAGTTGTTGTAGCAGAAAGCCTCGATGTAGTTGAGCACCCGGGCAGTGCTGTGGGTGATGGAGATGTCCAGCACCTCAAAGATGGCCTTGAACGGCTTTGGCTTGAGGGCTCCATCTCTAACCTCGCAGCTGAGGTCGAAGACTTCTGCGAGCGAGCAGTTGGGGATGTTGGGATCGATGCCGAATGGGTACGGTATCTCGACGTCGCCGCACCGCCTTCGGCAGTTTGAGCTAGGACCCGCGGCCCCAGAGGCATGCTGTGTCCCAAGCAGTATGAGGCCAAGAAGGCTAAGCTGCAACAAGACGTGCATATTCTTCGGCGGAAGATCTACAACCAAGTAAACGACACTGTCCTTTATTATTTTTTCGATAAAGGGCGGTTCGTTTCAAAGACAAGATTACTCGGTAACATGGAGAAATGGAGGCCATGCGCATACTACAGTTCATACATATGTCACCTAGCTAGGCAGTGAGCTTCTTGCATGATCACAAGTAAAGTATGCCAAGAAAGCAGAATGGATCTCATGAGCGTGGAGAAGATGATATATATTGAAAACATATTACAGCTTACAGCATAGAACTCACCTGATAAATCTTGGAGAAGCCGCACGTATCTTGGAGGAGCCGCTCTCTCGTGCTCGCTCGAGAATTAATTTGTGCTTGCTCCGGAAGTCCCTCTGTGCTAATTGTGTTGTGAAGAACAGCCAACGGTAGCAGGTAGGCGCACACGAGGACGACGATGTAGAGCTCTCTTATCTTAAACGGCGGACTTGTGAAAAAGTCTATGGCCAGCGGCAGGTCGACTAGTCAAAAAGTCAATACGCACGCAGCTACTTGCATGGGCAAACGGCGGACTTCTCTTTTGCAAAGAAGAATAAGCGGAGTGGAACGGTCTCATGGTCAGGGTCCAAAAAAGAAAAACGGTTTCCCACCGTACGTCGACGGACGTCCCAGCCTGTCTTGGCCGTCCAAAACTCTGAGATTCGTGCATTTTTCACCCATGTTGATATTACATTCTGAATTTGCGCATGGCGGATCTCTCCTTTTGCCTGGCGGCGCCGTGGTAAGCCGAGACGGGTCGCAGTCGGCCGGCCTCGCCGTGGTAAAGCCTCGTGGGATGGGAGTACACTACTGGTTACAAATTTCTGTTTTGGTTTCATTATTGTTGACTCCCGTTAGGTAGCTAGGGCGCTAGGCACTCAAAGGACGTTCAAATGATTCCCTCTCGCCGCACGTGTGGGAGCATGCATTCATACCCAATGGGCGCGCTTGCCTTTTGACTATATATAAGCTATAGTAGTACAAAATTAGCAGGTATTTGTGTGTGCGTTTTTCTGAAACCAGTAGCACGTAGACAAAGAGGCGAGCCAGCTGGATAAGCCCGGCCCAGGGGAGATGTCAGACGACCACGGACGGGAAGCGCACATAGTTATTTCTGCATAGTAACATGCATGTATGGATGAATCACAAAGCATTGAGGACCAATTTAGGCTTTTCTTTTTTCTTTTTTCATAATATTTTTGTATTTTTATTTTAAAAAGTTTATCAGAAGTAGAAAAACACTTCAAACGTAACAAAAAATTACATCAAGGTTTCTGGATTACCAAATGACCACTATGCTGTTGTCCCTTTGATATCGAAAGCTGGCATGACCTTCTGATGACAATGGCAAATCCTCGTACACGTGCCCCTAAGTACGAAAGCCCCAAAGACGTAAAGTCGTCGTCATTGAAGCCTTAGATCGAGACAAAGTACATGGCACTAGATCTCGTTTTCATGCATGCATGGCGAGAAATCTTGACCTTCCCGCCCTAACAAGACGGCAATATCTACATTGAAGGGAAAACGATGAAGTGTATTCCATTAATTCGTAATGATTAATGTATGCAAAGTTCGAATTTAAACCAAGCATCGATCACAATTGTAGTAGTAACAGCTAAACTGCATACAAAAGACAACCTTGGAAAAACAAGTACCACACGTCCAAAAAATTTCTATTATTAATCTACTTATTAAGACACAACGAAACTACTGTAGGTACTATATATAGAGATGGCTAAGTAGCTAATTAGTGATGCCGGCGTCGATCACAATCGATGAGCTCGAGTTCTCCTGCTGCTCCTCCATGTCGCCGGCCGACGCCTTGGATAGGCACTCGACCAGCGCCTCCCGCGCGCTGGCGCACGCCACGGCGTCCGGCAGGGGTTCCTGTACCCAGCATGTGGCGGCCATCGCCTCGAGCTTATCCCTGCATTCGGTGTTGGCGCAGTTCAAGCCCTTGACGATCCGGTCGACGTCGATCACGGCTGTCGGCAACGAGTCGGGAGACGAGCACGACGATTCGCTCCCTGTGGCGACGGCAGATGGTATTGCTGTTGCGCTCTCCATGACGACGAGAGCGAGAGGTGGGTGCTCGAGCTAAGTACGAGAAGAAGTAGCTAGCTAGGGCGTGATGGAACTGTCGATGTCGCGGTGGCCGGGATTCTACGATGGTTTTCTCCTACGTACTACGTATTTGTGTGCTCTTTTCCCTTGTATTTATCGGCGCACGAACGTGCTGTATATATGTGCATGAACTTGACTCGAACTAGTATTTGTTTCCGTCTCGGAAACTATTCTAACAGTAGTCCCTTCCAAGCACGTGAAAAATAGTTCCTTGCAGCGCAAGTCGCTGAGTTTTGTACGGGGAGGTGTATACGTATTACGTAGAGCACGTGTGAAGCAGCGTGACTGCTTACGTCGGCCTTGACCGCTCGAAACAACGCGAATAACCGTCTCCAAATTTTATTTTCTCCTTTTGGTTTATTTTATGTTAAAATATTTCAGGATTACAAAAGGGTTTTAAAATTTTCAAAAAAATTGTGAATTGTGAAATTTAAAAAGCTGCTCTTGAATTAAAGAATGTTCACGATTTCACGGATTGAACATTTTTTAAAATTTATTGAGTTTATTTATTTTTATTAACAATTATTTATGAGCATTTTTTAACCTTTTTCTATTTTTTCTTTGTTCTTTAAGGGCATTATCAACTCCACTATTTCATTTCTTCTGAGAAAACATCTTTTTTGCAGAAGTTCCACTAACATATCTTTATTTGCGCATATTATAAAAAAAACATAATTTCTGTACATATTGTGTGCAAGTTTTATCATTATTCATTTTGTCTCTGAGGGCGTGATGGTGTAGGAGTGCAACTTGCTTGAGGTTAGGCACAAGGCTAATCCATCAATCATAGTACTCCTCGGCTCAACGACAAAAGCAGGCACGCAAAGCAGCATGCAATTACTACGTACTACAAATTAGTTTGGATGAAAAAGGAGGACGTATGTATCAGGCGTCCATGCATGTGCATGCAGAATGCATCGTGTGTACATGCACGGGTGCGAAATGTGTGCATGCATGGCCAATTTGGAATGGGCTGGCTACCAAACACAAGTGGAGAAGATGATATGTATTGAAAACATATTACAGCTTACAGCATAGAACTCACCTGATAAATCTTGGAGAAGCCGACACGTATCTTGCAGGAGCTGCTCTGTCCTGCTGGAGGATTAATTTGTGCTTGCTGTGGAAGTCCCTCTGTGCTTGTGTTGTGAAGAACAGCCAACGGTAGCAGCAAGTTGCATGCATGGGCAAACGGCGGACTTCTCTTTTTGCAAAAGAATAAGCGGTCTCATGGTCAGCGTCCAAAAAAGAAAAACGGTTTCCCACGGTACGTCGACGTCCCTGCCTGTCTTGGCTGTCTAGAACTTTGAGATTCGTGCACCTTTTTGCACATGCTTGATAGTATTACAGTCGGGATTTCCGCTCGGCGGGCCTCTCTTTTTGCTTGACGGCGCCGTGGTAAGCCGAGGCGGCCATAGTAAACCTCGTGAGATGGTAGTACACTAATACTCCCAGTGTAAAACGCTTTTATAATATGGGACGGATGGAGTAGTTACAAATTTCTATTTTGGTTTCATTATTGTTGACTTATGTTAGGTAGCTAGGCACTTGCACCCATCCAGAAGGATATTGACAACCTCTTTGTGTTGCTTGGTGCGTTTGGTGATGTCACGGGCCTATGCACTAACTTTCAGAAGAGCTCTGTGGTCCCGATTCGGTGCAGATATCTACAACTCAACAACATCCTCCAGAATTTCCCCGCTGCCCGGACTTCCTTCCTTATAAAATATCTGAGGCTACCTTTCTTGGTTTGGCAACTAAAAGTTTGGGATTTCCAATTCCTCGTGGACAAGGCTGCTTCCAAACTTGTTCTATGGGACGGGCAAAATATCACTGCCATTGGTCGGGCTGCCCTTGTCAAGTCTGTGCTATCCTCACAAGCCATCTACTTCATCACCCCACTGGTCGTTCCACCGAGCATCCTCCATAATGTCAACAAATTTGAGAGAGCTTTCCTTTGGGCGGGAACAGATAAGACTATCGGCGCGAAGTGCAAAGTTAATTGGGAATCCGTATGTCGGCCAGTCGAATATGGAGGTCTTGGGGTGATAAGCATGGAGAAATTTGCAAGGGCTCTTCGTTTGCGTTGGCTTTGGTTGGAATGGAACGAGCCCACCAAGCTATGGGTTGGGACCGGCAACCCGTGCGACGAGATGGACAAAAATCTCTTCTATGCTTCAATGACCATAACTGTTGGCAACGGTGCGCGCACACCATTCTGGGACTCCCCTTGGGTGCAGGACCAAAAGCCAAGAGACATCGCACCACTTATCTAAGACGCTTCCTCTCGGAAGACTTGGAAACTTCGGGAAGCCCTCCAGGATGATGCTTGGGTTCGCAAGATCAAGGTCACTTCCAACTTCATTTTCAAACATCTTCGACAATTTATTGAGCTTTGGTCCACCATCCGCGTTTTCCATCTTGAGGCGCACGCCGAAGACGACATCGTGTGGAAACACACAGAGAGCAGGATATACACTGCCAAATCCGCCTACTTGGCCCAATTTTTCGGTATCATCCGCTCCCCCATGGAGCTTACAGTGTGGAAGGCCTGGGCCCTGCCCAAGGTCAAAATTTTCGCATGGTTGGCCATGCAAAATAGGGTTTGGACTGCCGACCGTTTGACTAACCGGGGGTGGCCCAATTGCGGGCTTTGTCCTCTTTGCAAGCGTGTGCAGGAATCCATCGACCATCTCCTCTTCAGATGCCGGTACACTACTAGACTTTGGAAAATGATAAAAGATTGGCTCCAGTTCGAAAGCATCAACACTTTCGCTTGGCACCTGGCACAGTCAACCGAAGAGAGGTGGATCGGGCTCTCCGACTCTACCATTCCAAATAGGGAGGCCATGGCCACCCTCTCCATGCTCACCTCTTGGACAATCTGGAATGAAAGAAACGCCCGCACCTTCCAATTCAAGAGTGCCCCGCCGACGATTCTACTAGCTAAGATCAAGATTGAGGCTCATACTTGGGTCACCGCGGGTGCAAAGAAATTGGGATCTATCATGCCACGAGATTAGGCCTTTTGCAGTGGTGTTGTAGCACGATGGGTGTTGTAACGCAAAATTCAAACTCTCTTTTCCCTCTTAATTAATGAATGAGGCAAGTCTTTTGCCTCTTTTTTTTAAAAAAAGACCTTCAAATGATTCCCGCTGGACGCACTTGTGGGAGCACGCATTCACACCCAATGGGCGCACTTGCCTTTGACTATATATAAGCTACTATAGTAGTACAAAATTACTAAACTAGCATGTATTTGTGTGTGCGTTCTTCTGAAACCAGCAACACGTAGACAAGAGGCAAGCCAGCTGGATAAGCCCGGCCCAGGGGAGAAGTCAGACGACCACGGACGGGGAGCGCACATGGTTCTTTCTCTGCTTTGCTATTTTGGTCTGTTATACGTACTATGATGATCGAGCTGGTGGGTGGAGGCCGAAGCCACTGGAGGAGGATGCCAGGATAGAAGTATAGGGGTATTTTTAGGCGGTTTCTCTAACAATCACCCTTCCTGTTTTCAGGACCCACACGCAGCTCTCTCTTGGCACGTATAGTGGCTTATTGCACTATTTGTATCAATGTGCTTCAACGTATTAATCAAATTATAACGGAAACAGTTTGCGGCTCGAATTCTGCGGCCTTGGGTCATTACCCTTGCTCTTTTTTCGGTTTTCCATTTCCTATTGGCAACCTTATCAGATAGCACCCATACACTTTGGTACGTTCCAATTTGCCAGGGGTTTCATAGCGCCCCACAACACGGCAACAAAGTGCGAACACTTTCTACTGTTCGGCACCCCAAATTTAGCACTATATGCACTGGCTCCGAATCATGTCTTTGGTCAATAATTGGGTTGCCCGCTCCTGTGCTTACTACCCTACGTTTCGCTATATCGACTAAGGTAGTAAAGGGAGAACTACTGCGATTGTGCCCTGGTTTACCCGGATGAGCACCTCAGTAGAGAAAGCCGAAAACCGACTGTCATGATGCGTCGAGAGCCGGTCAGCTCTTCAAAGGTCTCAAATCCTTAGAGATTTTTTCGGCATTACACGAGGGATTGGTACTTGCCCGATCAGGTGTTTATAGCTTCCTAGTTCGGATACCAGGGGCTGCGCCTAAATTTTTCTCGTCAAACTCTTATGGCCAAGTGAGGGTGTTCAAGCCGAATAGTCTGATTGCCTGGTTCACTGTGCTAAACACCTCCATCAAGGACCAAACAATTGGATCAATTAAGAGTGCTTAGATTATATCCCAAACACCCCCGTACTTCCTACGTGGGGGCATAAGCCAGCGACTGGCCAACTCTCAGATTTCACACAATACGGCCGCACAGGAGGTGAAAATTTTTAAACAAACATTATATTACATAACAAAATTTGTTTCATCATACAAGGCGGCACACAACATGAATATATTCATTGAAAAATAATGTCTTGAGTACATTGCGTCGCCACAATGCGGGACCCCTCTAGGACGTCTTCAAAATACCGCTCGGGCGTGCAGTCCTTCTTGCCTTCAGGTGGCTCCTCGGTCACAAGCTTGACGGCATCCATCTTCGCCCACCACACCTTGACGCGAGCGAAGGCCATGCGCGCGCCCTCGATGCAGGCTGACCTCTTGACGATGTCCAACCGAGGGCAGGCACCTACCAGCCGCTTCACGAGATCCGCAGTAGCTGCTGGGTATAACTTCGGCAGGCCACAACCGGATTATTAAATCCTTCATGGCTAGTTCGGCCACCCTATGCAGCTCGACCAGTTGTCTTAGCTCATCTATGAAGGGCGCTGGATGCTTTGGCGCAAGGTATTGCGACCAGAACAACTTCTCCATTGAGCTCCCTTCTTCGGCTCGAAAGAACTCCGCAGCGTGCGCGGCAGATCCGCAAATGCCCCTGGAGAACTCCGAATCTGGGTTAGTAAGAAATACTTCTTCTTCACATACTTGCTTTGCATACTAAACACCTTACCCGCTGCGATCTTCTTGGCCTCCTGGATGGCACCCTGGGCTTCAACCGGGGCCGCTTCCGCGTTTTGGCAAGCCTTGGCGAGTTCGGTCTCTCGAGCCGAAACATTGCACTCCAAGGTCTCATACTTCTTCACAGCGTCCTAGAGCTCTTGCCGGACCTCGTTCAGCCTGGCCTTAAGCTTCTTACGAGTGGCCTGCTCCTGGACAGCTTTCCCCTCGGCTTGGGCCAGGGCCATTTTAAGGGCCTCGACCTTGGTTGTCGCTCCTACACTTATCATGACACTATGATCAATATAACTCATTTATTCTTTCCGAATATATAACAAGTAATTACATACCTTGCTGGTATTCCAGCTGCTTCCTCACTTGGCCAAGCTCCTCCTCGGCCCGCTCCAGTCTCTGCTATAGCCAGGAGACATCGGCAGTGTGTGAGGTCGCGGCCAGCAACGTCGCCTGCTTATTCACATAAGACACGTTTAGTTAGTTTCCTGTGAAATTTAATTGATCCTCTGTCCGGCTTTTCTTTCCGAACACCGGATAGTGTCTCAGGGGCTACTGTTTATATTGGGATTTTCCCTTTTGCGCCACTTACCTCAAAACCTCTCAGCAGGCCGCTACAGGCTTCGGTCAGTCCGCTCTTGATGGACTGAACCTTCTCAATCACCGTACCCATAAGGATACGGTGTTCTTCCACAATGGAAGCGCCCCGTAGCGCTGCCAGTAGATTATCCAGCGCCTCTGGTTGGACAGAGATCACCGGCGGGACGGGCATGCCTCCGTCTCTTGAAGGAGGCTGTTTGTCGGATTCCGAAACCTTATGGGTCTCCGGATCCGTGCTCGGATGGGGGCCAAAATGAGCATGGCCCCTATCGTTAGTCTCCATGGGGGTCTGTTCCCCCATGTGTTCGGCGACCGAGGTTTCACCCTCCGGCGCCACCATGACGGCCTCCTGAACCTTTCCCTGGCCTGGCAAGGTCCTTTGGGACAGCACCTCGTTGTCTCCCTTGGCCTTGGGAGAGCAAGAGGCCGGCGGTGACTCACTGGCCATCGCCTTTGAATCAAATGAGCCTCTTGATGAGGATCGCTAGGAGCTGTCGTGGGCCGGACTGCAATAACATGGTTAACCATATTAATACCATAAAGTGGAGAGGCTGGATAAATGGACGCGTGCGGATTCTTAGTACTCACGATGCGGCGAGGGGCTTGTTCTGGGGGCATCCCTCCGGACTACTGTCAATGTCCCACGCGAAGTCATCAGGGGGAGAGTCGCTCTCCTCCTCCTCCTCGTCGTCGTCGTCTTTGGCAGCAGAGGAGTGGGTCTTGTCTTCGGACGTCACGTCCAAAGCGCCCTTGCGGCGGGGGCCACTCTAGACCCCCTTGGCCTTCTTCTTGGCACTACAAGAAATATGTCAACCAGTGACCTTCTGTCAGTGACCCTGGAAGAATTGGTCATAGATCTATGACCATTTGAGACCAATTGGTCAAAAACTGTTCGGGGGGCTCCAAACCCTAAACCATTGCGACCATTTTGGTCAGAAAGGTCATAATTTCCTTACACGAAATGGTCATAAAGCAGACAACACTAGTCCGCTGCCTTATTTCTAGCCGATCATGACCAATATAGATGGTCATAACCTTGTAAATTGTGGTGGGTTGGTATGACTTGGCGCCACCTCATCAGTTTTGCCTATGTGTCATGTCCATGTGTCAATTTTTGCCCTAGGTTGTGAAGCAACCTATATTTTGGTCATTCCCAAAATTTCCAAAAGAATCTCATAAATTCTTTGGGTCATATCTTCATCAAATATGTAAAAATCCTTCCTTGCCTAGTTCAAAACTAATTCAACAATATTCATTTTCCTATTCTGTTCACAACAGCACTTTATGAAGTGCTATTTGTATATTCTTGATTGCCCTCGGAATTTTTGGGCACTCTTTCCTATCCAAATCATTACCGCATGACAAAATCCAGCTCCATTTTCCTAGCAAATCTTCCTCGGCAAATTTCCAAAGTTTTTGTCCACCTAGAAGCATTGTGAAGGAAGTACCTTTTTTATATATCGAAATGACATGAAATTTAATACAGTTCCTTCATATGCCCAAATTATCATCCTCCTCCAAATTTCAGCTCAGTCAAATCATCTATGTCAGCCTAGGTTCAATTTATATTTTATGGCCAAATTGGCACGTTGCAAAGCAAGTGTTATCTAGACCCCTCCTATTACCCTCAAACTTTTTGGGCACTCTTCCATACCCAAATCATTGCCACATGATAATATTCAGCTCAATTTTCCTAGTAAATATTTCTCAAGAAATTTCCAAAGTTTCTTCCTCGGGAGAAGCTTTGTGAAGTAAGTACTAGCTAGGCTTACCAAAATGATCTGAAAATTTACCAGCACATTACCATACCTATGTAACTTACCTACACCAATTTTGAGCTCATTTCATTCACCCAATATCTCTCACTAGTTTTCCCAAGTTTTTGTCCATAGAAGAGCATTATGAAGGAAGTACTACTTTGGCATGTCCAAATGGTATCAGTTTTCTACAATGCTTTCCTATGCCCAAATAACCATCCTCCACCAAATTTCAGCTCAATCCATTCATTATTTTGAGGCCACCTTGAACATTCATATTTTTGTCCAGTGTGGTACTTTACAAAGCAAGTACCACCTAGGATCCTCCTTTTGAGCTAAAAATTTGTGAAGACATTCTCCTTAGTAGATGATCACCCTCAGCCAAAACTCATACCCATTGGCCATGTGCATTTCCCGTAACGCTAATCAAACGCTTGGCTGCTAATTCATCTTTGAGCATAGGTCAGTCTCCTCGTGAGATTCTTCTGTTGTAATTTTCTTCCTAGCACCTACCTGGGGACTGCCCAACCCACTAGACATGCCTAGGCCTCCCAGAACGCATGTCAACGCCAAGCTCACGCGATGACCACACGGCGGGCATGCGAGTTTACGCGCTTTGGAGTTGGGGCCCTGGGCCACATCCAAACCTCGACGTATCGCCACCAAACCATGTATTTATGATTAAATAGATACTTATGTAACTGGAAATGATTTTTGGAAAAAATAAAGAGCAAACAATAAGGTAGATGCAGTTCAAAATTGACCCGCTTCCTACTGAATCGGCAGAAATTTGTCTTTTTCACAAGTGGTGGATCAAAACTTTTGACACCAAACTATTTTGTCAATTATGCATTAAATATGGCCTAATATTTTATAAAAATGATTTGGTCCAATTTTGCAACAAATATATGGTAGGTCCTTCACAAAAAGAACTCAATTCGGGCACTCGGAAAATGGAAAATGATTTTTCCGTGCAAAGAAAATAAAAAGTCCCTTAGGAAACATTGTTTGGAATTCCAATATGCACCCTTGTGCACAATATGAGATCATTTGAACAAACTATGCCATGAATGTGGCCATAAGATTGATCATTTGGCTTGAAAGCCATGAATCTTCACGCATGATAACTCATTTCTGAGAACACTTTTTTAAAATAATTGCCGTATTACAAGTTTATTATTTTTCCTGGTAACTTTGCCACATATAATGACACAATGCGAAGGTTTTCCAATTTGTTTTGATTTTTTTCAGTTTTTTATGTCCGTTTCAAAATGCGGTCAAAACAACGGGAATGACCGTTCCTAGCTAGTGGTTGAATCTTGGAATTTTTTTGATTTTTCTCTGATTAAATAGATACTTATGTACCTATAAATGATTTTTGGAAAAAATAAAGAGCAAACTACAAGACAGCTACAGTTCAAATTTGACACGCTTCCATCTGAATCGGCGGAAATTTGTCTTTTTCATGAGAGGTGGATCAAAACTTTTTACACCCAACCATTTTGTCAATTGTGAATGAAATATGTCCTAGTATTTTATAAAATTGATTTGGTCCAATTTTGCAACAATTATTTGGGAGGTCCTTCACAAAAAAACCTTCTTTTGGGCACTCGAAAAATGGAAAATGGTTTTTTCGTCCAAAGAAAATGAAAACTTCCTTAGGCAACATTGTTTGCCATTCCATTATACACCCTTGTGCACAATATGAGATCATTTGAATAAACTATGCCATGAACGTGGCCATAAGATTGTTCATTTGGCTTGAAAGCCACTGATCTCCACACGTGATAGCTCGTTTCTGAGAACACTTTTTAAAAATAATTTCCGTATTACAAGTTTGTTATTTTTCCTGGGAACTCGACCACATATAAGGACACAATGCGAAGGTTTCCCAATTTTTTGATTTTTTTTGAATTTTTTATGCCCGTTTGAAAATGCGGTCAAAACGGCGGGAATGACCGTTCCTAGCTAGTGGTTGAATCTTGCAATTTTTTGGTGTTTCTCTGATTAAATAGATACTTATGTACCTAGAAATGATTTTTGGAAAAAATAAAGAGCAAACTACAAGGCGGCTACAGTTCAAATTTGATCCGCTTCTAGCTGAATCGGCGTAAATTTGTCTTTTTCATGAGAGGTGGATCAAAACTTTTTACACCCAACCATTTGGTCAATTGTGCATTAAATATGGCCTAGTATTTTAGAAAAATGATTTGGTCCAATTTTGCAAAAATTGTTTGGGAGGTCCTTCACAAAAAAACCTCCTTTTGGGCACTCGAAAAATGGAAAATGGTTTTTTCGTCCAAAGAAAATGAAAACTTCCTTAGGCAACATTGTTTGCCATTCCAAGATGCATCCTCGTAGACATATAACCACACAATGCGAAGGTTTTTCATTTTTTTTGTGAATTTCCTATGCCAATTTCAAAATGTGATCAAATTTGCCCGCATGACCCTTCTTTGTTAGGTGGTTAATAATGCAAAAGTATTGGTTTGTCTATGATGAAATAGCTACTTTTGTATCTAAAATGATTTTTTAGAAAATAAATAGCAAACTATAAGATACCTGTAGTTCAAATTTGACTCGTTTCTTGCCGAGTTGGCTGTTTCTCAAGATACCTAGAAAGATCGGAAATGCAATCAAATTGATGATCATCCATGAAAGGTCGTCTAACTTAAGTGAAAATTTTAGTGATGCCATTTTGCAAAATATTTTTGGTAGCGGCCTCACAAACCACCCTTGTTTTTAACACTAAGAAGGGTAATTTTTAATAGCTCATTTTCGAACCAATCAGGATGCAGCACACGGATCACCCCACTGTATTCGATCTGAGCCGTCCGCCTCCTACTGATCCAGCGTCTCTCCCTTTCTCCCTCGACCCCCTCCTTCCCGAGAAACCCTAGGTCAAGCGTTGCCGTCTCCCTCTCCCCGATCCAGACCCCTCCCCCGCCGCCCCTCTCCTCGATCAAGATCCCTCCTCCTCCGATGCCCTCCCCTCCGCTCCATCCTCCCCCTCATCGACCACGTGCACGTCCCACACATCGACCACGCCCTCCCACCCACACATTGCCGCCGCCACCCACCGTCCCGTCTGACCTCGCCGGCGCCATCCCCCGCCCCGTCTGACCTCGTCGCCGTTCACCGCTCCCGGTCTCTCCCCCCCCACACCCGCCGCCCCCTTCCTCTCCTCCTCCCGTCAGAAGAGAAGAGGGATCTCGCGCGGATCACACCACGATGTCGATCTGGACTTCCGTCTGCATGAGGGGATGCGTGGAGCAGGAGGGGTGGCCATGGTGCTCGCATCGGGCTCCGGCAGCAGCGGCGGGGGGAGCGACTTCTCCGTGATGGTGATAGGCTTCGACTTTGCGGTGGACGCTGGCGCGGCGCTCCTCGCCTCCCCTGTCGACCGCAAGGAGTGGCACGACTGCGTCCACGACCTCGGCGACGACTTCTCCGACCTCAAGGAGCTCCAAGTGGTCCACGTGCAGGGCGTGGACAGATCCGACCGACCCGTCGTCCGTGTTGTCGACAAGTTCTTCTCCGGTGCGCCAAACCCCCTCCCGTTGCTTTGCGTCCTATCCTCATCCTGGGATTTATCGGGTGGTGGTTGGGGATTGCTGGTGCGCGTCTAAGGTTTGGTGCGAGTCATTCCATGAATTCTTTGCTGTTAGCTCGTAGCTGCATTTCTTGAGTTGGTATGAAGTGGAAAATGCATGCTATACTTAGGATTTCAGCATATCTATGTCTCAGCAATTAGCTAATTCTACATTGTTGGAGATGCACCTTTCATGATTGTTCATCTGGATAGTAATCTGCTTTGTCTGTGGCTTCTTTGCTAGTGGTACCATGCCCTATTGGTCTAGTTTCAGGTTTCATGACAGATTCGTTTTGTACTACTTATTTCTCATAATCAGTTGGCAGCATACCATTTTGTAAGGAAGCTAGCACAATAGTTTGTATGTTACTTCTTTGCTGGTAGTGGATGATTCCTTTCCATGTCATATTGGTCTGACTTCCCGTTGGATAACCAACTCACTCTCCTGCCGTGCTTGCCACTGCTATTTAGATTGAGAGAGAGGGGTGCTGATTAGTGTAGTTTGTGATTGAGAGAATGCTTGCTGCTGCTATTTGTGCTTACTGATTGACATGCTGCTATTTCTACTTGTTGATGTTATTGTTGCCATCCGACACATATTGTTGTGATCCGTAGCTTACTGCCTTGCCTGCAGGTGTCGTGCTGGCGACCGGGTTCGGAGCACTTGTATCAAAGGTGGCTGAGCACTGGTACGAGGTCTACAAGGTGGACAAGCAGGGGGCCAACCTCTGGTTCATCTACCTGTGGGAGGACAAGATTTCTTCTAGCTCTGAATGTTAGGATGGTCAATGTAATAGTCCAGTCTATAGTGTAAGGTTTTGGATTGGAAACTCAGCGTGAAGTTTGGCTCTTAGGCTTGCTTTTGCTGCCATTTTTTATTGATGAATGCATTACCTTTTCCTGATTGATCCAAAATGTCATCTTATCTCTAGCGCAATGGGAGTTAAAATGTTTGTTCAGACAATATAGTTTATGTTATGATAATCACTGTATTGTTTGTACTATGGAATTTTCATTCTGTAATGGGACTGAAGTTTAGCTCTTTGGCTTGCTTTTTCTGTGCCCTAGAGACGAATACAGCGGCCCTAGAATAATACCTGCCGCTTTATTAGCACTTCCAAGTAAGCGCCGCTCTCACTGTTGCCATCTACAAGTTGCTGAGTGTGTAGCAGCATCATGTGTAATTAGGAGTAGGACATGGTCCTCTTGCTTGTGCTACACAAGGATTTGTACTGCATTGCTGCTGAAACTGCTGAAACATGATGCTGCGATTGCCATTTTTTTGTCTTAATGCCCATCTGTTGTTATTTGCTTGGGGTGTTTTTCATTAAAATACAAATAGTGGTTGTTCTAAAATTCAAGCTATTGAAGAATGATGATAAAATACTTTTTTAAACAGTGGGCTATGGCTTAGTGTAATTGATGTACTAGTGCACTGCTTGGCGTAAAATTATAGCAGTACACTTAGATATGCAATGAAATGCTTCTAGTATCTTACACATGTATATTTGACATGAATGTGTATTGCTTGGCTTAAAGTTGCAGCAACCATGTTTTCTGAATAACTATAGATGCTTTCAATATCTGCAATTTATTGGCGATGTTACCTTATTATTTGCTCTCTTTAATTGTTTTTGTAGGTCTATGACATCTCGCTGAACCACTACACCTGGCTTGCTCACCGGCGCGCGCGTGTGTGCTTCGATGCACGACGCTTCGTCGAGCTGGCCGGACCGCGGCAATCCCCGGAGCTGGAGCGGGAGGAGGCAACGAGATGCTGTTGCTGCGGTTGCGTCCTCGGAGGCAGCAGCTGCCCCTCGCCGACCTTACCAACCTTCGGCGTCCGCCATGAGCTCCGCACATGACCCCTTCTACATCATCCGTGAGGAGATCCAGGGCTCGGTAATCCCCCCATCCCCATCCCCCTCCCTCCCCTGCGCCCCTTTCTCTTCCTCTAGTTGCAAATTTTCATATGATGCAGCTGTTTATTTGGCTGCACTGTGTCTTACTGCCAGCTGAAAATTGCTTCTGTATTTTCTACTCCAGTACTATGGCTGAGGCAGTCACCAGCTTGGTAGGTAGTACTAGCTGCAAAAAATTTATAGGCTTAGTTGCTGTATTGGTTCTGTTGTTGTATGGGGATATATGCATAGATATGTAACATGTGGGTTCCAAGCATGCTTCCGAGAAAAAGTAAAATTATATATCCAATTTAAAAATTGTACATCTGCCGTTCTTGTGGAATGCAAGTTATTTTAGGTAGTAAGAGTGTGCAGGGCAGGTCATCAAGTGCACGGCTGCTAGTTTGCTTACTAGCTCTGTTCTATTGGGATATGTATATGCATGTGTGGATTTTAAGCATGGTTCCTATAGATGTGATAAGTGCATACCATTGCAACTCCTCTTTGTCTGGTATTATAAGGCCATTTGATTGAATGCCTGAAGTCAATGTGCTTCTAAGTCTCATGTAGTTTCAGAAACAGATGCATTTATCCATTTCTTTGTCTGCTCTTGTGAGCTCTTCCCATTAGGAAACTTGGCTAGCTGCCCATATCATTTGATGAACTATACTATTATCCACTGCTTTTAATCAGCTGATGATGCATATTCAGTTTGCTTGATTTTGTTACATACATACATACATGGCTTTGGTTTGGTCTAGCTACTCAACTGTGATGCCATTGCTGCTGCTCTGTAGAACTTCTGTATGTTTAGAGCATGCATCCTAATTGTCAATCTCGAGAATGCACTTCTGTATGTTTTTGATGTCAAACACTTATGCATGACTAATTGTTAAGTTGATACAATTTCTTTAGTAGACAAGCTTGGAAACTTAGACTACAAACTATTAAACTGCTACTGATTTAGACTACAGAATTTTTAATCTTAGACTACTGGTTTATCTATGTCTCATATCATGGATTTGACCTGTACCATGCATTAGACATGTGTTGATACAATCATATAGCTTATCTGATCAAACAATCTGTTCATGTTATCTTTACCTTCTGCTCTTATACCTTACCAAAACAAAATAATTCTAACTAGTAGTTTTTTGTTCAGATTCTATATTTATTACTGCTGACATATTGTCGTGATTTACTTTTTGTATTGAATATATCTTTCTGATATTCACATGTTTTAGCGATCAGCCATAGCTCTTTCATCAAAGGTGCATGGTGTAACCGAGGACAAGCACTTCATGTCCAACCAAGGTGCATGGTGCTTGCAATTGACGAACAGGAGGTCTATGAAATTTGAAGTTCAAAGTCGGATAGCCCTACTCAGCAAAGAGTCGTCTCTTTTGTTTGACTGTAATAGACTGTAAATATTGTTATATTGTAATAGTAGGCATATTTGGGTTGTAATAGAGTATGTATAGATTGTTGTAGACTTAGTTAGTGTTATTTGATGAACTACATTTGTACTGTTCCGTTTGAAATATTGATTATGTATGTGATTTGAAAATGTGTGGAATGGAAACCTGACTTGTGGGACCCACTTATGAGAATAATCTGAGCAATTTTGAATTTTCTGTCAAGTGGGCCTAATGTGTGAGAAGATGACAAATGGGACCAGCCCCAAAATATAATGGCCCAAACAATGTTAAAAGGCCCCGGCCCAGAAATAATTAAAAGGGTGAAATGGGCTTGGCCTATGTAACTGGCAGGAATAAAATACATTTAAAAGGCTGAATTGTTGGGCTAGGCCCATGTAGAAAATCGAATTGGACCGGGCTGATTCTTGTGCCACATCAGATTGCCACGTCGGATGCCTACGTGGCCTGGGAAGGCTGCTAGTGACCAAAACAAAACAATAGGCATATTTTGGTCGTAAACGTCTATGACCTTCTCACAGAGAAGGTCCTTAATTTCAGTTTACGACCGCCAGCTTTTGACCTTCTGTTTTTGGTCACAAAAATGTCGCAAATGAAAAACAATGACCTTTCAGTGACCAATAGTCAAGGTCACAAGTTGACATATTTCTTGTAGTGTGGCTTTCTTCTCTGGCGCCTTATAGGGTGCCGGTACTAGCATCTTCGCCAGGCACGGGAGGACTGGTTCCTCAGGCAGCGGAGCCGGACACCGAATCCGCTCCGATCTCTCCGTCCATACCTGAAATAATAAAGTTTTGATATCCTCCTTGAAACAAGCAAGTAGAGGATGTGTAAAAGGCTTAGCTCATTGGCGGAATGGGTAATGTCTTGCCCGCGGTCCGAGTCTATGGCTGGCGGCGTCTTGTTGCCTTTAAAGAGCAACTTCCAGGTATCTTCGTGAGTGGTTCTGAAGAGCCTTTCGAGGCTTTGGTGCTTCTTCGGATTGAATTCACATAAAGGGCGGCTTCAGCTTTGTCATGGGAGAATCCAGCAAACTAGCATCACCTGGATTACGTCGACGAGCTTGACGTTTTTATCCACCATGCTTTGAATGCGCATTTGCAGCGCTATCAGTTTGTCTGACGAAGACCAATTTGGACCCTTCTCAATCCAGGAGGTGAGCCGCATTGGAGCTCCGGAGTTGAATTCGGCAGCCACGGCCCAGGCGGTGCCACGGGGCTCTGTGGTGTAGAACCCAGTTCCTGCCACTCCTTGGCAGTCTCCACGAAAGTACCTTTTGGCCAGGTGACATTCGGCAGCTTGCTCACCATGGCGCCCCCGCACTCCGCATGCTGACCATCCACCACCTTAGGCTTCACGTTGAAGACCTTGGGCCACAGTCCGAAGTGGGGTTGGATGCAGAGGAAAGCCTCACACACGATAATGAATGCCGAGATGTTGAGGAAAGAGTTCGGAGCTAGATCATGGATGTCTAGCCCGTAATAGAACATCAGCCCGTGGACAAAAGGGTGGAGTGGAAACCCTAGCCCGCGGACGAAATGAGGGATGAATACCACCCTCTCGTTGGGCTTCGGTGTAGGGAAGACATGCCCCTTGGTCGGAAGACGGTGGGCGATTTCCTTCGCCAGATACCCGGCCGCCCGAAGGTCAGTAATGTCCTTCTCCTTCATGGAGGAGGCCATCCACTTTCCTTGACCTCCGGATCTAGACATGGTTGAGTGCTTGCTTGAGTTGGGAAAGATGAGAACTTGGGTGCTGGAACTCAAGAATGGAAGGGCAGAGGAAGAGAGAAGGCATGGGAGAAGAAAGGGAGTCCGTATCCCCTTATAAAGGTAGTGAATATCGAACGCCTCCCCACTCGCCCTAAATCTTGCCTATTCCCAAGGGCTATGCAAATGGCACGGTTGGATTACCCACACCCGTATTAATGAGAATCCCGCAATAAGGGGACACGATCTCTGCTTTGACATGACGTGCCAATGGAAACCGCATCTCGAAATGCAAAACGGCAGACAAAAACGGTTTGATATAATGACCGGACAGACGTGATGTCATCTTGCAAAAAGTTGTCAGCAAATGAGACTCGTGAAATATTATACTCTCTACGGCTATGTGTGTGGTACTTGTGTTGCAGATCCAAACACATTCGTTTCATTGGAAGACCATCTTGGTGTATTCGGAAAGGGGAACCCGCCTTGCAATGCCGAAGACAATCTGCGCGCCGGACATCTCGTCATTGAAGCCTGGTTCAGGGGCTACTGAGGGAGTCCTGGACTAAGGGGTCCTCGGGCGTCCGTCCTGTTGGACATGGGCCGAACGAATGGGCTGTGAAGATACAAGACCAAAGACTCTCTCCCGTGTCCGGATGGGACTCTCCTTGGCGTGGAAGGCAAGCTTGGCGACCAAATATGGAGATTCCTTTCTCTGTAACCGACCTTGTACAACCCTAGTCCCCTCCGGTGTCTACATAAACCGGAGGGCTTAGTCCGGATTGAGATATATTCTATCATAGTCATACATGCTAGAATTCTAGGGTTAGCCATTACGATCTCATGGTAGATTAACTCTTGTAATACTCATATTCATCAAGATCAATCAAGCAGGAAGTAGGGTATTACTTCCATAGAGAGGGCCCGAACCTGGGTAAACATTGTGTCCCCCGTCTCCTGTTACCATCGACCTCAGACGCACAGTTCGGGACCCCCTACCCGAGATCCGCCGATTTTGACACCGACAGACGGCCCAAAGAATGTCATGCAACTGCATCTCCGGCCCGCCCAGGACAAAGGCCCATTTTCTGTCATGATTTTTTTCATAGAAGTAGGAGCCCACTACAAATATGATGACACCGGGGTTTATCACAATTATCGTCATAGAAGTGTCATAAACATGATAGGAAAAAAATCCGTTCATCCCAAAATGTCATGGATGTGTCTTTTTTGTAGTGATAGGATACCCAAAAAGAAACTGTTGGGTACACCTTCTATCAAATATCTGAATGCAAGATATTTGTTGCTAAGAATGGATCCTATCTAGAGAAGGAGTTTCTCTCGAAAGAAGTGAGTGTTGGGGAACGTAGTAATTTCAAAAATTTTCCTACGCACACGCAAGATCATGGTGATGCATAGCAACGAGGGGGAGAGTCTGATCTACGTACCCTTGTAGATCGCAACGGAAGCGTTGACACAACATAGAGGAAGTAGTCGTACGTCTTCTTCCCGATCCGACCGATCCAAGCACCGTTACTCCGGCACCTCCGAGTTCTTAGCACACATTCAGCTCGATGACGATCCCCGGGCTCCGATCCAGCAAAGCTTCGGGGAGGAGTTCCGTCAGCATGACGGCGTGGTGACGATCTTGATGTACTACCGACGTAGGGCTTCGCCTAAGCAGTACAACGATATGATCGAGGTGGAATTTGGTGGCAAGGGGCACCGCACACGGCTAAGGAACGATCTCAATGATCAACTTGTGTGTCTAGAGGTGCCCCCTGCCCCCGTATATAAAGGATCCAAGGGGGAGGGCTGGCCGGCCAAGGAGGAGGGCGCAGGAGGAGTCCTACTCCTACCGGGAGTAGGACTCCCCCCCAATCCTATTCCTAATAGGACTCCTCGAGAGAGAGAGAGAGAGAGAGAGAGAGAGAGAGAGAGAGAGGGAGAAGGGGGCAGGCCACCTCTCCTAGTCCTAATAGGACTAGGGGAGGGGGAAGGCGCACAGCCCACCTTGGGCTGCCCCTTTCACCTTTCCACTAAGGCCCAATAAGGCCCATTTGGTTCCCGGGGGGTTCCGGTAACCTCCCGGTGATCCGGTAAAATCCCCGATTTCACCCGGAACACTTCCGATGTCCAAACATAGGCTTCCAATATATCAATCTTTATGTCTCGACCATTTCGAGACTCCTCGTCATGTCCGTGATCACATCCGGGACTCCGAACAACCTTCGGTACATCAAAATGCATAAACTCATAATAACTGTCATTGTAACGTTAAGCATGCGGACCCTACGGTTCGAGAACAATGTAGACATGACCGAGACACGTCTCCGGTCAATAACCAATAGCGGGACCTGGATGCCCATATTGGCTCCTACATATTCTACGAAGATCTTTATCGGTCAGACCGCATAACAAGATACGTTGTTCCCTTTGTCATCGGTATGTTACTTGCCCGAGATTCGATCGTCGGTATCCAATACCTAGTTCAATCTCGTTACCGGCAAGTCTCTTTAATCGTTCCGTAATACATCATCTCACAACTAACATCTTAGTTATAATGCTTGCAAGGCTTATGTGATGTGTATTACCGAGAGGGCCCAGAGGTACCTCTCCGACAATCGGAGTGACAAATCCTATTATCGAAATACGCCAACCCAACATCTACCATTGGAAACACCTGTAGTACTCCTTTATAATCACCCAGTTACGTTGTGACGTTTGGTAGCACCCAAAGTGTTCCTCCGGCAAATGGGAGTTGCATAATCTCATAGTCATAGGAACATGTATAAGTCATGAAGAAAGCAATAGCAACATACTAAACGATCGGGTGCTAAGCTAATGAAATGGGTCATGTCAATCAGATCATTCAACTAATGATGTGACCTCGTTAATCAAATAACAACTCTTTTGTTCATGGTTAGGAAACATAACCATCTTTGATTAACGAGCTAGTCAAGTAGAGGCATACTAGTGACACTCTGTTTGTCTATGTATTCACACATGTATTATGTTTCCGGTTAATACAATTCTAGCATGAATAATAAACATTTATCATGATATAAGGAAATAAATAATAACTTTATTATTGCCTCTAGGGCATATTTCCTTCAGTGAGTGGGAGGAAAGTAAAACTTGATGAGGTAATTGTACCTTTTCAATGGAATTGGATAGTAGCTCATCACAGAAAACCGTTCCTGTGCTGCCTACACCAACTAGAGAGGAAGTTAATGATAATGATCATGAAACTTCAGATCAAGTTACTACCAATCCTCGTCGGTCAACCAGAGCATGATCCGCACTAGAGTCATACGGTAATCCTGTTATGGAAGTCATGTTACTAGACCATGACGAACCTACGAACTATGAGGAAGTGATGATGAGCACAGATTCCGATAAATGGCTGGAGGCCATGAAATCTGAGATATGATCCATGTATGAGAACAAAAGTGTGGACTTTGGTGGACGTGCCCGATGATTGGAAGCCATTGAGAATAAATGGATCTTCAAGAGGAAGACGAATGCTGATGGTAATGTTACTATCTACAAAGCTCGACTTGTCGCAAAAGGTTTTCGACAAGTTCAAGCTGTTGACTATGATGAGATTTTCTCACTCATAGAGATGCTTAAGCTTTTTCCGAACCATGTTAGCAATTGCCACATTTTATGAAATCTGGCAAATGGATGTCAAAACTGCATTCCTTAATGGATTTCTTAAAGAAGAGTTGTACATGATGCAACCAGAAGGTTTTGTCAATCCTAAAGATGCTAACAAAGTGTGCAAGCTCCAGCGATCCATTTATGGACTGGTGAAAGCATCTCGGAGTTGGAATAGACGCTTTGATGAGGTGATCAAAGCATATGGTTTTATACAGACTTTCAGAGAAGCCTACATTTATATAGCATTGTAGCATTTCTGATATTATATGTGGATGACATATTGTTGATCGGGAATGATATAGAATTTCTAGATAGCATAAAAGGATACTTGAATAAGATTTTTCAATAAAAGACCTCGGTGAAGCTGCTTATACATTGAGCATCAAGATCTATAGAGATAGATCAAGACGCTTGATAGTACTTTCAAAAAGCAAATACCTTGACAATATTTTAAAGGAGTTCAAAATAAATCAGTCAAAGGAAGGGTTCTTACCTGTGTTACAAGGTGTGAAGTTGACTAAGACTAAAAACCCGACCACGGCAGAATATATAGAGAGAAGGAATGTCATTCCCTATGCATCAGCCATAGTTTCTATAAATTAAGCTATGTTGTGTAGTAGACATATAGTGTGCCTTACCATGAGTTTGGCAATGGGGTACGATAGTGATCTAGGAGTGGATCACTGCACAACGGTCAAAGTTATCCTTAGTTATCTAATAGGACTAAGGAAATATTTCTCTATTATGGAGGTGATAAAGAGTTCGTCGTAAAGAGTTACGTCGATGCAAGCTTTGACACTAATCCAGTTGACTCCGAGTCTCGATCTGGATAAATATTGAAAGTGGGAGCAATTAGCTAGAGTAGCACCGTGCAGAGCATTGTAGACATAGAAAATTTGCAAAATACAGGCGGATCTGAATGTGGCAGACATGTTGACTAAACACTCTCACAAGCAAAACATGATCACACCTTATTACTCTTTAGGTGTTAATCACATAGAGATGTGAACTAGATTATTGACTCTAGTAAACCCTTTGTGCGTTTGTCACATGTCATTGTGAACTATGGGTATTAATCACATAAATATGTGAACTATTGGTGTTAAATCACATGGCGATGTGAACTAGATTATTGACTCTAGTGCAAGTGGGAGACAGAAGGAAATATGACCTGGAGGCATTAATAAAGTTGTTATTTTATATTTCCTTATATCATGATAAATGTTTATTATTCATGCTAGAATTGTATTAACCGGAAACTTGATACAGGTGTGGATACATAGACAAAACACTGTGTCCCTTGTAAGCCTCTACTAGACTAGCTCGTTAATCAAAGATGGTTAAGTTTCCTAACCATAGACATGTGTTGTCATTTGATAAACGGGATCACATCATTAGGAGAATGATGTGATGGACAAGAACCATCCGTTAGCTTAGCATAATGATCGTTAAGTTTTATTGCTATTGCTTTCTTCATGTCATATACATATTCCATTGATTATGAGATTATGCAACTCCCGGATACCAGAGGAATACCTAGTGTGCTATCAAACGTCACAACGTAACTGGATCATCTGGCCAGCTTGGGACTCGGCTGTTCTCTTCTCCGTCTTCGCGTATGCCTTCCTCCTTTGGTTCGCCTTGCTCCTTAGCCTCTCCATGGCTGCCTTCGATGTACCTGATGAAGGAAATATGCCCTAGAGGAAATAATAAAGTTGTCATTTTATATTTCCTTAATTCAAGATAAATGTTTATTATTCATGCTAGAATTGTATTGATCGGAAACCTAAATACATGTGTGAATACATAGACAAACAATGTGTCACTAGTGAGCCTCTACTTGAGTAGCTCGTTGAACAAAGATGGTTAAGGTTTCCTAACGATGGACATGAGTTGTCATTTTATAACGAGATCACATCATTAGGAGAATGATGTGATGGACAAGATCCATCCGTTAGCTTAGCATATTGATCGTTCGGTTTTTATTGCTATTGCTTTCTTCATGTCAAATACACATTCCTTCGAGTATGAGCTATTGCAACGCCCGGATACCGGAGGAATGCCTTGTGTGCTATCAAATGTCACAACATAACTGGGTGATTATAGAGATACTCTACAGGTATCTCCGAAGGTGTTTGTTGGGTTGGCATATATCGAGATTAGGATTTGTCATTCCGAGTATCGGAGAGGTATCTCTGGGCCCTCTCGGTAATGCACATCATGATAAGCCTTGAAAGCAATGTGACTAATGAGTTAGTTATGAGATGATGCATTACGGAACGAGTAAAGCGACTTGCCGGTAACGAGATTGAACTAGGTATGAAGGTACCAACGATCGAATCTCAGCAAGTAACATACCGATGGGAAAGGGAATGACGTATGTTGTCATTATGGTTTGACCGATAAAGATCTTCGTAGCCAATATGAGCATCCAGGTTCCACTATTAGTTATTGACCGAAGAGGTGTCTCGGTCATGTCTACATAGTTCTCAAACCCGTAGGGTCCACACGCTTAACGTTCGATGACGATTTGTATTATGAGTTATGTGTTTTGGTAACCGAAGATTGTTAAGAGTCCCGGATGAGGTCACGGACATGACGAGGAGTCACAAAATGGTCGAGATGTAAAGATTGATAGATAGGACTATAGTATACGGACACCGGAAATGTTTCAGAATGTATCGGGTACGTATTGGATTACCGGGGGGGGGGGGGGGTTACCGGAACACCCGGGGGGAAGATATGGGCCATATAGACCATAGGAGGGAGGGAGGCCAGCCCACAAGGGGTGGCGCCCACCCCCCATCCCCCCAAGGGGGAGGCCTAATTGGACTAGGGGAGGGGCGGTGCCCCCGTTTCCTTCTCCTTCTCCCACTCCTTCCCCCTTTCCCCTTCCGGTAAAAGGAAAGGGGGGCCAAATTGGACTAGGAGCCCAAGTGGGACTCCTCCCATTTGGGGCGCCCCTAGGCCGGTCTCCTCCCCTCTCCGTCCTTTATATACGGGGGCGGGGGGCACCTCTGAGACACATCAATTGTTCTTAGCCGTGTGAGGCGCCTCCCTCCACCGTTTACTCCTCCGGTCATATTGTTGTAGTGCTTAGGCGACGCCCTGTGTGGATCACTTCACCATCACCATCACCACGCCGTCGTGCTGACGAAACTCTCCCACGCCACTTTTCTGGATCAAGAGTTCGAGGGACGTCATCAAACTGAACGTGTGCAGAACTTGGAGGTGCCGTACGTTTGGTACTTGATCGGTTGAATCGAGAAGACGTTCGACTACATCAACCGCATTAAGTAAACGCTCCCGCTTTCGGTCTACGAGGTTATGTGGACACGCTCTCCCCCTCTAGTTTCTATATACACATCTCCTTGATAGATCTTGCGTGATCATAGGAAATTTTTGAAATTGCATGCTATGTTTCCAAACAGTAACAAGTGTAACTGAAGTGCAGCAAGGTGGCCCAATCCTTTTTGTAGCAAAGGACAAGCCTGGACAAACTCTTATATAAAGCAAAGCCCTCCCGAGGACACATGGGAATTACTGCCAAGTTAGTTTTCATCATGCTCATATGATTCTCGTTTGTTACTTTGATAATTTATATGTGGGTGGACCAGTGCTTGGGTGTTGTCCTTACTTGGACAAGCCTCCCACTTATGATTAACCCCTCTCGCAAGCATCTGCAACTACGAAAGAAGAATTAAGATAAATCTAACCATAGCATGAAACATGTGGATCCAAATCGGCCCATTATGAAGCAACACATAAACTAGGGTTTAAGCTTCTGTCACTCTAGCAACCCATCATCTACTTATTACTCCCTGCATTCCTTTATACAAGGTGTATTTGTTTTTTCAAAAGTCAAACTAGTGCAAGTTTGACTCAGTTTTTAGAAAAATATATTTTATCTACTAGGCATTACAAATATTGTTATTTTATTCTATAATCTTGGTCAAACATTAAAATGGTTGACTTGCACGGAAACCAATACACCTTATATTATGGAACGGAGGGAGTACTTCGCAATGCTTTTCCCTAGGCCCTAATCCTACTGAAGTATCATGTAGTCGATGTTCACACAACACCACTAGAGGAAAGACAATATACATCTCATCAAAATATTGAACAAATACCAAATTCACATGATTACTTATAACAAGACTTCTCCCATGTCCTCAAGAACAAACGTAAACTACTCACAAAGCATATTCATGTTCAAGATCAAAGGGGTATTGAATATCATTAAGGATATGAACATATGATCTTCCACCGAATAAGCCAACTAGCATCAACTACAAGGAGTAATCAACACTACTAGCAACCCACAGGTATCAATCTGAGGATTTGAGACAAAGATCGGATACAAGAGCTGAACTAGGGTTTGAGAGTAGATGGTGCCGGTGAAGATGTTGATGGAGATTGAACCCCTCTCGATGAGTGGATTGTTGGTGATGACGATGGCTTTGATTTCCCCCTCGGTTAGAGAAGTTTCCCCCTTTAGACGGCCGCACTTCGTCCCGAAAGCTTCCTTCTGATTTTTTCCACGTCAAATCCCTCCATGTAGCAGAAGATGGGCACCGGAGACCTCGCAGGGGGCCCACAAGCCCTAGGGGCGCGCTTAGGGGGGTAGGGCGCCCCCAGGCTTGTGGCCACTTGGTGGGTCCCCCTGTGGTATTTCATCGCCCAATATTTTTTATATATTCCAAAATAATTCCCCGTAAATTCTCAGGACTTTTGGATTTGTGCAGAATAGGTCTCTCAGATTTGCTCCTTTCCGGTCCAGAATTTAAGCTTCCGGCATTCTCCCTCTTCATGTAAACAGTGTAAAATAAGAGAGAAAAGGCATAAGTATTGTACCATAATGTGTAATAACAGCCCATAATGCAATAAATATCAATATAAAAGCATGATGGAAAATGGACATATCAGCATGTCGCAGCCGCTCTTATAAACCGCTGTGAGCTCCTCTCAACTAGCTAGGTGGGCCTAAACTTTCGACACCACTGTGCGAGACATTTAGTCCTGGTTGGTGGCTCCAACCGGGACTAAAGGCCCCCCTTTAGTCCCGGTTGGAACCACCAACCGGGACTAAATGGCTGTGCTTCTCTCCCTTTCGCCTTGCAAAATACAACTTTAGTCCCGGTTGGTGGCTCCAACTAGGACTAAAGGGGGGCCTTTAGTCCCGGTTGGAGCCACCAACCGGGACTACAAGGTTGTGTATATAAGCACACACTTAGGAAATTTCCCCAATGTATTCCATTCTCCCCCCGACGCTGACGCCCTGCCCCGACGCCGCTAGGCTGTTGCGCCGGAGATCACCGTCGGCTCGTCGACGAGCCTCCTCGCAATCGCCGCCCGCTCCTCCTCGTCGTCGCCGAGTCCCTTGTTGGAAATATGCCCTAGAGGCAATAATAAAAGGATTATTATTATATTTCCTTGTTCATAATAATTGTCTTTTATTCATGCTATAATTGTGTTATCCGGAAATCGTAATACATGTGTGAATACATAGACACCAACATGTCCCTAGTAAGCCTCTAGTTGACTAGCTCGTTGATCAACAGATAGTCATGGTTTCCTGACTATGGACATTGGATGTCATTGATAACGAGATCACATCATTAGGAGAATGATGTGATGGACAAGACCCAATCCTAAACATAGCACAAGATCGTATAGTTCGTTTGCTAGAGTTTTTTTTTCCAATGTCAGGTATCTTTTCCTTAGACCATGAGATCGTGTAACTCCCGGATACCGTAGGAGTGCTTTGGGTGTACCAAACGTCACAACGTAACTGGGTGAATATAAAGGTATACTACGGCTATCTCCGAAAGTGTCTGTTGGGTTGACACGGATCAAGACTGGGATTTGTCACTCCATATGACGGAGAGGTATCTCTGGGCCCACTCGGTAATGCGTCATCATAATGAGCTCAAAGTGACCAAGTGTCTGGTCACGGGATCATGCATTACGGTACGAGTAAAGTGACTTGCCGGTAACGAGATTGAACGAGGTATTGGGATACCGACGATCGAATCTCGGGCAAGTAACGTACCGATTGACAAAGGGAATTGTATACGGGGTTGCTTGAATCCTCGACATCGTGGTTCATCCGATGAGATCATCGAGGAGCATGTGGGAGCCAACATGGGTATCTAGATCCCGCTGTTGGTTATTGATCGGAGAGTCGTCTCGGTCATGTCTACATGTCTCCCGAACCCATAGGGTCTACACACTTAAGGTTCGGTGACGCTAGGGTTGTAGAAATATGAGTATGCAGTAACCTGAAAGTTGTTCGGAGTCCCGGATGAGATCCCGGACGTCACGTGCAGTTCCGTAATGGTTCGGAGGTGAAGAATTATATATAGGAAGTGCAGTTTCGGCCATCGGGAGAGTTTCGGGAGTCACCGGTATTGTACCGGGACCAACGGAAGGGTCTCGGGGGTCCACCGGGTAGGGCCACCCATCCCGGAGGGTCCCATGGGCTGAAGTGGGGAGGGAACCATCCCATAGTGGGCTGGTGCGCCCCCCTTGGGCCCCCCCCATCCGGCTAGGGTTGGGAACCCTAGGGGAGGGGGCGCCTCCACTTGCCTTGGGGGGCACTCCACCCCCTTGGCCGCCGCCCCCCTAGGAGATCCCATCTCCTAGGACCGGCGCACCCCTAGGGGGCCTATATAAAGGGGGCGGGGGGAGGGAGGGCAGCCGGAGCCTAAAGTTTTGGCGCCTCCCTCTCCCTTGCTACACCTCTCCCTCTCGCAAAAGCTCGGCGAAGCCCTGCTGCGATCACTGCTGCATCCACCACCACGCCGTCGTGCTGCTGGATCTTCATCAACCTCTCCTTCCCCTTGCTGGATCAAGAAGGAGGAGACGTCATCCGCTCCGTACGTGTGTTGAACGTGGAGGTGCCATCCGTTCGGCACTTGGTCATCGGTGATTTGGATCACGGCGAGTACGACTCCATCATCCCCATTCTCTTGAATGCTTCCGCTCGCGATCTACAAGGGTATGTAGATGCACTCTCCTCTCGTTGCTAGTTGACTCCATAGATTGTTCTTGGTGAAACATAGGAAATTGTTTTGTTTTCTGCAACGTTCCCCAACAGTGGCATCATGAGCTAGGTGTATTCGTAGTTACTATGCACGAGTAGAACACAAAGTAGTTGTGGGCGTCGATATTGCCAATTTTCTTGCCGTTACTAGTCTTATCTTGATTCGGCGGCATCGTGGGATGAAGCGGCCCGGACCAACCTTACACGTACGCTTACGTGAGACCGGTTCCACCGACTGACATGCACTAGTTGCATAAGGTGGCTGGCGGGTGTCTGTCTCTCCCACTTTAGTCGGATCGGATTCGATGAACAGGGTCCTTATGAAGGGTAAATAGAAATTGGCAATTCATGTTGTGGTTTTGGTGTAGGTAAGAAAACGTTCTTGCTAGAACCCTATTGCAGCCACGTAAAAACTTGCAACAACAATTAGAGGACGTCTAACTTGTTTTTGCAGCAAGTGTTTTGTGATGTGATATGGCCAAAGTTGTGATGAATGATGAATGATATATATGTGATATATGCGATCATGTTCTTGTAATAGGAATCACGACTTGCATGTCGATGATTATGACAACCGGCAGGAGCCATAGGAGTTGTCATTACTTTTTGTATGACCTGCATGTCATTGAGAAACGCCATGTAAATTACTTTACTTTATTGCTAAACGTGTTAGCCATAGTAGTAGAAGTAATAGTTGGCGAGCAACTTCATGGAGACACGATGATGGAGATCATGCCTTTAGTACCGGTTCGTGGCACGAACCGGTACTAAAGGGGTGGTGGCAGGCTGGCGTCAGGCCGGGGCCCCACGAGGCTCTTTAGTCCTGGTTGGTGGCACAAACCGGTACTAAAGGGCCAACCTTTAGTACCGGTTCGTGCCACGAACCGGCACTAAAGGGGTCTAACCTATAGTCCCGGTTGGAGACACAAACCGGGACTATAGGGCAATTTTCAAACTTGAAAAAATCATAACTAAATCATCCTAACTCAGAAAAATACATATAATATATCAAAATTTGCAGAACAAAAAGATTGATCATAATACAACCAGTTTTCCGTTTCGACAATTTTTTAAAATCACAAAATTCCAAAGGGAAAATAGAGTTTTTGGGCGTTTTAGACGTTTATTAGACGTTTTTAGCGTTTAGTGCCAGGGTTTAGATTTCAGAGTTTAGGGTTAGGTTTTATGGTTTAAACCCTTAGTTTTTACTGTTTAGCATAGAGATTCCGACGTTTTAAGTCCCAGGTTTAGGGTTTAGGACAATTTTTGAAATGACAAAATTGTAAAAGGAAAAAAAGATATGCTCTAATTTATGTTTTTTTTGAATTTTGGTTAAATCTTGTCAAACCGGTCAAACAACTGATTCAAGAAATATAGAGTGTTACTAAATAATTACGCAATAATATTAGTGTTACTAAATAAGTATCTTAGTTTTTTTGAATTTTGGTCAAATCTGGTCAATCTGTGGTCAAACTATGGTCAGACTACTTATTCAAGAAATATTAGTGTTACTACATAATTATTCAATAATATTAGTGTTACTAAATAATTATTCCAATTTTTTGAATTTTGGTCAAATCTGGTCAAAATATGATCAAACTTATTCAAGAAATATTAGTGTTACTAAATAATTACTGTTTTTTAAGAATAATAGTTTCAAACCCAAACGGTGAAATGTGTGACTTCATGCTCAAGCTAAACTCCTGAGGGTTAATAGGATTGACATCTTACTATTGTTAGGAAAACAACAAGTGCAGACTCAAAAACGAAGGAGAATAGAACCTGAAAGTTAAGCATGCTCGGGCTGGAGTAGTGAGAGGGATGGGTGACCGGTCGGGAAGTTAGATGATTTGGAATGACTGATCCACACTTGAGCAGTTAAGAGAGGTGATTAGAGACTAAATCATCAAATAATTCAGAAAAATTAAAAATTGAAAAACATCAAAATTTTTTCCCAAAATTTTCAAAAAAAATTCAAAAAAAAACCTTTAGTACCGGTTGGTAACACCAACCGGTACTAAAGGTCCCCCATATCAGGGCGCGAGCTCACGCCACGTGGTGGCACTTTAGCGCCGGTTCGTGCCGAACCGGTACTAAAGGGGGGGGGGCTTTAGTGCCCACACTTTAGTGCCGGTTCCATAACCGGCACTAAAGGCCCTTACAAACCGGTTTTAAAGCTCTGTTTTCTACTAGTGTCCCTCCGTCCGGGTTTATTGGGCCCGTAAGCCAAACCACCAAGACCAAAGAGGTGCACGCATGTAGAGATTTAGGAAATAAATCTTCTTAATTTGCACTCTAGCTGCCTTATTATAAGTGATAAAAGTAACAGAAAACTCTTTAAAATGTATTGCACATAGCATCAATGGAAAATAACTCCTTTTTATTCATTACATCACCTCGAATGAGAAGTACTGAAGTGTCAAGAGTTTAAATACTTATATAGAAGCTATTAGCTTATGCAAATTTATTAATTTCTATATTCTTCATAGCTTTTTAATTGGAGGAAAACATGCATGGAGTTGTAGCAAGTGCCCAGCTACAAAACATATTTTCTGAATAATAATTTGAACTTAGCACAAAGGACATGATACACTTCTAATCAGTTCATGCCTTCAAGCACTTTAGTCAAGCAATCAATTACATCAATTATCTTGAAAAAAACAATCCTTAAGGATGTTACTGTCAGGCTGTCCATACAGAAATATATGTGACTTGTTCCATTCGTAATAAACTATAAAGATAAAATAAATCTACTGGGAGTGTGTACCTTTTTTGATTGTCTACCACATCAATAGACATTGATGATGCCATTGCTGGACAAAAAGATATATGATTATTGCTATTGTTTCTCCAAAAAAAGGCTATGCTAGCAGCCGCCACGGTATGAACAATTGCCTGTCTCCAATTGCAAAAAGGAAAATACTATTGCTTGTCTCCGGCAGCTCAACGTGTTTGTTGCCGTGTTTGTATGTCCCACAAATAACAGTATAGGACCTAGCTCCTGCCACATGTATCTCCATACCTGTGTGCCACAAAAATTGGAGATGATCATCAGATCAAGAGACAATAGTAAAGAACACATGTACATGTACCAAGCTAAATTCCTAAGCAGGTTCACTGATTTTGGCCCACTGGATGCGATAGTATGTACTATTCGGCAGAAATTTGTCTTTTTCACAAGTGGTGGATCAAAACTTTTGACACCAAACTATTTTGTCAATTATGCATTAAATATGGCCTAATATTTTATAAAAATGATTTGGTCCAATTTTGCAACAAATATATGGTAGGTCCTTCACAAAAAGAACTCAATTCGGGCACTCGGAAAATGGAAAATGATTTTTCCGTGCAAAGAAAATAAAAAGTCCCTTAGGCAACATTGTTTGGAATTCCAATATGCACCCTTGTGCACAATATGAGATCATTTGAACAAACTATGCCATGAATGTGGCCATAAGATTGATCATTTGGCTTGAAAGCCATGAATCTTCACACATGATAGCTCATTTCTGAGAACACTTTTTTAAAATAATTGCCGTATTACAAGTTTATTATTTTTCCTGGTAACTTTGCCACATATAATGACACAATGCGAAGGTTTTCCAATTTGTTTTGATTTTTTTCAATTTTTTATGTCCGTTTCAAAATGCGGTCAAAACAACGGGAATGACCGTTCCTAGCTAGTGGTTGAATCTTGGAATTTTTTTGATTTTTCTCTGATTAAATAGATACTTATGTACCCATAAATGATTTTTGGAAAAAATAAAGAGCAAACTACAAGACAGCTACAGTTCAAATTTGACACGCTTCCATCTGAATCGGCGGAAATTTGTCTTTTTCATGAGAGGTGGATCAAAACTTTTTACACCCAACCATTTTGTCAATTGTGAATGAAATATGTCCTAGTATTTTATAAAATTGATTTGGTCCAATTTTGCAACAATTATTTGGGAGGTCCTTCACAAAAAAGCCTTCTTTTGGGCACTCGAAAAATGGAAAATGGTTTTTTCATCCAAAGAAAATGAAAACTTCCTTAGGCAACATTGTTTGCCATTCCATTATACACCCTTGTGCACAATATGAGATCATTTGAACAAACTATGCCATGAATGTGGCCATAAGATTGTTCATTTGGCTTGAAAGCCACTGATCTCCACACGTGATAGCTCGTTTCTGAGAACACTTTTTAAAAATAATTTCCGTATTACAAGTTTGTTATTTTTCCTGGGAACTCGACCACATATAAGGACACAATGCGAAGGTTTCCCAATTTTTTGATTTTTTTTGAATTTTTTATGCCCGTTTGAAAATGCGGTCAAAACGGCGGGAATGACCGTTCCTAGCTAGTGGTTGAATCTTGCAATTTTTTGGTGTTTCTCTGATTAAATAGATACTTATGTACCTAGAAATGATTTTTGGAAAAAATAAAGAGCAAACTACAAGGCGGCTACAGTTCAAATTTGACCCGCTTCTAGCTGAATCGGCGTAAATTTGTCTTTTTCATGAGAGGTGGATCAAAACTTTTTACACCCAACCATTTGGTCAATTGTGCATTAAATATGGCCTAGTATTTTAGAAAAATGATTTGGTCCAATTTTGCAAAAATTGTTTGGGAGATCCTTCACAAAAAAACCTCCTTTTAGGCACTCGAAAAATGGAAAATGGTTTTTTTGTCCAAAGAAAATGAAAACTTCCTTAGGCAACATTGCTCGCCATTCCAAGATGCATCCTCGTAGACATATAACCACACAATGCGAAGGTTTTTCATTTTTCTTGTGAATTTCCTATGCCGATTTCAAAATGTGATCAAATTTGCCCGCATGACCCTTCTTAGTTAGGTGGTTAATAATGCAAAACTATTGGTTTGTCTATGATGAAATAGCTACTTTTGTATCTAAAATGATTTTTTTTAGAAAATAAATAGCAAACTATAAGATACCTGTAGTTCAAATTTGACTCGTTTCTTGCCGAGTTGGCTGTTTCTCAAGATACCTAGAAAGATCGGAAATGCAATCAAATTGATGATCATCCATGAAAGGTCGTCTAACTTAAGTGAAAATTTTAGTGATGCCATTTTGCAAAATATTTTTGGTAGCGGCCTCACAAACCACCCTTGTTTTTAACACTAAGAAGGGTAATTTTTAATAGCTCATTTTCGAACCAATCAGGATGCAGCACACGGATCACCCCACTGTATTCGATCTGAGCCGTCCGCCTCCTACTGATCCAGCGTCTCTCCCTTTCTCCCTCGACCCCCTCCTTCCCGAGAAACCCTAGGTCAAGCGTTGCCGTCTCCCTCTCCCCGATCCAGACCCCTCCCCCATCGCCCCTCTCCTCGATCAAGATCCCTCCTCCTCCGATGCCCTCCCCTCCGCTCCATCCTCCCCCTCATCGACCACGCGCACGTCCCACACATCGACCGCGCCCTCCCACCCGCACATTGCTGCCGCCACCCACCGTCCCGTCTGACCTCGCCGGCGCCATCCCCCGCCCCGTCTGACCTCGTCGCCGTTCACCGCTCCCGGTCTCTTCCCCCCCACACCCGCCGCCCCCTCCCTCTCCTCCTCCCGTCAGAAGAGAAGAGGGATCTCGCGCGGATCACACCACGGCGTCGATCTGGACTTCCGTCTGCATGAGGGGATGCGTGGAGCTGGAGGGGTGGCCATGGTGCTCGCATCGGGCTCCGGCAGCAGCGGCGGGGGGAGCGACTTCTCCGTGATGGTGATAGGCTTCGACTTTGCGGTGGACGCTGGCGCGACGCTCCTCGCCTCCCCTGTCGACCGCAAGGAGTGGCACGACTGCGTCCACGACCTCGGTGACGACTTCTCCGACCTCGAGGAGCTCCAAGTGGTCCGCGTGCAGGGCGTGGAAAGATCCGATCGACCCGTCGTCTGTGTCGTCGACAAGTTCTTCTCCGGTGCGCCAAACCCCCTCCCGTTGCTTTGCGTCCTATCCTCATCCTGGGATTTATCAGGTGGTGGTTGGGGATTGCTGGTGCGCGTCTAAGGTTTGGTGCGAGTCATTCCATGAATTCTTTGTTGTTAGCTCGTAGCTGCATTTCTTGAGTTGGTATGAAGTGGAAAATGCATGCTATACTTAGGATTTCCGCATATATATATCTCAGCAATTAGCTAATTCTACATTGTTGGAGATGCACCTTTCATGATTGTTCATCTGGATAGTAATCTGCTTTGTCTGTGGCTTCTTTGCTAGTGGTACCATGCCCTATTGGTCTAGTTTCAGGTTTCATGACAGATTCGTTTTGTACTACTTATTTCTCATAATCAGTTGGCAGCATACCATTTTGTAAGGAAGCTAGCACAACAGTTTGTATGTTACTTCTTTGCTGGTAGTGGATGATTCCTTTCCATGTCATATTGGTCTGATTTCCCGTTGGATAACCAACTCACGCTCCTGCCGTGCTCGCTGCTGCTATTTATATTGAGAGAGAGGGGTGCTGATTAGTGTAGTTTGTGATTGAGAGAATGCTTGCTGCTGCTATTTGTGCTTACTGATTGACATGCTGCTATTTCTACTTGTTGATGTTATTGTTGCCATCCGACACATATTGTTGTGATTCGTAGCTTACTGCCTTGCCTGCAGGTGTCCTGCTGGCGACCGGGTTCGGAGCACTTGTATCAAAGGTGGCTGAGCACTGGTACGAGGTCTACAAGGTGGACAAGCAGGGGGCCAACCTCTGGTTCATCTACTTGTGGGAGGACAAGATTTCTTCTAGCTCTGAATGTTAGGATGGTCAATGTAATAGTCCAGTCTATAGTGTAAGGTTTTGGATTGGAAACTCAGTGTGAAGTTTGGCTCTTAGGCTTGCTTTTGCTGCCATTTTTTATTGATGAATGCATTACCTTTTCCTGATTGATCCAAATTGTCATCTTATCTCTAGCGCAATGGGAGTTAAAATGTTTGTTCAGACAATATAGTTTATGTTATGATAATCACTGTATTGTTTGTACTATGGAATTTTCATTCTGTAATGGGACTGAAGTTTAGCTCTTTGGCTTGCTTTTTCAGTGCCCTAGAGACGAATACAGCGGCCCTAGAATAATACCTACCGCTTTATTAGCACTTCCAAGTAAGCGCCGCTCTCACTGTTGCCATCTACAAGTTGCTGAGTGTGTAGCAGCATCATGTGTAATTAGGAGTAGGACATGGTCCTCTTGCTTGTGCTACACAAGGATTTGTACTGCATTGCTGCTGAAACTGCTGAAACATGATGCTGCGATTGCCATTTTTTTGTCTTAATGCCCATCTGTTGTTATTTGCTTGGGGTGTTTTTCATTAAAATACAAATAGTGGTTGTTCTAAAATTCAAGCTATTGAAGAATGATGATAAAATACTTTTTTAAACAGTGGGCTGTGGCTTAGTGTAATTGATGTACTAGTGCACTGCTTGGCGTAAAATTATAGCAGTACACTTAGATATGCAATGAAATGCTTCTAGTATCTTACACATGTATATTTGACATGAATGTGTATTGCTTGGCTTAAAGTTGCAGCAACCATGTTTTCTGAATAACTATAGATGCTTTCAAAATCTGCAATTTATTGGCGATGTTACCTTATTATTTGCTCTCTTTAATTGTTTTTGTAGGTCCATGACATCTCGCTGAACCACTACACCTGGCTTGCTCACTGGCGCGCGCGTGTGTGCTTCGATGCACGACGCTTCGTCGAGCTGGCCAGACCGCGGCAATCCCCGGAGCTGGAGCGGGAGGAGGCAATGAGATGCTGTTGCTGCGGTTGCGTCCTCGGAGGTAGCAGCTGCCCCTCGCCGACCTTACCAACCTTCGGCGTCCGCCATGAGCTCCGCACATGACCCCTTCTACATCATCCGTGAGGAGATCCAGGGCTCGGCAATCCCCCCATCCCCATCCCCCCTCCCTCCCCTGCGCCCCTTTCTCTTCCTCTAGTTGCAAATTTTCATATGATGCAGCTGTTTATTTGGCTGCGCTGTGTCTTACTGCCAGCTGAAAATTGCTTCTGTATTTTCTACTCCAGTACTATGGCTGAGGCAGTCACCAGCTTGGTAGGTAGTACTAGCTGCAAAAAATTTATAGGCTTAGTTGCTGTATTGGTTCTGTTGTTGTATGGGGATATATGCATAGATATGTAACATGTGGGTTCCAAGCATGCTTCCGAGAAAAAGTAAAATTATATATCCAATTTAAAAATTGTACATCTGCCGTTCTTGTGGAATGCAAGTTATTTTAGGTAGTAAGAGTGTGCAGGGCAGGTCATCAACTGCACGGCTGCTAGTTTGCTTACTAGCTCTGTTCTATTGGGATATGTATATGCATGTGTGGATTTTAAGCATGGTTCCTATAGATGTGATAAGTGCATACCATTGCAACTCCTCTTTGTCTGGTATTATAAGGCCATTTGATTGAATGCCTGAAGTCAATGTGCTTCTAAGTCTCATGTAGTTTCAGAAACAGATGCATTTATCCATTTCTTTGTCTGCTCTTGTGAGCTCTTCCCATTAGGAAACTTGGCTAGCTGCCCATATCATTTGATGAACTATACTATTATCCACTGCTTTTAATCAGCTGATGATGCATATTCAGTTTACCTGATTTTGTTACATACATACATACATGGCTTTGGTTTGGTCTAGCAACTCAACTGTGATGCCATTGCTGCTGCTCTGTAGAACTTCTGTATGTTTAGAGCATGCATCCTAATTGTCAATCTCGAGAATGCACTTCTGTATGTTTTTGATGTCAAACACTTATGCATGACTAATTGTTAAGTTGATACAATTTATTTAGTAGACAAGCTTGGAAACTTAGACTACAGACTATTAAACTGCTACTGATTTAGACTACAGAATTTTTAATCTTAGACTACTGGTTTATCTATGTCTCATATCATGGATTTGACCTGTACCATGCATTAGACATGTGTTGATACAATCATATAGCTTATCTGATCAAACAATCTGTTCATGTTATCTTTACCTGCTGCTCTTATACCTTACCAAAACAAAATAATTCTAACTAGTAGTTTTTTGTTCAGATTCTATATTTATTACTGCTGACATATTGTCGTGATTTACTTTTTGTATTGAATATATCTTTCTGATATTCACATGTTTTAGCGATCAGCCATAGCTCTTTCATCAAAGGTGCATGGTGTAACCGAGGACAAGCACTTCATGTCCAACCAAGGTGCATGGTGCTTGCAATTGACGAACAGGAGGTCTATGAAATTTGAAGTTCAAAGCCGGATAGCCCTACTCAGCAAAGAGTCATCTCTTTTGTTTGACTGTAATAGACTGTAAATATTGTTATATTGTAATAGTAGGCATATTTGGGTTGTAATAGAGTATGTACAGATTGTTGAAGACTTAGTTAGTGTTATTTGATGAACTACATTTGTACTCTTCCGTTTGAAATATTGATTATGTATGTGATTTGAAAATGTGTGGAATGGAAACCTGACTTGTGGGACCCACTTATGAGAATAATCTGAGCAATTCTGAATTTTCTGTCAAGTGGGCCTAATGTGTGAGAAGATGACAAATGGGACCAGCCCCAAAATATAATGGCCCAAACAATGTTAAAAGGCCCCGGCCCAGAAATAATTAAAAGGGTGAAATGGGCTTGGCCTATGTAACTGGCAGGAATAAAATACATTTAAAAGGCTGAATTGTTGGGCTAGGCCCATGTAGAAAATCGAATTGGACCGGGCTGATTCTTGTGCCACATCAGATTGCCACGTCGGATGCCTACGTGGCCTGGGAAGGCTGCTAGTGACCAAAAGAAAACAATAGGCATATTTTGGTCGTAAACGTCTATGACCTTCTCACAGAGAAGGTCGTTAATTTCAGTTTACGACCGCCAGCTTTTGACCTTCTGTTTTTGGTCACAAAAAGGTCGCAAATGAAAAACAATGACCTTTCAGTGACCAATAGTCAAGGTCACAAGTTGACATATTTCTTGTAGTGTGGCTTTCTTCTCTGGCGCCTTATAGGGTGCCGGTACCAGCATCTTCGCCAGGCACGGGAGGACTGGTTCCTCAGGCAGCGGAGCCGGACACCGAATCCCCTCCGATCTCTCCGTCCATACCTGAAATAATAAAGTTTTGATATCCTCCTTGAAACAAGCAAGTAGAGGATGTGTAAAAGGCTTAGCTCATTGGCGGAATGGGTAATGTCTTGCCCGCGGTCCGAGTCTATGGCTGGCGGCGTCTTGTTGCCTTTAAAGAGCAACTTCCAGGTATCTTCGTGAGTGGTTCTGAAGAGCCTTTCGAGGCTTTGGTGCTTCTTCGGATTGAATTCACATAAAGGGCGGCTTCAGCTTTGTCATGTGAGAATCCAGCAAACTAGCATCACCTGGATTACGTCGATGAGCTTGACGTTTTTATCCACCATGCTTTGAATGCGCATTTGCAGCGCTATCAGTTATTCTGACGAAGACCAATTTGGACCCTTCTCAATCCAGGAGGTGAGCCGCATTGGAGCTCCGGAGTTGAATTCGGCAGCCACGGCCCAGGCGGTGCCACGGGGCTCTGTGGTGTAGAACCCAGTTCCTGCCACTCCTTGGCAGTCTCCACGAAAGTACCTTTTGGCCAGGTGACATTCGGCAGCTTGCTCACCATGGCGCCCCCGCACTCCGCATGCTGACCATCCACCACCTTAGGCTTCACGTTGAAGACCTTGGGCCATAGTCCGAAGTGGGGTTGGATGCAGAGGAAAGCCTCACACACGATAATGAATGCCGAGATGTTGAGGAAAGAGTTCGGAGCTAGATCATGGAAGTCTAGCCCGTAATAGAACATCAGCCCGTGGACAAAAGGGTGGAGTGGAAACCCTAGCCCGCGGACGAAATGAGGGATGAATACCACCCTCTCGTTGGGCTTCGGTGTAGGGAAGACATGCCCCTTGGTCGGAAGACGGTGGGCGATTTCCTTCGCCAGATACCCGGCCGCCCGAAGGTCAGTAATGTCCTTCTCCTTCATGGAGGAGGCCATCCACTTTCCTTGACCTCCGGATCTAGACATGGTTGAGTGCTTGCTTGAGTTGGGAAAGATGAGAACTTGGGTGCTGGAGCTCAAGAATGGAAGGGCAGAGGAAGAGAGAAGGCATGGGAGAAGAAAGGGAGTCCGTATCCCCTTATAAAGGTAGTGAATATCGAACGCCTCCCCACTCGCCCTAAATCTTGCCTATTCCCAAGGCTATGCAAATGGCACGGTTGGATTACCCACACTCGTATTAATGAGAATCCCGCAATAAGGGGACACGATCTCTGCTTTGACATGACGTGCCAATGGAAACCACATCTCGAAACGCAGAACGGCAGACAAAAACGGTTTGATATAATGACCGGACAGACGTGATGTCATCTTGCAAAAAGTTGTCAGCAGATGAGACTCGTGAAATATTATACTCTCTATGGCTATGTGTGTGGTACTTGTGTTGCAGATCCAAACACATTCGTTTCATTCGAAGACCATCTTGGTGTATTCGGAAAGGAGAACCCGCCTTGCAATGCCGAAGACAATCTGCGCGCCGGACATCTCGTCATTGAAGCCTGGTTCAGGGGCTACTGAGGGAGTCCTGGACTAAGGGGTCCTCGGGCGTCCGTCCTGTTGGACATGGGCCGAACGAATGGGCTGTGAAGATACAAGACCAAAGACTCTCTCCCGTGTCCGGATGGGACTCTCCTTGGCGTGGAAGATACAAGGCCCATTTTCTATCATGATTTTTTTCATAGAAGTAGGAGCCCACTACAAATATGATGACACCGGGGTTTGTCACAATTATCGTCATAGAAGTGTCATAAACATGATAGGAAAAAAATCCGTTCATCCCAAAATGTCATGGATGTGTCTTTTTTGTAGTGATAGGATACCCAAAAAGAAACTGTTGGGTACACCTTCTATCAAATATCTGAATGCAAGATATTTGTTGCTAAGAATGGATCCTATCTAGAGAAGGAGTTTCTCTCGAAAGAAGTGAGTGTTGGGGAACGTAGTAATTTCAAAATTTTTCCTACGCACACGCAAGATCATGGTGATGCATAGCAACGAGGGGGAGAGTCTGATCTACGTACCCTTGTAGATCGCAACGGAAGCGTTGACACAACGTAGAGGAAGTAGTCGTACGTCTTCTTCCCGAGCCGACCGATCCAAGCACCGTTACTCCGGCACCTCCGAGTTCTTAGCACACGTTCAGCTCGATGACGATCCCTGGGCTGCGATCCAGCAAAGCTTCGGGGAGGAGTTCCGTCAGTACGATGGCGTGGTGACGATCTTGATGTACTACCGACACAGGGCTTCGCCTAAGCAGTACAACGGTATGATCGAGGTGGAATTTGGTGGCAGGACGCACCGCACACGGCTAAGGAACGATCTCAATGATCAACTTGTGTATCTAGAGGTGCCCCCTGCCCCCGTATATAAAGGATCCAAGGGGGAGGGCTGGCCGGCCAAGGAGGAGGGCGCAGGAGGAGTCCTACTCCTACCGGGAGTAGGACTCCCCCCAATCCTATTCCTAATAGGACTCCTCGAGAGAGAGAGAGAGAGAGAGGGAGAAGGGGGCCGGCCACCTCTCCTAGTCCTAATAGGACTAGGGGAGGGGGGAGGCGCGCAGCCCACCTTGGGCTGCCCCTTTCACCTTTCCACTAAGGCCCAATAAGGCCCATTTGGTTCCCGGGGGGTTCCGGTAACCTCCCGGTGATCCGGTAAAATCCCCGATTTCACCCGGAACACTTCCGATGTCCAAACATAGGCTTCCAATATATCAATCTTTATGTCTCGACCATTTCGAGACTCCTCGTCATGTCCGTGATCACATCCGGGACTCCGAACAACCTTCGGTACATCAAAATGCATAAACTCATAATAACTGTCATTGTAACGTTAAGCGTGCGGACCCTACGGTTCGAGAACAATGTAGACATGACCGAGACACGTCTCCGGTCAATAACCAATAGCGGGACCTGGATGCCCATATTGGCTCCTACATATTCTACGAAGATCTTTATCGGTCAGACCGCATAACAACATACGTTGTTCCCTTTGTCATCGGTATGTTACTTGCCCGAGATTCGATCGTCGGTATCCAATACCTAGTTCAATCTCGTTACCGGCAAGTCTCTTTACTTGTTCCGTAATACATCATCTCAGAACTAACATCTTAGTTATAATGCTTGCAAGGCTTATGTGATGTGTATTACCGAGAGGGCCCAGAGGTACCTCTCCGACAATCGGAGTGACAAATCCTATTATCGAAATACGCCAACCCAACATATACCATTGGAAACACCTGCAGTACTCCTTTATAATCACCCAGTTACGTTGTGACGTTTGGTAGCACCCAAAGTGTTCCTCCGGCAAACGGGAGTTGCATAATCTCATAGTCATAGGAACATGTATAAGTCATGAAGAAAGCAATAGCAACATACTAAACGATCGGGTGCTAAGCTAATGAAATGGGTCATGTCAATCAGATCATTCAACTAATGATGTGACCTCGTTAATCAAATAACAACTCTTTTGTTCATGGTTAGGAAACATAACCATCTTTGATTAACGAGCTAGTCAAGTAGAGGCATACTAGTGACACTCTGTTTGTCTATGTATTCACACATGTATTATGTTTCCGGTTAATACAATTCTAGCATGAATAATAAACATTTATCATGATATAAGGAAATAAATAATAACTTTATTATTGCCTCTAGGGCATATTTCCTTCAGTCTCCCACTTGCACTAGAGTCAATAATCTAGATTACATAGTAATGATTCTAACACCCATGGAGCCTTGGTGCTGATCATGTTTTTCTCGTGGAAGAGGCTTAGTCAACGGGTCTGCAACATTCAGATCCGTATGTATCTTGCAAATCTCTATGTCTCCCACCTGGACTAGATCCCGGATGGAATTGAAGCGTCTCTTGATGTGTTTGGTCCTTTTGTGAAATCTGGATTCCTTTGCCAAGGCAATTGCACCAGTATTGTCACAAAAGATTTTCATTGGACCCGATGCACTAGGTATGACACCTAGATCGGATATGAACTCCTTCATCCAGATCCCGCTACGACGCTTTGTTTAGAACTGCACCAACTGACAGCTCCACCGTTTAAAGTAAACACGTATCCAGTTTGCGATTTAGAATCGTCCGGATCAGTGTCAAAGCTTGCATCAACGTAACCTCTTACGGTGAGCTCTTTGTCACCTCCATACACGAGAAACATATCCTTAGTCCTTTTCAGGTATTTCAGGATGTTCTTGACCGCTGTCCAGTGATCCACTCCTGGATTACTTTGGTACCTCCCTGCTAAACTTATAGCAAGGCACACATCAGGTCTGGTACACAACATTGCATACATGATAGAGCCTATGGCTGAAGCATAGGGAACATCTTTCATTTTTTCTCTATCTTCTGCAGTGGTCGGGCATTGAGTCTGACTCAACTTCACACCTTGTAACACAGGCAAGAACCCTTTCTTTGCTTGATCCATTTTGAACTTCTTCAAAATCTTGTCAAGGTATGTGCTTTGTGAAAGTCCAATTAAGCCTCTTGATCTATCTCTATAGATCTTTATGCCTAATATGTAAGCAGCTTCCCCGAGGTCTTTCATCGAAAAACTTTTATTCAAGTATCCCTTTATGCTATCCAGAAATTCTATATCATTTCCAATCAGCAATATGTCATCCACATATAATATCAGAAATGCTACAGAGCTCCCACTCACTTTCTTGTAAATACAGGCTTCTCCAAAACGTCTGTATAAAACCAAATGCTTTGATCACACTATCAAAATGTTTATTCCAACTCCGAGAGGCTTGCACCAGTCCATAAATGGATCGCTGGAGCTTGCACACTTTGTTAGCTCCCTTTGGATCGACAAAACCTTCCGGTTGCATCATATACAACTCTTCTTCCAGAAATCCATTCAAGAATGCAGTTTTGACATCCATCTGCCATATTTCATAATCATAAAATGTGGCAATTGCTAACATGATTCTGACAGACTTAAGCATCACCACGGGTGAGAAGGTCTCATCGTAGTCAACCCCTTGAACTTGTCGAAAACCTTTTGCGACAAGTCGAGCTTTATAGACAGTAATATTACCGTCAGCGTCAGTCTTTTTCTTGAAGATCCATTTATTCTCAATTGCTTGCCGATCATTGGGCAAGTCAACCAAAGTCCATACTTTGTTCTCATACATGGATCCCATCTCAGATTTCATGGCTTCAAGCCACTTTGCGAAATCTGGGCTCACCATCGCTTCTTCATAGTTCGTAGGTTCATCATGATCTAGTAGCATGACTTCCAGAATTGGATTACTGTACCACTCTGGTGCGGATCTCACTCTGGTTGATCTACGTGGTTCAGTAGTATCTTGTCCTGAAGTTTTATGATCATCATCATTAGCTTCCTCACTAATTGGTATAGGTGTCGCAGAAATAGTTTTCTGTGATGTACTACTTTCCAATAAGGGAGCAGGTACAGTTACCTCGTCAAGTTCTACTTTCCTCCCACTCACTTCTTTCGAGAGAAACTCCTTCTCTAGAAATGATCCATTCTTAGCAACGAATGTCTTGCCTTCGGATCTGTGATAGAAGGTGTACCCAACAGTCTCCTTTGGGTATCCTATGAAGACACATTTCTCCGCTTTGGGTTCGAGCTTATCAGGTTGAAGCTTTTTCACATAAGCATCGCAGCCCCAAACTTTAAGAAACGACAACTTTGGTTTCTTGCCAAACCATAGTTCATAAGGCGTCGTCTCAACGGATTTTGATGGTGCCCTATTTAACGTGAATGCGGCCGTCTCTAAAGCATAACCCCAAAATGATAGCGGTAAATCAGTAAGAGACATCATAGATCGCACCATATCTAGTAAAGTACGATTACGACGTTCGGACACACCATTACGCTGTGGTGTTCCGGGTGGCGTGAGTTGCGAAACTATTCCACAATTTTTCAAATGTACACCAAACTCGTAACTCAAATATTCTCCTCCACGATCAGATCGTAGAAACTTTATTTTCTTCTTACGATGATTTTCAACTTCACTCTAAAATTCTTTGAACTTTTCAAATATTTCAGACTTGTGTTTCATTAAGTAGATATACCCATATCTACTTAAATCATCTGTGAAGGTGAGAAAATAACGATATCCGCCACGAGCCTCAATATTCATCGGACCACATACATCGGTATGTATGATTTCCAACAGATCTGTTGCTCTCTCCATAGTACCGGAGAACGGTGTTTTAGTCATCTTGCCTATGAGGCACGGTTCGCAAGTACCAAGTGATTCATAATCAAGTGGTTCCAAAAGCCCATCAGTATGGAGTTTCTTCATGCGCTTTACACCGATATGACCTAAACGGCAGTGCCACAAATAAGTTGCACTATCATTATCAACTCTGCATCTTTTGGTTTCAACATTATGAATATGTGTATCACTACTATCATGATTCATCAAAAATAGACCACTCTTCAAAGGTGCATGACCATAAAAGATATTACTCATATAAATAGAACAACCATTATTCTCTGATTTAAATGAATAACCGTCTCGCATTAAACAAGATCCAGATATAATGTTCATGCTCAACGCTAGCACCAGATAACAATTAATCCCGAAGGTAGATGTAGAGGTAGCGTGCCGACCGCGATCACATCGACTTTGGAACCGTTTCCCACGCGCATCGTCACCTCGTCCTTTGCTAGTGTCCGCTTATTCCGTAGTCCCTGTTTCGAGTTGCAAATATTAGCAACAGAACCAGTATCAAATACCCAGGTGCTACTGCGAGCTCTAGTAAGGTACACATCAATAACATGTATATCACATATACCTTTGTTCACCTTGCCATCCTTCTTATCCGCCAAATACTTGGGGCAGTTCCGCTTCCAGTGACCAGTCTGCTTGCAGTAGAAGCACTCAGTTTCAGGCTTAGGTCCAGACTTGGGTTTCTTCTCCTGAGCAGCAACTTGCTTGCCGTTCTTCTTGAAGTTCCCCTTCTTCTTCCCTTTACCCTTTTTCTTGAAACTAGTGGTCTTGTTGACCATCAACACTTGATGCTCCTTCTTGATTTCTACCTCCGCAGCTTTCAGCATTGCGAAGAGCTCGGGAATAGTCTTGTTCATCCCTTGCATATTATAGTTCATCACGAAGCTCTTGTAGCTTGGTGGCAGTGATTGGAGAATTCTGTCAATGACGCAATCATCTGGAAGATTAACTCCCATCTGAATCAAGTGATTATTATACCCAGACATTTTGAGTATATGCTCACTGACAGAACTGTTCTCCTCCATCTTGCAGCTATAGAACTTATTGGAGACTTCATATCTCTCAATTCGGGCATTTGCTTGAAATATTAACTTCAACTCCTGGAACATCTCATATGCTCCATGACGTTCAAAACGTCGTTGAAGTCCCGATTCTAAGCCGTAAAGCATGGCACACTGAACTATCAAGTAGTCATCAGCTTTGCTCTGCCAGACTTTCATAACATCTGGTGTTGCTCCAGCAGCAGGCCTGGCACCCAGCGGTGCTTCCAGGACGTAATTCTTCTGTGCAGCAATGAGGATAATCCTCAGGTTACGGACCCAGTCCGTGTAATTGCTACCATCATCTTTCAACTTTGCTTTCTGAAGGAACGCATTAAAATTCAACGGAATAACAGCACGAGCCATCTATCTACAATCAACATAAACAAGCAAGATACTATCAGGTACTAAGTTCATGATAAGTTTAAGTTCAGTTAATCAAATTACTTAAGAACTCCCACTTAGATAGACATCCCTCTAATCCTCTAAGTGATCACGTGATCCATATCAACTAAACCATAACCGATCATCACGTGAGATGGACTAGTTTTCAATGGTGAACATCGTTATGTTGATCATATCTACTATATGATTCACGCTCGACCTTTCGGTCTCTGTGTTCCGAGGCCATATCTGCATATGCTAGGCTCGTCAAGTTTAACCTGAGTATTCTGCGTGTGCAAAACTGGCTTGCACCCGTTGTAGATGGACGTAGAGCTTATCACACCCGATCATCACATGGTGTCTGGGCACGACAAACTTTGGCAACGGTGCATACTTAGGGAGAACACTTCTTGATAATTTAGTGAGAGATCATCTTATAATGTTACCATCAATCAAAGCAAGATAAGATGCATAAAAGGATAAACATCACATGCAATCAATATAAGTGATATGATATGGCCATCATCATCTTGCGCTTGTGATCTCCATCTCCGAAGCACCGTCATGATCACCATCGTCACCGGCACGACACCTTGATCTCCATCGTAGCATTGTTGTCGTCTCGCCAATCTTATGCTTCGACGACTATCACTACCGCTTAGTAATAAAGTAAAGCATTACATCGCGATTGCATTGCATACAATAAAGCGACAACCATATGGCTCCTGCCAGTTGCCGATAACTTGGTTACAATACATGATCATCTCATACAATAAAATTTAGCATCATGCCTTGACCATATCACATCACATCATGCCCTACAAAAACAAGTTAGACGTCCTCTACTTTGTTGTTGCAAGTTTTACGTGGCTGCTACGGGCTTAAGCAAGAACTCATCTCACCTACGCATCAAAACCACAACGATAGTTTGTCAAATAGACTCCGTTTTAACCTTTTCAAGGACCGGGCATAGCCATACTCGGTTCAACTAAAGTTGGAGAGACAGTCGCCCGCAAGCCATCTATGTGCAAAGCACGTCGAGGGAACCGGTCTCGCGTAAGCGTACGCATAAGGTTGGTCCGGGTCGTCTCGTCCAACAATACTGCCGAACCAAAGTATGACATGCTGGTAGGCAGTATGACTTGTATCGCCCACAACTCACTTGTGTTCTACTCGTGCAAATAACATCAAACCATAAAACCTAGGCTCTGATACCACTGTTGGGGAACGTAGTAATTTCAAAATTTTTCCTACGCACACGCAAGATCATGGTGATGCATAGCAACGAGGGGGAGAGTCTGATCTACGTACCCTTGTAGATCGCAACGGAAGCGTTGACACAACGTAGAGGAAGTAGTCGTACGTCTTCTTCCCGATCCGACCGATCCAAGCACCGTTACTCCGGCACCTCCGAGTTCTTAGCACACGTTCAGCTCGATGACGATCCCCGGGCTCCGATCTAGCAACGCTTCGGGGAGGAGTTCCGTCAGCACGACGGCGTGGTGACGATCTTGATGTACTACCGACGCAGGGCTTCGCCTAAGCCCTACAACGGTATGATCGAGGTGGAATTTGGTGGCAGGGGGCACCGCACACGGCTAAGGAACGATCTCAATGATCAACTTGTGTGTCTAGAGGTGCCCCCTGCCCCCGTATATACAGGATCCAAGGGGGAGGGCTGGCCGGCCAAGGAGGAGGGCGCAGGAGGAGTCCTACTCCTACCGGGAGTAGGACTCCTCGAGAGAGAGAGAGAGGGAGAAGGGGGCCGGCCACCTCTCCTAGTCCTAATAGGACTAGGGGAGGGGGGAGGCGCGCAGCCCACCTTGGGCTGCCCCTTTCACCTTTCCACTAAGGCCCAATAAGGCCCATTTGGTTCCCGGGGGGTTCCGGTAACCTCCCGGTGATCCGGTAAAATCCCCGATTTCACCCGGAACACTTCCGATGTCCAAACATAGGCTTCCAATATATCAAATTTTATGTCTCGACCATTTCGAGACTCCTCGTCATGTACGTGATCACATCGAGGACTCCGAACAACCTTCGGTACATCAAAATGCATAAACTCATAATAACTATCATTGTAACGTTAAGCGTGCGGACCCTACGGTTCGAGAACAATGTAGACATGACCAAGACACGTCTCCGGTCAATAACCAATAGCGGGACCTGGATGCCCATATTGGCTCCTACATATTCTACGAAGATCTTTATCGGTCAGACCGCATAACAACATACGTTGTTCCCTTTGTCATCGGTATGTTACTTGCCCGAGATTCGATCGTCGGTATCCAATACCTAGTTCAATCTCGTTACCGGCAAGTCTCTTTACTCGTTCTGTAATACATCATCTCACAACTAACATCTTAGTTATAATGCTTGCAAGGCTTATGTGATGTGTATTACCGAGAGGGCCCAGAGGTACCTCTCCGACAATCGGAGTGACAAATCCTATTATCGAAATACGCCAACCCAACATCTACCATTGGAAACACCTGTAGTACTCCTTTATAATCACCCAGTTACGTTGTGACGTTTGGTAGCACCCAAAGTGTTCCTCCGGCAAACGGGAGTTGCATAATCTGATAGTCATAGGAACATGTATAAGTCATGAAGAAAGCAATAGCAACATACTTAACGATCGGGTGCTAAGCTAATGAAATGGGTCATGTCAATCAGATCATTCAACTAATGATGTGACCTCGTTAATCAAATAACAACTCATTTTGTTCATGGTTAGGAAACATAACCATCTTTGATTAACGAGCTAGTCAAGTAGAGGCATACTAGTGACACTCTGTTTGTCTATGTATTCACACATGTATTATGTTTCCGGTTAATACAATTCTAGCATGAATAATAAACATTTAACATGATATAAGGAAATAAATAATAACTTTATTATTGCCTCTAGGGCATATTTCCTTCAGTCTCCCACTTGCACTAGAGTCAATAATCTAGATTACACAGTAATGATTCTAACACCCATGGGAGACTGAAGGAAATATGACCTGGAGACATTAATAAAGTTGTTATTTTATATTTCCTTATATCATGATAAATGTTTATTATTCATGCTAGAATTGTATTAACCGGAAACTTGATACAGGTGTGGATACATAGAAAAAACACTGTGTCCCTTGTAAGCCTCTACTAGACTAGCTCGTTAATCAAAGATGGTTAAGTTTCCTAACCATAGACATGTGTTGTCATTTGATAAACGGGATCACATCATTAGGAGAATGATGTGATGGACAAGAACCATCCATTAGCTTAGCATAATGATCGTTAAGTTTTATTGCTATTGCTTTCTTCATGTCATATACATATTCCATTGATTATGAGATTATGCAACTCCCGGATACCAGAGGAATACCTAGTGTGCTATCAAACGTCACAACATAACTGGATCATCTGGCTAGCTTGGGACTCGGCTGTTCTCTTCTCCGTCTTCGCGTATGCCTTCCTCCTTTGGTTCGCCTTGCTCCTTAGCCTCTCCATGGCTGCCTTCGATGTACCTGATGAAGGAAATATGCCCTAGAGGAAATAATAAAGTTGTCATTTTATATTTCCTTAATTCAAGATAAATGTTTATTATTCATGCTAGAATTGTATTGATCGGAAACCTAAATACATGTGTGAATACATAGACAAACAATGTGTCACTAGTGAGCCTCTACTTGAGTAGCTCGTTGAACAAAGATGGTTAAGGTTTCCTAACGATGGACATGAGTTGTCATTTTATAACAAGATCACATCATTAGGAGAATGATGTGACGGACAAGATCCATCCGTTAGCTTAGCATATTGATCGTTCCGTTTTTATTGCTATTGCTTTCTTCATGTCAAATACACATTCCTTCGAGTATGAGCTATTGCAACGCCCGGATACCGGAGGAATGCCTTGTGTGCTATCAAATGTCACAACATAACTGGGTGATTATAGAGATACTCTACAGGTATCTCCGAAGGTGTTTGTTGGGTTGGCATATATCGAGATTAGGAATCGTCATTCCGAGTATCGGAGAGGTATCTCTGGGCCCTCTCGGTAATGCACATCATGATAAGCCTTGAAAGCAATGTGACTAATGAGTTAGTTATGATATGATGCATTACGGAACGAGTAAAGCGACTTGCCGGTAACAAGATTGAACTAGGTATGAAGGTACCGACGATCGAATCTCAGCAAGTAACATACCGATGGGAAAGGGAATGACGTATGTTGTCATTATGGTTTGACCGATAAAGATCTTCGTAGCCAATATGAGAATCCAGGTTCCACTATTAGTTATTGACCGAAGAGGTGTCTCGGTCATGTCTACATAGTTCTCAAACCCGTAGGGTCCACACGCTTAACGTTCGATGACGATTTCTATTATGAGTTATGTGTTTTGGTAACCGAAGATTGTTAAGAGTCCCGGATGAGGTCACAGACATGACGAGGAGTCTCAAAATGGTCGAGATGTAAAGATTGATAGATAGGACTATAGTATACGGACATCGGAAATGTTTCGGAATGTATCGGGTACGTATCGGATTACCGGGGGGGGGGGGTTACCGGAACACCCGGGGGGAAGATATGGGCCATATAGACCATAGGAGGGAGGGAGGCCAGCCCACAAGGGGTGGCGCCCACCCCCCTCCCCCCCAAGGGGGAGGCCTAATTGGACTAGGGGAGGGGCGGTGCCCCGTTTCCTTCTCCTTCTCCCACTCCTTCCCCCTTTCCCCTTCCGGTAAAAGGAAAGGGGGGCCAAATTGGACTAGGAGCCCAAGTGGGACTCCTCCCATTTGGGGCGCCCCTAGGCCGGTCTCCTCCCCTCTCCGTACTTTATATACGGGGGCGGGGGGCACCTCTGAGACACATCAATTGTTCTTAGCCGTGTGAGGCGCCTCCCTCCACCGTTTACTCCTCCGGTCATATTGTTGTAGTGCTTAGGCGACGCCCTGCGTGGATCACTTCACCATCACCGTCACCACGCCGTCGTGCTGACGAAACTCTCCCACGACACTTTTCTGGATCAAGAGTTCGAGGGACATCATCAAACTGAACGTGTGCAGAACTTGGAGGTGCCATACGTTTGGTACTTGATCGGTTGAATCGAGAAGACGTTCGACTACATCAACCGCATTAAGTAAACGCTCCCGCTTTCGGTCTACGAGGTTATGTGGACACGCTCTCCCCCTCTAGTTGCTATATACACATCTCCTTGATAGATCTTGCGTGATCGTAGGAAATTTTTGAAATTGCATGCTATGTTTCCAAACAGTAACAAGTGTAATTGAAATGCAGCAAGGTGGCCCAATCCTTTTTGTAGCAAAGGACAAGCCTGGACAAACTCTTATATAAAGCAAAGCCCTCCCGAGGACACATGGGAATTACTGCCAAGTTAGTTTTCATCATGCTCATATGATTCTCGTTCGTTACTTTGATAATTTATATGTGGGTGGACCAGTGCTTGGGTGTTGTCCTTACTTGGACAAGCCTCCCACTTATGATTAACCCCTCTCGCAAGCATCTGCAACTACGAAAGAAGAATTAAGATAAATCTAACCATAGCATGAAACATGTGGATCCAAATCGGCCCATTATGAAGCAACACATAAACTAGGGTTTAAGCTTCTGTCACTCTAGCAACCCATCATCTACTTATTACTCCCTGCATTCCTTTAGACAAGGTGTATTTGTTTTTTCAAAAGTCAAACTAGTGCAAGTTTGACTCAGTTTTTAGAAAAATATATTTTATCTACTAGGCATTGCAAATATTGTTATTTTATTCTATAATCTTGGTCAAACACTAAAATGGTTGACTTGCACGGAAACCAATACACCTTATATTATGGAACAGAGGGAGTACTTCGCAATGCTTTTCCCTAGGCCCTAATCCTACTGAAGTATCATGTAGTCGATGTTCACACAACACCACTAGAGGAAAGACAATATACATCTCATCAAAATATTGAACAAATACCAAATTCACATGATTACTTATAACAAGACTTCTCCCATGTCCTCAGGAACAAACGTAAACTACTCACAAAGCATATTCATGTTCAAGATCAAAGGGGTATTGAATATCATTAAGGATATGAACATATGATCTTCCACCGAATAAGCCAACTAGCATCAACTACAAGGAGTAATCAACACTACTAGCAACCCACAGGTATCAATTTGAGGATTTGAGACAAAGATCGGATACAAGAGCTGAACTAGGGTTTGAGAGTAGATGGTGCCGGTGAAGATGTTGATGGAGATTGACCCCCTCTCGATGAGTGGATTGTTGGTGATGACGATGGCTTTGATTTCCCCCTCGGGGAGAGAAGTTTCCCCCTTTAGACGGCCGCACTTCGTCCCGAAAGCTTCCTTCTGATTTTTTCCACGTCAAAACCCTCCATGTAGCAGAAGATGGGCACCGGAGACCTCGCAGGGGGCCCACAAGCCCTAGGGGCGCGCTCAGGGGGGTAGGGCGCCCCCAGGCTTGTGCCCACTTGGTGGGTCCCCCTGTGGTATTTCATCGCCCAATATTTTTTATATATTCCAAAATAATTCTCCGTAAATTCTCAGGACTTTTGGATTTGTGCAGAATAGGTCTCTCAGATTTGCTCCTTTTCGCTCTAGAATTTAAGCTTCCGGCATTCTCCCTCTTCATGTAAACAGTGTAAAATAAGAGAGAAAAGGCATAAGTATTGTACCATAATGTGTAATAACAGCCCATAATGCAATAAATATCAATATAAAAGCATGATGGAAAATGGACATATCAGCATGTCGCAGCCGCTCTTATAAACCGCTGTGAGCTCCTCTGAACTAGCTAGGTGGGCCTAAACTTTCGACACCACTGTGCGAGACATTTAGTCCTGGTTGGTGGCTCCAACCGGGACCAAAGGCCCCCCTTTAGTCCCGGTTGGAACCACCAACCGGGACTAAATGGCTGTGCTTCTCTCCCTTTCGCCTTGCGAAATACAACTTTAGTCCCGGTTGGTGGCTCCAACTAGGACTAAAGGGGGGCCTTTAGTCCCGGTTGGAGCCACCAACCGGGACTACAAGGTTGTGTATATAAGCACACACTTAGGAAATTTCCCCAACGTATTCCATTCTCCCCCCGACGCTGACGCCCTGCCCCGACGCCGCTAGGCTGTTGCGCCGGAGATCACCGTCTGCTCGTCGACGAGCCTCCTCGCAATCGCCGCCCGCTCCTCCTCGTCGTCCCCGAGTCCCTTGTTTGAAATATGCCATAGAGGCAATAATAAAAGGATTATTATTATATTTCCTTGTTCACAATAATTTTCTTTTATTCATGCTATAATTGTGTTATCCGGAAATCGTAATACATGTGTGAATACATAGACACCAACATGTCCCTAGTAAGCCTCTAGTTGACTAGCTCGTTGATCAACAGATAGTCATGGTTTCCTGACTATGGACATTGGATGTCATTGATAACGAGATCACATCATTAGGAGAATGATGTGATGGACAAGACCCAATCCTAAACATAGCACAAGATCGTATAGTTCGTTTGCTAGAGTTTTTTTTTCCAATGTCAAGTATCTTTTCCTTAGACCATGAGATTGTGTAACTCCCGGATACCGTAGGAGTGCTTTGGGTGTACCAAACGTCACAACGTAACTGGGTGACTATAAAGGTATACTACGGCTATCTCCGAAAGTGTCTGTTGGGTTGACACGGATCAAGACTGGGATTTGTCACTCCATATGACGGAGAGGTATCTCTGGGCCCACTCGGTAATGCGTCATCATAATGAGCTCAAAGTGACCAAGTGTCTGGTCACGGGATCATGCATTACGGTACGACTAAAGTGACTTGCCGGTAACGAGATTGAACGAGGTATTGGGATACCGACGATCGAATCTCGGGCAAGTAACATACCGATTGACAAAGGGAATTGTATACGGGGTTGCTTGAATCCTCGACATCTTGGTTCATCCGATGAGATCATCGAGGAGCATGTGGGAGCCAACATGGGTATCTAGATCCCGCTGTTGGTTATTGATCGGAGAGTCGTCTCGGTCATGTCTACATGTCTCCCGAACCCGTAGGGTCTACACACTTAAGGTTCGGTGACGCTAGGGTTGTAGAAATATGAGTATGCAGTAACCTGAAGGTTGTTAAGAGTCCCGGATGAGATCCCGGACGTCACGTGCAGTTCTGTAATGGTCCGGAGGTGAAGAATTATATATAGGAAGTGCAGTTTCGACCATCGGGAGAGTTTCGGGGTTCACTGGTATTGTACCGGGACCAACGGAAGGGTCCCGGGGGTCCACCGGGTAGGGCCACCCATCCCGGAGGGTCCCATGGGCTGAAGTGGGGAGGGAACCAGCCCATAGTGGGCTGGTGCGCCCCCCCTTGGGCCCCCCATCCGGCTAGGGTTGGGAACCCTAGGGGAGGGGGCGCCTCCACTTGCCTTGGGGGGCACTCCACCCCCTTGGCCGCCGCCCCCTAGGAGATCCCATCTCCTAGGGCCGGCGCACCCCTAGGGGGCCTATATAAAGGGGGCGGGGGGAGGGAGGGCAGCCGGAGCCTGAAGTTTTGGCGCCTCCCTCTCCCCTGCTACACCTCTCCCTCTCGCAAAAGCTCGGCGAAGCCCTGCTGCATCCACCACCACGCCGTCGTGCTGCTGGATCTTCATCAACCTCTCCTTCCCCTTGCTGGATCAAGAAGGAGGAGACGTCATCCGCTCCGTACGTGTGTTGAACGTGGAGGTGCCATCCGTTCGGCACTTGGTCATCGGTGATTTGGATCACGGCGAGTACGACTCCATCATCCCCGTTCTCTTGAATGCTTCCGCTCGCGATCTACAAGGGTATGTAGATGCACTCTCCTCTCGTTGCTAGTTGACTCCATAGATTGTTCTTGGTGAAACATAGGAAATTGTTTTGTTTTCTGCAACGTTCCCCAACAGTGGCATCATGAGCTAGGTCTATTCGTAGTTACTATGCACGAGTAGAACACAAAGTAGTTGTGGGCGTCGATATTGCCAATTTTCTTGCCGTTACTAGTCTTATCTTGATTCGGCAGCATCGTGGGATGAAGCGGCCCGGACCAACCTTACACGTACGCTTACGTGAGACCGGTTCCACCGACTGACATGCACTAGTTGCATAAGGTGGCTGGCGGGGTCTGTCTCTCCCACTTTAGTCGGATCGGATTCGATGAACAGGGTCCTTATGAAGGGTAAATAGAAATTGGCAATTCACGTTGTGGTTTTGGTGTAGGTAAGAAAACGTTCTTGCTAGAACCCTATTGCAGCCACGTAAAAACTTGCAACAACAATTAGAGGACGTCTAACTTGTTTTTGCAGCAAGTGTTTTGTGATGTGATATGGCCAAAGTTGTGATGAATGATGAATGATATATATGTGATATATGAGATCATGTTCTTGTAATAGGAATCACGACTTGCATGTCGATGAGTATGATAACCGGCAGGAGCCATAGGAGTTATCATTACTTTTTGTATGACCTGCGTGTCATTGAGAAACGCCATGTAAATTACTTTACTTTATTGCTAAACGTGTTAGCCATAGTAGTAGAAGTAATAGTTGGCGAGCAACTTCATGGAGACACGATGATGGAGATCATGCCTTTAGTACCGGTTCGTGGCACGAACCGGTACTAAAGGGGTGGTGGCAGGCTGGCGTCAGGCCGGGGCCCCACGAGGCTCTTTAGTCCTGGTTGGTGGTACAAACCGGTACTAAAGGGCCAACCTTTAGTACCGGTTCGTGCCACGAACCGGCACTAAAGGGGTCTAACCTATAGTCCCGGTTGGAGACACAAACCGGGACTATAGGGCAATTTTTAAAACTTGAAAAAATCATAACTAAATCATCCTAACTCAGAAAAATACATATAATATATCAAAATTTGCAGAACAAAAAGATTGATCAAAATATAACCAGTTTTCCGTTTCGACAATTTTTTAAAATCACAAAATTCCAAAGGGAAAATAGAGTTTTTGGGCGTTTTAGACGTTTATTAGACGTTTTTAGCGTTTAGTGCTAGGGTTTAGATTTCAGAGTTTAGGGTTAGGTTTTATGGTTTAAACCCTTAGTTTTTACTGTTTAGCATAGAGATTCCGACGTTTTAAGTCCCGGGTTTAGGGTTTAGGACAATTTTTGAAATGACAAAATTGTAAAAGGAAAATAAGATATGCTCTAATTTATGTTTTTTTTTGAATTTTGGTTAAATCTTGTCAAACCGGTCAAACAACTGATTCAAGAAATATAGAGTGTTACTAAATAATTATGCAATAATATTAGTGTTACTAAATAAGTATCTTAGTTTTTTTGAATTTTGGTCAAATCTGGTCAAACTGTGGTCAAACTATGGTCAGACTACTTATTCAAGAAATATTAGTGTTACTACATAATTATTCAAGAATATTAGTGTTACTAAATAATTATTCCAATTTTTTGAATTTTGGTCAAATCTGGTCAAACTATGGTCAAACTTATTCAAGAAATATTAGCGTTACTAAATAATTACTGTTTTTTTAGAATAATAGTTTCAAACCCAAACGGTGAAATGTGTGACTTCATGCTCAAGCTAAACTCCTGAGGGTTAATAGGATTGACATCTTACTATTGTTAGGAAAACAACAAGTGCAGACTCGAAAACGAAGGAGAATAGAACCTGAAAGTTAAGCATGCTCGGGCTGGAGTAGTGAGAGGGATGGGTGACCGGTCGGGAAGTTAGATGATTTGGAATGACTGATCCACACTTGAGAAGTTAAGAGAGGTGATTAGAGACTAAATCATCAAATAATTCAGAAAAATTAAAAATCGAAAAAATAAAAAAAAATTCCCAAAATTTTCAAAAAAAAAAATTCAAAAAAAACCTTTAGTACCGGTTGGTAACACCAACCGGTACTAAAGGTCCCCCATACCAGGGCGCGAGCTCACGCCACGTGGTGGCACTTTAGCGCCGGTTCGTGCCGAACCGGTACTAAAGGGGGGGGGGGCTTTAGTGCCCACACTTTAGTGCCGGTTCCATAACCGGCACTAAAGGCCCTTACAAACCGGTTTTAAAGCTCCGTTTTCTACTAGTGTCCCTCCGTCCGGGTTTATTGGGCCCGTAAGCCAAACCACCAAGACCAAAGAGGTGCACGCATGTAGAGATTTAGGAAATAAATCTTCTTAATTTGCACTCTAGCTGCCTTATTATAAGTGATTAAAGTAACAGAAAACTCTTTAAAATGTATTGCACATAGCATCAATGGAAAATAACTCCTTCTTATTCATTACATCACCTCGAATGAGAAGTACTGAAGTGTCAAGAGTTTAAATACTTATATAGAAGCTGTTAGCTTATGCAAATTTATTAATTTCTATATTCTTCATAGCTTTTTAATTGGAGGAAAACATGCATGGAGTTGTAGCAAGTGCCCAGCTACAAAACATATTTTCTGAATAATAATTTGAACTTAGCACCAAAGACATGATACACTTCTAATCAGTTCATGCCTTCAAGCACTTTAGTCAAGCAATCAATTACATCAATTATCTTGAAAAAAACAATCCTTAAGGATGTTACTGTCAGGCTGTCTATACAGAAATATATGTGACTTGTTCCATTCGTAATAAACTATAAAGATAAAATAAATCTACTGGGAGTGTGTACCTTTTTTGATTGTCTACCACATCAATAGACATTGATGATGCCATTGCTGGACAAAAAGATATATGATTATTGCTATTGTTTCTCCAAAAAAAGGCTATGCTAGCAGCCGCCACGGTATGAACAATTGCCTGTCTCCAATTGCAAAAAGGAAAATACTATTGCTTGTCTCCGGCAGCTCAACGTGTTTGTTGCCGTGTTTGTATGTCCCACAAATAACAGTATAGGACCTAGCTCCTGCCGCATGTATCTCCATACCCGTGTGCCACAAAAATTGGAGATGATCATCAGATCAAGAGACAATAGTAAAGAACACATGTACATGTACCAAGCTAAATTCCTAAGCAGGTTCATTGATTTTGGCCCACTGGATGCGATAGTATGTACTATTCGTAGATGTAACACATATAAATTACTTCTGGCTTCTAACACAGGCACGATCGATGGCATGAGAACCATCATGAAGCATCGGCCAGCTTCGGCCCGCGAAGAATGACGAAGCAAGTTAACTTGATTTCTTCTCTATGCGATCATGCGGAAGCCCATCCGGCATGATGCCGCGTACATGCCGGCTCTATTGAACATGCACGTACATAACCTTGATCAGAGCGCGTACTCGATTAATCTTTGCGGCTGTAAAAGCAAAGTATATCTCATTAGAGGTGCACGTACACAACCTTGACCGGACATGCACTTGATTAATTTTTGGGCTGGAAACATTATGGAAAGAGAAGAGGCCAAGGAGAAGACGGCGTGACATGGGGACATGGAGAGGAGAGAGATCTCTCTATAGGGAGAGATAGAAGGTTTAATACCTTCTGGACTCTTGAGAAAAAAACCACATTTGATTCCATCTGGACTCTTGCAAACATCACGGTGCAAGAATACATCTCGGCTATTGATGTTTTAATCCAATGGTAAATAACTGTTTAGATATGAGGATTAACGTGGCGCCTCGTATGGTGCATCCAATTAGTTAATATAAGATATAAGATAAGATGGTCCTAATTTGTAGACCCTTGACGCCCCTCCAGTCATGCTTCTCTATCAAGTTTTGTGTGCAAGAATCGTTCTATAGGTGAAACGAACAGAAAAGATACCACAACTGTCATTTCCCTATGCTCAAACCCTCCTTGTACATAGTTCTGTGTAGAACGAAAGTTTTTTTGTCTTTTCGATCGGGTATGGGAGGAAGTACGACCTGGTTTTCCCAGCCACGTCGTACATGTGGGGTTAGATCCCATACATGCTTTCAATGGCGGCGACGGTTCGATCTAGCAATGACAGAGGTTGCTGGATGCGCGGATGGGAAGAGGCAGACCAGATCCAGTGGGCTGCTGGAGACACTACTGAAATCAGCTAATTTGCCATCTGCCAGCTCTTTGCCGTCTGCTAGCTGACGGCAAAGAAGCTCTTTGCCATCAGCTACCAAAAAGCAGACGGCAAAGAAACGGCAGACGACAAAGAAGCTCTTTGCCGTCCGCGAGATCTTTGCCGTCTGCCAGCAGACGGCAAAGAATCTTTGCCGTCAGCTTGCAGACGGCAAAGAGAGAGGTGGCCCCCACCCCCTGCCCATTTGGGACGGCAAAGAGGCAAAAGGGCGGACGGCAAAGAGAGGCGGACGGCAAAGAGGACACTATCTAACGGCCCGTACCCCCCACCCCCTCTCTGTTCTCTCCTCGCCCCGCCACCACTTCCCACCCCACCGCCGCCCGCCGCGCGCCGCCGCCTCTCGCCCCCGCCGCCGCCGCCCCGTCGCCCCCGCCGCCCCGCCCCCCCGCCGCCCCACCGCCCCGTCGCCCCCGCCGCCCCGCCCCCCCGCCACCCCACCGCCCCGTCGCCCCCCCGCCCCGGCCCCCCGCCGCCCCGGTGCCCCGCCGCCCCGCGCCCCACCGCCCCGGGCCCGCCCGCCGCCGCCCCAGGCCGCCCCCGCGCCCCGGCCAGCTCCTCCACCGCCCCGCCCCCCTCCTCCACCGGCCCTGCCCCAGGTGAGCCCCCCTCCTTTTTTTTCTATTTTTTTCCTTTTTAGTTTTAGTTTAGTTTTAGTTTTAGTTTTAGTTTTAGGTTTAGTTTTAGTTTAGTTTTAGGTTTAGATTTAGTTTTTTCCTTTTTTTTCTGTTTTATTAGTTTTAGTTTTATATTTAGTTTAGTTTTAGTTTTAGTTTTAGTTTTAGGTTTAGGTTTAGTTTTAGGTTTAGTTTAGTTTGAGGAAAGAAGAAGAAGAAGAGAAAAAGAGGAGAGGAGGAGAAGAAGAAAAGGAAAAAGGAAAGGAAGAAGAAGAAGAGGAGGAGGAGAAGAAAAAAGAAGAAGAGGAAGAAGAAGAAGAAAAAAGAGGAGAGGAGGAGAAGAAGAAGAGGAAAAAGGAAAGGAGGAGGAGGAAGAAGAAGAAGAAGAAGAAGAAGAAGAAGAAGGAAAAAAAGGAAGAAAAGGAAGAACAGGAAGAAGAAGAAAAGGCAAAAAGAGGAAAAAAACCCTGACCCGACACGGCACCCCGACCCGACACGGCACCCCGACCCCGACCCGGCACCCCGACACGACACCCCGACCCCTAGACCCCGACCCCGACACCCCGACCCCGACCCCGACACGCCGACCCCGACCCCGACCCCGACACCCCGACCCCGAGCCTGACCCGACACCCTGACCCCGACACCGACACGGCACCCCGACCCCGACCCGGCACCCCGACCCGACACCCCGACCCCGAGACCCCGACTCCGACACCGACACGACACCCCGACACCGACACCCTGACACACCCTTACCCCGACACCGACACGGCACCCCGACCCCGATCCGACACCCCGACCAGACACCCCGACCCCGAGACCCCGACCCCGAGCCTGACCCGACACCCCGACCCCGAGACCCCGACCCTGACCCGGCACCCAACCCGACACCCCGACCCCGAGACCCCGACCCCGGGCCTGACCCGACACCCCGACCCCGACACTGACACGGCACCCCGACCCCGACGCGACACCCCGACCCCGAGACCCCGACCCCGACCCCGACACCCCGACCCCGAGCCTGACCCAACACCCCGACCCCGACACCGACGCGGCACCCCGACCCCGACCCGGCACCCCGACCCGACACCCCGACCCCGACACGGCACCCCGACACCGACAGGACACCCCGACCACCGACACCTCCCGAAAAGGTGTTCTTTGGCCTTCCAGAGGCCGACGGGGTCATATATTTGTGAATTATTAGTTAGGTCATATATTTTTTGATTTAGTTATGAAAAACATCATATATAATTGTGTTGATCGTGTAGTTTTAAATGTGCAGTTGTTTCATCGCTGCGAGGTTTGGTGTTCGACGACCTCGCCGTGCGTTTGACGAGCTCTGCCCCTTCGTTCGTGGGTGAGCACAAATGACAAGTCCTCCTCCCCCATTAATTATTTGATCTATTCCGATGAAACTTGATAGCTAGCTATATATGTGTCTTGATTCATCAGTATGCGTAACCAATATGTGTCTCCCGTTCGAAAGCGTCATAGTTATAAATATGCTTGCATTTGCATATTTATAACCTTGATTCTTTTGAATTGTCCAACGCTATCCATGGACAGCCCGAGTATGTGTAGATTGGGTTCGTTTTCCCATATGCTTTGCTCCGGATCCGACGCATATATTTCGTCAGTGCCTCCCATGTTGTTCTCCGGGTACACATCCTCTCTGTTTATTGCAGAGACGTGTATCAGGTGAACAGCGGGGAGGTGCTGCCGAAATTTTGCGTCGGATCCGGAGCATAGCACGGGAAAATAAACCCAATCTACACATACACGGGTGGGATTAGGACCTATCATTACCTATTAGAGTGTAGGTTGCATGGACCTAATAAAATTGACAAAGTAGATCAACTGATGAATATATACATGGTGAATTACATATATAATTGTTGTGTGTCTAGTAGCTCTGAAAGTCAAGATGAGTGACCGTGCTTGGATGTATACCGGTCACACTGGTCAGAACAAATGGAGCGCTGAATGGTTCACAAAAACTAAGGGGTTTGTGCAAGCCGCATTTGCAAATGGCCAAAAGAAAACCTGGTGCCCCTATTTCCGGTGCGGCAATTGGGAAAAGAAGACAGAGGCTGAAATGGGCAAACACCTGCAGAAGAGTGGTTTTACGCCCGATTATACGGTGTGGACATTTCATGGTGAGTCTGCCCAACGTGACCGAGCTGAGGTGGATCGTCGTCGCACCGACGAGCTTGGTACCGGGATGGAAAACATGGTGCAAGGCTATGATGATGCTCGGGATTCGGACGAGGAGATGGAGGAATCTGCAAAGGCCTTCAATGAAATGTTGGAGTCTTCGAAACGTCCGCTCCACGAGCACACTGAGCTTTGTCAGTTGGATGCCATCTCACAAGTAATGGCTCTGAAGGCTCAGTTCAACTTGGGCAGAGAATGCTATGATGCAATTATGATAGTATTTGGACGCTTTCTACCCAAAGGCCATGTAATGCCTGCAAACCTGTACCAGTCGGACAAAATCCTCCGTGCACTGAAGATGCCCTATGAGAAGATACATGCCTGTGAGAAAGGATGTGCCTTATTTAGGCTTGACTGTGCGGACTTGAACGATTGTCCCATTTGCAAGTCTTCCAGGTATATTGTGGTAGACAACGGTATGGGTGAGAAGACACAGACCAAAATCCCCGTTAGTGTTCATCGGTATATGCCAATCGTACCAAGACTTCAACGTCTTTTCATGGTCGAAGAGACGGCCAGACAGATGACATGGCACAAAATAGGCAAAAGAACCGAACTAGATGCAGATGGGAATCTGATGATGGTACACACATCGGATGGTGTTGCGTGGAAAAAGTTTGATGAATTACATGCTGACAACGCGGCAGATCCGAGGCATCCTCGAGTCGGCATCAGCACGGATGGGTTCAGTGTGTTTGGTATGACGGCAACCCAATACAGTTGTTGGCCCGTATTTGTCTTTCCACTCAATCTCCCCCCGGACAGATTATGCAAAGAAAGAACATTTTCCTGACGTTGATAATTCCAGGACCCAACTATTCGGGCAAAAATATGAATGTGTACATGCAGCCGCTTAAGAACGAATTGCAGGAAGCTTGGGATAATGGGTTCAAGACATACGACGCCTTTAGCAAACGGAACTTCATAATGCGTGTCTGGTACATGTACTCGACGCATGACTTGCCGGCGTATGCGCTATTCGTTGGCTGGTGTGTGCATGGAAGGTTCCCGTGCCCCACATGCAAGGGAGCTCTTGAGTTTCGTTGGCTTCAGGCCGGTCGCAAGTTTTCTTGCTTCGACATGCATAGACAGTTCCTGGATCCTCGCCATAAGTTCAGGAAAGACAAGAAGAACTTCATCAGGGGTAGAGTTGTCAAAAACTCTGCACCACCTGCATTGACAGGCCAACAGACCCTGGATCAGTTAAATGCTCTCGAGCCAGATCCACAACGTCCAGGGTACTTCAAGGGGTATAATACTAAGCACGCGTGGACTCACAAAACATGCTTATGGGATCTGCCTTACTTCAAAGACCTCCTTTGCCCACACAACATCGACGTGATGCACACTGAGAAGAATATCGCCGAGGCACTTTTTGGTACATTGTTCAGCATAGATGGGAAGTCAAAGGATAATACTAAGGCTAGAGTCGATCTGGAGGCGCTATGTGATAGGCCATTACACAACATGAAAGAACCGAAAGGAAAGCAGAACTGGACGAAGCCAAAGGCATGGTTCAATCTTGGAAGGCCAGCTATGAGGGAAATTCTCTTGTGGGTGCAATAGCAGTTGATGTTCCCCGATGGGTATGCAGCGAATCTAAAGAGGGGAGCAAATCTTGATAAACTAAAGATATTTGGTCTCAAGAGTCATGATTGGCACATATGGATTGAGCGGGTAATGCCGGTGATGTTGCGTGGCTTCATCCCTGAGGATGAATGGCTAGTACTGGCAGAACTCAGCTATTTCTTCCATGTTCTTTGTGCGAAAGAACTATCGCCTGGCGTGCTAGAAGAAATGGAAGAGTTGGCGCCGGAGTTGATCTGCAAGTTAGAGAAGATCTTTCCACCGGGCTTCTTTAATCCAATGCAGCATTTGATTTTGCATCTCCCGACCGAGGCAAGATTGGGGGGGCCCGTGCAAAATCGTTGGTGCTACCCAACTGAGAGGATGCAGAAGACGCTTCGAGAAAAATGTAAAAATAAACGTAGAATTGAAGCATCGATGGCTGAGGCATTCATCACAGAGGAGGCGGCAAACTTCGTAACAGTGCACTACGAAGCCAAAAATCGTCATTTGCATAATCCGAGGCCTCGGTACAATGCTGACGAGCCTAAAAAGGGTGGATCCAACCTCAGCCTATTCAAAGGGAATCTTGCACCAACTAGTGTTTCACATCCAGTATCTTTGGATAACGAAGAATGGTGGACCATTTCGTTGTATATCTTCAACAATCTGATAGAAGTGCGGCCGTACATCGAGTAAGTTCTCGGTACATTGTTTCGCAACTTCTATTTCCTTTGAACTACTCTTATTCCTGGATATGTCGTACAGTTGATACGTCACCATATTCTCGTATGGAGCGGAGATCCAAAAGGATTCCGTCGAAGAGTATGAGCTTCTCGCAAAGCAAGGAGGTGGTTATCCCGGTTTCATCTCTTGGTTCAAACAAACGGTAATTTCTATTAGACAATTTCATTTCATTAGCTAATTTGTGCATAATGCAACAATCCTTTCATATTAAACTTGTAGGCTAATTCAGAGTCTATGGATGCCGAATTGAGACAAGTCGCTAATGGTTTTGACTATAAGGTCCGTTCATTTGACAAGTACGACATCAACAGGTATCGCTTTCGTACCTATGGCAAAGAGCTATCTATGGCCGACCGAAAGTCAACAAATTGTTGTGTATCTGCTATCGGCGAAGGAGGTACCGAGTATTATGGGAGAGTTGAAGCAATTTATGAACTTCTGTTCTATGGTGAAAACCCACCGAATGTCATAGTCTTCAAATGTTATTGGTTTCAGCCGAAGGAGACTAGAAGGACTCATGAACATGTAGGGCTAGTTGAAATCAACCAAAGCACTCATCTAGATGTTCCTGATGTCTATATTATGGCTCAACAGGCGACCCAAGTATTCTATCTACCGTGGGCCTGCCAAACTAATCCAAATCTGAAAGGTTGGGATGTCGTTTATGAAGTGCCGCCACGTGCTAGACTTTCTCCCCCAAAGGAAGAGGATTATGAACCTCACATTAACCCAGACACATATGAAGGAGAATTCTTCCAAGAGACACGTCTTTCCAAAAAGCGTTTCAAGAACCGCTATACTTCACCCCAAAACATTGAAGTAGACAGCGACAATGAATCCGACATCACCCCAGAGGAGGAACAAGAAGAGCCGGAACAAGAAGAGGTTACTGCTGCGGATGACCTGTCAATGCTTGACCGATTACGTCAAGGTGGCCTTGCACATGTTGATGCCAATGAACCCTATGAGCCCGTCATTGATTATAGTGATGATGATGATTATGCATTTATTGATGATACTGATCGAGATTATTAGTAGTGTCAGGTATTACATTTTTTTATGTTGTACTTGATGATGATACACTTAAGTGATACACATATTATTATTCATGTCGGTCTTTTTTTATGTTGTACTAATTTCGTTTACTGTTTGTCATGGGAGGTGTTGAAAGATGGTGGGCGCTGGTCGGGAGCGTGTTCTGAGGTCTTCCATTCCAGACGCACCTCTCCGCCGAGCGTTGCTGGACAGTATGGCCACACCGCCGGGCCCTTCTTCGTCGACCGCGGTGCCCAGCAGGGGACGAGGTAGGAAGAGAGGAGGTGGGGCACGTGGTCGTGGGAGAGGAGGTAGGGTGACTGCTACGGCGCCTTCCTCGCCGCCACCCCCAGCCGTTTCACCCGAGCACGTGACTACTAGGGTGGACTCGTCCGAGGAGGAGGCTACACGGACTCCGGTCCATGAGCCTCGGGTCCACGGGTCTTGGGCCCACGAGCCTCGGGTCGACTGGCCTTCGGCCCACGAGAGTTCGGACCACGTGACTCCGGAGGAGCACACGTCCGGATGGGGTACCTGGCCGAATCAGGCCGAGGAGCCGAGTGGCCATGCTGATGATGGCGGGGAGCCGACTGATCTTGAGGAGGGGGGCACCGTCTACCAGCGTGGTGCTACACGGCTCCCGTCCGTGCCGGTGACCCGCGAGCAGAGGTGGTTGATTTTCCCTGATGGGGAGAGGTACGTAAGTGCATTTAATATTTTTGTACCTTGTGCATTCACGTTTTTTCAAATAACTAATGCGTTGGCCTTGTCATGCTGCAGGGGTTGGGACCACCATCATAGTGTCCACCGGCCCAACTCCGTCCTTGGAGTTCTTTGCCGGCAAAACTTCCCGGGGTTTGTCACGTTGCCTGGTGAGGGTCAGCCTCCAGAGCTTGGATTGAGCTGGGAGCACTACGTGGCTGCCCCGGCCCTGCCGGATGAGATTATCGACGGTGTCGTGTGCGACACGAGGGCAGACATGGTGATCAGAAAGTTCTGAGTAATTTCTCCTTTACACATTTAAAAATCTTCAACTAGCTAGTTATTAATTTTACTAATCAATATTGTCTCATTTGATTGCAGACATTCTACAGGTGTGAGGAGGGATACGAGGAGGACGCGGCACATGTTATCGAGAACGTCTGCAAGCGCCTACTCCAGAACTTACGGCACGCGGCTCGGGTGCAGGCTGTTCGAGACTACTACGCCTTGCGTGGTATCAAGAAGACCAAGCCGGCGTGCCGCGATAAGTTCCTGAGTAAGGAGCAGTACATGAAGGTAATTCTCAAGGCCTTCTCTACTTAAGTTCCTTCATTTAGTAATTCTTAGCCGTAGCGCTCAAGTTTCTATTTGCTAACTTAGGCGCCTCCGAGATGGTGTGCGGATCGGATGGATTGTTGGGAGGTGTTGGTCAATGAGTGGTGCTCAAAACAATGGCTAGCCCTGCACAACGAGGCCAAGGACAAACGTGCCCAAATGGAAGGTGTGCCACACCATCAAGGCAGCTCCAACTTATATCAGTTCGGGCGCAACTGGGTATGTGGTTTGCTTCATGATTCATGCAATTCATTCATCATGCTAGCTTGAGCCCTTTAATTACTAATTTTCATTGTTTCTCTCTTTCAGGCACGCTACAATAAGGCGGATAAGGTGCCAGAGGTGTACGACCGGTATGCCATGGCCCACACTGCCTCTTTCAAGAAAGTCAAGGCTTTCTCTCAGTCTGACCTCGATGATGCAAACAACTTCACCAACATCTCCTCCCACAACAAGCTCGTGAGATATAGAGATGAGGGGAAGGCGAGGAAAGGGGAGGACTTTAACCCGAGCCAGGGTCCCATTGATCCAGAGCTGTTGATGATATCTGGTGGCGGGAGGTCCCATGGCTCCATAGCCATTGGAGATGGACTTATCCGTTGTCCTAGCACTCTCTCGGAGATCAAGGTGCGCCAGTCGAGCTCTGCTCCTGAGATAAGGCCTCGTGAATGGCCAGTGCAACTCGCCATCAAGGTTAGTGATACGTACTCAGTTATCTTTCTCCATTACATTGTGTGCGCTTCCATCAATGATTACAAATGGTCATGTGAGTGTTGTTGCAGGCTGCTATACAGAGTGAGAGAGATAGAACGGAGAAACTTCTGGCGGAGGCGGCGGAGAGGCAGCGGGAGTTGGAGGAGAGGACGGCAAAGATGATGGAGGAGGAGAGGGCACGGAATGACATGCAGGCAAGGGCCATGTACGAGCTCCTTGTCGTAAGTTTCTTCTGCAGATTAGCCAAAACATTCATGTAGTGTTTGTCTCATTACTAACTAGTATGACTGAGTCGTCAAAACCAAATGTGTAGTTTGTGTGCGAGAAGACAGGTCAGACCGCTCCGCCGATGCCAGTGATTGCTCCTGGGACCACGGTGAGTTTTATTTGAATGGACATTACTTGCTAGTCTTAACATTTGAGTGTCATCATGCTAACAAGACATTGGAAATGATCTTTGGTGCAGGGTAACTCCAGACAAGCATCGCACGATCCTTCTCCAGCTACCGACACGAGCCACCCCGCTCCTACACCTCCTGGATCTTGGTAAGTTTATCTAGTGTTTTGCTTAACACATGCATAAAGACCTAGACTTAGCTTTATTTCCTCCAATGCTTACCATAATGACCTAGACTTAGCTTCTTCACCTCCAAAATGACTTAATAAGCTTACTGACCTCCAAAACCATCCATTTTACCTAAGTTAGCTCTAAAACGATATGTACTTAGCTTACTTATGTCAAAAATTGCATAATTAGCTTAGTTAGCTCATAGACGATCCATTTTACCTAAGTTAGCTCTAAAATGACCCATTTTACCTAGGTTAGCTTATAAATGATCCAGTTCATCCAAGTTAGCTAAAAAATGACCCATTTTACCTAGATTAGCTCCTAAATGATCCATTTTACCTACGTTAGCTTTAAAATGACCCATTTCACCTAGGCTAACTCCAAAATGACCCATCTTACCTAGGTTATCTCATAAACGATCCATTTCAACTAATTTAGCTCATAAACGATCCATTTCACCAAGTTAGCTAAAAAACTATCCATTTCACCTAAATTAGCTCTTAAATGATCCATTTCACCTAAGTTAGCTCAAAAAGATCCATTTCAACTAAATTAGCTCATAAATGATCCATTTCACCTAAGTTAGCTCAAAAACGATCCATTTCAACTAAGTTAGCTCATAAATGATCCACTTCACCTAAGTTAGCTAAAAAACGATCCATTTCACCTTAGTTACCTCAAAAAACGATCCATTTGACCTTAGTTAGCTCATAAACGACCCATTTCAACTAAGTTAGCTCATAAATGATCCATTTCACCTTAACTAGCTCATAAACGACCCATTTCAACTTAGTTAGCTCATATATGATCCATTTCATGTAAGTTAGCTCATAAATGACATACTCTTCTTGTTCTAGTCTTCTTCTTGTTCTACTCTTCTTGTTCTAGTCTTCTTCTTGTTCTACTCTTCTTCTTGTTCTACTCTTCTTGTTCTAACTTTCTTATTTTTCATTTTGCAGATTTCATTCACTTGATGAAAGCTTGCATAGATGGAGTGCTCCTTATCCCTTTCTCTGTTTCTTCTGTATCGTTGAACTATGCATGTATCGTTGGATGAAACTATTGTAATATATATGGTTGGATGCCTCTATGTTGATATATATGGTTGGATGATGAACTTATGTGTTGGATATCTTATATGTTTGCTTTGTAATGGCCTTTTGAAATATATCTATATATGTCATATATATTTGTGATGAAAATTGTTGGATTTAATAAAAAACAGATAAAAGAGCCAATATGCAGGCTCTTTGCCATCTGCCACCGATGGCAACGGGCTCTTTGCCGTTTGCCGCGGACGGCAAAGAAGCCACGTGGCATCCAGCTGTGCTTCCTGGGAGCTGACCCATTTGGTCAGTTTGCCTACAGTGGCAGACGGCAAAACCTTTGCCATCAGTGGCAGACGGCAAAGAACCTGCCATGTAGTGACGTGTAGATGACATCATACGGCTGACGGCAAAGAAACTAGAAATTTTGCCGTCAGCGGCAGACGGCAAAGGCCTGCCGTTAGCCACTTAACGGACTGACAGCGCAATTATTGCCGTCTGCTCTCTTTGCTGTCCGCCGCGTTCTCTTTGCCGTCCGCCGCAGACGGCAAAGACTTTGCCATCAGTAGCAGACGGCAAAGAAACTGTTTACCAGAGCCTACGTTGCCGGAGCCTTTTGCCGTCCGTGGCTGATGGCAAAGCTCTTTGCCGTCCGCCGTGGCGGACGGCAAAGTAGCTGATTCCTGTAGTGAGAGGGACCGGATCTGGGGCAGAGCAAGGCGGCAGTATGGGGTTCGTCTTCGCGGCCAAGGAAGAGAGCTCCTGGTCGTCCATGGCGGGGACCTGCATGAGCATGGCCATGGAAGGGTGAGTCAAACCAAAGGGAGAGACGAAAAAGAGAAACAAGGTAGAGAGGAAGGAGATGGAGGGAGTATAGCAGGGCTGGTTGCCGATGGTGAGACCCTCTGGTGTGGTACCAAACGCGGGGGAAGACCGGCGAGCACCTGGACGACTGTGGCGCGAGGCGGCGGCCTCCTTGGGTGCCATGGAGGAGGAATGGCGCATCAGTAGGAGCACCATGGGCGAGACTAGGAAGAGTGGGGGAGAGGTACGGGAGAGAGGAGGGATTCGGGGGTGGAGATGAGGGATTTCATGGCAGTTAAAGAAGTCGATAATTAGTAGCAGGGCAGGGTATATACCCCACATTAGTACTATGGCCCGTCCGGGGGGTACGATGGGGACCACATTGTAGCAGTGCGGCTTCATACCCCGCGCTACTACTATGGCCTGTCCTGGGGGGGGGGGGCATGGTGTGTACCACTTAGTAGCAGCGCATGGTTTATATCCGCGCTACTACTATCAACTTAGCAGCAGCGCGTGGCAGCTACCCGCACTCATACCAAGTGGTTACCAATAGGGGTTTTCCTAGCAGTGTATTGACATTTGAGACAACTTTATGGAACTGCTAATTGTCAGGTTAAATCTTTACTGTTACATATAATAGTCCAATCATTCTTGACTGTCATTCCGTATATAAGAAAAGCATGTCTCTTCACACAGAATTTATCAGTAATCTCCAACAATTATTTGTGTAGTATAAGACCAACATTAAGGTTGACTTCGACAAAATTAGAGAGGTCTTACACAGCTGAATACCTTTATGACAATCTGCTTCTTTTGCTCTTCCACGACATCAAAGACAATCCGTAGAAGAGTACTAGCTAGGTTCCTGCCATGGAGCAAATAAAGATGATTTCGTGAATACCAAGCATTGTAAATTACCTTTCAAAAAGGTATTCCCTCTGATCCATAGTAAGTGTCGTGGTTTTTGTTCAAATGTGAACTAAAATCACGACACATATTATGGATTAGAGGGAGTACTACACTACTAAGACCTGACAAGGTATAGAGCAGAGAAAAGTACAACTAAAACATATTGTACACCACCTATCAGGATATAAGTATTGACTCAATGTTTATTTGAAACATGTGTTCACTGTACATTGTGGCAAAAAACCATGCGTGTACGCTTCAATTCTGAGATGAGTATCTTTAATTTTCAGTACTAGTCATTGTGCAAGTTTCAGCAAGTTTATCATCCACTACTGTAATAACTACAATACGTCCAAATATCTTCTCGATTACGAAATACTAGTCATCGACCCGTACGCCTGCACGGGCTAGTTATGTGTTTTAATCACTACATACTAAATTTATCTTTTATGTTTATTAAACACACAATATATACAAATTCATATTGGTGGCCATTATGATTATAGATGTAAAATATTACTACTAAAATATTGGACGGTTTACATTGATTTTCGGAGGTAGAATATCAACTTATCTATTAGTGCCCCATCTAATTGGTGGTAGCGGTTGGGGCTTTGAAACAAAAAGGAGTCTTCAAACATAAGGGATGGTGAGTGTGCCATTCATGTTAATTTAGTGCTACTAACCATATGCATTGAAAGAGAAATGTTAGTTGTAAGTGCGAATAAAAAATTTGCAGCCATCTTATATATTTTGTTGACTTTATGCACTCCAAAGTTAGGTAAAAATCAAGAGTACTATTACTTCTTATTCTCACAACTATAAAAGAATGTTAATTTATTTAACTATATAAAGAAAGGTGTGACAGCACCCGGGCGCCCCTACACCCTCAGGAGCAGTAAATTAAAAAAATCTGAAAAAAATTAAAAAATGAAACTTAAGGTCACACTATGGTGTTATATGTGATAGAAGGTCGAATGTTACGGACATAAAATATTGCCAACGTAATTCTTCGTCATAAGACACCTAGCACTGCAGAGTGATAAAAACCGCAGTCCCAACTTCATCTATATAGTACTACAGCAGTGGATCCCATATTGGAGGGAATGATAATGAGATTGTTTTCATGCAAAGACAGTGATGAGAATTAGTACATGTTCAACAACAACAACAAATCATAATGGTCACACCATGGTCTTCGTATATGCAATAGAAGGTCAAATGTGTATCAATCTTTGGGTTAGATAAGTCTACAAGCAATTACAAACTTTGATAATTATATAATATCTAACAGCAGAAACGACTACAAACTATAAGCCCAGGTACCATTTTCGGATTAAGCAAACACAACATCTTGCTGCCACCAAGAATGCAAATCAAAGTAATTCCCTTTCTACATTTCTCAAACTTCCATGTCAGTCAGCCTGTATTTTCAATTTTGGAGCTGTCCCCTATGGTACAGTCCATAGGTACAATCCTATGCATGTTTCGCAAGCCAACATAGCAACATCATCCAGCTAACTGAAGCGAATAATCATAGGGTATTGAAAAAGAAAAATACTCACTATAAGATATAGAAGGACTGAAACTGCAAAGAAAAATGGGTAAACAATTAAGAGAATTTCATAATAGAAACCGCAGAGAAAAAAAGTGAAATAATTCAGATAATTTGAAGAGAAGCTTGCTCCAGCCAAATGCAACCTTGCCATCATATGCACATCTCTTGAAGCTAGGGAAAGTTCACCATGCATGGCACTTGTTCGCTTCTGGCCCAGCGAGTAATATAAGAATCTTTGAAAAATTTGTACTAAAAGTTGGGCTTAGGCCTTTTCTCTAATATCACCAATCGAACTACAAATTTTAGATCCAATTTGTTCTGAAACATATAGTATTTAACTTGGCTCAGCGATTAATTCTGCCTATGAGAAAAACAATCTGAGTAGAGCCTGAAAATCGAGCCTATTTAGGGATATAAACAATGCTGGCCAACTACCACTACATAGCTATTTTATTGGTCTACCCATATGACCAGTCTTACGCCAGTTTTCACCCTCTCTAGAAAAGGGCACATTTAACCAAATACACAGTTTTGTATAAATAATAAAAATTATATAGAGTACTCCATTTGAAACAAAAAACAATCCATAGATTACATGTAGATAGATTTCCTTATGAGTAAAAAAAGGATATATTTTCCGGTAGATCTGTGAGATGGATAAAGGTATAAGGTATAAAAACTGCCGTTCAGATGCGATGAACCGTGCTTTGTATGCCTTGTCTTTGTTCATATATAAGAAAGGAAATTAAGCACGCAGCAGGGTGTAGAAGAAACATGTATTGCATCGTCGGGTCTTGAAGTTCGATGTGCCTACTTCTGGCCTGCATCTTCCAAGTTTAATTGCAGTCTCCTCGGGTCTTGAAGTTGAGGGGATTGAACGCCTTCTCAGCCAACATGGATTGCATCGTCGTTGGGGAGTTGGGGTAGTGGAGATTCAACATGGATGAAGATTGGAAAGAAACTGGTTGGAACACTTTTGGGGTAGTGGATATTCATCATGGCGTGAAAACTACAGATTAGATAGGAGGAAGAGGACCAGATGAGGAGGAGAAGCGCTAGGGCTCTGTTTCTCTCGCCGATAGGATTGACGGAGGAAGAAGGCTGAAAGGAGAACTTTTTTTCCTTCTAATAAAAGTGTTGCACATGGGACAGCAGCGTAGTTTTTTTTCCCACAATAACATTGGAGATGTGAGTAGTCTGTTATAATATGCATATACACCAGCCTGACAAATTACATGTTTTTTCTGAGTTGGTGATGCAAAATATAATTTAAATAATGTCATATACCAGAGCACATTTCAAAGAAAGAAATAACAAGGGACTGGCTTCATTTGGCGATAATAGTTTTAGTCAAAATATGCAAAGACCACTACGAGTCTGCACATTTAATTTTGCAAAACAACAGAGAGCTTGCAAAAATAAACTTTAACTGGTGAAAGTGGCCCGTTATATTACCTCCGGGCCATAGTTCTGAAATATACACACGAGACCTGCTAAGATAACTACATACAGGCTGTCAGAAATGAATTCATGAAGCATAGCTCCTTGGTTTCAGTTTGACCTGCAAGTTGTACACGCGGATGGCTGAAAAGAAACCCTTCTGGATTGCAAGACTGACTCATCCACAAATTCTAATACCGATTAGTATGAACTTAGAGTTTCAAAGAATTATATAATATATGATTATGATAGAAACTGACATCATTATTTTTGCCACTAAAACCCGAACTTGCACGCTAAATTTACAACGCCTAAAAAACCCGATATGATATGCAAAATATATGTGCGACAACCTAAACCTAAAGATAACATCGTTGTATAATTAGCTAGAAATAGTGGCTAGAGCCTTAAGGACCGTTGCCATCGTCTTTGAAGTGATCATGATAGGGCACAAGAAAACACATTAGTTCTAATCTTATTATCGTTTCAGAATTAACTTTTCATGGATAATGCAACAATAGGTGTTCATTGTGTCTATGTTTGCTCATTTAAATGGTTGAGCCATTTTGGCCATTCGCCCTGTTTCTGAAAGGGCTGATGCGGCATAAACTGATCAAACTTCTAGATCAATGTAACCACTGATGCCTGAACATATAATTATAGATGCGCCAGGAAGATGCAAAGGAAAGTAGTGGCTGAGCCCAGCTCGATGCACCCAGCTACACCCATGCAAGAAAACATAGCAAAACATTTCATGAAAAATCATAAAAGTTATGGCAATGATAATGAACAAATGTTATTGATGCTTGCAAAGTTTGGTGGTCAAAAAACTTCCAGGGAGCACTAGTAGAAAAAGGGTCAAACGTAAAGCACATTAGTGCCGGTTTGAATTTGAGCCGGCACTAATGTGTGCATTAGTGCCGGTTCCAACGACTAGCGGGCCGCTCTCATTAGTACTGGTTCGTGGCGAACCTTTAGCACCGGTTCGTGCCACGAACCGGTACTAAAGTGAGTGATGGTAGGATGTTGTCAGTCCGGGGCCCCTCCAGCGCACCTTTAGTACCGGGTCGTATCACGAACCGGTACTAAAGGTCGTCCTACATAGACCCTCACTACTAGGGAAAACCCTAGCAGTAGCGTTGGTTTTGTGCTCACTAGTAGCGCGGGTAGGCGCGCTACTAATAAGGCGCTATAGCTATTGCTTAGCAGTAACGCGTGCCGCACGCGCTACTACTAGGACAAATAGCTGCACCGCTTGTTCACTCCCACGCTGCTGCTAATGTAACTACTGGCAGCGTGTTTTCTTTCCATCGCTACTAGTATTGTTTTTTATTTTTTATTTTTAGTGTATTTATGCGCCATCGTACAAATATTGGTACAATACCAGTTATGAGGTTTACATCATTATGTCCATAACAATGTGTCAAATGAAGGTGGATTAGGTTCAAGTGGAGGCAATATGTGGTGCATGTCAAAAGTATACTACTAATCCAAACTTGATCTAGTTTGGACTAGTAGTACTTTCGATGTGCACCAAATGTTACCTCCACTTGAATCTAATCCGCCAGCACAAGCTATTTAATCATCACCATAATCATTAGGAACAACAATATTTATTTAATCACCACTAACACTAGCTAATAATAATCATCAGTCATTACCACCAACACTAGCTATTTTATCATCATAGTAATAGTGTAGCACATCATCATCCTTAAACTCATTTATAGCTAATCACTCCTGCTGCTCTCTCTTAAGTAAAACAACATAAAACATGTGTAGCTCTCCTCCTTGATCAAGTTGGAGCATGCAGATGAACCTGTCTCCTAATTTTGGGTAGCACATCTGTTTGCTACCCCCTAGTACTTGTCTGCGCTCCCCCATCACATATCTGGTCTAGTCTTGCACTATTAAGCATTCATCGCTGATCTTGAATGCACTAAAGTAACATGTAGGATATCTCGGCCGTAAGCTAATAATACTCATGGTACCTTTAGTCTCGATCCCATAAGGCACAACATTCATCAGGAGTCCCTGTTGAAGAACATCATATGGTCACATACTTAGCAATGAAGTTTAGCTTCACAGATAATGTATGGAAAAGATGCACTGAGGACAAATAGTAAAAATCTTACCATCCTTCCTAAATAGATGTGACCGTAGTTCATGACGAACACTATTGGTCGCACGTTTTCAGTACTAAGATTTCTAAGTCCAGGAAGAAAATTTGTCTTGGCGGTATCAAGATCCTCAAGCCATGAAACATAATGACTTAGCTCCTCGCAGTTTAGTTCAGCCCAGGGACAGTAGTAGGTCCTGTCTACCAAGCGTTGGACATGTTTGCTTGCACCAAAATAAGCTGACAATACAAATTAGTTGCCAACTATTTTTGAATAAACAATATCAAAGACATAAATATGGTTGAGAAACTTACATTTTGGTGTAACTGGAGGCGCTGCACATCGACCCAGATGTCGGTATTACTTTCAATATCATCTTCCGGATGAATATCAAAGGTGATAACCATATCAGGCTGAAATGCATAAGTCTTGCATAGTGCTTGCCATGTTTTGCATCCAAAACAGGTGTAGTCGTCTGAATTGTATAATTTTGCATGGAAAATATAACCATGCTCGGTCTTCAAATAAACTTTCTTTACCTCCATAGCATGACTGAAACCTATCTTATCCAATACAAAAACTCTTGCATGGCAGGGGATACGCTAGTAGAATAGTAAAAAAAAATATAAGTTGAAGCAAATGAAGCAGATGCCATGCTTAATTACGAAAAAAGACTTGTCGTTGTGACTTACTGTATCCACTTTGAAGTTCTCGTCCAGCTTGATGCTGAAGCGCCTATCATCATCTAGGAAGATTCCGTTGCACAGGCCGCACTCGTCTTCGCAGTATTTGCAAATACCGAAATCCTTTTTGTTGTCAGACATTTCCTATGTTCATAGTTAAAACATTAATTGAAAATCGATAAAAGACAACTACCAGGATACTCAACACACAAATCCGAGGCACTCGATATTTCCTACATATTCTGGCAAAAGTCATGCCAAAATTCACGGAAAAATCCGGCATGACCTTTGCTAAAATAGGATATATCGAGCGCCTGAAATTTGCCGGAACGGAAATGAATCAACATTCCGACAAAACATAGGCCACTCGGAGGTGTAACCTGCAAACATGACCGGCCACTTGGATATTGAGCAACACAAGATATACATTTCAAAATATCTTATAAGACTCAAATTAGCATGCATTCAATAAGCAAAAGTAAATCATCTCATGCGTCCGTACATCGTCGAATATTATCACTAGTACATCCCGAATAGTGTCATACATATAACATCACTAGTACAACTAAAACGCTAGCACACGACGGGTATCGGCGCGGGCGGTGGACACCCACAGAGAAGGAACCATCACGGGATCATAGCTCCAGTGAGATCCCTGGAGAACCTGCCAGGTATTGGAGAACCTGTGCTCCAACACAAATAAGTAGCGACGGACGTGCGCGTCCTCCTCACTGACACGGTGACGCACCACCTCCACGGAGTCCTCGAGCCTCTGGACCATCACTGGCCCACACGACCGCCACCAAAGAAGGTTCGGGTCAACGACAGGTTGGCTCCTCACCAACCTGCGCCCCCTGGTAGGTAGCGCCTCTCAGTACCACCCCGGCGGAGCCTAGTCCCGGACATGGCCCATCTGGTCAAGCAGGTGTCGTCCTCCGCCGACTCGACGACGAGGATGCGGGATAGGCATCGTCCACGTCGATGCGGGAAAATTTCTTTAACTAAAAAATAGCAACAAGTTCTTACTAACTAGTTCTATTAATTCAACTAGTTCTTACTAAAAATAAACTTACTATAAATAAAAATATTCTAGTACCTAATTAGTACCTAGTTCTTACTAACTAATTAGTACCTAAGAACTACTGCCCTAATTACCATCTAATTTGATGAACCTATAGGGGTGGAAAGTGGTAGCGGATATTCCAATTATCCAACTATAAAGTGGAATAAGTGGTCAAATTTTACTCGTTTTATGATTCATCTTAGAAATTTGATTCGTTTCCACCCTTACATGAACCCTAACTCATTTGAGCCGCATCCGCATCTGATTCGTTTCCACCCTAACTAATTTGATGGAGGTAGAAACCCTAGGCAGAGGTAGGGGAGAGGGAGGAGCAGGCGTGCTCACCTCGGGTGCCTGCGACGAGGGAGGGGTAGGCGGTGTCGAGGTCGTGGTCGGGGCTCCGGGGCGGCGTTGAGGTCGGGGGCGGCGTCCGGGGCGGCGTTGAGGTCGGGGTCGGGGCGGTGTCCCGGGCGGCGTTGAGGTCGAGGGCAGGGCCGACGTTGAATCTGGCGTCGAGGGCGGCATGGGGAGAGCACGCGGCGGCCGAGGGGCGACGGCGGCGGCGAGAGTGGAGTTGATTTGGGGGATGAAGTGGCCGTGGGGAAGGACGAACCGCGTGGTTAAGTCAGAAGTACCAGTAGCGCCTTCCAGAAAGGGCGCTACTGCTATGTTAGCTACAGCGCGTTCTGGAATACACGCTGCAGCTAAGGAGATTAGCAGTAGCGCTGGGCCATTATACGCGGTACTGCTAGGTTGGGCTAGCCATGTGCGCCCAGTTCAAACGTAGCAGCAGCGCTTTTCGCTAGTACACGCTACTGCTAAAGTTATAGCAGTAGCGCGATTTATTTACGCGCGATGCTACTAAGTAGCAGTAGCGCTTGATTTTGTACAGCGCTACTGGTAAAATTCTGTGTATAGGCTTTTCCCTAGTAGTGCCTTCGTCCACCCGAGCTCGCTCTATTCTTCCCCTTTCCCCTCTCCTCTCTGTTCTTTTCCCTCTTCCTCTCAAGCTCATCACACATTTTGCCCAAAATTTGTCAAGATTTGAAGGCCCCCATCTATTCAAATGATCACAAAGGTTAGCAACTTTGTCCTTTCATCTCTCATTGCTAGATTAGCTCGTGCAATGCTTTATATAGTGATTGATTTTTGAGTTTAGTAATTTGGGAGGAATTATATATATGTGCTAGTATTTGATTTATATGCAATTTGAGGTGAAAAATAACACTTAGTTTGCATATGTAGGTGTGGTTTACTTAGTACCTTCTAAATCTCCGTCGTAACCACCGTCGATCGTTCGCAACATCCCGTCGCCGGCACCACCTTGTGGTGAGCCTCTTGTTCATGAAGTTTTATATAAAAAAATAATGTTTGTGTGATTTGGATATATAGTTACTCGTATAATTATGTTACCCATACGTTGTTTGTTATACATAGTGCCATGGTTTTGATATCCGTCCCCGTCGGCCCTCGTCCGGGTTATGATTCGGATGTGGTATATTATCTTTTAAAACTATTCATTGCATTTCGTGTTTATGACAAATTATGCCCATCAAGTTGACATAGATATTTGTATGTAGGAGGTAGTTGAACTGGAAATTCTAACCGGCCCTATTGTCGAGAGGTTAAATTTAGTTGAAAGAGAAAACGAGGATTTGAAGGAAAAATTGAAAAGAATTGAGGGGGAGAAGATGGAATTGGAGTTGCATGTTGCCGATGTCGTCGATGATCACAAGATTAAGATGGAGAAAATGTGCTTGAAGATTAGAAAGATTAGAAAATATGCCATTCATAGTAAGGCTTGGTATCATTATGCTGTTGGATCAATTGTTATCTTAGTTGCGATCTTGATCGCATTTGTTGTTGCATTTAAATTCTTTAGCTAGAGAGTTATTTGTTTGTTGCATTTAAGTGTTGTATGATCTTTATGTATGAACTTTATGTATTGTATTAATTTGGTGTTTTCGGTGCTGTGTATTGAAGATGAGCCGGCAATGGATGTACGGTGACCGATGCTCTCCCGAGTTCATTAATGGCGTGCGTACTTTTCTGCTTGCGGCCGAGGCAAACAAGCGGGCGGATGGTTTTATGCCTTGTCCATGTGCTGCTGTAAGAATGGTCACAATTACTCTACGTCAAGAACCATTCACGTACACCTGTTTGAGTCCGGTTATGATGAAAGACAATGAAGAAGAAGAGGACAACGACAACTATCCTGGCCATGGGTTCCCTGAATACGATGATACAACAACGAGGGAAGAAGTTGAGCCGGTAATGCGGGAAGAAGCTGAGCCGGCAATGCGGGAAGAAGCTGAAGAAGAGGCATCGGATGAGCCCGTTGATGATCTAGGTCGGGCCATTGCCGATGCAAAGAGAAACTACGCAAGTGATTTGGAGAAGAAGAAGTTTCAGCGCATGTTAGAGGATCACAAAAAAATGTTGTACCCGAATTGCGTAGGTGACAAGAAAAAGCTGGGCACCACACTGGAATTGCTACAATGGAAGGCAGGGAATGGTGTATCTGACAAGGGATTTGGAAAGTTGCTGCTAATGGTAAAGAATATGCTTCCAAAGGACAATGAATTGCTCGAGACTACGTACGAAGCAAAGAAGGTTGTCTTCCCTCTAGGGTTAGAGGTGCAGAAGATACATGCATGCCCTGATAATTGCATCCTCTACCGCAGTGAGTACGAGGATTTGAACGCTTGCCTAGTATGCGGTGCATTGCACTATAAGATCAGCCGCGATGACCCTGGTGATGTCGAGGGCGAGCGCCCTAGGAAGAAGATTCCTGCCAAGGTGATGTGGTATGCTCCTATAATACCACGGTTGAAACGTTTGTTCCAAAACAAAGAGCTTGCCAAGGCGATGCGATGGCACAGAGAAGAACGTAAGAAAGACGAAAAGTTGAGAGTACCCGCTGACGGGTCGCAGTGGAGAAAAATTAAAAGAAAGTACGGGAAGGAGTTTGCAGATGACGCAAGGAACGTATGGTTTGGTCTAAGCGCAGATGGCATTAATCCTTTTGGGGAGCAGAGCAGCAACCATAGCACCTGGCCTGTGACTCTATGTTTGTATAACCTTCCTCCTTGGTTGTGCATGAAGCGGAAGTTCATTATGATGCGAGTGCTCATCCAAGGCCCTAAGCAACCCGGCAATGACATTGATGTGTACCTAAGGCCATTAGTTGAAGAACTTTTACAACCGTGGAATGGAACAGGTGTACGTGCGTTAGATGAGCACATGGGGGAAGAATTTGACCTAAAGGCGTTGCTGTTCATGACCATCAATGATTGGCCTGCTCTTAGTAACCTTTCAGGACAGACAAACAAGGGATACCGTGCATGCACGCACTTTTTGGACGATACCAACAGTATATATTTGGCTAATTGTAAGAAGAATGTGTACCTGGGACATTGTCGATTTCTTCCGAGCAGGCATCCTGTAAGAAAGAAAGGCAAGCATTTCAAAGGTGAGGCGGATCACCGGACGAAGCCTCGCCACCGTACTGGTGCTGATGTACATGAGATGGTCAAGGATTTGAAGGTGGACTTTGGAAACGGTCCTGGTGGACAACCTGTTCCGAATGACGCTAACGGACGCGCACCCATGATGAAGAAGAAATCTATGTTTTGGGACCTGCCTTATTGGAAAGACCTAGAGGTCCGCTCCGCAATCGACGTGATGCACGTGATGAAGAATCTTTGTGTGACCCTGCTTGGCTTCTTGGGAGTGTATGGGAAGACAAAAGATACACCTGAGGCATGGGAGGACCAGCAATGTATGCACGGAAAAGATGGCATACATCAGAGTCATGCAAGCTACGCTCTTACCAAAGAAGAGAAGGAAATCTTCTTTGAATGCCTGCTCAGTATTAAGGTACCGTCTGGCTTCTCGTCGAATATAAAGGGAATAATAAACATGACAGAGAAAAAGTTTCAGAACCTAAAGTCTCATGACTGCCACGTGATTATGACGCAACTGCTTCCGGTTGCATTGAGGGGGCTTCTACCGGAAAACGTTCGATTAGCCATTGTGAAGCTATGTGCATTCCTCAATGCAATCTATCAGAAGGTAATCGATCCAGAAATCATACCAAGGTCAGAGAATGATTTGGTGCAATGTCTTGTCAGTTTCGAGTTGGTGTTCCCACCATCCTTCTTCAACATCATGACGCCCGTCCTAGTTCACCTATGTGAAGAGATTAACGTTTTGGGTCCTGTATTTCTACACAATATGTTTCCCTTTGAGAGGTTCATGGGAGTCTTAAAGAAATATGTTCATAACCGTGCTAGGCCAGAAGGAAGCATCTCCAAGGGCCATGAAAATGAGGAGATCATTGAGTTTTGTATTGACTTTATTCCCGACCTTAAGCCGATTGGTGTTCCTGAATCGCGACATAAGGGCAGACTGGATGGAAAAGGCACGCTAGGAGGGGAACATATAATATGTATGGATGGAAATTCTCTCACTCAAGCACACTACACAGTTCTACAGAATTCCGCCTTGGTGGCTCCGTATATGGATGAACACAAGAATTTGCTATGCTCCAAACACCCGGAGCGGTCTGATGACTGGATTACACGTGAACAAACCAGGAGTTTCGCCAGGTAGTTGCAGACACGTACCATGCATGACGCCTCTATTGAAGATGACCTGTACTTGCTGTCCCAGTTACCATCTTCGAATATAATGACTTTCAAAGGGTACGAGATAAATGGTAATACATTTTACACGATCGCCCAAGATAAGAAGAGCACCAACCAAAACAGTGGTGTCCGCTTTGATGCAGAAACCAAGACGGGAAAGGAAACATATTATGGTTATATACAGGATATATGGGAACTTGACTATCGACGTGGTTTGAAGGTCCCTTTGTTTCAGTGCAAATGGATCAATATGACACGAGGCGGGGTAACGGAAGACCCGCAGTACGGAATGACAACAGTGGATCTCAACAATATTGTGTATGCAGACGAACCATTCGTCCTAGCCAATGATGTGGCACAGGTTTTCTATGTGAAGGACATGTCTACCAAGCCGAGAAAAAGAAAAGATAAGGAAGCGAATGCATCGTACGATGAGCCAAAGCGGCACATAGTTCTTTCTGGGAAGAGAAACATCGTGGGAGTGGATGACAAGACAGACGTGTCAGGAGATTATGAAAAGTTTGATGAAACTGCTGCATTCACAGTGAATATTGACCCGAGCATCCAGTTAAATGATGAAGATTTTCCATGGCTACGGCGCAAAGGGACACACGCGAAGAAAAAGTTTCACACCCAAAGATCTGGGATGTGATCGGCTTCACTATCATCACTTTCTTCTGTGTTTCACACCCAGGAGAGAATCTCTGTAATAGTTAGGGTAGCTAGTTATGTGTTTTGGCATTTGAAACGCGGAGAAATTTAATGTGCAAGCAAATTCTTTCATGCATTTACTGTTTTTTTAGCTAAATGACCCTGAAATTGAAAAGCATTTGAAATGAACTCAGAAAAGGTTAAAAGTTGGCATGGTATCATAATTTCACCCACATAGCATGTGCAAAAAATAGAGAGGGTTACCGCAAAAACTGGATGCACTTTGTGTACAAAATGGACAATCTCTTTCGAAGTATCACGGTTTCGGACGAAAACTCATCCGTTACAAGGTATTTCATTTTTTAAATAACCTAAGCATTACCAAATTGAATATAATGATAAAACACACTAATATTAAACATAAGAAAAAAGAATCACTGCAAAATCTATTTTCAAAGTTAAGTTATTCACAAACTAGTGATTCACACAAATTTCAAATAATTCAAAATTTAAACTATTCAAATTTGTAAACTACCGGTACTAACAGAAAGTTTGTAATTTTTTGTACCTAAAGCAAAAATATTCACAAACAAACTCTAAATACAGCAAAAAACAAATCTAAAATAAATAAAACAAAAATAAATAAAGCAAAAAAATAAGAAAAAAAAAGCCCACCTACTGGGCCACAGCAGCCTGCATACGACTAGAAACCCAAATTCTGGTTGGGCCAGTATGCAGGCCCGCTAGCCCAGTAGGCCCAACAGGGCATCGCAGAAGAGGTAGGCCCAGAAGGCCTGCTTAAGAGAGGAGCTCGAGACAGCAGCGACGGCGGGGCTTATAAGTAGGTGCGAGTGCCACTCGGCTAGCGAGGTGGGACTAAACTTTTGCGCCCCTCGCGTGGCAGCGCACACCCTTTATTACCAGGTCGTGGATCCAACCAGTACTGAAGGGGGGGGCCTTTACTACCGGTTGGTGCCACGACCCGTTACTAAAGGGGGTGCGGTTCTCGCCGCTTCGCCTGGCCAAAACAGACCTTTAGTACAGGTTGGTGGCTCCAACCGGTACTAAAGGTGGGTTCTATATAAGAAAACACTTCAAAAAAATTGCCAGTTTCTCATCTCTCCCTGCTTCTTTCTCCTCTGCCCCGTCGCCGCCGCCCTTCATCGCCGTCCCCGTCGCCGTCCGTCGCCGTCCCCGTCGTCCCCGTCGCCGTGCTGCGCCCCGTCCTCCCGTCGTCCCCGCCCGGCCCGTCCTCCCGTACGTCGTCCCCGCCCGGCCCGTCCCCGTCCCCGTCGTCGCCGCCCCGTCTCCGTCTCCGTCTCCGTCCCCGTCCCCATCGCCGCCCACCGTCGTCGCGCCTCGCCGGTGACCACACACAGACACATTGTTATAGAATTGTTAGCAATCTTTCTATTTTTTAGTTATAGAATTATTAGAAATGTTAGTTTTAGTTATAGAAATGTTAGTTATATAGAAATATTAGAAATGTTAGTTATATAGAAATGTTTTTTAGTTATAGAAATATTAGAAATGTTATTTTTAGTTATAGAAATATTAAAAATGTTAGTTTTAGTTATAAAATTTAGAATTTGCATATATGAAATCACAATCCATCATTTAAAAAATGTTACTTTACTTTTGCGGCATATAGTATTTGTTGTCGACGATGCCCGGCCCGCATCCTCGCCGTCGACCCGTTCGCGACGACGTCCTGCTTCAGAGGACCCATGTCCGGGACTGGGCTCCGCCGGGCTGGCACTGGGAGGTGCTACCTTCAGGGGCGCGACGCTTGGTGAGGAACCCGGCCCCGGGTCCCGTCGTCGACCCTCATCTCCTTTTGTGGTGTTTGCGTGGGCCACTTTCGGTGCGGAGGGAGCCGGCCCCGCCGGAGGTGGTACGTCACCGTGTCAGGGAGGAGGATGAGCACGTCCATCGTTACATGGCTGCTATGGACGTCAGGTTCTCCAATACCTGGCAGGTTCTTTTGGGAGATCACCTGAGCTATGATCCAGTGATGGTTCCTTCTCTTTGGGTGTCCACCGCCTGCACCTCGGGAACCGCGAGTGGCCTAGAGTACTCTGTAGTATTCGATCTTTATTAGCTTGCTAGCTAGCTAGCTAGTGATGTATTCGATATTATATCTATTATTCGAGACAATGTATTTGAGATTATATCTATTATTCGAGATGATGTATTCGAGATTATATCTATTATTCGAGACGACGTATTCGAGATTATATTCGATGATGCTTATTATGTACTATGATTGATTCAGTTTTTCCTTATTAATTGATTGCATCCATGCATTGTAATTTGAATATATTTCTTTTGGATTAGTTAAACAAAACCTATGGCGGACAATACCGGCAGAGAGGGACAAGAGGCCCTGTTCAATATCATACGCAATCCTCGTGGGCCAGATGATGATCAGAATGAAGAAGATTATGACGGCTCTGAATATCTAAACAACACCGGGGAGGGTGATATGATATTCGATCGCGACGACCGAATTGAGGAAGTCATGAACTATGAACATGACGAAGAAAATGTTGATCTTGAAACAACAAAGACCGGCGAGGTATATATATTTATACAAGCAGGCATCTGGTGATCATCACATGTTTTAAATGACTTGAAGATATATTAATGAATCGATCTTTCTTCTTTCAACCATCCGGATCGAGAAAATCTTCAGGAAACAGGAAACGAGGCCCGAACAAAAAGTTGAAGGAGGGCGTAAAGTACAATATCGAGGCCATCAAACCTAATGGCGAACCATTAGCGCCTAAGAAGATTGCGGACAAGTTCATTCGTCAGTGCGGAGTTCTTGTGAAGGACCAACTCCCGATCTCCCTTCAAGAATGGAGAGAGCCAGCAAAGCCACGTCCAGGAGTTACTTTTGTCGACGACAGACAAAAACTTCTGCTTTGGGAAATGCTCATGGAACATTTCACTCTACCAGATCATTTCACAGATGCATATGTGGAGAAAGTCAAGGACGCTACTCTTAGGAAGATGGCGGTTGCATTCAAGAACCACAAGATTCGTGAATGGGCCAAGTACGTCAAGGGAGGAAGGAAGACTCTAGTATTCGAGGGAACACTAGAGAAGCAAAGTGCTCATTGGGACGATTTCGGGAAATTCAAGGATTCAGAATTATCTAAGGAACGGTCGAGAATAAACAAGGCCAATGCCGCAAAAAAGGATAAGTTCCATAAGCTGGGGCCAGGTGGCTATGCGGTGGGAATGCCTAAGTGGGATAAGTCTGAGAAAGAGATGATGGATGCAGGTGTCACTCCAGAAACATTGAGCTGGCCCCCCAGGTGCAGGACTTGGTTCTATGTGCATGGGGGGGAGTTGGACCCGAAGACAGGCAAAGTTTCGAATAAGGCATGTCTGGACGGAGCCGAAGATAAGCTACTTGTTGTAATAGAAGAGGCTCGATCGGAGGTGTTCGATCCCAACAGAGAGAACGACGAGCTTACGCGTGCCCTGGGAAATCCTGAACACCCGAGAAGAACACGAGGCATGGGCGCTATGCCGTGGTATGAGGGGTTTTCGGACTGGAACGCCGACTACAGAACCCGTGCGAGAAAGAAGATTGCGGAGGAGAAGAAGAGGAAGATGGAGGAGGAGCAGAGGAAGCTAGACTATGAACGCCTTCAAGGCCTAGAATCAGCGCACGCGGACTTGGCAGTCAAATTCCAGCGGCAGCATGAGCAGATCGACTCACTTAGCCAGCAAAGAGGGTCTCAGCAGCTAGCAGATGATCCACCATTGGATAGCACCGTCCCATCCATGCTGAGAAGTAGCGTGGGTTCCGCCCCGGGCGATGCATTGCTGGATAGCTACCCAGTGGATGACATCATGGAGAACACTAACTGCGAGCTACACTTCAAAATGAAGAACATATCCATGAAGGTGACGAACGCCCTTGCTTTTACAAATCCCCCCAAGGCAACCTTCCATTGCAACCCGATTCCAGCGGGCTATGCTTGTGTCTTGGTTGATGAGGTGGTGGACCAATATTCGGGGCTAGAGCTTGACATTCCTGGAGGTGACGATGAGCACACACTGGAAGAGGCCAACCATCGTATCATCCTATGGAGAAAGGATTGCATCATCTTTCGAAGGCCACCGACACCGAGTCATCCGACTCCTCGTCGAAGTTCGCCACCGAGTCAGAAGACTCCCGCTCCTCCAAGTCCACCAACGCGTCAGGCCACTCCTCCTCCAAGTCCGGCACAGCTTGAGGCCACTCCTCCTCCTCCAAGTCCGGCAAAGCATCAGGCCACTCCTCCTCCAAGTCCGGCACAGCTTCAGGCCACTCCTCCTCCTCTAACTCAGCCACATCAGCCGTCTTCACCGCCTCAGCAATCACGGAAGAGAGCCACCTCAGCTATGGTGCGTAGCGGTACAAGTCGAGGTAGTACTGGAGGTACAGGAAAAGGCAAGCAATTTCAATATGGTCCAAGCCTCGCGCCTCTTCCACAGAGGCCTTATGACAAGTCCGAGGAGGAAAACGTAGCCATATCGAAGGCCGAGGTGGAAGCCCATTTTGCACCGAAACCGCCATCGCCGCCGAGGGAGAAAGTGCCTATGGAAAATATTGACCACTTCATTCGTAGGGCTAGAGCACCAGCTCCCAAGCCTGTTGACACAGACTATGAGCGCCACATCAAGAAGTTAAATCGAGCACGTCTACAGAAAGAGGCGAGCTCGAGCTCGAGCAAATCAGCTGGCAAAAGGAGCGGTAAAACCGTTCCCCAACTAGGAGAACAGGCGGCACAATCAATCCCCCCGCTTGTTGTGCCAACAACACATGAGAGTAGGCGCGCCCGATATTATTGTGGGCAAACCGTTAACGTTCCCGAGGTGGGCGATGTGGTAATAACCGAGGAGCATATTGGGCAGGCTGAAGCGATCGGGATTACTGTTGGACAATTCCTCGACATCGAGCCCATGTCTCCGACTAGAGAGGAGGAAATAAAACAGAAATATGTCCGGGGCCAACCTTTGGTCGAGCCAGACGAGGTCAAGAACCTCCCAACGAGAATGTATGAATTGCATCGATGGTACATGGACATTACCAAGATTTCCAATCGAGAGTCCCTCATGGTGAATGTCAAGGAGGAGCATTACTACCATGAGAAAGCTCTGGTCGTTGAGTATTCAGAACTGTTTCAGCTATACAATCAAGACGCACTCGACAAATCTATCATCAGTTGCTATTGTCTGTAAGTGATTTCTTTCTGTAATTTAACTCTCAAGCTAGCTGTAGTGATCATTTTGATCAATCATTACCTGTAATTATCCTCACTATATTCTTTTCTGTGGTATTATGCAGGATGAATATTTATGAAATGAAAAAATGTGGACGTTATGACATTGGGTTCGTTGACCCAAATACCATTAATGAATACACATGGAAATTAGATCCATATTACGAAAAAAGTGTAGAGGAAAGCATGCTAGAGTTCTTCAAGCGACTCAAATACAATGAAGATATACTACTTCCTTACAACTTCGAGTGAGTCACACTGTCTTGTACTACAAATTCTGTTTTTGCCTACTAGCTAGCTACATGTTTTTGCTTACATATGCCCGCTTAATTAAGACATGCAAACGTGTGTGCATGCAGATTTCACTGGATCTTGTTAATCATTAAAGTTGATGAAGGAAAGTTGAAGTACTAGACTCACTACTTAAGAAAGAAAGTGACTACACCATCATGAAGGGGATAGTCAACAGGTAATTTCAATCATTATTAACTATATCTCGGCCTATTTAATTAGTTCGTCATTTCCTGATAACAACTATTTAATAGCCCATTTATTCATTTTCTTTGTCGGCGGGCAGGGCTTGGGCAAAGTTCATCAGGGCCACTGCAGGCCCATGGAACCAAAATCTGAAATGGTATCGACCCCAGGTAAGTAGCTGCCATCTCTTTAATTATCATGCTTGATTAATTATTATCTGATCAAATTCCATTCTCGTAAAGGCCCTGCAGGCGCCTGGGAATAATCTGTGTGCATACTACGTTTGCGAGAACATTCGCATGATGGCATCCGAAAGGAGCAAATCTCAAAGACAGGAGTGGGTACGTTTGTCAGAACACTATTCACAATTTTACACCATTATCGATATCTAGTCACACAACTAATACACATGCATATTGATCTCCTTCTTAATAGTTCAAAGAGGTGCGGGAGAAGCTCCTACCAGAGGACTGCATAGAAGCAATTCAAGAGGAAATAGCGGGATTTTTGCTCGACCAGATCATAGATCCCAAAGGAGAATACTATTACCCGCTACCGCCCCCATGGACCACTTCCAATTGTTATCGTGCTCCGAAGGCACCAATTAGGCTAATGCCACTGGCTCCGAAGGCACCAATTTAGGAGAAATTGTATATATATATATATATATATATATATATATATATATATATATATATATATGTTATGATCGGTTCTACTAGAAATTCTATTTATATGTATGCATAACGTGTACAATATGTAGGATTGTAAAATACCAGCAAACGAAAAAGAATTAAATGGAAAACACAAAATTAAATGAAAAAGAAATCATAAACCCAAAACCCCCCAACCTTTTAATACCGGTTGGTGACACCAACCGGTACTAAAGGGCTCCCTGCAACCGAAGCTGGCTCGTGCCGCGTGGTTGCCCTTTAGCACCGGTTCGTGTTGAACCGGTACTAAAGGGGAGGGGGGGCTTTAGTGCCTACACTTTAGTGCCGGTTACGAAACCGGCACTAAAGGGCCTTATGAACCGGTGCTATTGCCCGGTTCTGCACTAGTGGAGCTCTGTAACAAATTCACAAAGTCTGCTCAAACAGTCCACATACATTTTCAGTAAAAAAAAATCCGTACAAAGCTCCAATAATGTCATTTGACCCCCAAAAACTTTGCAAGCAATTATAACATTTGTTCATAATCATGTCTGCAAAGTTTCAGATTTTTTCGAAATAATTTGCTGTGTTTTCTTGCGTCGTGTTGCAGGGGGTGCACCAAGCTGGGCTATAGAAAAACCTCTTGGCATAATTCCTTTGCATGGCCATCAAAACAAGAGAGGATCCCAAGGACTCCTTCATGAAATATTGCACTACTTGTTGCCCGCTAAAGGTCCACGTCATCCTGCTCCACGCATGACTCTCTACAGCTGCATGTTACAGGGTGTCTGTGAGGTGGATGTCAACTGTGATCCACTTCCAGCAAGGATCCAGAACGTGATCAACACTAACATACTACTTTTCGTCGCCAAAAAAGGATCACTAACAAAGGTATCTCAATAAATGAAACACTTACGAGGCAATATGTTAGAAGACACAGAAAATTCTGAAATGACATTCAATCTGTTGGTTTGATGCTTCTTCTTTTCTAATTAATTTGACTCAACTTGAGACATTTGGATACAAACTGAAAGAGATAAAGATGGGCGTTGGACTGAGCTTCACGGCAATGCCATCCCAAAGCCACTCAGTCCACAACCCCTACATTGCTGCCATGATTGATAGATCTCGTGCCATCCCATGAAGCAACCATGACAGCCTACAGAAAGAAATAAATAAGCGGCCCAGTTGTGTACATACACACAACAACATGGCACATTATTTGCAAGCTGAGGAATCAAGCAAAAACAGGGTTATGATGACAGAATTAACGTTGGGGAACATCAAAGATGGCGTAGTTATTTGCGGGTCAATACGGGCCACATGCCATTTTGGTGGAGACCCTCTTTAAGATGGTCGGTGGCAAGCAGAAGTTCTTCCTTGAGCTTCAGATTCTCCATGAACAAGCGCTGGCGCTCTGATGTATCCTAAGTTTGTACAATTGTCCCTCTGCATTTGAGGCAAGTGCTATTTTGCATAGCCGATATGATGGCTTGCCTTTCTGAATTTAGCATCAGCTTCTCTAACTGAAGATTGCTGGTCTCCTGCCTCAGCGCCTTGGCCTGCATTTATTAATTTCATGTATGCATCATTTCAGTGGTTATTATAAGAGTATGACACCATAGTCATGAGGGTAACATAGTAGTACATAGCAGAAATCGCTAATGGAGCTCGAGCTCCATGGACTCAAATTTAAAAAATTCCAAAATAATATTATTTCATTTGAAAAAATGAAGAAAACAATATGCGCATACCTCTGGATGAATACTACTTGTGTGTGAAGTTTTGTGGCGAAATACATTTTTAAGCGAGTTATACAAAATAACAAAACAATGTATGTCTAGAACATGTACTATTCAGTATAAAAGTGTATGATTTTTTTTGTACAACTCACATCAAAATGTACTTCAATATGAAAGTTTATACACACTATATACTTGTGTGTTTATTTTCATATATTTTTGAATCTTAAAAACTTGATATTTTTTTAAATCTCGCTCTGTGGGGCAAGAGTACGAAAAAGCCTCGCCCATTACATTGTGAGTTCAGATGACAAACAATGATACTATGTTCGCTGGAGCTTATACTAAGTTTCTGCAAAGCTTGCATAACTGCGTGTCGTAGCTGGCCCATGTGGCGAAATCTCATATAATTCACCATGGAAAAGAATAGTATGTACCTTACTGGAGCTGCGATGGTTTTGGAACCAAAACTTGACCTGTTGGGCAGTCATGCCAAGCCTCTTGCTGAGGTTCTTCCGGAGTTTCTCATCTGGATAAGGGGATTCCCGGAAGACACTACATATCATATTAATGAAAATATATCAGTACACATCATCTTCGATAGGTAAGAAACATTGATTGATTATGTATTGTACGCTTCAAGTTGTTGGATTTGTTCTCTGCGGAGACGGTGATAATTGTAGTGCCTTGTCTCCATCCTTTCCTCCCTATGGGTCTCTCCATCGTTGTTTCCTTTGTCTGCAGCAACATCACTGGCATTATCAATCTTTCCCGCATTGGCAGTGCCTCCAAGCAGACCATACATCTCATCATCATGGTTGTTCTGGAATAGGTGGTTGTGTTCAGTTGTCATGAAGACGTCAAGATCATTGCGCACAACATTGTTGTATCGCTGGAACTCGCCATCCATGTTGATCTGTTATCATAAAACAAAATGTTTATTCCCATATATAGAGTTAAAGGTACCAGTGAACTAATATTTTAAGGAAAAACATGTAGCAGTGAAAAATGAAACCACATAGAAGGAAATGTCATACAGAACTCTACATCTCAAAGTACATTTAGATTTTTGTGCCAACATTAGTCGGATGGTACTTCACTTTAAAAATAATTTAAATTTATCCGTATGAGTTTCATAGACCGGTCTAGATGTAAACATGTAGACTTTAATTGTCAACTAAATATATGTTGACATACTTTCCTGGTACCACGATAGTATATTCATGATTTTCTTCTGCTGATTACTTCAATAATTTCAAAACATATATGCCCTACATAGCGAAGCAAAACTATTACTTTCCCATCTCATCAGGTTCTTTTATACTTATCTGGAAAACAATAGCCGATCCTTATATACATTGGGATCAATTTACATATTCCATATAAGTGATATATTTAAATAAGGAGGACTTACGTACGATACAATAAGTTACCAACTAGTCCAACAAATTATAGAAGGGATATATTACTATGTGTGGGAAATCTTATTAGCCATAAATAATAGTATTATAGGCATGATAGTACAATTAGATCTATGAATTTTATCAGATTTATGTTATCTCCTATATTTTACCTTTGGAAGATTAGCCTAGATGCTAGCAAGATTCTTGCCATCTCCCAAGCTAAATGGTAAATATCTACGTTTTACGGGTATCCACTCATTCCATCATGGACCTAACTTCTTTCAAAGTATACATGTCATGACAGATGTCACGGAGTATCCGTGCTGAACTTTAGAAGCTATGGATCCAAGAACAACTAGAGTAAACATGTATAAACATTACTAGATGAACGGTTTCAAGAAATACCGTCAACTTCGGTAGTCGTCTTCCTTCGAACTTCGATAGGCGAACAAGGATGCGAATCTGTTTTGTTCCTACCGAGATATCAAACTCATTCAGCAAAGAATAGCCACAATCATCAGAATATAAAGGCGTGGGGAGCATGCGGAATTTGTGTCACGACCCATGATTAATGCGAGCAATAACTTGTATCCAAATATAAGAATCAGATATCATTCCTTTTAACCATTAGGTCATGGATTATATATATATATATCATAATTAATACTCATTAATCATATATATGGAGTAAATATTGGCACATTGATAAGAATATATTATATTATTAAAACAATAGGAAATTACTGGTTCAGATTATCAATAGAAAAGAACAACTGAGATCCATATATGTGGTTGATCTAAATGACATGCAAGGACATAAAGGGTTCTACTGCCAATACTACATATAGATTTTTTTTCTACGGATTTTTTTCGGTCTATTCATCAACTATGAAGGCAACACAATAGAGAATACCAACAATAAATTGCATCCAAATATAAGGCTCACATACCATGGATTTTGAATGTTGTGGCATGGCCTATATATAGGGCATAATTAATACTCACCGAACATATTTGTGAAGTGAATATTGGCATATTGTAAAAATATATTATATTACTAAGCTAATAGAAAATGGGTGGGTCAGATTATCAATAGCAAAGAACAGCCGAGATCCATAATGTGATGTATATCAAAATGATATACGTGGAGATAGAGAGTTTTTCAGCCAATACAACATATAGGTAGTATGTTTTTTGGGTGGGGATAACTTCTGCTCTATTCATGAACTGTCAAGGCTACACAAAGAACACCAAAAGTAACAAAAAATATAACTAGGTCTATAGACAGCACACACTGGAACGAGACGAAGGCACACCACCGTCGTCGCACCTCCCTCACCATTGCCAAACAAAACTTGTTGTAGTAGATAGTCTGGAAGTCATCATGTTAGTTAAGGACCTACATGACCAGCACACCAGAGCAACAACCATTGCCGATTAAGAGAACAGTAGTTCACGATTAATGAATAAGTATCTGATAGATTTCATACTCCATGCTTGTTTCATTTTTGGAATGCACTATTCTACTTTTCAAACACATTTGAAAGGAGTTTAAGTCTAATGTCAAATAGATTTGTCCCCCCGAGTTTGTTTCATTTTCAGATTGTATTGTTCTACTTTACAAATGCACTTGGAGGCGTTTGAATCTAATTTCAGTATATATTCGCTATAGTTTTCTATCAATGTTAAAACACGCGTCAGCTCAAGTTTTAAACACACACACACACACACACACACACACACACACACACACACAGAGACACATCAATTCAATACATGATTTAGTCTGCTGTAATTTTGAATGCACCTTTGTAAGCTACACTAGTGGATGTCCTTTGCAAATATTCACTTCTAAACCTGGGCTCACAAAAACTAAAGTGTTACTATATTTTAGTTCCATCTGAACCTATTTACGGGCATCTAGACCACACATGAAAATCCAATCAACCAAATTTGTATCGATTAATCCAAATTATGCATTATCATGTAGCATCCATATAAGACTGTAGGGTTTCAATTGGTACGAAAACCATACCGGCATTAGAGGACAACATAGCTCGCTTGTTGCCAAAGAATCACTTCCCTACAACGAAATTGGTATTATTGTTGGGGCTGAAACCACTATGGATTTTGTATACGTTGTTGGATCTGACCTTTCTAGTCCAGAGGTGGAGGTGCTAGGGGAGATCGTGTCTCATCTCTGTGTGGCTATGAGCCGGAAGTGGAAGATATGCACAAATGTATGGAAACCGAGAATTGGACAGGAATCTGACAACGGCTTGTAGAAGAGAAGCGACCAGACCAGCAAGAGAATGTGCAGGGCTATGTCATCGGAACAATGCTAAACCTTTCAGACTGATCAATAGCGCGCCGGACAGACATTTGGGACATGTTTTATTTTTTGTCAAGCAGTGAGACCTTTTCCTTTGGAAAAATCCTTCGTGAGTGTTATAGAAGGTGGAGTTTGCTTAGGAGAAGTGCCCATGATATCGTAAGTTAACATCCTACGACTACAATGAGGTACTCCCTCCGTCCGGGTTTATTGGGCACGTAAGTCAAACCACCAAGACCAAGGAGGTGCACGCATGTAGATATTTAGGAAATAAATCTGCTTTTGCGCTCTAGCTGCCCTATTATAAGGGATAAAAGTAACACAAAATTCTTTAAAATGTTTTGGACATAGCACCAATGGGAAATAACTCCATTTTATTCATTACATCATCTCGAAAAAGAAGTACTAAAGTGACAAGAGTTTAAATAGTTATATAGAAGCTCTTAGCTTATGCAAATTTATTAATTTCTATACTCTTCATAGCTTTTTAATTGGAAGAAAACATGCATGGAGTTGTAGCAAGTGCCCAGCTAGAAAACATATTTTCTGAACAATAATTTGAACTTAGCACCAAAGACATGATACACTTCTAATCAGTTCATGCCTTCAAGAGCTTTAGTCAAGTAATCAACCACATCAATTATCTTGAGAAAAACAATCCTTAAGGATGTAGCTGTCAGGCTGTCCATACAGAAATATATATGACTTGTTCAGGTCGTAACGAACTATGAAGATAAAATAAATCTACTGGGAGTGTGTACCTGTTTTGAGTGTCTACCACATCAATAGACATTGATGATGCCATTGTTGGACAAAAAGATATATGATTATTGCTATTGTTTCTCCTAAAAAAGGCTATGCTAGCAGCAGCCACGGTATGAACAATTGCTTGTCTACGGTTCAAAAAGGAAAATACTATTGCTTGTCTCCAGCAGCTCGATGTGTTTGGTGCCGTGTTTGTATGTCCCACAAATAAGAGTATACGACCTAGCTTCTGCCGCATGCATCTCCATACCTGTGTGCCACAAAAATTGGAGAAGATCATCAGATCAAGAGACAATAGTAAAGAACACATGTACATGTACCAAGCTTAATTCCTAAGCAGGTTCATTGATTTTGGCCCACTGGATGCGATAGTATGTACTGTTCGTAGATGTAACACATATCAATTTCTTCTGGCTTCATACACAGTCATGATCGATGGCATGAGAACCGTCATGAAGCGTCGGCCAGCTTTGGCCCACGAAGAACGACGAAGCAAGTTAACTTGAATTCTTCTCCATGCGATCATGCGGAAGCCCATCCAGCATGATGCCGCGTAGATGCTGGCTCTATTGAACATGCACGTACATAACCTTGATCAGAGCGCATACTCGATTAATCTTTGCGGCTGTAAAAGCAAAGTATGTCTCAGTAGAGGTGAACGTACACAACCTTGACTGGACATGCACTTGATTAATTTTTGGGCTGGAAACATGGTGGAAAGAGAAGAGGCCAAGGAGGAGATGGCGTGACATGGGGACATGAAGAGAGAGAACGCTCTATAGGGAGAGATAGATTGTTTAATACCTTCTGGAGTCTTGAGAAAAAAACATATTTGATTCCATCTGGACTCTTGCAAACATCACGGTGCAAGAATACATCTCGGCTATTGATGTTTTAATCCAACGGCAAATAACTATTTAGATATGAGGATTAACGTGGCGCCTCGTATGGTGCATCCAATTAGTTAATATATAGATAAGATGGTCCTGATTTGAAGACCCTTGACGCCCCTCCAGTCATGCTTCTCTATCAAGTTTTGTGTGCAAGAATCATTCTGTAGGTGAAACGAACAGAAAAGATACCACAACTGTCATTTCCCTGTACATAGTTCTGGGTATAGCGAAAGTTTTTTTATCTATTCGATCAGGTATGGGAGGAAGTACGAGCTGGTTTTCTTGGCTATGTCGTACATCGGTACATGTGGGGTTATATTCCGTGCGTGCTTTCAATGGCGGCGACGGTTTGATCTAGCAATGACAGAGGTTGCTGGAGGCGCGGACGGGAAGACGCGGACCGGATCCAGTGGGCTGCTGGAGAGGGACCGGATCCGGGGCAGAGCAAGGCGGCAGTATGGGGTTCGTCTTCGCGGCCAAGGAAGAGAGAGCTCCTGGTCATCCATGCCGGGGACCTGCATGAGCATGGGCATGGAAGGGTGAGTCAAACCAGAGGGAGAGAGGAAAAAGAGAAATTAGGGAGAGAGGAAGTAGATGGAGGGAGTAGTAGGGCTGGTTGCTAATGGTGAGACACTCTGGCGTGGTACCATGGAAGCACGGGGGAAGACCGGCGAGCACCTGGATGACGGCGGCGCGAGGCGGCGGCCTCCTTAGGTGCCATGGAGGAGGAATGGCGCATGGGCAGGAGCGCCATGGGAGAGCCTAAGGAGAGTGGGGGAGAGGTACGGGAGAGAGGAGGGATTCGGGGGTGGAGATGGGGATTTCGCAGTAGTTAAAGAACTCTGTAATTAGTAGCAGGGCATGGTATATACCCCACGTTACTACTATGGCCCGTCCGGGGGGTACGGTGGGAACCACATTGTAGCAGTGCGGGTTCATACCCCGTGCTACTACTATGGCCTGTCCGGGGGGCATGGTGTGTACCACTTAGTAGCAGCGCATGGTTTATATCCGCGCTACTACTATCAACTTAGCAGCAGCGTGTGGCAGGTACGCGCACTACTACCAAGTCGGTACCAATAGGGGTTTTCCTAGTAGAGTATTGAGATTTGAGACAATTTTAAGGAAGTGCTAATTGTCAGGTTAAATCTTTACTGTTACATATAATAGTTCAATCATTCTTGACTGTCATCGCGTATATAAGACAAGCATGTCTCTTCACACAGAATTTATCAGTAATCTCCAAAAATTATTTGGGTAGTATAAGACCAACATTAAAGTTGACTTGGACAAAATTAGAGAGGTCTTACACAGCTGAATACCTTGTTGACAATCTGCTTCTTTTGCTCTTCCACGACATCAAAGACAATCTGTGGAATAGTACTCGCTAGGTTCCTGCCATGGAGCGAATAAAGATGATTTCATGAATACCAAGCATTGTAAATTACCATTCAAAAAGGTACTCCCTCTGATCCATAGTAAGTGTCGTGGTTTTCTTTCAAATGTGAACTGAAGCCACGATGCTTATTATGGATTAGAGGGAGTACTACAGTTCTAAGACCTGAGAAAGTATAGAGCAGAGAAAAGTACAACTAAAACATATTGTACACCACCTATCAGGATATAAGTATTGACTGAATTTTTATTTGAAACATGTGTTCACTGTGCATTGTGGAAAAAAACCATGCATGTACACTTCAATTTGAGATGATTAGCTTTAATTTTAAGTACTAGTCATTGTGTAAGTCTCAGCAAGTTTATCATCCACTACTGTAATAACTACAATACGTCCAAATATCTTCTCCATTATGAAATACTAGTCATCGACCCGTGCACCTGCCCGGGCTAGTTATGTGTTGTAATCACTACATACTAAATTTATCTTTTATGTTTATTAAACACACAAAATATACAAATTCATATTGGTGGCCAGTATGATTATAGATGTAAAATATTAGTACTAAAATATTGGATGGTTTACATTGATTTTCAGAGGTAGAATATTAACTTATCTATTAGGGCCCCATCTAATTGGTGGTAGCGCTTGGGGCATTGAAAGCAAAAGTGTCTTCAAACATAAGGGATGGTGAGTGTGCCATTCATGTTAATTTAGTGCTACTATGCACTGAAAGAGAAATGTTAGATGTAAGTGCGAATAAAAAAATTGCAGCCATCTTCTATATTTTGTTGACTTTATGGACTCCAAAGTTAGGTAAAAATCAAGAGTACTATTAATTCTTATTCTCATAACTATAAAAGAATGTTAATTTATTTAACTATATAAAGAAAGGTGTGACAGCACCCGGGCGCCCCTACACCCTTAGGAGCAGTAAATTAAAAAAATTGTGAAAACAAAATTAAAAAATGAAACTTAAAGATCACACTATGGTGTTATATGTGATAGAAGGTCGAATTTTACGGACATAACGTATTGCCAACGTAATTCTTTGTCATAAGACACCTAGCACTGCAGAGTAATAAAAACCGCAGTCCCAACTTCATATATATATATATATATATATATATATATATATATATATATATATATATATTGCTACAGTGGCGGATCCCATATTGGATGCAATGATAATGAGATTGTTTTCATGCAAAGACGGTGATGAGAATTAGTACATGTTCAACAACAACAACAAAAAATCATAATGGTCACACCATGGTGTCCGTATAAGTAATAGAAGGTCAAATGTGTATCAATCTTTCGGTTAGATAAGTCTACAAAGCAATTACAAACTTTGATAATTATATAATATCTAACAGAAGAAACGACTACAGACTATAAGCCCAGGTACCATTTTCGGATTAAGCAAACACAACATTTTGCTGCCACCAAGCATGCAAATCAAAGTAATTCCCTTTCTACATTTCTCAAACTTCCATGTCAGTCAGCCTGTATTTTCAATTTTGGAGCTGTCCTATGGTACAGTCCATAGGTACAGTCCTATGCATGTGTTGCAAGCCAACATAACAACATCATAAGCATAGAAGGCATGCAATTCCTATAAGAGAAGCACATTCATCCAGCTAACTGAAGCGAATAATCATAGGGTATTGAAAAAAGAAAATACTCAGTATAAGCTAGAGAAGGACTGAAACTGCAGAGAAAAATGGGTAAACAATTAAGAGAATTTCATAATAGAAACTGCAGAGAAAAAAAGTTAAATAATTCAGATAATTTGAAGAGAAGCTTGCTCCAGCCAAATGCAACCTTGCCATCATATGCACATCTCTTGAAGCTAGGGAAAGTTCACCATGCATGGCACTTGTTCACTTCTGGCCCAGTGAGTAATATAAGAATCTTTTAAACCTTTGTACTAAAAGTTGGGCTTAGGCCTTTTCTCTAATATCATCAATCGATCTACAAATTTTCGATCCAATTTGTTCTGAAACATATATTATTTAACTTAGCTCAGTGATTAATTCTGCCTATGAGAAAAATAATCTGAGTAGAGCCTGAAAATCCAGCCTAATTAGGGATATCAACATTGCTGGCCAAGTACCACTACATACCTATTTTATTAGTTTACCCATATCACCTGCCTTACGCCAGTTTTCACTCTCTCTCGAAAAGCGCACATTTAACCGAATACACAGTTTTGTATAAACAATAAAAATTATATAGAGTACTCCATTTGAAACAAAAAAAAATCCATAGATTACATGTAGATAGATTTCCTTATGAGTAGAAAAAAAGGATATATTTTCATGTAGATCTGTGAGATGGATAAAGGTATAAGGTATAAAAACTGCCGTTCAGATGCGACGAACCGTGCTTTGTATGTCTTGTCGTTTGTTCATATATAAGAAAGGAAATTAAGCACACAGCAGGGTGTAGAAGAAACATGTATAATAGACCCTCGACGCCGATATATACACGGGAAAATATATTGCCTCACCCATAGGTGTTTCATGAGAGCAAAGAACAATGGGAAGCACCACTAAATACAGAAGTAAATAGATCTGAAAAAAAACTGTGGATATCCCATATGAGAGCTTAACTGAAAATATACTAATATCCTAAAAGGTTCCTAGTATAACTCATCAAGTGACTTATCTACATAGATTGGACGCTTAATCACATATATACGTAAGCTCCTGCAGGAAAGAACAGAAAATATTGGTGTATTCTCCTCTACCAGTTCTATTCTAAAAGCATGATATAAGTATGTTACATAAAAGTTGAGAAAATGGAACAAATCATAGAGTAACACAGTAAACATTAGCAGTACCACCTAATCCTCATTGACCACAATGTGCAATAGGACTATTTTCTATTGAAGCCGAAACATCAATGGAAGAACTAAAATCTGAACGTTGTGAGCAAAACATGATTTATTTAACAGGGTATTATAGGACAATTATATGGGTAAATATATTATCAGGAAGATAATCTAAGCACACATACCTTTTTCCCATTGATGCGAGTTAGCGTAACGGTCAACGGAACTGAATGGTGTGAAGAAGCCGAATACCTTCGCGGCTAGTCTGCTGCAGTTTTTTCCTTAGCAACATCACCCACGGCAGCAGGCACCCAATACATCAAACAGTCGTCGGTACACTTCCACCATTGCATAAACCATCATGGGATAAATTCATGAACTGAAGATGCTAGATTGATGCGGGGTCAGAACTTGAAAGATGTAGAGATACAGAGTATGAAGGGGAACGGAATCAAACTAACATGTGCGAACACTGATGCAGGGATTGTGTGCTGCTGCTGGAGGAGATGCCGACCACCCTGGTGTTTCTCCTGGTTCCCTACAGTGCTGATGGATGGGCATCTTCTGTAATTATAATATGGGGTGGAAGACATCGCAGATTTAAGGATATATAATGGATTACTTGCCTGCAGTGTAAGGATATGAGTGACCTGGGACAAACTCTAATTGTATAGGGTGGCGCCATCTCTCTGCTCACAGTTCCTCCACTTGATCTGAAGCTTTAGCAACAACGGCGGATGTCCGATCTGATTCTAACTGTGTTCGATGTGCCTCCTTCTGGACTGCATCTTCCAAGTTTAATTGCAGCCTTCTCAGCCAACTTGCATTTCATCATCGTTGGGGAGTTGGGGTAGTGGAGATTCAACATGGATGAGTATTGGAAAGAAACTGGTTGGAACACTTTTGGGGTAGTGGATATTCATCATGGCATGAAAACTACAGATTAGATAGGAGGAAGAGGACTAGATGAGGAGGAGAAGGCGCTAGGGCTCTGTTTCTCTCGCCGATAGGAAGAAGGCTGCAAGGAGAACCTTTTTTTTCTTCTAATAAAAGGAAGAAGGCACATTTAATTTTGCAAAACAACAGAGAGCTTGCAAAAATAGACTTTAACTGGTGAAAGTGTCCCGTTATATTACCTCTGGGCCATTGTTCAGAAATATACACACGAGACCTGCTAAGATAACTACATACAGGCTGTCAGAAATGAATTCATGATGCATAGCTCCTTGGTTTCACTTTGACATGCAAGTTGTACACACGGAGGGCTGAAAAGAAACCCTTCTGGATTGCAAGACTGACTCATCCACAAATTCTACTACCAATTCGTATGAACTTAGAGTTGCAAAGAATTATATAATATATGATGATGATAGAAACTGACATCATTATTTTTGCCACTAAAATCCGAACTTGCACCCTAAATTTACAATGCCTGAAAAACCCCATATGAGATGCAAATTATATGTGCGACAACCTAAACCTAAAGATCACATGGTTGTATAATTAGCTAGAAATAGTGGCTAGAGCCTTAAGGACCGTTCGCAAGTTCTTTCAAGTGATCATGATAGGGCACAAGAAAACACATTAGTTCTAATCTTATTATCGTTTCAGAATTAACTTTTCATGGATAATGCAACAATAGGTGTTCATTGTGTCTATGTTTGCTCATTTAAATGGTTGAGCCAGTTTGGCCATTCACCCTGTTTCTGAAAGGGCTGATGCGGCATAAACTGATCAAACTTCTAGGTCAATGGAACTACTGATGCCTGAACATATAATTATAGATGCGCCAGGAAGATGCAAATTGCACACTATAATGTTCAGGGAAAGTAGTGGCTGAGCCCAGCTCGATGCACCCCAGCTACACCCATGCAAGAAAACATAGCAAAACATTTCGTGAAAAATATTAAAATTTATGGCAATGATAATGAACAAATGTTATTGATGCTTGCACAGTTTGGTGGTCAAAAAACTTCCAAGGAGCTCTGTAACAAATTCACAAAGTCTGCTCACACGGTCCATATACATTTTCAGTAATTTTGTTTTTCCGTACAGAGCTCCTCAAATGTCATTTGACCCCCAAACTTTGCAAGCATTTATAACATTTGTTCATAATCATGTCCACAAAGTTTAAGATTTTTTTCGAAATAATTTGCTACGTTTTCTTACGTCGTGTTGCAGGGGGTGCACCTAGCTGGGCTATAGAAAAACCACTTGGCATAATTCCTTTGCATGGCCATCAGAACAAGAGGCTAAAGGTCCTCGTCATCCTGCTCCACGCATGACTCCACAGCTGCACGCTCCAGGGTGTCTGTGAGGTGGATGTCAACTGTGATCCACTTCCAGCAAGGCTCCAGAACATGATCAATGCTCACACACTACTTTTCGTCGCCAAAAAGGACCACTAACAAAGGTATCTCAATAAAGAAACACTTACGAGGCGATATGTTTGAAGACACAAAAAGTTCTGGCATGACATCCAATTTGCTGGTTTTATGCTTCTTCTTTTCTAATTAATTTGACTCAACTTGAGCCGTTTGGATACAAACTACATTGCTGCCATGATTGATAGATCTCATGCCATCCCACAAAGCAACAATGACAGCCTACATAAAGAAATAAATAAGCGGCCAAGTTGTGTACATACACACAACAACATGGCACATTATTTGCAAGCTGAGGAATCAAGCAAAAACAGGGTTCAGATGACAGAATTAACGTTGGGGAACACCAAAGACAGCGTAGTTATTTGCGGGTCAATACGGGCCACATGCCATTTTGGTGGAGACCCTCTTTAAGATGTTCGGTGGCAAGCAGAAGTTCTTCCTTGAGCTTCAGATTCTCCATGAACAAGCACTGGCGCTCTGATGTATCCTGAGTTTGTACAATTGTCCCTCTGCATTTGAGGCAAGTGCTATTTTGCATAGCCAATATGATGGCTTGCCGTTCTGAATTTAGCATCTGCTTCTCTAACTGAAGAGTGCTGGCCTCCTGCCTCAGCATCTTGCCCTGCATTTATTAATTTCATGTATGCATTATTTTAGTGGTTATTATAAGAGTATGACACCATGGTCATGAGGGTAACATAGTAGTACATAGCAGAAATCGCTAATGGAGCTCGAGCTCCATGGACTCAAATTTTAAAAATTCCAAAATAATATTATTTGTTTTGAAACAAATCAAGAAAACAATATGCACATACCTATGGATGAATACTACTTGTGTGTGAAGTTTTGTGGCGAAATACACTTTTAAGAGAGTTATACAAAGTAACAAAACAATGTATGTCTAGAACATGTACTATTTGGTATAAAAGTACATGATTTTTTTTGTACAACTCACATCAAAATGTACTTCAATATGAAAGTTTACACACACTACATACTAATGTGTTTATTTCAGATATTTTTGAATCTTATAAACTTAATATTTTATTTCTTTTTCAATCTCGCTCTGTGGGGCAAGAGTACCAAAAAGCCTCGCCCATTACATTGTGAGTTCAGATGACAAACAATGATACTATGTTCGCTGGAGCTTATACTAATTTTCTGCAAAGCTTGCATAACTTTGCGTCGTAGCTGGCCCATGTGGTGAAATATCATGTAATTCACCATGGAAAAGAATAGTATGTACCTTACTGGAGCTGCGATGGTTTTGGAACCAAAATTTGACCTGTTGGGCACTCATGCCAAGCCTCTTGCTGAGGGTCTTCCGGAGTTTCTCATCTGGATAAGGGGATTCCCGGAAGACACTACATATGACATTAATGAAAATAGATTAGTACACATCATCTTCGATAGGTAAGAAACATTGATTGAGTATGTATTGTACGCTTCAAGTTGTTGGATTTGTTCTCTACGGAGACGGTGATAATTGGCGCACCTTGTCTCCATCCTTTGCTCGCTATGGGTCTCTCCATCGTTGTTTCCTTTGTCTGCAGCAACATCGCTGGCATTATCAATCTTTCCTTCATTGGCAGTGCCTCCAAGCAGACCATACATCTCATCATCATGGTTGTTCCGGAATAGGTGGTTGTGTTCAGTTGTCATGAAGACGTCAAGATCATTGTGCACAACATTGTTGGATCGCTGGAACTCGCCGTCCATGTTGATCTGTTATCATGAAACAAAATGTTTATTCCCATATATGGACTTAAAGGTACCGGTGAACTAATATTTTAAGGAAAAACATGTAGTTGTGAAAAATGAAACCACATAGAAGGAAATGTCATACAGGACTCTACATCTCAAAGTACATTTAGATTTTTGTGCCAACATTAGTCGGATGGTACTTCACTTGAAAAATAATTCAAATTTATCCGTAAGAGTTTCATAGACCGGTCTAGATGTAAACATGTAGACTTTAATTGCCCTCTAAATATATGTTGACGTACTTTCCTGGTGTCACGATAGTATATTCATGATTATCTTCCGCCGATTACTTCTATAATTGCAAAACATATATGCCCTACATAGCGATGCAAAACTATTACTTTCCCATCTCATCAGGTTCTTTTGTACTTATCTGGAGAACAATAGCCGATCCTTATATACATTGGGATCAATTTACATATTCCATATAAGTGATATATTTAAATAAGGAGGACTTACGTACGATACAATAAGTTACTAACTAGTCCAACTAATTATAGAAGGGATATATTACTATGTGTGGGATATCATATCAGCCATAAATAAATAGTATTATAGGCATGATAGTACAATCAGATCTATGAATATTATCGGATTTATGCTATCTCCTAGATGCTAGCAAGATTCTTGCCATCTCCCAAGCAAAATGGTAAAAATCTATGTTCTACGTGTATCTACTCATTCCGTCATGGATCTAACTTCTTTCCAAGAATACATCTCATGACAGATGTCACGGAGTATCGGTGCTGAACTTCAGAAGCTATGGATCCAAGGACAACAAGAGTAAAAATGTATAAACATTACTAGATGAACGGTTTCAAGAAATACCGTCGACTTCGGTAGTCGTTTTCCTTAGAACTTCCATAGGCGAGCAAGGACGCGAATCTGTTTTGTTCCTACTGAGATATGAAACTCATTCGGCAAAGAATAGCCACAATCGTCGGAATTTAAAGGCATGGGGAGCATGCAGAATTTGTGTCCCGACCCATGATTAATGCAAGCAATAACTTGTATCCAAATATAAGAATCAGATATCATTCTTTTTAACCATAGGGCATGGCTTATATATATATATCATAACTAATACTCAGTAATCATATTTATGGAGTAAATATTGGCACATTGATAAAAATATATTATATTATTAAAACAATAGGAAATTACTGGTTCAGATTATCAATAGAAAAGAACAACTGAGATCCATAATATTTGGTTGATGTAAATGACATGCATGGACATAAAGGGATCTTCTGCCAATACTACATGTAGATGTTTTTTTACGGATTTTTTCGCTCTATTCATCAACTATGAAGGCAACACAATAGAGAATACCAACAATAAATTGCATCCAAATATAACGCTCACATACCATGGATTTTGAATGTTGTGGCATGGCCTATATATAGGGCATAATTAATACTCACCAAACATATTTGTGAAGAGAATATTGGCATATTTGTATAAATATATTACTCCCTCCGTTCCTAAATATAGGGTGTATAGTTTTTGGCACGAAAATGAAAGAACACACGTGGAGTGAAAATTTCTCAAGTTTTGGGCGAGATTACACCTGACTAATTGACATGAGAAAATAGAGGAGTTTGCCTAATATAAGTAAATGTAATCAAATCCCTGAAAAAATTATTCAAACGAGTGGTGCAACCCAAGACACCTTATATTTCGAACTTTTTCTAAAGAATCTATACACCTTATATCAAGAAACGGAGGGAGTATATTACTAAGCTAATAGAAAATGGGTGGGTCAGATTATCAATAGCAAAGAACAGCCGAGATCCATAATATGTTGTATATCAAAATGATATACGTGGACATAGAGAGTTTTTCTGCCAATACAACATATAGGTACTATGTTTTTTCGGTGGGGATAACTTCTGGTCTATTCATGAACTGTCAAGGCTACACAAAGAACACCAAAGGTAACAACAAATTTAACTAGTTCTATAGACAGCACACACTAGAACGAGACGAAGGCACGCCACCGTCATCGCACCTCCTTGACCATTGCGAAACAAAACTTGTTGTAGTAGATAGTCTGGAAGTCATCATGTTAATTAAGGACCTACATGACCAGCACACCAGAGCAACAACCATTGTCGATGAAGAGAACAATAGCTAATGGTTAATGAATAAGTATCTGATAGATTTCATACTCCATGCTTGTTTCGTTTTTGGAATGCACTATTCTACTTTCCAAACACATTTGACAGGTGTTTAAGTCTAATTTCAAATAGATTTCACCCCCCGAGTTTGTTTCATTTCTAGATTGTACTGTTCTACTTTTCAAATGCACTTGGAGGTGTTTGAATCTAATTTCAATATATATTCTCTATAGTTTTCTATCAATGATAAAACACGCATCACATCAAGTTTGAAACACACACACACACACACACACACACATCAATTCAATACATGATTTAGTCTGTTGTAATTTTGAATACACCTTTGTAAGCTACACTAGTAGATGTGCTTTGCAAATATTCACTTCTAAACCTGGGCTCACAAAAACTAAAGTCTTACTATATTCAGTTCCATCTGAACCTATTTACGGGCATCTAGACCACACATGAAAATCCAATTAACCAAATTTGTATCGATTAATCCAAATTATGCATTATAAAGTAGCATCCATATAAGACTGTAGGGTTTCAATTGGTACCAAAACCATACCTGAATTCGAGGACAACATAGCTCGCTTTTTGCCAAAGAATCACTTTCCTACCATGAATTTGGTATTATTGTTGGGGCTGAAACCACTATGGATTTTGTATACGTTGCTGGATCTGACCTTTCCAGTCCAGAGGTGGTGGTGCTAGGGGAGATCGTGTCTCATCTCTGTGTGGCTATGAGCCGGAAGTGGAAGATATGCACAAATGTATGGAAACCGAGATGTGGACAGGAATCTGACGACGGCTTGTAGAAGAGAAGCGTCCAGACCAACAAGAGGATGTGCAGGGCTATGTCATAGGAACAATGCTAAACCTTTCAGACAGACATTTGGGACATGTTTTATTTTTTGGCAAGCTGCGAGACCTTTTCCTTTGGAAATATCTTGGAGATTGTTATAGAAGGTGGAGTTTTCTTAGGAGAAGTGCCCATGATATCATAAGTTAAAATCCAACGGCTACAAAGAGTTACTCCATCCGTCCGGGTTTATTGGGCCCGTAAGCCAAACCACCAAGACCAAGGAGGTGCACACATGTAGAGGTTTAGGAAATAAATCTGCTTAATTTGCACTCTAGCTGCCCTATTACAAGGGATAAAAGTAACACAAGATTCTTTAAAATGCATTGCACATAGCATCAATTTGAAATAACTCCATTTTATTGATTACATCACCTCGAATGAGAAGTACTAAAGTGTCAAGAGTTTAAATAATTATATACAAGCTATTGGCTTATGCAAATTTATTAATTTCTATATTCTTCATAGCTTTTTAATTGGAAAAAAATATGCATGGAGTTATAGCAAGTGCCCAGCTACAAAACATATTTTCTGAATAATAACTAGAACTTAGCACCAAAGACATGATACACTTCTAATCAGTTCACGCCTTCAAGCACTTTCGTCAAGCAATCAACCACATCAATTATCTTGAAAAAAACAATCAAGGAGAGTAGGGACAGAAATGAGGGAGAGAAGAAGGAGATGGAGGGAGTAGCAGGGCTGGTTGCCGATGGTGAGACGCTCTGGCGTGGTACCATGGAAGCGCCGGGGAAGACCGGCGAGCACCTAGACGATGGTGGCGCGAGGTGGCGGCCTCCTTGGGTGCCATGGAGGAGGAATGGCGCATCGGCAGGAGCGCCATGGGAGAAGCATAGGAAGAGTGGGGGAGAGGTACGGGAGAGAGGAGGGATTCGGGGGTGGAGATGCGGGATTTGATGGTAGTTAAAGAAGTCGGTAATTAGTAGCAGGGCAGGGTATATACCCCACGTTACTACTATGGCCCGTCCGGGGGGTACGGTGGGGACCACATTGTAGCAGTGCGGGTTCATACCCCACGCTGCTACTATGGCCTGTCCAGAGGGGCATGGTGTGTACCACTTAGTAGCAGCGCATGGTTTATATCCGCGCTCCTACTATCAACTTAGCAGTAGCGCATGGCAGGTACCCGCACTACTACCAAGTGGTTACCATTAGGGCTTTTCCCAGTAGTGTATTGGGATTTGAGATAATTTTAAGGAACTGCTAATTATCAGGTTAAATCTTTGCTGTTACATATAATAGTCCAATCGTTCTTGACTGTCATCGCGTATATAAGACAAGCATGTCTCTTCACACAGAATTTATCAGTAATCTCGAAAAATTATTTGGGTAGTATAAGACCAACATTAAAGTTGACTTGGACAAAATTAGAGAGGTCTTACACAGCTGAATACCTTGTTGACAATCTGCTTCTTTTGCTCTTCCACGACATCAAAGACAATCTGTAGAAGAGTACTAGCTAGGTTCCTGCCATGGAGCAAATAAAGATGATTTCATGAATACCAAGCATTGTAAATTACCATTCAAAAAGGTATTCCCTCTGATCCATAGTAAGTGTCGTGGTTTTGATTCAAATGTGAACTAAAATCATGACACTTATTATGGATTAGAGGGAGTACTACACTTCTAAGACCTGAGAAGGTATAAAGCAGATAAAAGTACAACTAAAGCATATTGTACACCACCTATCAGGATATAAGTATTGACTGAATGTTTATTTGAAACATGTGTTCACTGTACATTGTGGCAAAAAACCATGCCTGTACGCTTCAATTCTGAGATGATTGGCTTTAATTTTCAGTACTAGTCATTGTGTAAGTCTCAGCAAGTTTATCATCCACTACTGTAATAACTACAATACGTCCATATATCTTCTCCATTACTAAATACTAGTCATTGACCCGTACGCCTGCACAGGCTAGTTATGTGTTTTAATCACTATATACTAAATTTATATTTTATGTTTATTAAACACACAAAATATACAAATTCATATTGGCGACCATTATGATTATAGATGTTAAATATTACTACTAAAATGTTGGATGGTTTACATTGATTTTCAGAGGTAGAATATCAACTTATCTATTAGTGCCCCATCTAATTGGTGGTAGCGGTTGGGGCATTGAAACCAAAAGAGTCTTCAAACATAAGGGATGGTGAGTGTACCATTCATGTTAATTTAGTGCTACTAAACACATGCATTGAAAGAGAAATGTTAGATGTAAGTGCGAATAAAACAATTGCAGCCATCTTCTATATTTTGTTGCCTTTTTGCACTCTAAAGTTAGGTAAAAATCAAGAGTACTATTACTTCTTATTCTCATAAGTATAAAAGAATGTTAATTTATTTAACTATATAAAGGAAGGTGTGACAGCACCCGGGCACCCCTGCACCCTCAGGAGCAGTAAATAAAGAAATCTGAAAAAAAATTAGAAAATGAAACTTAAAGGTCACACTATGGTGTTATATGTGATAGAAGGTCGAATTTTACGGACATAATGTATTGCCAACGTAATTCTTTGTCATAAGACACCTAGCACTACAGAGTGATAAAAACCGCAGTCCCAACTTCATCTATAAATTACTACAGCGGTGGATCCCATATTGGAGGCAATGATAATGAGATTCTTTTCATGCAAAGACGGTGATGAGAATTAGTACATGTTCAACAACAACAACAAATCATAATGGTCACACCATGGTGTTCGTATATGTAATAGAAGGTCAAATGTGTATCAATCTTTGGGTTAGATAAGTCTACAAAGCAATTACAAACTTTGATAATTATATAATTGTTGGGGAACGTAGTAATTTCAAAAAAATTCCTACACACACGCAAGATCATGGTGATGCATATCAACAAGATGGGAGAGTGTTGTCCACGTACCCTTCTAGACCGAAAGCAGAAGAGTTAGCACAACACGGTTGATTTAGTCGTACGTCTTCATGCTCCGACCGATCAAGTACCGAACGCATGGCACCTCCGAGTTCAGCACACGTTCAGCTCGATGACGTCCCTCGAACTCCGATCCAGCTGAGTGTTGAGGGAGAGTTGTGTCAGCACGACGGCGTGGTGACGATGATGATGTTCTACTGACGCAGGGCTTTGCCTAAGCACCGCTACAATATTATCGAGGTGGACTATGGTGGAGGGGGGCACCGCACATGGCTAAAAGATCAAATCAATTGTTGTGTCTATGGGGTGCCCCTGCCCCCGTATATAAAGGAGCAAGGGGGAAGGTGCGGCCGGCCAGGAGGAGGCGCGCCAGGAGGAGTCCTACTCCCATCGGGAATAGGACTCCGTCCCTTCCTTGTTGGATTAGGAGAAGGGGGGAAAGAGGAGGGAGAGAGGAAGGAAAGGGGGGGCGCTGCCCCCCTCTCCTTGTCCTATTCGGACTAGAGGGGGAGGGGCGCGCGGCCCTTCCCTAGCCACCTATCCTCTTCCCCACTAAGGCCCACTATGGCCCATTAAGCCCCCGGGGGGTTCCGCTAACCCGTCGGTACTCCGGTAAAATCCCGATTTTACCCCGAACATTTCCGATATCCAAATATAGGCTTCCAATATATCAGTCTTCATGTCTCTCACCATTTCAGGACTCCTCGTCATGTCCGTGATCACATCCGAGACTCCGAACAACCTTCGGTACAACAAAACTCATAAACTCATAATATAACCGTCATCGAAACTTTAAGCGTGCGGACCCTACGGGTTCGAGAACTATGTAGACATGACCAAGACACGTCTCAGGTCAATAACCAATAGCGGAACCTGGATGCTTATATTGGCTCCCACATATTTTACGAATATCTTTATCGGCCAGACCGCATAACAACATACGTTGTTCCCTTTGTCATCGGTATGTTACTTGCCCGAGATTCCATCGTCGGTATCTCAATACCTAGTTCAATCTTGTTACTGGCAAGTCTCTTTACTCATTTCGTAATACATCATCCCGCAACTAACTCATTAGTTGAAATGCTTGCAAGGCTTAACTGATGTGAATTACCGAGTGGGCCTAGAGATACCTCTCCGACAATTGGAGTCACAAATCCTAATCTCAAAATACGCCAACCCAACAAGTACCTTCGGAGACACCTGTAGAGCACCTTTATAATCACCCAGTTACATTGTGACGTTTGGTAGCACACAAAGTGTTCCTCTGGTAAATGGGAGTTGCATAATCTCATAGTCATGGGAACATGCATAAGTCATGAAGAAAGCAATAACAACATACTAAACGATCGAGTGCTAAGCTAACGGAATGGGTCAAGTCAATCACATCATTCTCCTAATGATGTGATCTCGTTAATCAAATGACAACTCATGTCTATGGCTAGGAAACATAACCATCTTTGATCAACGAGCTAGTCAAGTAGGGGCATACTAGTGACACTCTGTTTGTCTATGTATTCACACAAGTATTATGTTTCCGGTTAATACAATTCTAGCATGAATAATAAACATTTATCATGATATAAGGAAATAAATAATAACTTATTATTGCCTCTAGGGCATATTTCCTTCAGTCTCCCACTTGCACTAGAGTCAATAATCTAGATTACATAGTAATGATTCTAACACCCATGGAGTCTTGGTGCTAATCATGTTTTGCTCGTGGAAGAGGCTTAGTGAACGGGTCTGCAACATTCAGATCCATATGTATCATGCAAATTTCTATGTCTCCCACCTGGACTAGATCCCGGATGGAATTGAAGCGTCTCTTGATGTGCTTGGTTCTCTTGTGAAATCTGGATTCCTTCGCCAAGGCAATTACTCCAGTATTGTGACAAAAGATTTGCATTGGACCCGACGCACTAGGTATGACACCTAGATTGGATATGAACTCCTTCATCCAGACTCCTTCGTTTGCTGCTTCCGAAGCAGCTATGTACTCCGCTTCACACGTAGATCCCGCCACGACGCTTTGTTTAGAACTGCACCAACTGACAACTCCACCGTTCAATGTAAACACGTATCCGGTTTGCGATTTAGAATCGTCTAGATTAGTGTCAAACCTTGCATCAACGTAACCACTTACAATGAGCTCTTTTTCACCTCCATAAACGAGAAACATATCCTTAGTACTTTTCAGGTATTTCAGGATGTTCTTTACCGCTGTCCAGTGATCCAATCCCGGATTACTTTGGTACCTCCCTGCTAGACTTATAGCAAGGCACACATCAGGTCTGGTACACAGCATTGCAGACATGATAGAGCCTATGGCTGAAGCATAGGGAACATCTTTCATCTTCTCTCTATCTTCTGAAGTGGTCGGACATTGAGTCTTACTTAACTTCACACCTTGTAATACAGGCAACAACCCTTTCTTTGCTTGATCCATTTTGAACTTCTTCAAAACTTTGTAAAGGTATGTGCTTTGTGAAAGTCCAATTAAGCGTCTTGATCTATCTCTATAGATCTTGATGCCCAATATATAAGCAGCTTAACCGAGGTCTTTCATTGAAAAACTCTTATTCAAGTATCCCTTTATGCTATCCAGAAATTCTATATCATTTCGAATCAGCAATATGTCATCCACATATAATATCAGAAATGCTCCAGAGCTCCCACTCACTTTCTTATAAATACTGGCTTCTCCAAAAGTCTGTAAAAAAACCAAATGCTTTGATCACACTATCAAAGAGTTTATTCCAACTCCGAGAGGCTTGCACCAGTCCATAAATGGATCGCTGGAGCTTGCACACTTTGTTAGCTCCCTTTGGATCGACAAAACGTTCCGGTTGCATCTTATACAACTCTTCTCCCAGAAATCCATCCAGGGATGCAGTTTTTACATCCATTTGCCAAATTTCATAATCCTAAAATGCGGAAATTGCTAACATGATTCGGACAGACTTAAGCATCGCTGCGGGTGAGAAGGTCTCATCGTAGTCAATCCCTTGAACTTGTCGAAAACCTTTCGCAACAAGTCGAGCTTTATAGACAGTAATATTACCGTCAGCGTCAGTCTTCTTCTTGAAGATCCATTTAGTCTCAATGGCTTGCCGATCATCGGGCAAGTCAACCAAAGTCCACACTTTGTTCTCATACATGGATCTCATCTCAGATTTCATGGCCTCAAGCCATTTTGCGGAATCTGGGCTCACCATCGCTTCATCATAGTTCGTAGGTTCGTCATGGTCTATTAACATAACCTCCAGAACATGATTTCTGTACCACTCTGATGCGGATATTACTCTGGTTGACCTACGAGGTTCAGTTACAACTTGACCTGAAGTTTCATGATCATCATCATTAACTTCCTCACTAATTGGTATAGACATCATAGGAACCGGTTTCTGTGATGAAGTACTTTCTAATAAGGGAGCAAATACGCTTACCTCATCAAGTTCTACTTTCCTCCCACTCACTTCTTTCGAGAGAAACTCCTTCTCTAGAAAGGATCCATTCTTAGCAACAAATGTCTTGCCTTCGGATCTGTGATAGAAGATGTACCCAACAGTCTCCTTTGGGTATCCTATGAAGACACATTTCTCCAATTTGGGTTCAGGCTTATCAGGTTGAAGCTTTTTCACATAACATCGCAGCCCCAAACTTTAAGAAACAACAACTTTGGTTTCTTGCCAAACCACAGTTCATAAGGCATCATCTTAATGGATTTCGATGGTGCCCTATTTAATGTGAATGAGGCCGTCTCTAAAGCATAACCCCAAAATGATAGCGGTAAATCAGTAAGAGACATCATAGATCGCACCATATCTAGTAAAGTACGATTACAACGTTCGGACACACCATTACGCTGTGGTGTTCTGGGTGGCGTGAGTTGCGAAACTATTCCGCATTGTTTCAAATGTAGACCAAACTCGTAACTCAAAAATTCTCCTCCACGATCAGATCGTAGAAACTTTATTTTCTTGTTACAATGATTTTCAACTTCACTATGAAATTCTTTGAACTTTTCAAATGTTTCAAACTTATGTTTCATTAAGTAGATATACCCATATATGCTTAAATCATCTGTGAAGGTGAGAAAATAACGATACCCGCCGCGAGCCTCAATATTCATTGGTCCACGTACATCAGTATGCATGATCTCCAATAAATCAGTTGCTCGCTCCATAGTTTCGGAGAACGACGTTTTAGTCATCTTGCCCATGAGGCACGGTTCGCAAGTACCAAGTGATTCATAATCAAGTGGTTCCAAAAGTCCATCAGTATGGAGTTTCTTCATGCGCTTTACACCGATATGACCTAAACGGCAGTGCCACAAATAATTTGCACTATCATTATCAACTCTGCATCTTTTGGCTTCAACATTATGAATATGTGTATCACTACTATCGAGATTCATCAAAAATAGACCACTCTTCAAGGGTGCATGACCATAAAAGATATTACTCATATAAATAGAACAACCATTATTCTCTAATTTAAATGAATATCCGTCTCGCATCAAACAAGATCCAGATATAATGTTCATGCTCAACACTGGCACCAAATAACAATTATTTAGGTCTAATACTAATCCCGAAGGTAGATGTAGAGGTAGCGTGCCGACAGCGATCACATCGACTTTGGAACCGTTTCCCACGTGCATCATCACCTCGTCCTTGGCCTGTGTTCCCTTAATCCGTAGTCCCTATTTTGAGTTGCAAATATTAACAACAGAACCAGTATCAAATACCCGGGTGCTACTGCCAGCTCTGGTAAGGTCCACATCAATAACATGTATATCACATATACCTTTGTTCACCTTGCCTTCCTTCTTATCCGCCAAATACTTGGGGCACTTCCACTTCCATTGACTAGTCTGCTTCCAGTAGAAGCACTCAGTCTCAGGCTTAGGTCCAGACTTGGGTTTCTTCTCTTGAGCAGCAACTTGCTTGCTGTTCTTCTTGAAGTGCCCCTTCTTCTTCCCTTTGCCCTTTTTTTGAAACTGGTGGTCTTATTAACCATCAACACTTTATGATCCTTCTTGATTTCTACCTCCGCGGCCTTTAGCATTGCGAAGAACTCGGGAATCATCTTATCCATCCCTTGCATGTTATAGTTCATCACGAAGCTCTTGTAGCTTGGTGGCGGTGATTGAAGAATTCTGTCAATGACGCTATCATCTGGAATATTAACTCCTAGTTGAATCAAGTGATTGCACTACCCAGACATGTTGAGTATATGCTCACTGACAGAACTATTCTCCTCCATTTTGCAGCTGTAGAACTTATTGGAGACTTCATATCTCTTAATCCGGGCATTCTTTTGAAATATTAACTTCAACTCCTGGAAGATCTCATATGCTCCATGACGTTCAAAACGTCGTTGATGTCCCGGTTCTAAGCCGTAAAGCATGGCACACTGAACTATCGAGTAGTCATCAGCTTTGCTCTGCCAGACATTCATAACACCTGGTGTTGCTCCATTAGTAGAAAAAAGGGGCTTTGGTCCAGCCAGAAAAGAGCATTAATCCCGGTTGCATTACGAACCGGAACTAAGGTGAGCATTAGTCCCGGTTCAAGAGGCGAGGGCACCATACAGGCATTACTCCCGGTTCAAATGGGACCTTTAGTCCCGGTTCGTGGCATGAACCGGTACTAAAGGGTACGATGCCCATTAGTACCAAAGGGTGCGATGCCACGAACCGGTACTAATGGGGTTGAGACCTTTAGTACCAGTTCGTGCCACGAACCGGTAGTAATGGTGCAATTTTCAAATCCTACCCCCCCCCCCCCCGGTGCATCGCCTTTTCAGTTTTTTAAAAAGCAAAATAAAATGATAGAAACTTCAAAATTTAAAATCCTTCGAGTTGTAGTTATGTTACTACATCTACTAGTTAGGAAAAAAATTTAAAACTTAAATTTGGAAATGTTTTGCAAAAAGTATAGGGAAAATGTAAAACGGCTATAACTTTTGCATACGATGTCGGAAAAAACGTATAATATATCAAAATGTTCAGAACGAAAATCCGCATCCGATGGAGACCGCCTACGGCCTGTTTGCAAATTTTTAGAATCCTCAAATTCTAAAAGGGAAAAAAGTTATGCTCAAATTTCAGTTTTTTTGAATTTTTGTTAAATCTGGTAAAACTATGGTCAAACTCCTTATTCAAGAAGTATTAGTGTTACTAAATAATTATTCAAGAATATTAGTGTTACTAAATAATTATTTCAGTTTTTTTGAATTTTGGTCAACTATGGTCAAACTATGGTCAAACTGTGGTCAAACTATGTTCAAACTACTTATTCAAGAAACATTAGTGTTACTAAATAATTATTGATTTTTAGAACAATAGTTTCAAACTCAAACAGTGAAATGTGTGACTTCATGCTCAAGCTAAATTCCTGAGGGTTAATAGGATTGACATCTTACTATTGTCAGGAAAACAACAAGTGCAGACTTGGAAAGGAGGTAGAATAGAACCACGGAAGTTAAGCGTGCTTAGGCTGGAGTAGTGAGAGGATGGGTGACCGTTCGGGAAGTTAGATGATTTGGAATGATGAGGGGTGATTAGAGATTAAAGGTTAAATTGAGTAGTGATGAGGGGTGATTAGAGATTAGAGGTTAAAATAATTCAGAAATTTGAAATTCAAAAAAAATTCAATTTTTTTTTCAAAAAAATCATAAAATTTCCTTTAGTACCGGTTGGTGTTACCAACCGGGACTAAAGGTGGACCTCCAGGCAGCGGCCACGTGGAGGGGCTTTAGAACCGAGACTAAAGGGGGAGGCTTTAGTACCCACCCTTTGGTTCCGGTTCTAGAAACGGGACTAAAGGCCCTTATGAACCGGGACTAAAGGCCCTTTTTCTACCAATGCTCCTGCAGCAGGTTTGGCACCTAACAGTGCTTCGAGGACGTAATTCTTCTATGCAGCATGAGGTTAATCCTCAAGTTACGGACCCAGTCCGTATAATTGCTACCATCATCTTTCAACTTTGCTTTCTCAAGGAACGCATTAAAATTCAATGGAACAACAGCACGGGCCATCTATCTACAATCAACATAGACTAGCAAGATACTATCAGGTACTAAGTTCATGATAAATTTAAATTCAATTAATCATATTACTTAAGAACTCCCACTTAGATAGACATCCCTCTAATCCTCTAAGTGATCACGTGATCCATATCAACTAAACCATAACCGATCATCATGTGAAATGGAGTAGCTTTCAATGATGAACATCACTATGTTGATCATATCTACTATATGATTCACGCTCGACCTTTCGGTCTCAGTGGTCCGAGGCCAGATCTGCATATGCTAGGCTCGTCAAGTTTAACCTGAGTATTCTGCGTGTGCAAAACTGGCTTGCACCCGTTGTAGATGGATGTAGAGCTTATCACACTCGATCATCACGTGGTGTCTGGGCACGACGAACTTTGGCAACGGTGCATACTCAGGGAGAACACTTTTATCTTGAAATTTAGTGAGAGATCATCTTATAATTTTACCGTCAATCAAAGCAAGATAAGATGCATAAAAGATAAACATCACATGCAATCAATATAAGTGAAATGATATGGCCATCGTCATCATGTGCTTGTGATCTCCATCTCCGAAGCACCGTCATGATCACCATCGTCACCGGCGCGACACCTTGATCTCCATCGTAGCATCGTTGTCGTCTCGCCAATCTTATGCTTCTACGACTATCGCTACCGCTTAGTGATAAAGTAAAGCATTACAGGGCGATTGCATTGCATACAATAAAGCGACAACCATATGGCTCCTGCCAGTTGCCGATAACTCGGTTACAAAACATGATCATCTCATACAATAAAATTTAGCATCATGCTTTGATCATATCACATCACAACATGCCCTGCAAAAACAAGTTATACGTCCTCTACTTTGTTGTTGCAAGTTTTACGTGGTTGCTACGGGCTGAGCAAGAACCGTTCTTACCTACGCATCAAAACCACAACGATAGTTTGTCAAGTTGGTGCTGTTTTAACCTTCACAAGGACCGGGCATAGCCACACTCGGTTCAACTAGAGTTGGAGAAACTGACACCCGCCAGCCACCTATGTGCAAAGCACGTCAGTAGAACCAGTCTCGCGTAAGCGTACGCGTAATGTCGGTCTGGGCCACTTCATCCAACAATACCGCCGAACCAAAGTATGACATGCTGGTAAGTAGTATGACTTATATCGCCCACAACTCCCTTGTGTTCTACTCGTGCATATGACATCTACGCATAAAACCTGGTTCGGACGCCACTGTTGGGGAACGTAGTAATTTCAAAAAAATTCCTGAGCACACGCAAGATCATGGTGATTCATAGCAACGAGATGGGAGAGTGTTGTCCATGTACCCTTGTAGACCGAAAGCGGGAGAGTTAGCACAATGCGGTTGATGTAGTAGTACGTCTTCCCGATCCGACCGATCAAGTACCGAACGCACGGCACCTCCGAGTTCAGCACACGTTGGGCCCGATGACGTCCCTCGAACTCCGATCCAGGCGAGTGTTGAGGGAGAGTTTCGTCAGCACGACGGCGTGGTGACGATGATGATGTTCTACCGATGCAGGGCGCCTAAGCACCGCTACAGTATTATCAAGGTGGACTATGATGGAGGGGGGCACCGCACGCGGCTAAAAGATCTAATCAATTGTTGTGTCTATGGGGTGACCCTACCCCCGTATATAAAGGAGCAAGGGGGGAGGTGCTGCCGGCCAGGAGGAGGCGCGCCAGGAGGAGTCCTACTCCCACCGGGAGTAGGACTCCATCCCTTCCTTGTTGGATTAGGAGAAGGGGGGAAAGAGGAGGGAGAGAGGAAGGAAAGGGGGGGGGGCTCTCCTTGTTCTATTCAGACTAGAGGGGGAGGGGCGCGGCCCTGCCCTAGCCGCCTCTCCTCTTCTCCACTAAGGCCCACTATGGCCCATTAAGCCCCCGGGGGGTTCTGGTAACCCCTCGGTACTCCGGTAAAATCCCGATTTTACCCGGAACATTTCCGATATCCAAATATAGGCTTCCAATATATCAATCTTCATGTCTTGACCATTTTGAGACTCCTCGTCATGTCCCTGATCACATCCGGGACTCCGAATAACCTTCGGTACATCAAAACTCATAAACTAATAATTTAACCGTCATCGAAACTTTAAACGTACGGACCCTACGGGTTCGAGAACTATGTAGACATGACCGAGACACGTCTCCGGTCAATAACCAATAGCGGAACCTGGATGCTCATATTGGCACCCACATATTCTATGAAGATCTTTATCGGTCAGACCGCATAACAATATACGTTGTTCCCTTTGTCATCGGTATGTTACTTGCCCGAGATTTCATCGTCGGTATCTCAATACCTAGTTCAATCTCGGTACCGGCAAGTCTCTTTACTCGTTTCGTAATACATCATCCCACAACTAACTCATTAGTTGCAATGCTTGCAAGGCTTAAGTGATGTGCATTACCGAGTGGGCCCACAGATACCTCTCCGACAATTGGAGTGACAAATCCTAATCTCGAAATACGCCAACCCAACAAGTACCTTCAGAGACACCTGCAGAGCACCTTTATAATCACCCAGTTACGTTGTGACGTTTGGTAGCACACAAAGTGTTCCTCCGGTAAACGGGAGTTGCATAATCTCATAGTCATAGGAACATGTATAAGTCATGAAGAAAGCAATAGCAACATACTAAACGATCGAGTGCTAAGCTAACGAAATGGGTCAAGTCAATCCCATCATTCTCCTAATGATGTGATCCCGTTAATCAAATGACAACTCATGTCTATGGCTAGGAAACATAACCATCTTTGATCAACGGGCTAGTCAAGTAGAGGCATACTAGTGACACTCTGTTTGTCTATGTATTCACACAAGTATTATGTTTCCGGTTAATACAATTCTAGCATGAATAATAAACATTTATCATGATATAAGGAAATAAATAATAACTTTATTATTCCTCTAGGGCATATTTCCTTCAATAATATCTAACTGCAGAAATGACCACAAACTATAAGCCCAGGTACCATTTTCGGATTAAGCAAACACAACATTTTGCTGCCACCAAGTATGCAAATCAAAGTAATTCCCTTTCTACATTTCTCAAACTTCCATGTCAGTCAGCCTATATTTTCAATTTTGGAGCTGTCCCATATGGTACAGTCCGAAGCATGTTTCGCAAGCCAACATAACAACATCATAAGCATAGAAGGCATGCAATTCCTATAAGAGAAGCACATTCATCCAGCTAACTGAAGCGAATAATCATAGGGTATTGAAAAAGAAAAATACTCACTATAAGCTAGAGAAGGATTGAAACTGCTGAGAAAAATGGGTAAACAATTAAGATAATTTCATAATAGAAACCGAAGAGAAATGAAGTTAAATAATTCAGATAATTTGAAGAGAAGCTTGCTACAGCTAAATGCAACCTTGCCATCATATGCACATCTCTTTAAGCTAGGGAAAGTTCACCATGCATGGCACTTGTTCGCTTCTGGCCCAGCGAGTAATATAAGAATCTTTGAAAACTTTGTACTAAAAGTTGGGCTTAGGCCTTTTTCTCTAATATCACCAATATATCTACAAATTTTAGATCCAATTTGTTCTGAAACATATAGTATTTAACTTAGCTCAGCAATTAATTCTGCCTATGAGAGAAACAATCTGAGTAGAGCCTGAAAGTCGAGCCTAATTAAGGATATAAACATTGCTGGCCAACTACCATTACATAGCTATTTTAATGGTCTACCCATATAACCTGCCTTACGCCCAGTTTTCACTGTCTCTAGAAAAGCGCACATTTAACCAAATACACAGTTTTGTATAAATAAAAAAATTATATAGAGTACTCCATTTGAAACATAAAAAACAATCCATAGATTACATGTAGATAGATTTCCTTATGAGTAGAAAAAAATGATATATTTTCATGTAGATATGTGAGATTGATAAAGGTATGAGGTATAAAAACTGCCGTTCAGATGCGACGAACCGTGCTTTGTATGTCTTGTCATTTGTTCATATATAAGAAAGGAAATTAAGCACACAGCAGGGTGTAGAAGCAACATGTATAATAGACCCTCAATGCCAGTTTTTTAAAACAGCAACACCGATATATACACGGGAAAATATATATTGCCTCGCCCGTAGATGTTTCAGTAGAGCAAAGAACAATGGGAAGCATCACTAAATACAGAAGTAAATAAATCTGAAATAAAACTGTGGATATCCCATATGAGAGCATAACTCAAAATATACTAATATCCTGAAAGGTTCCTAGTATAACTCATCAAGTGACTTATCTGTATATGTTGGACGCTCAATCACATATATACATAAGCTCTCGCAGGAAAGAACATAAAATACTGGTGTATTGTCCTCTACCAGCTCTATTCTAAAAGCATCATATAAGTACGTTACGTAAAAGTTGAGAAAATGGAACAGATCATAGAGTAACACAGTAAACATTAGCAGTACCACCTAATCCTCATTGACCACAATGTGCAATATGACTATTTTCTATTGAAGCCGAAACATCAATGGAAGAACTAAAATCTGAATGTTGTGAGCAAATCATGATCGATTTGAACAGGGTATTATAGGACAATTATATGTGTAAATATATTATCACGCAGATAATTTAAGCACACATACCTTCTTTCCCATTGATGGGAGTAAGCGTAATGGGCAACAGAACTTAATGGTGTGAAGAAGCCGAATACCTTCGCGGCTAGTCTGCTGCAGTTTTTTCCTTAGCAACATCACCCACGGCAGCAGGCACCCAAGACATCAAACAGTCATCGGTACACCTCCTCCCTTGCATCAACCATCATGGGATAAATTCATGAACTGAACATGCTAGATTGATGCGGGGTCTGAATTTGAAAGCTGTAGAGATACAAAGTATGAAGGGGAACGGAATCAAACTAACATGTGCGAACACTGATGCAGGGATTGTGTGCTGCTGGTGGAGGAGATGCAGACCACCCTGGTGTTTCTCCTGGTTCCCTACAGTGCTGATGGATGGGCATCTTATGTAATTATAATAGGAGGTGGAAGACATCACACATTTTAGGATATATAATGGATTACTTGCCTGCGGTGTAAGGATGAGTGACCTGGGACAAAGTCTAATTGTATAGGGTGGCGCCATCTCTCTGCTCATAGTTCCTCCACTTGATCTGAAGCTTTAGCAACAATGGCGGATGTCCGATCTGATTCTAACTGTGTTCGATGTGCCTTCTTATGGACTGCATCATCCAAGTTTAATTGCAGTCTCCTCGGGTCTTGAAGTTGAGGGATTGAACGCCTTCTCAGCCAATATGGATTACATCGTCGTTGGGGAGTTGGGGTAGTGGAGATTCAACATGGATGAAGATTGGAAAGAAACTGGTTGGAACACTTTTGGGGCACTGGATATTGATCATGGCGTGAAAACTACAGATTAGATAGGAAGAAGAGGACCAGATGAGGAGGAGAAGCGCTAACGCTCTGTTTCTCTCGCCGATAGGATAGACGGAGGAAGAAGGCTGCAAGGAGAACTTTTTTCTTCTTCTAATAAAAGTGTTGCACCTGGGACAGCAGCATAGGTTTTTTTTCCCACAATAACATAGGAGATGTGAGTAGTCTGTTATAATATGCATATAAACCAGCCTGACAAATTACATGTTTTTTTCTGAGTTGGTGATGCAAAATATAATTTAAATAATGTCATATAAAAGAGAGCGTTTCAAACAAAGAAATAACAAGGGACTGGCTTCATTTGGCTATAATAGTATTACTCAAAATATGCAAAGACCACTACGAGTCTGCACATTTAATTTTGCAAAACAACAGAGAGCTTGCAAAAATATACTTTATCTGGTGAAAGTGGCCCATTATTTTAGCTTTGGGCCATAGTTCTGAAATATACACACGAGACCTGTTAAGATAACTACATACACGCTGTCAGTAATGAATTCATGAAGCATAGCTCCATAGTTTCACTTTGACCTGCAAGTTGTACACGTGGAGGGCTCAAAAGAAACCCTTCTTGATTTCAAGACTGACTATTCCACAAATTCTGCTACCAATTCGTATGAACTTAGAGTCGCAAAGAATGATATAATATATGATTATGATAGAAACTAACATCATTATTTTTGCCACTAAAACCCAAACTTGTACCCTAAATTTACAATGCCTGAAAAACCCCATATGATATGCAAATTATATGTGCAACAACCTAAACCTAAAGATCACATGGTTGTATAATTAGCTAGAAATAGTGGCTAGAGCCTTAAGGACTGTTGCCAAGGTCTTTCAAGTGATCATGATATGGCACAAGAAAACACATTAGTTATAATCTAATTATCGTTTCAGAAGTAACTTTTCATGGATAATGCAACAAATAGGTGTTCATTGTGTCTATGTTTGCTCATTTAAATGGTTGAGCCATTTTGGCCATTCGCCCTGTTTCTGAAAGGACAGATGGGGCATAAACTGATCAAACTTCTAGGTCAATGGAACTACTGATGCCTGAAAATATAATTATAGATGCGCCAGGAAGATTCAAAGTGCACAGTGTAATGTTCAGGGAAAGTAGTGGCTGAGCCCAGCTCGATGCACCCTGTTAGCTTTTTAATCTTGATCATGTATCTGCATGTTTATTTTAGTCTTGCATGTAGTAGTTGCACGTAGTAGTATGTGTCTGCAGGCGTAGCGTGCGATGCATACAAGCCGATGGTTTCATGCATGGAGGGAGTCCAAGCTGCCGCGTGAGGATGGCTTGCCGTGTGAAGCGGTGCTGCATGAAGGTCTGAAGCCAAAGACCTGCACAAGTTTGAGCTGATGGGTAGGAGTGTCTGCTTTGGTCTTGAGAAAAGGCCGGTAGTAGTGGTCAATTCTTATTAGCTGCATGTGTGCGTGTGTAGTTAGTGGCCTGAGATAGTGCGTGCATGGCCTAGTTTGTTGGTGGTGTTAGTGGGCAAGTGGAGTGCCCAGGCTGTGCGTGCGTCCTCAGTACTTAAGTGTGGTAAATCATGTTTGTTTCAGTTAAGAGAAATAGAGAGAAGAAAAGGCCGGCTGTGTGATACAGCGGCACCAAACACCTGTCTCTTTTTCCTGTTCTTGTGAGAGCTACGTGAGGTAGAAGAGAGGAAGAAGAAGGGGTTGAGCGATTGAGCTACAACATTTGGTATCAGAGCTAGGTGATGACGAAGACGATGCCGCGTGACTCTTCAGCGAGTGGAGCGTTGGTGCCGAGCGACTCGGCGGCGATGGCGGCTGCCGCGACTGCGGCGGCGGGGACGAACTACGCGGCGTGGGCAGTGAGGATGAAGTACCTCTTGCGCGCCAACGGCGCGTGGGGTTCCGTTGATCGCGAGGCCTCATCGGAGGTCGACAAGGGCAAGGAGGAGATGGCCATGACGATCATCACCCAGTCCATCGACGACTCGACGCTGCTGCGGGTTGCGGAGAAGGAGACTGCATCCGATGTGTGGGCGGTGCTACGCTCCATGCATGTGGGCGTCGAGCGCGTCTGAGAGGCGAGGGTTCAATCCCTGCGATCGGAATTTGATGGCCTCAAGATGGGTGATGCGGAGTCTGTGGATGATTTCGCGGCGAGGTTCACGACACTTGTGGGGCGCATCCGTGAGCTTGGTGATGGGATGGAGGAGAAGTACGTCGTGAAGAAGCTGCTCCGAGCCGTCTCGAACAAGTTCATCCACCTTGCGACATCGATTGCATTGTTCGGCGACACCAGCAAGATGGCCATGGAGGAGGCCATTGGTTCACTCGAGGCCCACGAGGAGCTCGTCAAGGGGCGGGAGACGACACGTGAAGAAGAGCAGTTCCTCAGGGCGAGAGGGCATGACTCATCGCGAGGACGTGGCCGTGGTGGAGGGCGCAGAGACAAGAGCGAGGTATAGTGCTATAACTGTGATGACTTTGGGCATTTTGTGTGGGAGTATCCGGAGAAGAAGAAGGACAACGAGGAGAAGGCACTGCTCGGTGTCGAGGACGAGCCAGCTCTTCTCTGAAGCTGCGTCACAAGTGAAGGATCAAGATTAAGGAGGAGAATGTTAGCTTTTTAATCTAGATCATGTATCTGCATGTTTATTTTAGTCTTGCATGTAGTAGTTGCACGTAGTAGTATGTGTCTGCAGGCGTGTTAGCAATTAAGCTTCAGGTTAGGTGACGTGCTGTGTTAGGAATTGTTTGAGTCGGTTCAGTATACGTACGAGGTTAGGTCGTATTAGGAAAGGTTTGTAAACCGGCGTTGTACCGGGTCGCGTCGTGTTGGGCCTATGCCCTGTTGGACGTGATTTGTATCCCTAAATAATGCAATGAAAAGGACCACGAAAAGCAGCTCGTATTGCTACACCAAATTATCTTCTTTCTTGTTCGTAAGTTTAGGGTTTGCTTAGCTCGAGATTGAGTTCTTCAGATCATATTTTTGCCCTGCGATCCATCAATTGGTATTCAGAGCCTGGCTGCGTGCTAACCTAGTAACGGGAAGGCATGGCCGACGATGACAAGAAGAAGGTGACGGAGGCATCGGGCGCTGCGGCGCTAGCTCCGCCGGCGGCGGCGGCACCACCAACGCAGTTCCCGTGGTTTGACCACGAGAACTTTGTTGTTTGGGCAGCAACCATGCAGTGCGCCATGGAGTCGCACATGCTCTGGCACATCGTCGAACCCGGCGGTGACGAGTTCAAGAAGGATGGAGCGCAGCGCTGGCGAGATCGTCAGGCAGCAAGCGCAATCTACTCGGTTATGCCGATGGATATCATGCAGCATCTCATCTCCAAGGAAACAGCCAAGGACGTGTGGGATACATTGAAAACTTTGCAGCTTGGTCACGACAGAGTGCGAGAAGCCACGCTGCAGTCTATGATGAGAACATATGAGACGCTGAAGATGGAAGATGATGAGACTGTGGAGCAGTTTGCAGCAAGGGTAGTAACCCTGGTCAACAGCATACGTACGCTCCGCAAAAATCTGGAAGAGATCTCAGTCGTGCGACGTTTCCTCCGGGCAGCGCCGTCGCGATATTTGTCAATAGTATCGGCAATCGAGCAGTGCGTCGACTTGAAGACGTTGACGGTGGATGACCTGGTCGGTCGTTACAAGGCTCATGATGAGCGGATGAAACTAACATCAAGCGATGGGAAGCAAGACGAGTATCTCATGCTCACGCGCAGGGATACGCTAGTAGAATAGTAAAAAAAATATAAGTTGAAGCAAATGAAGCAGATGTCATGCTTAATTACGAAAAAAGACTTGTCGTTGTGACTTACTGTATCCACTTTGAAGTTCTCGTCCAGCTTGATGCTGAAGCGCCTATCATCATCTAGGAAGATTCCGTTGCACAGGCCGCGCTCGTCTTCGCAGTATTTGCAAATACCGGAATCCTTTTTGTTGTCAGACATTTCCTATGTTCATAGTTAAAACATTAATTGAAAATTGATAAAAGACAACTACCAGGATACTCAACACACAAATCCGAGGCACTCGATATTTCTTACATATTCTGGCAAAAGTCATGCCAAAATTCACGGAAAAATCCGGCATGACCTTTGCTAAAATAGGATATATCGAGCGCCTGAAATTTGCCGGAACGGAAATGAATCAACATTCCGACAAAACATAGGCCACTCGGAGGTGTAACCTGCAAACATGACCGGCCACTTGGATATTGAGCAACACAAGATATACATTTCAAAATATCTTATAAGACTCAAATTAGCATGCATTCAATAAGCAAAAGTAAATCATCTCATGCGTCCGTACATCGTCGAATATTATCACTAATACATCCCGAATAGTGTCATACATATAACATCACTAGTACAACTAAAACGCTAGCACACGACGGGTATCGGCACGGGCGGTGGACACCCACAGAGAAGGAGCCATCACGGGATCATAGCTCCAGTGAGATCCCTGGAGAACCTGCCAGGTATTGGAGAACCTGTGCTCCAACACAAATAAGTAGCGACGGACGTGCGCGTCCTCCTCACTGACACGGTTACGCACCACCTCCGCGGAGTCCTCGAGCCTCTGGACCATCACTGGCCCACACGACCGCCACCAAAGAAGGTTCGGGTCAACGACAGGTTGGCTCCTCACCAACCTGCGCCCCCCGGTAGGTAGCGCCTCTCAGTACCACCCCGGCGGAGCCTAGTCTCGGACATGGCCCATCTGGTCAAGCAGGTGTCGTCCTCCGCCGACTCGACGACGAGGATGCGGGATAGGCATCGTCCACGTCGATGCGGGAAAATTGCTTTAACTAAAAAATAGCAACAAGTTCTTACTAACTAGTTCTATTAATTCAACTAGTTCTTACTAAAAATAAACTTACTATAAATAAAAATATTCTAGTACCTAATTAGTACCTAGTTCTTACTAACTAATTAGTACCTAAGAACTACTGCCCTAATTACCATCTAATTTGATGAACCTATAGGGGTGGAAAGTGGTAGCGGATATTCCAATTATCCAACTATAAAGTGGAATAAGTGGTCAATTTTTACTCGTTTTATGATTCATCTTAGAAATTTGATTCGTTTCCACCCTTACATGAACCCTAACTCATTTGAGCCGCATCCACATCCGATTCGTTTCCACCCTAACTAATTTGATGGAGGTAGAAACCCTAGGCAGAGGTAGGGGAGAGGGAGGAGCAGGCGTGCTCACCTCGGGTGCCTGCGACGAGGGAGGGGTAGGCGGCGTCGAGGTCGTGGTCGGGGCTCCGGGGCAGCGTTGAGGTCGGGGGGGGGGGGGGCGGCGTCCGGGGCGGCGTTGAGGTCGGGGTCGGGGGCGGTGTCCGGGGCGGCGTTGAGGTCGAGGGCGGGGCCGACGTTGAATCTGGCGTCGGGGGCGGCATGGGGAGAGCACGCGGCGGCCGAGGGGCGACGGCGGCGGCGAGAGTGGAGTTGATTTGGGGGATGAAGTGGCCGTGGGGAAGGACGAACCTCGTGGTTAAGTCAGAAGTACCAGTAGCGCCTTCCAGAAAGGGCGCTACTGCTACGTTAGCTACAGCGCGTTCTGGAATACACGCTGCAGCTAAGGAGATTAGCAGTAGCGCTGGGCCATTATACGCGCTACTGCTAGGTTGGGCTAGCCATGTGCGCCCAGTTCAAACGTAGCAGCAGCGCTTTTCGCTAGTACACGCTACTGCTAAAGTTATAGCAGTAGCGCGGTTTATTTACGCGCACTGCTACTAAGTAGCAGTAGGGCTTGATTTTGTACAGCGCTACTGGTTAAATTCTGTGTATAGGCTTTTCCCTAGTAGTGCCTTCGTCCACCCGAGCTCGCTCTGTTCTTCCCCTTTCCCCTCTCCTCTCTGTTCTTTTCCCTCTTCCTCTCAAGCTCATCACACATTTTGCCCAAAATTTGTCAAGATTTGAAGGCCCCCATCTATTCAAATGATCACAAAGGTTAGCAACTTTGTCCTTTCATCTCTCATTGCTAGATTAGCTCGTGCAATGCTTTATATAGTGATTGATTTTTGAGTTTAGTAATTTGGGAGGAATTATATATATGTGCTAGTATTTGATTTATATGCAATTTGAGGTGAAAAATAACACTTAGTTTGCATATGTAGGTGTGGTTTACTTAGTACCTTCTAAATCTCCGTCGTAACCACCGTCGATCGTTCGCAACATCCCGTCGCCGGCACCACCTTGTGGTGAGCCTCTTGTTCATGAAGTTTTATATAAAAAAATAATGTTTGTGTGATTTGGATATATAGTTACTCGTATAATTATGTTACCCATACGTTGTTTGTTATACATAGTGCCATGGTTTTGATATCCGTCCCCGTCGGCCCTCGTCCGGGTTATGATTCGGATGTGGTATATTCTCTTTTAAAACTATTCATTGCATTTCGTGTTCATGACAAATTATGCCCATCAAGTTGACATAGATATTTGTATGTAGGAGGTAGTTGAACTGGAAATTCTAACCGACCCTATTGTCGAGAGGTTAAATTTAGTTGAAAGAGAAAACGAGGATTTGAAGGAAAAATTGAAAAGAATTGAGGGGGAGAAGATGGAATTGGAGTTGCATGTTGCCGATGTCGTCGATGATCACAAGATTAAGATGGAGAAAATGTGCTTGAAGATTAGAAAGATTAGAAAATATGCCATTCATAGTAAGGCTTGGTATCATTATGCTGTTGGATCAATTGTTATCTTAGTTGCGATCTTGATCGCATTTGTTGTTGCATTTAAATTCTTTAGCTAGAGAGTTATTTGTTTGTTGCATTTAAGTGTTGTATGATCTTTATGTATGAACTTTATGTATTGTATTAATTTGGTGTTTTCGGTGCTGTGTATTGAAGATGAGCCGGCAATGGATGTATGGTGACCGATGCTCTCCCGAGTTCATTAATGGCGTGCGTACTTTTCTGCTTGCGGCTGAGGCAAACAAGCGGGCGGATGGTTTTATGCCTTGTCCATGTGCTGCTGTAAGAATGGTCACAATTACTCTACGTCAAGAACCATTCACGTACACCTGTTTGAGTCCGGTTATGATGAAAGACAATGAAGAAGAAGAGGACAACGACAGCTATCCTGGCCATGGGTTCCCTGAATACGATGATACAACAACGAGGGAAGAAGCTGAGCCGGTAATGCGGGAAGAAGCTGAGCCGGCAATGCGGGAAGAAGCTGAAGAAGAGGCATCAGATGAGCCCGTTGATGATCTAGGTCGGGCCATTGCCGATGCAAAGAGAAACTGCGCAAGTGATTTGGAGAAGAAGAAGTTTCAGCGCATGTTAGAGGATCACAAAAAAATGTTGTACCCGAATTGCGTAGGTGACAAGAAAAAGCTGGGCACCACACTGGAATTGCTACAATGGAAGGCAGGGAATGGTGTATCTGACAAGGGATTTGGAAAGTTGCTGCTAATGGTAAAGAATATGCTTCCAAAGGACAATGAATTGCCCGAGACTACGTACGAAGCAAAGAAGGTTGTCTTCCCTCTAGGGTTAGAGGTGCAGAAGATACATGCATGCCCTAATAATTGCATCCTCTACCGCAGTGAGTACGAGGATTTGAATGCTTGCCTAGTATGCGGTGCATTGCACTATAAGATCAGCCGCGATGACCCTGGTGATGTCGAGGGCGAGCGCCCCAGGAAGAAGATTCCTGCCAAGGTGATGTGGTATGCTCCTATAATACCACGGTTGAAACGTTTGTTCCAAAACAAAGAGCATGCCAAGGCGATGCGATGGCACAGAGAAGAACGTAAGAAAGACGAAAAGTTGAGAGTACCCGCTGACGGGTCGCAGTGGAGAAAAATTGAAAGAAAGTACGAGCAGGAGTTTGCAGATGACGCAAGGAACGCATGGTTTGGTCTAAGCGCAGATGGCATTAATCCTTTTGGGGAGCAGAGCAGCAACCATAGCACCTGGCCTGTGACTCTATGTTTGTATAACCTTCCTCCTTGGTTGTGCATGAAGCGGAAGTTCATTATGATGCGAGTGCTCATCCAAGGCCCTAAGCAACCCGGCAATGACATTGATGTGTACCTAAGGCCATTAGTTGAAGAACTCTTACAACCGTGGATTGGAACAGGTGTACGTGCGTTAGATGAGCACATGGGGGAAGAATTTGACCTAAAGGCGTTGCTGTTCATGACCATCAATGATTGGCCTGCTCTTAGTAACCTTTCAGGACAGACAAACAAGGGATACCATGCATGCACGCACTTTTTGGACGATACCAACAGTATATATTTGGCTAATTGTAAGAAGAATGTGTACCTGGGACATTGTCGATTTCTTCCGAGCAGGCATCCTATAAGAAAGAAAGGCAAGCATTTCAATGGTGAGGCGGATCACCGGACGAAGCCTCGCCACCGTACTGGTGCTGATGTACATGAGATGGTCAAGGATTTGAAGGTGGACTTTGGAAAGGGTCCTGGTGGACAACCTGTTTCGAATGACGCTGACGGACGCGCACCCATGATGAAGAAGAAATCTATGTTTTGGGACCTGCCTTATTGGAAAGACCTAGAGGTCCGCTCCGCAATCGACGTGATGCACGTGACGAAGAATCTTTGTGTGACCCTGCTTGGCTTCTTGGGAGTGTATGGGAAGACAAAAGATACACCTGAGGCATGGGAGGACCAGCAATGTATGCACGGAAAAGATGGCATACATCAGAGTCATGCAAGCTACGCTCTTACCAAAGAAGAGAAGGAAATCTTCTTTGAATGCCTGCTCAGTATTAAGGTACCGTCTGGCTTCTCATCGAATATAAAGGGAATAATAAACATGACAGAGAAAAAGTTTCAGAACCTAAAGTCTCATGACTGCCACGTGATTATGACGCAACTGCTTCCGGTTGCATTGAGGGGGCTTCTACCGGAAAACGTTCGATTAGCCATTGTGAAGCTATGTGCATTCCTCAATGCAATCTATCAGAAGGTAATCGATCCAGAAATCATACCAAGGTCAGAGAATGATTTGGTGCAATGTCTTGTCAGTTTCGAGTTGGTGTTCCCACCATCCTTCTTCAACATCATGACGCACGTCCTAGTTCACCTATGTGAAGAGATTAACGTTTTGGGTCCTGTATTTCTACATAATATGTTTCCCTTTGAGAGGTTCATGGGAGTCTTAAAGAAATATGTTCATAACCGTGCTAGGCCAGAAGGAAGCATCTCCAAGGGCCATGAAAATGAGGAGGTCATTGAGTTTTGTATTGACTTTATTCCTGACCTTAAGCCGATTGGTGTTCCTGAATCGCGGCATAAGGGCAGACTGGATGGAAAAGGCACGCTAGGAGGGGAACATATAATATGTATGGATGGAAATTCTCTCACTCAAGCACACTACAAAGTTCTACAGAATTCCGCCTTGGTGGCTCCGTATATGGATGAACACAAGAATTTGCTATGCTCCAAACACCCGGAGCGGTCTGATGACTGGATTACACGTGAACAAACCAGGAGTTTCGCCAGCTAGTTGCAGACACGTACCATGCATGACGCCTCTATTGAAGATGACATGTACTTGCTGTCCCAGTTACCATCTTCGAATATAATGACTTTTAAAGGGTAAGAGATAAATGGTAATACATTTTACACGATCGCCCAAGATAAGAAGAGCACCAACCAAAACAGTGGTGTCCTCTTTGATGCAGAAACCAAGACGGGAAAGGAAACATATTATGGTTATATATAGGATATATGGGAACTTGACTATCGACGTGGTTTGAAGGTCCCTTTGTTTCAGTGCAAATGGATCAATATGACACGAGGCGGGGTAACGGAAGACCCGCAGTACGGAATGACAACAGTGGATCTCAACAATATTGTGTATGCAGGCAAACCATTCGTCCTAGCCAATGATGTGGCACAGGTTTTCTATGTGAAGGACATGTCTACCAAGCCGAGAAAAAGAAAAGATAAGGAAGCGAATGCATCGTACGATGAGCCAAAGCGGCACATAGTTCTTTCTTGGAAGAGAAACATCGTGGGAGTGGATGACAAGACAGACGTGTCAGGAGATTATGAAAAGTTTGATGAAATTGCTGCATTCACAGTGAATATTGACCCGAGCATCCAGTTAAATGATGAAGATTTTCCATGGCTACGGCGCAAAGGGACACACGCGAAGAAAAAGTTTCACACCCAAAGATTTGGGATGTGATCGGCTTCACTATCATCACTTTCTTCTGTGTTTCACACCCAGGAGAGAATCTCTGTAATAGTTAGGGTAGCTAGTTATGTGTTTTGGCATTTGAAACGCGAAGAAATTTAATGTGCAAGCAAATTCTTTCATGCATTTACTGTTTTTTAGCTAAATGACCCTGAAATTGAAAAGCATTTGAAATGAACTCAGAAAAGGTTAAAAGTTGGCATGGTATCATAATTTCACCCACATAGCATGTGCAAAAAAGTAGAGAGGGTTACCGCAAAAACTGGATGCACTTTGTGTACAAAATGGACAATCTCTTTCGAAGTATCACGGTTTCGGACGAAAACTCATCCGTTACAAGGCATTTCATTTTTTAAATAACCTAAGCATTACCAAATTGAATATAATGATAAAACACACTAATATTAAACATAAGAAAAAAGAATCACTGCAAAATCTATTTTCAAAGTTAAGTTAATTACAAACTAGTGATTCACACAAATTTCAAATAATTCAAAATTTAAACTATTCAAATTTGTAAACTACCGGTACTAACAGAAAGTTTGTAATTTTTTGTACCTAAAGCAAAAATATTCACAAACAAACTCTAAATACAGCAAAAAGCAAATCTAAAATAAATAAAACAAAAATAAATAAAGCAAAAAAATAAGAAAAAAAAGCCCACCTACTGGGCCACAGCGGCCTGCATACGACTAGAAACCCAAATTCTGGTTGGGCCAGTATGCAGGCCCGCTAGCCCAGTAGGCCCAACAGGGCATCGCAGAAGAGGTAGGCCCAGAAGGCCTGCTTAAGAGAGGAGCTCGAGAAAGCAGCGACGGCGGGGCTTATAAGTAGGTGCGAGTGCCACTCGGCTAGCGAGGTGGGACTAAACTTTTGCGCCCCTCGCCTGGCAGCGCACACCCTTTAGTACCAGGTCGTGGATCCAACCGGTACTGAAGGGGGGGCCTTTACTACCGGTTGGTGCCACGACCCGTTACTAAAGGGGGTGCGGTTCTCGCCGCTTCGCCTGGCCAAAACAGACCTTTAGTACCGGTTGGTGGCTCCAACCGGTACTAAAGGTGGGTTCTATATAAGAAAACACTTCAAAAAAAATTGCCAGTTTCTCATCTCTCCCTGCTTCTTTCTCCTCTGCCCCGTCGCCGCCGCCCTTCGTCGCCGTCCCCGTCGCCGTCCGTCGCCGTCCCCGTCGTCCCCGTCGCCGCGCTGCGCCCCGTCCTCCCGTCGTCCCCGCCCGGCCCGTCCTCCCGTACGTCGTCCCCGCCCGGCCCGTCCCCGTCCCCGTCGTCGCCGCCCCGTCTCCGTCTCCGTCCCCGTCCCCGTCCCCATCGCCGCCCACCGTCGTCGCGCCTCGCCGGTGACCACACACACACACACATTGTTATAGAATTGTTAGCAATCTTTCTATTTTTTAGTTATAGAATTATTAGAAATGTTAGTTTTAGTTATAGAAATGTTAGTTATATAGAAATATTAGAAATGTTAGTTATATAGAAATGTGTTTTAGTTATAGAAATATTAGAAATGTTATTTTTAGTTATAGAAATATTAAAATTGTTAGTTTTAGTTATAAATTTTAGAATTTGCATATATGAAATCACAATCCATCATTTAAAAAATGTTACTTTACTTTTGCGGCATATAGTATTTGTTGTCGACGATGCCCGGCCCGCATCCTCGCCGTCGACCCGTTCGCGACGACGTCCTGCTTCAGAGGACCCATGTCCGGGACTGGGCTCCGCCGGGCTGGCACTGGGAGGTGCTACCTTCAGGGGCGCGACGCTTGGTGAGGAACCCGGCCCCGGGTCCCGTCGTCGACCCTCATCTCCTTTTGTGGCGTTTGCGTGGGCCACTTTCGGTGCGGAGGGAGCCGGCCCCGCCGGAGGTGGTACGTCACCGTGTCAGGGAGGAGGATGAGCACGTCCATCGTTACATGGCTGCTATGGACGTCAGGTTCTCCAATACCTGGCAGGTTCTTTTGGGAGATCACCTGAGCTATGATCCAGTGATGGTTCCTTCTCTTTGGGTGTCCACCGCCTGCACCTCGGGAACCGCGAGTGGCCTAGATTACTCTGTAGTATTCGATCTTTATTAGCTTGCTAGCTAGCTAGCTAGTGATGTATTCGATATTATATCTATTATTCGAGACAATGTATTTGAGATTATATCTATTATTCGAGACGATGTATTCGAGATTATATCTATTATTCGAGACGACGTATTCGAGATTATATTCGATGATGCTTATTATGTACTATGATTGATTCAGTTTTTCCTTATTAATTGATTGCATCCATGCATTGTAATTTGAATATATTTCTTTTGGATTAGTTAAACAAAACCTATGGCGGACAATACCGGCAGAGAGGGACAAGAGGCCCTGTTCAATATCATACGCAATCCTCGTGGGCCAGATGATGATCAAAATGAAGAAGATTATGACGGCTCCGAATATCTAAACAACACCGGGGAGGGTGATATGATATTCGATCGCGACGACCGAATTGAGGAAGTCATGAACTATGAACATGACGAAGAAAATGTTGATCTTGAAACAACAAAGACCGGCAAGTTATATATATTTATACAAGCAGGCATCTGGTGATCATCACATGTTTTAAATGACTTGAAGATATATTAACGAATTGATCTTTCTTCTTTCAACCATCCGGATCGAGAAAATCTTCAGGAAACAGGAAACGAGGCCCAAACAAAAAGTTGAAGGAGGGCGTAAAGTTCAATATCGAGGCCATCAAACCTAATGGCGAACCATTAGCGCCTAAGAAGATTGCGGACAAGTTCATTCGTCAGTGCGGAGTTCTTGTGAAGGACCAACTCCCGATCTCCCTTCAAGAATGGAGAGAGCCAGCAAAGCCACGTCCAGGAGTTACTTTTGTCGACGACAGACAAAAACTTCTGCTTTGGGAAATTCTCATGGAACATTTCACTCTACCAGATCATTTCACAGATGCATATGTGGAGAAAGTCAAGGACGCTACTCTTAGGAAGATGGCGGTTGCATTCAAGAACCACAAGATTCGTGAATGGGCCAAGTACGTCAAGGGAGGAAGGAAGACTCTAGTATTCGAGGCAACACTAGAGAAGCAAAGTGCTCATTGGGACGATTTCGGGAAATTCAAGGATTCGGAATTATCTAAGGAACGGTCGAGAATAAACAAGGCCAATGCCGCAAAAAAGGATAAGTTCCATAAGCTGGGGCCAGGTGGCTATGCGGTGGGAATGCCTAAGTGGGATAAGTCTGAGAAAGAGATGCTGGATGCAGGTGTCACTCCAGAAACATTGAGCTGGCCCCCCAGGTGCAGGACTTGGTTCTATGTGCATGGGGGGGAGTTGGACCCGAAGACAAGCAAAGTTTCGAATAAGGCATGTCTGGACGGAGCCGAAGATAAGCTACTTGTTGTAATAGAAGAGGCTCGATCGGAGGTGTTCGATCCCAACAGAGAGAACGACGAGCTTACGCGTGCCCTGGGAAATCCTGAACACCCGAGAAGAACACGAGGCATGGGCGCTATGCCGTGGTATGAGGGGTTTTCGGACTGGAACACCGACTACAGAACCCGTGCGAGAAAGAAGATTGCGGAGGAGAAGAAGAGGAAGATGGAGGAGGAGCAGAGGAAGCTAGACTATGAACGCCTTCAAGGCCTAGAATCAGCGCACGCGGACTTGGCAGTCAAATTCCAGCGGCAGCATGAGCAGATCGACTCACTTAGCCAGCAAAGGGGGTCTCAGCAGCTAGCAGATGATCCACCATTGGATAGCACCGTCCCATCCATGCTGAGAAGTAGAGTGGGTTCCGCCCCGGGCGATGCATTGCTGGATAGCTACCCAGTGGATGACATCATGGAGAACACTAACTGCGAGCTACACTTCAAAATGAAGAACATATCCATGAAGGTGACGGACGCCCTTGCTTTTACAAATCCCCCCAAGGCAACCTTCCATTGCAACCCGATTCCAGCGGGCTATGCTTGTGTCTTGGTTGATGAGGTGGTGGACCAATATTCGGGGCTAGAGCTTGACATTCCTGGAGGTGACGATGAGCACACACTGGAAGAGGCCAACCATCGTATCATCCTATGGAGAAAGGATTGCATCATCTTTCGAAGGCCACCGACACCGAGTCATCCGACTCCTCGTCGAAGTTCGCCACCGAGTCAGCAGACTCCCGCTCCTCCAAGTCCATCAACGCGTCAGGCCACTCCTCCTCCAAGTCCGGCACAGCTTGAGGCCACTCCTCCTCCTCCAAGTCCGGCAAAGCGTCAGGCCACTCCTCCTCCAAGTCCGGCACAGCTTCAGGCCACTCCTCCTCCAACTCAGCCACATCAGCCGTCTTCACCGCCTCAGCAATCACGGAAGAGAGCCACCTCAGCTATGGTGCGTAGCGGTACAAGTCGAGGTAGTACTGGAGGTACAGGCAGAGGCAAGCGATTTCAATATGGTCCAAGCCTCGCGCCTCTTCCGCAGAGGCCTTATGACAAGTCCGAGGAGGAAAACGTAGCCATATCGAAGGCCGAGGTGGAAGCCCATTTTGCACCGATACCGCCATCGCCGCCGAGGGAGAAAGTGCCTATGGAAAATATTGACCACTTCATTCGTAGGGCTAGAGCACCAGCTCCCAAGCCTGTTGACACAGACTATGAGCGCCACATGAAGAAGTTAAATCGAGCACGTCTACAGAAAGAAGCGAGCTCGAGCAAATCAGCTGGCAAAAGGAGCGGTAAAACCGTTCCCCAACTGGGAGAACAGGCGGCACAATCAATCCCCCCGCTTGTTGTGCCAACAACACATGAGAGTAGGCGCGCCCGATATTATTGTGGGCAAACCGTTAACGTTCCCGGGGTGGGCGATGTGGTAATAACCGAGGAGCATATTGGGCAGGCTGAAGCGATCGGGATTACTGTTTGACAACTCCTCGATATCGAGCCCATGTCTCCGACTAGAGAGGAGGAAATAAAACAGAAATATGTCCGGGGCCAACCTTTGGTCGAGCCAGACGAGGTCAAGAACCTCCCAACGAGAATGTATGAATTGCATCGATGGTACATGGACATTACCAAGATTTCCAATCGAGAGTCCCTCATGGTGAATGTCAAGGAGGAGCATTACTACCATGAGAAAGCTCTGGCCGTTGAGTATTCAGAACTGTTTCAGCTATACAATCAAGACGCACTCGACAAATCTATCATCAGTTGCTATTGTCTGTAAGTGATTTCTTTCTGTAATTTAACTCTCAAGCCAGATGTAGTGATCATTTTGATCAATCATTACCTGTAATTATCCTCACTATATTCTTTTCTGTGGTATTATGCAGGATGAATATTTATGAAATGAAAAAAGGTGGACGTTATGACATTGGGTTCGTTGACCCAAATACCATTAATGAATACACATGGAAATTAGATCCATATTACGAAAAAAGTGTAGAGGAAAGCATGCTAGAGTTCTTCAAGCGCCTCAAATACAATGGAGATATACTACTTCCTTACAACTTCGAGTGAGTCACACTGTCTTGTACTACAAATTCTGTTTTTGCCTACTAGCTAGCTACATGTTTTTGCTTACATATGCCCGCTTAACTAAGACATGCAAACGTGTGTGCATGCAGATTTCACTGGATCTTGTTAATCATTAAAGTTGATGAAGGATAGTTGAAGTACTAGACTCACTACTTAAGAAAGAAAGTGACTACACCATCATGAAGGGGATAGTCAACAGGTAATTTCAATCATTATTAACTATATCTCGGCCTATTTAATTAGTTCGTCATTTCCTGATAACAACTATTTAATAGCCCATTTATTCATTTTCTTTGTCAGCGGGCAGGGCTTGGGCAAAGTTCATCAGGGCCACTGCAGGCCCATGGAACCAAAATCTGAAATGGTATCGACCCCAGGTAAGTAATTAAGTAGTACTAGCTAGCTGCCATCTCTTTAATTATCATGCTTGATTAATTATTATCTCATCAAATTCCATTCTCGTAAAGGCCCTGAAGGCGCCTGGGAATAATCTGTGTGCATACTACGTTTGCGAGAACATTCGCATGATGGCGTCCGAAAGGAGCAAATCTCAAAGACAGGAGTGGGTACGTTTGTCAGAACACTATTCACAATTTTTACACCATTATCGATATCTAGTCACACAACTAATACACATGCATATTGATCTCCTTCTTAACAGTTCAAAGAGGTGCGGGAGAAGCTCCTACCAGAGGACTGCATAGAAGCAATTCCAGAGGAAATAGCGGGATTTTTGCTCGATCAGATCATAGATCCCAAAGGAGAATACTATTACCCGCTACCGCCCCCATGGACCACTTCCATTTGTTGTCGTGCTCCGAAGGCACCAATTAGGCTAATGCCACTGGCTCCGAAGGCACCAATTTAGGAGAAATTATATATATATATATATATATATATATATATATATGTTATGATCGGTACTACTAGAAATTCTATTTATATGTATGCATAACGTGTACAATATGTAGGATCGTAAAATACCAGCAAACGAAAAAGAATTAAATGGAAAACACAAAATTAAATGAAAAAGAAATCATAAACCCAAAACCCCCCAACCTTTTAATACCGGTTGGTGACACCAACCGGTACTAAAGGGCTCCCTGCAACCGAAGCTGGCTCGTGCCGCGTGGTTACCCTTTAGCACCGGTTCGTGTTGAACCGGTACTAAAGGGGAGGGGGGGCTTTAGTGCCTACACTTTAGTGCCGGTTACGAAACCGGCACTAAAGGGCCTTATGAACCGGTGCTATTGCCCGGTTCTGCACTAGTGGAGCTCTGTAACAAATTCACAAAGTCTGCTCAAACAGTCCACATACATTTTCAGTAAAAAAAATCCGTACAAAGCTCCAATAATGTCATTTGACACCCAAAAACTTTGCAAGCAATTATAACATTTGTTCATAATCATGTCTGCAAAGTTTCAGATTTTTTCGAAATAATTTGCTGTGTTTTCTTGCGTCGTGTTGCAGGGGGTGCACCAAGCTGGGCTATAGAAAAACCTCTTGGCATAATTCCTTTGCATGGCCATCAAAACAAGAGAGGATCCCAAGGACTCCTTCATGAAATATTGCACTACTTGTTGCCCGCTAAAGGTCCACGTCATCCTGCTCCACGCATGACTCTCTACAGCTGCATGTTACAGGGTGTCTGTGAGGTGGATGTCAACTGTGATCCACTTCCAGCAAGGATCCAGAACGTGATCAACACTGACATACTACTTTTCGTCGCCAAAAAAGGATCACTAACAAAGGTATCTCAATAAATGAAACACTTACGAGGCAATATGTTAGAAGACACAGAAAATTCTGAAATGACATTCAATCTGTTGGTTTGATGCTTCTTCTTTTTTAATTAATTTGACTCAACTTGAGACATTTGGATACAAACTAAAAGAGATAAAGATGGGCGTTGGACTGAGCTTCACGGCAATGCCATCCCAAAGCCACTCAGTCCACAACCCCTACATTGCTGCCATGATTGATAGATCTCGTGCCATCCCATGAAGCAACCATGACAGCCTACAGAAAGAAATAAATAAGCGGCCCAGTTGTGTACATACACACAACAACATGGCACATTATTTGCAAGCTGAGGAATCAAGCAAAAACAGGGTTATGATGACAGAATTAACGTTGGGGAACATCAAAGATGGCGTAGTTATTTGCGGGTCAATACGGGCCACATGCCATTTTGGTGGAGACCCTCTTTAAGATGGTCGGTGGCAAGCAGAAGTTCTTCCTTGAGCTTCAGATTCTCCATGAACAAGCGCTGGCGCTCTGATGTATCCTGAGTTTGTACAATTGTCCCTCTGCATTTGAGGCAAGTGCTATTTTGCATAGCCGATATGATGGCTTGCCTTTCTGAATTTAGCATCTGCTTCTCTAACTGAAGATTGCTGGTCTCCTGTCTCAGCGCCTTGGCCTGCATTTATTAATTTCATGTATGCATCATTTCAGTGGTTATTATAAGAGTATGACACCATAGTCATGAGGGTAACATAGTAGTACATAGCAGAAATCGCTAATGGAGCTCGAGCTCCATGGACTCAAATTTTAAAAATTCCAAAATAATATTATTTCATTTGAAAAAATGAAGAAAACAATATGCGCATACCTCTGGATGAATACTACTTGTGTGTGAAGTTTTGTGGCGAAATACATTTTTAAGCGAGTTATACAAAATAACAAAACAATGTATGTCTAGAACATGTACTATTCAGTATAAAAGTGTATGATTTTTTTTGTACAACTCACATCAAAATGTACTTCAATATGAAAGATTATACACACTATATACTTGTGTGTTTATTTTCATATATTTTTGAATCTTAAAAACTTGATATTTTTTTAAATCTCGCTCTGTGGGGCAAGAGTACCAAAAAGCCTCGCCCATTACATTGTGAGTTCAGATGACAAACAATGATACTATGGTCGCTGGAGCTTATACTAAGTTTCTGCAAAGCTTGCATAACTGCGTGTCGTAGCTGGCCCATGTGGCGAAATCTCATAAAATTCACCATGGAAAAGAATAGTATGTACCTTACTGGAGCTGCGATGGTTTTGGAACCAAAACTTGACCTGTTGGGCAGTCATGCCAAGCCTCTTGCTGAGGTTCTTCCGGAGTTTCTCATCTGGATAAGGGGATTCCCGGAAGACACTACATATCATATTAATGAAAATATATCAGTACACATCATCTTCGATAGGTAAGAAACATTGATTGAGTATGTATTGTACGCTTCAAGTTGTTGGATTTGTTCTCTGCGGAGACGGTGATAATTGTAGCGCCTTGTCTCCATCCTTTCCTCCCTTTGGGTCTCTCCATCGTTGTTTCCTTTGTCTGCAGCAACATCACTGGCATTATCAATCTTTCCCGCATTGGCAGTGCCTCCAAGCAGACCATACATCTCATCATCATGGTTGTTCTGGAATAGGTGGTTGTGTTCAGTTGTCATGAAGACGTCAAGATCATTGCGCACAACATTGTTGTATCGCTGGAACTCGCCATCCATGTTGATCTGTTATCATAAAACAAAATGTTTATTCCCATATATAGAGTTAAAGGTACCAGTGAACTAATATTTTAAGGAAAAACATGTAGCAGTGAAAAATGAAACCACATAGAAGGAAATGTCATGCAGAACTCTACATCTCAAAGTACATTTAGATTTTTGTGCCAACATTAGTCGGATGGTACTTCACTTTAAAAATAATTTAAATTTATCCGTATGAGTTTCATAGACCGGTCTAGATGTAAACATGTAGACTTTAATTGCCAACTAAATATATGTTGACATACTTTCCTGGTACCACGATAGTATATTCATGATTTTCTTCCGCTGATTACTTCAATAATTTCAAAACATATATGCCCTACATAGCGAAGCAAAACTATTACTTTCCCATCTCATCAGGTTCTTTTGTACTTATCTGGAAAACAATAGCCGATCCTTATATACATTGGGATCAATTTACATATTCCATATAAGTGATATATTTAAATAAGGAGGACTTACGTACGATACAATAAGTTACCAACTAGTCCAACAAATTATAGAAGGGATATATTACTATGTGTGGGAAATCTTATTAGCCATAAATAATAGTATTATAGGCATGATAGTACAATTAGATCTATGAATTTTATCAGATTTATGTTATCTCCTATATTTTACCTTTGGAAGATTAGCCTAGATGCTAGCAAGATTCTTGCCATCTCCCAAGCTAAATGGTAAATATCTACGTTTTACGGGTATCCACTCATTCCATCATGGACCTAACTTCTTTCAAAGTATACATGTCATGACAGATGTCACGGAGTATCCGTGCTGAACTTTAGAAGCTATGGATCCAAGAACAACTAGAGTAAACATGTATAAACATTACTAGATGAACGGTTTCAAGAAATACCGTCAACTTCGGTAGTCGTCTTCCTTCGAACTTCGATAGGCGAACAAGGACGCGAATCTGTTTTGTTCCTACTGAGATATCAAACTCATTCAGCAAAGAATAGCCACAATCATCAGAATATAAAGGCGTGGGGAGCATGCGGAATTTGTGTCACGACCCATGATTAATGCGAGCAATAACTTGTATCCAAATATAAGAATCAGATATCATTCCTTTTAACCATTAGGTCATGGATTATATATATATATATATATATCATAATTAATACTCATTAATCATATATATGGAGTAAATATTGGCACATTGATAAGAATATATTATATTATTAAAACAATAGGAAATTACTGGTTCAGATTATCAATAGAAAAGAACAACTGAGATCCATATATGTGGTTGATCTAAATGACATGCAAGGACATAAAGGGTTCTACTGCCAATACTACATATAGATTTTTTTTCTACGGATTTTTTTCAGTCTATTCATCAACTATGAAGGCAACACAATAGAGAATACCAACAATAAATTGCATCCAAATATAAGGCTCACATACCATGGATTTTGAATGTTGTGGCATGGCCTATATATAGGGCATAATTAATACTCACCGAACATATTTGTGAAGTGAATATTGGCATATTGTAAAAATATATTATATTACTAAGCTAATAGAAAATGGGTGGGTCAGATTATCAATAGCAAAGAACAGCCGAGATCCATAATGTGATGTATATCAAAATGATATACGTGGACATAGAGAGTTTTTCAGCCAATACAACATATAGGTAGTATGTTTTTTGGGTGGGGATAACTTCTGCTCTATTCATGAACTGTCAAGGCTACACAAAGAACACCAAAAGTAACAAAAAATATAACTAGGTCTATGGACAGCACACACTGGAACGAGACGAAGGCATGCCACCGTCGTCGCACCTCCCTCACCATTGCCAAAAAAAACTTGTTGTAGTAGATAGTCTGGAAGTCATCATGTTAGTTAAGGACCTACATGACCAGCACACCAGAGCAACAACCATTGCCGATTAAGAGAACAGTAGTTCACGATTAATGAATAAGTATCTGATAGATTTCATACTCCATGCTTGTTTCATTTTTGGAATGCACTATTCTACTTTTCAAACACATTTGAAAGGAGTTTAAGTCTAATGTCAAATAGATTTGTCCCCCCGAGTTTGTTTCATTTTCAGATTGTATTGTTCTACTTTACAAATGCACTTGGAGGCGTTTGAATCTAATTTCAGTATATATTCGCTATAGTTTTCTATCAATGTTAAAACACGCGTCAGCTCAAGTTTTAAACACACACACACACACACACACACACACACAGACACATCAATTCAATACATGATTTAGTCTGCTGTAATTTTGAATGCACCTTTGTAAGCTACACTAGTGGATGTCCTTTGCAAATATTCACTTCTAAACCTGGGCTCACAAAAACTAAAGTGTTACTATATTTTAGTTCCATCTGAACCTATTTACGGGCATCTAGACCACACATGAAAATCCAATCAACCAAATTTGTATCGATTAATCCAAATTATGCATTATCATGTAGCATCCATATAAGACTGTAGGGTTTCAATTGGTACGAAAACCATACCGGCATTAGAGGACAACATAGCTCGCTTGTTGCCAAAGAATCACTTCCCTACAACGAAATTGGTATTATTGTTGGGGCTGAAACCACTATGGATTTTGTATACGTTGTTGGATCTGACCTTTCTAGTCCAGAGGTGGAGGTGCTAGGGGAGATCGTGTCTCATCTCTGTGTGGCTATGAGCCGGAAGTGGAAGATATGCACAGATGTATGGAAACCGAGAATTGGACAGGAATCTGACAACGGCTTGTAGAAGAGAAGCGACCAGACCAGCAAGAGAATGTGCAGGGCTATGTCATCGGAACAATGCTAAACCTTTCAGACTGATCAATAGCGCGCCGGACAGACATTTGGGACATGTTTTATTTTTTGTCAAGCAGTGAGACCTTTTCCTTTGGAAAAATCCTTCGTGAGTGTTATAGAAGGTGGAGTTTGCTTAGGAGAAGTGCCCATGATATCGTAAGTTAACATCCTACGACTACAATGAGGTACTCCCTCCGTCCGGGTTTATTGGGCACGTAAGTCAAACCACCAAGACCAAGGAGGTGCACGCATGTAGATATTTAGGAAATAAATCTGCTTTTGCGCTCTAGCTGCCCTATTATAAGGGATAAAAGTAACACAAAATTCTTTAAAATGTTTTGGACATAGCACCAATGGGAAATAACTCCATTTTATTCATTACATCATCTCGAAAAAGAAGTACTAAAGTGACAAGAGTTTAAATAGTTATATAGAAGCTCTTAGCTTATGCAAATTTATTAATTTCTATACTCTTCATAGCTTTTTAATTGGAAGAAAACATGCATGGAGTTGTAGCAAGTGCCCAGCTAGAAAACATATTTTCTGAACAATAATTTGAACTTAGCACCAAAGACATGATACACTTCTAATCAGTTCATGCCTTCAAGAGCTTTAGTCAAGTAATCAACCACATCAATTATCTTGAGAAAAACAATCCTTAAGGATGTAGCTGTCAGGCTGTCCATACAGAAATATATGTGACTTGTTCAGGTCGTAACGAACTATGAAGATAAAATAAATCTACTGGGAGTGTGTACCTGTTTTGAGTGTCTACCACATCAATAGACATTGATGATGCCATTGCTGGACAAAAAGATATATGATTATTGCTATTGTTTCTCCTAAAAAAGGCTATGCTAGCAGCAGCCATGGTATGAACAATTGCTTGTCTCCAGCAGCTCGATGTGTTTGGTGCCGTGTTTGTATGTCCCACAAATAAGAGTATACGACCTAGCTTCTGCCGCATGCATCTCCATACCTGTGTGCCACAAAAATTGGAGAAGATCATCAGATCAAGAGACAATAGTAAAGAACACATGTACATGTACCAAGCTTAATTCCTAAGCAGGTTCATTGATTTTGGCCCACTGGATGCGATAGTATGTACTGTTCGTAGATGTAACACATATCAATTTCTTCTGGCTTCATACACAGCCACGATCGATGGCATGAGAACCGTCATGAAGCGTCGGCCAGCTTCGGCCCACGAAGAACGACGAAGCAAGTTAACTTGAATTCTTCTCCTTGCGCGCATGCGGAAGCCCATCCGGCATGATGCCGCGTAGATGCTGGCTATATTGAACATGCACGTACATAACCTTGATCAGAGCGCATACTCGATTAATCTTTGCGGCTGTAAAAGCAAAGTATGTCTCAGTAGAGGTGAACGTACACAACCTTGACTGGACATGCACTTGATTAATTTTTGGGCTGGAAACATGGTGGAAAGAGAAGAGGCCAAGGAGGAGATGGCGTGACATGGGGACATGGAGAGAGAGAACGCTCTATAGGGAGAGATAGATTGTTTAATACCTTCTGGAGTCTTGAGAAAAAAAACATATTTGATTCCATCTGGACTCTTGCAAACATCACGGTGCAAGAATACATCTCGGCTATTGATGTTTTAATCCAACGGCAAATAACTATTTAGATATGAGGATTAACGTGGCGCCTCGTATGGTGCATCCAATTAGTTAATATATAGATAAGATGGTCCTGATTTGAAGACCCTTGACGCCCCTCCAGTCATGCTTCTCTATCAAGTTTTGTGTGCAAGAATCATTCTGTAGGTGAAACGAACAGAAAAGATACCACAACTGTCATTTCCCTGTACATAGTTCTGGGTATAGCGAAAGTTTTTTTATCTATTCGATCAGGTATGGGAGGAAGTACGAGCTGGTTTTCTTGGCTATGTCGTACATCGGTACATGTGGGGTTATATCCCGTGCGTGCTTTCAATGGCGGCGACGGTTTGATCTAGCAATGACAGAGGTTGCTGGAGGCGCGGACGGGAAGACGCGGACCGGATCCAGTGGGCTGCTGGAGAGGGACCGGATCCGGGGCAGAGCAAGGCGGCAGTATGGGGTTCGTCTTCGCGGCCAAGGAAGAGAGAGCTCCTGGTCGTCCATGCCGGGGACCTGCATGAGCATGGGCATGGAAGGGTGAGTCAAACCAGAGGGAGAGAGGAAAAAGAGAAATGAGGGAGAGAGGAAGTAGATGGAGGGAGTAGTAGGGCTGGTTGCTGATAGTGAGACACTCTGGCGTGGTACCATGGAAGCACGGGGGAAGACCGGCGAGCACCTGGATGACGGCGGCGCGAGGCGGCGGCCTCCTTAGGTGCCATGGAGGAGGAATGGCGCATGGGCAGGAACGCCATGGGAGAGCCTAAGGAGAGTGGGGGAGAGGTACGGGAGAGAGGAGGGATTCGGGGGTGGAGATGGGGATTTCGCGGTAGTTAAAGAACTCTGTAATTAGTAGCAGGGCAGGGTATATACCCCACGTTACTACTATGGCCCGTCCGGGGGGTACGGTGGGAACCACATTGTAGCAGTGCGGGTTCATACCCCGCGCTACTACTATGGCCTGTCCGGGGGGCATGGTGTGTACCACTTAGTAGCAGCGCATGGTTTATATCCACGCTACTACTATCAACTTAGCAGCAGCGTGTGGCAGGTACGCGCACTACTACCAAGTCGGTACCAATAGGGGTTTTCCTAGTAGAGTATTGAGATTTGAGACAATTTTAAGGAAGTGCTAATTGTCAGGTTAAATCTTTACTGTTACATATAATAGTTCAATCATTCTTCACTGTCATCGCGTATATAAGACAAGCATGTCTCTTCACACAGAATTTATCAGTAATCTCCAAAAATTATTTGTGTAGTATAAGACCAACATTAAAGTTGACTTGGACAAAATTAGAGAGGTCTTACACAGCTGAATACCTTGTTGACAATCTGCTTCTTTTGCTCTTCCACGACATCAAAGACAATCTGTGGAAGAGTACTCGCTAGGTTCCTGCCATGGAGTGAATAAAGATGATTTCATGAATACCAAGCATTGTAAATTACCATTCAAAAAGGTACTCCCTCTGATCCATAGTAAGTGTCGTGGTTTTCTTTCAAATGTGAACTGAAGCCACGATGCTTATTATGGATTAGAGGGAGTACTACAGTTCTAAGACCTGAGAAAGTATAGAGCAGAGAAAAGTACAACTAAAACATATTGTACACCACCTATCAGGATATAAGTATTGACTGAATTTTTATTTGAAACATGTGTTCACTGTGCATTGTGGAAAAAAACCATGCATGTACACTTCAATTCTGAGATGATTAGCTTTAATTTTAAGTACTAGTCATTGTGTAAGTCTCAGCAAGTTTATCATCCACTACTGTAATAACTACAATACGTCCAAATATCTTCTCCATTATGAAATACTAGTCATCAACCCGTGCACCTGCACGGGCTAGTTATGTGTTGTAATCACTACATACTAAATTTATCTTTTATGTTTATTAAACACACAAAATATACAAATTCATATTGGTGGCCAGTATGATTATAGATGTAAAATATTAGTACTAAAATATTGGATGGTTTACATTGATTTTCAGAGGTAGAATATTAACTTATCTATTAGGGCCCCATCTAATTGGTGGTAGCGCTTGGGGCATTGAAAGCAAAAGTGTCTTCAAACATAAGGGATGGTGAGTGTGCCATTCATGTTAATTTAGTGCTACTATGCACTGAAAGAGAAATGTTAGATGTAAGTGCGAATAAAAAAATTGCAGCCATCTTCTATATTTTGTTGACTTTATGGACTCCAAAGTTAGGTAAAAATCAAGAGTACTATTAATTCTTATTCTCATAACTATAAAAGAATGTTAATTTATTTAACTATATAAAGAAAGGTGTGACAGCACCCGGGCGCCCCTACACCCTTAGGAGCAGTAAATTAAAAAAATTGTGAAAACAAAATTAAAAAATGAAACTTAAAGATCACACTATGGTGTTATATGTGATAGAAGGTCGAATTTTACGGACATAACGTATTGCCAACGTAATTCTTTGTCATAAGACACCTAGCACTGCAGAGTGATAAAAACCGCAGTCCCAACTTCATATATATATATATATATATATATATATATATATATATATATATATATATATATATATATATATATATTGCTACAGTGGCGGATCCCATATTGGATGCAATGATAATGAGATTGTTTTCATGCAAAGATGGTGATGAGAATTAGTACATGTTCAACAACAACAACAAAAAATCATAATGGTCACACCATGGTGTCCGTATAAGTAATAGAAGGTCAAATGTGTATCAATCTTTCAGTTAGATAAGTCTACAAAGCAATTACAAACTTTGATAATTATATAATATCTAACAGAAGAAACGACTACAGACTATAAGCCCAGGTACCATTTTCGGATTAAGCAAACACAACATTTTGCTGCCACCAAGCATGCAAATCAAAGTAATTCCCATTCTACATTTCTCAAACTTCCATGTCAGTCAGCCTGTATTTTCAATTTTGGAGCTGTCCTATGGTACAGTCCATAGGTACAGTCCTATGCATGTGTTGCAAGCCAACATAACAACATCATAAGCATAGAAGGCATGCAATTCCTATAAGAGAAGCACATTCATCCAGCTAACTGAAGCGAATAATCATAGGGTATTGAAAAAAGAAAATACTCAGTATAAGCTAGAGAAGGACTGAAACTGCAGAGAAAAATGGGTAAACAATTAAGAGAATTTCATAATAGAAACTGCAGAGAAAAAAAGTTAAATAATTCAGATAATTTGAAGAGAAGCTTGCTCCAGCCAAATGCAACCTTGCCATCATATGCACATCTCTTGAAGCTAGGGAAAGTTCACCATGCATGGCACTTGTTCACTTCTGGCCCAGTGAGTAATATAAGAATCTTTTAAACCTTTGTACTAAAAGTTGGGCTTAGGCCTTTTCTCTAATATCATCAATCGATCTACAAATTTTCGATCCAATTTGTTCTGAAACATATATTATTTAACTTAGCTCAGTGATTAATTCTGCCTATGAGAAAAATAATCTGAGTAGAGCCTGAAAATCCAGCCTAATTAGGGATATCAACATTGCTGGCCAAGTACCACTACATACCTATTTTATTAGTTTACCAATATCACCTGCCTTACGCCAGTTTTCACTCTCTCTCGAAAAGCGCACATTTAACCGAATACACAGTTTTGTATAAACAATAAAAATTATATAGAGTACTCCATTTGAAACAAAAAAAAATCCATAGATTACATGTAGATAGATTTCCTTATGAGTAGAAAAAAAGGATATATTTTCATGTAGATATGTGAGATGGATAAAGGTATAAGGTATAAAAACTGCCGTTCAGATGCGACGAACCGTGCTTTGTATGTCTTGTTGTTTGTTCATATATAAGAAAGGAAATTAAGCACGCAGCAGGGTGTAGAAGAAACATGTATAATAGACCCTCAACGCCGATATATACACGGGAAAATATATTGCCTCACCCATAGGTGTTTCATGAGAGCAAAGAACAATGGGAAGCACCACTAAATACAGAAGTAAATAGATCTGAAAAAAAACTGTGGATATCCCATATGAGAGCATAACTGAAAATATACTAATATCCTAAAAGGTTCCTAGTATAACTCATCAAGTGACTTATCTACATAGATTGGACGCTTAATCACATATATACATAAGCTCCTGCAGGAAAGAACAGAAAATATTGGTGTATTCTCCTCTACCAGTTCTATTCTAAAAGCATGATATAAGTATGTTACATAAAAGTTGAGAAAATGGAACAAATCATAGAGTAACACAGTAAACATTAGCAGTACCACCTAATCCTCATTGACCACAATGTGCAATAGGACTATTTTCTATTGAAGCCGAAACATCAATGGAAGAACTGAAATCTGAACGTTGTGAGCAAAACATGATTTATTTAACAGGGTATTATAGGACAATTATATGTGTAAATATATTATCAGGAAGATAATCTAAGCACACATACCTTTTTCCCATTGGTGCGAGTTAGCGTAACGGTCAACGGTACTGAATGGTGTGAAGAAGCCGAATACCTTCGCGGCTAGTCTGCTGCAGTTTTTTCCTTAGCAACATCACCCACGGCAGCAGGCACCCAATACATCAAACAGTTGTCGGTACACTTCCACCATTGCATAAACCATCATGGGATAATTCATGAACTGAAGATGCTAGATTGATACGGGGTCAGAACTTGAAAGATGTAGAGATACAGAGTATGAAGGGGAACGGAATCAAACTAACATGTGCGAACACTGATGCAGGGATTGTGTGCTGCTGCTGGCGGAGATGCCGACCACCCTGGTGTTTCTCCTGGTTCCCTACAGTGCTGATGGATGGGCATCTTCTGTAATTATAATATGGGGTGGAAGACATCGCAGATTTAAGGATATATAATGGATTACTTGCCTGCAGTGTAAGGATATGAGTGACCTGGGACAAACTCTAATTGTATAGGGTCGCGCCATCTCTCTGCTCACAGTTCCTCCACTTGATCTGAAGCTTTAGCAACAATGGCGGATGTCCGATCTGATTCTAACTGTGTTCGATGTGCCTCCTTCTGGACTGCATCTTCCAAGTTTAATTGCAGCCTTCTCAGCCAACTTGCATTTCATCATCGTTGGGGAGTTGGGGTAGTGGAGATTCAACATGGATGAGTATTGGAAAGAAACTGGTTGGAACACTTTTGGGGTAGTGGATATTCATCATGGCATGAAAACTACAGATTAGATAGGAGGAAGAGGACTAGATAAGGAGGAGAAGGCGCTAGGGCTCTGTTTCTCTCGCCGATAGGAAGAAGGCTGCAAGGAGAACTTTTTTTTTCTTCTAATAAAAGGAAGAAGGCACATTTAATTTTGCAAAACAACAGAGAGCTTGCAAAAATAAACTTTAACTGGTGAAAGTGTCCCGTTATATTACCTCTGGGCCATTGTTCAGAAATATACACACGAGACCTGCTAAGATAACTACATACAGGCTGTCAGAAATGAATTCATGATGCATAGCTCCTTGGTTTCACTTTGACATGCAAGTTGTACACACGGAGGGCTGAAAAGAAACCCTTCTGGATTGCAAGACTGACTCATCCACAAATTCTACTACCAATTCGTATGAACTTAGAGTTGCAAAGAATTATATAATATATGATGATGATAGAAACTGACATCATTATTTTTGCCACTAAAATCCGAACTTGCACCCTAAATTTACAATGCCTGAAAAACCCCATGTGAGATGCAAATTATATGTGCGACAACCTAAACCTAAAGATCACATGGTTGTATAATTAGCTAGAAATGGTGGCTAGAGCCTTAAGGACCGTTCGCAAGTTCTTTCAAGTGATCATGATAGGGCACAAGAAAACACATTAGTTCTAATCTTATTATCGTTTCAGAATTAACTTTTCATGGATAATGCAACAATAGGTGTTCATTGTGTCTATGTTTGCTCATTTAAATGGTTGAGCCAGTTTGGCCATTCACCCTGTTTCTGAAAGGGCTGATGCGGCATAAACTGATCAAACTTCTAGGTCAATGGAACTACTGATGCCTGAACATATAATTATAGATGCGCCAGGAAGATGCAAATTGCACACTATAATGTTCAGGGAAAGTAGTGGCTGAGCCCAGCTCGATGCACCCCAGCTACACCCATGCAAGAAAACATAGCAAAACATTTCGTGAAAAATATTAAAATTTATGGCAATGATAATGAACAAATGTTATTGATGCTTGCAAAGTTTGGTGGTCAAAAAACTTCCAAGGAGCTCTGTAACAAATTCACAAAGTCTGCTCAAACGGTCCATATACATTTTCAGTAATTTTGTTTTTCCATACAGAGCTCCTCAAATGTCATTTGACCCCCAAACTTTGCAAGCATTTATAACATTTGTTCATAATCATGTCCACAAAGTTTCAGATTTTTTTCAAAATAATTTGCTACGTTTTCTTACGTCGTGTTGCAGGGGGTGCACCTAGCTGGGCTATAGAAAAACCACTTGGCATAATTCCTTTGCATGGCCATCAGAACAAGAGGCTAAAGGTCCTCGTCATCCTGCTCCACGCATGACTCCACAGCTGCACGCTCCAGGGTGTCTGTGAGGTGGATGTCAACTGTGATCCACTTCCAGCAAGGCTCCAGACCATGATCAATGCTCACACACTACTTTTCGTCGCCAAAAAGGACCACTAACAAAGGTATCTCAATAAAGAAACACTTACGAGGCGATATGTTTGAAGACACAAAAAGTTCTGGCATGACATCCAATTTGCTGGTTTTATGCTTCTTCTTTTCTAATTAATTTGACTCAACTTGAGCCGTTTGGATACAAACTACATTGCTGCCATGATTGATAGATCTCATGCCATCCCACAAAGCAACAATGACAGCCTACATAAAGAAATAAATAAGCGGCCAAGTTGTGTACATACACACAACAACATGGCACATTATTTGCAAGCTGAGGAATCAAGCAAAAACAGGGTTCAGATGACAGAATTAACGTTGGGGAACACCAAAGACGGCGTAGTTATTTGCGGGTCAATACGGGCCACATGCCATTTTGGTGGAGACCCTCTTTAAGATGTTCGGTGGCAAGCAGAAGTTCTTCCTTGAGCTTCAGATTCTCCATGAACAAGCGCTGGCGCTCTGATGTATCCTGAGTTTGTACAATTGTCCCTCTGCATTTGAGGCAAGTGCTATTTCGCATAGCCAATATGATGGCTTGCCGTTCTGAATTTAGCATCTGCTTCTCTAACTGAAGAGTGCTGGCCTCCTGCCTCAGCATCTTGCCCTGCATTTATTAATTTCATGTATGCATTATTTTAGTGGTTATTATAAGAGTATGACACAATGGTCATGAGGGTAACATAGTAGTACATAGCAGAAATCGCTAATGGAGCTCGGGCTCCATGGACTCAAATTTTAAAAATTCCAAAATAATATTATTTGTTTTGAAACAAATCAAGAAAACAATATGCACATACCTATGGATGAATACTACTTGTGTGTGAAGTTTTGTGGCGAAATACACTTTTAAGAGAGTTATACAAAATAACAAAACAATGTATGTCTAGAACATGTACTATTCGGTATAAAAGTACATGATTTTTTTGTACAACTCACATCTAAATGTACTTCAATATGAAAGTTTACACACACTACATACTAATGTGTTTATTTTCAGATATTTTTGAATCTTATAAACTTAATATTTTATTTCTTTTTCAATCTCGCTCTGTGGGGCAAGAGTACCAAAAAGCCTCGCCCATTACATTGTGAGTTCAGATGACAAACAATGATACTATGTTCGCTGGAGCTTATACTAATTTTCTGCAAAGCTTGCATAACTTTGCGTCGTAGCTGGCCCATGTGGCGAAATATCATGTAATTCACCGTGGAAAAGAATAGTATGTACCTTACTGGAGCTGCGATGGTTTTGGAACCAAAATTTGACCTGTTGGGAACTCATGCCAAGCCTCTTGCTGAGGGTCTTCCGGAGTTTCTCATCTGGATAAGGGGATTCCCGGAAGACACTACATATGACATTAATGAAAATAGATTAGTACACATCATCTTCGATAGGTAAGAAACATTGATTGAGTATGTATTGTACACTTCAAGTTGTTGGATTTGTTCTCTACGGAGACGGTGATAATTGGCGCGCCTTGTCTCCATCCTTTGCTCGCTATGGGTCTCTCCATCGTTGTTTCCTTTGTCTGCAGCAACATTGCTGGCATTATCAATCTTTCCTTCTTTGGCAGTGCCTCCAAGCAGACTATACATCTCATCATCATGGTTGTTCCAGAATAGGTGGTTGTGTTCAGTTGTCATGAAGACGTCAAGATCATTGTGCAGAACATTGTTGGATCGCTGGAACTCGCCATACATGTTGATCTGTTATCATGAAACAAAATGTTTATTCCCATATATGGACTTAAAGGTACCGGTGAACTAATATTTTAAGGAAAAACATGTAGTTCTGAAAAATGAAACCACATAGAAGGAAATGTCATACAAGACTCTACATCTCAAAGTACATTTAGATTTTTGTGCCAACATTAGTCGGATGGTACTTCACTTGAAAAATAATTCAAATTTATCCGTAAGAGTTTCATAGACCGGTCTAGATGTAAACATGTAGACTTTAATTGCCCTCTAAATATATGTTGACGTACTTTCCTGGTGTCACGATAGTATATTCATGATTATCTTCCGCCGATTACTTCTATAATTGCAAAACATATATGCCCTACATAGCGATGCAAAACTATTACTTTCCCATCTCATCAGGTTCTTTTGTACTTATCTGGAGAACAATAGCCGATCCTTATATACATTGGGATCAATTTACATATTCCATATAAGTGATATATTTAAATAAGGAGGACTTACGTACGATACAATAAGTTACTAACTAGTCCAACTAATTATAGAAGGGATATATTACTATGTGTGGGATATCATATCAGCCATAAATAAATAGTATTATAGGCATGATAGTACAATCAGATCTATGAATATTATCGGATTTATGCTATCTCCTAGATGCTAGCAAGATTCTTGCCATCTCCCAAGCAAAATGGTAAAAATCTATGTTCTACGTGTATCTACTCATTCCATCATGGATCTAACTTCTTTCAAAGAATACATCTCATGACAGATGTCACGGAGTATCGGTGCTGAACTTCAGAAGCTATGGATCCAAGGACAACAAGAGTAAAAATGTATAAACATTACTAGATGAACGGTTTCAAGAAATACCGTCGACTTCGGTAGTCGTTTTCCTTAGAACTTCGATAGGCGAGCAAGGACGCGAATCTGTTTTGTTCCTACTGAGATATGAAACTCATTCGGCAAAGAATAGCCACAATCGTCGGAATTTAAAGGCATGGGGAGCATGCAGAATTTGTGTCCCGACCCATGATTAATGCAAGCAATAACTTGTATCCAAATATAAGAATCAGATATCATTCTTTTTAACCATAGGGCATGGCTTATATATATATATCATAACTAATACTCAGTAATCATATTTATGGAGTAAATATTGGCACATTGATAAAAATATATTATATTATTAAAACAATAGGAAATTACTGGTTCAGATTATCAATAGAAAAGAACAACTGAGATCCATAATATTTGGTTGATGTAAATGACATGCATGGACATAAAGGGATCTTCTGCCAATACTACATGTAGATGTTTTTTTACGGATTTTTTCGCTCTATTCATCAACTATGAAGGCAACACAATAGAGAATACCAACAATAAATTGCATCCAAATATAACGCTCACATACCATGGATTTTGAATGTTGTGGCATGGCCTATATATAGGGCATAATTAATACTCACCAAACATATTTGTGAAGAGAATATTGGCATATTTGTATAAATATATTACTCCCTCCGTTCCTAAATATAGGGTGTATAGTTTTTGGCACGAAAATGAAAGAACACACGTGGAGTGAAAATTTCTCAAGTTTTGGGCGAGATTACACCTGACTAATTGACATGAGAAAATAGAGGAGTTTGCCTAATATAAGTAAATGTAATCAAATCCCTGAAAAAATTATTCAAACGAGTGGTGCAACGCAAGACACCTTATATTTCGAACTTTTTCTAAAGAATCTATACACCTTATATCAAGAAACGGAGGGAGTATATTACTAAGCTAATAGAAAATGGGTGGGTCAGATTATCAATAGCAAAGAACAGCCGAGATCCATAATATGTTGTATATCAAAATGATATACGTGGACATAGAGAGTTTTTCTGCCAATACAACATATAGGTACTATGTTTTTTCGGTGGGGATAACTTCTGGTCTATTCATGAATTGTCAAGGCTACACAAAGAACACCAAAGGTAACAACAAATTTAACTAGTTCTATAGACAGCACACACTAGAACGAGACGAAGGAACGCCACCGTCATCGCACCTCCTTGACCATTGCCAAACAAAACTTGTTGTAGTAGATAGTCTGGAAGTCATCATGTTAATTAAGGACCTACATCACCAGCACACCAGAGCAACAACCATTGTCGATGAAGAGAACAATAGCTAATGGTTAATGAATAAGTATCTGATAGATTTCATACTCCATGCTTGTTTCGTTTTTGGAATGCACTATTCTACTTTCCAAACACATTTGACAGGTGTTTAAGTCTAATTTCAAATAGATTTCACCCCCCAAGTTTGTTTCATTTCTAGATTGTACTGTTCTACTTTTCAAATGCACTTGGAGGTGTTTGAATCTAATTTCAATATATATTCTCTATAGTTTTCTATCAATGATAAAACACGCATCACATCAAGTTTGAAACACACACACACACACACATCAATTCAATACATGATTTGGTCTGTTGTAATTTTGAATACACCTTTGTAAGCTACACTAGTAGATGTGCTTTGCAAATATTCACTTCTAAACCTGGGCTCACAAAAACTAAAGTGTTACTATATTCAGTTCCATCTGAACCTATTTACGGGCATCTAGACCACACATGAAAATCCAATTAACCAAATTTGTATCGATTAATACAAATTATGCATTATAAAGTAGCATCCATATAAGACTGTAGGGTTTCAATTGGTACCAAAACCATACCTGAATTCGAGGACAACATAGCTCGCTTTTTGCCAAAGAATCACTTTCCTACCATGAATTTGGTATTATTGTTGGGGCTGAAACCACTATGGATTTTGTATACGTTGCTGGATCTGACCTTTCCAGTCCAGAGGTGGAGGTGCTAGGGGAGATCGTGTCTCATCTCTGTGTGGCTATGAGCCGGAAGTGGAAGATATGCACAAATGTATGGAAACCGAGATGTGGACAGGAATCTGACGACGGCTTGTAGAAGAGAAGCGTCCAGACCAACAAGAGGATGTGCAGGGCTATGTCATAGGAACAATGCTAAACCTTTCAGACAGACATTTGGGACATGTTTTATTTTTTGGCAAGCTGCGAGACCTTTTCCTTTGGAAATATCTTGGAGATTGTTATAGAAGGTGGAGTTTTCTTAGGAGAAGTGCCCATGATATCATAAGTTAAAATCCAACGGCTACAAAGAGTTACTCCATCCGTCCGGGTTTATTGGGCCCGTAAGCCAAACCACCAAGACCAAGGAGGTGCACACATGTAGAGGTTTAGGAAATAAATCTGCTTAATTTGCACTCTAGCTGCCCTATTACAAGGGATAAAAGTAACACAAGATTCTTTAAAATGCATTGCACGTAGCATCAATTTGAAATAACTCCATTTTATTGATTACATCACCTTGAATGAGAAGTACTAAAGTGTCAAGAGTTTAAATACTTATATACAAGCTGTTGGCTTATGCAAATTTATTAATTTCTATATTCTTCATAGCTTTTTAATTGGAAAAAAACATGCATGGAGTTATAGCAAGTGCCCAGCTACAAAACATATTTTCTGAATAATAACTAGAACTTAGCACCAAAGACATGATACACTTCTAATCAGTTCATGCCTTCAAGCACTTTCGTCAAGCAATCAACCACATCAATTATCTTGAAAAAAACAATCCAGGAGAGTAGGGACAGAAATGAGGGAGAGAGGAAGGAGATGGAGGGAGTAGCAGGGCTGGTTGCCGATGGTGAGACGCTCTGGCGTGGTACCATGGAAGCGCCGGGGAAGACCGGCGAGCACCTAGACGATGGTGGCGCGAGGTGGCGGCCTCCTTGGGTGCCATGGAGGAGGAATGGCGCATCGGCAGGAGCGCCATGGGAGAAGCATAGGAAGAGTGGGGGAGAGGTACGGGAGAGAGGAGGGATTCGGGGGTGGAGATGCGGGATTTGATGGTAGTTAAAGAAGTCGGTAATTAGTAGCAGGCCAGGGTATATACCCCACGTTACTACTATGGCCCGTCCGAGGGGTACGGTGGGGACCACATTGTAGCAGTGCGGGTTCATACCCCACGCTGCTACTATGGCCTGTCCAGAGGGGCATGGTGTGTACCACTTAGTAGCAGCACATGGTTTATATCCGCGCTACTACTATCAACTTAGCAGCAGCGCATGGCAGGTACCCGCACTACTACCAAGTGGTTACCATTAGGGCTTTTCCCAGTAGTGTATTGGGATTTGAGATAATTTTAAGGAACTGCTAATTATCAGGTTAAATCTTTGCTGTTACATATAATAGTCCAATCTTTCTTGACTGTCATCGCGTATATAAGACAAGCATGTCTCTTCACACAGAATTTATCAGTAATCTCGAAAAATTATTTGGGTAGTATAAGACCAACATTAAAGTTGACTTGGACAAAATTAGAGAGGTCTTACACAGCTGAATACCTTGTTGACAATCTGCTTCTTTTGCTCTTCCACGACATCAAAGACAATCTGTAGAAGAGTACTAGCTAGGTTCCTGCCATGGAGCAAATAAAGATGATTTCATGAATACCAAGCATTGTAAATTACCATTCAAAAAGGTATTCCCTCTGATCCATAGTAAGTGTCGTGGTTTTGATTCAAATGTGAACTAAAATCACGACACTTATTATGGATTAGAGGGAGTACTACACTTCTAAGACCTGAGAAGGTATAGAGCAGATAAAAGTACAACTAAAGCATATTGTACACCACCTATCAGGATATAAGTATTGACTGAATATTTATTTGAAACATGTGTTCACTGTACATTGTGGCAAAAAACCATGCCTGTATGCTTCAATTCTGAGATGATTGGCTTTAATTTTCAGTACTAGTCATTGTGTAAGTCTCAGCAAGTTTATCATCCACTACTGTAATAACTACAATACGTCCATATATCTTCTCCATTACTAAATACTAGTCATTGACCCGTACGCCTGCACAGGCTAGTTATGTGTTTTAATCACTATATACTAAATTTATATTTTATGTTTATTAAACACACAAAATATACAAATTCATATTGGCGACCATTATGATTATAGATGTTAAATATTACTACTAAAATGTTGGATGGTTTACATTGATTTTCAGAGGTAGAATATCAACTTATCTATTAGTGCCCCATCTAATTGGTGGTAGCGGTTGGGGCATTGAAACCAAAAGAGTCTTCAAACATAAGGGATGGTGAGTGTACCATTCATGTTAATTTAGTGCTACTAAACACATGCATTGAAAGAGAAATGTTAGATGTAAGTGCGAATAAAAAAATTGCAGCCATCTTCTATATTTTGTTGCCTTTTTGCACTCCAAAGTTAGGTAAAAATCAAGAGTACTATTACTTCTTATTCTCATAAGTATTAAAGAATGTTAATTTATTTAACTATATAAAGGAAGGTGTGACAGCACCCGGGCACCCCTGCACCCTCAGGAGCAGTAAATAAAGAAATCTGAAAAAAAATTAGAAAATGAAACTTAAAGGTCACACTATGGTGTTATATGTGATAGAAGGTCGAATTTTACGGACATAATGTATTGCCAACGTAATTCTTTGTCATAAGACACCTAGCACTACAGAGTGATAAAAACCGCAGTCCCAACTTCATCTATAAATTACTACAGCGGTGGATCCCATATTGGAGGCAATGATAATGAGATTCTTTTCATGCAAAGACGGTGATGAGAATTAGTACATGTTCAACAACAACAACAAATCATAATGGTCACACCATGGTGTTCGTATATGTAATAGAAGGTCAAATGTGTATCAATCTTTGGGTTAGATAAGTCTACAAAGCAATTACAAACTTTGATAATTATATAATTGTTGGGGAACGTAGTAATTTCAAAAAAATTCCTACACACACGCAAGATCATGGTGATGCATATCAACGTGATGGGAGAGTGTTGTCCACGTACCCTTCTAGACCGAAAGCGGAAGAGTTAGCACAACACGGTTGATTTAGTCGTACGTCTTCACGCTCCGACCGATCAAGTACCGAACGCACGGCACCTCCGAGTTCAGCACACGTTCAGCTCGATGACGTCCCTCGAACTCCGATCCAGCTGAGTGTTGAGGGAGAGTTTTGTCAGCACGACGGCGTGGTGACGATGATGATGTTCTACTGACGCAGGGCTTCGCCTAAGCACCGCTACAATATTATCGAGGTGGACTATGGTGGAGGGGGGCACCGCACATGGCTAAAAGATCAAATCAATTGTTGTGTCTATGGGGTGCCCCTGCCCCCGTATATAAAGGAGCAAGGGGGAAGGTGCGGCCGGCCAGGAGGAGGCGCGCCAGGAGGAGTCCTACTCCCATCGGGAATAGGACTCCGTCCCTTCCTTGTTTGATTAGGAGAAGGGGGAAAAGAGGAGGGAGAGAGGAATGAAAGGGGGGGGGCGCTGCCCCCCTCTCCTTGTCCTATTCGGACTAGAGGGGGAGGGGCGCGCGGCCCTTCCCTAGCCACCTATCCTCTTCCCCACTAAGGCCCACTATGGCCCATTAAGCCCCCGGGGGGTTCCGCTAACCCGTCGGTACTCCGGTAAAATCCCGATTTTACCCCGAACATTTCCGATATCCAAATATAGGCTTCCAATATATCAGTCTTCATGTCTCTCACCATTTCAGGACTCCTCGTCATGTCCGTGATCACATCCGAGACTCCGAACAACCTTCGGTACAACAAAACTCATAAACTCATAATATAACCGTCATCGAAACTTTAAGCGTGCGGACCCTACGGGTTCGAGAACTATGTAGACATGACCAAGACACGTCTCAGGTCAATAACCAATAGCGGAACCTGGATGCTTATATTGGCTCCCACATATTTTACGAATATCTTTATCGGCCAGACCGCATAACAACATACGTTGTTCCCTTTGTCATCGGTATGTTACTTGCCCGAGATTCCATCGTCGGTATCTCAATACCTAGTTCAATCTTGTTACCGGCAAGTCTCTTTACTCATTTCGTAATACATCATCCCGCAACTAACTCATTAGTTGAAATGCTTGCAAGGCTTAAGTGATGTGAATTACCGAGTGGGCCTAGAGATACCTCCCCGACAATTGGAGTCACAAATCCTAATCTCGAAATACGCCAACCCAACAAGTACCTTCGAAGACACCTGTAGAGCACCTTTATAATCACCCAGTTACATTGTGACGTTTGGTAGCACACAAAGTGTTCCTCTGGTAAATGGGAGTTGCATAATCTCATAGTCATGGGAACATGCATAAGTCATGAAGAAAGCAATAACAACATACTAAACGATCGAGTGCTAAGCTAACGGAATGGGTCAAGTCAATCACATCATTCTCCTAATAATGTGATCTCGTTAATCAAATGACAACTCATGTCTATGGCTAGGAAACATAACCATCTTTGATCAACGAGCTAGTCAAGTAGAGGCATACTAGTGACACTCTGTTTGTCTATGTATTCACACAAGTATTATGTTTCCGGTTAATACAATTCTAGCATGAATAATAAACATTTATCATGATATAAGGAAATAAATAATAACTTATTATTGCCTCTAGGGCATATTTCCTTCAGTCTCCCACTTGCACTAGAGTCAATAATCTAGATTACATAGTAATGATTCTAACACCCATGGAGTCTTGGTGCTAATCATGTTTTGCTCGTAGAAGAGGCTTAGTGAACGGGTCTGCAACATTCAGATCCATATGTATCATGCAAATTTCTATGTCTCCCACCTGGACTAGATCCCGGATGGAATTGAAGCGTCTCTTGATGTGCTTGGTTCTCTTGTGAAATCTGGATTCCTTCGCCAAGCCAATTACTCCAGTATTGTGACAAAAGATTTGCATTGGACCCGACGCACTAGGTATGACACCTAGATTGGATATGAACTCCTTCATCCAGACTCCTTCATTTTCTGCTTCCGAAGCAGCTATGTACTCCGCTTCACACGTAGATCCCGCCACGACGCTTTGTTTAGAACTGCACCAACTGACAACTCCACCGTTCAATGTAAACACGTATCCGGTTTGCGATTTAGAATCGTCTAGATTAGTGTCAAACGTTGCATCAACGTAACCACTTACAATGAGCTCTTTTTCACCTCCATAAACGAGAAACATATCCTTAGTACTTTTCAGGTATTTCAGGATGTTCTTGACCGCTGTCCAATGATCCAATCCCGGATTACTTTGGTACCTCCCTGCTAGACTTATAGCAAGGCACACATCAGGTCTGGTACACAGCATTGCAGACATGATAGAGCCTATGGCTGAAGCATAGGGAACATCTTTCATCTTCTCTCTATCTTCTGAAGTGGTCGGACATTGAGTCTTACTTAACTTCACACCTTGTAATACAGGCAACAACCCTTTCTTTGCTTGATCCATTTTGAACTTCTTCAAAACTTTGTAAAGGTATGTGCTTTGTGAAAGTCCAATTAAGCGTCTTGATCTATCTCTATAGATCTTGATGCCCAATATATAAGCAGCTTAACCGAGGTCTTTCATTGAAAAACTCTTATTCAAGTATCCCTTTATGCTATCCAGAAATTCTATATCATTTCGAATCAGCAATATGTCATCCACATATAATATCAGAAATGCTCCAGAGCTCCCACTCACTTTCTTATAAATACAGGCTTCTCCAAAAGTCTGTAAAAAAACCAAATGCTTTGATCACACTATCAAAGAGTTTATTCCAACTCCGAGAGGCTTGCACCAGTCCATAAATGGATCGCTGGAGCTTGCACACTTTGTTAGCTCCCTTTGGATTGACAAAACGTTCCGGTTGCATCTTATACAACTCTTCTCCCAGAAATCCATCCAGGGATGCAGTTTTTACATCCATTTGCCAAATTTCATAATCCTAAAATGCGGAAATTGCTAACATGATTCGGACAACTTAAGCATCGCTGCGGGTGAGAAGGTCTCATCGTAGTCAATCCCTTGAACTTGTCGAAAACCTTTCGCAACAAGTCGAGCTTTATAGACAGTAATATTACTGTCAGCGTCAGTATTCTTCTTGAAGATCCATTTAGTCTCAATGGCTTGCCGATCATCGGGCAAGTCAACCAAAGTCCACACTTTGTTCTCATACATGGATCTCATCTCAGATTTCATGGCCTCAAGCCATTTTGTGGAATCTGGGCTCACCATCGCTTCATCATAGTTCGTAGGTTCGTCATGGTCTAGTAACATAACCTCCAGAACATGATTTCTGTACCACTCTGATGCGGATATTACTCTGGTTGACCTACGAGGTTCAGTTACAACTTGATCTGAAGTTTCATGATCATCATCATTAACTTCCTCACTAATTGGTATAGACGTCATAGGAACCGGTTTCTGTGATGAAGTACTTTCTAATAAGGGAGCAGATACGCTTACCTCATCAAGTTCTACTTTCCTCCCACTCACTTCTTTCGAGAGAAACACCTTCTCTAGAAAGGATCCATTCTTAGCAACAAATGTCTTGCCTTCGGATCTGTGATAGAAGATGTACCCAACAGTCTCCTTTGGGTATCCTATGAAGACACATTTCTCCAATTTGGGTTCAGGCTTATCAGGTTGAAGCTTTTTCACATAACATCGCAGCCCCAAACTTTAAGAAACAACAACTTTGGTTTCTTGCCAAACCAAAGTTCATAAGGCATCATCTCAACGGATTTCGATGGTGCCCTATTTAATGTGAATGTGGCCGTCTCTAAAGCATAACCCCAAAATGATAGCGGTAAATCAGTAAGAGACATCATAGATCGCACCATATCTAGTAAAGTACGATTACAACGTTCGGACACACCATTACGCTGTGGTGTTCTGGGTGGCGTGAGTTGCGAAACTATTCCGCATTGTTTCAAATGTAGACCAAACTCGTAACTCAAAAATTCTCAGTATATGCAAGCTACGCTCTTACCAAAGAAGAGAAGGAAATCTTCTTTGAATGCCTGCTCAGTATTAAGGTACCGTCTGGCTTCTCATCGAATATAAAGGGAATAATAAACATGACAGAGAAAAAGTTTCAGAACCTAAAGTCTCATGACTGCCACGTGATTATGACGCAACTGCTTCCGGTTGCATTGAGGGGGCTTCTACCGGAAAACGTTCGATTAGCCATTGTGAAGCTATGTGCATTCCTCAATGCAATCTATCAGAAGGTAATCGATCCAGAAATCATACCAAGGTCAGAGAATGATTTGGTGCAATGTCTTGTCAGTTTCGAGTTGGTGTTCCCACCATCCTTCTTCAACATCATGACGCACGTCCTAGTTCACCTATGTGAAGAGATTAACGTTTTGGGTCCTGTATTTCTACACAATATGTTTCCCTTTGAGAGGTTCATGGTAGTCTTAAAGAAATATGTTCATAACCGTGCTAGGCCAGAAGGAAGCATCTCCAAGGGCCATGAAAATGAGGAGGTCATTGAGTTTTGTATTGACTTTATTCCTGACCTTAAGCCGATTGGTGTTCCTGAATCGCGGCATAAGGGCAGACTGGATGGAAAAGGCACGCTAGGAGGGGAACATATAATATGTATGGATGGAAATTCTCTCACTCAAGCACACTACACAGTTCTACAGAATTCCGCCTTGGTGGCTCCGTATATGGATGAACACAAGAATTTGCTATGCTCCAAACACCCGGAGCGGTCTGATGACTGGATTACACGTGAACAAACCAGGAGTTTCGCCAGCTAGTTGCAGACACGTACCATGCATGACGCCTCTATTGAAGATGACCTGTACTTGCTGTCCCAGTTACCATCTTCGAATATAATGACTTTCAAAGGGTAAGAGATAAATGGTAATACATTTTACACGATCGCCCAAGATAAGAAGAGCACCAACCAAAACAGTGGTGTCCGCTTTGATGCAGAAACCAAGACGGGAAAGGAAACATATTATGGTTATATATAGGATATATGGGAACTTGACTATCGACGTGGTTTGAAGGTCCCTTTGTTTCAGTGCAAATGGATCAATATGACACGAGGCGGGGTAACGGAAGACCCGCAGTACGGAATGACAACAGTGGATCTCAACAATATTGTGTATGCAGACAAACCATTCGTCCTAGCCAATGATGTGGCACAGGTTTTCTATGTGAAGGACATGTCTACCAAGCTGAGAAAAAGAAAAGATAAGGAAGCGAATGCATTGTACGATGAGCCAAAGCGGCACATAGTTCTTTCTGGGAAGAGAAACATCGTGGGAGTGGATGACAAGACAGACGTGTCAGGAGATTATGAAAAGTTTGATGAAATTGCTGCATTCACAGTGAATATTGACCCGAGCATCCAGTTAAATGATGAAGATTTTCCATGGCTACGGCGCAAAGGGACACACGCGAAGAAAAAGTTTCACACCCAAAGATATGGGATGTGATCGGCTTCACTATCATCACTTTCTTCTGTGTTTCACACCCAGGAGAGAATCTCTGTAATAGTTAGGGTAGCTAGTTATGTGTTTTGGCATTTGAAACGCGAAGAAATTTAATGTGCAAGCAAATTCTTTCATGCATTTACTGTTTTTTTTAGCTAAAAGACCCTGAAATTGAAAAGCATTTGAAATGAACTCAGAAAAGGTTAAAAGTTGGCATGGTATCATAATTTCACCCACATAGCATGTGCAAAAAAGTAGAGAGGGTTACCGCAAAAACTGGATGCACTTTGTGTACAAAATGGACAATCTCTTTCGAAGTATCACGGTTTCGGACGAAAACTCATCCGTTACAAGGCATTTCATTTTTTAAATAACCTAAGCATTACCAAATTGAATATAATGATAAAACACACTAATATTAAACATAAGAAAAAAGAATCACTGCAAAATCTATTTTCAAAGTTAAGTTAATTACAAACTAGTGATTCACACAAATTTCAAATAATTCAAAATTTAAACTATTCAAATTTGTAAACTACCGGTACTAACAGAAAGTTTGTAATTTTTTGTACCTAAAGCAAAAATATTCACAAACAAACTCTAAATACAGCAAAAAACAAATCTAAAATAAATAAAACAAAAATAAATAAAGCAAAAAAATAAGAAAAAAAAGCCCACCTACTGGGCCACAGCGGCCTGCATACGACTAGAAACCCAAATTCTGGTTGGGCCAGTATGCAGGCCCGCTAGCCCAGTAGGCCCAACAGGGCATCGCAGAAGAGGTAGGCCCAGAAGGCCTGCTTAAGAGAGGAGCTCGAGACAGCAGCGACGGCGGGGCTTATAAATAGGTGCGAGTGCCACTCGGCTAGCGAGGTGGGACTAAACTTTTGCGCCCCTCGCCTGGCAGCGCACACCCTTTAGTACCAGGTCGTGGATCCAACCGGTACTGAAGGGGGGGCCTTTACTACCGGTTGGTGCCACGACCCGTTACTAAAGGGGGTGCGGTTCTCGCGGCTTCGCCTGGCCAAAACAGACCTTTAGTACCGGTTGGTGGCTCCAACCGGTACTAAAGGTGGGTTCTATATAAGAAAACACTTCAAAAAAAATTGCCAGTTTCTCATCTCTCCCTGCTTCTTTCTCCTCTGCCCCGTCGCCGCCGCCCTTCGTCGCCGTCCCCGTCGCCGTCCGTCGCCGTCCCCGTCGTCCCCGTCGCCGCGCTGCGCCCCGTCCTCCCGTCGTCCCCGCCCGGCCCGTCCTCCCGTACGTCGTCCCCGCCCGGCCCGTCCCCGTCCCCGTCGTCGCCGCCCCGTCTCCGTCTCCGTCCCCGTCCCCGTCCCCATCGCCGCCCACCGTCGTCGCGCCTCGCCGGTGACCACACACACACACACACATTGTTATAGAATTGTTAGCAATCTTTCTATTTTTTAGTTATAGAATTATTAGAAATGTTAGTTTTAGTTATAGAAATGTTAGTTATATAGAAATATTAGAAATGTTAGTTATATAGAAATGTGTTTTAGTTATAGAAATATTAGAAATGTTATTTTTAGTTATAGAAATATTAAAATTGTTAGTTTTAGTTATAAATTTTAGAATTTGCATATATGAAATCACAATCCATCATTTAAAAAATGTTACTTTACTTTTGCGGCATTTAGTATTTGTTGTCGACGATGCCCGGCCCGCATCCTCGCCGTCGACCCGTTCGCGACGACGTCCTGCTTCAGAGGACCCATGTCCGGGACTGGGCTCCGCCGGGCTGGCACTGGGAGGTGCTACCTTCAGGGGCGCGACGCTTGGTGAGGAACCCGGCCCCGGGTCCCGTCGTCGACCCTCATCTCCTTTTGTGGCGTTTGCATGGGCCACTTTCGGTGCGGAGGGAGCCGGCCCCGCCGGAGGTGGTACGTCACCGTGTCAGGGAGGAGGATGAGCACGTCCATCGTTACATGGCTGCTATGGACGTCAGGTTCTCCAATACCTGGCAGGTTCTTTTGGGAGATCACCTGAGCTATGATCCAGTGATGGTTCCTTCTCTTTGGGTGTCCACCGCCTGCACCTCGGGAACCGCGAGTGGCCTAGATTACTCTGTAGTATTCGATCTTTATTAGCTTGCTAGCTAGCTAGCTAGTGATGTATTCGATATTATATCTATTATTCGAGACAATGTATTTGAGATTATATCTATTATTCGAGACGATGTATTCGAGATTATATCTATTATTTGAGACGACGTATTCGAGATTATATTCGATGATGCTTATTATGTACTATGATTGATTCAGTTTTTCCTTATTAATTGATTGCATCCATGCATTGTAATTTGAATATATTTCTTTTGGATTAGTTAAACAAAACCTATGGCGGACAATACCGGCAGAGAGGGACAAGAGGCCCTGTTCAATATCATACGCAATCCTCGTGGGCCAGATGATGATCAAAATGAAGAAGATTATGACGGCTCCGAATATCTAAACAACACCGGGGAGGGTGATATGATATTCGATCGCGACGACCGAATTGAGGAAGTCATGAACTATGAACATGACGAAGAAAATGTTGATCTTGAAACAACAAAGACCGACGAGTTATATATATTTATACAAGCAGGCATCTGGTGATCATCACATGTTTTAAATGACTTGAAGATATATTAACGAATTGATCTTTCTTCTTTCAACCATCCGGATCGAGAAAATCTTCAGGAAACAGGAAACGAGGCCCAAACAAAAAGTTGAAGGAGGGCGTAAAGTTCAATATCGAGGCCATCAAACCTAATGGCGAACCATTAGCGCCTAAGAAGATTGCGGACAAGTTCATTCGTCAGTGCGGAGTTCTTGTGAAGGACCAACTCCCGATCTCCCTTCAAGAATGGAGAGAGCCAGCAAAGCCACGTCCAGGAGTTACTTTTGTCGACGACAAACAAAAACTTCTGCTTTGGGAAATTCTCATGGAACATTTCACTCTACCAAATCATTTCACAGATGCATATGTGGAGAAAGTCAAGGACGCTACTCTTAGGAAGATGGCGGTTGCATTCAAGAACCACAAGATTCGTGAATGGGCCAAGTACGTCAAGGGAGGAAGGAAGACTCTAGTATTCGAGGCAACACTAGAGAAGCAAAGTGCTCATTGGGACGATTTCGGGAAATTCAAGGATTCGGAATTATCTAAGGAACGGTCGAGAATAAACAAGGCCAATGCCGCAAAAAAGGATAAGTTCCATAAGCTGGGGCCAGGTGGCTATGCGGTGGGAATGCCTAAGTGGGATAAGTCTGAGAAAGAGATGCTGGATGCAGGTGTCACTCCAGAAACATTGAGCTGGCCCCCCAGGTGCAGGACTTGGTTCTATGTGCATGGGGGGGAGTTGGACCCGAAGACAGGCAAAGTTTCGAATAAGGCATGTCTGGACGGAGCCGAAGATAAGCTACTTGTTGTAATAGAAGAGGCTCGATCGGAGGTGTTCGATCCCAACAGAGAGAACGACGAGCTTACGCGTGCCCTGGGAAATCCTGAACACCCGAGAAGAACAAAAGGGCATGGGCGCTATGCCGTGGTATGAGGGGTTTTCGGATTGGAACACCGACTACAGAACCCGTGCGAGAAAGAAGATTGCGGAGGAGAAGAAGAGGAAGATGGAGGAGGAGCAGAGGAAGCTAGACTATGAACGCCTTCAAGGCCTAGAATCAGCGCACGCGGACTTGGCAGTCAAATTCCAGCGGCAGCATGAGCAGATCGACTCACTTAGCCAGCAAAGGGGGTCTCAGCAGCTAGCAGATGATCCACCATTGGATAGCACCGTCCCATCCATGCTGAGAAGTAGCGTGGGTTCCGCCCCGGGCGATGCATTGCTGGATAGCTACCCAGTGGATGACATCATGGAGAACACTAACTGCGAGCTACACTTCAAAATGAAGAACATATCCATGAAGGTGACGGACGCCCTTGCTTTTACAAATCCCCCCAAGGCAACCTTCCATTGCAACCCGATTCCAGCGGGCTATGCTTGTGTCTTGGTTGATGAGGTGGTGGACCAATATTCGGGGCTAGAGCTTGACATTCCTGGAGGTGACGATGAGCACACACTGGAAGAGGCCAACCATCGTATCATCCTATGGAGAAAGGATTGCATCATCTTTCGAAGGCCACCGACACCGAGTCATCCGACTCCTCGTCGAAGTTCGCCACCGAGTCAGCAGACTCCCGCTCCTCCAAGTCCACCAACGCGTCAGGCCACTCCTCCTCCAAGTCCGGCACAGCTTGAGGCCACTCCTCCTCCTCCAAGTCCGGCAAAGCGTCAGGCCACTCCTCCTCCAAGTCCGGCACAGCTTCAGGCCACTCCTCCTCCAACTCAGCCACATCAGCCGTCTTCACCGCCTCAGCAATCACGGAAGAGAGCCACCTCAGCTATGGTGCGTAGCGGTACAAGTCGAGGTAGTACTGGAGGTACAGGCAGAGGCAAGCGATTTCAATATGGTCCAAGCCTCGCGCCTCTTCCGCAGAGGCCTTATGACAAGTTCGAGGAGGAAAACGTAGCCATATCGAAGGCCGAGGTGGAAGCCCATTTTGCACCGATACCGCCATCGCCGCCGAGGGAGAAAGTGCCTATGGAAAATATTCACCACTTCATTCGTAGGGCTAGAGCACCAGCTCCCAAGCCTGTTGACACAGACTATAAGCGCCACATCAAGAAGTTAAATCGAGCACGTCTACAGAAAGAAGCGAGCTCGAGCTCGAGCAAATCAGCTGGCAAAAGGAGCGGTAAAACCGTTCCCCAACTGGGAGAACAGGCGGCACAATCAATCCCCCCGCTTGTTGTGCCAACAACACATGAGAGTAGGCGCGCCCGATATTATTGTGGGCAAACCGTTAACGTTCCCGGGGTGGGTGATGTGGTAATAACCGAGGAGCATATTGGGCAGGCTGAAGCGATCGGGATTACTGTTTGACAACTCCTCGATATCGAGCCCATGTCTCCGACTAGAGAGGAGGAAATAAAACAGAAATATGTCCGGGGCCAACCTTTGGTCGAGCCAGACGAGGTCAAGAACCTCCCAACGAGAATGTATGAATTGCATCGATGGTACATGGACATTACCAAGATTTCCAATCGAGAGTCCCTCATGGTGAATGTCAAGGAGGAGCATTACTACCATGAGAAAGCTCTGGCCGTTGAGTATTCAGAACTGTTTCAGCTATACAATCAAGACGCACTCGACAAATCTATCATCAGTTGCTATTGTCTGTAAGTGATTTCTTTCTGTAATTTAACTCTCAAGCCAGATGTAGTGATCATTTTGATCAATCATTACCTGTAATTATCCTCACTATATTCTTTTCTGTGGTATTATGCAGGATGAATATTTATGAAATGAAAAAAGGTGGACGTTATGACATTGGGTTCGTTGACCCAAATACCATTAATGAATACACATGGAAATTAGATCCATATTACGAAAAAAGTGTAGAGGAAAGCATGCTAGAGTTCTTCAAGCGCCTCAAATACAATGGAGATATACTACTTCCTTACAACTTCGAGTGAGTCACACTGCCTTGTACTACAAATTCTGTTTTTGCCTACTAGCTAGCTACATGTTTTTTCTTACATATGCCCGCTTAACGAAGACATGCAAACGTGTGTGCATGCAGATTTCACTGGATCTTGTTAATCATTAAAGTTGATGAAGGATAGTTGAAGTACTAGACTCACTACTTAAGAAAGAAAGTGACTACACCATCATGAAGGGGATAGTCAACAGGTAATTCCAATCATTATTAACTATATCTCGGCCTATTTAATTAGTTCGTCATTTCCTGATAACAACTATTTAATAGCCCATTAATTCATTTTCTTTGTCGGCGGGCAGGGCTTGGGCAAAGTTCATCAGGGCCACTGCAGGCCCATGGAACCAAAATCTGAAATGGTATCGACCCCAGGTAAGTAATTAAGTAGTACAAGCTAGCTGCCATCTCTTTAATTATCATGCTTGATTAATTATTATCTCATCAAATTCCATTCTCGTAAAGGCCCTGAAGGCGCCTGGGAATAATCTGTGTGCATACTACGTTTGCGAGAACATTCGCATGATGGCGTCCGAAAGGAGCAAATCTCAAAGACAGGAGTGGGTACGTTTGTCAGAACACTATTCACAATTTTTACACCATTATCGATATCTAGTCACACAACTAATACACATGCATATTGATCTCCTTCTTAACAGTTCAAAGAGGTGCGGGAGAAGCTCCTACCAGAGGACTGCATAGAAGCAATTCCAGAGGAAATAGCGGGATTTTTGCTCGATCAGATCATAGATCCCAAAGGAGAATACTATTACCCGCTACCGCCCCCATGGACCACTTCCATTTGTTGTCGTGCTCCGAAGGCACCAATTAGGCTAATGCCACTGGCTCCGAAGGCACCAATTTAGGAGAAATTATATATATATATATATATATATATATATATATGTTATGATCGGTACTACTAGAAATTCTATTTATATGTATGCATAACGTGTACAATATGTAGGATCGTAAAATACCAGCAAACGAAAAAGAATTAAATGGAAAACACAAAATTAAATGAAAAAGAAATCATAAACCCAAAACCCCCCAACCTTTTAATACCGGTTGGTGACACCAACCGGTACTAAAGGGCTCCCTGCAACCGAAGCTGGCTCGTGCCGCGTGGTTACCCTTTAGCACCGGTTCGTGTTGAACCGGTACTAAAGGGGAGGGGGGGCTTTAGTGCCTACACTTTAGTGCCGGTTACGAAACCGGCACTAAAGGGCCTTATGAACCGGTGCTATTGCCCGGTTCTGCACTAGTGGAGCTCTGTAACAAATTCACAAAGTCTGCTCAAACAGTCCACATACATTTTCAGTAAAAAAAATCCGTACAAAGCTCCAATAATGTCATTTGACACCCAAAAACTTTGCAAGCAATTATAACATTTGTTCATAATCATGTCTGCAAAGTTTCAGATTTTTTCGAAATAATTTGCTGTGTTTTCTTGCGTCGTGTTGCAGGGGGTGCACCAAACTGGGCTATAGAAAAACCTCTTGGCATAATTCCTTTGCATGGCCATCAAAACAAGAGAGGATCCCAAGGACTCCTTCATGAAATATTGCACTACTTGTTGCCCGCTAAAGGTCCACGTCATCCTGCTCCACGCATGACTCTCTACAGCTGCATGTTACAGGGTGTCTGTGAGGTGGATGTCAACTGTGATCCACTTCCAGCAAGGATCCAGAACGTGATCAACACTGACATACTACTTTTCGTCGCCAAAAAAGGATCACTAACAAAGGTATCTCAATAAATGAAACACTTACGAGACAATATGTTAGAAGACACAGAAAATTCTGAAATGACATTCAATCTGTTGGTTTGATGCTTCTTCTTTTTTAATTAATTTGACTCAACTTGAGACATTTGGATACAAACTGAAAGAGATAAAGATGGGCGTTGGACTGAGCTTCACGGCAATGCCATCCCAAAGCCACTCAGTCCACAACCCCTACATTGCTGCCATGATTGATAGATCTCGTGCCATCCCATGAAGCAACCATGACAGCCTACAGAAAGAAATAAATAAGCGGCCCAGTTGTGTACATACACACAACAACATGGCACATTATTTGCAAGCTGAGGAATCAAGCAAAAACAGGGTTATGATGACAGAATTAACGTTGGGGAACATCAAAGATGGCGTAGTTATTTGCGGGTCAATACGGGCCACATGCCATTTTGGTGGAGACCCTCTTTAAGATGGTCGGTGGCAAGCAGAAGTTCTTCCTTGAGCTTCAGATTCTCCATGAACAAGCGCTGGCGCTCTGATGTATCCTGAGTTTGTACAATTGTCCCTCTGCATTTGAGGCAAGTGCTATTTTGCATAGCCGATATGATGGCTTGACTTTCTGAATTTAGCATCTGCTTCTCTAACTGAAGATTGCTGGTCTCCTGTCTCAGCGCCTTGGCCTGCATTTATTAATTTCATGTATGCATCATTTCAGTGGTTATTATAAGAGTATGACACCATAGTCATGAGGGTAACATAGTAGTACATAGCAGAAATCGCTAATGGAGCTCGAGCTCCATGGACTCAAATTTTAAAAATTCCAAAATAATATTATTTCATTTGAAAAAATGAAGAAAACAATATGCGCATACCTCTGGATGAATACTACTTGTGTGTGAAGTTTTGTGGCGAAATACATTTTTAAGCGAGTTATACAAAATAACAAAACAATGTATGTCTAGAACATGTACTATTCAGTATAAAAGTGTATGATTTTTTTTGTACAACTCACATCAAAATGTACTTCAATATGAAAGATTATACACACTATATACTTGTGTGTTTATTTTCATATATTTTTGAATCTTAAAAACTTGATATTTTTTTAAATCTCGCTCTGTGGGGCAAGAGTACCAAAAAGCCTCGCCCATTACATTGTGAGTTCAGATGACAAACAATGATACTATGTTCGCTGGAGCTTATACTAAGTTTCTGCAAAGCTTGCATAACTGCGTGTCGTAGCTGGCCCATGTGGCGAAATCTCATAAAATTCACCATGGAAAAGAATAGTATGTACCTTACTGGAGCTGCGATGGTTTTGGAACCAAAACTTGACCTGTTGGGCAGTCATGCCAAGCCTCTTGCTGAGGTTCTTCCGGAGTTTCTCATCTGGATAAGGGGATTCCCGGAAGACACTACATATCATATTAATGAAAATATATCAGTACACATCATCTTCGATAGGTAAGAAACATTGATTGAGTATGTATTGTACGCTTCAAGTTGTTGGATTTGTTCTCTGCGGAGACGGTGATAATTGTAGCGCCTTGTCTCCATCCTTTCCTCCCTTTGGGTCTCTCCATCGTTGTTTCCTTTGTCTGCAGCAACATCACTGGCATTATCAATCTTTCCCGCATTGGCAGTGCCTCCAAGCAGACCATACATCTCATCATCATGGTTGTTCTGGAATAGGTGGTTGTGTTCAGTTGTCATGAAGACGTCAAGATCATTGCGCACAACATTGTTGTATCGCTGGAACTCGCCATCCATGTTGATCTGTTATCATAAAACAAAATGTTTATTCCCATATATAGAGTTAAAGGTACCAGTGAACTAATATTTTAAGGAAAAACATGTAGCAGTGAAAAAAGAAACCACATAGAAGGAAATGTCATGCAGAACTCTACATCTCAAAGTACATTTAGATTTTTGTGCCAACATTAGTCGGATGGTACTTCACTTTAAAAATAATTTAAATTTATCCGTATGAGTTTCATAGACCGGTCTAGATGTAAACATGTAGACTTTAATTGCCAACTAAATATATGTTGACATACTTTCCTGGTACCACGATAGTATATTCATGATTTTCTTCCGCTGATTACTTCAATAATTTCAAAACATATATGCCCTACATAGCGAAGCAAAACTATTACTTTCCCATCTCATCAGGTTCTTTTATACTTATCTGGAAAACAATAGCCGATCCTTATATACATTGGGATCAATTTACATATTCCATATAAGTGATATATTTAAATAAGGAGGACTTACGTACGATACAATAAGTTACCAACTAGTCCAACAAATTATAGAAGGGATATATTACTATGTGTGGGAAATATTATTAGCCATAAATAATAGTATTATAGGCATGATAGTACAATTAGATCTATGAATTTTATCAGATTTATGTTATCTCCTATATTTTACCTTTGGAAGATTAGCCTAGATGCTAGCAAGATTCTTGCCATCTCCCAAGCTAAATGGTAAATATCTACGTTTTACGGGTATCCACTCATTCCATCATGGACCTAACTTCTTTCAAAGTATACATGTCATGACAGATGTCACGGAGTATCCGTGCTGAACTTTAGAAGCTATGGATCCAAGAACAACTAGAGTAAACATGTATAAACATTACTAGATGAACGGTTTCAAGAAATACCGTCAACTTCGGTAGTCGTCTTCCTTCGAACTTCAATAGGCGAACAAGGACGCGAATCTGTTTTGTTCCTACTGAGATATCAAACTCATTCAGCAAAGAATAGCCACAATCATCAGAATATAAAGGCGTGGGGAGCATGCGGAATTTGTGTCACGACCCATGATTAATGCGAGCAATAACTTGTATCCAAATATAAGAATCAGATATCATTCCTTTTAACCATTAGGTCATGGATTATATATATATATATCATAATTAATACTCATTAATCATATATATGGAGTAAATATTGGCACATTGATAAGAATATATTATATTATTAAAACAATAGGAAATTACTGGTTCAGATTATCAATAGAAAAGAACAACTGAGATCCATATATGTGGTTGATCTAAATGACATGCAAGGACATAAAGGGTTCTACTGCCAATACTACATATAGATTTTTTTTCTACGGATTTTTTTCGGTCTATTCATCAACTATGAAGGCAACACAATAGAGAATACCAACAATAAATTGCATCCAAATATAAGGCTCACATACCATGGATTTTGAATGTTGTGGCATGGCCTATATATAGGGCATAATTAATACTCACCGAACATATTTGTGAAGTGAATATTGGCATATTGTAAAAATATATTATATTACTAAGCTAATAGAAAATGGGTGGGTCAGATTATCAATAGCAAAGAACAGCCGAGATCCATAATGTGATGTATATCAAAATGATATACGTGGACATAGAGAGTTTTTCAGCCAATACAACATATAGGTAGTATGTTTTTTGGGTGGGGATAACTTCTGCTCTATTCATGAACTGTCAAGGCTACACAAAGAACACCAAAAGTAACAAAAAATATAACTAGGTCTATGGACAGCACACACTGGAACGAGACGAAGGCACGCCACCGTCGTCGCACCTCCCTCACCATTGCCAAAAAAAACTTGTTGTAGTAGATAGTCTGGAAGTCATCATGTTAGTTAAGGACCTACATGACCAGCACACCAGAGCAACAACCATTGCCGATTAAGAGAACAGTAGTTCACGATTAATGAATAAGTATCTGATAGATTTCATACTCCATGCTTGTTTCATTTTTGGAATGCACTATTCTACTTTTCAAACACATTTGAAAGGAGTTTAAGTCTAATGTCAAATAGATTTGTCCCCCCGAGTTTGTTTCATTTTCAGATTGTATTGTTCTACTTTACAAATGCACTTGGAGGCGTTTGAATCTAATTTCAGTATATATTCGCTATAGTTTTCTATCAATGTTAAAACACGCGTCAGCTCAAGTTTTAAACACACACACACACACACACACACACAGACACATCAATTCAATACATGATTTAGTCTGCTGTAATTTTGAATGCACCTTTGTAAGCTACACTAGTGGATGTCCTTTGCAAATATTCACTTCTAAACCTGGGCTCACAAAAACTAAAGTGTTACTATATTTTAGTTCCATCTGAACCTATTTATGGGCATCTAGACCACACATGAAAATCCAATCAACCAAATTTGTATCGATTAATCCAAATTATGCATTATCATGTAGCATCCATATAAGACTGTAGGGTTTCAATTGGTACGAAAACCATACCGGCATTAGAGGACAACATAGCTCGCTTGTTGCCAAAGAATCACTTCCCTACAACGAAATTGGTATTATTGTTGGGGCTGAAACCACTATGGATTTTGTATACGTTGTTGGATCTGACCTTTGTAGTCCAGAGGTGGAGGTGCTAGGGGAGATCGTGTCTCATCTCTGTGTGGCTATTAGCCGGAAGTGGAAGATATGCACAGATGTATGGAAACCGAGAATTGGACAGGAATCTGACAACGGCTTGTAGAAGAGAAGCGACCAGACCAGCAAGAGAATGTGCAGGGCTATGTCATCGGAACAATGCTAAACCTTTCAGACTGATCAATAGCGCGCCGGACAGACATTTGGGACATGTTTTATTTTTTGTCAAGCAGTGAGACCTTTTCCTTTGGAAAAATCCTTCGTGAGTGTTATAGAAGGTGGAGTTTGCTTAGGAGAAGTGCCCATGATATCGTAAGTTAACATCCTACGACTACAATGAGGTACTCCCTCCGTCCGGGTTTATTGGGCACGTAAGTCAAACCACCAAGACCAAGGAGGTGCACGCATGTAGATATTTAGGAAATAAATCTGCTTTTGCGCTCTAGCTGCCCTATTATAAGGGATAAAAGTAACACAAAATTCTTTAAAATGTTTTGGACATAGCACCAATGGGAAATAACTCCATTTTATTCATTACATCATCTCGAAAAAGAAGTACTAAAGTGACAAGAGTTTAAATAGTTATATAGAAGCTCTTAGCTTATGCAAATTTATTAATTTCTATACTCTTCATAGCTTTTTAATTGGAAGAAAACATGCATGGAGTTGTAGCAAGTGCCCAGCTAGAAAACATATTTTCTGAACAATAATTTGAACTTAGCACCAAAGACATGATACACTTCTAATCAGTTCATGCCTTCAAGAGCTTTAGTCAAGTAATCAACCACATCAATTATCTTGAGAAAAACAATCCTTAAGGATGTAGCTGTCAGGCTGTCCATACAGAAATATATGTGACTTGTTCAGGTCGTAACGAACTATGAAGATAAAATAAATCTACTGGGAGTGTGTACCTGTTTTGAGTGTCTACCACATCAATAGACATTGATGATGCCATTGCTGGACAAAAAGATATATGATTATTGCTATTGTTTCTCCTAAAAAAGGCTATGCTAGCAGCAGCCATGGTATGAACAATTGCTTGTCTCCAGCAGCTCGATGTGTTTGGTGCCGTGTTTGTATGTCCCACAAATAAGAGTATACGACCTAGCTTCTGCCGCATGCATCTCCATACCTGTGTGCCACAAAAATTGGAGAAGATCATCAGATCAAGAGACAATAGTAAAGAACACATGTACATGTACCAAGCTTAATTCCTAAGCAGGTTCATTGATTTTGGCCCACTGGATGCGATAGTATGTACTGTTCGTAGATGTAACACATATCAATTTCTTCTGGCTTCATACACAGCCACGATCGATGGCATGAGAACCGTCATGAAGCGTCGGCCAGCTTCGGCCCACGAAGAACGACGAAGCAAGTTAACTTGAATTCTTCTCCATGCGAGCATGCGGAAGCCCATCCGGCATGATGCCGCGTAGATGCTGGCTATATTGAACATGCACGTACATAACCTTGATCAGAGCGCATACTCGATTAATCTTTGCGGCTGTAAAAGCAAAGTATGTCTCAGTAGAGGTGAACGTACACAACCTTGACTGGACATGCACTTGATTAATTTTTGGGCTGGAAACATGGTGGAAAGAGAAGAGGCCAAGGAGGAGATGGCGTGACATGGGGACATGGAGAGAGAGAACGCTCTATAGGGAGAGATAGATTGTTTAATACCTTCTGGAGTCTTGAGAAAAAAAACATATTTGATTCCATCTGGACTCTTGCAAACATCACGGTGCAAGAATACATCTCGGCTATTGATGTTTTAATCCAACGGCAAATAACTATTTAGATATGAGGATTAACGTGGCGCCTCGTATGGTGCATCCAATTAGTTAATATATAGATAAGATGGTCCTGATTTGAAGACCCTTGACGCCCCTCCAGTCATGCTTCTCTATCAAGTTTTGTGTGCAAGAATCATTCTGTAGGTGAAACGAACAGAAAAGATACCACAACTGTCATTTCCCTGTACATAGTTCTGGGTATAGCGAAAGTTTTTTTATCTATTCGATCAGGTATGGGAGGAAGTACGAGCTGGTTTTCTTGGCTATGTCGTACATCGGTACATGTGGGGTTATATCCCGTGCGTGCTTTCAATGGCGGCGACGGTTTGATCTAGCAATGACAGAGGTTGCTGGAGGCGCGGACGGGAAGACGCGGACCGGATCCAGTGGGCTGCTGGAGAGGGACCGGATCCGGGGCAGAGCAAGGCGGCAGTATGGGGTTCGTCTTCGCGGCCAAGGAAGAGAGAGCTCCTGGTCGTCCATGCCGGGGACCTGCATGAGCATGGGCATGGAAGGGTGAGTCAAACCAGAGGGAGAGAGGAAAAAGAGAAATGAGGGAGAGAGGAAGTAGATGGAGGGAGTAGTAGGGCTGGTTGCTGATGGTGAGACACTCTGGCGTGGTACCATGGAAGCACGGGGGAAGACCGGCGAGCACCTGGATGACGGCGGCGCGAGGCGGCGGCCTCCTTAGGTGCCATGGAGGAGGAATGGCGCATGGGCAGGAACGCCATGGGAGAGCCTAAGGAGAGTGGGGGAGAGGTACGGGAGAGAGGAGGGATTCGGGGGTGGAGATGGGGATTTCGCGGTAGTTAAAGAACTCTGTAATTAGTAGCAGGGCAGGGTATATACCCCACGTTACTACTATGGTCCGTCCGGGGGGTACGGTGGGAACCACATTGTAGCAGTGCGGGTTCATACCCCGCGCTACTACTATGGCCTCTCCGGGGGGCATGGTGTGTACCACTTAGTAGCAGCGCATGGTTTATATCCGCGCTACTACTATCAACTTAGCAGCAGCGTGTGGCAGGTATGCGCACTACTACCAAGTCGGTACCAATAGGGGTTTTCCTAGTAGAGTATTGAGATTTGAGACAATTTTAAGGAAGTGCTAATTGTCAGGTTAAATCTTTACTGTTACATATAATAGCTCAATCATTCTTCACTGTCATCGCGTATATAAGACAAGCATGTCTCTTCACACAGAATTTATCAGTAATCTCCAAAAATTATTTGGGTAGTATAAGACCAACATTAAAGTTGACTTGGACAAAATTAGAGAGGTCTTACACAGCTAAATACCTTGTTGACAATCTGCTTCTTTTGCTCTTCCACGACATCAAAGACAATCTGTGGAAGAGTACTCGCTAGGTTCCTGCCATGGAGCGAATAAAGATGATTTCATGAATACCAAGCATTGTAAATTACCATTCAAAAAGGTACTCCCTCTGATCCATAGTAAGTGTCGTGGTTTTCTTTCAAATGTGAACTGAATCCACGATGCTTATTATGGATTAGAGGGAGTACTACAGTTCTAAGACCTGAGAAAGTATAGAGCAGAGAAAAGTACAACTAAAACATATTGTACACCACCTATCAGGATATAAGTATTGACTGAATTTTTATTTGAAACATGTGTTCACTGTGCATTGTGGAAAAAAACCATGCATGTACACTTCAATTCTGAGATGATTAGCTTTAATTTTAAGTACTAGTCATTGTGTAAGTCTCAGCAAGTTTATCATCCACTACTGTAATAACTACAATACGTCCAAATATCTTCTCCATTATGAAATACTAGTCATCGACCCGTGCACCTGCACGGGCTAGTTATGTGTTGTAATCACTACATACTAAATTTATCTTTTATGTTTATTAAACACACAAAATATACAAATTCATATTGGTGGCCAGTATGATTATAGATGTAAAATATTAGTACTAAAATATTGGATGGTTTACATTGATTTTCAGAGGTAGAATATTAACTTATCTATTAGGGCCCCATCTAATTGGTGGTAGCGCTTGGGGCATTGAAAGCAAAAGTGTCTTCAAACATAAGGGATGGTGAGTGTGCCATTCATGTTCATTTAGTGCTACTATGCACTGAAAGAGAAATGTTAGATGTAAGTGCGAATAAAAAAATTGCAGCCATCTTCTATATTTTGTTGACTTTATGGACTCCAAAGTTAGGTAAAAATCAAGAGTACTATTAATTCTTATTCTCATAACTATAAAAGAATGTTAATTTATTTAACTATATAAAGAAAGGTGTGACAGCACCCGGGCGCCCCTACACCCTTAGGAGCAGTAAATTAAAAAAATTGTGAAAACAAAATTAAAAAATGAAACTTAAAGATCACACTATGGTGTTATATGTGATAGAAGGTCGAATTTTACGGACATAACGTATTGCCAACGTAATTCTTTGTCATAAGACACCTAGCACTGCAGAGTGATAAAAACCGCAGTCCCAACTTCATATATATATATATATATATATATATATATATATATATATATATATATATATATATATATATATATATTGCTACAGTGGCGGATCCCATATTGGATGCAATGATAATGAGATTGTTTTCATGCAAAGATGGTGATGAGAATTAGTACATGTTCAACAACAACAACAAAAAATCATAATGGTCACACCATGGTGTCCGTATAAGTAATAGAAGGTCAAATGTGTATCAATCTTTCAGTTAGATAAGTCTACAAAGCAATTACAAACTTTGATAATTATATAATATCTAACAGAAGAAACGACTACAGACTATAAGCCCAGGTACCATTTTCGGATTAAGCAAACACAACATTTTGCTGCCACCAAGCATGCAAATCAAAGTAATTCCCTTTCTACATTTCTCAAACTTCCATGTCAGTCAGCCTGTATTTTCAATTTTGGAGCTGTCCTATGGTACAGTCCATAGGTACAGTCCTATGCATGTGTTGCAAGCCAACATAACAACATCATAAGCATAGAAGGCATGCAATTCCTATAAGAGAAGCACATTCATCCAGCTAACTGAAGCGAATAATCATAGGGTATTGAAAAAAGAAAATACTCAGTATAAGCTAGAGAAGGACTGAAACTGCAGAGAAAATGGGTAAACAATTAAGAGAATTTCATAATAGAAACTGCAGAGAAAAAAAGTTAAATAATTCAGATAATTTGAAGAGAAGCTTGCTCCAGCCAAATGCAACCTTGCCATCATATGCACATCTCTTGAAGCTAGGGAAAGTTCACCATGCATGGCACTTGTTCACTTCTGGCCCAGTGAGTAATATAAGAATCTTTTAAACCTTTGTACTAAAAGTTGGGCTTAGGCCTTTTCTCTAATATCATCAATCGATCTACAAATTTTCGATCCAATTTGTTCTGAAACATATATTATTTAACTTAGCTTAGTGATTAATTCTGCCTATGAGAAAAATAATCTGAGTAGAGCCTGAAAATCCAGCCTAATTAGGGATATCAACATTGCTGGCCAAGTACCACTACATACCTATTTTATTAGTTTACCAATATCACCTGCCTTACGCCAGTTTTCACTCTCTCTCGAAAAGCGCACATTTAACCGAATACACAGTTTTGTATAAACAATAAAAATTATATAGAGTACTCCATTTGAAACAAAAAAAATCCATAGATTACATGTAGATAGATTTCCTTATGAGTAGAAAAAAAGGATATATTTTCATGTAGATCTGTGAGATGGATAAAGGTATAAGGTATAAAAACTGCCGTTCAGATGCGACGAACCGTGCTTTGTATGTCTTGTTGTTTGTTCATATATAAGAAAGGAAATTAAGCACGCAGCAGGGTGTAGAAGAAACATGTATAATAGACCCTCAACGCCGATATATACACGGAAAATATATTGCCTCACCCATAGGTGTTTCATGAGAGCAAAGAACAATGGGAAGCACCACTAAATACAGAAGTAAATAGATCTGAAAAAAAACTGTGGATATCCCATATGAGAGCATAACTGAAAATATACTAATATCCTAAAAGGTTCCTAGTATAACTCATCAAGTGACTTATCTACATAGATTGGACGCTTAATCACATATATACATAAGCTCCTGCAGGAAAGAACAGAAAATATTGGTGTATTCTCCTCTACCAGTTCTATTCTAAAAGCATGATATAAGTATGTTACATAAAAGTTGAGAAAATGGAACAAATCATAGAGTAACACAGTAAACATTAGCAGTACCACCTAATCCTCATTGACCACAATGTGCAATAGGACTATTTTCTATTGAAGCCGAAACATCAATGGAAGAACTGAAATCTGAACGTTGTGAGCAAAACATGATTTATTTAACAGGGTATTATAGGACAATTATATGTGTAAATATATTATCAGGAAGATAATCTAAGCACACATACCTTTTTCCCATTGATGCGAGTTAGCGTAACGGTCAACGGTACTGAATGGTGTGAAGAAGCCGAATACCTTCGCGGCTAGTCTGCTGCAGTTTTTTCCTTAGCAACATCACCCACGGCAGCAGGCACCCAATACATCAAACAGTTGTCGGTACACTTCCACCATTGCATAAACCATCATGGGATAAATTCATGAACTGAAGATGCTAGATTGATACGGGGTCAGACCTTGAAAGATGTAGAGATACAGAGTATGAAGGGGAACGGAATCAAACTAACATGTGCGAACACTGATGCAGGGATTGTGTGCTGCTGCTGGCGGAGATGCCGACCACCCTGGTGTTTCTCCTGGTTCCCTACAGTGCTGATGGATGGGCATCTTCTGTAATTATAATATGGGGTGGAAGACATCGCAGATTTAAGGATATATAATGGATTACTTGCCTGCAGTGTAAGGATATGAGTGACCTGGGACAAACTCTAATTGTATAGGGTCGCGCCATCTCTCTGCTCACAGTTCCTCCACTTGATCTGAAGCTTTAGCAACAATGGCGGATGTCCGATCTGATTCTAACTGTGTTCGATGTGCCTCCTTCTGGACTGCATCTTCCAAGTTTAATTGCAGCCTTCTCAGCCAACTTGCATTTCATCATCGTTGGGGAGTTGGGGTAGTGGAGATTCAACATGGATGAGTATTGGAAAGAAACTGGTTGGAACACTTTTGGGGTAGTGGATATTCATCATGGCATGAAAACTACAGATTAGATAGGAGGAAGAGGACTAGATAAGGAGGAGAAGGCGCTAGGGCTCTGTTTCTCTCGCCGATAGGAAGAAGGCTGCAAGGAGAACTTTTTTTTTCTTCTAATAAAAGGAAGAAGGCACATTTAATTTTGCAAAACAACAGAGAGCTTGCAAAAATAAACTTTAACTGGTGAAAGTGTCCCGTTATATTACCTCTGGGCCATTGTTCAGAAATATACACACGAGACCTGCTAAGATAACTACATACAGGCTGTCAGAAATGAATTCATGATGCATAGCTCCTTGGTTTCACTTTGACATGCAAGTTGTACACACGGAGGGCTGAAAAGAAACCCTTCTGGATTGCAAGACTGACTCATCCACAAATTCTACTACCAATTCGTATGAACTTAGAGTTGCAAAGAATTATATAATATATGATGATGATAGAAACTGACATCATTATTTTTGCCACTAAAATCCGAACTTGCACCCTAAATTTATAATGCCTGAAAAACCCCATGTGAGATGCAAATTATATGTGCGACAACCTAAACCTAAAGATCACATGGTTGTATAATTAGCTAGAAATGGTGGCTAGAGCCTTAAGGACCGTTCGCAAGTTCTTTCAAGTGATCATGATAGGGCACAAGAAAACACATTAGTTCTAATCTTATTATCGTTTCAGAATTAACTTTTCATGGATAATGCAACAATAGGTGTTCATTGTGTCTATGTTTGCTCATTTAAATGGTTGAGCCAGTTTGGCCATTCACCCTGTTTCTGAAAGGGCTGATGCGGCATAAACTGATCAAACTTCTAGGTCAATGGAACTACTGATGCCTGAACATATAATTATAGATGCGCCAGGAAGATGCAAATTGCACACTATAATGTTCAGGGAAAGTAGTGGCTGAGCCCAGCTCGATGCACCCCAGCTACACCCATGCAAGAAAACATAGCAAAACATTTCGTGAAAAATATTAAAATTTATGGCAATGATAATGAACAAATGTTATTGATGCTTGCAAAGTTTGGTGGTCAAAAAACTTCCAAGGAGCTCTGTAACAAATTCACAAAGTCTGCTCAAACGGTCCATATACATTTTCAGTAATTTTGTTTTTCCGTACAGAGCTCCTCAAATGTCATTTGACCCCCAAACTTTGCAAGCATTTATAACATTTGTTCATAATCATGTCCACAAAGTTTCAGATTTTTTTCAAAATAATTTGCTACGTTTTCTTACGTCGTGTTGCAGGGGGTGCACCTAGCTGGGCTATAGAAAAACCACTTGGCATAATTCCTTTGCATGGCCATCAGAACAAGAGGCTAAAGGTCCTCGTCATCCTGCTCCACGCATGACTCCACAGCTGCACGCTCCAGGGTGTCTGTGAGGTGGATGTCAACTGTGATCCACTTCCAGCAAGGCTCCAGACCATGATCAATGCTCACACACTACTTTTCGTCGCCAAAAAGGACCACTAACAAAGGTATCTCAATAAAGAAACACTTACGAGGCGATATGTTTGAAGACACAAAAAGTTCTGGCATGACATCCAATTTGCTGGTTTTATGCTTCTTCTTTTCTAATTAATTTGACTCAACTTGAGCCGTTTGGATACAAACTACATTGCTGCCATGATTGATAGATCTCATGCCATCCCACAAAGCAACAATGACAGCCTACATAAAGAAATAAATAAGCGGCCAAGTTGTGTACATACACACAACAACATGGCACATTATTTGCAAGCTGAGGAATCAAGCAAAAACAGGGTTCAGATGACAGAATTAACGTTGGGGAACACCAAAGACGGCGTAGTTATTTGCGGGTCAATACGGGCCACATGCCATTTTGGTGGAGACCCTCTTTAAGATGTTCGGTGGCAAGCAGAAGTTCTTCCTTGAGCTTCAGATTCTCCATGAACAAGCGCTGGCGCTCTGATGTATCCTGAGTTTGTACAATTGCCCCTCTGCATTTGAGGCAAGTGCTATTTCGCATAGCCAATATGATGGCTTGCCGTTCTGCCTCAGCATCTTTCCCTGCATTTATTAATTTCATGTATGCATTATTTTAGTGGTTATTATAAGAGTATGACACAATGGTCATGAGGGTAACATAGTAGTACATAGCAGAAATCGCTAATGGAGCTCGGGCTCCATGGACTCAAATTTTAAAAATTCCAAAATAATATTATTTGTTTTGAAACAAATCAAGAAAACAATATGCACATACCTATGGATGAATACTACTTGTGTGTGAAGTTTTGTGGCGAAATACACTTTTAAGAGAGTTATACAAAATAACAAAACAATGTATGTCTAGAACATGTACTATTCAGTATAAAAGTACATGATTTTTTTGTACAACTCACATCTAAATGTACTTCAATATGAAAGTTTACACACACTACATACTAATGTGTTTATTTTCAGATATTTTTGAATCTTATAAACTTAATATTTTATTTCTTTTTCAATCTCGCTCTGTGGGGCAAGAGTACCAAAAAGCCTCGCCCATTACATTGTGAGTTCAGATGACAAACAATGATACTATGTTCGCTGGAGCTTATACTAATTTTCTGCAAAGCTTGCATAACTTTGCGTCGTAGCTGGCCCATGTGGCGAAATATCATGTAATTCACCGTGGAAAAGAATAGTATGTACCTTACTGGAGCTGCGATGGTTTTGGAACCAAAATTTGACCTGTTGGGAACTCATGCCAAGCCTCTTGCTGAGGGTCTTCCGGAGTTTCTCATCTGGATAAGGGGATTCCCGGAAGACACTACATATGACATTAATGAAAATAGATTAGTACACACCATCTTCGATAGGTAAGAAACATTGATTGAGTATGTATTGTACCCTTCAAGTTGTTGGATTTGTTCTCTACGGAGACGGTGATAATTGGCGCGCCTTGTCTCCATCCTTTGCTCGCTATGGGTCTCTCCATCGTTGTTTCCTTTGTCTGCAGCAACATTGCTGGCATTATCAATCTTTCCTTCTTTGGCAGTGCCTCCAAGCAGACTATACATCTCATCATCATGGTTGTTCCAGAATAGGTGGTTGTGTTCAGTTGTCATGAAGACGTCAAGATCATTGTGCAGAACATTGTTGGATCGCTGGAACTCGCCATACATGTTGATCTGTTATCATGAAACAAAATGTTTATTCCCATATATGGACTTAAAGGTACCGGTGAACTAATATTTTAAGGAAAAACATGTAGTTGTGAAAAATGAAACCACATAGAAGGAAATGTCATACAGGACTCTACATCTCAAAGTACATTCAGATTTTTGTGCCAACATTAGTCGGATGGTACTTCACTTGAAAAATAATTCAAATTTATCCGTAAGAGTTTCATAGACCGGTCTAGATGTAAACATGTAGACTTTAATTGCCCTCTAAATATATGTTGACGTACTTTCCTGGTGTCACGATAGTATATTCATGATTATCTTCCGCCGATTACTTCTATAATTGCAAAACATATATGCCCTACATAGCGATGCAAAACTATTACTTTCCCATCTCATCAGGTTCTTTTGTACTTATCTGGAGAACAATAGCCGATCCTTATATACATTGGGATCAATTTACATATTCCATATAAGTGATATATTTAAATAAGGAGGACTTACGTACGATACAATAAGTTACTAACTAGTCCAACTAATTATAGAAGGGATATATTACTATGTGTGGGATATCATATCAGCCATAAATAAATAGTATTATAGGCATGATAGTACAATCAGATCTATGAATATTATCGGATTTATGCTATCTCCTAGATGCTAGCAAGATTCTTGCCATCTCCCAAGCAAAATGGTAAAAATCTATGTTCTACGTGTATCTACTCATTCCATCATGGATCTAACTTCTTTCAAAGAATACATCTCATGACAGATGTCACGGAGTATCGGTGCTGAACTTCAGAAGCTATGGATCCAAGGACAACAAGAGTAAAAATGTATAAACATTACTAGATGAACGGTTTCAAGAAATACCGTCGACTTCGGTAGTCGTTTTCCTTAGAACTTCGATAGGCGAGCAAGGACGCGAATCTGTTTTGTTCCTACTGAGATATGAAACTCATTCGGCAAAGAATAGCCACAATCGTCGGAATTTAAAGGCATGGGGAGCATGCAGAATTTGTGTCCCGACCCATGATTAATGCAAGCAATAACTTGTATCCAAATATAAGAATCAGATATCATTCTTTTTAACCATAGGGCATGGCTTATATATATATATATCATAACTAATACTCAGTAATCATATTTATGGAGTAAATATTGGCACATTGATAAAAATATATTATATTATTAAAACAATAGGAAATTACTGGTTCAGATTATCAATAGAAAAGAACAACTGAGATCCATAATATTTGGTTGATGTAAATGACATGCGTGGACATAAAGGGATCTTCTGCCAATACTACATGTAGATGTTTTTTTACGGATTTTTTCGCTCTATTCATCAACTATGAAGGCAACACAATAGAGAATACCAACAATAAATTGCATCCAAATATAACGCTCACATACCATGGATTTTGAATGTTGTGGCATGGCCTATATATAGGGCATAATTAATACTCACCAAACATATTTGTGAAGAGAATATTGGCATATTTGTATAAATATATTACTCCCTCCGTTCCTAAATATAGGGTGTATAGTTTTTGGCACGAAAATAAAAGAACACACGTGGAGTGAAAATTTCTCAAGTTTTGGGCGAGATTACACCTGACTAATTGACATGAGAAAATAGAGGAGTTTGCCTAATATAAGTAAATGTAATCAAATCCCTGAAAAAATTATTCAAACGAGTGGTGCAACGCAAGACACCTTATATTTCGAACTTTTTCTAAAGAATCTATACACCTTATATCAAGAAACGGAGGGAGTATATTACTAAGCTAATAGAAAATGGGTGGGTCAGATTATCAATAGCAAAGAACAGCCGAGATCCATAATATGTTGTATATCAAAATGATATACGTGGACATAGAGAGTTTTTCTGCCAATACAACATATAGGTACTATGTTTTTTCGGTGGGGATAACTTCTGGTCTATTCATGAATTGTCAAGGCTACACAAAGAACACCAAAGGTAACAACAAATTTAACTAGTTCTATAGACAGCACACACTAGAACGAGACGAAGGAACGCCACCGTCATCGCACCTCCTTGACCATTGCCAAACAAAACTTGTTGTAGTAGATAGTCTGGAAGTCATCATGTTAATTAAGGACCTACATCACCAGCACACCAGAGCAACAACCATTGTCGATGAAGAGAACAATAGCTAATGGTTAATGAATAAGTATCTGATAGATTTCATACTCCATGCTTGTTTCGTTTTTGGAATGCACTATTCTACTTTCCAAACACATTTGACAGGTGTTTAAGTCTAATTTCAAATAGATTTCACCCCCCAAGTTTGTTTCATTTCTAGATTGTACTGTTCTACTTTTCAAATGCACTTGGAGGTGTTTGAATCTAATTTCAATATATATTCTCTATAGTTTTCTATCAATGATAAAACACGCATCACATCAAGTTTGAAACACACACACACACACACACATCAATTCAATACATGATTTGGTCTGTTGTAATTTTGAATACACCTTTGTAAGCTACACTAGTAGATGTGCTTTGCAAATATTCACTTCTAAACCTGGGCTCACAAAAACTAAAGTGTTACTATATTCAGTTCCATCTGAACCTATTTACGGGCATCTAGACCACACATGAAAATCCAATTAACCAAATTTGTATCGATTAATCCAAATTATGCATTATAAAGTAGCATCCATATAAGACTGTAGGGTTTCAATTGGTACCAAAACCATACCTGAATTCGAGGACAACATAGCTCGCTTTTTGCCAAAGAATCACTTTCCTACCATGAATTTGGTATTATTGTTGGGGCTGAAACCACTATGGATTTTGTATACGTTGCTGGATCTGACCTTTCCAGTCCAGAGGTGGAGGTGCTAGGGGAGATCGTGTCTCATCTCTGTGTGGCTATGAGCCGGAAGTGGAAGATATGCACAAATGTATGGAAACCGAGATGTGGACAGGAATCTGACGACGGCTTGTAGAAGAGAAGCGTCCAGACCAACAAGAGGATGTGCAGGGCTATGTCATAGGAACAATGCTAAACCTTTCAGACAGACATTTGGGACATGTTTTATTTTTTGGCAAGCTGCGGGACCTTTTCCTTTGGAAATATCTTGGAGATTGTTATAGAAGGTGGAGTTTTCTTAGGAGAAGTGCCCATGATATCATCAGTTAAAATCCAACGGCTACAAAGAGTTACTCCATCCGTCCGGGTTTATTGGGCCCGTAAGCCAAACCACCAAGACCAAGGAGGTGCACATATGTAGAGGTTTAGGAAATAAATCTGCTTAATTTGCACTCTAGCTGCCCTATTACAAGGGATAAAAGTAACACAAGATTCTTTAAAATGCATTGCATGTAGCATCAATTTGAAATAACTCCATTTTATTGATTACATCACCTTGAATGAGAAGTACTAAAGTGTCAAGAGTTTAAATACTTATATACAAGCTGTTGGCTTATGCAAATTTATTAATTTCTATATTCTTCATAGCTTTTTAATTGGAAAAAAACATGCATGGAGTTATAGCAAGTGCCCAGCTACAAAACATATTTTCTGAATAATAACTAGAACTTAGCACCAAAGACATGATACACTTCTAATCAGTTCATGCCTTCAAGCACTTTCGTCAAGCAATCAACCACATCAATTATCTTGAAAAAAACAATCCAGGAGAGTAGGGACAGAAATGAGGGAGAGAGGAAGGAGATGGAGGGAGTAGCAGGGCTGGTTGCCGATGGTGAGACGCTCTGGCGTGGTACCATGGAAGCGCCGGGGAAGACCGGCGAGCACCTAGACGATGGTGGCGCGAGGTGGCGGCCTCCTTGGGTGCCATGGAGGAGGAATGGCGCATCGGCAGGAGCACCATGGGAGAAGCATAGGAAGAGTGGGGGAGAGGTACGGGAGAGAGGAGGGATTCGGGGGTGGAGATGCGGGATTTGATGGTAGTTAAAGAAGTCGGTAATTAGTAGCAGGCCAGGGTATATACCCCACGTTACTACTATGGCCCGTCCGAGGGGTACGGTGGGGACCACATTGTAGCAGTGCGGGTTCATACCCCACGCTGCTACTATGGCCTGTCCAGAGGGGCATGGTGTGTACCACTTAGTAGCAGCGCATGGTTTATATCCGCGCTACTACTATCAACTTAGCAGCAGCGCATGGCAGGTACCCGCACTACTACCAAGTGGTTACCATTAGGGCTTTTCCCAGTAGTGTATTGGGATTTGAGATAATTTTAAGGAACTGCTAATTATCAGGTTAAATCTTTGCTGTTACATATAATAGTCCAATCTTTCTTGACTGTCATCGCGTATATAAGACAAGCATGTCTCTTCACACAGAATTTATCAGTAATCTCGAAAAATTATTTGGGTAGTATAAGACCAACATTAAAGTTGACTTGGACAAAATTAGAGAGGTCTTACACAGCTGAATACCTTGTTGACAATCTGCTTCTTTTGCTCTTCCACGACATCAAAGACAATCTGTAGAAGAGTACTAGCTAGGTTCCTGCCATGGAGCAAATAAAGATGATTTCATGAATACCAAGCATTGTAAATTACCATTCAAAAAGGTATTCCCTCTGATCCATAGTAAGTGTCGTGGTTTTGATTCAAATGTGAACTAAAATCACGACACTTATTATGGATTAGAGGGAGTACTACACTTCTAAGACCTGAGAAGGTATAGAGCAGATAAAAGTACAACTAAAGCATATTGTACACCACCTATCAGGATATAAGTATTGACTGAATGTTTATTTGAAACATGTGTTCACTGTACATTGTGGCAAAAAACCATGCCTGTATGCTTCAATTCTGAGATGATTGGCTTTAATTTTCAGTACTAGTCATTGTGTAAGTCTCTCCATTACTAAATACTAGTCATTGACCCGTACGCCTGCACAGGCTAGTTATGTGTTTTAATCACTATATACTAAATTTATATTTTATGTTTATTAAACACACAAAATATACAAATTCATATTGGCGACCATTATGATTATAGATGTTAAATATTACTACTAAAATGTTGGATGGTTTACATTGATTTTCAGAGGTAGAATATCAACTTATCTATTAGTGCCCCATCTAATTGGTGGTAGCGGTTGGGGCATTGAAACCAAAAGAGTCTTCAAACATAAGGGATGGTGAGTGTACCATTCATGTTAATTTAGTGCTACTAAACACATGCATTGAAAGAGAAATGTTAGATGTAAGTGCGAATAAAAAAATTGCAGCCATCTTCTATATTTTGTTGCCTTTTTGCACTCCAAAGTTAGGTAAAAATCAAGAGTACTATTACTTCTTATTCTCATAAGTATTAAAGAATGTTAATTTATTTAACTATATAAAGGAAGGTGTGACAGCACCCGGGCACCCCTGCACCCTCAGGAGCAGTAAATAAAGAAATCTGAAAAAAAATTAGAAAATGAAACTTAAAGGTCACACTATGGTGTTATATGTGATAGAAGGTCGAATTTTACGGACATAATGTATTGCCAACGTAATTCTTTGTCATAAGACACCTAGCACTACAGAGTGATAAAAACCGCAGTCCCAACTTCATCTATAAATTACTACAGCGGTGGATCCCATATTGGAGGCAATGATAATGAGATTCTTTTCATGCAAAGACGGTGATGAGAATTAGTACATGTTCAACAACAACAACAAATCATAATGGTCACACCATGGTGTTCGTATATGTAATAGAAGGTCAAATGTGTATCAATCTTTGGGTTAGATAAGTCTACAAAGCAATTACAAACTTTGATAATTATATAATTGTTGGGGAACGTAGTAATTTCAAAAAAATTCCTACACACACGCAAGATCATGGTGATGCATATCAACGAGATGGGAGAGTGTTGTCCACGTACCCTTCTAGACCGAAAGCGGAAGAGTTAGCACAACACGGTTGATTTAGTCGTACGTCTTCACGCTCCGACCGATCAAGTACCGAACGCACGGCACCTCCGAGTTCAGCACACGTTCAGCTCAATGACGTCCCTCGAACTCCGATCCAGCTGAGTGTTGAGGGAGAGTTTTGTCAGCACGATGGCGTGGTGACGATGATGATGTTCTACTGACGCAGGGCTTCGCCTAAGCACCGCTACAATATTATCGAGGTGGACTATGGTGGAGGGGGGCACCGCACATGGCTAAAAGATCAAATCAATTGTTGTGTCTATGGGGTGCCCCTGCCCCCGTATATAAAGGAGCAAGGGGGAAGGTGCGGCCGGCCAGGAGGAGGCGCGCCAGGAGGAGTCCTACTCCCATCGGGAATAGGACTCCGTCCCTTCCTTGTTTGATTAGGAGAAGGGGGAAAAGAGGAGGGAGAGAGGAAGGAAAGGGGGGGGGGCGCTGCCCCCCTCTCCTTGTCCTATTCGGACTAGAGGGGGAGGGGCGCGCGGCCCTTCCCTAGCCACCTATCCTCTTCCCCACTAAGGCCCACTATGGCCCATTAAGCCCCCGGGGGGTTCCGCTAACCCGTCGGTACTCCGGTAAAATCCCGATTTTACCCCGAACATTTCCGATATCCAAATATAGGCTTCCAATATATCAGTCTTCATGTCTCTCACCATTTCAGGACTCCTCGTCATGTCCGTGATCACATCCGAGACTCCGAACAACCTTCGGTACAACAAAACTCATAAACTCATAATATAACCGTCATCGAAACTTTAAGCGTGCGGACCCTACGGGTTCGAGAACTATGTAGACATGACCAAGACACGTCTCAGGTCAATAACCAATAGCGGAACCTGGATGCTTATATTGGCTCCCACATATTTTACGAATATCTTTATCGGCCAGACCGCATAACAACATACGTTGTTCCCTTTGTCATCGGTATGTTACTTGCCCGAGATTCCATCGTCGGTATCTCAATACCTAGTTCAATCTTGTTACCGGCAAGTCTCTTTACTCATTTCGTAATACATCATCCCGCAACTAACTCATTAGTTGAAATGCTTGCAAGGCTTAAGTGATGTGAATTACCGAGTGGGCCTAGAGATACCTCCCCGACAATTGGAGTCACAAATCCTAATCTCGAAATACGCCAACCCAACAAGTACCTTCGGAGACACCTGTAGAGCACCTTTATAATCACCCAGTTACATTGTGACGTTTGGTAGCACACAAAGTGTTCCTCTGGTAAATGGGAGTTGCATAATCTCATAGTCATGGGAACATGCATAAGTCATGAAGAAAGCAATAACAACATACTAAACGATCGAGTGCTAAGCTAACGGAATGGGTCAAGTCAATCACATCATTCTCCTAATAATGTGATCTCGTTAATCAAATGACAACTCATGTCTATGGCTAGGAAACATAACCATCTTTGATCAACGAGCTAGTCAAGTAGAGGCATACTAGTGACACTCTGTTTGTCTATGTATTCACACAAGTATTATGTTTCCGGTTAATACAATTCTAGCATGAATAATAAACATTTATCATGATATAAGGAAATAAATAATAACTTATTATTGCCTCTAGGGCATATTTCCTTCAGTCTCCCACTTGCACTAGAGTCAATAATCTAGATTACATAGTAATGATTCTAACACCCATGGAGTCTTGGTGCTAATCATGTTTTGCTCGTAGAAGAGGCTTAGTGAACGGGTCTGCAACATTCAGATCCATATGTATCATGCAAATTTCTATGTCTCCCACCTGGACTAGATCCCGGATGGAATTGAAGCGTCTCTTGATGTGCTTGGTTCTCTTGTGAAATCTGGATTCCTTCGCCAAGGCAATTACTCCAGTATTGTGACAAAAGATTTGCATTGGACCCGACGCACTAGGTATGACACCTAGATTGGATATGAACTCCTTCATCCAGACTCCTTCATTTGCTGCTTCCGAAGCAGCTATGTACTCCGCTTCACACGTAGATCCCGCCACGACGCTTTGTTTAGAACTGCACCAACTGACAACTCCACCGTTCAATGTAAACACGTATCCGGTTTGCGATTTAGAATCGTCTAGATTAGTGTCAAACGTTGCATCAACGTAACCACTTACAATGAGCTCTTTTTCACCTCCATAAACGAGAAACATATCCTTAGTACTTTTCAGGTATTTCAGGATGTTCTTGACCGCTGTCCAGTGATCCAATCCCGGATTACTTTGGTACCTCCCTGCTAGACTTATAGCAAGGCACACATCAGGTCTGGTACACAGCATTGCAGACATGATAGAGCCTATGGCTGAAGCATAGGGAACATCTTTCATCTTCTCTCTATCTTCTGAAGTGGTCGGACATTGAGTCTTACTTAACTTCACACCTTGTAATACAGGCAACAACCCTTTCTTTGCTTGATCCATTTTGAACTTCTTCAAAACTTTGGAAAGGTATGTGCTTTGTGAAAGTCCAATTAAGCGTCTTGATCTATCTCTATAGATCTTGATGCCCAATATATAAGCAGCTTAACCGAGGTCTTTCATTGAAAAACTCTTATTCAAGTATCCCTTTATGCTATCCAGAAATTCTATATCATTTCGAATCAGCAATATGTCATCCACATATAATATCAGAAATGCTCCAGAGCTCCCACTCACTTTCTTATAAATACAGGCTTCTCCAAAAGTCTGTAAAAAAACCAAATGCTTTGATCACACTATCAAAGAGTTTATTCCAACTCCGAGAGGCTTGCACCAGTCCATAAATGGATCGCTGGAGCTTGCACACTTTGTTAGCTCCCTTTGGATTGACAAAACGTTCCGGTTGCATCTTATACAACTCTTCTCCCAGAAATCCATCCAGGGATGCAGTTTTTACATCCATTTGCCAAATTTCATAATCCTAAAATGCGGAAATTGCTAACATGATTCGGACAACTTAAGCATCGCTGCGGGTGAGAAGGTCTCATCGTAGTCAATCCCTTGAACTTGTCGAAAACCTTTCGCAACAAGTCGAGCTTTATAGACAGTAATATTACCGTCAGCGTCAGTCTTCTTCTTGAAGATCCATTTAGTCTCAATGGCTTGCCGATCATCGGGCAAGTCAACCAAAGTCCACACTTTGTTCTCATACATGGATCTCATCTCAGATTTCATGGCCTCAAGCCATTTTGCGGAATCTGGGCTCACCATCGCTTCATCATAGTTCGTAGGTTCGTCATGGTCTAGTAACATAACCTCCAGAACATGATTTCTGTACCACTCTGATGCGGATATTACTCTGGTTGACCTACGAGGTTGAGTTACAACTTGATCTGAAGTTTCATGATCATCATCATTAACTTCCTCACTAATTGGTATAGACGTCATAGGAACCGGTTTCTGTGATGAAGTACTTTCTAATAAGGGAGCAGATATGCTTACCTCATCAAGTTCTACTTTCCTCCCACTCACTTCTTTCGAGAGAAACACCTTCTCTAGAAAGGATCCATTCTTAGCAACAAATGTCTTGCCTTCGGATCTGTGATAGATGATGTACCCAACAGTCTCCTTTGGGTATCCTATGAAGACACATTTCTCCAATTTGGGTTCAGGCTTATCAGGTTGAAGCTTTTTCACATAACATCGCAGCCCCAAACTTTAAGAAACAACAACTTTGGTTTCTTGCCAAACCACAGTTCATAAGGCATCATCTCAACGGATTTCGATGGTGCCCTATTTAATGTGAATGTGGCCGTCTCTAAAGCATAACCCCAAAATGATAGCGGTAAATCAGTAAGAGACATCATAGATCGCACCATATCTAGTAAAGTACGATTACAACGTTCGGACACACCATTACGCTGTGGTGTTCTGGGTGGCGTGAGTTGCGAAACTATTCCGCATTGTTTCAAATGTAGACCAAACTCGTAACTCAAAAATTCTCGTCCACGATCAGATCGTAGAAACTTTATTTTCTTGTTACAATGATTTTCAACTTCATTATGAAATTCTTTGAACTTTTCAAATGTTTCAAACTTATGTTTCATTAAGTAGATATACCCATATATGCTTAAATCATCTGTGAAGGTGAGAAAATAATGATACCCACCGCGAGCCTCAATATTCATTGGTCCATGTACAACAGTATGCATGATCTCCAATAAATCAGTTGCTCGCTCCATAGTTCCGGAGAACGACGTTTTAGTCATCTTGCCCATGAGGCACGGTTCGCAAGTACCAAGTGATTCATAATCAAGTGGTTCCAAAAGTCCATCAGTATGGAGTTTCTTCATGCGCTTTACACCGATATGACCTAAACGGCAGTGCCACAAATAATTTGCACTATCATTATCAACTCTGCATCTTTTGGCTTCAACATTATGAATATGTGTATCACTACTATCGAGATTCATCAAAAATAGACCACTCTTCAAGGGTGCATGACCATAAAAGATATTACTCATATAAATAGAACAACCATTATTCTCTGATTTAAATGAATATCCGTCTCGCATCAAACAAGATCCAGATATAATGTTCATGCTCAACACTGGCACCAAATAACAATTATTTAGGTCTAATACTAATCCCAAAGGTAGATGTAGAGGTAGCGTGCCGACAGCGATCACATCGACTTTGGAACCGTTTCCCACGTGCATCATCACCTCGTCCTTGGCCTGTGTTCCCTTAATCCGTAGTCCCTGTTTTGAGTTGCAAATATTAACAACAGAACCAGTATCAAATACCCAGGTGCTACTGCCAGCTCTGGTAAGGTCCACATCAATAACATGTATATCACATATATCTTTGTTCACCTTGCCTTCCTTCTTATCCGCCAAATACTTGGGGCACTTCCACTTCCATTGACTAGTCTGCTTCCAGTAGAAGCACTCAGTCTCAGGCTTAGGTCCAGACTTGGGTTTCTTCTCTTGAGCAGCAACTTGCTTGCTGTTCTTCTTGAAGTGCCCCTTCTTCTTCCCTTTGCCCTTTTTTTGAAACTGGTGGTCTTATTAACCATCAACACTTGATGATCCTTCTTGATTTCTACCTCCGCGGCCTTTAGCATTGCGAAGAACTCGGGAATCATCTTATCCATCCCTTCCATGTTATAGTTCATCACGAAGCTCTTGTAGCTTGGTGGCGGTGATTGAAGAATTCTGTCAATGACGCTATCATCTGGAATATTAACTCCTAGTTGAATCAAGTGATTGCACTACCCAGACATGTTGAGTATATGCTCACTGACAGAACTATTCTCCTCCATTTTGCAGCTGTAGAACTTATTGGAGACTTCATATCTCTTAATCCGGGCATTCTTTTGAAATATTAACTTCAACTCCTGGAAGATCTCATATGCTCCATGACGTTCAAAACGTCGTTGATGTCCCGGTTCTAAGCCGTAAAGCATGGCACACTGAACTATCGAGTAGTCATCAGCTTTGCTCTGCCAGACATTCATAACACCTGGTGTTGCTCCATTAGTAGCAAAAGGGGCTTTGGTCCAGCCAGAAAAGAGCATTAATCCCGGTTGCATTACGAACCGGAACTAAGGTGAGCATTAGTCCCGGTTCAAGAGGCGAGGGCACCATACAGGCATTACTCCCGGTTCAAATGGGACCTTTAGTCCCGGTTCGTGGCATGAACCGGTACTAAAGGGTACGATGCCCATTAGTACCAAAGGGTGCGATGCCACGAACCGGTACTAATGGGGTTGAGACCTTTAGTACCAGTTCGTGCCACGAACCGGTAGTAATGGTGCAATTTTCAAATCCTACCCCCCCCCCCCCCCCGGTGCATCGCCTTTTCAGTTTTTTAAAAAGCAAAATAAAATGATAGAAACTTCAAAATTTAAAATCCTTCGAGTTGTAGTTATGTTACTACATCTACTAGTTAGGAAAAAAATTTAAAACTTAAATTTGGAAATGTTTTGCAAAAAGTATAGGGAAAATGTAAAACGGCTATAACTTTTGCATACGATGTCGGAAAAAAACGTATAATATATCAAAATGTTCAGAACGAAAATCCGCATCCGATGGAGACCGCCTACGGCCTGTTTGCAAATTTTTAGAATCCTCAAATTCTAAAAGGAAAAAAAGTTATGCTCAAATTTCAGTTTTTTTGAATTTTTGTTAAATCTGGTAAAACTATGGTCAAACTCCTTATTCAAGAAGTATTAGTGTTACTAAATAATTATTCAAGAATATTAGTGTTACTAAATAATTATTTCAGTTTTTTTGAATTTTGGTCAACTATGGTCAAACTGTGGTCAAACTGTGGTCAAACTATGTTCAAACTACTTATTCAAGAAACATTAGTGTTACTAAATAATTATTGATTTTTAGAACAATAGTTTCAAACTCAAACAGTGAAATGTGTGACTTCATGCTCAAGCTAAATTCCTGAGGGTTAATAGGATTGACATCTTACTATTGTCAGGAAAACAACAAGTGCAGACTTGGAAACGAGGTAGAATAGAACCACGGAAGTTAAGCGTGCTTAGGCTGGAGTAGTGAGAGGATGGGTGACCATTCGGGAAGTTAGATGATTTGGAATGATGAGGGGTGATTAGAGATTAAAGGTTAAATTGAGTAGTGATGAGGGGTGATTAGAGATTAGAGGTTAAAATAATTCAGAAATTTGAAATTAAAAAAAAATTCATTTTTTTTTTCAAAAAAATCATAAAATTTCCTTTAGTACCGGCTGGTGTTACCAACCGGGACTAAAGGTGGACCTCCAGGCAGCGGCCACGTGGAGGGCCTTTAGAACCGAGACTAAAGGGGGAGGCTTTAGTACCGACCCTTTGGTTCCGGTTCTAGAAACGGGACTAAAGGCCCTTATGAACCGGGACTAAAGGCCCTTTTTCTACCAATGCTCCTGCAGCAGGTTTGGCACCTAACGGTGCTTCCAGGACGTAATTCTTCTATGCAGCATGAGGTTAATCCTCAAGTTACGGACCCAGTCCGTATAATTGCTACCATCATCTTTCAACTTTGCTTTCTCAAGGAACGCATTAAAATTCAATGGAACAACAGCACGGGCCATCTATCTGCAATCAACATAGACTAGCAAGATACTATCAGGTACTAAGTTCATGATAAATTTAAATTCAATTAATCATATTACTTAAGAACTCCCACTTAGATAGACATCCCTCTAATCCTCTAAGTGATCACGTGATCCATATCAACTAAACCATAACCGATCATCATGTGAAATGGAGTAGCTTTCAATGGTGAACATCACTATGTTGATCATATCTACTATATGATTCACGCTCGACCTTTCGGTCTCAGTGGTCCGAGGCCAGATCTGCATATGCTAGGCTCGTCAAGTTTAACCTGAGTATTCTGCGTGTGCAAAACTGGCTTGCACCCGTTGTAGATGGATGTAGAGCTTATCACACCCGATCATCACATGGTGTCTGGGCACGACAAACTTTGGCAACGGTGCATACTCAGGGAGAACACTTTTATCTTGAAATTTGGTGAGAGATCATCTTATAATTCTACCGTCAATCAAAGCAAGATAAGATGCATAAAAGATAAACATCACATGCAATCAATATAAGTGAAATGATATGGCCATCGTCATCATGTGCTTGTGATCTCCATCTCCGAAGCACCGTCATGATCACCATCGTCACCGGCGCGACACCTTGATCTCCATCGTAGCATCGTTGTCGTCTCGCCAATCTTATGCTTCTACGACTATCGCTACAACTTAGTGATAAAGTAAAGCATTATAGGGCGATTGCATTGCATACAATAAAGCGACAACCATATGGCTCCTGCCAGTTGCCGATAACTCGGTTACAAAACATGATCATCTCATACAATAAAATTTAGCATCATGCTTTGATCATATCACATCACAACATGCCCTGCAAAAACAAGTTAGACGTCCTCTACTTTGTTGTTGCAAGTTTTATGTGGTTGCTACGGGCTGAGAAAGAACCGTTCTTACCTACGCATCAAAACCACAACGATAGTTTGTCAAGTTGGTGCTGTTTTAACCTTCACAAGAACCGGGCATAGCCACACTCGGTTCAACTAGAGTTGCAGAAACTGACACCCGCCAGCCACCTATGTGCAAAGCACGTCGGTAGAACCAGTCTCGCGTAAGCGTACGCCTAATGTCGGTCTGGGCCACTTCATCCAACAACACCGCCGAACCAAAGTATGACATGCTGGTAAGTAGTATGACTTATATCGCCCACAACTCCCTTGTGTTCTACTAGTGCATATGACATCTACGCATAAAACCTGGCTCGGACGCCACTGTTGCGGAACGTAGTAATTTCAAAAAAATTCCTGAGCACACGCAAGATCATGGTGATGCATAGCAACGAGAGGGGAGAGTGTTGTCCATATACCCTTGTAGACCGAAAGCGGGATAGTTAGCACAATGCGGTTGATGTAGTAGTACGTCTTCCCGATCCGACCGATCAAGTACCGAACGCACGGCACCTCCGAGTTCAGCACACGTTGGGCCCGATGACGTCCCTCGAACTCCGATCCAGGCGAGTGTTGAGGGAGAGTTTCGTCAGCACGACGGCGTGGTGACGATGATGATGTTCTACCGATGCAGGGCTTCGCCTAAGCACCGCTACAGTATTATCAAGGTGGACTATGATGGAGGGGGGCACCGCACGCGGCTAAAAGATCAAATCAATTGTTGTGTCTATGGGGTGACCCTACCCCCGTATATAAAGGAGCAAGGGGGGAGGTGCGGCCGGCCAGGTGGAGGCACGCCAGGAGGACTCCTACTCCCACCGGGAGTAGGACTCCATCCCTTCCTTGTTGGATTAGGAGAAGGGGGGAAAGAGGAGGGAGAGAGCAAGGAAAGGGGGGGGGGCGCTCTCCTTCTTCTATTCGGACTAGAGGGGGAGGGGCGCGGCCCTGCCCTAGCCGCCTCTCCTCTTCTCCACTAAGACCAACTATGGCCCATTAAGCCCCCGGGGGGTTCTGGTAACCCCTCGGTACTCCGGTAAAATCCCGATTTTACCCGGAACATTTCCGATATCCAAATATAGGCTTCCAATATATCAATCTTCATGTCTCGACCATTTTGAGACTCCTCGTCATGTCCCTGATCACATCCGGGACTCCGAATAACCTTCGGTACATCAAAACTCATAAACTCATAATTTAACCGTCATCGAAACTTTAAACGTACGGACCCTACGGGTTCGAGAACTATGTAGACATGACCGAGACACGTCTCCGGTCAATAACCAATAGCGGAACCTGGATGCTCATATTGGCACCCACATATTCTATGAAGATCTTTATCGGTCAGACCGCATAACAATATACGTTGTTCCCTTTGTCATCGGTATGTTACTTGCCCGAGATTTCATCGTCGGTATCTCAATACCTAGTTCAATCTCGGTACCGGCAAGTCTCTTTACTCGTTTCGTAATACATCATCCCACAACTAACTCATTAGTTGCAATGCTTGCAAGGCTTAAGTGATGTGCATTACCGAGTGGGCCCACAGATACCTCTCCGACAATTGGAGTGACAAATCCTAATCTCGAAATACGCCAACCCAACAAGTACCTTCGGAGACACCTGCAGAGCACCTTTATAATCACCCAGTTACGTTGTGACGTTTGGTAGCACACAAAGTGTTCCTCCGGTAAACGGGAGTTGCATAATCTCATAGTCATAGGAACATGTATAAGTCATGAAGAAAGCAATAGCAACATACTAAACGATCGAGTGCTAAGCTAACGAAATGGGTCAAGACAATCCCATCATTCTCCTAATGATGTGATCTCGTTAATCAAATGACAACTCATGTCTATGGCTAGGAAACATAACCATCTTTGATCAACGGGCTAGTCAAGTAGAGGCATACTAGTGACACTCTGTTTGTCTATGTATTCACACACGTATTATGTTTCCGGTTAATACAATTCTAGCATGAATAATAAACATTTATCATGATATAAGGAAATAAATAATAACTTTATTATTCCTCTAGGGCATATTTCCTTCAATAATATCTAACTGCAGAAATGACCACAAACTATAAGCCCAGGTACCATTTTCGGATTAAGCAAACACAACATTTTGCTGCCACCAAGTATGCAAATCAAAGTAATTCCCTTTCTACATTTCTCAAACTTCCATGTCAGTCAGCCTATTTTTTCAATTTTGGAGCTGTCCCATATGGTACAGTCCGAAGCATGTTTCGCAATCCAACATAACAACATCATAAGCATAGAAGGCATGCAATTCCTATAAGAGAAGCACATTCATCCAGCTAACTGAAGCGAATAATCATAGGGTATTGAAAAAGAAAAATACTCACTATAAGCTAGAGAAGGATTGAAACTGCTGAGAAAAATGGGTAAACAATTAAGATAATTTCATAATAGAAACCGAAGAGAAATGAAGTTAAATAATTCAGATAATTTGAAGAGAAGCTTGCTACAGCTAAATGCAACCTTGCCATCATATGCACATCTCTTTAAGCTAGGGAAAGTTCACCATGCATGGCACTTGTTCGCTTCTGGCCCAGCGAGTAATATAAGAATCTTTGAAAACTTTGTACTAAAAGTTGGGCTTAGGCCTTTTTCTCTAATATCACCAATATATCTACAAATTTTAGATCCAATTTGTTCTGAAACATATAGTATTTAACTTAGCTCAGCAATTAATTCTGCCTATGAGAGAAACAATCTGAGTAGAGCCTGAAAGTCGAGCCTAATTAAGGATATAAACATTGCTGGCCAACTACCATTACATAGCTATTTTAATGGTCTACCCATATAACCTGCCTTACGCCCAGTTTTCACTCTCTCTAGAAAAGCGCACATTTAACCAAATACACAGTTTTGTATAAATAAAAAAATTATATAGAGTACTCCATTTGAAACATAAAAAACAATCCATAGATTACATGTAGATAGATTTCCTTATGAGTAGAAAAAAATGATATATTTTCATGTAGATATGTGAGATTGATAAAGGTATGAGGTATAAAAACTGCCGTTCAGATGCGACGAACCGTGCTTTGTATGTCTTGTCATTTGTTCATATATAAGAAAGGAAATTAAGCACACAGCAGGGTGTAGAAGCAACATGTATAATAGACCCTCAATGCCAGTTTTTGAAAACAGCAACACCGATATATACACGGGAAAATATATATTGCCTCGCCCGTAGATGTTTCAGTAGAGCAAAGAACAATGGGAAGCATCACTAAATACAGAAGTAAATAAATCTGAAATAAAACTGTGGATATCCCATATGAGAGCATAACTCAAAATATACTAATATCCTGAAAGGTTCCTAGTATAACTCATCAAGTGACTTATCTGTATATGTTGGACGCTCAATCACATATATACATAAGCTCTCGCAGGAAAGAACATAAAATACTGGTGTATTGTCCTCTACCAGCTCTATTCTAAAAGCATCATATAAGTATGTTACGTAAAAGTTGAGAAAATGGAACAGATCATAGAGTAACACAGTGAACATTAGCAGTACCACCTAATCCTCATTGACCACAATGTGCAATATCACTATTTTCTATTGAAGCCGAAACATCAATGGAAGAACTAAAATCTGAATGTTGTGAGCAAATCATGATCGATTTGAACAGGGTATTATAGGACAATTATATGTGTAAATATATTATCACGCAGATAATTTAAGCACACATACCTTCTTTCCCATTGATGGGAGTAAGCGTAATGGGCAACAGAACTTAATGGTGTGAAGAAGCCGAATACCTTCGCGGCTAGTCTGCTGCAGTTTTTTCCTTAGCAACATCACCCACGGCAGCAGGCACCCAAGACATCAAACAGTCATCGGTACACCTCCTCCCTTGCATCAACCATCATGGGATAAATTCATGAACTGAACATGCTAGATTGATGCGGGGTCTGAATTTGAAAGCTGTAGAGATACAAAGTATGAAGGGGAACGGAATCAAACTAACATGTGCGAACACTGATGCAGGGATTGTGTGCTGCTGGTGGAGGAGATGCAGACCACCCTGGTGTTTCTCCTGGTTCCCTACAGTGCTGATGGATGGGCATCTTATGTAATTATAATAGGAGGTGGAAGACATCACACATTTTAGGATATATAATGGATTACTTGCCTGCGGTGTAAGGATGAGTGACCTGGGACAAAGTCTAATTATATAGGGTGGCGCCATCTCTCTGCTCATAGTTCCTCCACTTGATCTGAAGCTTTAGCAACAATGGCGGATGTCCGATCTGATTCTAACTGTGTTCGATGTGCCTTCTTATGGACTGCATCATCCAAGTTTAATTGCAGGCTCCTCGGGTCTTGAAGTTGAGGGATTGAACGCCTTCTCAGCCAATATGGATTGCATCGTCGTTGGGGAGTTGGGGTAGTGGAGATTCAACATGGATGAAGATTGGAAAGAAACTGGTTGGAACACTTTTGGGGCACTGGATATTGATCATGGCGTGAAAACTACAGATTAGATAGGAAGAAGAGGACCAGATGAGGAGGAGAAGCGCTAACGCTCTGTTTCTCTCGCCGATAGGATAGACGGAGGAAGAAGGCTGCAAGGAGAACTTTTTTCTTCTTCTAATAAAAGTGTTGCACCTGGGACAGCAGCATAGGTTTTTTTTCCCACAATAACATAGGAGATGTGAGTAGTCTGTTATAATATGCATATAAACCAGCCTGACAAATTACATGTTTTTTTCTGAGTTGGTGATGCAAAATATAATTTAAATAATGTCATATAAAAGAGAGCGTTTCAAACAAAGAAATAACAAGGGACTGGCTTCATTTGGCTATAATAGTATTACTCAAAATATGCAAAGACCACTACGAGTCTGCACATTTAATTTTGCAAAACAACAGAGAGCTTGCAAAAATATACTTTATCTGGTGAAAGTGGCCCATTATTTTAGCTTTGGGCCATAGTTCTGAAATATACACACGAGACCTGTTAAGATAACTACATACACGCTGTCAGTAATGAATTCATGAAGCATAGCTCCATAGTTTCACTTTGACCTGCAAGTTGTACACGTGGAGGGCTCAAAAGAAACCCTTCTTGATTTCAAGACTGACTATTCCACAAATTCTGCTACCAATTCGTATGAACTTAGAGTCGCAAAGAATGATATAATATATGATTATGATAGAAACTAACATCATTATTTTTGCCACTAAAACCCAAACTTGTACCCTAAATTTACAATGCCTGAAAAACCCCATATGATATGCAAATTATATGTGCAACAACCTAAACCTAAAGATCACATGGTTGTATAATTAGCTAGAAATAGTGGCTAGAGCCTTAAGGACTGTTGCCAAGGTCTTTCAAGTGATCATGATATGGCACAAGAAAACACATTAGTTATAATCTAATTATCGTTTCAGAAGTAACTTTTCATGGATAATGCAACGAATAGGTGTTCATTGTGTCTATGTTTGCTCATTTAAATGGTTGAGCCATTTTGGCCATTCGCCCTGTTTCTGAAAGGACAGATGGGGCATAAACTGGTCAAACTTCTAGGTCAATGGAACTACTGATGCCTGAAAATATAATTATAGATGCGCCAGGAAGATTCAAAGTGCACAGTGTAATGTTCAGGGAAAGTAGTGGCTGAGCCCAGCTCGATGCACCCTGTTAGCTTTTTAATCTTGATCATGTATCTGCATGTTTATTTTAGTCTTGCATGTAGTAGTTGCACGTAGTAGTATGTGTCTGCAGGCGTACGTGCGATGCGTACAAGCCGATGGTTTCATGCATGGAGGGAGTCCAAGATGCCGCGTGAGGATGGCTTGCCGTGTGAAGCGGTGCTGCATGAAGGTCTGAAGCCAAAGACCTGCACAAGTTTGAGCTGATGGGTAGGAGTGTCTGCTTTGGTCTTGAGAAAAGGCCGGTAGTAGTGGTCAATTCTTATTAGCTGCATGTGTGCGTGTGTAGTTAGTGGCCTGAGATAGTGCGTGCATGGCCTAGTTTGTTGGTGGTGTTAGTGGGCAAGTGGAGTGCCCAGGCTGTGCGTGCGTCCTCGGTACTTAAGTGTGGTAAATGTTTGTTTCAGTTAAGAGAAATAGAGAGAAGAAAAGGCCGGCTATGTGATACAGCGGCACCAAACACCTGTCTCTTTTTCCTGTTCTTGTGAGAGCTACGTGAGGTAGAAGAGAGGAAGAAGAAGGGGTTGAGCGATTCAGCTACAACATTTGGTATCAGAGCTAGGTGATGACGAAGACGATGCCGCGTGACTCTTCAGCGAGTGGAGCGTTGGTGCCGAGCGACTCGGCGGCGATGGCGGCTGCCGCGACTACGGCGGCGGGGACGAACTACGCGGCGTGGGCAGTGAGGATGAAGTACCTCTTGCGCGCCAACGGCGCGTGGGGTTCCGTTGATCGCGAGGCCTCATCGGAGGTCGACAAGGGCAAGGAGGAGATGGCCATGACGATCATCACCCAGTCCATCGACGACTCGACGCTGCTGCGGGTTGCGGAGAAGGAGACTGCAGCCGATGTGTGGGCGGCGCTACGCTCCATGCATGTGGGCGTCGAGCGCGTCTGAGAGGCGAGGGTTCAATCCCTGCGATCGGAATTTGATGGCCTCAAGATGGGTGATGCGGTGTCTGTGGATGATTTCGCGGCGAGGTTCACGACACTTGTGGGGCGCATCCGTGAGCTTGGTGATGGGATGGAGGAGAAGTACGTCGTGAAGAAGCTGCTCCGAGCCGTCTCGAACAAGTTCATCCACCTTGCGACATCGATTGCATTGTTCGGCGACACCAGCAAGATGGCCATGGAGGAGGCCATTGGTTCACTCGAGGCCCACGAGGAGCTCGTCAAGGGGCGGGAGACGACACGTGAAGAAGAGCAGTTCCTCAGGGCGAGAGGGCATGACTCATCGCGAGGACGCGGCCGTGGTGGAGGGCGCAGAGACAAGAGCGAGGTATAGTGCTATAACTGTGATGACTTTGGGCATTTTGTGTGGGAGTATCCGGAGAAGAAGAAGGACAACGAGGAGAAGGCACTGCTCGGTGTCGAGGACGAGCCAGCTCTTCTCTGAAGCTGCGTCACAAGTGAAGGATCAAGATTAAGGAGGAGAATGTTAGCTTTTTAATCTAGATCATGTATCTGCATGTTTATTTTAGTCTTGCATGTAGTAGTTGCACGTAGTAGTATGTGTCTGCAGGCGTGTTAGCAATTAAGCTTCAGGTTAGGTGACGTGCTGTGTTAGGAATTGTTTGAGTCGGTTCAGTATACGTACGAGGTTAGGTCGTATTAGGAAAGGTTTGTAAACCGGCGCTGTACCGGGTCGCGTCGTGTTGGGCCTGTGCCGTGTTGGACGTGATTTGTATCCCTATATAATGCAATGAAAAGGACCACGAAAAGCAGCTCGTATTGCTACACCAAATTATCTTCTTTCTTGTTCGTAAGTTTAGGGTTTGCTTAGCTCGAGATTGAGTTCTTCAGATCAGATTTTTGCCCTGCGATCCATCAATTGGTATTCAGAGCCTGGCTGCGTGCTAACCTAGTAACGGGAAGGCATGGCCGACGACGACAAGAAGAAGGTGACGGAGGCATCGGGCGCTGCGGCGCTAGCTCCGCCGGCGGTGGCGGCACCACCGACGCAGTTCCCGCGGTTTGACCACGAGAACTTTGTTGTTTGGGCAGCAACCATGCAGTGTGCCATGGAGTCGCACATGCTCTGGCACATCGTCGAACCCGGCGGTGACGAGTTCAAGAAGGATGGAGCACAGCGCTGGCGAGATCGTCAGGCAGCAAGCGCAATCTATCTGTTATGCCGATGGATATCATGCAGCATCTCATCTCCAAGGAAACAGCCAAGGACGTGTGGGATACATTGAAAACTTTGCAGCTTGGTCACGACAGAGTGCGAGAAGCCACGCTGCAGTCTATGATGAGAACATATGAGACGCTGAAGATGGAAGATGATGAGACTGTGGAGCAGTTTGCAGCAAGGGTGGTAACCCTGGTCAACAGCATACGTACGCTCCGCAAAAATCTGGAAGAGATCTCAGTCGTGCGACGTTTCCTCCGGGCAGCGCCGTCGCGATATTTGCCAATAGTATCGGCAATCGAGCAGTGCGTCGACTTGAAGACGTTGACGGTGGATGACCTGGTCGGTCGTTACAAGGCTCATGATGAGCGGATGAAGCTAACATCAAGCGATGGGAAGCAAGACGAGTATCTCATGCTCACGCGCAGTCAGCTACAGGCGATGATCACGAAAGAAAAAAGGAACGACGGCGCGTCTGGTAGTGGCGGCAAGAAGGAGAATTACAACCCAGCAAAAAAGAATTATGCCGGGGGTGATGATCAGCGCGAGAAGCCAAAGAAAAGGTTTGACAAGCGCAAGATTCGCTGCCACAATTGCAATGTACTCGGGCACTTTAAATCTGAGTGTAGAAAACCGGCGAAGGAAAAGGCCCTCATTGCTGCCAAGGGCGGTGATGAAGGTGTGCATCTGCTGATGATAGAAGCTTGTGAGCTCATGGAGGAGGAACCAGCAAGTCCTCAAACAGTAGTCATGGAATCGGTGACATTAGTCGAGCAGAAGGTGTATCTCCACGACAAGGAATGGGCCAAGACAGCTAGCAACGTGTGGTATCTCGATACAGGCGCAAGTAATCATATGACAGGCGATAAATCGCAGTTCTCCGAGTTGAATTTGGCCGTGGGCGGAACGGTGCGGTTTGGAGATGGTTCAACTGTCCGAATTGAGGGACGAGGTACTGTCTTGTTCGAGGCTCGCAATGGCGAGCATAAGGCGCTGACCGAGGTATATTATATCCCAAAGTTGAAGAGCAACATTATAAGTCTCGGACAACTAGAGGGACGTGGTTGCAAGATTGTCTTGGAGGATGGTTTCTTATGGGGCTATGATCGGCAAAGGATTCTTTTGATGAAAGTGAAAAGATCAATGAATCGTCTCTATATTCTGAACCTCGATAGATCTGATCCGATTTGTTTACTGGCAAGTTTTGAGGACACGGCATGGAAGTGGCATGCACGATATGGACATCTGAATTTCCAGTCGTTGCGGCAACTCGGAAAGAAAAATATGGTTCATGGAATTCCTAGCATCGATCATGTTGAGCAATTGTGTGACGGCTGCCTAGTTGGTAAGCAACGAAGGGCATCGTTCCCACGTGAAGCAGTGTACAGGGCAAGCAAGGTGCTCGAGTTGATGCATGGTGACTTGTGTGGCCCAATTACACCAGCAACCCCAAGTGGAAACAAGTATTTCTTGCTCGTTGTTGATGATTACAGCAGGTACATGTGGATTGTGCTTTTGAAGAGCAAGGACCAGGCGTTGCAAGCCTTCAAGTTAATAAAGACCGCAGCAGAGGTCGAAGCAGAAGCCAAGTTGAAAGCGTTTCGTACGGACAGGGGGGGGGGGGTGAGTTCATGTCAAAAGAATTCACTGCCTTCTATGAATTGCACGGGATCAAGCGTTATCTGACCGCGCCATATTCTCCACAACAGAACGGTGTAGTGGAGCGAAGGAACCAAACCGTTGTAGCAATGGCTCGAAGCATGATGAAGAGCAAGGGTCTACCGGCAAGGTTTTGGGGAGAAGCGGTGACGACGGCCGTGTACTTGCTGAACCGCGCGCCGACGAAGAGTGTCGTTGGCATGACTCCGTACGAGGCATGGTGTGGGCGCAAACCTACAGTGGATCATCTTCGCACCTTTGGGTGTGTCGCACATGTGAAAACAGTGGCTGGTCATGTAGGCAAACTTGCCGACCGGAGTACACCAATGATCATGATTGGCTATGAGACGGGCTCGAAGGCGTACCGGGTGTACAACCCAGCAACAGGCGAAGTCCAAGTAACTCGAGATGTAATTTTCGAGGAAGAGAAGGCATGGACTTGGGGCGGATCAAATGAACCGGAGGTAGCAAGATCAGATGAAATTTTTCATGTTGTATATGATCAACTTGATGATGCAGGTCACGGCGGTGCTCATGAACACCATCATGATGTTGATCAAGGACCTCCACGCACTCCCTTGGCGCATGGTGGTGCAACGGAAACTGATCCAAGCACGCCCGGAACACTGGAATCTCAAGTTGTGTTGGACGACCAGAGCAGCAACGCTGCCATGGCAAGCAGCAACGCTGCCACGGCAAGCAGTAACGCTGCCATGGCAAGCAGCAGCGTGGCCACGGCAAGCAGTAACGCTGCCTTGGCAGGAACCAGTGCAGCAGCCTCAGTAGGAACCGAGCACGAGCCGACGGCATCGGCTGCTGTACCGTCGTCAACACATGGTGCACAACAGCAACGCCCAACGCCTGTGAAACTGAAGTCAGTACTGGACTTGTACCCAACACCGGTGCGCCGCAAGATTACTCAAGCTAAGAAACGGGCGATGCGAGGGGGAAGATGCATGTTCGTCATGGAGGAGCCAGCAACTTTTGATGAAGCAATAGAAGAAGAAAGCTGGCAGCGGGCAATGGAAGAGGAGATGAGCTCGATCGAGGAAAATGATACTTGGTCACTCATTAATCTTCCGGATGGGCAGCATGCTATAGGAGTCAAGTGGGTCTACAAAGTAAAGAAAGATTCCAATGGTGCCGTTGTGAAACACAAGGCACGTCTAGTAGCAAAGGGCTTTCTGCAGCAGGATGGTATTGACTTCGAGGAAGTTTTTGCGCCTGTTGCAAGGACGGAATCCGTGAAACTGTTGATTGCATTGGCAACTCATGAAGGATGGCAGTTACATCACATGGACGTCAAGTCGGCTTTTCACAATGGGAAATTGAAGGAGGAGGTGTATGTTAGCCACCCACCGGGTTTTGTTCAGAAAGGAGGTGAGCACAAGGTCTTGAAGCTTCGGAAGGCATTGTATGGATTGCATCAAGCGCCTAGAGCGTGGAACGCTAAGCTGCATGACACATTGTTATCACTCAATTTTGAGAGGTGCCCTCATGAGCATGCAATGTACAAGCGTGGACAAGGTAAATCCAGTTTGCTTGTAGGTGTGTACGTGGATGATTTGGTGATCACAGGACCCGAAGTACTCGAGATAGAAAAGTTCAAATCGCAGATGAAAGATTTGTTCAAGATGAGTGACCTTGGCTTGTTGAGTTATTACCTGGGCATCGAAGTACATCAAATGCCAGGTTATACTACACTCTGCCAGGAAGCATATGCAAGAAAAATTCCCGAAGAACATGGGATGGATGATTGTTATCCAGCACAAGCTCCGATGAAAGCTCGCCTCAAGTTGAGCAAGCAGAGCTCGTCACCTCCAGTTGATCAAACCATGTACAGAAGCATTGTTGGGAGTTTAAGGTACCTTGTGAACACAAGACCGGATTTGGCATATTCGGTTGGAATTGTGAGTAGGTACATGGAATCCCCCACGACTGAACACATGGCAGCCGTGAAACAAATATTACGGTATGTCAAGGGGACCATGGGGCTCGGCTGCTGCTATGAGAAAAAGAAAGACAATGGTGAACCTCGTTTGACAGGGTATAGTGACAGTGATTTTGCCGGAGATGTTGATGATCGAAAGAGCACGACCGGCATGGGATTTTTTCTTGGCACTAGTATTGGTGTCTTGGCTGTCACAGAAACAAAAAGTAGTAGCACTCTCTTCATGTGAGGCTGAATACTTGGCAGCAACTACAGCAGCGTGTAAAGGGGTCTGGTTGGAGTATCTTCTTGGCAATCTTCTCAACCGAGATCCAGGGAAGGTGGTGTTGAACATGGACAACAAATCTGCTATTTCTTTGTGCAAGAATCCGGTGCATCATGACCGGAGCAAACATATTGATGTAAGATATCATTACATCCGGGATTGCGTTGAAGAAGGCAAGATTGAAGTTGAATATGTGAGCACTAAAGATCAACTCGCAGACATATTGACGAAGCCATTGGGAAGAGTCAAATTCTTGGAGATGAGGAAGAGGATCGGTCTACGAGTTGTGAAAGAACCACCTTAAGCTTAAGGGGGTGAATGTTAGCAATTAAGCTTCAGGTTAGGTGACGTGCTGTGTTAGGAATTGTTTGAGTCGGTTCAGTATACGTACGAGGTTAGGTCGTATTAGGAAAGGTTTGTAAACCGGCGTTGTACCGGGTCGCGTCGTGTTGGGCCTGTGTCGTGTTGGACGTGATTTGTATCCCTATATAATGCAATGAAAAGGACCACGAAAAGCAGCTCGTATTGCTGCACCAAATTATCTTCTTTCTTGTTCGTAAGTTTAGGGTTTGCTTAGCTCGAGATTGAGTTCTTCAGATCAGATTTTTGCCCTGCGATCCATCAAGGCGTACGTGCGATGCGTACAAGCCGATGGTTTCATGCATGGAGGGAGTCCCAGCTGCCTCGTGAGGATGGCTTGCCATGTGAAGCGGTGATGCATGAAGGTCTGAAGCCAACGACCTGCACAAGTTTGAGCTGATGGGTAGGAGAGTCTGCTTTGGTCTTGAGAAATGGCCGGCAGTAGTGGTCAATTCTTGTTAGCTGCATGTATGCGTGTGTAGTTAGTGGCCTGAGATAGTGCTTGCATGGCCTAGTTTGTTGGTGGTGTTAGTGGACAAGTGTACTGCCCAGGCTGTGCGTGCGTCCTCAGTACTTAAGTGTGGTAAATCATGTTTGTTTCAGTTAAGAGAAATAGAGAGAAGAAAAGGCCGGCTGTGTGATACAGCGGCACCAAAGACCTGTCTCTTTTTCCTGTTCCTGTGAGAGCTACGCGAAGTAGAAGAGAGGAAGAAGAAGGGGCTGAGCGATTCAGCTCCAACACACCCCAGTTACACCCATGCAAGAAAACATAGCAAAACATTTCATGAAAAATCTTAAAATTTATGGCAATGATAATGAACAAATGTTATTGATGCTTGCAAAGTTTGGTGGTCAAAAAACTTCCAATGAGCTCTGTAACAAATTCACAAAGTCTGCTGAAACGGTCCATATACATTTTCAGTAATTTTGTTTTTCCGTGGAGAGCTCCTCAAATGTCATTTGACCCCCAAACTTTCCAAGCATTTATAACATTTGTTCATAATCATGTCCACAAAGTTTCAGATTTTTTCGAAATAATTTGCTATGTTTTCTTACCTCGTGTTTCAGGGGGTGCACCTAGCTGGGCTATAGAAAAACCAATTAGCATAATTCCTTTGCATGGCCATCAGAAACAAGAGAGGATCCCAAGGACTCCTTCACGAAAGATTGCACTACGTGTTGCCCGCTAAAGGTCCTCGTCATCCTGCTCCACGCATGACTCTACAACTGCACGGTCCAGGGTGTCTGTGAGGAGGATGTCAACTGTGATCCACTTCCAGCAAGGCTCCAGAACGTGATCAATGCTCACAAACTACTTTTCGTCGCCAAAAAGGACCACTAACAAAGGTATCTCAATAAATGAAACACTTACGAGGCGATATGCTTGAAGACACAGAAATTTCTGGCATGACATTCAATTTGCTGGTTTTATGCTTCTTCTTTTCTAATTAATTTGACTCAACTTGAGCCGTTTGGATACAAACTGAAAGATGGGCGTTGGACTGAGCTTCACGGCAATGCCATCCCAAAGCCGCTCACTCCACAACCCCTACATTGCTGCCATGATTGATAGATCTCATGCCATCCCACGAAGCAACCATGACAGCCTACATAAAGAAATAAATAAGCGGCCAAGTTGTGTACATACACACAACAACATGGCACATTATTTGCAAGCTGAGGAATCAAGCAAAAACAGGGTTCAGATGACAGAATTAACGTTGGGGAACACCAAAGACGGCGTAGTTATTTGCGGGTCAATACGGGCCACATGCCATTTTGGTGGAGACCCTCTTTAAGATGTTCGGTGGCAAGCATAAGTTCTTCCTTGAGCTTGAGATTCTCCATGAACAAGCGCTGGCGCTCTGATGTATCCTGAGTTTGTACAATTGTCCCTCTGCATTTGAGGCAAGCGCTATTTTGCATAGCCGATATGATGGCTTGCCTTTCTGAATTTAGCATCTGCTTCTCTAACTGAAGAGTGCTGGCCTCCTGCCTCAGCGTCTTGCCCTGCATTTATTAATTTCATGTATGCATCATTTTAGTGGTTATTATAAGGGTATGACACCATGGTCATGAGGGTAACATAGTACTAGATAGCAGAAATCGCTAATGGAGCTCGAGCTCCATGGACTCAAATATTAAAAATTCCAAAATAATATTATTTGATTTGAAAAAAATCAAGAAAACAATATGCACATACCTATGGATGAATACTACTTGTGTGTGAAGTTTTGTGGTGAAATATATTTTTAAGCGAGTTATACGAAATAACAAAACGATGTATGTCTAGAACATGTACTATTCGGTATAAAAGTGCTTGATTTTTATTGTACAACTCAAATCCAAATGTACTTCATTATGAAAGTTTACACACACTATATACTAGTGTGTTTATTTTTAGATATTTTTGAATTTTATAAACTTAATTTTTTATTTCTTTTTCAATCTCGCTCTGTGGGGCAAGAGTACCAAAAAGCCTCGCCCATTACATTGTGAGTTCAGATGACAAACAATGATACTATGTTCGCTGGAGCTTATACTAATTTTCTGCAAAGCTTGCATAATTGTGTGTCGTGGCTGGCCCATGTGGCGAAATCTCATGTAATTCACCATGGAAAAGAATAGTATGTACCTTACTGGAGCTGCGATGGTTTTGGAACCAAAATTTGACCTGTTGGGCACTCATGCCAAGCCTCTTGCTGAGGGTCTTCCAGAGTTTCTCATCTGGATAAGGGGATTCCCGGAAGACACTACATATGACATTTATGAAAATAGATTAGCACACATCATCTTCGATAGGTAAGAAACATTGATTGAGTATGTATTGTACGCTTCAAGTTGTTGGATTTGTTCTTTGCAGAGACGGTGATAATTGGCGCGCCTTGTCTCCATCCTTTGCTCACTATGGGTCTCTCCATCATTGTTTCCTTTGTCTGCAGCAACATCGCTGGCATTATCAATCTTTCTTTCATTGTCAGTGCCTCCAAGCAGACCATACATCTCATCATCATGGTTGTTCTGGAATAGGTGGTTGTGTTCAGTTGTCATGAAGACGTCAAGATCATTGTGCACAACTTTGTTGGATCGCTCGAACTCGCCGTCCATGTTGATCTGTTATCATGAAACAAAATGTTTATTCCCATATATGGACTTAAAGGTACCGGTGAACTAATATTTTAAGGAAAAACGTGTAGCTGTGAAAAATGAAACCACATAGAAGGAAATGTCATACAGGACTCTACATCTCAAAGTACATTTAGATTTTTGTGCCAACATTAGTCGGATGGTACTTCACTTGAAAAATAATTTAAATTTATCGGTAAGAGTTTCATAGACCGGTCTAGATGTAAACATGTAGACTTTAATTGCCCTCTAAATATATGTTGACGTACTTTCCTGGTATCACGATAGTATATTCATGATTATCTTCCGCCGATTACTTCAATAATTGCAAAACATATATGCCCTACATAGCGATGCAAAACTATTACTTTCCCATCTCATCAGGTTCTTTTGTACTTATCTGGAGAACAATAGCCGATCCTTATATACATTGGGATCAATTTACATGTTCCATATAAGTGATATATTTAAATAAGGAGGACTTACGTACGATACAATAAGTTACCAACTAGTCCAACAAATTATAGAAGGGATATATTACTATGTGTGGGAAATCATATCAGCCATAAATAATAGTATTATAGGCATGATAGTACAATCATATCTATGAATATTATCAGATTTATGTTATCTCCTATATTTTACCTTTGGAATATTAGCCTAGATGCTTGCAAGATTCTTGCCATCTCCCAAGCAAAATGGTAAAAATCTATGTTCTACGTGTATCCACTCATTCCATCAAGGATCTAACTTCTTTCCAAGAATACATGTCATGACAGATGTCACGGAGTATCCGTGCTGAACTTCAGAAGCTATGGATCCAAGGACAACAAGAGTAAAAATGTATAAACATTACTAGAAGAATGGTTTCAAGAAATACCGTCGACTTTGGTGGTCGTTTTCCTTAGAACTTCGATAGGTGAGCAAGGACGCGAATCAGTTTTGTTCCTACTGAGATATCAAACTCATTCAGCAAAGAATAGCCACAATCGTCGGAATTTAAAGGCGTGGGGAGCATGCGGAAGTTGTGTCACGACCCATGATTAATGCAAGCAATAACTTGTATGCAAATATAAGAATCAGATATCATTCTTTTTAACCATAGGGCATGGCTTATATATATATATATATATATATATATATATATATATATATATATATATATCATAATTAATACTGATTAATCGTATTTATGGAGTAAATATTGGCACATTGATAAAAATATATTATATTATTAAAATAGTAGGAAATTACTGGTTTAGATTATCAATAGAAAAGAACAACTGAGATCCATAATATTTGGTTGATCTAAATGACATGCATGGACATAAAGGTTTATTCTGCCAATACTACATGTAGATGTTTTTTTACGGATTTTTTCGGTCTATTCATCAACTATGAAGGCAACACAATAGAGAATACCAACAATAAATTGCATCCAAATATAAGGCTCACATACCATGTATTTTGAATGTTGTGGCATGGCCTATACATAGGGCATAATTAATACTCAGCAAACATATTGTTGAAAGTGAATATTGGCATATTTGTAAAAATATATTATATTACTAAGCTAATAGAAAATGGGTGGGTCAGATTATCAATAGCAAAGAACAGCCGAGATCCATAATATGATGTATATCAAAATGATATACGTGGACATAGAGAGTTTTTCAGCCAATACAACATATAGGTATTATGTTTTTTCAGTGGGGATAACTTCTGGTCGATTCATGAACTGTCAAGGCTACACAAAGAACACCAAAGGTAACAAAAAATATAACTAGGTCTATAGACAGCACACACTAGAACGAGATGAAGGCACGCCGCCGTCATCGCACCTCCCTAACCATTGCCAAACAAAACTTGTTGTAGTAGATAGTCTGGAAGGCATCATGTTAATTAAGGACCTAAATGACCAGCACACCAGAGAAACAACCATTGCCGATGAAGAGAACAATAGCTCATGATTAATGAATAAGTATCTGATAGATTTCATACTCCATGCTTGTTTCGTTTTTGGAATGCACTGTTCTACTTTTCAAACACATTTGACAGGTGTTTAAGTCTAATTTGAAATAGATTTCACCCCCCCCCCCCCGAGTTTGTTTCATTTTTAGATTGTATTCTTCTACTTTACAAATGCACTTGGAGGTGTTTGAATCTAATTTCAATATATATTCGCTATAGTTTTCTATCAATGATAAAAGATGTGTTAGTTTAAGTTTGAAACACACACACACACACACATCAATTCAATACATGATTTAGTCTGCTGTAATTTTGAACGCACCTTTGTAAGCTACACTAGTAGATGTCCTATGCAAATATTCACTTCTAAACCTGGGCTCACAAAAACTAAAGTGTTACTATATTCAGTTCCATCTGAACCTATTTACAGACATCTAGACCACACATGAAAATCCAATTAACCAAATTTGTATCGATTAATCCAAATTATGCATTATCAAGTAGCATCCATATAAGACTGTAGGGTTTCAATCGGTACGAAAACCATACATGAATTCGAGGACAACATAGCTCTCTTTTTGCCAAAGAATCACTTTCTTACCATGAATTTGGTATTATTGTTGGGGCTGAAACCACTATGGATTTTGTTTGTATACGTTGCTGGATCTGACCTTTCCAGTCCGCAGGTGGAGGTGCTAGGGGAGATCGCGTCTCATCTCTGTGTGGCTATGAGCCGGAAGTGGAAGATATGCACAAATGTATGGAAACCGAGATGTGGACAGGAATCTGACGACGGCTTGTAGAAGAGAAGCGGCCAGAGTAGCAAGAGAATGTGCAGGGCTATGTCATTGGAACAATGCTAAGCCTTTCAGACAGACATTTGGGACATGTTTATTTTTTGGCAAGCTGCGAGACCTTTTCCTTTGGAAAAATCCTTCGAGAGTCTTATAGAATGTGGAGTTTGCTTAGGAGAAGTGCCCATGATATCATAAGTTAACATCCAACGGCTACAAAGAGTTACTCCCTCCGTTCGGGTTTATTGGGCCCGTAAGCCAAACCACCAAGACCAAGGAGGTGCACGCATGTAGAGATTTAGGAAATAAATCTGCTTAATTTGCACTCTAGCTGCCCTATTACAATGGATAAAAGTAACACAAGATTCTTTAAAATGCATTGCACATAGCATCTATTTGAAATAACTCCATTTTATTGATTACATCACCTGGAATGAGAAGTACTGAAGTGTCAAGATTTTAGATACTTATATAGAAGCTGTTGGCTTATGCAAATTTATTAATTTCTATATTCTTCATAGCTATTTAATTGGAAGAAAACATGCATGGAGTTGTAGCAAGTGCCCGGCTACAAAACATATTTTCTAAATAATAATTTGAACTTAGCACCAAAGGCAAGATACACTTCTAATCTGTTCATGCCTTCAAGCACTTTCGTCAAGCAATCAACCACATCAATTATCTTGAAAAAAACAATCCAGGAGAGTAGGGAGAGAAACAAAGGAGAGAGGAAGGAGATGGAGGGAGTACCAGGACTGGTTGCCGATGGTGAGACACTCTAGCATGGTACCATGGAAGCGCGGGGGAAGACCGGTGAGCACCTAGACGATGGCGGCGCGAGGTGGCGGCCTCCTTGGGTGCCATGGAGGAGGAATGGCGCATCGGCATGAGCGCCATGGGAGAGCCTAGGAAGAGCGGGGGAGAGGTAGGGGAGAGAGGAGGGATTCGGGAGTGGAGATGGGGGATTTGATGGCAGCTAAAGGAGTCGGTAATTAGTAGCAGGGCAGGGTATATACCCCACGTTACTACTATGGCCCGTCCGGGGGGTATGGTGGGGACAACATTGTAGCAGTGCGGGTTCATACCCCACGCTGCTACTATGGCCTGTCCAGAGGGGCATGGTGTGTACCACTTAGTAGCAGCGCATGGTTTATATCCGCGCTACTACTATCAACTTAGCAGTAGCGCGTGGCAGGTACCCGCACTACTACCAAATGGTTACCAATAGGGGTTTTCCTAGTAATGTATTGAGATTTGAGACAATTTTATGGAACTGCTAATTGTTAGGTTAAATCTTTATGTTACATATAATACTCCAATCGTTCTTGACTGTCATCGCGTATATAAGACAAGCATGTCTCTTCACACAGAATTTATCAGTAATCTCCAAAAATTATTTGGGTAGTATAAGACCAACATTAAAGTTGACTTGGACAAACTTAGAGAGTTCTTACACAGCTGAATACCTTGATGACAATCTGCTTCTTTTGCTCTTCCACGACATCAAAAACAATCTGTAGAAGAGTACTTGCTAGGTTCCTGCCATGGAGCAAATAAAGATGATTTCATGAATACCAAGCATTGTAAATTACCTTTCAAAAAGGTATTCCCTCTGATCCATAGTAAGTGTCGTGGTTTTCATTCAAATGTGAACTAAAATCACGACACTTATTATGGATTAGAGGGAGTACTACACTTCTAAGACCTGAGAAGGTATAGAGCAGAGAAAAGTACAACTAAAGCATATTGTACACCACCTATCAGGATATAAGTATTGACAGAATGTTTATTTCAAACATGTGTTCACTGTACATTGTGGCAAAAAACCATGCTTGTACGCTTCAATTCTGAGATGATTGGCTTTAATTTTCAGTACTAGTCATTGTGTAAGTCTCAGCAAGTTTATCATCCACTACTGTAATAACTACAATACGTCCATATATCTTCTCCATTACTAAATACTAGTCATTGACCCGTACGCCTGCACAGGCTAGTTATGTGTTTTAATCACTATATACTAAATTTATCTTTTATGTTTATTAAACACACAAAATATACAAATTCATATTGGCGACCATTATGATTATAGATGTTAAATATTACTACTAAAATGTTGGATGGTTTACATTGATTTTCAGAGGTAGAATATCAACTTATCTATTAGTGCCCCATCTAATTGGTGGTAGCGGTTGGGGCATTGAAACCAAAAGAGTCTTCAAACATAAGGGATGGTGAGTGTACCATTCATGTTAATTTAGTGCTACTAAACATATGCATTGAAAGAGAAATGTTAGATGTAAGTGCGAATAAAAAAATTGCAGCCATCTTCTATATTTTGTTGCCTTTTTGCACTCCAAAGTTAGGTAAAATTCAAGAGTACTATTACTTCTTATTCTCATAAGTATAAAAGAATGTTAATTTATTTAACTATATAAAGAAAGGTGTGACAGCACCCGGGCACCCCTACACCCTCAGGAGTAGTAAATTAAAGAAATCTGAAAGAAAATTAGAAAATGAAACTTAAAGGTCACACTATGGTGTTATATGTGATAGAAGGTCGAATTTTACGGACATAATGTATTGCCAACGTAATTCTTTGTCATAAGACACCTAGCACTTTAGAGTGATAAAAACCACAGTCCCAACTTCATCTATAAATTACTATAGCGGTGGATCCCATATTGGAGGCAATGATAATGAGATTGTTTTCATGCAAAGACGGTGATGAGAATTAGTACATGTTCAACAACAACAACAAATCATAATGGTCACACCATGGTGGTCGTATATGTACACTACAAGAAATATGTCAACTTATGACCACCACTATTGGTCATTGAATGGTCACAAATTTCCATTTATGACCTTTTTGTGACCAAAAACATAAGGTCAAAAGATGGGCGTCGTAAACTGACTATAGCGACCTTTAACAGAAAGGTCGTTGATCCTATGACCTTCTGTTTTGGTCGCTAGCTCTCTCCCCAGGCCATGTCGGATCCGACGTGGCAATCTGACGTGGCAAAATTGCGACCAATTGAAAAGGTCGTTGATAAGATTCAGCCCGGTCCAATTCGGTGTCTATATGGGCCGAGCCCAACAATTCAGCCCATTTAATGTTATTTTTCTTTTTAATTCTGGTTAGATACATGGGCCTGGCCCAACAATTCAACATTTTTATTTTCTGGTCCATTACTATTAATTTTCTATTTTCAGCCATATTATTTTTGTGCTGGTCCCACTGGTCAGATTGGTCCCACTTGTCATGCTGATATCACAATTGCACCCACACGTCAGAAATTTGAAAATGTGTCAAACAATTCTCATAAATATGTCCCTCTGGTCAGGTTTCCATTTCATAGTATTGAAGCTATATACACAATCAATATTTCAAACAGACTAGAGCGAATGAAATTCATCCAAAACAACACTAAATATTACAATACATTATATGCTACTCTGACTAATATTACACTCTACCTGATATTACAATACATAATATGCTACTCTTGCTGATAGGCTTCACGACTTCGCACTTCATACTTCACCTATGGAAAAAAAAGAAGAATAAGAACCTGTAGGCAGCAACAAACATAGCTTATAAGCAAGAATTGACAATAAGCTCAATTTAACAAAAAAAGATTTTGATATATTTATATAGTTCACAAGGCGTCTGAAGTACAGTAATATACAATACATATATTTATATGTATTGCCACACCAAATTCTACAAGACGTCTGAAGTACAGTAATATACAATACATCATAGCAAGCTGACTGGACGAGTTTAGTTTGAACAATCCACTAAACAATTTAGCAATAAGAGCATACAACTACAGCAAAACAGAGCATAATTCCGTTCTAATATGCACAACTAAAACAACTCCAATTTTGGTTTTAATATATATACAGCACGCATCATTGACCACGGAGCATACGGCCACAGCAAAACAAGGGAGCAATTCAGGGAAAGGAATACTACAGTTGCTTGAGACATGTGCTACTCGCTCGAAAGTAATCAGTAACCAACGAGTCAATAAAAGTGTGCAAGTAGGCCACTCTACCCAGTGAGATTAATACACTACAGAATCTATCTAAGACAAGACCACCACCGACATTAAACTGTACTATATTTCTGGACAGCAAACTAAATAGACGGCTACTCTCAAACCATACATCCAAACAAAACAAACGAGTACTCTACGGAAACCTTAGAGCATGCTTTACAACTCATTTGTAGATGCCAACTTGAAATTATGAGCATAACAAACTCGTTCTTCAGTTAGAAGCTCGCTGCCCAAAACTGTCAGGTAGTGCAGTTTTTTAACTGAACCAAATTTAGTTTACGAAACGGCCAGAGAAATCCAATTCTACAGGAGACATGATCATATTCCTAATCATCATACATTTGCCATGCAGATCAACCAATTCTTCTTGAAAAATGAAAATTACAGCAGTGATTCTGAAATGGCATTTACCTTCCATATCAAAGATGAAGCGTTCCCTTCTTTTAACTTCTTCAACCTAGAGCTCATGTAGAAGAATGAAAATGATCGTTATCATGGCTGCCAATTTAAATGAAAGCAAAACCTTCCAACAGAGAACAGCTAGGAAAAGAATAATTAACAGAATAATAAATAGATACACAAGCAGCTAGGAGTCGATCCTGAAGCATGAGGGCATCGATAACAGTAGCAACCACGAGGAGTAAATAGTAGCAAATATTATATTGGTGGAAAAAGGTAAATACCAGCAAGCTCTAAGAAGACTCCAAGAGCTTGATGGCTCACAATACAATCATGTTTTCGATAACAAATACTACTAGAATTAAGGCACTGAACATATTCTACGAAGTATCAATATCATGGCAGTAAAAATTAGTAGTAGCAGCTAGCAGGACATCAATCGAACACAACGTAATTATCATTTGAACAATCGAGACAACAAGTTACACAACAAGCATGTATTGACAGGATAGTTATCAATAGTATAGAACAGAACTAAATCAAACAGAACTAAATATGCAAACGACAAGTGTACAAAAGCTGTATATATTGATACATACATGCTAACTGATTTCTGTTTTGCCTTTAAAGCATTAGTATGCTTGTTACTCTTTTTAGAGAGACAGGTATGTATATGGTCCTTTTTGCGCCTGTGGTTGCAAGCATATGCAGAAGAAGCAACTGCTGGGCCATTTTTGACTTTTGAGTTGAACACAAGGAGAGAGAACCTGCTGGCTAGAGAATCTGGCTAACGGTCAGCTAGTAAAAACAAGTGCTCAAACCTAAGAATCTGGCTGGATAACTCGTATCGGACCTTCTAATGCACTACTAGGCGCATCGGATTTTTGCAACCCGATAGCGTACTCCTACTCAACAAACCAATAGTCGGAAATGTGGTAAAACAAACAGACAAGATATCTGCCCTCGATTGAATCAGTAGATAGCTCTAGGAGATCACCAGGTATGGTTCCGAACAGCATAATTTATCTTCCTACAAGACCATTATGCTACACTAGACCAACACTTCTCCATCCCAAATCAGTGCTAGCTTCTGTATCACTACCGATACACCAAGCAATAATTCCAAAAGTAGCAGCACATCGGTACATAAATTCCCAGAATCACTACCGATACTGCAAGGCTCATGAGCATCAGTAATTAACACCGACGGTTAACCAGACGAAACCTAACACAAGAGGGTGTGCCCATGGCGGCTTTGAGTGCCTTACCTAAGTTGGGGAGAAGCAGCACCACGGCACAGAGGAAGGAGGCGATGGACATCCTCGGCCTGTCCGAGTTGACCACGGCGCGGTGCCACATGCTGTTATATCTCCCATTGCTCAGCGCCTGAAACACAGTGGAAATCAGTTTCAGTTAGCACCACTTCAGTCTAAGTCACTGAGTTCAGAAAAGATTATAGCCTGCATGCTGTATGATGGCAACGGAAATTGGTTTCAGTTAGCCCACTTCGGTCAGAGTCCCCTAGTTCAGTATGGATCTGGGCTATTCATGTAATTTTTTCGCACTTCTTCTGTGGGCTGTCAAGGGTTTGTCTTGATTATGTACGTGGATGCAGTTCAGTCCAGCAGATCCAGGAATATTTTACTGAACTTGCACACAATTAGCAATGTGTTCTACACCTAGCTAGGCAAACAGTGTAAGATGTCTTGGCCTAAGAAATTGACCATGTGCTGCTCCTGCTCGCCGAGGACCTTCTTGATGTAGTCTAGTTAGGTGTGCCTGGCGAGCTCGAGCAGAGAGAGTGGAAGACGGCTTTGAGTGCCTTACCTAAGTCGGGGAGAAGCAGCAGAGCCGAGGGATGGGTGTATCTCGAGCCTGGCCGAATCGAGCAGGGATTGTCCGCGTTGAACGCTGGCGTCATTACCACCGTGTTGCCGGCCTCCTGCCTGCGTGAGGAAGAAAATGGCGCGCGTTAGGGAAGAATATGCTGCACACGACCGAACGCACACACGCCTACATCAGATGAGATGCGGAGAGGAAAAAAACTAGAGATAGAAGAAGAAGAAGAAGAAGAAGAAGAAGAAGAAGAAGAAGAAGAGAGAATGAGAGGAGGGGTCAGACCTCCTACAGTCTCACCATGGCCATCTAGGGTTCCTGGAGCCGTCGAGGAGGGAGGGAGCGAGGCCTGCAGCTTGTCGAGCGACTCCTGCGCCGACGGGGACCTTGTGGGCGACGTGGAAGGAGTCAGAGTGCGTCCGCAGCATGGACACCGCCGCCGGCTTGACGGGGGAGCAGGGCGCGGACTTGGTCGGCCAGAGCACGCCGCCAATCCCGCCGCCGGCGAGCCACTGGTCTAGCTGGTGGTGGTGCTGCATCATGGCGATGCCCTGGATCGGATTAGATCTGCCCCGCGAGGACGGATTTGAATCGGAACGCGAGGGCGGAGGGAGGCGGCGCGGGGGAGGAGGCCGTCTGCCACAGCGACCCCGCGAGCCCCGGGAGCAGCGCCTCCAGCGCGATGACCAGTCGCTCCAGGAACCGCTCGCAGTCGGTGGTGGCGGCCCGGTGGCTCAGCCAGATGTCGCCGCTGAGAAACGACAATGGAGAGGACGGTGGTGGCGACGATGTCCACGACGGCCTCCATCTCGGGCCAGTTGGATCTGAGAGTGGGGAGGAGAGGGATCTGGATTGGGAGCGCGATGGGAAGGGTCGAGCGGTGACCGTATGGGAGGAACGCCGGAGGAGTGGGGTGGGGGCGGCGGTGCGTCGAGATCCAGAGGGAGGGACTGAGGTTGGTGGCGGTGGCGGGGGATCCAGAAGGAGGAGTGGTGTGCGGCGGCGGTGGATCTAGAAGGGAGAGAGGGAGAGAAGGTGGAGAAGGTTGTGGTGGGGAAGTGGGGGCATGGGGGGTTGTGCTAGGGCTAGGTGGGTGAGAGGGTGGGGGGCGAGGGCTACCGTTGGATCCACAAGCATCCAACGGTGCTGGATGCATGATCCGCGTGATCTGGCTATGGCCCAATCAGAACGCAGTATGCATGTATAACGTTATGACCATTTAGTATTGGACGTTATGACCATTCAAAATTGATCGTGGTCAAATAAAAATAAAGTGTAAAATCATGTCAGCATTTTAATTTTTATGTTTTGCGTGTCCAAAATGAATTTTTTTGTGAAGAAACTATCAAATATTTGCACGAGGTGCATCTTGGAATTCCAAGCAATGTTGTCTAAGAGAGTTTTCATTTTCTTTGCACGGAAAATTCATTTTTTATTTTTCGAGTGCCCGAAATTAGGTTTTTTTGTGAAGAGCCTACCAAATAATTATTGCAAAATTGGACCAATTCTTTTTCTAAAATACTAGAACATATTTAATGCACAATTGACCAAATGTTTGGGTGTAAAAAGTTTTGATCCACCTCTGGTGAAAAAGACAAATTTTCGCTGATTCAGCTGGAAGCGGGTCAAATTTGAACTGCAGCTACCTCATAGTTTGCTATTTATTTTTCCAATAATCATTTCTAGGTACAGAAGTATCTATTTAATCAGAGAAACACCAAAAAAAAATTCCAAGATTCAACCACTAGCTAGGAACGGTCATTCCCGCTGTTTTGACCGCATTTGGAAACAGGCATAAAAAATTCAAAAAAAACAAAAAATTGGGAAACCTTCGCATTGTGTCATTATATGTGGCCAAGTTCCCAGGAAAAATAACAAACTTGTAATACGGCAATTATTTTAAAAAAGTGTTCTCAGAAACGAGCTATCACGTGTGGAGATCAATGCCATCCAAGCCAAATGATCAATCTTATGGCCACATTCATGGCATAGTTTGTTCACATGATCTCATATGGTGCACAAGGGTGCATATCGGAATGGCAAACAATGTTGCCTAAGGAAGTTTTCATTTTCTTTGGACGAAAAAACCATTTTCCATTTTTCGAGTGCCCAAAAGGAGGTTTTTTTGTGAAGGACGTCCAAAATAATTGTTGCAAAATTGGACCAAATCATTTTTATAAAATACTAGGACATATTTAATGCACAATTGACAAAATGGTTGGGTGTAAAAAGTTTTGATCCACCTCTCGTGAAAAAGACAAATTTCCGCCGATTTAGATGGAAGCGGGTCAAATTTGAACTGCAGGTGCCTCATAGTTTATTATTTATTTTTTCCATAAATCATTTATAGGTACATAAGTATCTATTTAATAAGAGAAACACCAAAAAAATTCCAAGATTCAACCACTAGCTAGGAACGGTCATTCCCGCCGTTTTGACCGCATTTTGAAACAGGCATAAAAATTTCAAAAAAAATCAAAAAATTGGGAAACCTTCGCATTGTGTCATTATATGTGGCCAAGTTCCCAGGAAAAATAACAAACTTGTAATACGGCAATAATTTTAAAAAAGTGTTCTCACAAACGAGCTATCACGTGTGGACATCAATGGCTTTCAAGCCAAATGATCAATCTTATGGCCACATTCATGGCATAGTTTTCTTAAATGATCTCATATTGTGCACAAGGGTGCATCTTGGAATTCCAAACAATGTTGCCAAAGGGAGTTTTCATTTTCTTTGAACGGAAAATTCATTTTCCATTTTTCAAGTGCCCGAAATGAGGTTTTTTTGTGAAGGACCCACCATATATTTGTTGCAAAATTGTACCAAATCATTTTTATAAAATACTAGACCATATTTAATGCACAATTGACAAAATGGTTGGGTGCCAAAAGTTTTGATCCACCTCTGGTGAAAAAGACAAATTCCCGTCGATTCAGCTGGAAGCGGGTCAAATTTGAACTGCAGCTGCCTCATAGTTTGCTATTTATTTTTTCCAAAAATCATTTCTAGGTACATACGTATCTATTTAATCAGAGAAACATCAAAAGTTTTCCAAGATTCAACCACTAGCTAGGAACGGTCAAGCCCGCCGTTTTGACCGCATTTTGAAACGGGCATAAAAAATTAAAAAAAAAATCAAAAAATTGGAAAACCTTCGCATTGTGTCATTATATGTGACCAAGTTTCCAGGAAAAATAATAAACTTGTAATACGGTAATTATTTCAAAAAACTGTTCTCAGAAATGAGCTATCAAGTGTGAAGATTCATGGCATAGTTTGTTCAAATGATCAATCTTATGGCCACATTCATGGCATAGTTTGTTCAAATGATCTCATATTGTGCACAAGGGTGCATATTGGAATGGCAAACAATGTTGCCTAAGGAAGTTTTCATTTTCTTGGGACGAAAAAACCATTTTCCATTTTCTGAGTGCCTGAATGAGTTTTTTTTGTGAAGGACCTACCATATATTTGTTGCAAAATTGGACCTAATCAATTTGATAAAATACTAGGCCATATTTAATGCACAATTGAAAAAATGGTTGGGTGTCAAAAAATTTGATCCACCTCTGGTGAAAAAGACAAATTCCCGTTGATTCAGGTGGAAGCGGGTCAAATTTGAACTGAAGCTGCCTCATAGTTTGCTCTTTATTTTTTCCAAAAATTATTTCTAGGTAAATAAGTATCTACTTAATCAGAAATACATGGTTTGATGGCGAGACATCCAGGTTTGGAAGGTGGCCGAGGGCCCCAACTCTAGAGCGCGTAAGCTCGCATGCCCGCCGCGTGGTCACCGCGTGACCGTGGCGTTGCCATGTGTTATGTGCGGCCTAGGCATGTCTAGTGTGTTGGGCACTCCCCAGGTAGGTGCTAGGAAGAAAATCACAACATAAGATTCTCACGAGGAGACCGATCGATGCTCGAACATGAATAAGCAGCCAAGTGTTTAATTTGCGGTACGGGAAATGCACATGGCCAATGGGCGTGAGTTTCGGCCGAGGATGATCATCTACTAAGGAGAATGTATTCACAAATTTTCACCTCAAAAGGAGGAGCCTAGGTGGTACTTGCTTTGCAAAGTACCACACTGGTCAAAAATATGAATGTTGAAGCTGGGCTCAAAATAATGAATGGATTGAGCTGAAATTTGGTGGAGGATGGTTATTTGGGCATAGGAAAGCATTGCAGAAAATTGATATAATTTTGACATGCCAAAGTAGTACTTCCTTCACAATGCTCTTCTATGTTCAAAAACTTGGGAAAACTAGTGAGAGAGATTGGATGAATGAAATAAGCTAAAAATTGGTGTAGGTAAGTTACATAGGTATGGTCATGCCCTGGTAAATTTTCAGATCATTGGGGTAAGCCTAGTTAGTACTTACTTCACAAAGCTTCTCTCGAGGTAGAAACTTTGGAAATTTCCTGAGAAAGATTTACTAGGAAAATTGAGCTGAATATTATCATGTGGAAATGATTTGGGTATGGAATAGTGTCCAAAAAGTTTGAGGGTAATAGGAGGGGTCTATATAACACTTGCTTTGCAATGTGCCAATTTGGCCATAAAATATAAATTGAACCTGGGCTCACATAGATGATTTGACTGAGCTACAATTTGGAGGTGGGTGATAATTTGGGCATTTGAAGGAACTGTATAAATTTCATGTTATTTAGAGATATAAAAAAGGTACGTCCTTCACAATGCTTCTAGGTGGACAAAAACTTTGGAAATTTGCCGAGGAAGATTTGCTAGACAAATGGAGCTGAATCTTGTCATGCGGTAATGATTTGGATAGGAAAGAGTGCCCAAAAATTCCGAGGGCAATCAAGAATATAAAAATAGCACTTCCTTCATAAAGTGTTGTTGTGAACAGAATAGGAAAATGAATATTGTTGAATTAGTTTTGAACTAGGCAAGGAAGGATTTTTACATATTTATGAGATTTTTTTGGGAATTTTGGGAATGATAAAAATATAGGTTGCTTCACAACCTAGGGCAAAAACTGCCACATGGACATGACACATAGGCAAAACTAATGAGATGGCGCCTAGTCATCACAACCCACCACAATCTACAAGGCTATGACCATCTATATTGGTCATTAACAACTAGAAATAAGGCAGCGGACTAGCACTGTTTGCTTTGTGACCATTTCGTGTAAGGAAATTACGACCTTTCTGACCAAAATGGTTGCAATGGTTTAGGGTTTGGAGCCCCCTAAACAGCTTTTGACCAATTAGTCTAAAATGGTCATAAATTTATGACCAATTCTTCGAGGGTCACTGACAGAAGGTCATAAGTTGACATGTTTCTTGTAGTGGTAATAGATGGTCAAATGTATATCAATCTTTGGGTTAGATAAGTCGATAAAGCAATTACAAACTTTGATAATTATATAATTGTTGGGGAACATAGTAATTTCAAAAAAATTCCTACGCACACGCAAGATCATGGTGACGCATAGCAACGAGAGGGGAGAGTGTTGTCCACGTACCCTTGTAGACCAAAAGCGGAAGAGTTAGCACAACACGGTTGATGTAGTCGTACGTCTTCATGATCCGACCGATCAAGTACCGAACGCACGGCACCTCCGAGTTCAGCACACGTTCAACCCGATGACGTCCCTCGAACTCCGATCCAGCCGAGTGTTGAGGGAGAGTTTCGTCAGCACGACGACGTGGTGACGATGATGATGTTCTACCGATGCAGGGCTTCGCCTAAGCACCGCTACAGCATTATCGTGGTGGACTATGGTGGAGGGGGGCACCGCACACAGCTAAAAGATCAAATCAATTATTGTGTCGATGGGGTGCCCCCTACCCCTGTATATAAAGGAGCAAGGGGGGAGGTGCGGCCGGCCAGGAGGAGGCGCGCCAGGAGGAGTCCTACTCCCGATGGACTCCCTCCCTTCCTTGTTGGAGTAGGAGAAGGGGGGAAAGAGGAGGGAGAGGGGAAGGAAAGGGGGCGCCGCCCCCCTCACCTTGTCCTATCCGGACTAGAGGGGGAGGGGCGCGCGGCCCTGCCCTAGCCGCCTATCCTCTTCTCCACTAAGGCCCACTATGGCCCATTAAGCCCCCGGGGGGTTCCGGTAATCCCTCGGTACTCCGGTAAAATCCCGATTTTACCCAGAACATTTTCGATATCCAAATATAGGCTTCCAATATATCAATCTTCATGTCTCGAGCATTTCGAGACAACTCGTCATGGTCGAGTTTTTGCAAATTTAAGTTTCATTTTTCTTTTGCCCCTATGGCCCTGTATACAAATATAATATTATGTAACTGCCAAAATAGACGGGTGTGGCAACACGCACCGGCGATGATCCAGTGTAAGAAAGGAAACTAAGCACACAACAGGGTGTAGAAGAAACATGTATAATAGACCCTCATGTTAGGTTGATCTCTCCACCGAGTGGGCTCAACTGCCCATCGGGCCCTGATCTATTCGTGCCCTGATCGGGGGCGCCCAACCCTCTTATGGTTGGTGGGCCCCTGTGACCTGCGATATATAGAGAGGTGGGGGCCGGGGCATACGGTACGAGGTTCACCGCGCCGCCAGACTCCCCACCGAAACCCCCTTCCGATCTAGGGCAATCGCAGTGCTCACGGGAAGCACCACTGCCACCTCTCCATCTCGATCCCTCTGCCATCACCGGCCCCTACTTCACCATGGTCGGCTCTGGATCGAGCTCATCCGACCCAAGGAAGGTAGGTTACTGGAAAGATCTAGCCTACACGATCCAAGTGGGTCTAACAATGGTATCAGATCCATACATAGGCTTAGTTTTTCAGTACAAAGAAAAGAAAACAGAGAAAGAAAAAAGATCTCATCCCCAAAGAACCCTAACAGCAAAAAGAGGGCAAAGAAATCTCAAAGAAAAGTTGTGCCGCTGCTCCGGCAGTGCCGTTCCTCTCGATCCCGAATCGCATCGGCACGCCGAGGATCTGGGACAAAGAACACAACCCCGCAAGGGGCAAAGGGCGCCACCAACGAACCGCTTGACGGCGGCGTGCTCTCCTTCGGGAGCTCGCGCGCACCAGCAAGGGGGACGGGGGAGGCACCGCTGTATCGCACAAAGGAGCAGAGCAGGGCTCTGTTGGCGTCGCTGATCTCTCTCTCACTGGCTTCGGTGGATAGAGAGAAGAAGGAAATAAACAGAAAAGAAGGGGAAGGGGAAAAGGGTGCTCGCGCGGCGCGGTGGCGCGCTGTCACAGCCGGCGGCCGGCGGAGCCCCGACCCCGCTGCATCACAGAGAACGACATCGACGGAGGCTCAAGATGAGCATAGGAGGGCGCAACAGGCGTCCCTCTCTCTCTGGGGAAAAGGAAAGGCCGAGGGGATGACATGCGGCCAGGCTCGCGCGGTGGTGGACGCCATCGCCGGCGGCTCGACCGGCCCGGCGCGGCGCGGTCGCCTGGCGACCGGGACAGCGACGGGTCGAGGAGAGATGAGTGGTGCGTGAGGGGAGGAAATGGATAGGGTTTCCCCTCGCCCCTGCAGTTCGGTCGATTTTGTTCGCCGGCAACGAACGCGTGGCCGTCAGATCCAATCCGACGGCTATGATGCTAACCCTAGCGCTGGGATGGGCCACTGGGCCAAAAGTGGACTCGCGCGGCAGGAGTCGGACCATGCCAGCCGCTGCTGGGCTGTGGCCAGCTTCCAATTTTAGTTTCGTTTTAATAGTTTCTATCCAGTTTTTGTCCAGAAATTTTTTGTTTAGAAAATAGAAAAGTAAAAAGAAAAGTTTCTAAAATTAAAAAAAAAAAGAGAAAATTTTCAGAAAAAGAAATTTTCATGAATTTTACAAAGAAAATAATAAAGTTCATGAATTTCTTATTTGGTCAAAGAAAAGTTTCTGTAAAGTATAAAAAGTTCGTGAATTTTTATTCATGATTTTCCGCTGCATGATTTTTTTAATAGTGCTCTTTCGCAAAGAGAGTAAATGTTTACATAGTGTTATTTTTAAGTGCATGTTAAAGTGATTATTAGATTGAATATGATTATGTTATTTTTTATGACCAACGTTGTTTAATAACATGATCATGTTTTATAATTGAAATTTAAAGGTGCATTTATTTTCAAATATTTTGCCCAACGGTAATATAGATTTAATTGCATAGACAACTATATGTTTAATTTGACCAACGTGAGATTAATGCATATGAGTGTTATATTGATGTCACTTAAATTGTGATTTCAGGAGGCTTTCACTTGATGAGTTGCCTAAAAGAAGTTCCGACACTCAGAGGTGACAACCACACTGAGTGGAGGAAGAAAGTTGAACTGGCATTTGTTTGTGCTGATCTGGACTGGGTTCTGGATGAACCACAGCCGGTCAGACCTACAGAGCCAGTAAGAAAGACTACTGCTGATGATGCTACATGGGCTAAAAAGAGGGGGGATTATGCTCCTCTGGAGATGTCCTACATCATAGACAACCAAAAGTGGGTCAATGCAAATAAAAATGCATGGCCTTTATAAAGAATACAATTGAGAGCACCATCGTGGGCTCCATTGCGGAGTGCACTTCCGCAGGGGAGTTGCTCACAAAGATAAAGAGCCAGTTCACTGGCTCTTCAAAGATATATGCCACCCAGGTGTTAAAACAACTTGTGACGGAACAATACACAGGTGGTGGAATAAGAGAGATCATCCTGAGGATGAGCAATATGGTAGCAAAGTTAAAGCCCATGGATGAGGATCTGGAGATCAAACCAAAGCTTTTGGTCCACCTGGTCATGGCTTCACTGCCAAAAAGCAGTTTGAAACTTTTGTTGTGAACTATAATATGCCACCTGGAACATGGGACATTGAAAAGACAATTGCAATGTGTGAAGGATCAGAAGAAAAAGAACTACAATCAAAACAACAAAAGTTCTCCTTCAAAGCCATAGGGAAAAGCTCCCTATCAGCATCAGCGTCAGCAACAGTCTTTCCCAGTGGACAAAGACACTTGTCTCCACTGTAAGCAGACCGGGCATTACAAGAAAGACTGCCCTGTTTGGCTGAAGTTCTTAATGGCAAAGCAAGGTAACAACATTGTTTCCTTAGTTAATGAATCCTTGTACACACAGTTTTCGAAATCTACTTGGTGGATTGACTCTGGGGCAACTATTCATGTTCCAAATTGTTTACAGGGATTCCATTCGACCCGGACTACACTAAGAAGAGTAGGAGGCATTGAAGTAGCCAATGGACTAAAAGCGGAAGTTGAAGCTGTTGGCGACATCTCCTTGGAGTTAGCTAATGGATTCAATCTTCTACTTAGAGATGTTCTTTATGTTCCTTCATGTAATGGAAACTTAATTAGCGTTTCATGTTTGGACAAAGAAAATTATGAGTGTTATTTTGGACATGGCAAGTGTGCCATCTGGTATAATAATGCTTATGTGGTTAATGCTTTACTACATGACGAGCTTTATTTGTTATCACTTCATGAAAAAGTGCATTCTGTATGCAATGTGAATGAACATGTTTCCGCGTCGAATAAAGAACAAAAGAAAAGAAAGAGAACATTCGACTCATCGAAATTATGGCACTTTCGCTTGGGCCATATTTCGAAGGGGAGAATAGAAAGATTAGTCAAAAGTGAAATTCTTCCACAGTTAGAATTCTCAGACTTAGAACAATGTGTAGATTGCATTAAAGGAAAGTATATAAAACAAATCAAAAAAGGTGCAATCCATAGCACAAGCACACTAGAAATCATCCACACTGACATTTGTGGACCATTTCCGGTGAAAAGTGTGGATGGATATGACTCGTTCATAACATTCATAGATGATTACTCTCGCTATGGTTATATTTATCCAATCAAAGAAAGATCTGAAGCATTGGATAAATTTAAAATATGAAAAGCTGAAGTTGAAAATCAGCATGATAAAAGAATAAAGATAGTAAGGTCCGACCGTGGGGGAGAGTACTACGGTCGGCACACTCCATATGGCCAAGTCCCTGGACTTTTTGCAAATTTCTTACAGGAGACTGGCATAGTTGCCCAGTATTCAATGCCGGGTGAACCTCAACAAAATGGAGTAGCTAAAAGGCGCAACCGTACACTTATGGATATGGTGCGCAGCATGATGAGTTATTCCAACTTGCCATTGAGATTATGGATGGTGGCGCTTAAAACCGCCATTCACATTCTCAATAGAGTACCAAGCAAGTCGATGCCCAAAACACCGTACGAGCTATGGACAGGAAGGGTGCCCTCCCTACATCACTTCAAGGTGTGGGGGTGCCCTGCTGAGGCCAAAATGTTTAATCCAAACATTGCAAAGTTAGATCCCAAAACAGTAAGTTGCCACTTCATTGGCAATCCAGCAGATCAAAAGGTTTTTGTTTCTACTGCCCAGACAGATATACAAAGTTTGTAGAAACAAGACATGCAGTCTTCTTTGAGGATGAAATGATGAGGGGGAGCTTGGTAGCTCGGAAAATTGATCTGGAGGAGAAGAGGGTGCATGCACCTAATCCGATGATTCAGGAGCCATTTTTCTCACTACCAGTTGCAACTCCACGCATGACAACTACGGGAGCAGACCCGGAACCTGTCCGTCAGGAGCCGACTGAACCCTTTGTTGAGCATGAAAGGGAGGTGCAACAGAAAATTTTAGAAGAAGTGCCAGAAGTTGAGGCACGGAATGTGCCAGAAACTGAGGCCCTTAGAAGGTCTACAAGACCAAGAAAGTCAGCTATTTCTACTGACATTAAAGTTTATAACACAGAAATGGTTCATATGGAAAAAGATCCCACCTCATATGAAAAAGCCATGAGAAGCTCTCATTCATCGAAGTGGATGAAGGCAATGGAAGACGAGATGAAATCGATGAGTTCCAAAGATGTTTGGGACTTAGAGGAAATTCCTAAAGGAGCCAAAACAGTAGGCTGTAAATGGGTCTATAAAATTAAGTATGACTCTAAAGTGAATATAGAAAAGTATAAAGCATGACTCGTGGCAAAAGGATTTACACAAAGAGAAGGGATAGATTACAATGAGACATATTCTCCCGTCTCATGTAAGGATTCCTTCAGAATCATAATGGCATTAGTTGCTCATTTTGATTAAGAGTTACCTCAAATGGATGTTAAGACGACATTTCTGAATGGTGATTTAAAAGAAAAGGTCTACATGAAACAACCCAAGGGTTTTATCATGGAAGGCAAGGAAAATATGGGATGCCGCCTGAAGAAATCCATTTATGGATTAAGACAAGCCTCTCGGCAGTGGTATCTAAATTTTAATCAAACGATTAAAAGTTTTGGATTTAAAGAAAACATTGAGGATAATTGCATTTATGCAAAGTTTAAAAATGGGAAATATATTTTCCTAATCTTGTATGTGGATGATATCCTGCTTGCTAGTAGTGATGTTAGTCTACTACAAGAAACAAAGAAATATTTATCCTCAAATTTTGACATAACAGATCTTGGTGAAGCATCATATGTTTTGGGCATAGAAATTCACCGAGATAGGAACAATGGAGTCTTAGGACTATCGCAGAAAGCATATTTAGAAAAGGTTCTTAAAAAGTATAATATGCATGCGAGTAAAGCCACACCTGCTCCTATAGTCAAGGGCGATAGTTTTGGGAAATTCCAATGTCCCAAGAACCTGTACGAGATCGATCAAATGAAAGCAGTACCATATGCTTCGGCAGTTGGCAGCTTACAGTATGCACAAGTGTGCACTAGCCCTGACTTAGCTTTTATCACCGGGGTACTCGGTAGATATCAAGAGGAATCCAGGCATGGAGCACTGGAAGATGGTAAAGAAAGCATTGCGTTATGCGCAAGGCACGAAGGACTACATGCTAATATACAGGAGAAGCGATTCCCTAGAGATAAAAGGGTATTCAGACGCAGATTTTGCGGGGGACAGAGATGATAGAGAATCCACGTCAGGATACGTCTTCACTCTCGCTGGGGGAGCTATTTCGTGGAAATGCTCCAAACAGTCAATAGTTGCATCATCCACGATGTATGTAGAATTCATAGCATGCTTCGAAGCCACGGGGCAGGCGATATGCTAAAGAAATTTGTACCCGACTTGAAAGTGGTAGATTGTATTCACAAACCACTAAAGATGTACTGCGACAACCAACCAGCAGTATTTTACACTCACAACAACAAGTCGAGTAATGCTGCCAAAACAATAGAGATAAGGTATTATGTTGTGAAAGATAAAATCCAGGATCAAACTATAAGTCTCGAGCATATAAGGACAAAGGATATGCTTGCGGATCCGCTAACGAAAGGCTTACCACCCAATGTGTTCAAGGAACACTTAGCCAGCATGGGTTTAAGGGAAAGCCTTATGATTCCTGGATAGGCCCAAAAGGAACAGAATTTGCTTCCAATCATAATGTATGTTGTAGCTGTATGATTTTATCGGCAATTAACCTGTGACGATGAAACATGCTCTATCTACCAATATGTGATGAAACAAATAAACTAGAAAGTATAAGGTTAAAAGTAAAAGTAGAGATCAAGGGGGAGAATGTTAGGTTGATCTCTCCAACGAGTGGGCTCAACGGCCCATCGGGCCCTGATCTATTCGCGCCCTGATCGGGGGCGCCCAACCCTCTTATGGTCGGTGGGCCCCTGTAACCTGCGATATATAGAGAGGTGGGGGCCGGGGCACACGGTATGAGGTTCACTGCGCCGCCAGACTCCCCACCGAAATCCCCTTCCGATCTAGGGCAATCGCAGTGCTCACGGGAAGCACCACTGCCACCTCTCCATCTCGATCCCTCTGCCATCACCGGCCCCTACTTCACCATGGCCGGCTCTGGATCGAGCTCATCCGCACCCAAGGAAGGTATGTTACCCGAAAGATCTAGCCTACACGATCCAAGTGGGTCTAACACCTCAATGCCAGTTTTTGAAAACAGCAACACCGATATATACATGGGAAAATATGTATTGCCTCACCCGTAGATGTTTCATGAGAGCAAACAACAATGGGAAGCATCACTAAATACATAAGTAAATAGATCTGGAAAAAAAATGTGGATATCCCATATGAGAGCATAACTCAAAATATACTAATATCCTAAAAGGTTCCTAGTATAACTCATTAAGTGACTTATGTACATATGTTGGACGCTCAATCACATATATACATAAGCTCTTGCAGGAAAGAACAGAAAATATGGGTGTATTGTCCTCTACCAGCTCTATTCTAAAAGCATGATATAAGTATGTTACATAAAAGTTGAGAAAATGGAACAGATCATAGAGTAACACAGTAAACATTAGCAGTACCATCTAATCCTCATTGACCACAATGTGCAATATGACTATTTTCTATTGAAGCCGAAACATCAATGGAAGAACTAAAATATGAACGTTTTGAGCAAATCATGATTGATTTGCACAGGGTATTATAGGACAATTATATGTGTAAATATATTATCAGGCAGATAATTTAAGCACACATACCTTCTTTCCCATTGATGGCAGTAAGCGTAACAGGCAACAGAACTGAATGGTGTGAAGAAGCACCTTCGCGGCTAGTCTGCTGCAGTTTTTTCCTTAGCAACATCACCCACGGCAGCAGGCACACAAGACATCAAACAATCATCGGTACACCTCCTCCATTGCATCAACCATAATGGGATAAATTCATGAACTGAAGATGCTAGATTGATGCGGGGTCTGAACTTGAAAGATGTAGAGATACAAAGTATGAAGGGGAACGGAATCAAACTAACATGTGCGAACACTGATGCAGGGATTGTGTGCTGCTGCTGGAGGAGATGCAGACCACCCTGTTGTTTCACCTGGTTCCCTACAGTGCTGATGGATGGGCATCTTATGTAATTATAATAGGAGGTGGAAGACATCACACATTTTAGGATATATAATGGATTACTTGCCTGCAGTGTAAGGATATGATTGACCTGGGACAAACTCTAATTGTATAGGGTGGCGCCATCTCTCTGCTCATAGTTCCTCCACTTGATTTGAAGCTTTAGCAACAATGGCGGATGTCCGATCTGATTACTGTGTACGATGTGCCTCCTTATGGACTGCGTCATCCAAGTTTAATTGCAGTCTCCTCGGGTCTTGAAGTTGAGGGGATTGAACGCCTTCTCAGCCAATATGGATTGCATCGTCGTTGGGGAGTTGGGGTAGTGGAGATTCAACATGGATGAAGATTGGAAAGAAACTGGTTGGAACACTTTTGGGGTAGTGGATATTCATCATGGCGTGAAAACTACAGATTAGATTGGAAGAAGAGGACCAGATGAGGAGGAGAAGCGCTAAGGCTCTGTTTCTCTCGCCGATAGGATTGACGGAGGAAGAAGGCTGCAAGGAGAACTTTTTTTCTTCTTCTAATAAAAGTGTTGCACCTGGGACAACAGCATAGGTTTTTTTCCCACAATAACATACGAGATGTGAGTTGTCTGTTATAATATGCATATACACCAGCCTGACAAATTACATGTTTTTTTCTGAGTTGGTGATGCAAAATATAATTTAAATAATGTCATATAAAAGAGCGCGTTTCAAAGAAAGAAATAACAAGGGACTGGCTTCATTTGGTGATAATAGTATTACTCAAAATATGCAAAGACCACTATGAGTCTGCACATTTAATTTTGCAAAACAACAGAGAGCTTGCAAAAATATACTTTAACTGGTGAAAGTGGCCCATTATTTTAGCTTTGGGCCATAGTTCTGAAATATACACACGAGACCTGCTAAGATAACTACATACACGCTGTCAGTATTGAATTCATGAAGCATAGCTCCATAGTTTCACTTTGACCTGCAAGTTGTACACGTGGAGGGCTCAAGAGAAACCCTTCTGGATTGCAAGACTCACTCATCCACAAATTCTGCTACCAATTCGTATGAACTTAGAGTCGCAAAGAATGATATAATATATGATTATGATAGAAACTGACATCATTATTTTTGCCACTAAAACCCGAAGTTGCACCCTAAATTTACAACGGCTGAAAAACCCCATATGATTTGAAAATTATATGTGCGGCATCCTAAACCTAAAGATCACATGGTTGTATAATTAGCTAGAAATAGTGGCTAGAGCCTTAAGGACCGTTGCCAAGGACTTTCAAGTGATCATGATAGGGCACAAGAAAAAACATTAGTTCTAATCTAATTATCGTTTCAGAAGTAACTTTTCATGGATAATGCAACGAATAGGTGTTCATTGTGTCTATGTTTGCTCATTAAGATGGTTGAGCCATTTTGGCCATTTGCCCTGTTTCTGAAAGGACTGATGCGGCATAAACTGATCAAACTTCCAGGTCAATGGAACTACTGATGCCTGAAAATATAATTATAGATGCGCCAGGAAGATTCAAAGTGCACAGTGTAATGTTCAGGGAAAGTAGTGGCTGAGCCCAGCTCGATGCACCCTGTTAGCTTTTTAATCTTGATCATGTATCTGCATGTTTATTTTAGTCTTGCATGTAGTAGTTGTTGTAACAGGCCCGATCTACCTAATTGATCAGATCTGGGAAAGGAGGAGGAAGGCGCAGGTGAGATCGAGGTAGGTGGAGAAGGAAGGGGATAACCAGGAGAAGAGCAGCTTCTCTCTGCCTATTCAGTTAGATACAATTCGATACCCTTGACGGTGCCAAGCCACCTACTTAACCCTGAGCTCGCAGGCTCGATACGGCCCACAAGGCCACGCACCCAAGACACCGCGGCCTGCTAACGGGTCGACCCTTCTGTCGAGTCAACAAGCGCCTTGACCAGTTCCTCTCCCCGCTTGCTGGCTGGTCAGGTCACCTTGACAACCGTGACATCCTCCCCCCTTGAGGTGAGGCTTGTCCCCAAGCCGATGTTGCTGGAAAGCGACGACGCAGTTCAGCGGGCTCCTCCCAGGTGGCGAGCGATGCTGGCAGCGCACCCCATTGTACCAGGAGACGAGGTTGCATCTCTCCCCGGACGCGCATGAACTTGGTGTCCAGAATTGCCTCCGGTTGGTGTTCAGCCTGTAGAATAGAGTTAACAGGAGGAAGATCGCAACTCACCTGGGTGCTAGGACAAACAGCCTTCTTCAGTTGTGAGACGTGCAACACGGGATGTATCTTACTGTCAGCTGGTAACTGGAGTTTGTATGCCAATTTTCCGATCTGAGCGAGCACTTGGTATGGCCCGTAGTAGCGGAATGGAAGCTTCTGATAAGGGCGTTGGGTTACTGATGTTTGTATATATGGCTGGAGCTTGAGGAAAACCATGTCACCCACTTCGAACGAACGGTCAGTGCGGTGCTTGTCAGCCTGAGCTTTCATGCGATCCTGAGCATGTTTCAGTTGTTGCTGTAAGTGTTGAGCCATCACTTCTCGTTCCTGTAGCCAAGCTGCGAGGTCCGGCACTGAACTTTCTTCCACTCGAGTGACAACGCTCCCTTGGCAGATGACCATAGATTACTTCAAACGGAGTACGCCCCAGAGAGGAGTGAAATGTCGTGTTATACCAATACTCGGCTAAGAATAGCCACTTGATCCAATTACAAGGACATGAGTGCACTGCACAGTGCAGGTATCCTTCTAAGCACTGGTTTACGCGCTCTGTCTGCCCATCAGTTTGGGGATGGTATGACGAACTCAAACGCAGCTAGGTCTGAGACAGTTTGAACAACTCCTGCCAAATTGCGCTTGTGAAGATCTGGTCTCGGTCAGATATAATAGCCAGAGGCAGCCCGTGAAGCCGAAAGATGTTTTTCATGAAGGCTGTAGCCACTGTCAGAGCTGTGAATGGATGAGTCAGTGGAACAAAGTGAGCATATTTGGAGAACTTATCCACCACGACCAAAATCACATCATGGCCTCCGGATTTGGAAAGACCTTCAATAAAATCCAGGGAGATCACTGCCCATGGCCGCTTTGGAATGGGGAGGGGTTGCAACAGCCCCGCTGGAGCGATTCGTTCTGCTAAAATCAGGGCAAGACACTCCTTTTCATATGCCGATAGAGCAAGGTTGCGTGGCGCCAACGTCTTGCTCAAGTAAGCTAACGGGTGGATGTCCTGCATTGGGACTGCACCGATGCCCCTAGCACTTGCGTCAGTTTCTACGACGAACTTCTTGTTGAAATTAGGTAAGGCGAGCACGGTTGCCTGGATGAGCGCCTGCTTCAACTCTGCAAATGTTGTTTCTGCTAGCGGTGTCCAAATAAAGAGGGTGCCCTTCTTCAACATGTCTGTCAGAGGACGGGATATGACGCCGAAGTTCCTGACGAACTTATGGTAGTATCCCGCAAGCCCCAAGAAGCCTCGTAGCTCGCGAGCTGACTCTGGTCGCGGCTAGTCCCGGACTGTTGCAATCTTGCTCTCATCAGTGGTCACACCTTCCTTGCTTATGGTGTGCCCCAAGTAATCGATCTTGCGTTGTGCAAAGGAGCATTTGGACATTTTGACCTTCAAACCATGTTGTGCCAAAATACCCAACACTTGCCGCAGTAGTTCCACGTGTTCCTCTAGGGTTGCTGAGTGGGTGAGGATGTCGTCCATAAAAACGAGCACCCCATGCCTGAGAAAAGGGCTCAGCACTATGTTCATTCCTCCTTGTAATGTTGCTGGCCCTCCGGTCACACCATACGGCAACACCCAAAACTGAAAGTGCCCTTGGTGGGTTGTAAAGGCTGTTTTCGGTTCATCATCTTCTCTCAACCTGATTTGGTGGTAGCCCGCTCGTAGATCCATCTTTGAGAACCAACACGATCCTGCAAGCTCATCGAGCAGCTCGTCAATGACTCGCAATGGATAGGTGCTCTTTAGTGTAATTGCATTCAGGTGGCGATAGTCCACGCAGAGGCGCCATGTCATATCTTTCTTTTTCACTAACAGAACAGGTGAGGAGAATGGACTGGTGCTAGGCACGATTAGTCCAGCTTTAAGCATTTCTTTCACCTGAAGCTCAATCTCTGTCTTTTGTTCCGGGGTATACTGATACGGTCGAATGTTGACCGGCTTGGCTCCAGGGATGATTGGGATTGCATGGTCCCAAGTGCAGTGTGGAGGTAGATCAGTAGGCTTTTCAAACACCACACTGTTTTCTTGCAGCACAGCTTGTAGTTCCACCGGAATGTGTTCCACCACCACATCATCCCCCACAGCATGCAAACAGATGATGTGAGCCACAACATTAGCCTCTTCCAGTGCACACAACTGAGCCGAGGAGATTGGTTGGACTTGTTGCAATTGCGTTTGCACTCCTGTCAACTGAATTTGCTGCCCTCCGTGGTTGAATATAAGTTGCTTTGCGGACCAATCGATCCACATAGGCCCACATGACTCCAGCCAGTCCATGCCCACTATCAAATCATAGCACCCAAGCGCTAAAACTCTGAGATCAGTGACAAATTCATGTCCTTGTGTCTTCCATCTGCACTCTGGCACCACACCTGAACATGATAGAGTTCCCCCGTCTGCTATTTTGACTGCAACCGTGGACATGGCTTGAATTGGTAGTTGAAGTCGCGCCACTACTGTATCACTGAGAAAGCTATGAGAGCTGCCCGAATCCACGAGGATCAACATCTCTTGTCCACCTATCTGCCCCAGCAACCTGACTGTACGGGGAGTAGTTTGCCCCGTGGTGGCTCCCTTGGAGATGCACATCAGAACATCTTCATCAGAATCAGGGTCTGGCACTACTGGAACGCCTTGATCAGCTTGCAACAGTTCTAGCAGTTCTTCAACCACATGTAATTGAACTGTAGGCCCGCATTGATGCCCTTGGCCCCATCGCTCACCACATTTAAAACAGAGCCCCCGAGCACGCCTGTAGTTACGGAGAGCTGCTACCCGATCATCGCCTCTGCCTTGATCGCGGCGATCCGGAGGGTTTGCCGCATCGATTGCCCGTCGATCTTCAGCGGCAGGTGGCGGTCCTGGCAACACCTGCCGGACGGGCGGAGCACCAATCGCCAGCAAAGGCCGTTGTGCAGGTGGCCGCTGGTTAGCTGCATCTTGTCGCTTGTACTCCCTTCGCGGTAACGCCTCCATCAGCTCCTCCTGCATTGTAGCCATGGAAAAGGCGGAGTCCAAGTCTTTTGGTTGATGAAGTATAACAACAACACGAATCTCTCCCTTAAGACCATCTAGAAACTGGGTAGTAAAATAGACCGGATCAAACGCTGGGTTGTGAGCTAATATGTGATGCATCAATTATTCAAATCGTGTCATGTAATCGGCCACAGTCCCTGACTGACGAAGGGTGTTAAACTGACGGAGGTGGGACTGATACTGTTCCCTACCAAATTTATGACACAAAGCCTCACAGAGTGACGCCCAAGTGAATGAAGTGCTCTGTGTCTCATGAAGTTGCAGCCATCTGGCCGCTGTGCCTGTGAAATTCAACGTGGCTACTCAAACCCAGAGATCCGGAGCCACTCCATACACATGAAAATACTTTTCACATTTGGTCTTCCAAAACTACGGATTTTCTCCATCGAAGGATGGAAAATCCATCGTGGGCAAAGCCCAGTGAGCGTGATGCGTGAATAGAACGGAAGGGTTGTCCTGAGTGCCCCTCTTTTCCGCCTCTGGACCACTATCACCGCGAGGAGAAGTAGGTATGATAGATTGGGATGACTACGCACCCTTGACCGGAGGTGGCGCGAGGATAGTGACTACCCCGTGTGCCCGACCCCCGGATTTGTCGATCTCGCCGTGGCCAGATGGCCCGTGGTGCTCAAAGTCGCCCGCCGACTCGGTCGGTGCGCCGTGCACCACTTGTTCCACCGGTGGCTGTTGCGGATCTGCCAGCGCGGGGTGGAGTGCGATCCGCCCCACTTGGGATCGGAGCTCGTCGAGTTGTTGTTGCAGGCTGGTGACCGCTGGACGCCATAGCTCGAGCGAGGTCTGCATGGCCTCGAGCCGGGCCTCATTGGCGGTGCGGCCGTCGTTGACCGCCTTGGCCAGCACCGCCAATTGCTCCTCCATCGCTGCGGCTTGCGTAGCTTTGCTTGGTGGCGTAGCACGGCTTGTGGTACGGGTTATCCAGATTGCCCGACCTCTAATACCACTTGTAACAGGCCCGATCTACCTAATTGATTAGATCTGGGAAAGGAGGAGGAAGGGGCAGGTGAGATCGATGCACCCTGTTAGCTTTTTAATCTTGATCATGTATCTGCATGTTTATTTTAGTCTTGCATGTTGTAGTTGCTGTAACAGGCCCGATCTACCTAATTGATCAGATCTGGGAAAGGAGGAGGAAGGGGCAGGTGAGATCGGGGTAGGTGGAGAAGGAAGGGGATAACCAGGAGAAGAGCAGCTTCTCTCTGTCTATTCAATTAGATACAATTCGATACCCTTGATGGTGCCAAGCCACCTACTTAACCCTGAGCTCACAGGCTCGATACGGCCCACAAGGCCATGCACCCAAGACACGGCGGCCTGCTAACAGGTCGACCCTTCTGTCGAGTCAGCAAGCGCCATGACCAGTTCCTCTTCCCGCTTGCTGGCTGGTGAGGTCGCATTGACAGTCATGACAGTTGCACGTAGTAGTATGTGTCTGCAGGCGTACGTGTGATGGGTACAAGCCGATGGTTTCATGCATGGAGGGAGTCCAAGCTGCCGCGTGAGGATGGCTTGCCATTTGAAGCGGTGATGCATGAAGGTCTGAGCCAACGACCTGCATAAGTTTGAGCTGGTGGGTAGGAGAGTCTGCTTTGGTCTTGAGAAAAGGCCGGTAGTAGTGGTCAATTCTTATTAGCTGCATGTGTGCGTGTGTAGTTAGTGGCCTGAGATAGTGTGTGCATGGCCTAGTTTGTTGGTGGTGTTAGTGGGCAAGTGTAGTGCCCAGGCTGTGCGTGCGTCCTCTTTACTTAAGTGTGGTAAATCATGTTTGTTTCAGTTAAGAGAAATAGAGAGAAGAAAAGGCTGGCTGTGTGATACAGCGGCACCAAACACTTGTCTCTTTTTCCTATTCTTGTGAGAGCTACGTGAGGTAGAAGAGAGGAAGAAAGAAGGGGTTGAGCGATTCAGCTCCAACATCTGGTATCAGAGCTAGGTGATGACGAAGACGATGCCGCGTGACTCTTCAGCGACTGGAGCGTTGGTGCCGAGCGACTCGGCGGCGATGGCGGCTAACGCGACGGCAGCGACGATGGCGGCGGCGGGGAAGCTTCCATTCCCGCTGCTCACGAGGACGAACTACGCGGCGTGGGCAATGAGGATGAAGTACCTCTTGCGCGCCAACGGCGCGTGGGGTTCCGTTGATCGCGAGGCCTCATCGGAGGTCGACAAGGGCAAGGAGGAGATGGCCATGACGATCATGTCCCAGTCCATCAATGACTTGACGCTGCTGCGGGTTGCGGAGAAGGAGACCGCAGCCGATGTGTGGGCGGCGCTACGCTCCATGCATGTGGGCGTCGGGCGCGTCCGAGAGGCGAGGGTTCAATCCCTGCGATCGGAGTTTGAATGCCTCAAGATGGGTGATGCGGAGTCCGTTGATGATTTCGCGGCGAGGTTCACGACACTCGTGGGGCGCATCCGTGAGCTTGGTGATGCGATGGAGGAGAAGTACGTCGTGAAGAAGCTGCTCCGAGGCGTCTCCAACAAGTTCATCCACCTTGCGTCATCGATTGCATTGTTCGGCGACACCAACAAGATGGCCATGGAGGGGGCCATTGGTTCACTCAAGGCGCACAAGGGGCTCGGCAAGGGGCGGGAGACGGCACGTGAAGAAGAGCAGCTGCTCATGGTGAGAGGGCATGAATCATCACTAGGACGCGGCCGTGGTGGCCGTGGCCATGGCCGTGGTGGAGGGCGCAGAGACAAGAGCGAGGTACAGTGATATAACTATGATGACTTTGGGCATTTTGCGTGGGAGTGTCTGGAGAAGAAGAAGGACAACGAGGAGAATGCAATGCTCGGTGTCGAGGACGAGCCAGCTCTTCTCTGAAGCCGCGTCACAAGTGAAGGATCAAGATTAAGGAGGAGAATGTTAGCTTGTTAATCTTGATCATGTATCTGCATGTTTATTTTAGTCTTGCATGTAGTAGTTGCATGTACGTATGATGGTTTCATGGAGGGAGTCCCAGCTGACCTGTGAGGATGGCTTGCCGTGTGAAGCGGTGATGCATGAAGGTCTGAAGCCAACGACCTGCACAAGTTTGAGCTGATGGGTAGGAGAGTCTGCTTTGGTCTTGAGAAAAGGCCGGTAGTAGTGGTCAATTCTTGTTAGCTGCATGTATGCGTGTGTAGTTAGTGGCCTGAGATAGTGCGTGCATGGCCTAGTTTGTTGGCGGTGTTAGTGGGCAAGTGAAGTGCCCAGGCTGTGCGTGCGTCCTCAGTACTTAAGTGTGGTAAATCATGTTTGTTTCAGTTAAGAGAAATAGAGAGAAGAAAAGGCCGGCTGTGTGATACAGCGGCACCAAACACCTGTCTCTTTTCCCTGTTCCTGTGAGTGCTACGTGAGGTAGAAGGAGCGATTCAGCTCCAACATACCCCAGCTACACCCATGCAAGAAAACATAGCAAAACATTTCGTGAAAAATCTTAAACTTTGTGGCAATGATAAAGAATAAATGTTATAGATGCTTGCAAAGTTTGGTGGTCAAAAAACATCCAAGGAGCACTGTAACAAATTCACAAAGTCTGCTCAAACGGTCCACATACATTTTCAGTGATTTTGTTTTTCCGTACAGAGCTCCCCAAATGTCATTTGACCCCAAACTTTGTAAGCATTTATAACATTTGTTCATAATCATGTCCACAAAGTTTCAGATTCTTTCGAAATAATTTGTTATGTTTTCTTGCATCGTGTTGCAGGGGGTGCACCAAGCTGGGCTATAGAAAAACCACTTGGCATAATTCCTTTGCATGGCCATCAGAAACAAGAGAGGATCCCAAGGACTCCATCATGAAATATTGCACTACTTGTTGCCCTCTAAAGGTCCTCGTCATCCTGCTCCACGCATGACTCTACAGCTGCACGCTCCAGGGTGTCTGTAAGGTTGATGTCAACTGTGATCCACTTCCATCAAGGCTCCAGAACGTGATCAATGCTCACATACTACTTTTTGTCGCCAAAAAGGATCACTAATAAAGGTATCTCAGTAAATGAAACACTTACGAGACGATATGTTAGAAGACACAGAAAATTCTGGCATGACATTCAATCTGCTGGTTTTATCCTTCTTCTTTTCTAATTAATTTGACTCAACTTGAGCCGTTTGGATACAAACTGAAAGAGATAAAGATGGGCGTTGGACCGAGCTTCACGGCAATGCCATCCCAAAGCGACTCACTCCAAAACCCATACATTGCTGCCATGATTGATAGATCTCGTGCCATCCGACGAAACAACCATGACAGCCTACAAATAGAAATAAATAAGCGGCCAAATTGTGTACATACACACAACAACATGGCACATTATTCGCAAGCTGCGGAATCATGCAAAAACAGGGTTCAGATGACAGAATTAACGGTGGGGAACACCAAAGACGGCGTAGCTATTTGCGGGTCAATACGGGCCACATGCCATTTTGGTGGAGACCCCCTTTAAGATGGTCGGTGGCAAGCAGAAGTTCTTCCTTGAGGTTCAGATTCTCCATGAACAAGCGATGGCGCTCTGATGTATCCTGAGTTTGTACCATTGTCCCACTGCATTTGAGGCAAGTGCTATTTTGCATAGCCGATATGATGGCTTGCCTTTCTGAATTTAGCATCTGCTTCTCTAACTGAAGATTACTGGTCTCCCGCCTCAGCGTCTTGCCCTGCTTTATTAATTTCATGTATGCTTCATTTGAGTGGTTATTATAAGAGTATGACACCATGGTCATGAGGGTAACATAGTAGTACATGGCAGAAATTGCTAATGGAGCTCAAGCTCCATGGACTCAAATTTTAAAAATTCCAAAATAATATTATTTGTTTTGAAAAATTTTAGGAAAACAATATGCACATACCTATGGATGAATACTACTTGTGTGTAATGTTTTGTGGCGAAATACATTTTTAAGCGAGTTATACAAAATAACAAAACAATTTATGTCTAGAACATGTACTATTTAGTATAAAAGTACATGATTTTTTTTGTACAACTCACATCAAAATGTACTTCAATATGAAAGTTTACACACACTATATACTTGTGTGTTTATTTTCAGATATTTTTGAATCTTATAAACTTGATTTTTTTTAAAAATCTCACTCTGTGGGGCAAGAGTTCCAAAAAGCCTCGCTCATTACATTGTGAATTCAGATGACAAACAATGATACTATGTTCGCTGGAGCTTGTACTAATTTTCTGCACGTCATGCATAACTGCGTGTCGTAGCTGTCCCATGTGGCGAAATCTCGTGTAATTCAACATGGAAAAGAATAGTATGTCCCTTACTGGAGCTGCGTTGGCTTTGGAACCAGAACTTGACCTGTTTGGCACTCATGCCAAGCCTCTTGCTGAGGGTCGTCCGGAGTTTCTCATCTGGGTAAGGGGATTCCTGGAAGACACTATGTATGACATTAATGAAAATAGATTAGTACACATCATCTTCGATAGGTAAGAAACATTGAATAAGTATGTATTGTACGCTTCAAGTTGTTGGATTTGTTCTCTGCGGAGACGGTGATAATTGGCGCACCTTGTCTCCATCCTCTGCTCACCATGGGTCTCTCCATCGTTGTTTCCTTTGTCTGCAGCAACATCGCTGGCATTATCAATCTTTCCAGCATTGGCAGTGCTTCCAAGCATACCATACATCTCATCATCATGGTTGTTCTAGAATAGATGGTTGTGTTCAGTTGTCATGAATACGTCAAGATCATTGTGCACAACATTGTTGTATCGCGGGAACTCCCCGTCCATGTTGATCTGTTATCATGAAACAACATGTTTATTCCCATATATAGAGTCAAAGGTACCAGTGAACTAATATTTTAAGGAAAACCATGTAGTAGTGAAAAACGAAACCACATAGAAGGAAACATCATATAGAACTCTACATCTCAAAGTACATTTAGATTTTTGTGCCTACATTAGATTTTTAAATAACTTAAATTTATCCGTATGAGTTTCATAGACCGGTCTAGATGTAAACATGTAGACTTTAATTGCCCTCTAAATATATGTTGACATACTTTCCTGGTGTCACGATAGTATATTCATGATTATCTTCCCCTGATTACTTCAATAATTTTAAAACATATATGCCCTACATAGCAATGCAAAACTATTACTTTCCCATCTCATCAGGTTCTTCTATACTTACCTGGAGAACAATGACCGATCCTTATATACATTGGGATCAACTTACAGATTCGATATAAGTGATATATTTAAATAAGGCGCACTTACGTACAATACAATAAGTTGTCAACTAGCCCTACAAATTATAAAAGGGATATATTACTATGTGTGGGAAATCATATTAGCCATAAATAATAGTATTATAGGCATGATAGTACAATCAGATTTATGAATATTATCAGATTTATGTTATCTCCTATATTTTACCTTTGGCGGATTAGCCTAGATGCTAGAAAGATCCTTGGCATCTCACAAGCAAAATGGTGAAAATCTACGTTCTATGTGTATCCAGTCATTTCATCATGGATCTAACTTCTTTCTAGTATACATGTCATGACAGATGTCACAGAGTATCTGTGCGGAACTTCAGAAGCTGTGGATCCAAGGACAAAAAGAGTAAAAATGTATAACCATTACTAGATGAACGGTTTCAAGAAATACCGTCGACTTTGTTAGTCGTCTACCTTAGAACTTCGATAGGTGAACAAGGACACAAATCTGTTTTGTTCCTACTGAGATATCAAACTCATTCAGCAAAAAATAGCCACAATTGTCAGAATTTAAAGCCGTGGGGAGCATGCGGAATTTATGTCATGACCGATGATTAATGCAATCAATAACTTGTATCCAAATATAAGAATCGGTTATCATTCTTTTTAACCATTAGGGCATGGATTATAATTAATACCCAGTAATCATACTTATGGAGTAAATATTGGCACATTGATAAAAATATATTATATTATTAAAACAATAGGAAATTACTGGTTCAGATTATCAAAAGAAAAGAACAACTGAGATCCATAATATTTGGTTGATCTAAATGACATGCATGGACATAAAGGGTTCTTCTGCCAATACTACATGTAGATGTATTTTTACGGATCATTTACAAGTATATCATTTTTGGGTATGTCTCCAATATCGTTTACGGGTATGTGCTTAAGGCATATACTTGTATTGAAAAGTAGTATAATTATTTTGGGCATGTACCAATTTAGAGTATATCATTTATGGGTATCTCTCCAAAGCATATATGTGTATTCAAAAAGAGTGTGTGAGCATGATATCTTAGGTGTATGTACGTAAAAAATATCGAGTGTGGATATCTGCATGCATCGTACATAACCAAAAACTAAAAATCATATTAGGTTGATGTTTCGTATTATTTGGTCACCTTAATTTGTAAAGGGAGATTAGTCTTGGAAAATGTGACATGTTCAGATACCTTGAAAAGTAAATGATTAGAAACTACATAAGAACGTACATAGGGTATGCCAATGGAGTGTTATATACGCACCAAGGGTCATGTGATTCACCGGTATCTGATACCTTGAATAAATCACTAGGTATGTATATGTAGTCAAAAATTTCTAGGGTATATATGTAGACACGATTTTTCTATAGAGGGAGTTAACACGAGGTATAAGTGTTCAAAATGTTTTTGAACGAACCTAAAATAGCGTGCAAAACTATAGAGGGAACAACAAGCAATTTTTTTTGTATATGCATTTTTTTGGGGGACTTGAGTATGCACTTACAAATATATATTGGTTACTGTCAAATTTGGCATATCTTTAAAAAAATAACCTTCTTTCGCGGGGACTTGAGTATGTCACGTTCATGGCTATATGTTTTTAACAAAAAATGGGTATGCGATTTTTGGAATGTGATATATGGGTATGTTACATTTCCTTAATTTTGTAGTTTCAAATGCCTTGGATATGACATACCCACTGTATTTAAATATATTTGTGCGTATTCAATACCTTGGAAATAGAAAAAATGATGATTGATTTTAACCGACATACCAAAATCATACAATAATACGCCATACACATAACAATGCTCATGTATTCAATTTTATGTTGGCAGTTTACGGACATTCAATGTAGCCTATAAAAGAATGCGCACATGGATGATGTAACATGCATCTTCTTTAGGAAATGAATCAATTGACAATGAGAAAATGTCGTGTGACCTTTATGGCAAGCAATAAATTGTCGTGGAGGATCTCATGCATGCATAAAAAACTTTGGAAAGTGATCTAACTAATGTGGATGGAAAGAAAAATCCTACCATTCTTGAGCAAGGTGCCTGGGCACCTAGGTGTAGGACAAATGTTTCCTACAAGTAGTGGTAGTTACCACCGCTTGCTTTTGTATGTTGTATGTAGTATCTATCGAAAGCAAGAGTATGTACGTGTAGTATGTAGTATATAACAGTGATTAGGTAGTATATATACTAATTTTTAGGTAGTATGTACCATGTTTTGAGTATGCTCTTTTTTACGTACAAATATGTATGTATTTCACAAATATAACAAAAACTATGGGCTCATATGCAATTTTTTCATGTAACTTGCTTTTAAATATCTTAGATATATTATATGAACATATTTAAAATAATAAAATAGTATATATAGTACCACATGGTAGTATATGAGATATGTGGGGTAACTACCGCCAGGTGGTAGGATGGATTTTCCCTATATATATATATATATATATATATATGTCATAATTAATACACATTAATCATATTTATGGAGTAAATATCGGCACATTCATAAAAATATATAATATTATTAAAACAATAGGAAATTAGTGGTTCAGATTATCAATAGAAAAGAAAAACTAAGATACATAAAGGGTTCTTCTGCCAATACGACATATAGATGTTTATTTTTTGGGTCTATTCATCAACTATGAAGGCAACACAATAGAGAACACCATCAATAAATTACATCCAAATATAAGGCTCACATACCATGGATTTTGAATGTTGTGGCATGGCCTATATCACTAGTAGAAAACAAGGCTTTGGTCCAGGCTTGGCCAGCCCATTAGTCCCGGTTCAGTCACGAACCGGGACCCATGGGGGCATACGTCCCGGTTCGTGCGCCTAGGGTGCTTGTCGGGCCTCGTGGGCCATTGGTCCCGGTTCGTCTGGACACGTTGGTCCTTGTTCCATACACGAACCGGGACAAATGGGCCTCGCTCCTGGCCCACATCCATTGGTCCTGGTTTGCGGCTGGAACCGGGACCAAAGGGGGGCCTTCTGTCCCGGTTCTAGCCACCAACTAGGACAAAAAAGAAGCCTATATATACCCCCTTCCCGCTCACTGCTTTGTTCTCATGACTCTATTTTTTTGGACGGCCGTGGGAGAGGTTTGTGGTGCTCTAGCTCACCTCCTATGCACATGAGGTGTTCGATGAAATGCCCGAGCCACACTACTTAAGCTTCTCCTCTCCAAGCTCGACCTCCAAGCTCCATTTTCCTCAAGATTTGTCACGTCCCATCCCCGTCTTCACTGCCGTCAATCGCCCGCGCCAATCTGATCGCCGACACCACCGTGGTGAGCCTCTTGTGCTTATCGTGTTTCTAAACGAAAAAAAATCTTACTTGTGTGATTTAGATCAAGTGTTACCTTGGTTGCAATTATGATCGCATTTTCTTACTTTTATTATTGTTTGTTAGTATGTAGTGCGATGGTTTTGGTATCCGCCTTCGTCGGCCCTTGTCCTGTCTATGATACGGATGTGGTATATATTATCTTTTATAACTATTTGGTTCATTTGTTGTTTATGACAATTATGCCGACCAACGTGACAGATTTTTTTATCTAGGAGGTATGTGAACCGGAAATTCCAACCTACCCTATTGTCGAGTGGTTAAATTTAGTTGAAGAAGAAAGTAATTACTTGTAGGAAAAATTAAAAAAATTGAGGAGGAGAAGATCATATTGGAGTTGCATGTTGCGGATGTCGTCGATGATCATAAGATCAAGATTGATGCTATGCGCTTGAAGATTAGAAAGATTAGAAAATATGCCATTCATACTGATGCTTGGTATCATTATGCCGTTGGATCAACTATTACCTTGGTTGCGATTATGATCACATTTGTTGTTGCATTGAAATGTTTTACATAGTTTCAATGTATCGTTTAATTAGATGCTCTAAAGAGCTGTATGTTGTTCAATGAGAACTATGTATGTACTTTGGATTTAATGTGATGATGAACTTCTATTAATTTGGTCACTTGTGTATTCATGATGTTATGTAATGGTTTTTGACACACTTAATTATATATAATGCACGCAAATGAACCAGCAATGGATGTACGGTGACAGACGCACCTCCGAGTACATTAAGGGCATACATTAAGGGGGTGCATACGAGGATTTGAATGCATGCCCGGTATGTGGTGCATTGCGGTATAAGAGCAGACGTGATGACCCTGGTGATGTTGACGACGAGGCCCCCAGGAAGAGGGTTCATGCGAAGGTGATGTTGTATACTCCTATAATACCAAGTTTGAAATGTATGTTCAGAAACAAAGAGCCTGGCAAGTTGATGCGATGGCACAGAGAGGATCGTAAGAAAGACGGGAAGTTGAGAGCACCCGCAGACGGGTCGCAGTGGAGAAAAATCGAGAGAAAGTACAGGGATGAGTTTGCAGGTGACCCAAGGAACGTATGGTTTGGTTTAAGCATGGATGGCATTAATTCTTTTGGGGACCAGAGCAGCAATCACAGCACCTGGCCTGTGACTCTATGTATCTATACCCTTCCTCATTGGCTGTGCATGAAGCGGAAGTTCATTATGATGCCAGTACTCATCCAAGGCCCTAAGCAACCCGACAACGACATTGATGTGTACCTAAGGACATTAGTTGAAGAACTTTAAAAGTTGTGGAATGGAAACGGTCTACGTGTGTTAGATGAGCACAGATAGGAGGAATTTGTCCTGCATGCACTGCTATTTGTAACCATCAATGATTGGCCTCCTCTCAGTAACCTTTCAGGACAGACAAACAAGGGATACCACTCACCCATGCACTGTTTAGCTGACACTGAAAGTATATACCTAGACAAATGCGGGAAGAATGTATACCTGGGGCATCGCGATTTCTTCCGACCAACTATCAATGTCGAAAGAAAGGCAAGCATTTCAAAGGTGAGCCAGATCACCAGAGGAATCCCAACATGCATATCGGTGCTAGTGGACTATCTATTCCGAATGACGTTGAGGGACACTCACCCACGTGGAAGAACAAATCTAAATTTTGGAACCTACCCTACTGGAAAGACCTAAAGTTACGCTCTTCAATCAACGTGATGCACGTGACGAAGAAACTTTGCGTGAACCTGCTAGGCTTCTTGGGCATGTATGGGAAGACAAAAGATACACCAGAGGCATGGGAGGACCTGCAACGTTTGCACGAAAAGAGGATGTCATCGGGTTTTGTGTTGACTTCATTCCTAGCCTTAAGAAGATTGGTCTCCCTCAATCTCGGTATGAGGGGAGACTGACTGGAAAAGGCATGCTAGGAGGGGACTCAATAATATGTAGGGACAGGCATTCTTGGTCTCAAGAACACTACACAGTTCTACAGAACTATTCCTTGGTGACCCCGTATGTCGACGAACACAAGAACATTCTGTGCTCGAGACACCGGAAGCAGTGTCACGACTGGATTACATGTGAACACATTAGGACTTTCAACAGTTGGTTGGACACACGTCTTATAGGTGACAACACTGTTTGCGATGAGCTGTACTTGTTGTCCAGGGGACCATCTTCGACTATATTTACTTACAAAGGATACGGGCACTACTAGGGAAAACCTTATACAAAAAATCTTAGCAGCTGCGAGGTTTAAAAACAAATGCTACTTCTAATTAGCATTAGCGAGCTTCAGAAAACCGCGTTACTAATAGCCAGTAGCAGTAGCGCTCTAGGTGAAACGAGTGCTACTACTATAATTGGCACGATGTTGCCTACATGCTAGATATAGTAGTAGCACCCTTCCCTGGATGCGCTACTGCTAAAGTACTTAGTAGCAGCGTTTTTCCTTAAAACTCGCTATTGCTAAGTATCATCCCCTCTTGCAACTAATTAAGTTTAGTCCCATACTGCTAAGGGAACAAGGTGTTTACCACCTTAAATATGTCACTTCTCAAACTATCTCGAGCATTTGGTCTTCATTGAACTTTATGTGTAGGATTTGTGGCTGCAATATGATTCTTCACCTGTGCCTATACAGGTACTGTGATGATTCCTGTTGACTATTTAGATTCTACAAAAAAAGATCAATGATGACCAATGTATATTTTTGATGTTTTTACATGCTTAGCCTTAGCAGTAGCGTTTTTTAGGACAAAACGCTACTAATATTGGGCTTAGCAGTAGCGCACTCCCTGTACCCGCGCTACTGCTACAACAAAACAAAACACGCGGCCCGGCCCCCCGCACGCTCATCTCTCAATCGTCTCCCTCCGCCCGATGCCGGTAGCTGCTTAGCCTTAGCAGTAGCATTTTTTCAGGACAAAGCGCTACTGATATTGGGCTTAGCAGTAGCGCGCTCCATGTACCCGCGCTACTTCTATAGAAAAACAAAACACATGGCAAGGCCCCCGCACACTCATCTCCTAATTGTCCCCCTCCACCCGACGCTGGCAGCTGTGGTTAGGGTTTCTCCTCTGCCACCATGCGCCACCGCCACCGCCGCCACAGGTAATGCTCCTCCCCCCTCTGCTGCTCCTCCACCCTCTCGCCGCCCACTCTGTCGCTGCCCGCGAGCTCTGGCTGGGCGCGTTTGGCCGACCGCCCTCTAGCCCCTCGCCGGCCGCTTTCATCGACCCTCTCATAGGAAAGTCACCGGCCTTCCCCTCGTTAGCACCCCCGACCAAGGTCACCATGCCATCCCCCCTCGTCGTCAGAACCCCCTGAGGGCCGCCCTACCTAGATGTAGCGAGGGCTTACGAATTTCATATGGATAACTAGATGCTTTTGTTTTTCTGTAATAAGTTATTTTTTTGCAAAATGTATGTGCCAATTTAGTTGAAATGCTTTGGTAGGTGGTACAAGTATTTAGTTTGCAAGTGCCATGTTAATCCGAATTAAATTTGCCACTTGTTTTTTAATCAGTTATCTTAGGCAATAGGGACCAAATTAGATGAAATGTGCCTTGGTAGGTGGTACCTTGATTTGGTAGATAACTTATTACAAATCTTAGGATTATACATTTGGTTGGGGCCAAAAAGTTTTTTCGACAATAGGTGCCACTGAAATGCTTTCGTAGGTGATACCTTGGCATCCTATATGTTACTAGATGTTAGGATTATAATTGTCCAACAAATTTCTTCTCGCGGAAGAATCTCTTCATCTAGAGATATTCTAGAAGGTGTTAGTAAGCTAATTGAGAACTTGTTGGCTAATTTGGCATTTTCCTGCTAGTTGTTGGTTCTATTATAGAAGGTGTTGGTAAGTAAATTGAGAGCTTGTTGTTTACTTTTTGGGATCGGGTTCCAATATGAAAATATAACTGAAGAAGAACCGAAAATATCACATGCTACTGTTTTTCTTTCCTATGAAGTGGATCGTTAATCCTTTGCTCATATTTCGTTAGGAAAATGGCACCACCACCACCATGTCAACTGTGCAAGTCAACGTCCACCAACAGCCTTGCAACTGGCAAGCTGTTCGGCATCTACTTCCAGCTGAGTTTTCATCATGCGGCAGTAAGAAATTATATGAAAGGTAACAACTATTTTATTTTACTGTTGGCATTACTGCATTGTGTCATTTTGCTCTTTTACACAAATCGTCCCATGCAATATGAGGTTGAAATTCAACAAGCTAACAGGAGACACTATGACATTTGAGGCTCCTGGGGGCCGTAGACTATGGATGTCGAGAAAGGACACAATATGTCACAGGTTGGAGGAGATGGATGGGCCCGTTTGCACGCCTATATCCATCTTACTGGTGGTGAGTTGATCAGCTTCTCCTTCAGAGCAGAAAGACCCAAGCTGGCTTTCATTTATATCAACCTGGTGGAAGATGATGAAGATTACAAAGATGATGAAGATAATGAGGACCCACTTGATGAAGATGATGAGAACCCACTTCAAGAAGCTATCGTAGCTCAAAGAATGAGGCTGTGCAACCTATGGGACATAATTCCGCCACGTGATGACTTTGTCGGGGTGCCATTCATGACCTACCAAACAAGTACCATGGTCGATCGGCATGATATGGTATGTTATACTTACAAATGGAAATTACCGATGATATGTTTAGTGTAGAATCCAATGATATGCTGTGTGGAATCTAGTCGATGATATGCTTTAGTGTAGAGTTCGATCACATGCTTATTAGTGTAGAATTCAAGGAACTATTAATAGTGTAGATAATCAATATATTCTTATTAGTAGAATTCATGCTTAATACAAATGTGTAGTACCGTGTCTTTTGATAGTGTAGAAATCTATACTAAATAGAAATATATTTGCAAAAGTATGTGTGAGGCTATTTATTAATTGATATTTTTTCTTATTCAGAAATTGCCAAAGAGCCTATCTCTGAGTTGTGGTTTTGAGCGTGATGAAGAAGGCTCAGCTGGACTACGCCTTACCGCAAGGGGCAACGTCACCACCTGTACTTACCGCAGGGACACGGACGGTCGCACACACTTAAACTCGGTTGGGTGGAAGAGATTCCTCGTTGGCAAGAATCTTCGTGTTGGACACGCCATCCTAATTACTATCAGGAACACCCACCGCCTAGGCTTGCGGATGATGATCATCGTCGATATCATCTAGAACTACATATGATGATCGTCGTCGATATCATCTAGAACTACATATGATGATCGTCGTCGATATCATCTAGAATTACATATGATGATCGTCGTCGATATCATCTAGAACAACATATGATGATCGTCGTCGATATCACCTTGTACTGCTTGAGGATGCATGTTGACTATATATGAAATTGTTATCTAATACTCCCTCCGTTCCAAATTACCCATCATGGTTTTAGTACAAATTTGAACTAAAACCACGACGAGTAATTTGGCGGAGGGAATACTATCTAATACCTATAATACTTTATGAAATTGATATCTAGTAGTACCCAGTATCTGGAAATTGTAGTTTATTGAAACTGAAATGCGGTAGGAAGCGGGGGAAAATGATGAAAGATATAGCAGTAGCGCGGGGCTAGGAAAGCGCTACATCTAACTAATAGTAGCACGTTCTGGAAAAGCGTTGCTGTTATAGTCAGTATTAGTAGCGCGGCTACAGACCGTGCTACTACTAACAGTTAACTGTAGCGCCATAGTAGTAGCACGGCTACCCGCACTACTGATAGCCTCAAAACCCGTGCTTCTATTTGGGTTTTCCCTAGTAGTGGAGATAAATGGGAATACATTTTACACGATCACCCAAAATTAAAAGAGCACCAACCAAAACAGTGGTGCCGCTTTGATGCAGCAACCAAGGGGAGAAAGGACACATATTATGGTTACGTAGTGGACATATGGGAACTTGACTACGGACATGATTTTAAGGTCCGTTTGTTTAAGTGCAAATGGTTCAATCTGTCAGGAGGTGGGGTACAGGTAGACCCACAATACAGAATGACAACAGTTGATCTGGACAATATTGGGTACACAAACGAACCATTCGTCCTAGCCAGTGATGTGGCGCAGGTTTTCTATCTGAAGGACATGTCTACCAAACTAAGAAAAAGAGAAGATAAGGAAGCGAATACATCATACGATGAGCCAAAGATCCACATAGTTCTTTCAGGAAAAAGAGACATCTTGGGACTGGAGGGCAAGACAAACATGTCTAACGATTATGAAAAGTTTCATGAAATTCCACCCTTCAATGTCAAGGCTGACCCAAGCACCCTGTTAAGCGGTGAAGAACATCCATGGTTGCGGCACAATAAGCAAAGGACACAAGCGAAGAAAAAGTGAAGACTTTCTCTCTACAACTATTATGATGATGCCTTTGATCTAGAATATCACAGCAGTTACATGTGAAGAAATGAAATGCCTTTTGTAACAGACGAGCTTCCGTATGAAACCCTGATACTTCGCAAGAGATTGTCCGTTTTGTACGCGAAGTGCATCCAGGTTTTGCCATAACCCTGTCAACTTTTTAGCACATGCTATGTGGGTGAAATGATGATACCATGCCAACATTCAACCTTTTCAGAGTTCATTTTTAGTGCTATTCAATTTCAGGGTCATTTAGCTAAAAAATCAATAAATGCATGAAAAATAACAAATGAAGTCAGAAAGGGTTGAAAATTGATGATGTGACTTTGAATGGTGCATTTTGAACACACAAAAATATGAAGTTCAAATAAGTTCAAAAAATGAAATTCCTTTGTAACAGATGAGTTTTCGTTCAAACCCCTAATACTTCGAAAGAGATTGCCCATTTTGTACACGAAGTGCATCCAGTTTTTGCTGTAACCCTCTCAACTTTTTAGCACATGCTATTAGGGTGAAATGATGATATCATGCCAACTTTCAATCTCTTCAGAGTTCATTTGAAGTGTTTTTCAATTTCAGGGTCATATAGCTAAAAAAATCAGTAAATGCACGAAAAATAACAAATAAAGTCAAAAAGGGTTGAAAATTGATGATGTGGCTGTGAATGGTGCATTTTGAACACACAAAAAGTCTGGAGTTCAAATAACACTAGTACAAAACAGAGCTTTATTACCGGTTCGTAAGGGCCTTAAGTGTCGGTTCTGTAACCGGCACTAAGGGGTGGAGACTAAAGGCCCCTCCCCCTTAGTACCGGTTCGGCAAGAACCGCCACTAATGGCCCGCCAAGTGGCGTAATCTCTTGTTGTGGTATGGGGGACCTTTAGTACCGATTGGTAACACCAACCGGTACTAAAGATTTTTTTTTTGAAAATTTTGGAAATAAAATTTGATTTTTTTCGATTTTCAGTTTTCTGAATTATTTGATGATTTAGTCTCTAATCACCCTCTTACCTGCTCAAGTATGGATCACTGATTCCAAATAGTCTAACTTTCCGGTCGGTCACCCATCCTCTCACTACCCCAGCCTGAGCATGCTTAACTTCGGAGTTCTATTCCCCCTACTTTCCAAGTGTGCACTTGTTGTTTTCCTGACAAATGTAAGTTGTCAATCCCATTAACCCTCAGGAGTTTAGCTTGAGCATTAGGTCACGCGTTTCACCGTTTGAGTTTGAAACTATTATTCTAAAAAACAGTAATTATTTAGTAACACTAATATTTCTAGAATAAGTAGTTTGACCAGATTTGACCAAAATTCAAAAAACAGAAATAATTATTTAGTAACACTAATATTCTTGAATAATTATTTAGTAACATTAATATTTCTTGAATAAGTAGTTTGACCAAAGTTTGAACAAAATTCAAAAAACTGAAATTTGAGCACATCTTTTTTCCTTTTAGAATTTGAGGATTCTAAAAATTTGCAAATAGGCCATAGTTTTTATCATTCGACCAGATGAATTTAACATAACTACATCTCGAAATTAACCAAATTTTTGTGACCTAAAAAAATGACTCTAAAACTGCAATAAAAAGCAAAAAAAATAAAGCAAAAAAGAAAACCAAAAACAGAAGAAAAAATGCGACCTACTAGGCCACCGCAGCCTGAATACGACTATAACACTACTAGGGAAGCCCTTATACAGAGAATCTTAGCAGCAGCGTTGTTTAAAAACAACCGCTACTGCTAATTATCAGTAGCGAGCTTTAGGAAACCGCACTACTAATAGCTAGTAGCAGCAGTGCTCTAGGTGAAACAAGCACTACTACTATAATTGCCATGGCGTTGCCTCCAGGCTAGATATAATTGCCACGGCGTTGCCTCTAGTCTACTACACAACCTTCTTCTTGTAGACGTTGTTGGGCCTCCAAGTGCAGAGGTTTGTAGGACAGTAGCAAATTTCCCTCGAGTGAATGACCTAAGGTTTATCAATCCGTAGGAGCCGTAGGATGAAGATGGTCTCTCTCAAGCAACCCTACCACCAAATAACAAAGAGTCTCTTGTGTCCTCAACACACCCAATACAATGGTAAATTGTATAGGTGCACTAGTTCGGCGAAGAGATGGTGATACAAGTGCAATATGGATGGTAGATAATAGTTTTTGTAATCTGAAAATATTAAAACAGCAAGGTAACTAATGATAAAAGTGAGCATAAACGGTATTGCAATGATAGGAAACAAGGCCTAGGGTTCATACTTTCACTAGTGCAAATTCTCTCAACAATAATAGCATAATTGGATCACATAACTATCCCTCAACATGCAACAAAGAGTCACTCCAAAGCCACTAATAGCGGAGAACAAACAAAGAGATTATGGTAGGGTACGAAACCACCTGAAAGTTATTCTTTCCAATCAATCCGTTGGGCTATTCCTATAAGTGTCACAAACAGCCCTAGAGTTCATACTAGAATAACACCTTCACACACAAATCAATCAAAACCCTAATGTCACCTAGGTACTCCAATGTCACCTCAAGTATCCATGGGTATGATTATACGATATGCATTACACAATCTCAGATTCATCTATTCAACCAACACATAGAACCTCAGAGAGTGCCCCAAAGTTTCTACTGGAGAATCACGACGAAAACATGTGCCAACACCTATGCATAGGTTCATGGGCGGAACCCGAAAGTTGATCACCACAGATACGCACGGCAAGACATACATCAAGTGTTCTCAAATCTTTAAGGACTCAATACGATAAGACTACTTCAAGGGGAAAACTTAATCCATTACAAGTGAGTAGAGGGGGAGAAGAAACATAAGGTCCAACTATAATAGCAGAGCTCGCGATACATCAAGATCGTATCACCTCAAGAACACGAGAGAGAGAGAGAGAGAGAGAGAGAGAGAGAGAGAGAGAGATCAAACACATTGCTACTGGTACAGACCCTCATCCCCGAGGGAGAACTACTCCCTCCTCGTCATGGAGAGCACCGGGATGATGAAGATGGCCACCGGAGAGCGATTACCGCCTCCGGCAGGGTGCCGGAACAGGTCTAGATTGGTTTTCTACCTCTTGAGCACTGCGTTGGATTTCCCTGAAGAGGAGAGGATGATGCAGCAATGTAGCGTAAGTATTTCCCTCAGTTTTTGAGAACCAAGGTATCAATCCAGTACGAGGCTACGCACAAGTCCCTTGTACCTACACAAAAACAATAGCTCAACGCAACCAACGTGCTTAGGGGTGAACAAAGGTAACAATCCAGTATGATGAGAAAGAAATCCGGGGGCCATAGGTTTCACTAGTGGCTTCTCTCAAGAGCATAAGTATTCTACGGTGGGTGAACAAATTACTGTTGAGCAATTGACAGAATTGAGCATAGTTATGAGAATATCTAGGTATGATCATGTATATAGGCATCACATCCGAGACAAGTAGACCGACTCCTGCCTGCATCTACTACTATTACTCCACTCATCGACCGCTATCCAGCATGCATCTAGAGTATTAAGTTAAAAACAGAGAAACGCCTTAAGCAAGATGACATGATGTAGAGGGATAGTTTCATGCAATATGATAAAAAACCCATCTTGTTATCCTCGATGGCAACGATACAATATGTGGCTTGCTGCCCCTTCTGTCAATGTGGAAGGACACCGCAAGATCGAACCCAAAGCTATGCACTTCTCCCATGGCAAGAACAAACCAATCTAGTAGGCCAAACCAAACTCATAATTCGAAGAGACTTGCAAAGATAAACAATCATACATAAAAGAATTCAGAGAAGATTCAAATATTATTCATAGATAGCCTTGATCATAAACCCATAATACATCGGTCTCAACAAACACACTCCAAAAAGAAGATTACATCGAATAGATCTCCACGAGAGAGGGGGAGAACATTGTATTGAGATCCAAAAAGAGAGAAGAAGCCATCTAGCTACTAACTATGGACCCGTAGGTCTGAAATAAACTATTCACACTTCATCGGAAGGGCTTGGATGATGATGTAGAAGCCCTTTGTGATCGATGCCCCCTCCGGCGGAGCTCCCGAACAGGCCCCAAGATGGGATCTCATGGATACAGAAAGTTGCGGCGGTGGAATTAGGTTTTTCGCTCCGTATTTGATCGTTTGGGGGTACGTGTATATATATAGGAGGAAGAAGTACGTCGGTGGAGCAACAGGGGGCCCACGAGGGTGGGGGGGCATGCCTGGTTGGGTAGGGCACGCCCCCTACCTCGTGGCCTCCTGTTATGTGCCTTGACATAGGGTCCAAGTCTCCTGAGTTGTATTCGGTGAGAAAATCACGTTCCTGAAGGCTTCATTCCGTCTGGACTCTGTTGGATATTCCTTTTCTTCGAAACCCTAAAACAGGCAAAAGACATCAATTCTTGGCTGGGCCTCCGGTTAATAGGTTAGTACCAAAAATAAAATAAAAGTCGATAATAAAGCCCAATAATGTCCAAAAAGTAGATAATATGGCATGGAGCAATCAAAAATTATAGACACGTTGGAGACGTATGAAGCATCCCCAAGCTTAATTCCTGCTCATCCTCGAGTAGGTAAATGATAAAAACAGAATTTTTGATGTGGAGTGCTACTTGGCATAATTTCAATGTAAACTTTCTTAATTGTGGTATGAATATTCAGATTCAAAAGATTCAAGACAAAAGTTCATGTTGACATGAAAATAATAATACTTCAAGCATACTAACAAAGCAATTATGTCTTCTCAAAATAACATGGCCAAAAAAAGCTATCCCTACAAAATCATATAGTCTGGCATAGCTCTATCTTCACCACACAAAGTATTTAAATCATGCATAACCCCGATGACAAGCCAAGAAATTGTTTCATACTTTTGACATTTTCAAAACTTTTTCGATCTTCACGCAATACATGAGTGTGAGCCATTGATATAGCACTATATGTGGAATAGAATGGTGGTTGTGGAGAAGACAAAAAGAGGGGAAGATAGTCTGACATCAACAAGGCGTATCAACAAGCTATGGAGATGCCCATCAATAGATATCAATGTGAGTGAGTAGGGATTGCCATGCAACGGATGCACTAGAGCTATAAGTATATGAAAGATCAATAAAAGAAACTAAGTGGGTGTGCATCCAACTCGCTTGCTCACGAAGACCTAGGGAATTTTGAGGAAGCCCATCATTGGAATATACAAGCCAAGTTCTACAATGAAAAATTCCCACTAGTATATGAAAGTGACAGAATGAGAGACTCTCTACAATGAAGATCATGGTGCTACTTTGAAGCACAAGTGTGATAAAAGGATAGTAACATTGTCCCTTCTCGCTTTTTCTCTCATTGTTTTTTGTTTGGGCCTTCTCCTTTTTATGGCCTCTTTTTTTCATCCGGAGTCTCATCCCGACTTGTGGGGGAATCAGAGTCTCCATCATGCTTTCCTCACTTGGGACAATGCTCTAAAAAAGATGATCATCACACTTTTTTTTATTTTTCTCACAACTCAACAATTACAACTCAAAACTTAAAACAAAATATGACTCTATATGGATGCCTCCGGCGGTGTACCAGGATATGCAATGAATCAAGAGTGAAATGTATGAAATAATTATGAACGGTGGCTTTGCCACAAATACAATGTCAACTACATGATCATGCTAGAAATATTACAATGATGGAGCGTGTCATAGTGAACGGAACGGTGGAAAGTTGCATGGCAATATATCTCGGAATGGCTATGGAAATGACATGATAGGTAGGTATGGTGGCTGTTTTGAGGAAGGTATTTGGTGGGTGTATGATACCGGCGAAAAGTGCGCGGTATTAGAGAGGCTAGCAATGGTGGAAGGAAGGAAAGTGCGTATGATCCATGGACTCAACATTAGTCATAAAGAACTCATATACTTATTGCAAAAATCTGGAAGTTATCAAAGCAAAGTATTACGCGCATGCTCCTAGGGGGATAGATTGGTAGGAAAAGACCATCGCTCGTCCCCGATCGCCACTCATAAGGAAGACAATCAATAAATAAATCACGCTCCGACTTCATCACATAATGGTTCATCATACGTGCATGCTCTACGGGAATCACAAACTTTAACACAAGCATTTCTGAAATTCACAACTACTCAACAAGCATGACTCTAATATCACGATCCTCATATCTCAGAACACTTATCAAGCATCAATTTCTTCTTAGTATTCAACGCACTCAAAAGAAAGTTTTACAAATCTTGAATACCAAGCATATTATTATTAAGCAAATTACCATGCTATTAAGACTCTCAAAGTAATCTAAGTGAAGCATGAGAGATCAATAGTTTCTATAAAACATATCCACCACGGTGCTCTCAAAAATATAAGTGAAGCACTAGAGCAAAATTATATAACTCAAAACATATAAGTGAAGCACTAGAGTAAAACTATAGAGCTCAAAAGATATAAGTGAGGCACTCTCAAATTCCAAATTATGTATGGCTCTCTCAAAAGGTGTGTACAGCAAGGATTATTGTGGTTGAATAACAAGAAAAGACTAAAGACGCTCCACGAAAAACACATATCATGTGGTGAATAAAAATATAGCTCCTAGTAAAGTTACCGATAGAAGTAGATGAAAGAGGGGATGCCTTCTGGGACATCCCCAAGCTTTGGCTTTTAGGTGTCCTTAGATTATCTTGGGGGTGCCATGGGCATCCCCAAGCTTAGGCTCTTGCCACTCCTTGTTCCATAATCCATCAAATCTTTACCCAAAACTTGAAAACTTCACAACGCAAAACTTGAAGTAGAAAACTCGTGAGCTCCGTTAGCGAAAGAAAACAAAAGACCACTTCAAGGTACTGTAATGAACTCATTATTTACTTATATTGGTGGTATACCTAATATGTTCCAACTTCTCTACGGATTATAAACTATTTTACTAGCCATAGATTCATCAAAATAACCAAACAACACACGAAAAACAGAATCTGTCGAAAACAGAACAGTCTGTAGTAATCTGTAGCTAGCGCGAGATCTGGAACCCCAAAAATTCTAAAATAAATTGCTGGACGTGAGGAATTTATCTATTAATCATCTGCAAAAAGAATTAACTAAACAGAACTCTCAACATAAAAATGACAGCAGTTCTCGTGAGCGCTAAAGTTTCTGTTTTTTACAGCAAGTTCAACAAGACTTTCCCCAAGTCTTCCCAACGGTTCTACTTGGCACAAACACTAATTCAACACAAAAACACAACCACAACAGAGGCTAAATAATTTATTTATTAGTAAACAGGAGAAAAAAGCAAGGAATAAAAATAAAATTGGGTTGCCTCCCAACAAGCGCTATCGTTTAACGCCCTTAGCTTGGCATAACAAGCAAGAATAGATCTAGGTATTGCCATCTTTGGTAGGCAATCCATAAGTGGCTCTCATGATAGATTCATATGGTAATTTTATTTTATTTCTAGGGAATTGTTCCATGCCCTTTTTTTAGTGGAAATTGGAATCTAATATTCGCTTCCTTCATATCAATAATTGCACAAACCGTTCTAAGGAAAGGTCTACCGAAAATAATAGGGCAAGAAGGATTGAAATCTATATCAAGAGCGATAAAATCTACGGGCACATAATTCCTATTTGCAACAATAAGAACATCATTAATTCTTCCGATAGGTTTCTTAATAGTGGAATCCGCAAGATGCAAGTTTAGAGAGCAATCATCAAAATTACGGAAATCTAGCAAATCACACAAAGTTTTGGGAATAGTAGAGACACTAGCACCCAAATCACACAAAGCATAAAACCCACAATCTTTAATTTTAATTTTAATAGTTGGTTCCCACTCATCATAAAGTTTTCTAGGGATAAAAACTTCCAATTCAAGTTTTTCTTCATAAGATTACATCAAGGCATCAACAATATGTTTAGTAAACGCTTTATTTTGACTATAAGCGTGAGGAGATTTTAGCACGGATTGCAACAAGTAAATACAATCAATCAAAGAGCAATTTTCATAGTTAAATTCCTTGAAATCCCTAATAGTGGGTTTAGCAACATCTAGGGTTTTAATTTCTTCAATTCCACTTTTATCAAATTTAGCATAAAATCAAAAGATTCAGAATTATTGGAACGCCTTCTATGTAGAGGTGGATTATATTCAGTCCCATCATTATCAAGATTCATATTGCAAAACAAAGATTTAATAGGGGACACATCAATAACTTTCAGATCTTCATCATTATTTTCATAGGATCTAGAAGAACACACTTTTAGAAAGGCATCTTTCTTAACACGCATCCTAGCGGTTCTTTCTTTGCACTCGTCAATAGAAATTCTAATGGCCTTGAGAGACTCATTGATATCATGCTTAGGTGGAATAGATCTAAGTTTCAAAGAATCAACATCAAGAGCAATTCTATTAACGTTCCTAGCCAAATCATCAATCTTAAGCAATTTTTCTTCAATCGTAGCATTAAAATTCTTTTGCGAAGTAATAAATTCTTTAATATTAGATTCAAAATCAGAGGGCATATTATTATAATTTCCATAAGAATTGTTGTAGAAATTACCATAATTATTAGATGTATTACTAGGATAAGGCCTAGGGTTGAAATTTCCACTATACGCGTTGTTACCAAAAATTTCATACCAACAAAATTCACATCCATAGATTCATTATTATTCTCAATCAAAGTAGACAAGGGCACATCATTAGGATCAGAAGAAACACTCTTATTAGCAAATAATTTCATAAGTTCATCCATCTTTCCACTCAAACCATTAATTTCTTCTATCGCATGCACCTTTTTAGTAGATCTTTCAGTATGCCATTGAGAATAATTAACCATAATATTATCTAGGAGTTTAGTAGCTTCTCCTAAAGTGATTTCCATAAAAGAGCCTCCCGCGGCCGAATCCAAAAGATTTCTAGAAGCAAAATTCAATCCGGCATAAAAATTCTGAACAATCATCCACAAATTTAAACCATGAGTAGGGCAATTATGTATCATTAGTTTCGTTCTCTCCCAAGCTTGTGCAACATGTTCATGATCAAGTTGCTTAAAATTCATAATATCGTGTCAAAGAGAGATGATCTTAGCGGGAGGAAAATACTTAGAGATAAAAGCATCTTTGCACTTGTTCCATGAATCAATACTATTTTTAGGCAAAGATGAGAACCAAGCTTTAGCACGATGTCTAAGCGAAAAAGGAAATAGCTTCAATTTAACAATATCATTATCGACATCTTTCTTGTTTTGCATGTCACACAAATCAATGAAGCTATTAAGATGGGTAGCGGCATCTTCACTAGGAAGTCTAGAGAATGGATCTTTCATGACAAGATTCAGCAAAGCAGTATTAATTTCACAAGATTCAGCAACGGTAAGAGGAGAAATCGGAGTGCTAAGGAAATCATTATTATTGGGATTGGTGAAGTCACACAATTTAGTATTATCTTGAGCCATCGCGACAAACAAGCAAACAAAAAGCAAACAGGCAAAAGAGGCAACTAGAGAAAGAGAGGGAGGATAGAGAGAGAGATGGCGAATAAAACGGCAAGGGTGAATTGGGGGGAGAGGAAAACGAGAGGCAAATGGCAAATAATGTAATGCGGGAGATAGGGATTCTGATGGGTACTTGTTATGTTGACTTTTGCGTAGACTCCCCGGCAACGGCGCCAGAAATTCTTCTTGCTACCTCTTGAGCACTGCGTTGGATTTCCCCGAAGAGGAGAGGATGATGCAGCAAAGTATCGTAAGTATTTCCCTCAGTTTTTGAGAACCAAGGTATCAATCCAGTAGGAGGCTACGCATAATTCCCTTGTACCTACACAAAAACAATAGCTCAACGCAACCAACGCGCTTAGGGGTTGTCAATCCCTTCACGGTCACTTACGAAAGTGAGATCTGATAGAGATTATAAATAATATTTTTGGTATTTTTGGTATAGATATGCAAAGTGAAAAGTAAAAGCAAAGCAATAATAAAGTGATGGAGATTAATATGATGAGAAAGAGACCCGGGGGCCATAGGTTTCACTAGTGGCTTCTCTCCAGAGCATAAGTATTCTATGGTGGGTGAACAAATTACTGTTGAGCAATTGACAGAATTGAGCATAGTTATGAGAATATCTAGGTATGATCATGTATATAGGCATCACATCCGAGACAAGTAGACCGACTTCTGCTTGCATCAACTACTATTACTCCACTCACCGACTGCTATCGAGCATGCATCTAGAGTATTAAGTTAAAAACAGATAAACGCCTTAAGCAAGATGACATGATGTAGACGGATAGTTTCATGCAATATGATAATAACCCCATCTTGTTCTCCTCGATGGCAACGATACAATACGTGCCTTACTGCACCTTCTGTCACTTGGAAAGGACACCGCAAGATCGAACCCAAGGCTAAGCACTTCTCCCATGGCAAGAACAACCAATCTAGTAGGCCAAACCAAACTGATAATTCGAAGAGACTTGCAAAGATAACCAATCATACATAAAAGAATTCAAAGAAGATTCATATATTATTCATAGATAGACTTGATCATAAACCCACAATTCATCGGTCTCAGCAAACACACTCCAAAAAGAAGATTACATCGAATAGATCTCCACGAGAAAGGGGGAGAACATTGTATTGAGATCGAAAAAGAGAGAAGAAGCCATCTAGCTACTAACTATGGACCCGTAGGTCTGAAATAAACTACTCACACTTCATCGAAAGGGCTTGGATGATGATGTAGAAGCCCTCTGTGATCGATGCCCCCTCCGGCGGAGCTCCGGAACAGGCCCCAAGATGGGATCTCGTGGATACAGAAAGTTGCGGCGGTGGAATTAGGTTTTTGGCTCCATATCTGATCGTTTGGGTGTACGTGGATATATATAAGAGGAAGAAGTACATCGGTGGAGAAACAGGGGGCCCACGTGGGTGGGGGCGCGCCTGGTAGGGTAGGACGCGCCCCCTACCTCGTGGCCTCCTGTTACGTGCCTTGAACTTTCTTCCACTCGAGTGACAGCGCTCCCTTGGCAGATGACCATAGATTACTTCAAACGGAGTACGCCCCAGAGAGGAGTGAAATGTCGTGTTATACCAATACTCGGCTGAGAATAGCCACTTGATCCAATTACAAGGACATGCGTGCACTGCACAGTGCAGGTATCCTTCTAAGCACCGGTTTACGCGCTCTGTCTGCCCATCAGTTTGGGGATGGTATGACGAACTCAAACGCAGCTGGGTCTGAGACAGTTTGAACAACTCCTGCCAAATTGCGCTTGTGAAGATCCGGTCTCGGTCAGATATAATAGCCAGAGGCAGCCCGTGAAGCCGAAAGATGTTTTTCATGAAGGCTGTAGCCACTGTCAGAGCTGTGAATGGATGAGTCAGTGGAACAAAGTGAGCATATCTGGAGAACTTATCCACCACGACCAAAATCACATCATGCCCTCCGGATTTGGAAAGACCTTCAATAAAATCCAGGGAGATCACTGCCCATGGCCGCTTTGGAATGGGGAGGGGTTGCAACAGCCCCGCTGGAGCGATTCGTTCTGCTAAAATCAGGGCAAGACACTCCTTTTCATATGCCGATAGACCAAGGTTGCGTGGCGCCAACGTCTTGCTCAAGTAAGCTAATGGGTGGATGTCCTGCATTGGGACTGCACCGATGCCCCTAGCACTTGCGTCAGTTTCTACGACGAACTTCTTGTTGAAATTAGGTAAGACGAGCACGGTTGCCTGGATGAGCGCCTGCTTCAACTCTGCAAATGTTTTTTCTGCTAGCGGTGTCCAAATAAAGAGGGTGCCCTTCTTCAACATGTCTGTCAGAGGACGGGATATGACGCCGAAGTTTCTGACGAACTTATGGTAGTATCCCGCAAGCCCCAAGAAGCCTCGTAGCTCGCGAGCTGACTCTGGTCGCGGCCAGTCCCGGACTGTTGCAATCTTGCTCTCATCAGTGGTCACACCTTCCTTGCTTATGGTGTGCCCCAAGTAATCGATCTTGCGTTGTGCAAAGGAGCATTTGGACATTTTGACCTTCAAACCATGTTGTGCCAAAATACCCAACACTTGCCACAGCAGTTCCACATGTTCCTCTAGGGTTGCTGAGTGGGTGAGGATGTCGTCCATAAAAATGACCACCCCATGCCTGAGAAAAAGGCTCAGCACTGTGTTCATTCCTCCTTGGAATGTTGCTGGCCCTCCGGTCACACCATACGGCAACACCCGAAACTGAAAGTGCCCTTGGTGGGTTGTAAAGGCTGTTTTCGGTTCATCATCTTCTCTCAACCTGATTTGGTGGTAGCCCGCTCGTAGATCCATCTTTGAGACCAACACGATCCTGCAAGCTCATCGAGCAGCTCGTCAATGACTGGCAATGGATAGGTGCTCTTTAGTGTAATTGCATTCAGGTGGCGATAGTCCACGCAGAGGTGCCATGTCATATCTTTCTTTTTCACTAACAGAACAGGTGAGGAGAATGGACTGGTGCTAGGCACGATTAGTCCAGCTTTAAGCATTTCTTTCACCTGAAGCTCAATCTTTGTCTTTTGTTTCGGGGTATACTGATACGGTCGAATGTTGACCGGCTTGGCTTCAGGGATGATTGGGATTGCATGGTGCCAAGTGCGGTGTGGAGGTAGATCAGTAGGCTTTTCAAACACCACACTCTTTTCTTGCATCACAGCTTGTACTTCCACCGGAATGTGTTCCACCACCACATCATCCCCCACAACATGCAAACAGATGATGTGAGCCACAGCATTAGCCTCTTCCAGTGCACACAACTGAGCCGAGGAGGTTGGTTGGACTTGTTGCAATTGCGTTTGCACTCCTGTCAACTGAATTTGCTGCCCTCCGTGGTTGAATATCAGTTGCTTTGCGGACCAATCGATCCACATAGGCCCACATGACTCCAGCCAGTCCATGCCCACTATCATATCATAGCACACAAGCGCTAGAACTCTGAGATCAGTGACAAATTCATGTCCTTGTGTCTTCCATCTGCACTCTGGCACCACACCTGAACATGATAGAGTTCCCCCGTCTGCTATTTTGACTGCAACCGTGGACATGGCTTGAATTGGTAGTTGAAGTCGCGCCACTACTGTATCACTGAGAAAGCTATGAGAGCTGCCCGAATCCACGAGGATCAACATCTCTTGTCCACCTATCTGCCCCAGCAACCTGACTGTACGGGGAGTAGTTTGCCCCGTGGTGGCTCCCTTGGAGATGCACATCAGAACATCTTCATCAGAATCAGGGTCTGGCACTACTGGAACGCCTTGATTAGCTTGCAACAGTTCTAGCAGTTCTTCAACCACATGTAATTGAACTGTAGGCCCGCATTGATGCCCTTGGCCCCATCGCTCACCACATTTAAAACAGAGCCCCCGAGCACGCCTGTAGTTACCGAGGGCTGCTACCCGATCATTGCCTGTGCCTTGATCGCGGCGATCCGGAGGGTTTGCCGCATCGATTGCCCGTCGATCTTCAGCTGCAGGTGGCGGTCCTGGCAACACCTGCCGGACGGGCGGAGCACCAATTGCCAGCAAAGGCCGTTGTGCAGGTGGCCGCTGGTTAGCTGCATCTTGTCGCTTGTACTCCCTTCGCGGTAACGCCTCCATCAGCTCCTCCTGCATTGTAGCCATGGAAAAGGCGGAGTCCAAGTCTTTTGGTTGATGAAGCATAACAACAACACGAATCTCTCCCTTAAGACCATCTAGAAACTGGGTAGTATAATACACCGGATCAAGCGCTGGGTTGTGAGCTAATATGTGATGCATCAATTATTCAAATCGTGTCATGTAATCGGCCACAGTCCTTGACTGACGAAGGGTGTTAAACTGACGGAGGTGGGACTGATACTGTTCCCTACCAAATTTATGACACAAAGCCTCACAGAGTGACGCCCAAGTGAATGAAGTGCTCTGTGTCTCATGAAGTTGCAGCCATCTGGCCGCTGTGCCTGTGAAATTCAACGTGGCTACTCGAACCCAGAGATCCGGAGCCACTCCATACACATCAAAATACTTTTCACATTTGGTCTTCCAAAACTGTGGATTTTCTCCATCGAAGGATGGAAAATCCATCGTGGGCAAAGCCCAGTGAGCGTGATGCGTGAATGGAACGGACGGGTTGTCCTGAGTGCCCCTCTTTTCCGCCTCTGGACCACTATCACCGCGAGGAGAAGTAGGTATGATAGATTGGGATGACTACGCACCCTTGACCGGAGGTGGCGCGAGGGTAGTGACTACCCCGTGTGCCCGACCCCCGGATTTGTCGATCTCGCCGTGGCCAGATGGCCCGTGGTGCTCAAAGTCCCCCGCCGACCCGGTCGGCGCGCCGTGCACCACTTGTTCCGCCGGTGGCTGTTGCGGATCTGCCAGCGCGGGGTGGAGTGCGATCCGCCCCACTTGGGATCGGAGCTCGTCGAGTTGTTGTTGCAGGTTGGTGACCGCTGGACGCCATAGCTCGAGCGAGGTCTGCATGGCCTCGAGCCGGGCCTCATTGGTGGTGCGGCCGTCGTTGACCGCCTTGGCCAGCGCCGCCAATTGCTCCTCCATCGCTGCGGCTTGCGTAGCTTGCTTGGTGGCATAGCGCGGCTTGCGGTACGGGTTATCCAGATCGCCCGACCTCTGATACCACTTGTAACAGGCCCGATCTACCTAATTGATCAGATCTGGGAAAGGAGGAGGAGGGGTAGGTGAGATCGATGCACCCTGCTAGCTTTTTAATCTTGATAATGTATCTGCATGTTTATTTTAGTCTTGCATGTTGTATTTGCTATAACAGGCCCGATCTACCTAATTGATCAGATCTGGGAAAGGAGGAGGAAGGGGCAGGTGAGATCGAGGTAGGTGGAGAAGGAAGGGGATAACCAGGAGAAGAGCAGCTTCTCTCTGTCTATTCGGTTAGATACAATTCGATACCCTTGATGGTGCCAAGCCACCTACTTAACCCTGAGCTCACAGGCTCGATACGGCCCACAAGGCCACGCACCCAAGACACGGCGGCCTGCTAACAGGTCGACCCTTCAGTCGAGTCAGCAAGCGCCATGACCAGTTCCTCTTCCCGCTTGCTGGCTGGTGAGGTCGCATTGACAGTCATGACAGTTGCACGTAGTAGTATGTGTCTGCAGGCGTACGTGTGATGGGTACAAGCCGATGGTTTCATGCATGGAGGGAGTCCAAGCTGCCGCGTGAGGATGGCTTGCCATTTGAAGCGGTGATGCATGAAGGTCTGAGCCAACGACCTGCATAAGTTTGAGCTGATGGGTAGGAGAGTCTGCTTTGGTCTTGAGAAAAGGCCGGTAGTAGTGGTCAATTCTTATTAGCTGCATGTGTGCGTGTGTAGTTAGTGGCCTGAGATAGTGTGTGCATGGCCTAGTTTGTTGGTGGTGTTAGTGGGCAAGTGTAGTGCCCAGGCTGTGCGTGCGTCCTCTTTACTTAAGTGTGGTAAATCATGTTTGTTTCAGTTAAGAGAAATAGAGAGAAGAAAAGGCTGGCTGTGTGATACAGCGGCACCAAACACCTGTCTCTTTTTCCTATTCTTGTGAGAGCTACGTGAGGTAGAAGAGAGGAAGAAAGAAGGGGTTGAGCGATTCAGCTCCAACATCTAGTATCAGAGCTAGGTGATGACGAAGACGATGCCGCGTGACTCTTCAACGAGTGGAGCGTTGGTGCCGAGCGACTCGGCGGCGATGGCGGCTACCGCGACGGCAGCGACGATGGCGGCGGCGGGGAAGCTTCCATTCCCGCTGCTCACGAGGACGAACTACGCGGCGTGGGCAATGAGGATGAAGTACCTCTTGCGCGCCAACGGCACGTGGGGTTCCGTTGATCGCGAGGCCTCATCGGAGGTCGACAAGGGGAAGGAGGAGATGGCCATGACGATCATCTCCCAGTCCATCAACGACTTGACGCTGCTGCGGGTTGCGGAGAAGGAGACCGCAGCCGATGTGTGGGCGGCGCTACGCTCCATGCATGTGGGCGTCGGGCGCGTCCGAGAGGCAAGGGTTCAATCCCTGCGATCGGAGTTTGAATGCCTCAAGATGGGTGATGCGGAGTCCGTTGATGATTTCGCGGCGAGGTTCACGACACTCGTGGGGCGCATCCGTGAGCTTGGTGATGCGATGGAGGAGAAGTACGTCGTGAAGAAGCTGCTCCGAGGCGTCTCCAACAAGTTCATCCACCTTGCGTCATCGATTGCATTGTTCGGCGACACCAACAAGATGGCCATGGAGGGGAACATTGGTTCACTCAAGGCGCACAAGGGGCTCGGCAAGGGGCAGGAGACGGCACGTGAAGAAGAGCAGCTCCTCATGGTGAGAGGGCATGACTCATCGCGAGGACGCGGCCGTGGTGGCCGTGGTGGAGGGCGCAGAGACAAGAGCGAGGTACAGTGCTATAACTATCACGACTTTGGGCATTTTGCGTGGGAGTGTCCGGAGAAGAAGAAGGACAACGAGGAGAAGGCAATGCTCGGTGTCGAGGACGAGCCAGCTCTTCTCTGAAGCTGCGTCACAAGTGAAGGATCATGATTAAGGAGGAGAATGTTAGCTTGTTAATCTTGATCATGTATCTGCATGTTTATTTTAGTCTTGCATGTAGTAGTTGCATGTACGTATGATGGTTTCATGGAGGGAGTCCCAGCTGCCCTGTGAGGATGGCTTGCCGTGTGAAGCGGTGATGCATGAAGGTCTGAAGCCAACGACCTGCACAAGTTTGAGCTGATGGGTAGGAGAGTCTGCTTTGGTCTTGAGAAAAGGCCGGTAGTAGTGGTCAATTGTTGTTAGCTGCATGTATGCGTGTGTAGTTAGTGGCCTGAGATAGTGTGTGCATGGCCTAGTTTGTTGGTGGTGTTAGTGGGCAAGTGTAGTGCCCAGGCTGTGCGTGCGTCCTCAGTACTTAAGTGTGGTAAATCATGTTTGTTTCAGTTAAGAGAAATAGAGAGAAGAAAAGGCTGGCTGTGTGATACAGCGGCACCAAACACCTGTCTCTTTTTCCTGTTCCTGTGAGAGCTACGTGAGGTAGAAGGAGCGATTCAGCTCCAACACACCCCAGCTACACCCATGCAAGAAAACATAGCAAAACATTTCGTGAAAAATCTTAAACTTTGTGGCAATGATAAAGAATAAATGTTATAGATGCTTGCAAAGTTTGGTGGTCAAAAAACATCCAAGGAGCACTGTAACAAATTCAGTGATTTTGTTTTTCCGTACAGAGCTCCCCAAATGTCATTTGACCCCAAACTTTCTAAGCATTTATAACATTTGTTCATAATCATGTCCACACAGTTTCAGATTCTTTCGAAATAATTTGTTATGTTTTCTTGCATCGTGTTGCAGGGGGTGCACCAAGCTGGGCTATAGAAAAACCACTTGGCATAATTCCTTTGCATGGCCATCAGAAATAAGAGAGGATCCCAAGGACTCCTTCAAGAAATATTGCACTACTTGTTGCCCTCTAAAGGTCCTCGTCATCCTGCTCCACGCATGACTCTACAGCTGCACGCTCCAGGGTGTCTGTGAGGTTGATGTCAACTGTGATCCACTTCCATCAAGGCTCCAGAACGTGATCAATGCTCACATACTACTTTTTGTCGCCAAAAAGGATCACTAATAAAGGTATCTCAGTAAATGAAACACTTACGAGACGATATGTTAGAAGACACAGAAAATTCTGGCATGACATTCAATCTGCTGGTTTTATCCTTCTTCTTTTCTAATTAATTTGACTCAACTTGAGCCGTTTGGATACAAACTGAAAGAGATACAGATGGGCGTTGGACCGAGCTTCACGGCAATGCCATCCCAAAGCCACTCATTCCAAAACCCATACATTGCTGCCATGATTGATAGATCGCGTGCCATCCGACGAAACAACCATGACAGCCTACAAATAGAAATAAATAAGCGGCCAAGTTGTGCACATACACACAACAACATGGCACATTATTCGCAAGCTGCGGAATCATGCAAAAACAGGGTTCAGATGACAGAATTAACAGTGGGGAACACCAAAGACGGCGTAGTTATTTGCGGGTCAATACGGGCCACATGCCATTTTGGTGGAGACCCCCTTTAAGATGGTCGGTGGCAAGCAGAAGTTCTTCCTTGAGGTTCAGATTCTCCATGAACAAGCGATGGCGCTCTGATGTATCCTGAGTTTGTACCATTGTCCCACTGCATTTGAGGCAAGTGCTATTTTGCATAGCCGATATGATGGCTTGCCTTTCTGAATTTAGCATCTGCTTCTCTAACTGAAGATTGCTGGTCTCCCGCCTCAGCGTCTTGCCCTGCTTTATTAATTTCATGTATGCTTCATTTGAGTGGTTATTATAAGAGTATGACACCATGGTCATGAGGGTAACATAGTAGTACATGGCAGAAATTGCTAATGGAGCTCAAGCTCCATGGACTCAAATTTCAAAAATTCCAAAATAATATTATTTGTTTTGAAAAAATTTAGGAAAACAATATGCACATACCTATGGATGAATACTACTTGTGTGTAATGTTTTGTGGCGAAATGCATTTTTAAGCGAGTTATACAAAATAACAAAACAATTTATGTCTAGAACATGTACTATTTAGTATAAAAGTACATGATTTTTTTGTACAACTCACATCAAAATGTACTTCAATATGAAAGTTTACACACACTATATACTTGTGTGTTTATTTTCAGATATTTTTGAATCTTATAAACTTGATTTTTTTTTAAAAATCTCACTCTGTGGGGCAAGAGTTCCAAAAAGCCTCGCTCATTACATTGTGAATTCAGATGGCAAACAATGATACTATGTTCGCTGGAGCTTGTACTAATTTTCTGCACGTCATGCATAACTGCGTGTCGTAGCTGGCCCATGTGGCGAAATCTCTTGTAATTCAACATGGAAAAGAATAGTATGTACCTTACTGGAGCTGCGTTGGCTTTGGAACCAGAACTTGACCTGTTGGGCACTCATGCCAAGCCTCTTGCTGAGGGTCGTCCGGAGTTTCTGATCTGGGTAAGGGGATTCCTGGAAGACACTACGTATGACATTAATGAAAATAGATTATTACACATCATCTTCGATAGGTAAGAAACATTGAATAAGTATGTATTGTACGCTTCAAGTTGTTGGATTTGTTCTCTGCGGAGACAGTGATAATTGGCGCACCTTGTCTCCATCCTCTGCTCACCATGGGTCTCTCCATCGTTGTTTCCTTTGTCTGCAGCAACATCGCTGGCATTATCAATCTTTCCAGCATTGGCAGTGCTTCCAAGCATACCATACATCTCATCATCATGGTTGTTCTGGAATAGATGATTGTGATCAGTTGTCATGAATACGTCAAGATCATTGTGCACAACATTGTTGTATCGCCGGAACTCCCCGTCAATGTTGATCTGTTATCATGAAACAACATGTTTATTCCCATATATAGAGTCAAAGGTAGCAGTGAACTAATATTTTAAGGAAAACCATGTAGTAGTGAAAAACGAAACCACATAGAAGGAAACATCATATAGAACTCTACATCTCGAAGTACATTTAGATTTTTGTGCCTACATTAGATTTTTAAATAACTTAAATTTATCCGTATGAGTTTCATAGACCGGTCTAGATGTAAACATGTAGACTTTAATTGCCCTCTAAATATATGTTGACATACTTTCCTGGTGTCACGATAGTATATTCATGATTATCTTCCCCTGATTACTTCAATAATTTTAAAACGTATAGGCCCTACATAGCAATGCAAAACTATTACTTTCCCATCTCATCAGGTTCTTCTATACTTACCTGGAGAACAATGACCGATCCTTATATACATTGGGATCAACTTACAGATTCGATATAAGTGATATATTTAAATAAGGGGCACTTACGTACAATACAATAAGTTATCAACTAGCCCTACAACTTATAAAAGGGATATATTACTGTGTGTGGGAAATCATATTAGCCATAAATAATAGTATTATAGGCATGATAGTACAATCAGATTTATGTTATCTCCTATATTTTACCTTTGGAGGATTAGCCTAGATGCTAGAAAGATCCTTGGCATCTCACAAGCAAAATGGTGAAAATCTACGTTCTATGTGTATCCAGTCATTTCATCATGGATCTAACTTATTTCAAAGAATACATGTCATGACAGATGTCACATAGTATCTGTGCGGAACTTCAGAAGCTGTGGATCCAAGGACAAAAGGAGTAAAAATGTATAACCATTACTAGATGAACGGTTTCAAGAAATACCGTCGACTTTGGTAGTCGTCTTCCTTAGAACTTCGATAGGTGAACAAGGACACAAATCTATTTTGTTCCTACTGAGATATCAAACTCATTCAGCAAAAAATAGCCACAATGGTCAGAATTTAAAGCCGTGGGGAGCATGCGGAATTTATGTCACGACCCATGATTAATGCAATCAATAACTTGTATCCAAATATAAGAATCGGTTATCATTCTTTTTAACCATTAGGGCATGGATTATATATATATATATATATATATATATATCATAATTAATACTCGGTAATCATACTTATGGAGTAAATATTCGCACATTGATAAAAATATATTATATTATTAAAACAATAGGAAATTACTGGTTCAGATTATCAAAAGAAAAGAACAACTGAGATCCATAATATTTGGTTGATCTAAATGACATGCATGGACCTAAAGGGTTCTTCTGCCAATACTACATGTAGATGTATTTTTACGGATCATTTACAAGTATATCATTTTTGGGTATGTCTCCAATATCGTTTACGGGTATGTGCTTAAGGCATATACTTGTATTGAAAAGTAGTATAATTATTTTGGGCATGTACCAATTCAAAGTATATCATTTATGGGTATCTCTCCAAAGCATATATGTGTATTCAAAAAGAGTGTGTGAGCACGATATCTTAGGTGTATGTACGTAAAAAATATCGAGTGTGGATATCTGCATGCATCGTACATAACCAAAAACTAAAAATAATATTAGGTTGATGTTTCGTATTATTTGGTCACCTTAATTTGTAAAGGGAAATTAGTCTTGGAAAATGTGACATGTTCAGATACCTTGAAAAGTAAATGATTAGAAACTACGTAAGAACGTACATAGGGTATGCCAATGGAGTGTTATATAGGCACCTAGGGTCATGTGATTCACCGGTATCTGATACCTTGAATAAATCACTAGGTATGTATATGTAGTCAAAAATTTCTAGGGTATATATGTAGACACGATTTTTCTATAGAGGGAGTTAACACGAGGTATAAGTGTTCAAAATGTTTTTGAACGAACCTAAAATAGCGTGCAAAACTATAGAGGGAACAACAAGCAATTTTTTTTGTATATGCATTTTTTTGGGGGACTTGAGTATGCACTTACAAATATATATTGGTTACTGTCAAATTTGGCATGTCTTTAAAAAAAATAACCTTCTTTTGCGGGGACTTGAGTATGTCACGTTCATGGCTATATGTTTTTAACAAAAAATGGGTATGCGATTTTTGGAATGTGATATATGGGTATGTTACATTTCCTTAATTTTGTAGTTTCAAATGCCTTGGATATGACATACCCACTTTATTTAAATATATTTGTGCGTATTCAATACCTTGGAAATAGAAAAAATGATGATTGATTTTAACCGACATACCAAAATCATACAATAATACGCCATACTCAAAACAATGCTCATGTATTCAATTTTATGTTGGCAGTTTACGGACATTCAAAGTAGCCTATAAAAAAATGCGCACATGGATGATGTAACATGCATCTTCTTTAGGAAATGAATCAATTGACAATGAGAAAATGTCGTGTAACCTTTATGGCAAGCAATAAATTGTCGTGGAGGATCTCATGCATGCATAAAAAACTTTGGAAAGTGATCTAACTAATGTGGATGGAAAGAAAAATCCTACCATTCTTGAGCAAGGTGCCTGGGCACCTAGGTGTAGGACAAATGTTTCCTACAAGTAGTGGTAGTTACCACCGCTTGCTCTTGTATGTTGTATGTAGTATCTATCGAAACCAAGAGTATGTACGTGTAGTATGTAGTATATAACAATGATTAGGTAGTATATATACTAATTTTTAGGTAGTATGTACCATGTTTTGAGTATGCTCTTTTTTACGTACAAATATGTACGTATTTCACAAATATAACAAAAACTATGGGCTCATATGCAATTTTTTCATGTAACTTGCTTTGAAATATCTTAGATATATTATATGAACATATTTAAAATAATAAAATAGTATATATAGTACCACATGGTAGAATATGAGATATGTGGGGTAACTACCGCCAGGTGGTAGGATGGATTTTCCCTATATATATGTCATAATTAATACACATTAATCATATTTATGGAGTAAATATCGGCACATTCATAAAAATATATAATATTATTAAAACAATAGGAAAGTAGTGGTTCAGATTATCAATAGAAAAGAACAACTAAGATACATAAAGGGTTCTTCTGCCAATACGACATATAGATGTTTATTTTTTGGGTCTATTCATCAACTATGAAGGCAACACAATAGAGAACACCATCAATAAATTACATCCAAATATAAGGCTCACATACCATGGATTTTGAATGTTGTGGCATGGCCTATATCACTAGTAGAAAACAAGGCTTTGGTCCAGGCTTGGCCAGCCCATTAGTCCCGGTTCAGTCACGAACCGGGACCCATGGGGGCATACGTCCCGGTTCGTGCGCCTAGGGTGCTTGTCGGGCCTCGTGGGCCATTGGTCCCGGTTCGTGCGCCTAGGGTGCTTGTCAGGCCTCGTGGGCCATTGGTCCCTGTTCCATACACGAACTGGGACAAATGGGCCTCGCTCCTGGCCCACATCCATTGGTCCTGGTTTGTGGCTGGAACCGGGACCAAAGGGGGGCCTTCTGTCCCGGTTCTAGCCACCAACTAGGACAAAAAAGAAGCCTATATATACCCCCTTCCCGCTCACTGCTTTGTTCTCACAACTCTATTTTTTTGGACGGCCGTGGGAGAGGTTTGTGGTGCTCTAGCTCACCTCCTATGCACATGAGGTGTTCGATGAGATGCCCGAGCCACACTACTTAAGCTTCTCCTCTACAAGCTCGACCTCCAAGCTCCATTTTCCTCAAGATTTGTCACGTCCCATCCCCGTCTTCACTGCCGTCAATCGCCCGCGCCAATCTGATCGCCGGCACCACCGTGGTGAGCCTCTTGTGCTTATCGTGTTTCTAAAATAAAAAAAATTCTTACTTGTGTGATTTAGATCAATTGTTACCTTGGTTGCAATTATGATCGCATTTTCTTACATTTATTATTGTTTGTTAGTATGTAGTGCGATGGTTTTGGTATCCGCCTTCGTCGGCCCTTGTCCTGTCTATGATTTGGATGTGGTATATATTATCTTTTATAACTATTTGGTTCATTTGTTGTTTATGACAATTATGCCGACCAACGTGACAGATTTTTTTATCTAGGAGGTATGTGAACCGGAAATTCCAACCTACCCTATTGTCGAGTGGTTAAATTTAGTTGAAGAAGAAAGTAATTACTTGTAGGAAAAATTAAAAAAATTGAGGAGGAGAAGATCATATTGGAGTTGCATGTTGCGGATGTCGTCGATGATCATAAGATCAAGATTGATGCTATGCGCTTGAAGATTAGAAAGATTAGAAAATATGCCATTCATACTGATGCTTGGTATCATTATGCCGTTGGATCAACTATTACCTTGGTTGCGATTATGATCACATTTGTTGTTGCATTGAAATGTTTTACATAGTTTCAATGTATCGTTTAATTAGATGCTCTAGAGAGCTGTATGTTGTTCAATGAGAACTATGTATGTACTTTGGATTTAATGTGATGATGAACTTCTATTAATTTGGTCACTTGTGTATTCATGATGTTATGTAATGGTTTTTGACACACTTAATTATATATAATGCACGCAAATGAACCAGCAATGGATGTACGGTGACGGACGCACCTCCAAGTACATTAAGGGCGTACATTAAGGGGGTGCATACGAGGATTTGAATGCATGCCCGGTATGTGGTGCATTGCGGTATAAGAGCAGACGTGATGACCCTGGTGATGTTGACGGCGAGGCCCCCAGGAAGTGGGTTCATCCGAAGGTGATGTTGTATACTCCTATAATACCAAGTTTGAAATGTATGTTCAGAAACAAAGAGCCTGGCAAGTTGATGCAATGGCACAGAGAGGATCGTAAGAAAGACGGGAAGTTGAGAGCACCCGCAGACGGGTCGCAGTGGAGAAAAATCGAGAGAAAGTATAGGGATGAGTTTGCAGGTGACCCAAGGAATGTATGGTTTGGTTTAAGCATGGATGGCATTAATTCTTTTGGGGACCAGAGCAGCAATCACAACACCTGGCCTGTGACTCTATGTATCTATACCCTTCCTCATTGGCTGTGCATGAAGCGGAAGTTCATTATGATGCCAGTACTCATCCAAGGCCCTAAGCAACCCGACAACGACATTGATGTGTACCTATGGACATTAGTTGAAGAACTTTTACAGTTGTGGAATGGAAACGGTCTACGTGTGTTGGATGAGCACAGATAGGAGGAATTTGTCCTGCATGCGCTGCTATTTGTAACCATCAATGATTGGCCTCCTCTCAGTAACCTTTCAGGACAGACAAACAAGGGATACCACTCACCCATGCACTGTTTAGCTGACACCGAAAGTATATACCTGGACAAATGCGGGAAGAATGTGTACCTGGGGCATCGCGATTTCTTCCGACCAAAACCATCAATGTCGAAAGAAAGACAAGCATTTCAAAGGTGAGGTAGATCACCGGAGGAAGCCCAACATGCATATCGGTGCCAGTGGACTATCTATTCCGAATGACGTTGAGGGACACGCACCCACGTGGAAGAAGAAATCTATATTTTGGAACCTACCCTACTGGAAAGACCTAAAGTTACGCTCTTCAATCAACGTGATGCACGTGATGAAGAAACTTTGCGTGAACCTGCTAGGCTTCTTGGGCATGTATGGGAAGACAAAAGATACACCAGAGGCACGGGAGGACCTGCAACGTTTGCACGAAAAGAGGATGTCATCGGGTTTTGTGTTGACTTCATTCCTAGCCTTAAGAAGATTGGTCTCCCTCAATCTCGGTATGAGGGGAGACTGACTGGAAAAGGCATGCTAGGAGGGGACTCAATAATATGTAGGGACAGACATTCTTGGTCTCAAGCACACTACATAGTTCTACAGAACTATTCCTTGGTGACCCCGTATGTCGACGAACACAAGAACATTCTGTGCTCGAGACACCCGAAGCAGTGTCACGACTGGATTACATGTGAACACATTAGGACTTTCAGCAGTTGGTTGGACAGACGTCTTATAGGTGACAACACTGTTTCCGATGAGCTGTACTCGTTGTCCAGGGGACCATCTTCGACTATATTTACTTACAAAGGATACGGGCACTACTAGGGAAAACCTTATACAAAAAATCTTAGCAGCTGCGAGGTTTAAAAACAAATGCTACTTCTAATTAGCATTAGCGAGCTTCAGAAAACCGCGTTACTAATAGCCAGTAGCAGTAGCGCTCTAGGTGAAACGAGTTCTACTACTATAATTGGCACGATGTTGCCTGCATGCTAGATATAGTAGTAGCACCCTTCTCCTGGATGCGCTGCTGCTAAAGTACTTAGTAGCAGCATTTTTCCTTAAAACTCGCTACTGCTAAGTATCATCCCCTCTTGCAACTAATTAAGTTTAGTCCCATACTGCTAAGCGAACAAGGTGTTTACCACCTTAAATATGTCACTTCTCAAACTATCTCGAGCATTTGGTCTTCATTGAACTTTATGTGTAGGATTTGTGGCTGCAATATGATTCTTCACCTGTGCCTATACAGGTACTGCGATGGTTCATGTTGACTATTTAGATTCTACACAAAAAGATCAATGATGACCAATGTATATTTTTGATGTTTTTACATGCTTAGCCTTAGCAGTAGCGTTTTTTAGGACAAAACGCTACTAATATTGGGCTTAGCAGTAGCGCACTCCCTGTACCCGCGCTACTGCTACAGCAAAAGAAAACACGCGGCCCGGCCCCCCGCATGCTCATCTCTCAATCGTCTCCCTCCGCCCGATGCCGGCAGCTGCTTAGCCTAAGCAGTAGCATTTTTTCAGGACAAATAAGTGTCACAAACAGCCCTAGAGTTCATACTAGAATAACACCTTCACACACAAATCAATCAAAACCCTAATGTCACCTAGATACTCCAATGTCACCTCAAGTATCCATGGGTATGATTATACGATATGCATTACACAATCTCAGATTCATCTATTCAACCAACACATAGAACCTCAAAGAGTGCCCCAAAGTTTCTACCGGAGAATCACGACGAAAACGTGTGCCAACACCTATGCATAGGTTCATGGGCGGAACCCGCAAGTTGATCACCACAGATACGCACGGCAAGACATACATCAAGTGTTCTCAAATCTTTAAAGACTCAATCCGATAAGACTACTTCAAGGGGAAAACTTAATCCATTACAAGTGAGTAGAGGGGGAGAAGAAACATAAGATCCAACTATAATAGCAGAGCTCGCGATACATCAAGATCGTATCACCTCAAGAACACGAGAGAGAGAGAGAGAGAGAGAGAGAGAGAGAGAGAGAGAGAGATCAAACACATTGCTACTGGTACAGACCCTCATCCCCGAGGGAGAACTACTCCCTCCTCGTCATGGAGAGCACCGGGATGATGAAGATGGCCACCGGAGAGCGATTGCCCCCTCCGGCAGGGTGCCAGAATAGGTCTAGATTGGTGTTCTACCTCTTGAGCACTGCGTTGGATTTCCCTGAAGAGGAGAGGATGATGCAGCAATGTAGCGTAAGTATTTCCCTCAGTTTTGGAGAACCAAGGTATCAATCCAGTAGGAGGCTACGCACAAGTCCCTTGTACCTACACAAAAACAATAGCTCAACGCAACCAACGCGCTTAGGGGTTGTCAATCCTTCATGGTCACTTGAAAGTGAGATCTAATAGAGATGATAAATAATATTTTTGGTATTTTTGGTATAGAGATGCAAAGTGAAAAGTAAAAGAAAAGCAATCATAAAGTGATGGAGATTAATATGATGAGAAAGAAATCCGGGGGCCATAGGTTTCACTAGTGGCTTCTCTCAAGAGCAGAAGTATTCTACGGTGGGTGAACAAATTACTGTTGAGCAATTGACAGAATTGAGCATAGTTATGAGAATATCTAGGTATGCTCATGTATATAGGCATCACATCTGAGACAAGTAGACCGACTCCTGCCTGCATCTACTACTATTACTCCACTCATCGACCGCTATCCAGCATGCATCTAGAGTATTAAGTTAAAAACAGAGAAACGCCTTAAGCAAGATGACATGATGTAGAGGGATAGTTTCATGCAATATGATAAAAAACCCATCTTGTTATCCTCGATGGCAACGATACAATATGTGGCTTGCTGCCCCTTCTGTTAATGTGGAAGGACACCGCAAGATCGAACCCAAAGCTATGCACTTCTCCCATGGCAAGAACAAACCAATCTAGTAGGCCAAACCAAACTCATAATTCGAAGAGACTTGCAAAGATAAACAATCATACATAAAAGAATTCAGAGAAGATTCAAATATTATTCATAGATAGCCTTGATCATAAACCCACAATTCATCGGTCTCAACAAACACACTCCAAAAAGAAGATTACATCGAATAGATCTCCACGAGAGAGGGGGAGAACATTGTACTGAGATCCAAAAAGAGAGAAGAAGCCATCTAGCTACTAACTATGGACCCGTAGGTCTGAAATAAACTACTCACACGTCATCGGAAGGGCTTGGATGATGATGTAGAAGCCCTCTGTGATCGATGCCCCCTCCGGCGGAGCTCTGGAACAGGCCCCATGAAGGGATCTCGTGGATACAGAAAGTTGCGGCGGTGGAATTAGGTTTTTGGCTCCGTATTTGATCGTTTGGGGGTACGTGGATATATATAGGAGGAAGAAGTACGTCGGGGGAGCAACAGGGGGCCCACGAGGGTGGGGGGCACGCCTGGTTGGGTAGGGCACGCCCCCCTACCTTGTGGCCTCCTGTTACGTGCCTTGACATAGGGTGCAAGTCTCCTGAGTTGTATTCAGTGAGAAAATCATGTTCCTGAAGGTTTCGTTCCGTTTGGACTCTGTTTGATATTCCCTTTCTTCGAAATCCTAAAACAGGCAAAAGACATCAATTCTTGGTTGGGCCTCCGGTTAATAGGTTAGTACCAAAAATAAAATAAAAGTCGATAAAAAAGCCCAATAATGTCCAAAAAGTAGATAATATAGCATGGAGCAATCAAAAATTATAGACACGTTGGAGACGTATCAAGCATCCCCAAGCTTAATTCCTGCTCATCCTCGAGTAGGTAAATGATAAAAACAAAATTTTTGATGTGGAGTGCTACTTGGCATAATTTCAATGTAAACTTTCTTAATTGTGGTATGAATATTCAGATTCAAGACAAAAGTTCATGTTGACATAAAAAAAAATAATACTTCAAGCATACTAACAAAGCAATTATGTCTTCTCAAAATAACATGGCCAAAAAAAGCTATCCCTACAAAATCATATAGTCTGGCTATGCTCTATCTTCACCACACAAAGTATTTAAATCATGCAAAACCCCGATGACAAGCCAAGAAATTGTTTCATACTTTTGACATTTTCAAAACTTTTTCGATCTTCACGCAATACATGAGTGTGAGCCATTGATATAGCACTATATGTGGAATAGAATGGTGGTTGTGGAGAAGACAAAAAGAGGGGAAGATAGTCTCACATCAACAAGGCGTATCAACAAGCTATGGAGATGCCCATCAATAGATATCAATGTGAGTGAGTAGGGATTGCCATGCAACGGATGCACTAGAGCTATAAGTATATGAAAGATCAATAAAAGAAACTAAGTGGGTGTTCATCCAACTCGCTTGCTCACGAAGACCTAGGGAATTTTGAGGAAGCCCATCATTGGAATATACAAGCCAAGTTCTATAATGAAAAATTCCCACTAGTATATGAAAGTGACAGAATGAGAGACTCTCTACAATGAAGATCATGGTACTACTTTGAAGCACAACTGTGGTAAAAGGATAGTAACATTGTCCCTTCTCGCTTTCTCTCTCATTTTTTTTGTTTGGGCCTTCTCCTTTTTTATGGCCTCTTTTTTTCATCCGGAGTCTCATCCCGACTTGTGGGGGAATCAGAGTCTCCAGCATGCTTTCCTCACTTGGGACAATGGTCTAAAAAAGATGATCATCACACTTTTTTTTATTTTTCTCACAACTCAACAATTACAACTCAATACTTAAAACAAAATATGACTCTATATGGATGCCTCCGGCGGTGTACCAGGATATGCAATGAATAAAGAGTGAAATGTATGAAAGAATTATGAATGGTGGCTTTGCCACAAATACAATGTCAACTACATGATCATGCTAGAAATATTACAATGATGGAGCATGTCATAGTGAATGGAACGGTGGAAAGTTGCATGGCAATATATCTTGGAATGGCTATGGAAATGACATGATAGGTAGGTATGGTGGCTGTTTTGAGGAAGGTATTTGGTGGGTGTATGATACCGGCGAAAAGTGCGCGGTATTAGAGAGGCTAGCAATGGTGGAAGGAAGGAAAGTGCGTATGATCCATGGACTCAACATTAGTCATAAAGAACTCATATACTTATTGCAAAAATCTAGAAGTTATCAAAGCAAAGTATTACGCGCATGCTCCTAGGGGGATAGATTGGTAGGAAAAGACCACCGCTCGTCCCCGGCCGCCACTCATAAGGAAGACAATCAATAAATAAATCATGCTCCGACTTCATCACATAACGGTTCATCATACGTGCATGCCCTACGGGAATCACAAACTTTAACACAAGCATTTCTGAAATTCAAAACTACTCAACTAGCATGACTCTAATATCACCATCCTCATATATCATAACACTTATCAAGCATCAATTTCTTCTTAGTATTCAACGCACTCAAAAGAAAGTTTTACAAATCTTGAATACCAAGCATATTATTATTAAGCAAATTACCATGCTATTAAGACTCTCAAAGTAATCTAAGTGAAGCATGAGATATCAATAGTTTCTATAAAACATATCCACCACGGTGCTCTAAAAAATATAAGTGAAGCACTAGAGCAAAATTATATAACTCAAAACATATAAGTGAAGCACTAGAGTAAAACTATAGAGCTCAAAAGATATAAGTGAGGCACATAGAGTATTCTATCAAATTCCAAATTATGTATGGCTCTCTCAAAAGTTGTGTACAGCAAGGATTATTGTGGTTGAATAACAAGAAAAGACTAAAGACGCTCCAAGAAAAACACATATCATGTGGTGAATAAAAATATAGCTCCTAGTAAAGTTACCAATAGAAGTAGATGAAAGAGGGGATGGCTTCTGGGACATCCCCAAGCTTTGGCTTTTAGGTGTCCTTAGATTATCTTGGGGGTGCCATGGTCATCCCCAAGCTTAGGCTCTTGCCACTCCTTGTTCCATAATCCATCAAATCTTTACCCAAAACTTGAAAACTTCACAACACAAAACTTGAAGTAGAAAACTCGTGAGCTCCGTTAGCGAAAGAAAACAAAAGACCACTTCAAGGTACTGTAATGAACTCATTATTTATTTATATTGGTGTTATACCTAATATATTCCAACTTCTCTACGGATTATAAACTATTTTACTAGCCATAGATTCATCAAAATAACCAAACAACACACGAAAAATAGAATCTATCGAAAACAGAACAGTCTGTAGTAATCTGTAGCTAGCGCGAGATCTGGAACCCCAAAAATTCTAAAATAAATTTCTGGACGTGAGGAATTTATCTATTAATCATCTGCAAAAATAATTAACTAAACAGAACTCTCAACATAAAAATGACAGCAGTTCTCGTGAGCGCTAAAGTTTCTGTTTTTTACAGCAAGTTCAACAAGACTTTCCCCAAGTCTTCCCAACGGTTCTACTTGGCACAAACACTAATTAAACACAAAAACACAACCACAACAGAGGCTAAATAATTTATTTATTGGTAAACAGGAGAAAAAAGCAAGGAATAAAAATAAAATTGGGTTGCCTCCCAACAAGCGCTATCGTTTAACGCCCTTAGCTAGGCATAACAAGCAAGAATAGATCTAGGTATTGCCATCTTTGGTAGGCAATCCATAACTGGCTCTCATGATAGATTCATATGGTAATTTTATTTTATTTCTAGGGAAGTGTTCCATGCCCTTTTTTTAGTGGAAATTGGAATCTAATATTCGCTTCCTTCATATCAATAATTGCACCAACCGTTCTAAGGAAAGGTCTACCGAAAATAATAGGGCAAGAAGGATTGAAATCTATATCAAGAGCGATAAAATCTACGGGCACATAATTCCTATTTGCAACAATAAGAACATCATTAATTCTTCCCGTAGGTTTCTTAATAGTGGAATCCGCAAGATGCAAGTTTAGAGAGCAATCATCAAAATTACGGAAATCTAGCAAATCACACAAAGTTTTGGGAATAGTAGAGACACTAGCACCCAAATCACACAAAGCATAAAACCCACAATCTTTAATTTTAATTTTAATAGTTGGTTCCCACTCATCATAAAGTTTTCTAGGGATAAAAACTTCCAATTCAAGTTTTTCTTCATAAGATTACATCAAGGCATCAACAATATGTTTAGTAAACGCTTTATTTTGACTATAAGCGTGAGGAGATTTTAGCACGGATTGCAACAAGTAAATACAATCAATCAAAGAGCAATTTTCATAGTTAAATTCCTTGAAATCCCTAATAGTGGGTTTAGCAACATCCAGGGTTTTAATTTCTTCAATCCCACTTTTATCAAATTTATCATAAAATCAAAAGATTCAGAATTATTGGAACGCCTTCTATGTAGAGGTGGATTATATTCAGTCCCATCATTATCAAGATTCATATTGCAAAACAAAGATTTAATAGGGGAAACATCAATAACTTTCAGATCTTCATCATTATTTTCATAGGATCTAGAAGAACACACTTTTAGAAAGGCATCTTTCTTAGCACGCATCCTAGCAGTTCTTTCTTTGCACTCGTCAATGGAAATTATCATGGCCTTGAGAGACTCATTGATATCATGCTTAGGTGGAATAGATCTAAGTTTCAAAGTATCAACATCAAGAGCAATTCTATCAACGTTCCTAGCCAAATCATCAATCTTAAGCAATTTTTCCTCAATCGTAGCATTAAAATTCTTTTGCGAAGTAATAAATTCTTTAATATTAGATTCAAAATCAGAGGGCATATTATTATAATTTCCATAAGAATTGTTGTAGAAATTACCATAGTTATTAGAGGTATTACTAGGATAAGGCCTAGGGTTGAAATTTCCTCTATACGCGTTGTTACCAAAAATTTCATACCAACAAAATTCACATCCATAGATTCATTATTATTCTCAATCAAAGTAGACAAGGGCACATCATTAGGATCAGAAGAAACACTCTTATTAGCAAATAATTTCGTAAGTTCATCCATCTTTCCACTCAAAACATTAATTTCTTCTATCGCATGCACCTTTTTAGTAGATCTTTGAGTATGCCATTGAGAATAATTAACCATAATATTATCTAGGAGTTTAGTAGCTTCTCCTAAAGTGATTTCCACAAAAGTGCCGAATCTAAAAGATTTCTAGAAGCAAAATTCAATCCGGCATAAAAATTCTGAACAATCATCCACAAATTTAAACCATGAGGAGGGCAATTACGTATCATTAGTTTCGTTCTCTCCCAAGCTTGTGCAACATGTTCATGATCAAGTTGCTTAAAATTCATAATATCGTGTCAAAGAGAGATGATCTTAGCGGGAGGAAAATACTTAGAGATAAAAGCTTCTTTGCACTTGTTCCATGAATCAATACTATTTTTGGCAAAGATGAGAACCAAGCTTTAGCACGATGTCTAAGCGAAAAAGGAAATAGCTTCAATTTAACAATGTCATTATCGACATCTTTCTTCTTTTGCATGTCACACAAATCAATGAAGCTATTAAGATGGGTAGCGGCATCTTCACTAGGAAGTCCAGAGAACGGATCTTTCATGACAAGATTCAGCAAAGCAGTATTAATTTCACAAGATTCAGCAACGGTAAGAGGAGAAATCGGAGTGCTAAGGAAATCATTATTATTGGGATTGGTGAAGTCACACAATTTAGTATTATCTTGAGCCATCGCGACAAACAAGCAAACAAAAAGCAAACAGGCAAAAGAGGCAACTAGAGAAAGAGAGGGAGGATAGAGAGAGAGATGGCGAATAAAACGGCAAGGGTGAATTGGGGGGAGAGGAAAACGAGAGGCAAATGGCAAATAATGTAATGCGGGAGATAGGTATTGTGATGGGTACTTGTTATGTTGACTTTTGCGCAGACTCCCCAGCAACGGCGCCAGAAATTCTTCTTGCTACCTCTTGAGCACTGCGTTGGATTTCCCCGAAGAGGAGAGGATGATGCAGCAAAGTATCGTAAGGATTTCCCTCAGTTTTTGAGAACCAAGGTATCAATCCAGTAGGAGGCTACGCACAATTCCCTTGTACCTACACAAAAACAATAACTCAACGCAACCAACGCGCTTAGGGGTTGTCAATCCCTTCATGGTCACTTACGAAAGTGAGATCTGATAGAGATGATAAATAATATTTTTGGTATTTTTGGTATAGATATGCAAAGTGAAAAGTAAAAGCAAAGCAATAATAAAGTGATGGAGATTAATATGATGAGAAAGAAACCCGGGGGCCATAGGTTTCACTAGTGGCTTCTCTCCAGAGCATAAGTATTCTATGGTGGGTGAACAAATTACTGTTGAGCAATTGATGTAATTGAGCATAGTTATGAGAATATCTAGGTATGATCATGTATATAGGCATCACATCCGAGACAAGTAGACCGACTTCTGCTTGCATCTACTACTATTACTCCACTCATCGACCGCTATCGAGCATGGATCTAGAGTATTAAGTTAAAAACAGAGTAACGCCTTAAGCAAGATGACATGATGTAGAGGGATAGTTTCATGCAATATGATAAAAACCCCATCTTGTTCTCCTCGATGGCAACGATACAATACGTGCCTTACTGCACCTTCTGTCACTTGGAAAGGACACCGCAAGATCGAACCCAAGGCTAAGCACTTCTCCCATGGCAAGAACAACCAATCTAGTAGGCCAAACCAAACTGATAATTCGAAGAGACTTGCAAAGATAACCAATCATACATAAAAGAATTCAAAGAAGATTCATATATTATTCATAAATAGACTTGATCATAAACCCACAATTCATCGGTCTCAGCAAACACACTCCAAAAAGAAGATTACATCGAATAGATCTCCACGAGAGAGGGGGAGAACATTGTATTGAGATCCAAAAAGAGAGAAGAAGCAATCTAGCTACTAACTATGGACCCGTAGGTCTGAAATAAACTACTCACACTTCATCGGAAGGGCTTGGATGATGATGTAGAAGCCCTCTGTGACCGATGCCCCCTCCGACGGAGCTCCGGAACAGGCCCCAAGATGGGATCTCGTGGATACAGAAAGTTGCGGCGGTGGAATTAGGTTTTTGGCTCCATATCTGATCGTTTGGGTGTACGTGGATATATATAAGAGGAAGAAGTACATCGGTGGAGCAACAGGGGGCCCACGAGGGTGGGGGCGCGCCTGGTAGGGTAGGACGCGCCCCCCTACCTCGTGGCCTCCTGTTACGTGCCTTGAACTTTCTTCCACTCGAGTGACAGCGCTCCCTTGGCAGATGACCATAGATTACTTCAAACGGAGTACGCCCCAGAGAGGAGTAAAATGTCGTGTTATACCAATACTCGGCTAAGAATAGCCACTTGATCCAATTACAAGGACATGAGTGCACTTCATAGTGCAGGTATCCTTCTAAGCACTGGTTTAAGCGCTCTGTCTGCCCATTAGTTTGGGGATGGTATGACGAACTCAAACGCACCTGGGTCTGAGACAGTTTGAACAACTCCTGCCAAATTGCGCTTGTGAAGATCCCGTCTCGGTCAGATATAATAGCCAGAGGCAGCCCGTGAAGCCGAAAGATGTTTTTCATGAAGGCTGTAGCCACTGTCAAAGCTGTGAATGGATGAGTCAGTGGAACAAAGTGAGCATATTTGGAGAACTTATCCACCACGACCAAAATCAAATCATGCCCTCCGGATTTGGAAAGACATTCAATAAAATCCAGGGAGATCACTGCCCATGGCCGCTTTGGAATGGGGAGGGGTTGCAACAGCCCCGCTGGAGCGATTCGTTCTGCTAAAATGAGGGCAAGACACTCCTTTTCATATGCCGATAGACCAAGGTTGCGTGGCACCAAGGTCTTGCTCAAGTAAGCTAACGGGTGGATGTCCTGCATTGGGACTGCACCGATGCCCCTAGCACTTGCGTCAGTTTCTACGACAAACTTCTTGTTGAAATTAGGTAAGGCGAGCACGGTTGCCTGGATGAGCGTCTGCTTCAACTCTGCAAATGTTGTTTCTGCTAGCGGTGTCCAAATAAAGAGGGTGCCATTCTTCAACATGTCTGTCAGAGGACGGGATATGACGCTGAAGTTTCTGACGAACTTATGATAGTATCCCGCAAGCCCCAAGAAGCCTTGTAGCTCGCGAGCTGACTCTGGTCGCGGCCAGTCCCGGATTGTTGCAATCTTGCTCTCATCAGTGGTCACACCTTGCTTGCTTATGGTGTGCCCCAAGTAATCGATCTTGCGTTGTGCAAAGGAGCATTTGGACATTTTGACCTTCAAACCATGTTGTGCCAAAATACCCAACACTTGCCGCAGCAGTTCCACGTGTTCCTCTAGGGTTGCTGAGTGGGTGAGGATGTCGTCCATAAAAACGAGCACCCCATGCCTGAGAAAAGGGCTCAGCACTGTGTTCATTCCTCCTTGGAATGTTGCTGGCCCTCCGGTCACACCATACAACAACACCCAAAACTGAAAGTGCCCTTGGTGGGTTGTAAAGGTTGTTTTCGGTTCATCATCTTCTCTCAACCTGATTTGGTGGTAGCCCGCTCATAGATCCATCTTTGAGAACCAACACGATCCTGCAAGCTCATCGAGCAGCTCGTCAATGACTGGCAATGGATAGGTGCTCTTTAGTGTAATTGCATTCAGGTGGCGATAGTCCACGCGGAGGCGCCATGTCATATCTTTCTTTTTCACTAACAGAACATGTGAGGAGAATGGACTGGTGCTAGGCACGATTATTCCAGCTTTAAGCATTTCTTTCACCTGAAGCTCAATCTCTGTCTTTTGTTCTTGGGTATACTGATACGGTCGAATGTTGACCGGCTTGGCTCCAGGGATGATTGGGATTGCATGGTCCCAAGTGCGGTGTGGAGGTAGATCAGTAGGCTTTTCAAACACCACACTATTTTCTTGCAGCACAGCTTGTACTTCCACCGGAATGTGTTCCACCACCACATCATCCCCCACAACATGCAAACAGATGATGTGAGCCACAGCATTAGCCTCTTCCAGTGCACACAACTGAGCTGAGGAGATTGGTTGGACTTGTTGCAATTGCGTTTGCACTCCTGTCAACTGAAGTTGCTGCCCTCCATGGTTGAATATCAGTTGCTTTGCGGACCAATTGATCCACATAGGCCCACATGACTCCAGCCAGTCCATGCCCACTATCATATCATAGCACCCTAGCGCTAAATCTCTGAGATCAGTGACAAATTCATGCCCTTGTGTCTTCCATCTGCACTCTGGCACCACACCTGAACATGATAGAGTTCCCCCGTCTGCTATTTTGACTGCAACCGTGGACATGGCTTGAATTGGTAGTTGAAGTCGCGCCACTACTGTATCACTGAGAAAGCTATGAGAGCTGCCCGAATCCACGAGGATCAACATCTCTTGTCCACCTATCTGCCCCAGCAACCTGACTTTACGGGGAGTAGTTTGCCCCGTGGTGGCTCCCTTGGAGATGCACATCAGAACATCTTCATCAGAATCAGGGTCTGGCACTACTGGAACGCCCTGATCAGCTTGCAACAGTTCTAGCAGTTCTTCAACCACATGTAACTGAACTGTAGGCCCGCATTGATGCCCTTGGCCCCATCGCTCACCACATTTAAAACAGAGCCCCCGAGCACGCCTGTAGTTACCGAGGGCTGCTACCCGATCATCGCCTGTGCCTTGATCGCGGCGATCCGGAGGGTTTGCCGCATCGATTGCCCGTCGATCTTCAGCTGCAGGTGGCGGTCCTGGCAACACCTGCCGGACGGGCGGAGCACCAATTGCCAGCAAAGGCCGTTGTGCAGGTGGCCGCTGGTTAGCTGCATCTTGTCGCTTGTACTCCCTTCGCGGTAATGCCTCCATCAGCTCCTCCTGCATTGTAGCCATGGAAAAGGCGGAGTCCAAGTCTTTTGGTTGATGAAGCATAACAACAACACGAATCTCTCCCTTAAGACCATCTAGAAACTGGGTAGTAAAATACATCGGATCAAACGCTGGGTTGTGAGCTAATATGTGATGCATCAATTATTCAAATCGTGTCATGTAATCGGCCACAGTCCCTGACTGACGAAGGGTGTTAAACTGACGGAGGTGGGACTGATACTGTTCCCTACCAAATTTATGACACAAAGCCTCACAGAGTGACGCCCAAGTGAATGAAGTGCTCTGTGTCTCATGAAGTTGAAGCCATCTGGCCGCTGTGCCTGTGAAATTCAATGTGGCTACTCGAACAAAGAGATCCGGAGCCACTCCATAGACATCAAAATACTTTTCACATTTGGTCTTCCAAAACTATGGATTTTCTCCATCGAAGGATGGAAAATCCATCGTGGGCAAAGCCCAGTGAGCGTGATGCATCAATGGAACGGACGGGTTGTCCTGAGTGCCCCTCTTTTCCGCCTCTAGACCACTATCACCGCGAGGAGAAGTAGGTATGATAGATTGGGATGAATACGCACCCTTGACCGAAGGTGGCGCGAGGGTAGTGACTACCCCGTGTGCCCGACCCCCGGATTTGTCGATCTCGCCGTGGCCAGATGGCCCGTGGTGCTCAAAGTCGCCCGCCGACTCAGTCGGCGCGCCGTGCACCACTTGTTTCGCCGGTGGCTGTTGCAGATCTGCCATCGCGGGGTGGAGTGCAATCCGCCCCACTTGGGATCGGAGCTCGTCGAGTTGTTGTTGCAGGTTCGTGACCGCTAGATGCCATAGCTCGAGCGAGGTCTGCATGGCCTCGAGCCGGGCCTCATTGGCGGTGCGGCCGTTGTTGACCGCCTTGGCCAGCGCCGCCAATTGCTCCTCCATCGCTGCGGCTTGCGTAGCTTGCTTGGTGGCATAGCGCGGCTTGCGGTACGGGTTATCCAGATTGCCCGACCTCTGATACCACTTGTAACAGGCCCGATCTACCTAATTGATCAGATCTAGGAAAGGAGGACGAAGGGGCGGGTGAGATCGATGCACCCTGTTAGCTTTTTAATCTTGATCATGTATCTGCATGTTTATCTTAGTCTTGCATGTTGTAGTTGCTGTAACAGGCCCGATCTACCTAATTGATCAGATCTGGGAAAGGAGGAGGAAGGGGCAAGTGAGATCGAGGTAGGTGGAGAAGGAAGGGGATAACCAGGAGAAGAGCAGCTTCTCTCTGTCTATTCAGTTAGATACAATTCGATACCCTTGATGGTGCCAAGCCACCTACTTAACCCTGAGCTCACAGGCTCGATACGGCCCACAAGGCCACGCACCCAAGACACGGCGGCCTGCTAACAGGTCGACCCTTCTGTCGAGTCAGCAAGCGCCATGACCAGTTCCTCTTCCCGCTTGCTGGCTGGTGAGGTCGCATTGACAGTCATGATAGTTGCACGTAGTAGTATGTGTCTGCAGGCGTACGTGCGATGGGTACAAGCCGATGGTTTCATGCATGGAGGGAGTCCAAGCTGCCGCGTGAGGATGGCTTGCCGTTTGAAACGGTGATGCATGAAGGTCTGAGCCAACGACCTGCATAAGTTTGAGCTGATGGGTAGGAGAGTCTGCTTTGGTCCTGAGAAAAGGCCGGTAGTAGTGGTCAATTCTTATTAGCTGCATGTGTGCATGCGTAGTTAGTGGCCTGAGATAGTGCGTGCATGGCCTAGTTTGTTGGTGGTGTTAGTGGGCAAGTGTAGTGCCCAGGCTGTGCGTGCGTCCTCAGTACTTAAGTGTGGTAAATCATGTTTGTTTCAGTTAAGAGAAATAGAGAGAAGAAAAGGCCGGCTGTGTGATACAGCGGCACCAAACACCTGTCTCTTTTTCCTATTCCTGTGAGAGCTACGTGAGGTAGAAGGAGCGATTCAGCTCCAACACACCCCAGCTACACCCATGCAAGAAAACATAGCAAAACATTTCGTGAAAAATCTTAAACTTTGTGGCAATGATAAAGAATAAATGTTATAGATGCTTGCAAAGTTTGGTGGTCAAAAAACATCCAAGGAGCACTGTAACAAATTCACAAAGTCTGCTCAAACGGTCCACATACATTTTCTGTGATTTTGTTTTTCCGTACAGAGCTCCCCAAATGTCATTTGACCCCAAACTTTGTAAGCATTTATAACATTTGTTCATAATCATGTCCACAAAGTTTCAGATTCTTTCGAAATAATTTGTTATGTTTTCTTGCATCGTGTTGCAGGGGGTGCACCAAGCTGGGCTATAGAAAAAGCACTTGGCATAATCCCTTTGCATGGCTATCAGAAACAAGAGAGGATCCCAAGGACTCCTTCATGAAATATTGCACTACTTGTTGCCCTCTAAAGGTCCTCGTCATCCTGCTCCACGCATGACTCTACAGCTGCACGCTCCAGGGTGTCTGTGAGGTGGTTGTCAACTGTGATCCACTTCCATCAAGGCTCCAGAACGTGATCAATGCTCACATACTACTTTTTGTCGCCAAAAAGGATCACTAATAAAGGTATCTCAGTAAATGAAACACTTACGAGACGATATGTTAGAAGACATAGAAAATTCTGGCATGACATTCAATCTGCTGGTTTTATCCTTCTTCTTTTCTAATTAATTTGACTCAACTTGAGCCATTTGGATACAAACTGAAAGAGATAAAGATTGGCGTTGGACCAAGCTTCACGGCAATGCCATCCCAAAGCCACTCACTCCAAAACCCATACATTGCTGCCATGATTGATAGATCTCGTGCCATCCGACGAAACAACCATGACAGCCTACAAATAGAAATAAATAAGCGGCCAAGTTGTGTACATACATACAACAACATGGCACATTATTTGCAAGCTGCGGAATCATGCAAAAACAGGGTTCAGATGACAGAATTAACGGTGGGGAACACCAAAGACGGCGTAGTTAGTTGCGGGTCAATACAGGCCACATACCATTTTGGTGGAGACCGCCTTTAAGATGGTCGGTGGCAAGCAGAAGTTCTTCCTTGAGGTTCAGATTCTCCATGAACAAGCGATGGCGCTCTGATGTATCCTGAGTTTGTACCATTGTCCCACTGCATTTGAGGCAAGTGCTATTTTGCATAGCCGATATGATGGCTTGCCTTTCTGAATTTAGCATCTGCTTCTCTAACTGAAGATTGCTGGTCTCCCGCCTCAGCGTCTTGCCCTGATTTATTAATTTCATGTATGCTTCATTTGAGTGGTTATTATAAGAGTATGACACCATGGTCATGAGGGTAACATAGTAGTACATGGCAGAAATTGCTAATGGAGCTCAAGCTCCATGGACTCAAATTTTAAAAATTCCAAAATAATATTATTTGTTTTGAAAAAATTTAGGAAAACAATATGCACATACCTATAGATGAATACTACTTGTGTATAATGTTTTGTGGCGAAATACATTTTTAAGCGAGTTATACAAAATAACAAAACAATTTATGTCTAGAACATGTACTATTTAGTATAAAAGTACATGATTTTTTTTGTACAACTCACATCAAAATGTACTTCAATATGAAAGCTTACACACACTATATACTTGTGTGTTTATTTTCAGATATTTTTGAATCTTGTAAACTTGATTTTTTTTAAAAATCTCACTCTATGGGGCAAGAGTTCCAAAAGGCCTCGCTCATTACATTGTGAATTCAGATGACAAACAATGATACTATGTTCGCTGGAGCTTGTACTATATTTCTGCACGTCATGCATAACTGCGTGTCGTAGCTGGCCCATGTGGCGAAATCTCGTGTAATTCAACATGGAAAAGAATAGTATGTACCTTACTGGAGCTGCGTTGGCTTTGGAACCAGAACTTGACCTGTTGGGCACTCATGCCAAGCCTCTTGCTGAGGGTCGTCCGGAGTTTCTCATCTGGGTAAGGGGATTCCTGGAAGACACTATGTATGACATTAATTAAATAGATTAGTACACATCATCTTCGGTAGGTAAGAAACATTGAATAAGTATGTATTGTACGCTTCAAGTTGTTGGATTTGTTCTCTGCGGAGACGGTGATAATTGGCGCACCTTGTCTCCATCCTCTGCTCACCATGGGTCTCTCCATCGTTGTTTCCTTTGTCTGCAGCAACATCGCTGGCATTATCATTCTTTCCAGCATTGGCAGTGCTTCCAAGCATACCATACATCTCATCATCATGGTTGTTCTGGAATAGATGGTTGTGTTCAGTTGTCATGAATACGTCAAGATCATTGTGCACAACATTGTTGTATCGCGGGAACTCCCCGTCCATGTTGATCTGTTATCATGAAACAACATGTTTATTCCCATATATAGAGTCAAAGGTACCAGTGAACTAATATTTTAAGGAAAACCATGTAGTAGTGAAAAACGAAACCACATAGAAGGAAACATCATATAGAACTCTACATCTCAAAGTACATTTAGATTTTTGTGCCTACATTAGATTTTTAAATAACTTAAATTTATCCGTATGAGTTTCATAGACCGGTCTAGATGTAAACATGTAGACTTTAATTGCCCTCTAAATATATGTTGACATACTTTCCTGGTGTCACGATAGTATATTCGTGATTATCTTCCCCTGATTACTTCAATAATTTTAAAACATATATGCCCTACATAGCAATGCAAAACTATTACTTTCCCATCTCATCAGGTTCTTCTATACTTACCTGGAGAACAATGACCGATCCTTATATACATTGGGATCAACTTACAGATTCGATATAAGTGATATATTTAAATAAGGCGCACTTACGTACAATACAATAAGTTATCAACTAGCCCTACAACTTATAAAAGGGATATATTACTATGTGTGGGAAATCATATTAGCCATAAATAATAGTATTATAGGCATGATAGTACAATCAGATTTATGAATATTATCAGATTTATGTTATCTCCTATATTTTACCTTTGGAGGATTAGCCTAGATGCTAGAAAGATCCTTGGCATCTCACAAGCAAAATGGTGAAAATCTACGTTCTATGTGTATCCAGTGATTTCATCATGGATCTAACTTTTTTCAAAGAATACATGTCATGACAGATGTCACATAGTATCTGTGCGGAACTTCAGAAGCTGTGGATCCAAGGACAAAAGGAGTAAAAATGTATAACCATTACTAGATGAACGGTTTCAAGAAATACCGTCGACTTTGGTAGTCGTCTTCCTTAGAACTTCGATAGGTGAACAAGGGCACAAATCTGTTTTGTTCCTACTGATATATCAAACTCATTCAGCAAAAAATAGCCACAATGGTCAGAATTTAAAGCCGTGGGGAGCATGCGGAATTTATGTCACGACCCATAATTAATGCAATCAATAACTTGTATCCAAATATAAGAATCGGTTATCATTCTTTTTAACCATTAGGGCATGGATTATATATATATATATATATCATAATTAATACTCAGTAATCATACTTATGGAGTAAATATTGGCACATTGATAAAAATATATTATATTATTAAAACAATAGGAAATTACTGGTTCAGATTATCAAAAGAAAAGAACAACTGAGATCCATAATATTTGGTTGATCTAAATGACATGCATGGACATAAAGGGTTCTTCTGCCAAAACTACATGTAGATGTATTTTTACGGATCATTTACAAGTATATCATTTTTGGGTATGTCTCCAAAGCATATATGTGTATTCAAAAAGAGTGTGTGAGCATGATATCTTAGGTGTATGTACGTAAAAAATATCGAGTGTGGATATCTGCATGCATCGTACATAACCAAAAACTAAAAATAATATTAGGTTGATGTTTCGTATTATTTGGTCACCTTAATTTGTAAAGGGAAATTAGTCTTGGAAAATGTGACATGTTCAGATACCTTGAAAAGTAAATGATTAGAAACTACGTAAGAACGTACATAGGGTATGCCAATGGAGTGTTATATAGGCACCTAGGGTCATGTGATTCACCGGTATCTGATACCTTGAATAAATCACTAGGTATGTATATGTAGTCAAAAATTTCTAGGGTATATATGTAGACACAATTTTTCTATAGAGGGAGTTAACACGAGGTATAAGTGTTCAAAATGTTTTTGAACGAACCTAAAATAGCGTGCAAAACTATAGAGGGAACAACAAACAATTTTTTTTGTATATGCATTTTTTTGTGGGACTTGAGTATGCACTTACAAATATATATTGGTTACTGTCAAATTTGGCATATCTTTAAAAAAAATAACCTTCTTTCGCGGGGACTTGAGTATGTCACGTTCATGGCTATATGTTTTTAACAAAAAATGGGTATGCGATTTTTGGAATGTGATATATGGGTATGTTACATTTCCTTAATTTTGTAGTTTCAAATGCCTTGGATATGACATACCCACTGTATTTAAATATATTTGTGCGTATTCAATACCTTGGAAATAGAAAAAATGATGATTGATTTTAACCGACATACCAAAATCATACAATAATACGCCATACACATAACAATGCTCATGTATTCAATTTTATGTTGGCAGTTTACGGACATTCAAAGTAGCCTATAAAAGAATGCGCACATGGATGATGTAACATGCATCTTCTTTAGGAAATGAATCAATTGACAATGAGAAAATGTCGTGTGACCTTTATGGCAAGCAATAAATTGTCGTGGAGGATCTCATGCATGCATAAAAAACTTTGGAAAGTGATCTAACTAATGTGGATGGAAAGAAAAATCCTACCATTCTTGAGCAAGGTGCCTGGGCACCTAGGTGTAGGACAAATGTTTCCTACAAGTAGTGGTAGTTACCACCACTTGCTTTTGTATGTTGTATGTAGTATCTATCGAAACCAAGAGTATGTACGTGTACTATGTAGTATATAACAATGATTAGGTAGTATATATACTAATTTTTAGGTAGTATGTACCATGTTTTGAGTATGCTCTTTTTTACGTACAAATATGTATGTATTTCACAAATATAACAAAAACTATGGGCTCATATGCAATTTTTTCATGTAACTTGCTTTGAAATATCTTAGATATATTATATGAACATATTTAAAATAATAAAATAGTATATATAGTACCACATGGTAGTATATGAGATATGTGGGGTAACTACCACCAGGTGGTAGGATGGATTTTCCCTATATATATATATGTCATAATTAATACACATTAATCATATTTATGGAGTAAATATCAACACATTCATAAAAATATATAATATTATTAAAACAATAGGAAATTAGTGGTTCACATTATCAATAGAAAAGAACAACTAAGATACATAAAGGGTTCTTCTGCCAATACGACATATAGATGTTTATTTTTTGGGTCTATTCATCAACTATGAAGGCAACACAATAGAGAACACCATCAATAAATTACATCCAAATATAAGGCTCACATACCATGGATTTTGAATGTTGTGGCATGGCCTATATCACTAGTAGAAAACAAGGCTTTGGTCCAGGCTTGGCCAGCCCATTAGTCCCGGTTCAGTCACGAACCGGGACCCATGGGGGCATACGTCCCGGTTCGTGCGCCTAGGGTGCTTGTCGGGCCTCGTGGGCCATTGGTCCCGGTTCGTCTGGACCCGTTGGTCCCTGTTCCATACACGAACCGGGACAAATGGGCCTCGCTCCTGGCCCACATCCATTGGTCCTGGTTTGTGGCTGGAACCGGGACCAAAGGGGGGCCTTCTGTCCCGGTTCTAGCCACCAACTAGGACAAAAAGAAGCCTATATATACCCCCTTCCCGCTCACTGCTTTGTTCTCACGACTCTATTTTTTGGACGGCTGTGGGAGAGGTTTGTGGTGCTCTAGCTCACCTCCTATGCACATGAGGTGTTCGATGAAATGCCCGAGCCACACTACTTAAGCTTCTCCTCTCCAAGCTCGACCTCCAAGCTCCATTTTCCTCAAGATTTGTCACGTCCCATCCCCGTCTTCACTGCCGTCAATCGCCCGCGCCAATCTGATCGCCGGCACCACCATGGTGAGCCTCTTGTGCTTATCGTGTTTCTAAAAGAAAAAAATTCTTACTTGTGTTTCTAAAATGTTTCTAAAAACATTTCAATTGCTACCTTGGTTGCAATTATGATCGCATTTTCTTACTTTTATTATTGTTTGTTAGTATGTAGTGCGATGGTTTTGGTATCCGCCTCCGTCGGCCCTTGTCCTGTCTATGATTCAGATGTGGTATATATTATCTTTTATAACTATTTGGTTCATTTGTTGTTTATGACAATTATGCCGACCAACGTGACAGATTTTTTTATCTAGGAGGTATGTGAACCGGAAATTCCAACCTACCCTATTGTCGAGTGGTTAAATTTAGTTGAAGAAGAAAATAATTACTTGTAGGAAAAAATAAAAAAATTGAGGAGGAGAAGATCATATTGGAGTTGCATGTTGCGGATGTCGTCGATGATCATAAGATCAAGATTGATGCTATGCGCTTGAAGATTAGAAAGATTAGAAAATATGCCATTCATACTGATGCTTGGTATCATTATGCCGTTGGATCAACTATTACCTTGGTTGCGATTATGATCACATTTGTTGTTGCATTGAAATGTTTTACATAGTTTCAATGTATCGTTTAATTAGATGCTCTAGAGAGTTGTATGTTGTTCAATGAGAACTATGTATGTACTTTGGATTTAATGTGATGATGAACTTCTATTAATTTGGTCACTTGTGTATTCATGATGTTATGTAATGGTTTTTGACACACTTAATTATATATAATGCACGCAAATGAACCAACAATGGATGTACGGTGACGGACGCACCTCCGAGTACATTAAGGGCGTACATTAAGGGGGTGCATACGAGGATTTGAATGCATGCCCGGTATGTGGTGCATTGTGGTATAAGAGCAGACGTGATGACCCTGGTGATGTTGACGGCGAGGCCCCCAGGAAGAGGGTTCATGTGAAGGTGATGTTGTATACTCCTATAATACCAAGTTTGAAATGTATGTTCAGAAACAAAGAGCCTGGCAAGTTGATGCGATGGCACAGAGAGGATCGTAAGAAAGACGGGAAGTTGAGAGCACCCGCAGACGGGTCGCAGTGGAGAAAAATCGAGAGAAAGTACAGGGATGAGTTTGCAGGTGACCCAAGGAACGTATGGTTTGGTTTAAGCATGGATGGCATTAATTCTTTTGGGGACCAGAGCAGCAATCACAGCACCTGGCCTGTGACTCTATGTATCTAAACCCTTCCTCATTGGCTGTGCATGAAGCGGAAGTTCATTATGATGCCAGTACTCATCCAAGGCTCTAAGCAACCCGACAACGACATTGATGTGTACCTAAGGACATTAGTTGAAGAACTTTTACAGTTGTGGAATGGAAACGGTCTACGTGTGTTGGATGAGCATAGATAGGAGGAATTTGTCCTGCATGCGCTGCTATTTGTAACCATCAATGATTGGCCTCCTCTCAGTAACCTTTTAGGACAGACAAACAAGGGATACCACTCACCCATGCACTGTTTAGCTGACATCGAAAGTATATACCTACACAAATGCGGGAAGAATGTGTACCTGGGGCATCGCGATTTCTTCCGACCAACCATCAATGTCCAAAGAAAGGCAAGCATTTCAAAGGTGCGGCAGATCACCGGAGGAAGCCCAACATGCATATCGGTGCCAGTGGACTATCTATTCCGAATGACGTTGAGGGACACGCACCCACGTGGAAGAAGAAATCTATATTTTGGAACCTACCCTACTGGAAAGACCTAAAGTTACGCTCTTCAATCAACGTGATGCACGTGACGAAGAAACTTTGAGTGAACCTTCTAGGCTTCTTGGGCATGTATGGGAAGACAAAAGATACACCAGAGGCACGGGAGGACCTGCAACGTTTGCACGAAAAGAGGATGTCATCAGGTTTTGTGTTGACTTCATTCCTAGCCTTAAGAAGATTGGTCTCCCTCAATCTCTGTATGAGGGGAAACTGACTGGAAAAGGCATGCTATGAGGGGACTCAATAATATGTAGGGACAGGCATTCTTGGTCTCAAGCACACTACACAGTTCTACAGAACTATTCCTTGGTGACCCCGTATGTCGACGAACACAAGAACATTCTGTGCTCGAGACACCCGAAGCAGTGTCACGACTGGATTACATGTGAACACATTAGGACTTTCAATAGTTGGTTGGACACACGTCTTATAGGTGACAACACTATTTCCGATGAGCTGTACTCATTGTCCAGGAGACGATCTTCGACTATATTTACTTACAAAGGATACGGGCACTACTAGGGAAAACCTTATACAAAAAATCTTAGCAGCTGCGAGGTTTAGAAACAAATGCTACTTCTAATTAGCATTAGCGAGCTTCAGAAAACCGCGTTACTAATAGCCAGTAGCAGTAGCGCTCTAGGTGAAACGAGTGCTACTACTATAATTGGCACGATGTTGCCTACATGCTAGATATAGTAGTAGCACCCTTCTCCTGGATGCGCTAATGCTAAAGTACTTAGTAGCGGCGTTTTTCCTTAAAACTCACTACTGCTAAGTATCATCCCCTCTTGCAACTAATTAAGTTTAGTCCCATACTGCTAAGCGAACAAGGTGTTTACCACCTTAAATATGTCACTTCTCAAACTATCTCGAGCATTTGGTCTTCATTGAACTTTATGTGTAGGATTTGTGGCTGCAATATGATTCTTCACCTGTGCCTATACAGGTACTGTGATGATTCATGTTGACTATTTAGATTCTACACAAAAAGATCAATGATGACCAATGTATATTTTTGATGTTTTTACATGCTTAGCCTTAGCAGTAGCATTTTTTAGGACAAAACGCTACTAATATTGGGCTTAGCAGTAGCGCACTCCCTGTACCCACACTACTGCTACAGCAAAACAAAACACGCGGCCCGGCCCCCGCACACTCATCTCTCAATCGTCTCCCTCCGCCCGATGCCGGCAGCTGCTTAGCCTTAGCAGTAGCATTTTTTCAGGACAAAGCGCTACTGATATTGGGCTTAGCAGTAGCGCGCTCCATGTACCCGCGCTACTTCTATAGCAAAACAAAACACATGGCAAGGCCCCCCCGCACACTCATCTCCTAATTGTCCCCCTCCACCCGACGCTGGCAGCTGTGGTTAGGGTTTCTCCCCCGCCACCGCGCGCCACCGCCACCGCCGCCGCAGGTAATGCTCCTCCCCCTCTGGTGCTCCTCCACCCTCTTGCTGCCCACTCTGTCGCTGCCCGCGAGCTCTGGCTGGGCGCGTTTGGCCGACCGCCCTCTATCCCCTCGCCGGCCGCTTTCATCGCCCCTCTCATAGGAAAGTCACCGGCCTTCCCCTCGTGAGCACCCCCGACCGAGGTCACCATGCCATCCCCCCTTGTCGTCAGAACCCCCTGAGGGCCGCCCTACCTAGATGTAGCGAGGGCTTACGAATTTCATATGGATAACTAGATGCTTTTGTTTTTCTGTAATAAGTTATTTTTTTGCAAAATGTATGTGCCAATTTAGTTGAAATGCTTTGGTAGGTGGTACAAGTATTTAGTTTGCAAGTGCCATGTTAATCCCAATTAAAGTTGCCACTTGTTTTTTAATCAGTTATCTTAGGCAATAGGGACCAAATTAGATGAAATGTGTCTTGGTAGGTGGTACCTTGATTTGGTAGATAACTTATTACAAATCTTAGGATTATACCTTTGGTAGGGGCCAAATAGTTTTTTCGACAATAGGTGCCACGGAAATGCTTTCGTAGGTGATACCTTGGCATCTTATATGTTACTAGATGTTAGGATTATAATAGTCTAACAAATTTCTTCTCGCGAAAGAATCTCTTCATCTAGAGATATTCTAGAAGGTGTTAGTAAGATAATTGAGAACTTGTTGGCTAATTTGGCATTTGCCTGCTAGTTGTTGGTTCTATTATAGAAGGTGTTAGTAGGTAAATTGAGAGCTTGTTGTTTACTTTTTGGGATCGGGTTCCAATATGAAAATATAACTGAAGAAGAACCGAAAATATCACATGCTACTGTTTTTCTTTCCTATGAAGTGGATCGTTAATCCTTTGCTCATATTTCGTTAGGAAAATGGCACCACCACCACCATGTCGATTGTGCAAGTCAACGTCCGCCAACAGCCTTGCAACTGGCAAGCTGTTCGGCATCTACTTCCAGCTGAGTTTTCATCATGCGGCAGTAAGAAATTATATGAAAGGTAACAACTATTTTATTTTTACTGTTGGCATTACTGCATTGTGTCATTTTGCTTTTTTACACAAATCGTCCCATGCAATATGAGGTTGAAATTCAACAAGCTAACAGGAGACACTATGACATTTGAGGCTCCTGGGGGCCGTAGACTATGGATGTCGAGAAAGGACACAATATGTCGCAGATTGGAGGAGATGGATGGGCCCATTTGCATGCCCACATGCATCTTACTAGTGGTGAGTTGATCAGCTTCTCCTTCAGAGCAGAAAGACCCAAGCTGGCTTTCATTTATATCAACCTGGTGGAAGATGATGAAGATTACAAAGATGATGAAGATAATGAGGACCCACTTGATGAAGATGATGAGAACCCACTTCAAGAAGCTACCGTAGCTCAAAGAATGAGGCTGTGCAACCTATGAGACATAATTCCGCCACGTGATGACTTTGTCGGGGTGCCATTCATGACCTTCCAAACAAGTACCATGGTCGATCGGCTTGATATGGTATGTTATACTTACAAATGGAAATTACCGATGATATGTTTAGTGTAGAGTCCAATGATATGTTGTGTGGAATCTAGTCGATGATATGCTTTAGTGTAGAGTTCGATCACATGCTTATTAGTGTAGAATTCAAGGAACTATTAATAGTGTAGATAATCAATATATACTTATTAGTAGAATTCATGCTTAATACAAATGTGTAGTAGTGTGTCTTTTGATAGTGTAGAAATCTATACTTAATAGAAATATATTTGCAAAAGTATGTGTGAGGCTATTTATTAATTGATATTTTTTCTTATTCGGAAATTGCCAAAGAGCCTATCTCTGAGTTGTGGTTTTGAGCGTGATGAAGAAGGCTCAGCTAGACTACGCCTTACCGTAAGGGGCAACGTCACCACCTGTACTTACCGCAGGGACACGGACGGTCGCACACACTTAAACTCGGTTGGGTGGAAGAGATTCCTCATTGGCAAGAATCTTCGTGTTGGACACGCCATCCTAATTACTATCAGGAACACCCACCGCCTAGGCTTGCGGATGATGATCATCGTCGATATCATCTAGAACTACATATGATGATCGTCGTCGATATCATCTAGAACTACATATGATGATCGTCGTCGATATCATCTAGAACTACATATGATGATCGTCGTCGATATCATCTAGAACTACATATGATGATCGTCGTCGATATCATCTAGAACTACATATGATGATCATCGTCGATATCACCTTGTACTGCTTGAGGATGCATGTTGACTATATATGAAATTGTTATCTAATACTCCCTCCGTTCCAAATTACCCGTCGTGGTTTTAGTACAAATTTGAACTAAAACCACGACGAGTAATTTGGCAGAGGGAATACTATCTAATACCTATAATACTTTATGAAATTGATATCTAGTAGTACCCAGTATCTGGAAATTGTAGTTTATTGAAACTGAAATGCGGTAGGAAGCGGGGGGAAATGATGAAAGATATAGTAGTAGCACGGGGCTAGGAAAGCGCTACATCTAACTAATAGTAGCACGTTCTGGAAAAGCGTTGCTGTTATAGTCAGTATTAGTAGCGCAGCTACAGACCGTGCTACTACTAATAGTTAACTGTAGCGCCATAGTAGTAGCACGGCTACCCGCACTGCTGATAGCCTCAAAACCCATGCTTCTATTAGGGTTTTCCCTAGTAGTGGAGATAAATGGGAATACATTTTACACGATCACCCAAAATCAAAAGAGCACCAACCAAAACAGTGGTGCCGCTTTGATGCAGCAACCAAGGGGAGAAAGGACACATATTATGGTTACATAGTGGACATATGGGAACTTGACTACGGACATGATTTTAAGGTCCGTTTGTTTAAGTGCAAATGGTTCAATCTGTCAGGAGGTGGGGTACAGGTAGACCCACAATACGGAATGACAACAGTTGATCTGAACAATCTTGGGTACACAAACGAACCATTCTTCCTAGCCAATGATGTGGCGCAGGTTTTCTATGTGAAGGACATGTCTACCAAACTAAGAAAAAGAGAAGATAAGGAAGCGAATACATCATACGATGAGCCAAAGAGCCACATAGTTCTTTCAGGAAAAAGAGACATCTCGGGACTGGAGGGCAAGACAAACATGTCTGACGATTATGAAAAGTTTCATGAAATTCCACCCTTCAATGTCAAGGCTGACCCAAGCACCCAGTTAAGCGATGAAGAACATCCATGGTTGCGGCACAATAAGCAAAGGACACAAGCGAAGAAAAAGTGAAGACTTTCTCTCTACAACTATTATGATGATGCCTTTGATCTAGAATATCACAGCAGTTACATGTGAAGAAATGAAATGCCTTTTGTAACAGACGAGCTTCCGTATGAAACCCTGATACTTCGCAAGAGATTGTCCGTTTTGTACGCGAAGTGCATCCAGTTTTTGCCGTAACCCTGTCAACTTTTTAGCACATGCTATGTGGGTGAAATGATGATACCATGCCAACATTCAACCTTTTCAGACTTCATTTTTAGTGCTATTCAATTTCAGGGTCATTTAGCTAAAAAATCAATAAATGCATGAAAAATAACAAATGAAGTCAGAAAGGGTTGAAAATTGATGATGTGACTTTGAATGGTGCATTTTGAACACACAAAAAGTATGAAGTTCAAATAAGTTCAAAAAATGAAATTCCTTTGTAACAGATGAGTTTTCGTTCAAAACCCTAATACTTCGAAAGAGATTGCCCATTTTGTACACGAAGTGCATCCAGTTTTTGCTGTAACCCTCTCAACTTTTTAGCACATGCTATTAGGGTGAAATGATGATATCATGCCAACTTTCAATCTCTTCAGAGTTCATTTGAAGTGTTTTTCAACTTCAGGGTCATATAGCTAAAAAATCAGTAAATGCACGAAAAATAACAAATGAAGTCAAAAAGGGTTGAAAATTGATGATGTGGCTGTGAATGTTGCATTTTGAACACACAAAAAGTACGGAGTTCAAATAACACTAGTACAAAATAGAGCTTTATTACCGGTTCGTAAGGGCCTTAAGTGTCGGTTCTGTAACCGGCACTAAGGGGTGGAGACTAAAGGCCCCTCCCCCTTAGTACCGGTTCGGCAAGTGGCGTAATCTCTTGTTGTGGTATGGGGGACCTTTAGTACCGATTGGTAACACCAACCGGTACTAAAGATTTTTTTTAAAATTTTGGAAATAAAATTTGATTTTTTTTTATTTTCAATTTTCTGAATTATTTGATGATTTAGTCTCTAATCACCCTCTTACCTGCTCAAGTATGGATCACTGATTCCAAATAGTCTAACTTTCCGGCCGGTCACCCATCCTCTCACTACCCCAGCTTGAGCATGCTTAACTTCGGAGTTCTATTCCCCCTACTTTCCAAGTGTGCACTTGTTGTTTTCCTGACAAATGTAAGCTGTCAATCCCATTAACCCTCAGGAGTTTAGCTTGAGCATTAGGTCACACGTTTCACCGTTTGAATTTGAAACTATTATTCTAAAAAATAGTAATTATTTAGTAACACTAATATTTCTAGAATAAGTAGTTTGACCAGATTTGACCAAAATTCAAAAAACTGAAATAATTATTTAGTAACACTAATATTCTTGAATAATTATTTAGTAACATTAATATTTCTTGAATAAGTAGTTTGACCACAGTTTGAACTAAATTCAAAAAACTGAAATTTGAGCACATCTTTTTTCCTTTTAGAATTTGAGGATTCTAAAAATTTGCAAATAGGCCGTAGTTTTTATCATTCGACCAGATGAATTTAACATAACTACATCTCGAAATTAACCAAATTTTTGTGACCTAACAACAAAAAGAATCACTCTAAAACTGCAATAAAAAGCAAAAAAAAAGCAAAAAAGAAAACCAAAAACAGAAGAAAAAATACAACTTACTAGGCCACCGCGGCCTGAATACGACTAGAACACTACTAGGGAAGCCCTTATACACAGAATCTTAGCAGCAGCGTTGTTTAAAAACAAACGCTACTCCTAATTATCAGTAGAGAGCTTTAGGAAACCGCACTACTAATAGCCAGTAGCAGCGGCGGTCTAGGTGAAACAAGCGCTACTACTATAATTGCCATGGCGTTGCCTCCAGGCTAGATATAATTGCCACGACGTTGCCTCTAGTCTACTACACAACCTTCTTCTTGTAGACGTTGTTGGGCCTCCAAGTGCAGAGGTTTGTAGGACAGTAGCAAATTTCCCTCGAGTGGATGACCTAAGGTTTATCAATCCGTAGGAGGCATAGGATGAAGATGGTCTCTCTCAAGCAACCCTACCACCAAATAACAAAGAGTCTCTTGTGTCCTCAACACACCCAATACAATGGTAAATTGTATAGGTGCACTAGTTCGGCGAAGAGATGGTGATACAAGTGCAATATGGATGGTAGATAATAGTTTTTGTAATCTGAAAATATTAAAACAGCAAGGTAACTAATGATAAAAGTGAGCATAAACAGTATTGCAATGATAGGAAACAAGGCCTAGGGTTCATACTTTCACTAGTGCAAATTCTCTCAACAATAATAGCATAATTGGATCACATAACTATCCCTCAACATGCAACAAAGAGTCACTCCAAAGTCACTAATAGCGGAGAACAAACGAAGAGATTATGGTAGGGTACGAAACCACCTGAAAGTTATTCTTTCCAATCAATCCATTGGGCTATTCCTATAAGTGTCACAAACAGCCCTAGAGTTCATACTAGAATAACACCTTCACACACAAATCAATCAAAACCCTAATGTCACCTAGATACTCCAATGTCACCTCAAGTATCCATGGGTATGATTATACGATATGCATTACACAATCTCAGATTCATCTATTCAACCAACACATAGAACCTCAAGGAGTGCCCCAAAGTTTCTACCGGAGAATCACGACGAAAACGTGTGCCAACACCTATGCATAGGTTCATGGGCGGAACCCGCAAGTTGATCACCATAGATACGCACGGCAAGACATACATCAAGTGTTCTCAAATCTTTAAAGACTCAATCCGATAAGACTACTTCAAGGGGAATACTTAATCCATTACAAGTGAGTAGAGGGGGAGAAGAAACATAAGATCCAACTATAATAGCAGAGCTCGCGATACATCAAGATCGTATCACCTCAAGAACACGAGAGAGAGAGAGAGAGAGAGAGAGAGATCAAACACATTGCAACTGGTACAGACCCTCGTCCCCGAGGGAGAACTACTCCCTCCTCGTCATGGAGAGCACCGGGATGATGAAGATGGCCACCGGAGAGCGATTGCCGCCTCCGGCAGGGTGCCGGAACAGGTCTACATTGGTTTTCTACCTCTTGAGCACTGCGTTGGATTTCCCTGAAGAGGAGAGGATGATGCAGCAATGTAGCGTAAGTATTTCCCTCAGTTTTTGAGAACCAAGGTATCAATCCAGTACGAGGCTACGCACAAGTCCCTTGTACCTACACAAAAACAATAGCTCAACGCAACCAACGTGCTTAGGGGTGAACAAAGGTATCAATCCAGTATGATGAGAAAGAAATCCGGGGGCCATAGGTTTCACTAGTGGCTTCTCTCAAGAGCATAAGTATTCTACGGTGGGTGAACAAATTACTGTTGAGCAATTGACAGAATTGAGCATAGTTATGAGAATATCTAGGTATGATCATGTATATAGGCATCACATCCGAGACAAGTAGACCGACTCCTGCCTGCATCTACTACTATTACTCCACTCATCGACCGCTATCCAGCATGCATCTAGAGTATTAAGTTAAAAAACAGAGAAACGCCTTAAGCAAGATGACATGATGTAGAGGGATAGTTTCATGCAATATGATAAAAACCCCATCTTGTTATCCTCGATGGCAACGATACAATATGTGGCTTGCTGCCCCTTCTGTCAATGTGGAAGGACACCGCAAGATCGAACCCAAAGCTATGCACTTCTCCCACGGCAAGAACAAACCAATCTAGTAGGCCAAACCAAACTCATAATTCGAAGAGACTTGCAAAGATAAACAATCATACATAAAAGAATTCAGAGAAGATTCAAATATTATTCATAGATAGCCTTGATCATAAACCCACAATTCATCGGTCTCAACAAACACACTCCAAAAAGAAGATTACATCGAATAGATCTCCACAGGAGAGGGGGAGAACATTGTATTGAGATCCAAAAAGAGAGAAGAAGCCATCTAGCTACTAACTATGGACTCGTAGGTCTGAAATAAACTACTCACACTTCATCGCAAGGGCTTGGATGATGATGTAGAAGCCCTCTGTGATCGATGCCCCCTCCGGCGGAGCTCCGGAACAGGCCCCAAGATAGGATCCCGTGGATACAGAAAGTTGCGGTGGTGGAATTAGGTTTTTGGCTCCGTATTTGATCGTTTGGGGGTACGTGGATATATATAGGAGGAAGAAGTACGTCGGGGGAGCAACAGGGGGCCCACGAGGGTGGGGGGCACGCCTGGTTGGGTAGGGCACGCCCCCCTACCTCGTGGCCTCCTGTTACGTGCCTTGACATAGGGTCCAAGTCTTCTGAGTTGTATTCGGTGAGAAAATCACGTTCCTGAAGGTTTCATTCCGTCTGGACTCTGTTTGATATTCCTTTTCTTCGAAACCCTAAAACAGGCAAAAGACATCAATTCTTGGCTGGGCCTCCGGTTAATAGGTTAGTACCAAAAATAAAATAAAAGTCGATAATAAAGCCCAATAATGTCCAAAAAGTAGATAATATAGCATGGAGCAATCAAAAATTATAGACACGTTGGAGACGTATCAAGCATCCCCAAGCTTAATTCCTGCTCATCCTCGAGTAGGTAAATGATAAAAATAGAATTTTTTATGTGGAGTGCTACTTGGCAGAATTTCAATGTAAACTTTCTTAATTGTTGTATGAATATTCAGATTCAAAAGATTCAAGACAAAAGTTCATGTTGACATAAAAATAATAATACTTCAAGCATACTAACAAAGCAATTATGTCTTCTCAAAATAACATGGCCAAAAAAAGCTATCCCTACAAAATCATATAGTCTGGCTATGCTCTATCTTCACCACACAAAGTATTTAAATCATGCACAACCCCGATGACAAGCCAAGAAATTGTTTCATACTTTTGACATTTTCAAAACTTTTTCAATCTTCACGCAATACATGAGTGTGAGCCATTGATATAGCATTATATGTGGAATAGAATGGTGGTTGTGGGGAAGACAAAAAGAGGGGAAGATAGTCTCACATCAACAAGGCGTATCAACAAGCTATGGAGATGCCCATCAATAGATATCAATGTGAGTGAGTAGGGATTGCCATGCAACGGATGCACTAGAGCTATAAGTATATGAAAGATCAATAAAAGAAACTAAGTGGGTGTGCATCCAACTCGCTTGCTCACGAAGACCTAGGGAATTTTGAGGAAGCCCATCATTGGAATATACAAGCCAAGTTCTATAATGAAAAATTCCCACTAGTATATGAAAGTGACAGAATGAGAGACTCTCTACAATGAAGATCATGGTGCTACTTTGAAGCACAAGTGTGGTAAAAGGATAGTAACATTGTCCCTTCTCGCTTTTTCTCTCATTTTTTTTGTTTGGGCCTTCTCCTTTTTTATGGCCTCTTTTTTTCATCCAGAGTCTCATCCCGACTTGTGGGGGAATCAGAGTCTCCATCATGCTTTCCTCACTTGGGACAATGCTCTAAAAAAGATGATCATCACACTTTTTTTTTTATTTTTCTCACAACTCAACAATTACAACTCAATACTTAAAACAAAATATGACTCTATATGGATGCCTCCGGCGGTGTACCCGGATATGCAATGAATCAAGAGTGAAATGTATGAAAGAATTATGAACGGTGGCTTTGCCACAAATACAATGTCAACTACATGATCATGCTAGAAATATTACAATGATGGAGCGTGTCATAGTGAACGGAACGGCGGAAAGTTGCATGGCAATATATCTAGGAATGGCTATGGAAATGACATGATAGGTAGGTATGGTGGCTGTTTTGAGGAAGGTATTTGGTGGGTGTATGATACCGGCGAAAAGTGCGCGGTATTAGAGAGGCTAGCAATGGTGGAAGGAAGGAAAGTGCGTATGATCCATGGACTCAACATTAGTCATAAAGAACTCATATACTTATTGCAAAAATCTAGAAGTTATCAAAGCAAAGTATTACGTGCATGCTCCTAGGGGGATAGATTGGTAGGAAAAGACCATCGCTCGTCCCCGACTGCCACTCATAAGGAAGACAATCAATAAATAAATCATGCTCCGACTTCATCACATAACGGTTCATCATACATGCATGCTCTACGGGAATCACAAACTTTAACACAAGCATTTCTGAAATTCACAACTACTCAACTAGCATGACTCTAATATCACCATCCTCATATCTCAGAACACTTATCAAGCATCAATTTCTTCTTAGTATTCAACGCACTCAAAAGAAAGTTTTACAAATCTTGAATACCAAGCATATTATTATTAAGCAAATTACCATGCTATTAAGACTCTCAAAGTAATCTAAGTGAAGCATGAGAGATCAATAGTTTCTATAAAACATATCCACCACGGTGCTCTAAAAAATATAAGTGAAGCACTAGAGCAAAATTATATAACTCAAAACATATAAGTGAAGCACTGGAGTAAAACTATAGAGCTCAAAAGATATAAGTGAGGCACATAGAGTATTCTACCAAATTCCAAATTATGTATGGCTCTCTCAAAAGGTGTGTACAGCAAGGATTATTGTGGTTGAATAACAAGAAAAGACTAAAGACGCTCCAAGAAAAACACATATCATGTGGTGAATAAAAATATAGCTCCTAGTAAAGTTACAGATAGAAGTAGATGAAAGAGGGGATGCCTTCTGGGACATCCCCAAGCTTTGGATTTTAGGTGTCCTTAGATTATCTTGGGGGTTCCATGGGAATCCCCAAGCTTAGGCTCTTGCCACTCCTTGTTCCATAATCCATCAAATCTTTACCCAAAACTTGAAAACTTCACAACACAAAACTTGAAGTAGAAAACTCGTGAGCTCCGTTAGCGAAAGAAAACAAAAGACCACTTCAAGGTACTGTAATGAACTCATTATTTATTTATATTGGTGTTATACCTAATATATTCCAACTTCTCTACGGATTATAAACTATTTTACTAGCCATAGATTCATCAAAATAACCAAACAACACACGAAAAACAGAATCTGTCGAAAACAGAACAGTCTGTAGTAATCTGCAGCTAGCGCGAGATCTGGAACCCCAAAAATTCTAAAATAAATTTCTGGACGTGAGTAATTTATCTGTTAATCATCTTCAAAAAGAATTAACTAAACAGAACTCTCAACATAAAAATGACAGCCGTTCTCGTGAGCGCTAAAGTTTCTGTTTTTTACAGAAAGTTCAACAAGACTTTCCCCAAGTCTTCCCAACGGTTCTACTTGGCACAAACACTAATTAAACACAAAAACACAACCACAACAGAGGCTAAATAATTTATTTATTAGTAAACAGGAGAAAAAAGCAAGGAATAAAAATAAAATTGGGTTGCCTCCCAACAAGCGCTATCGTTTAACGCCCTTAGCTAGGCATAACAAGCAAGAATAGATCTAGGTATTGCCATCTTTGGTAGGCAATCCATAAGTGGATCTCATGATAGATTCATATGGTAATTTTATTTTATTTCTAGGGAAGTGTTCCATGCCCTTTTTTAGTGGAAATTGGAATCTAATATTCGCTTCCTTCATATCAATAATTGCACCAACCGTTCTAAGGAAAGGTCTACCGAAAATAATAGGGCAAGAAGGATTGAAATCTATATCAAGAGCGATAAAATCTACGGGCACATAATTCCTATTTGCAACAATAAGAACATCATTAATTCTTCCCGTAGGTTTCTTAATAGTGGAATCCGCAAGATGCAAGTTTAGAGAGCAATCATCAAAATTACGGAAATCTAGCAAATCACACAAAGTTTTGGGAATAGTAGAGACACTAGCACCCAAATCACACAAAGCATAAAACCCACAATCTTTAATTTTAATTTTAATAGTTGGTTCCCACTCATCATAAAGTTTTCTAGGGATAAAAACTTCCAATTCAAGTTTTTCTTCATAAGATTACATCAAGGCATCAACAATATGTTTAGTAAACGCTTTATTTTGACTATAAGCGTGAGGAGATTTTAGCACGGATTGCAACAAGTAAATACAATCAATCAAAGAGCAATTTTCATAGTTAAATTCCTTGAAATCCCTAATAGTGGGTTTAGCAACATCTAGGGTTTTAATTTCTTCAATCCCACTTTTATCAAATTTAGCATAAAATCAAAAGATTCAGAATTATTGGAACGCCTTCTATGTAGAGGTGGATTATATTCAGTCCCATCATTATCAAGATTCATATTGCAAAACAAAGATTTAGTAGGGGACACATCAATAACTTTCAGATCGTCATCATTATTTTCATAGGATCTAGAAGACACACTTTTAGAAAGGCATCTTTCTTAGCACGCATGCTAGCGGTTCTTTCTTTGCACTCATCAATGGAAATTCTCATGGCCTTGCGAGACTCATTGATATCATGCTTAGGTGGAATAGATCTAAGTTTCAAAGAATCAACATCAAGAGCAATTCTATCAACGTTCCTAGCCAAATCATCAATCTTAAGCAATTTTTCTTCAATTGTAGCATTAAAATTCTTTTGCGAAGTAATAAATTCTTTAATATTAGATTCAAAATCAGAGGGCATATTATTATAATTTCCATAAGAATTGTTGTGGAAATTACCATAATTATTAGAGGTATTACTAGGATAAGGCTTAGGGTTGAAATTTCCTCTATACGCATTGTTACCAAAAATTTCATACCAACAAAATTCACATCCATAGATTCATTATTATTCTGAATCAAAGTAGACAAGGGCACATCATTAGGATCAGAAGACACACTCTTATTAGCAAATAATTTCATAAGTTCATCCATCTTTCCACTCAAAACATTAATTTCTTCTATCGCATGCACCTTTTTAGTAGATCTTTCAGTATGCCATTGAGAATAATTAACCATAATATTATCTAGGAGTTTAGTAGCTTCTCCTAAAGTGATTTCCATAAAAGTGCCTCCCGCGGCCGAATCTAAAAGTTTTCTAGAAGCAAAATTCAATCCGGCATAAAAATTCTGAACAATCATCCACAAATTTACACCATGAGTAGGGCAATTACGTATCATTAGTTTCGTTCTCTCCCAAGCTTGTGCAACATGTTCATGATCAAGTTGCTTAAAATTCATAATATCGTGTCAAAGAGAGATGATCTTAGCGGGAGGAAAATACTTAGAGATAAAAGCATCTTTGCACTTGTTCCATGAATCAATACTATTTTTAGGCAAAGATGAGAACCAAGCTTTAGCACGATGTCTAACCGAAAAAGGAAATAGCTTCAATTTAACAATATCATTATCGACATCTTTCTTCTTTTGCATGTCACACAAATCAATGAAGCTATTAAGATGGGTAGCGGCATCTTCACTAGGAAGTCCAGAGAACGGATCTTTCATGACAAGATTCAGCAAAGCAGTATTAATTTCACAAGATTCAGCAACGGTAAGAGGAGAAATCGGAGTGCTAAGGAAATCATTATTATTGGGATTGGTGAAGTCACACAATTTAGTATTATCTTGAGCCATCGCGACAAACAAGCAAACAAAAAGCAAACATGCAAAAGAGGCAACTAGAGAAAGAGAGGGAGGATAGAGAGAGAGATGGCGAATAAAACGGCAAGGGTGAATTGGGGGGAGAGGAAAACGAGAAGCAAATGGCAAATAATGTAATGCGGGAGATAGGGATTGTGATGGGTACTTGGTATGTTGACTTTTGCGCAGGCTCCCCGGCAATGGCGCCAGAAATACTTCTTGCTACCTCTTGAGCACTGCGTTGGATTTCCCCGAAGAGGAGAGGATGATGCAGCAAAGTATCGTAAGTATTTCCCTCAGTTTTTGAGAACCAAGGTATCAATCCAGTAGGAGGCTACGCACAATTCCCTTGTACCTACACAAAAACAATAGCTCAACGCAACCAACGCGCTTAGGGGTTGTCAATCCCTTCACGGTCACTTACGAAAGTGAGATCTGATAGAGATGATAAATAATATTTTTGGTATTTTTGGTATAGAGATGCAAAGTGAAAAGTAAAAGCAAAGCAATAATAAAGTGATGGAGATTAATATGATGAGAAAGAGACCCGGGGGCCATAGGTTTCACTAGTGGCTTCTCTCCAGAGCATAAGTATTCTATGGTGGGTGAACAAATTACTGTTGAGCAATTGACAGAACTGAGCATAGTTATGAGAATATCTAGGTATGATCATGTATATAGGCATCACATCCGAGACAAGTAGACCGACTTCTGCTTGCATCTACTACTATTACTCCACTCATCGACCGCTATCGAGCATGCATCTAGAATATTAAGTTAAAAATAGAGTAACGCCTTAAGCAAGATGACATGATGTAGAGGGATAGTTTCATGCAATATGATAAAAACCCCATCTTGTTCTCCTCGATGGCAACGATACAATACGTGCCTTACTGCCCCTTCTGTCACTTGGAAAGGACACCACAAGATCGAACCCAAGGCTAAGCACTTCTCCCATGGCAAGAACAACCAATCTAGTAGGCCAAACCAAACTGATAATTCGAAGAGACTTGCAAAGATAACCAATCATACATAAAAGAATTCAAAGAAGATTCATATATTATTCATAGATAGACTTGATCATAAACCCACAATTCATCGGTCTCAGCAAACACACTCCAAAAAGAAGATTACATCGAATAGATCTCCACGAGAGAGGGGGAGAACATTGTATTGAGATCCAAAAAGAGAGAAGAAGCCATCTAGCTACTAACTATGGACCCGTAGGTCTGAAATAAACTACTCACACTTCATCGGAAGGGCTTGGATGATGATGTAGAAGCCCTCTGTGATCGATGCCCCCTCCGGCGGAGCTCCGGAACAGGCCCCAAGATGGGATCTCATGGATACAGAAAGTTGCGGCGGTGGAATTAGGTTTTTGGCTCCATATCTGATCGTTTGGGTGTACGTGGATATATATAAGAGGAAGGAGTACATCGGTGGAGCAACAGGGGGCCCACGAGGGTGGGGCGCGCCTGGTAGGGTAGGACACGCCCCCCTACCTCGTGGCCTCCTGTTACGTGCCTTAACGTAGGGTCCAAGTCTCTTGAGTTGTATTTGGTGAGAAAATCATGTTCCCGAAGGTTTCATTCTGTTTGGACTCCGTTTGATATTCCTTTTCTTCGAAACCCTAAAACAGGCAAAAAATAGCAATTCTGGGCTGGGCCTCCGGTTAATAGGTTAGTCCCAAAAATAATATAAAAGTGGATAATAAAGCCCAATAATGTCCAAAACAGTAGATAATATAGCATGGAGCAATAAAAATTTATAGATACATCGGAGACGTATCAATGTTTTTAGGTATATGGAGATATATAGGCGGAAGAAATACGTCAGCGGATCCTCGAGGGGCCCACGAGGGTGGAGGGCGCGCCCAGGGGGTGGGCGTGCCCCCCTGCCTCGTGGCTTCCTCGCTGATCCCCTGACATGCACTCCATGTCTTCTGGGCTTCTTCTGATCCAAAAATAAGTTGCATGAAGTTTCAGGTCAATTGGACTCCGTTTGATTTTCCTTTTCTGCGATATTCTAAAACAAGGAAAAAACAGAAACAGGCATTGGGCTCTAGATTAATAGGTTAGTCCCAAAAATCATATAAAATAGCATATAAATGCATATGACATCCAAGGTTGATAATATAATAGCATGGAACAATAAAAAATTATAGATACGTTGGAGACGTATCAGCATCCCCAAGCTTAATTCCTGCTCGTCCTCGAGTAGGTAAATGATAAAAACAGAATTTTTGATGTGGAATGCTCCCTAACATATTTATCCATGTAGTTCTCTTTATTGTGGCAAGAATATTCAGTTCCATAAGATTCAAGAAAAAAGTTTAATATTGACATTAAAATAATAATACTTCAAGCATACAAACTAAGAAATCATGTCTTCTCAAAATAACATGGCCACACAAAGCTATCCCTACAAAATCATATAGTCTGGCTATGCTCCATCTTCACCACACAAAGTATTTAAATCATGCACAACCCCGATGACAAGCCAAGCAATTGTTTCATACTTTTGATGTTCTCAAATTTTTCAATCTTCACGCAATACATGAGCGTGAGCCATGGACATAGCACTATAGGTGGAATAGAATGGTGGTTGTGGAGAAGACAAAAATGAGAAGATAGTCTAACATCAACTAGGCGTATCAACGGGCTATGGAGATGCCCATAAATAGATATCAATGTGAGTTAGTAGGGATTGCCATGCAACGGATGCACTAGAGCTATAAGTATATGAAAGCTCAACAAAGAAACTACTGGGTCTAGATCCAACTAGCTTGCTCACGAAGACGTAGGGCGTTTTGAGGAAGCCCATCATTGAAATATACATGCCAAGTTCTATAATGAAATATTCCCACTAGTATATGAAAGTGACAACATAAGAGACTCTCTATCATGAAGATCGTGGTGCTACTTTGAAGCACACGTGTGGTAAAAGGATAGCAGCATTGCCCCTTCTCCCTTTTTCTCTCATCATTTTTATTTATTTATTTATTTTGTCTTTTTCCCTTTTTATGTAGTCTTTTTTTCGTCCGGAGTCTCATCCCGACTTGTGGGGGAATCATAGTCTCCATCATCCTTTCCTCACTGGGACAATGCTCTAATAATGATGATCATCACACTTTTATTTTTCTTACAACTCAACAATTACAACTCGATACTTAGAACAAAATATGACTATATGAATGCCTCCGGCGGTGTACTGGGATATGCAATGAATCAAGAGTGACACGTATGAAAGAATTATGAATGGGGCCTTTGCCACAAATACGATGTCAACTACATGATCAAACTAAGCAATATGACAATGATGAAGTGTGTCATAATAAACGGAACGGTGGAAAGTTGCATGACAATATATCTCGGAATGGCTATGGAAATGCCATAATAGGTAGGTATGCACTACAGGAAACAACTAATTTACCGTCAGGAGGCGTCTTTGCCGTCTTCTTTTCGTCGGACAATGGCAAAGAAAGGGTTAGCCGTCATCAACAGACGGCAAAGAAATACTAACAGAAAATAGACTTTGCCGTCTGCAAAAAAAACACAGACGGAAAAGGGCTCACTTTGCCGTCTGCAAAAAAACACAGACGGCAAAGATCTTTGTTGTCTCTGTTTTTTATTACAGACGGCAGAGTATGCTCTTTGCCGTCTGCGTTTTATATTACAGACGGCATAGTACGCACTTTGCCCTCTGCAATATAAAACGCAGACGGCAAAGAAGAAACACATCTCGCGGATCGATCTCGTGGATCGATGAGGTGTCACGATCTGAACCAAATGTTGTATCCCAGATCTCTTTCTCGCACGCACTCACGTTCTCTCACTCCAAACCAAACGGCACGGCCTCACCCACCACACCCATGCTCTCACCCTTGAGACAAAAGTCAGAAACCACTGCACGCCCATGTGCTTCGCCCTGAGATGCCCGTGCTACCCGCAGCACTGCCGATGCATCGCCGTCGCGCGCCTCTGCCGCCTCTCGCGCACACCATCGCCCAGGCTGTCTGCCGCCCGAGCTCGCACCTCCTCCCCCGATGTTCCTCGTCCAGGCGGACTCCAGCGCCGGCGGGCACCAAGCGTCGGCCTGGCGGACGCCAGCGCCGGCGGGCACCATGCGCCGGCCAGCGGCCACCTTCGACCTCCGCCGCCAGAGAAGGGCGCATCCCCATGCGCGTGCTGCCTCGTCCCTGCCCGGAGTGCTCTTTTGTGGCCCCTCTCTCTTCTCCGGACCCCTCGCCGGACTCCGGCCCTTGCCGGACTCCGCCGCGGCCGCTCCTCGCCATTCCAGCCATGGCCTCCCCTCGCCCGACCCCGCCGCGGCCGAGCCTCCCCAGCCTCCTCCGAGCCGGACAACGCTGCGGCCGACACTCACCTAGACCCGCCGCAGCCATCTCTCGCCAGACCCGGACGTGGCTGCACCTCGACGGATCCCACCACACCTGAGCCACCCCTCGCTGGACCTGGACGTGGCTGCACCTCGACGGACCCCGCCGCACCTGAGCCACCCCTCACCGGAACCCGCCGCACCTGAGCCTCCCCAACATCCTCCTCTCTGCCCGACCACCATAGTTCCCCCAGCAGTGGCAGCGATTGCCGGAGTTGGCTACTCCGGCGACCACCGAAGCAGCAGCTGCCATCCTCTCTACTTCTTTTCTTCCCCAGCTCACCGGAGTAGCAGCGGCCGCCTCTGAACGCTTTGACTGACGTTATTTTTTTTAATAAAAAACAATCTTTGCCGTCTGTAGCTTAGTATGGATGATGGCAAAGAAAACTTTTTGACTGACAGCAAAGACCGTATGATTTGCTGTCTGTTATTTATAAGGTTAACGGCGAAGCAGATTTGGCTGACGGCGAAGTCTTTGCCGTCTTCCCGATGAAAAGCTGACGGCAAAGTATTCTTTGCCGACTTGTCTTTGCCGTCTGAGTTTCCCGCCTGCTTCCTGACAGCAAAATCTTTGCCTTCTGGATTTAGGTCTTGGCCGTCTGTGATCCACAGACGGCAAATTACATGTTTCCTGTAGTGATGGTGGCTGTTTTGAGGAAGGTATATGGTGGGTTTAAGGTACCGGTAAAAGTTGCGCGGTACTAGAGAGGCTAGCAATGGTGGAAGGGTGAGAGTGCGTATAATCCATGGACTCAACATTAGTCATAAAGAACTCACATACTTATTGCAAAAATCTATTAGTTATCGAAACAAAGTACTACGCGCATGCTCCTAGGGGGGTAGATTGGTAGGAAAAGACCATCGCTCGTCCCCGACCGCCACTCATAAGGAAGACAATCAAAAAATAAATCATGCTCTGACGTCATCACATAACGGTTCACCATACGTGCATGCTACGGGAATCACAAACTTTAACACAAGTATCTCTCAAATTCACAATTACTCAATTAGCATGACTCTAATATCACCATCTCCATATCTCAAAACAATTATCAAGTATCGAACTTCTCTTAGTATTCAATGCACTTCATATGAAAGTTTTTATTATATCCCTCTTGGATGCCCATCATATTAGGAGTAAATTCATAACCAAAGCAAATTACCATGCTGTTCTAAAGACTCTCAAAATAATATAAGTCAATCATGAGAGTTCATCTATTTCTATAAAATGAAACGACCACTCTGCTCTAAAAAGATATAAGTGAAGCGCTAGACAACAACAAACTACTCCGAAAGATATAAGTGAAGATCAATGAGTAGTTGAATAATTATGCAACTATGTGAAGACTCTCTAACATTTAATAATTTTAGATCTTGGTATTTCATTAAAACAGCAAGCAAAACTAAAGAAAATAAAATGACGCTCCAAGCAAAACAAATATCATGTGGTAAATAAAAATATAGCTCCAAGTAAAGTTACCAATGAACGAAGACGAAAGAGGGGATGCCTTCCGGGGCATCCCCAAGCTTAGGCTCTTGGTTTTCCTTGAATATTACCTTGGGGTGCCTTGGGAATCCCCAAGCTTAGGCTCTTGCCACTCCTTATTCCATAGTCTATCAAATCTTTACCCAAAACTTGAAAACTTCACAACACAAAACTTAAAAGAAAACTCGTAAGCTCCGTTAGCGAAAGAAAACAAAACACCAGTACAAGGTACTATAATGAACTCATTATTTATTTATATTGGTCTTAAATCTACTGTATTCCAACTTCTGTATGGTTTATAAACTCTTTTACTAGCCATAGATTCATCAAAATAAGTAAACAACACATGAAAAACAGAATCTGTCAAAAACAGAACAGTCTGTAGTAATCTGAATCAAACGTATACTTTTGGAACTCATAAAATTCGTAAATAAATGGATGGACGTGAGGAATTTATATATTAATCATCTGCAAAAAAATTTAACTAAATAGCACTCTCCAAATAAAAATGGCAGCAATTCTCGTGAGCGCTAAAGTTTCTGTTTTTTACAGCATGATCAACAAGACTTTGCCCAAGTCTTCCCAACGGTTCTACTTGGCACAAACACTAATAAAAACATAAAAACTCAATCATAACAGAGGATAGATAAACTATTTATTACTAAACAGTAGGAAAAAGCAAGGAACCAAAAATAAAATTGGGTTGTCTCCTAACAAGCGCTATCTTTTAAGGCTCCTAGCTAGGCATGATGATTTCAACGATGCTCACATAAAAGATAAGAATTGAAACATAAAGATAGCATCATGAAGAATATGACTAGCACATTGTAACGCCCTTGATGCGGCTATATCTCCCACGTGTCGAGGCACGACTTAGAGGCATAACCGCATTGAAAGCAATGTCGCAAGTCGGGAAATCATCACACATCCCATGTACATAAATAAGATAAAGGGGAGGAACATAGTTGGCTTACACTCGCCACGTCACATCAAAGTACATAAATAACATCCATCATACAAATCACTCATGGCCCGACTACGGCGCCAAAATAGAAAAGACCCCCAACATGCGACAAGGCCCTGAATCTAACCCCGATTGGGCACCACTACTGATCATCAGGAAAAGACACATAGTAACGCTGAGAGTCCTCGTCGTACTCCCACTTGAGCTCGAGCGCGCCATCTGGAGCTGTATCATCTGTCCCTGCATCTGGTGTAATAGTAATCTGTGAGCCACAGGGACTCAGCAATCTCGCACCCTCGCGATCAAGACTATTTAAGCTTAATCGGTAGGAAAGGGGTAATGTATAAGTGGAGCTGCAGCAAGCGACTAGCATATATGGTGGCTATCTTATTCGCACAAGAGAGCGAGAAGAGGAGGCAAAGCACGAGCGGAAAATTAGAGAGCAACCTGCGCAAGCATAACTCCAACACCGTGTCTGCTTCCCGGACTCCGCCGAGAAGAGGCCATCACGGCAACACACTCAGTTGATTCATTTTAATTAATTAAGGTTCAAGTTATCTACAACCGGACATTAACAAATTCCCATCTGCCCATAACCGCGGGCAGGGATTTCGAAAGATCAATCCCTGCAGGGGGGGTCCCAACTTAGCCCATAACAAGCTCTCACGGTCAACGAAGGAATAGACCTCCACCCAAGACACACCGATCAGACTCGGTATCTCGGTACAACAAGACGATTCGATAGGTTAAAACAAGACCAGCAACACCGCCCGAATGTGCCGACAAATCCCGATAGGAGCTGCACATATCTCGTTCTTAGGGCACACTCAGATGAGCTCTCCATACAACGAAAACCAAACTCGAGTTTCCCCGAGGGGGCGCTGCACAGGACTCTAGTTTGGACCAACACTCAGAGGAGCACTGGCCCGTGGGGGGCTAAAATAAAGATGACCGTCGGGCTCCGGAAACCCAATGTTGGGCATTGCTGGAAAAGCTTTAATCAAGGCGAACTATCAAGGGGTTCCCATTATAGCCCAACCGCGTAAGGGACGCAACAATCCGGGAACATAACACCGATATGACGGAAACTAGGGCGGCAAGAGTGGAACAAAACACTAGGCGAGAGGCCGAGCCTTCCACCCTTTACCAAGTATATAGATGCATTAAGATAACATGGCAATATAATGATATCCCAACAAGTAAATAAATGTTCCAACAAGGAACGTCTCCAATCTTCACCTGCAACTAGCAACGCTATAAGAAGGGGGCTCAGCAAAGCGGTAACATAGCCAATCAACGGTTTGCTAGGACAAAGGTGGGTTAGAGGCTCAATCATGGAAATTGGGAGGCTGACAAGCAAGTGTTAGGCATCGTAGCAATGGCAAAGCAAAAGAGCGAGCAAACTAGCATAACAAAGATAGTAGTGATTTCGAGGGTATGATCATCTTGCCTGCACAGTTGTCAGAGTTGACTGGATCCTCACAAGCAAACTCAACGGGCTCCTCGTTAGCGAACTCGTCTCCCGGCTCTACCCAACAACACAAACAAGCAACAAGGATACAATCAACCACGTGCAAGGACAACCAATAATATGCAAAGATGGTATGCTATGCGGGATGCGATGCGGGATGCAAAATGCAAGACGTGACAGGAAATGCATGACCCTGGCCTCAACTTGGAAAACCAAGTGTGCCACTGGATAGAGGGGATGAAATCACCTGAAAACGATATAAAGATCATAGGAATCGGAGCTATGGTTTGCCGCATCGAGGGCGTTACAAGTTGGTATCAGAGCCGACCCTCGCGGTTACACGGATGGTTGCGGACAGGTGTGTGGTCATGTTGTTCATGACGTTTGTGACCCGTCGTGGCACCCGACATGGCACATGTACCGGACTGGAAGCACAAACGTTTGTGCCAAGAGGGAATGTTCCTGTGGCCCGACGAGGACGTCGGTTCCTCTGAGTGGGGGTGTATGTGAAAGCCTGGCTTATTAGGGATGACAGACTGCTCATATCAATAAGGAATTCCTTCTTTTCCGGGAGCCCATTCGGACAGAACTCCAAAGTTAAGCGTGCCTAGTTTGGAGTAGTGTCAGGATGGGTGACCGACCGGGAAGTTGCTCCCGGGTGCGCATGAGTGAGGACAAAGTGCGCAGAAAAGACTAGTATTGATCTGTGGGGCCAGTCTAGATCCCGGCAGGAGTAACGACCACCGGCGGGTGTGTCCGGGGCGTTACACACATTTAAGTCTAACTCACTTCCTATGCATTGGGATTTTGTGGGCAAACAACTTGTGAGAACAAGAATCAACTTGCATAGGAAGGTAAAACAAGCATAACTTCAAAACTTTAAGCACATAGAGAGGAAAGTTAATATTATTGCAATTCTTACAAGCATATGTTCCTCCCTCATAATAATTTTCAGTAGCATCATAAATGAATTCAAAAATATAACCAGCACCTAAAGCATTATTTTCATGATCTACAAGCATAGAATTTTTATTACTCTCCACATAAGCAAAATTCTTCTCCTGAATAATAGTGGGAGTATCATAAGAGACTTGAATACTATAAATTGTTTCCACTTTAAAAGAGTAATGTTCAGAAAAAGGGTAATCATAATCATGACAAGTTTTATAAATATAATCATCACTACTTTTTATAGCATATGTATCATCACAATAATTATCATAAGTAGGAGGCATGCTATCATGATTATAAATTTGCATATCAAAACTTGGGAGACTAGAAATATCATCTTCATTAAGCGTAGCATCCCCAAGCTTGGGACAAACATTAATTGCAACAAATATATTCTCAAAGACATCATCTTCATCAAACATAGCATCCCCAAGCTTGGGCCTTTTCATATCATAAGCATAATCACTCTCATCATTAATAGTATAGATAGCACCAATTGTATAGCAATTATCATATTGTTCCAAGCAAGTGCCAAAAAGATTTTCAAGATCATAAGAAGTATCATTATCTTCCACAATTATTCTTTTATGAGGAACAATAGTAATAGGAGCAACATTATTTCGGAGATATATCTTTTTAACTCTCTTCCTTTTTCTTTTCTTCTTATTCACCACATCATGTGTGGGTTCAATCCTCTTTTTGGAGCTCCTTATTAATGAGATTGGTTGAATAGGAGGCTCCTCCTCGTTACCTGATTCATCATAAGAAATAATAGGAGGATATTGGGATGTCTCTTCACTTTCATTAGTATTCTCTTCATCTTCTATTTGTTTTCTTTTCTTTATGTAATTGGCAATATAAGGATTTTCAATACAATTCATCGCACAATACATATAAATTTCCTCTAGATCAAAATGAAGAACTCTATCAAGGGAAAATTTTGGAATATCCTTAGTTATACGTTTCATTTCTTCATAACTGCAGAGCAAACTAAGTTCATTATGATGTGCAGGATAAATCAAATCATTACAATTTTTAGACACGATGCGATCATGAAATAATTTGAATTGGGTACTAAAATGATCACGTTCATTACAAAGCTCACAAGTATCTAGCCTTTCTTGAAACAATTTAGTTTCTAAGTACTTATGCCTCCTGCAATATCTATCTTCCCTATTTGGTGTGTACTTGCAAACCCAATGCACTCCACAAAAATTGTCATGTTTATAGGAGACATTTTCATCATAACTAGTGCAATGATCATAAGTACTATGGATATTCAAGGAGTTCATACTAACAACATTGCAATCATGCTCATCATTCAAAGATTTAGTGCCAAACATTTTAATGCATTCTTCTTCTAGCATTTGAGCACAATTTTCCTTTCCATCATACTCACGAAAGATATTAAAAAGATGAAGCGTATGAGGCAAACTTAATTCCATATTTTTTTAATTTTCTTTTATAAAGTAAACTAGTGATAAAACAAGAAACTAAAAGACTCGATTGCAAGATCTAAAGATATACCTTCAAGCACTCACCTCCCCGGCAATGACACGAGAAAAGAGCTTGATGTCTACTACACAACCTTCTTGTACACGTTGTTGGGCCTCCAAGTGCAGAGGTTTGTAGGACAGTAGCAAATTTCCCTGAAGTGGATGACCTAAGGTTTATCGATCCGTAGGAGGCATAGGATGAAGATGGTCTCTCTCAAGCAACCCAGCAACCAAATAAAAAAGAGTCTCTTTTGTCCCCAACACACCCAATACAATGGTAAATTGTATAGGTGCACTAGTTTGGCGAAGAGATGGTGATACAAGTGCAATATGGATGGTAGATAATAGTTTTTGTAATCCGAAAATATAAAAACAACAAAGTAACTGATGATAAACGTGAGCATAAACGGTATTGCAATGATAGGAAACAAGGCCTAGGGTTCATACTTTCACTGGTGCAAGTTCTCTCAAAAATAATAGCATAATTGGATCACATAACTATCCCTCAACATGCAACAAAGAGTCACTCCAAAGTCATTAATAGCGAAGAACAAACAAAGAGATTATGGTAGGGTACAAAACTACCTCAAAGTTATTCTTTCCAATCAATCAGTTGGGATATTCCTATAAGTGTCACAAACAGCCCTAGAGTTCGTACTAGAATAACACCTTAAGACACAAATCAATCAAAACCCTAATGTCACCTAGATACTCCAATGTCACCTCAAGTATCCGTGGGTATGATTATACGATATACATCACACAATCACAACTAGGAAAAGGGCTATAGATGGAATTGACACTAATGGCGCACCAGACATGTGGTGCGCCATTACTATATACTAATGGTGCACCATCTGTTGGTGCGCCATTAGTGTGGAAGACACTAATGGCGCACCAGGCACACGGTGCGCCACTAGTAACAAAATGTTTTTTTTATTTTTTCAAACATACTAATGGCTCATCCGGGCAGAGTGCGCCATTAGTAGTTAGAACTACTAATGGCGCACCAGCCATAGAGTGCACCACTACTATATTTTTTTTACTTTTTTGCAAAACTACTAATGGCGCACCGTTGCATAGTGCGCCATTACTAGTTTAAACTAGTAATGGCGCACTGTGCCACGGTGCGCCATTAGTATAAAAATTATTTTTTTTACTTTTTTGCAAAACTACAAATGGCGCATGTCTGTGTGGTGCGCCATTAGTATGTTGGGTTACTAATGGCTCATGTCTCTGTGGTGCGCCATTAGTAACCTAGGACCAGCTAGATATTTTTGGACAGCCACACCTACACACTCACTTACCCCACTTCATTCCCCCCACCTCCTTATCTAAGCTTGTCGGCTGCCTCCTCCTCCTCACCTCATTTGCACCATAGATTCATCAAAATTAAGTGTTGAAATTACCTTTTTTTGATAGGTAAGTCAGGGGAAAGCTATCTTCATCTTGTAGATCTACTTTTTTTTCTCCCTTGCTCGCTCCAACAACGTGCCCATGCACTTTTTGTGGCCTAGCTAGATCTATGTATGTTTGTGGTGTTGCATATGTTTGTGGTGTTGCATATATGTTTGTGTTTGCAGGTGCCGGTATTTGAAATGCGATAGTTGCCAATATTTTGCCGGTATGTTGATTCATTTCCGTTTCGGCAAGAATTTTGGCACTATGCATTCTTTTTGGTCCTATTTTTAGGGAAAGTCATGCCAAATTTTGCTTGGTTCTAAAATATCGTTTTGCTCTACCCGTAGGCGACCATGGTCCGCACGATGACCGAAGGCATCGTGAATAGGTTTTTGAGCTCCGCGAAGGCCGAGATGCTTCAAAAGAACGAGACGGAGATAAGATGTCCATGTCGAAGATGCAAGCTGAAGAGCCTTATTGCGGACCCGGATTCCGGGCAGGTGTGTGGTTTCATGGATGTCTATCGGTGGCAAGGTGATGAAGATGACTATGAAGTCGTCCATGGGGGCTGGGCAAGAAATGAGGAAGGGCAGCAAGACAACCACCGCGGCTCGGGCGGGCGAGAAGACGAAGAATCTCCAGGACATGATCACAACGGTGATGCTGTACACAGTCATCATGTAAAAGATGCCGGACATGATGATGAGGAAGATGCCGGAGCAGACGAAGGGCATGATCATGAAGATTTAGATGCTGGAGGAGCAGACGACGATGGACCATCGATGGGCTGGGTGCAGGACCCTCATATTGAAGAGTTGCTTCTCAAGAAGACGGATGACGCAAGAGCTGCCGCCCGAGAGAAAGCCAAGCTGGATCAACTGGAGATAGACGCGGTTACTCCATTGTATGAAGGATGAAGACCCGAGGATACCCGCGTGAAAGTAACGCTCATGGCTTTGGAGATGAAGGTAAAACACAAAATGACCGACGCATGCTTCAACAAGAACATGTCATTCTGGCATGAACGTCTTCCCAAGGGGAACAAGTGCCCGACCAGTTTCGAGGAGGCGAAGAAAGTCGTGTGTCCTATGGATTTACCGCACGTGAAATACCATGTGTGCATGAACAATTGCATCATTTATCGGGGCGAGCATGCGGAGTCTACCATACGTCCGGTGTGCGGCGTCACTCGATACAAGAAGAGGAAGAAAGCTCCTCGAAAAGTGGTGTGGTACTTTCCGATCACTCCTCGTGTGCAGCGGTATTTCGCGGACCCTAAGGTAGCAAAGCTCCTGCGTTGCCACGCGGATAGGGAGGAGAAGAAGCGAGAAGATGTCGCAAATGATCCGGAGATAAATAAAAAAGATAAGATGCTGAGTCACCCTAAAGATGGGAGCCAGTGGCAAGCGTTGAACTTCGAACAGCCAGAATTTGGGAAGGATCCAAGGAACATCGTGCTGGGCGCGAGCACCGATGGAGTCAATCCGTTTGGCAGCCAGAGAAGCACACATAGCACCTGGCCTATGTTTGTGTGGATGTACAACCTTCCCCCCTGGTTGTGCATGAAGAGGAAGTACATTCACATGAGTATGCTAATTGAAGGGCCGAAACAACCAGGAAGCGACATCAATCTGTATCTGGGGCTGCTGAAAGAGGAGCTAGACACGCTGCGGAAAACGCCAGCCAATACGTGGGACGCCGCAGAGAAAGAATATTTCCCTATGAGAGTCGCACTGCTCACGACGGTGCACGACTATCTCGGTTACGGATATCTCGCGGGGCAGGTGGTCCACGGATTTTCTGGATGCGTCAGGTGCATGGATGACACAACATATCGCCAGCTAGATAGAGATCCCGGGTCTTAGAAAACCGTGTTCATGGGACATCGAAGGTGGCTTCGCGACGATGACCCGTGGAGGAAACGCAAGGATCTGTTCGATGGTGAAACCGAACTCCGAAGACGCCCGCGTACGAGGAGCGGCGAGGAAATAGACGGGCTGTTGAAAAATTGGAAAGATTGCCCACTGCCGGGAAAGAAGCAAAAGGCGCCAGAGCCGGGAAAGAAGCGAAAGGCGCCAGAGCCGCTGCTGAAGGTATGGAAAACGAGGTCTGTTTTCCGGGACTTGTCATACTGGAAGATCCATCGTGTGCCTCACAGCCTTGATGCCATGCATATCCTGAAGAACGTGTGCGCGAGTCTGCTTGGTACCCTGCTCAACATGCCAGAGAGGACCAAAGATGGGCCGAAAGCAAGGGCAGACTTGAAATCAATGGGCATCAGGTAGGAGCTTCACGCTAATGATGATGATGATGATGATGATGATGATGATGATGAGGCGAAGCAGGACACAAAAAGTCGTCGCAAAGGAAAAAAGGCCAAGAAGACCGGAAATGACTACCCTCCCGTGTGCTTCACTCTAAGTCAGGAGGAGATCGAGCAGTTTTTCAACTGCCTCCTAGGAGTAAAACTTCCTTACGGTTACGCGGGGAAGATAAGCAGATACCTAGACCCAGCGAAGCATAAGTTCAGTGGGATGAAGTCTCACGATTGTCACGTGCTGATCACACAGATACTTCCAGTTGCAATCCATGGGATCATGGACGCGCACGTCCGTGAAACGCTATTTGGCCTATGCAACTTTTTCGACGTCATCTCTCGGAAGTCGGTTGGCATGAGGCAACTCAGAAGGCTACAGGAAGAGATCGTGGTGATACTATGCGAGCTTGAGATGTACTTCCCGCCGCATTCTTCGACGTTATGGTGCATCTGCTGGTCCATATCATGGAGGATATCATCCAACTCGGGCTGACGTTCCTGCACAGCATGATGCCGTTCGAAAGGATGAATGGTGTCATCAAAGGATACGTTCGCAACATGTCACGTCCAGAGGGAAGTATAGCCAGGGGCTTTCTGACCAAAGAGTGCATCTCCTACTTCACGAATTATCTAGGCATCGAGAACCCCGTTGGTCTGCCCATCAACAGGCACCTCGGCAGGCTCGCTGGATGCGGTCACCGTGAGGGTCGCCGCGAAATGCATGTCGACTTCGAGGGTCGACTCGCCGACTTTGAAAGAGCAAACCTAGTCGCGCTACAACACATAGACGTGGTCGATCCTTCAGTGGTAGAGCACAAAACCTTTATAATCAAGACGTACAATGACCGAGGCCAACAGAGGACGGGCGGAGATATAATCAAAGAGCACAACTCATGTTTCACGCGTTGGTTCAAGCAGAAGCTTCTGTCGTACCCTTTACATGAGGATTCTTCCGCGGAAGAACAACTCATATTCGCCTTGTCACAGGGCGCCGAGCACAACCTGATGGCCTATGAGGCGTACGATATCAACAGCCACACATTCTACACCGAGGACAAGGACATGAAGAGCGATGGTTATCAGAACTCCGGGGTAACGATGGAATCCTACACCGGTAATGACAAGGACAAATACTACGGAAGGATCGAGGAGATCTGTTAGCTGAGCTACGCTGGAGAGAAGGTCCCGATGTTCTGTGTCAGATGGGCCAAGAGCGTCCTAAAAGAAGACCGGTATTTCACCACCATGGTTATACCCGAAGCCAAATCCAAGACCGCGGGCGCAAACGTCACTGCGAAAAATGAGCCATGGGTACTGGCTTCCCAAGTGGACCAATGCTTCTTCATTACCGACCCGTCAAAGCCGAGTCGTGTTGTCGTGAGGATAGGCAAAAGGAAGCCCACCCTACCTAAAGGATGTCCGTTCCATAGAAGAACTCCATTTGCGAAAAAGAAGGGCAAGAAGATTATGAACAGATAGCTAGCTAAGATCGACTGTATTTAAATCGTAGTCTTCATTTCTCGGTTCTATTTCATGGGCACTTTTTGATATCATGAATATTTTTACATTTCATGGGCACCTTTTGAATTCATGAATATTTTTTCAAATTTGATGATATTTTTTCATATTCAATATGATAAAATATTGAATAGTCATGAGGACACTCGATCTCGATCCCCCTCCATCTCGATCTCGATTCCCCCTCCATCTCGATCTCGATCCCACCCGCACCCTCCCCCCCTAGCTCCACCGCCACCGAAAACCCACCGCACCCTCCCCCGCTCCACCACCGCCGCCGACGACCCCCCGCATCCTCCCCCGCTCCACCACCGCCGACGAGCACCCCCCCGCACCCTCCCCTAGTCGACCAATGCCGACGAGCACCCCCCGCACCCTCCCCCGCTCCACCACCACCGACGAGCACCCCCCCCCCCCCGCACACTCCCCCGCTCCCCGGTGAGCTCCGCCTGCTCTCCCCTCTTCATTTTTTTTTAAAAAGTGTATACTACAATTTTTGTTAAACAACAATTATTACTGTTTTTATAAAAAAAATATTACTGTTTCATATCATATTCATATTCATTTTCTAAAAAATTATTACATGCAACAAAAAGAATTACTTATGGCGCACCTCTGGCTGGTGCGCCATTGCTATACATATAAAAAGATTACTAACGGCGCACCTCTGCCTGGTGCGCCATTGCCATGTAAAAAAAGATTACTAATGGCGCACCTCTGCCTGGTGCGCCATTGCTATGTAAAAAAAAGATTACTAATGGCAAACCGACCGCGGGTGCGCCATTAGTAAGATTCCCCCTAGCTAATTCACTCCCTCTCGCCAGATCCCCTTCGGCCCTCTCCCTCGCCCCCTAGCTAATTCCCCCCGCTGCCCCGACCCACACCGCCACCGCCCCCGCGCCTCCGTCTCCGTCGCCGCCCCCACGCCGCCGCCACCCTCGCGCCTCCGTCTCCGTCGCCGCCCCCGCGTCTTCCTCTTCGACTACGAGGACCCGGACGAGCTCGGACACCCTCGAGCCATCCCTTCGACGCTCGCCGATTTCCTCCGCCTCGGCCACCATCGCCACCGCTCGACGCCGAATTCGCGCCGCCTCAACTAGCTCCGGCTACCCCGAGTCGCCCTCGACCTCCCCAGTGATCACCCGAGCCGCTTCCCCCTCTTCCCCGTCTTGATTTCCTTCTGAGATGTGTTCTAGGGTTAGGGGTTGGAGAATTTTGGACAAGAAAAGGGGTTGGAGAATTAAATAGCTAGGGTTGGGGAATTAAGTAGCTAAGGAGATTATGTTTAGAGCATGAATGATGGGTGTTGATATACCTCTGTTCGGTGTACTAGAGTAGGGGTACCCTAGTATCCCGAACTTGTGCACGGGCAGTCGCAGCATCCCGCAGCAAGGCTTGCCGGGTGACCGCCAAGGTCCTCCATGGTTCCTTTGGAGCCATTCAAGGACAAAGAATCCAAGCCAAGGAGACAAGACCCCGGCAAGAGGAGCTTGCCAGGAAGGCCAATCAAGGCATCTCAAGGAACTTGCCGCGACGCGCCACGCGTCCCGGCAAGGCCCGGTGAGCGACAAGCTCCCGGACGCGACAAGACAACAACCGCGGCAAGCCACCACTCTGTACCCGCGCTCCAGCACATCCACCAACGTGTCGCTCTGGGACCCTTCCAGGCGTACGTGGCGGGAGGCTGTGCAGCCAGCGGTGCGCGGTGGCAAGCGACGCTGACAAGATCGCCATCGTGGCGAGCGGTGGCGTCCCTGACGGTCCCTTTTGCACTATCTGGGTGACGCAGACGGGCATTTAATGCCCTTGTCCCCTGCCGTCAGGATTAGGTATGATACACTATAGCAGGTAGCTGTACCAACCGCAACATCTTTCCATTTTTACCCTTGTCTACGTTGCCACCTGTCGGTGACCCCTTGAGCATATAAAAGGAGGCCCATGCGCAACGTAGAAGGGGGTCGGAGGGAGAGAACACTCACGCCCGGTCTCGTTAGCTGCTGGAGTGTACTGTAGCACTCAGCGCTCCCGAGCAAGAACTTAATACAAACCACAAAGCAGGAGTAGGGTTTTACGCATCCGTGCGGCCCGAACCTGGGTAAATTGCTCATGTGTTTCGCCTCGATCTGCTCTTCGTGTGATCTCCGCCCCCCTGCCGAACCGAAAGGGGCTCGGTCCGCCAGTCCCATAGGTGCTCGTGGATTAGTTCCCCGACACTCTGGATAATTTTGATTTTATTCATGTTCTCAAGGAATTGGAATTATCCAGGGAACAAATTAGTAAGAAAACTGAACATTGTTTAGATATTCATGACTCGAATGGAAATGTCGCCTCCCTGTGTCTAGAAGAAAGAAAAAGTCGCCTGCTAACAGAAATGTCACTATTTCTTCTCTTACCTCCTCTTCTATACCTTGTACTAGATGTCAGCAAAATAATATCAGTTCTACTTTGCCCCCTAGTAGATCTGGATACTATTTCTATTAGGTGATGGTGTTATATTAAGATGCATATATTGTTATGTTACGCAAATTGTATCATCCTGCCACTTCAGTCAGCCTTCCCTTTAAGTAGAAAATTCAGTTAGGAGCTACTGTTAGAAGCTACTGTCAAAAACTTGAGCTACTGTCAAAAAATTCAGTTAGGTACAGTTAGGAGCTACTGTCAAAAACTTGAGCTATTGTCAAAAAATCAGTTAGGTACAATTAGCATCATGTAAGAAAATGGCCATAATGTGCCCTGATAATGATGTATTTTGTCATAAAAATATATAGTGGACTGCCATGATAATGACATGATGCTAGTAGTTACTTCCACCATGAATTTCATTAATAGCAAGTCAGTTTTGTTTATAGTTGAAAGTAAGTGTGTGGTTTGAAATTTTGATCTGATTATGGCATCTAGAAATATGTCAGTTTTGTTTTGTAACTAGAAGACCAAACTGTATTCTGTCCAAACTGTAGTTTTCAGTATTCTGTCCAAACTAAAACTGTTAAAAAGACCATGTGTTTTTTGGTCAAAATCTGCATGTAAAACTGAAATAATCAGTCATAAAGAAGATCCTCAAGACCATGTGTTTCTTGGATTTCTTGATTGTATTTTGTGCTTGCAGGAGTAAATTTCTTGGAGTAATTATGTGCTTGCAGTGTTTGAGTTCTAAAGACTTTTTACTGAAAATCAAATAGAAATGTTTTCTTAACTCAGAAGCCTGTTACTTAACCTGTACTACACATTACAAAGTCTCCTAGTACTTAACCCACCCAAGCTATGAGGCAAAAATTTCAGTTAACTGTTATGGACAATTGTCTATTTTCTGTAATGATGATGGAACATTATAAAGCATTGTACTCCAGTGTATATGAAGGATACAAAATATTTAGCAGCTTCTCTGATTTTATAAAGTTGTTCTTATATGGGTGAAACTTCACTTGTTTTTAGGCTAGTGTAGGGTGTTGCTTCATTCTGTCATCATTTGTAACTATGTCACAAATAAATTGTTCCTTCTTCTGTATTTGAAGTAATGACTGTTCATAAGCTGAGGCATGGATTAAGCTTTTTCTTTGCTGTACCATTATATTTGGATGATTTTTTGTTTGGTGACCTATTATATCTGGAATGGAAGCTCACATAAGTTGAGCTGATTTTTTTCCATATGAAAGCAGAGGACCATATGGTCTGTGGCTAGGTTTTGTCTCCGACCATTGTGTCGTGATGAATTTGCAGGTACCCCGAGAGGCCCTTGAGTTTGCCGCAATGTTGATTAACTTCCGTTCCAGCAAATTTGGGTACTCCATATGTCCTATTTTCAGCAAAGGTCATGCTGAAATTTTCCGTGAATTTTAGCATGACTTTGCTAAAAATAGGACATATGGGGTACTTGCGACTAATGCATGGGCAGGGGTATCTTAGTACTTAGTTAAGTAGGATCAACTGCCCCGCCATTCTTGTTGCATTAAACCATAGGTGGAAATAGAACCAAGTGATTAGGCCCAACTTAGAATTCTCCTTAATATAGATAAACCCTAGATGATAAACCCAACATAGGTGGCAATAGAGCCAAGTCATTAGTGCCAAGTGATTAGGCCCAACCTAGGGTGCCTCGGCATCGATAAACCCTAAATGATGAAAACTTAACTTGGCTTCTATAGGGTGCCTCGATGTCGATGAGAACCTAAATGATGTACGCTTAGGCTTTTAGGGTGCCTCGCCGTCGACAAACCCTAAATGATAAAAGCTTAGCTTTTAGGATGCCTCGGTGTCAACAAACCCTAAATGATGAGACCATGATCTTGTTCCTTGACAATAACCAACTTTTTGACCAAACTTTTTTCCTATTTAGAGCGAAACATGGCCCACAATGACGAGGCCGGCGGTTTGGGCGGCAAGCAATTCTGGGAGCTGTCCCAGGAGTTGGAGGAAGAACCTCACCGCTATGAGGACGCCGCGGAAGACACCGATCCTGAATACACAACCCCTAGTGGCGTCGGGGATGACACCACTGATGATGGCGTCGTAGATGCCACCACTGTTGATGGCGGCGCACGCACAGATGGCAGCCAACCGAAGAGGCAACGGAAGGACCGGCGCCCGAACGTGCTCGGTACCGTCAGGGAGGAATTTACTAAAGTGAACTCCGACGGGCATCCGACGGCGCCCAAACATGTAGTCAAGGGGTACTCGATTCAGCTCGGGTGCATTCTCCGAAGCACCACCTCGATCAACACCGAGAACCTAAGGCATAAGGACCGAGGGAATTTGCGCAGCCTCCTCTTCACGAAGTTGCACGAACGATACAAGTTCCCCGCTGAGTTCGCAAACACACGCCTCTTGGGTAATAAAGTGAACGGTGCCGCCCTCAAGACGATGAGCACAGCCTTGTCTACTTGGAAAAGCACGGTGAAGGCAATGATTGACAAAGGTGATAGTTATGAGAAGATCAAGGCGAAATATCCTTTGATTAGCGAAGATGACTACAAGGAGTTCAAGATCAAGTGCAATAGCCCCGCAACCTCCGAATCAAGTCAGTGGGGGAAAGAAATGCGACAGTTGAACATAGGGGTCCACCAACTCGGTCCCGGCGGTTACAGAGTGGCGGAGCCTGTATGGGACAAGGAGGACGCGGAGCGTGCCGAGCAAGGCCTACCGCCCCGCTTCGAGAAATACAGTGACAAGCAGACCAGGAACTTTCTCAGGGCCCGGTACAAGGAGGACCCGGTAACAAAGGAGCTTACCACGGATCCGAAGACCAAGGACCTTGAGGTTGTTCTGGTAAGGAATACACCCCAGCGTAATTAGCTCCATATGGTTGCATTCTAATTAATCCCCAATATTTCTAAATGGTTCACGTTCCTTCCGCAAGACAAAGAAAGCAGTAGCGCGGGGTCGTCTCAGAGCTCCCCTTTCGACACCCCTTTGAATAGGGCGCTAAACGTAATGAAAAATAGGGATAAGCTCAATAAGCCGACGTCAGCTGGTCGTGTGGCCGACAAAGGCTTGTCCACAAAATGGTCGTCATACTATGCCGCTGGTGGGCGAAAGGAGAAAAAGACCAGCTCGAAAAGCCAGTCGCGCGAGGTTGAAGCAGTCAAGGCGCAAGTGGCGCGGATTCCGGAGATGGTCCAAGAGCAAGTGCAACAACAACTGGGATCGACGCTCACAGGCATTATGCCTACCTTGATTCATGGGATAACGACGTGGATTGCGGGTGGCCAATAGGGGCCGCCCCCGATTCCCAGCTTCACGGCCAGCAACTCGCACAACGCGCACGCGGCGCCATTGGTGTCTCCTGTGGCGGCGATATTGGTGTCTACGGCGGCGGTGACATTGGTGTCTCCGACGGCGGCGGTATTGGTGTCTCCGACGCCGGCATTGGAGCTTAATGCACCCGGGTGTACGCCGGCCGGCACCTCGCCAGCAAGCGGCCCCTCCGTAAGTTGCACGCCCGCCGTTGGTGGTGCCTCGACATTAGCCTAGCTCGACGGCATCACGGTAACTAAGCCTCTCAGCCGAGGACTTCATCTCCTTGCCTTTGATTGGGCATCCCTGACGCCCTACATGTTTTCGCAGGGCGCCACCGACGTTCCTTGCACTCTCCTGCACTTCATGGGCGGTGAGTTGATGTCTCCAAGGGCAGAATCGTTCAACCGGGCAACCCCGTGTTCCCCGGTAATCCGATGCCACCCACAATGTATAGGATTGGAGTGGTTCGGGTGCTGCCAGGCTGCGACGAGCTGTTACCTCCGATTCGACCCGCTTGGGCCGATGAAGAAGATGAGATGACCCTCAACGCCTGCGTAAGCTGGCCCCTGCTTTGGCTGAAGAGCCAGATTCGTTTGGGGGCGGGGGACACCAGCCCACAAAGAAGACCGCCAGTCGTGCCGGCACCAAGCCATGGAAAGAACGCGCAATGCTACCGGACATGCCGTACATCCCTATGGCACAGGATCCGGACATGCATATGGCATAGGATCCGGATGACGACGATAAGGACGATGGTACATTTACCAATGTCGATAAGTACTTTGCCGAACATGGGTGCGGTGACGAGTTCTGTGGGCCTCCTTCTCAAGAACCCAAACAAGACGACCGCGATCTAGCTGGTAAGGCGGAGAAACCCAATTGCAACAGGCGTCGTCTGGCGTTCAGTTCTCAGGAGATGCCTCCAGCTGCCGCCTTCACCGAGCCTCAGATAGTGGAGGTGCCAAATATTATCAGCCCCAACACGCTCAAGAAGGCGGTCTGTGAGGCAGAACTCGGTCCCATTATAGCAGATTAAGAAGAAGGGCCGGAAACGGCAGATTAAAAAGGGCGCCGGTGCAAGCCAGCCGACACCGAGTACGATCTGTGCTCAGCACGGGCCACCTTCACCTAAGGATATCTCGAGGAGGGTGCATGTGGCGGGTAGGGCGATGCTACCGACAAATATGCTCAATGCTGCAACCGGTGCTATGCGGAGTCGGCATGACAGTGTTCTTTCTTTGGTGAAGCGGCGTCTCAGAGAGAATGATGTGGCATACCCGGTTTTCGTGGCCAAGGTGCCAGAGGGCAAGGGCTTTGTGGATGGCGCCATCGGGGGTACGATCGTCCTGCGGTTTGATGACATCTTTGCTATGTTCAACCTTCGTCCGCTACACTACACCTTCATTCGGCTGTTTTCGCTGAGTATGGAGATGCGGATCATTAGAGACAAGACCCCGGACATGGTGATCGTCGACCCCTTCTACATGCGTGCCAAGCTCTTGAGCAGCGCTGGGGACCGACAAGTCGTGAGTTCACACCTCGAAGACGTCATTCTGGCAAACCCAGATAAGGATAACTTCCTTGTGGCTTACTTTCCCTAGTAAGTCATCCCTTAACCGCCTCGTAACATATGATTTCTTAGATTTCGATCGTTCCTTTTTTTCTAACATTCCATGTTCTATGTAGTGACACCCATTGCACACTCATCCTCTTAAGCCCGAAATATTCCATGGCCACGTATTTCGACCCGAACCATAACTCCAAGATAGACTACACAAATATCAAGAAAGTTCTTATGATGTTCTCCTCGGCTACGCCAAATCTGGAGGCACCTTCACCAGGGCAGTTCGTAAGTACACCAAGCCCGTGTTCGCCCACAATACAACGTTCTGCTGCGTCAAGCAGCCGCCTGGCGGTCAGAAGGATGCCTACTACGCCCTCCATCACATGCGGGCGATCGTAAGGGACCAACATCACCTTCTGCTACCAAATAATCTCAAAGATTGGGCCGTGAGCTTGTCGGCAATCCAGGATGCGGACATCAGACCAGAATTCTTTCGCATCCAGTCGGAGTTTGCGGAAATCATCCATCAAGATGTCCTTCATACCTCGGGGCAGTTCTTCCTCAAATATCAACCATCCAACATTGAGATAGACGGAATGCAACAATTGCAGGCTAACAACGCCCGCGATTTCATGACCATCACGACAGACGGTGGCTTCATCCACGCTCCTGTCCATGAGTCGAGTCGAAAGTAGTGATGTGTAGTTCTGAAACATTGATTGGCTCATGTTGTAATTAAACATTAATGAATTGTATGTCTCTTTCGTTTGGACAGTCGTTCAACTTAGATGTAATCGATGCTATTTATTAGTAGGACCATGAATCGTGCTATTAATGTCTTGCTTTTCTCTTTCGATCCTTTTGTTGCATACTTATATATTGCTTATGTATGTATTGTCTGTTGTTTGGCTTGTGCATAGAGATGCCGTCATATGTCATGTACAAGGGTAAGGTTCCCAGAGTCTACGACGACTGGGAGGAGTGTCGGAGACAGGTTCACCGTTTCAGCGGTAATAGTTACAAAGGGTACACCACTAGGGCGGAGGCGGAATCTAGATACGCCCGCTATCTAGCGGGAGAGAGGAGGGAGCGTTGGAGGAACCGGATGAAGACCAGTTTCATCACGGTGATGCTCATCGTGATGACCGCAGCTCTCTTCTATGTGATGGTAGTTTAGATGATCGATATCGACTTGTAATGTGAAGACAAACTCGATACTCGCGGTCTCGAGACTTGTAATGTTTTATCTTTGTTCGGTCTTTTGAATTCGGAGACTAATATGATGAATTGTATTCGGAGACTAATCTTCGATTGTATTCAATGAATCTGCTGTTGCTGTGTGCTACTGTCTATATTCTGTCAAATAATATATTTTGTAACCTGTGCAAAAATCAGAAAACTAAAAAAAAACTAATATTCATAATAATGGCGCATCACTACAGAGTGCGCCATTACTATGCCAAAGTATACTAATGGCGCATCACTAAAGAGTGCGCCATTAGTGTGCCAAAGCACATGGTTAAATATGGCCCCTGGGAGGCATACCAATGGCGCATGGTGTTATATATACTAATGGCGCACTGGGTGGTGCGCCATCGGTATACCAGATACTAATGACGCACCAGTGGCGTGCCATTAGTAATAAATACTAGTGGCGTGATACTAATGGCGCACCAGTGATGTGCCATTAGTAGGCAAAACTGGTGCGCCATTAGTAGGCCTTTTCCTAGTAGTGAATCTCATATTCATCTATTCAACCAACACATAGAACCTCAAAGAGTGCCCCAAAGTTTCTACCGGAGAATCACGATGAAAACATGTGCCAACCCCCATGCATAGGTTCATGGGCGGAACCCGCAAGTTGATCACCAAAACATACATCAAGTGAATCACGTGATATCCCATTGTCACCACAGATACGCATGGCAAGACATACATCAAGTGTTCTCAAATCTTTAAAGACTCAATCCGATAAGATTACTTCAAGGGGAAAACTTAATCCATTACAAGAGAGTAGAGGGGGAGAAGAAACATAAGATCCAACTATAATAGCAAAGCTCGCGATACATCAAGATCGTATCACCTCAAGAACACGAGAGAGAGAGATAGAGAGATCAAACACATAGCTACTGGTACATACCCTCAGCCCCGAGGGAGAACTACTCCCTCCTTGTCATGGAGAGCACTGGGATGATGAAGATGGCCACCGGAAAGGGATTGCCCCTCCGACAGGGTACCGGAACGGGTCTAGATTGGCTTTCGGTGGCTGCGGAGGCTTCTTGTGGCGAAACTCCCGATCTATTGTGCTCCCTGATGATTTTAGGGTATATGGAAATATCACTAGTAGAAAACAGGGCTTTAGTCACGGGGCAATATTCACATTAGTCCCGGTTCAGTCATGAACCGAGACTAATGTGAGCATTAGTCCCGGTTCGTGCGGCTAAGGCTTTAGTCACGGTTCACCTGAGCCCTTTAGTCCCAGTTTGAGACACGAACCAAGACTAAAGGGTGCGATGCCCTTTAGTCCCGGTTTGTATCTCAAACCGGGACTAAAGATTAGACCTTTAGTCCCGGTTTGAGACATAACCAGGACTAAAGGGTGCAATGCCCTTTAGTCCCGGTTTGTGTCTCAAACCGGGACTAAAGGTCCCATTTTCAAACTCTACCCCCCCCCCCACCCCAGTGGATCGCCTTTTTTGTTTTGAAAAAATCAAAAGAAAATGATACAAACTTCAAAAAATAAAATCCTTCTAGAGGTAGTTATATTACTACATCTACTAGTTAGAAAAATTTAAAAACTTAAATTTGGACATGTTTTGCAAAAAATGTAGGGAAAATGTAAAACGGCTATAACTTTTGCATACGATGTCAGAAAAAACGTATAATATATCAAAATGTTCGGAATGAAAATCCGCATCCGATAGAAACTGCCTACGGCCTGTTTGCAAATTTTTAAAATCCTCAAATTCTAAAAGGAAAAAAAGTTATGCTCAAATTTCAGTTTTTTTAATTTTTGTTAAATCTGGTCAAACTATGGTCAAACTACTTATTCAAGAAGTATTAGTGTTACTAAATAATTATTCAAGAATATTAGTGTTACTAAATAATTATTTCAGTTTTTTTGAATTTTGGTCAACTGTGGTCAAACTACTTATTGAAGAAGTATTAGTGTTACTAAATAATTATTGATTTTTAGAACAATAGTTTCAAACTCAAACAGTGAAATGTGTGACTTCATGCTCAAGCTAAATTCCTGAGGGTTAATAGGATTGACATCTTACTATTGTCAGGAAAACAACAAGTGCAGACTTGGAAACGAGGGAGAATATAACCCGAAAGTTAAGCGCGCTCAGGCTGGAGTAGTGAGAGGATGGGTGACCGTTCGGGAAGTTAGATGATTTGGAATGATGAGGGGTGATTAGAGATTAAAGGTTAAATTGAGCAGTGATGAGGGGTGATTAGAGATTAGAGGTTAAAATAATTCAGTAATTTGAAATTCAAAAAATAAATCAAAAAAAACTTAAAAAAAATCATAAAATTTCCTTTAGTACCGGTTGGTGTTACCAACCGGGACTAAAGGTGGACCTCCAGGCAGCGGCCACGTGGAGGGCCTTTAGTCCCGGTTCCAGTTAGAACCGGGACTAAAGGGGGGAGGCTTTAGTACCGACCCTTTAGACCCGGTTCCAGAACCGGGACTAAAGGCCCCTTATGAATCGGGACTTAAGGCCCTTTTTCTACTAGTGTATATAGGCGGAAGAAGTACGTCAGGGGAGCCATGAGGGCCCCACAAGGGTGGAGGGCCTGCCCAGGGGGGTGGGCTCCCCCCTTCTTCGTGGCTTCCTCGTTGATCCCCTGACGTGCACTCCAAGTCTTCTGGGCTTCTTCTGATCCAAAAATAAGTTCCGTGAAGTTTCAGGTCAATTGGACTCCATTTGATTTTCCTTTTCTGCGATATTCTAAAACAAGGAAAAACAGAAACTGGCACTGGGCTCTGGGTTAATAGGTTAGTCTCGAAAATAATATGAAATAGCGTATAGATGCATATAAAACATCCAAGATTGATAATATAATAGCATGGAACAATCAAAAATTATAGATACGTTGGAGACATATCAAGCGCCCTTCTCCTAGACGCGCTACTGCTAAAGTACTTAGTAGTAGTGTTTTTTCTTCAAAACTCATTGCTGCTAAGTATCACCCCCTTGCAACTAGTCCCATACTCCTAAGCGAACAAGGTGTTTACCACCTTAAATATGTTACTTCTCAAAGTGTCTCAAGCACTTGGTCTTCATTGAATTGTATGTGTAAGATTTGTGGCTGCAATATGAATCTTCACCTGTGCCTATACAGGTACGGTGAGGATTCATGTTGACTATTTAGATTGTACACAAAAAGATCAATGATGACGAATTTATATTTTTGATATTTTTATATGCTTAGCCTCAGCAGTAGCATTTTTTTAGGACAAAGCGCTACTGATATTGGGCTTAGCAGTAGTGCACTCCCTATACCCGCGCTACTGCTATAGCAAAACAAAACACGCGGCACGGCCCCCCGCACCCTCATCTCTTAATCGTCCCCCTCCGCCCGATGTCGGTAGCTGCGGTTAGGGTTTCTCCTCCGCCACCCCCACCGCCACCGCAGGTACTGCTCCTCCCCCCTCTCGCCGCCCCTCAACTGCTCCAACACCCTCTCGCGCGCCCACTCTGTCGCTGGCCGCGAGATCTGGCCGGGTGCCTTTGGCTGACCGCCCTCGATCCCCTCGCCAGCCGCTGTCATTGCCCCCTCTCGTAGTGGAAGGCAGAGAATGCTGTGCCTGAGAAAGGATTTGAGAAGCTATTGAAAATATTGAAGAAGAAGCTTCCAAAGGATAACGAATTGCCCGACAGTACATACACAACAAAGAAGAGGAAGAAAGGAGAAGAAGAAGAAGAGGAGAGGAAGAAGAGGAGAAATAAATAAGAAGAAGAAAAAAGAAGAGAAAGAAGAGGAGAAGAAGAAAGGAATAGAGGAGAAGAAGAGAAATAGAATATTCTATTTTCTCTTCTTCTCCTCTATTCATTTCTTCTTCTCCTCTTTTTTTCTTCTTTTTTTCTTCAATCTTCTCCTCTATTCCTTTCTTCTTCTCCTCTTTTTTCTTCTTCTTATTTTTTATCGGGTATGTCGTTGTCGATATACCCCGTATCCCGATAACTTCAACACAAGTTGGGGGGTTCGACCTACCCCCTCCCTGATAACATTATTTTCCCATGTATGTATGTCGTCGTTATCGATATAACCCCCTCCCGGATAACTTCAACAGTGATAACTTATACCACGGGAGCACCCCCCGGCCCTCTCGCCCGACCAAAACTCTTGAGGACACCCAAACCCTAGAAAAATGTCGGTCTCCTATCCCCTCCCGCTACACCCCTTCCCTTGAAGCGTTGTCGGGGCCACCCCAAACCCGGAATAAGCTAGGTCTACGTTTGCCACTAATATATCCACATGTTGTCATGTTTGTGTAATAATTGCCATGTTGTAATATTTGCAGAAACAATGGAGCACGAACGAGATGACGAAGCAGAAGAGGTGTTGGGGGACATAATCTTAGCCGGAGGTAATGTCTTGTCGTATCTTAACGACAATGATGGTATGGAAGAATAGGGTGAAGAAGCAGGCTGCGGAGATCGAATAATGGAGGAAAGACATGATTATGATGGCTCCGGTGACCCAGTGCTGGTGCAAGAAGGAGCCCGCGGTGACGGCTCCGGTGACCGAACAGAGTCCGACCAGGTAAATATATTAGTTAAGCATGTGCTGACTAGCTAATTGATGCATTCATTATATTAATTAACTCTCGTCTTTCTTCTTTTTTCTATCCCTCCGGATCGAGCACAACTTCGGTAACGAGACGAGGCCCAAAGAAAAAGTTGCGCTCAGATGAAAGGTTTGAGATCACAGCAATCGCGCGCGACGGCCAACTGATTGAACCCATCCGGACAAAGGAAGCATTTGCTGCTCAGTGCGGGGTTCTTCTTAGGGACAAGATCCCGATCAGAATCCACCAATGGTATAAGCCTAAGAACGAAGACCCTGAGGAGTCTTATGTCAATGATTTGCAGAAAGATGATCTTTGGACTGAGCTGAAGGAAAATTTCACCCTACCGCTAGAGGATGGTCCGGAGAAGCCAATTAAAGAGCAACTAATCAAGTCTCATGCTCTTGAGAAGGTGGCAGACCTATTCAGGAGGTGGAAGAATGAGCTGAAAATGTTTGTCGAGAAAGAAGAGGCACCTGAATTCATCGGCAAATATGCAAAGATCAAAGATCACTGGCCCGCATTTGTGGCCCACAAGACATCAAAAAAGAGTAAGAAGATGTCGGCGACAAATAAGAAAAATGCTGCGAAGAAGACGCTTCACCATGGCACGGGGTCAGGTGGCTACCTCAAAGCCCGGCCTAAGTGGGCCAAGGCTGAGAATGATCTGCTTGATAAAGGGATCGAACCTGATACAATGAACTGGCTAGACCGTTGCCGGACTTGGTTCTTCGGGGCAGGCGGAACCTTGGACCCTGTATCTGGGAAGTGCGTTTGGACGGACGAGCAAATGAGAATACCAGTCAAGAGGCTTAAGCACTATATCGATGCAGCGCAGCAAGGGACGTTCGTTCTAGACAAAGAGAACGAAAAGCTCAGAATGGCCCTTGGGAATCCTGAGCACCCTGGACGGACACGAGGCATGCCAGGCTCCGTTCCGTGGAAGGCTGGTTTTCCGGACGCAGGCGGTTACAAATGCCAGGAGAGGAGGAAAAAAGTGGAGCATGCCCAAATTCAGACGCTGCACGAAAGGGTTCAAGCGCTAGAGGAACGAGAAGTAGCTCGCAACAAGCGACCTGCCGTAAATACCCCCGAAGCTACCTCGCCATCTCAGCGGAGAAGCAGCGTGGCTTCCACCGAGCTGCTTCAGCCGGAGCATATCTTGACGGCTCCTGCTAACTACCCCATGGATGCTATCATGGAGTCTCAACATTGCCACCTTATGACGCAATGGCAGAACTTGAAAGTCAAGGCGGCTGTCGGCTTTTTCGACCTCCTGAACCGGCGTAACTTTTCAATGTCGTACAATTCCAGAAGGATATGCCAGGGTGACGGTGGACGAAATAACGAAGGGATTTGAGGACCTCCAGCTTGACCACCCTACCGGTGAAGGTGAGACTCGACTGGGTTCTTGTCTATTGACTGCATGCCTATGGCGGAAGGAGCTCATCAACCTTTTGAACAGGACGCCTCCGCCTCCTCCTCCTCCTCCGGCGAGTTAGGGCACTCCGCCTCCTTCTCCGGCAAGTGATCAGGGCACTCAGCCTCCTTCTCCAGCGCGTGGCGGCACTCCGCCTCATTCTTCGCATGCGCCAGCGCGCCCAAGCAGCCAGCCTCCTCCTCCTCTGCCTCGCCAGCAAGGGCGGAAGAGACCCACCGCCACTCCGGGTGCTCCTGCGCATCATAGTCCTTCTCCTTCGCCTCGTAAGCAAGGAAAGAAGACAGCCGCAGCCGCTCCGTCTGCTCTGCCAGCGTCTAGCAGTACAACCAGAGGCGGGAGGCAATACAGATTCGGTCCTTCTCTGAAGACTCCAGAGAAGTTACCATATGAGAGGACCCCGGAGGAGAACGCGAAGATCGCGCGAGCCGAAGTGACGAACTTCTTTCAAGGGGTGAAAGTAAAGAAACATCCACCTCCGGAGGAGAAGGTAGATCCGGTGAAAGCGAAGCGCACTCTGGCTGCCCTGAAAAAACCACCAAAGTCTCCGCCGAAAGGCAAGTATGAGCGCATTATTGCAAAGACATTTGTCGAAGCGGAGCGGTCGGGAAGTACTGTCAGTGATCAAAGGATAAAAGAACGACGAGCTGGGAAAAAAATTGCCCAGCTCGGCGAACAAGCGAACCAATCGTGCCCCCCCGCTCAAGGTGTCTAGCGACATCGTCGCTAATGATCCGAGGATGGTGCCTGGTTATAGCAATCTTGGATATTACCTGCCCGATGATGTACGTTATGATTTCTTGGAGGTGGAGGAACACAAATACGAGTACGGGAAGCCTCTCATCAAAGATGAAAGATCTGTAACAACGATGATGCGAAGATTCCATGATTGGTACATGAAAACCTGCAGAATGTCTGGGGGGAGGAATACTTTGACGCTGAGAGTTAGAGAGGAGCATGACCTCGTTGGAATTGAACCGTTGAATGTTCCATTTGAGGAGTTCTTGCAGTTTTTCAATCAAAAGGCCCTCGATAAAGCAACGGTCACTTGCTACTGTCTCTAACTGTACTACTTCTGTCATTAAGTCTCTATATAGGTCAGCTCTTTCATTGCATGTATTTATAATTATCCCCGCTATATTATGCAGATTGAAGATCGCCGAATTGACGAAAAGCCAAATCGGTGATATTGGGTTCATTAACACAAATCTCATAGATGCAACTGAGGTTAAATATTGTGCGGAAGATACCGAGACCAACTTTCTACGATCGTTGATAATAAATGAAAACAAAGATATAATACACTTTCCTTACAACTTCAAGTGAGTGTTACTGTCTTGCACATATTCGGTTTCCCTTATTAGTCCAGGTTATAGTAATGTAATTGATGAGTTATGAATGTGTGTGCAGCTTCCACTATATTCTCCTAGAGATTAAGCTTGAGCAGGGACTAGTAACCGTCTTAGACTCGAGACGAAAAGATCCCCAGGACTATGCGGACATGACTCAAATGCTCGAGAAGTAAGTTAAATCGATCATTGTCCACCATATCAGCAACTTTGTTCATTTCCTGATATCAAGTAATTGTTTTCTTTGTCTGGCAGGGTTTGGAGAAAATTCACCAAAAAAGCTCTGGCACTGCCGAAGAAGCTGCAATTTAGACAGCCGAAAGTAAGTACTATAGTAACATGTTCCGCGCATCTCCTAGTGATTCAAGCGCTAGTTTCATCAATACGATTTGGCATGCTTGCTTATCAGTTTGATTGACCTCTTTTTTTTGTACAGTGGTTGTGGCAGGAACAAGGGAATGATTTCTGTGGATACTACGTTTGCGAGTCCATCCGCCACATGACCAGTGAACGGAGGTACTCTGACGAACAATATGAAGTGCGTAAGCAATAATGTTCACAATTTTATTTTATTACCATCATTTGTGTTGAGTTTCATATATATATATATATATATATATATATATATATATATATATATATATATATATGCGCTATTCGTCACCCTGGGTGATGAATAGATGTTCTTCACCCCCTCTATTTTACCATTAATGCACCGTAATTTTACGTTCCGTAAATTTTGTTTTATTTCAGACGTAAAAAGAGAACGTAAGAAAATATGTAATCACCGTAAAAAATATTTTATGTTATGTAAAATTGCAAATGTAAAAACATAGTATAAAATTTACATAAAATATAATTTTTCTGGCCTTCTGACCATTTTTATGCCAAATTTTACGCAGTGAATCAATATGATTTTAACTATTTGTATTTGAAAAATAATTTATTTATGAAATGATCGTAAGATTATCTCGGATGAAAAATAACATATTATGCACCATGGGTGATGAATAATAACACTATATATATTCGTCACCCTGGGTGATGAATAGTTATTCTTCACCCCACCTCTATTTAACCATCAATGCCCCGTAATTTTACGTTCCGTAAGTTTTGTCTTATTTCCAACGTAAAAAGATATCGTAAAAAAATATGTAATCATCGTAAAAAATATTTTATGTTATGTAAAATGACAAACGTAAAAACATAGTGTAAAATACATATAAACTGCAAATTTTCTTGTCTTATGACCTATATTTTTATTTTTTATGGCAAATTTTCCGTAGTGAATCAATAGAAATATAACTATTAAAATTGCAAATGTAATTTAATTATGAAAAAATCATAAGATTACCTCGGGCGAAAAATAACTTATTTTGCACTTCGAGTGATGAATAGGTCTTCTATTTCCTTCATTCGCTTAGTAGCTAGCGTGTCTAGTCCTCTCTATATATATGTATATATAGTGTCGATCAAGCACGGACATAAGAGAGGACACTTCTTTCTATTAATTAGCTAGCTAACACAATATATGAAACACCTAAATTAAACCCCCAAAAACCCCAACCCCCTCCCTCCTTCCAAAAAAAAACAAAAACCCCAGCCCCTAAAATGCTGACGCATGGATGCCTATTGGTTCCGGTCGGTGCCACCAACCGGGACCAAAGGCCCTCCTGCCTGGGCTCGGTGCACCGGCCACGTGGAGGCCCATCTGTCCCGGTTCGTGTAAGAACCGGGACTAAAGGGCTAGGGCATTAGTAACGACCCTTTAGTCCTGGTTCACAAACCGGGACAAAAGGCCCTTACCAACCGGGACAGATGACCCCTTTTCTACTAGTGGAGTGTGCACATTTAATTTTGCAAAACAATAGAGAGCTTGCAAAAATAAACTTTAACTGGAGAAAGTGGCCCATTATATTACCTCTGGGCCATAGTTCTGAAATATACACACGAGACCTGCTAAGATAACTACATCCAGGCTGTCAGAAATGAATTCATGAAGCATAGCTCCTTGGTTTCACTTTGACCTACAAGTTGTACACGCGGAGGGCTGAAAAGAAACCCTTCTGGATTGCAAGACTGACCCATCCACAAATTCTACTAACAATTAATATGAACTTAGTGTCAGGACCCCGATTCAAAGTCACATCGATCTAGCCGGTAACACCTCATATCACTTTGCGGCCTCACACACGGTAATACCACGGGTGTCGCCTTACCATGGCCCGGGACCGTTTGCGCCTTTTGGCTCATGTATATGATAGTGTCGCTAGCATCCATATGGCAGAGAACCTGGGCCGACATGGCTAGTCGTGAACCCAAAGCGGCACCAACCTATGGGGACAGGCATACATGAATTACATCGAGCATGTTGGTCAGTAGCGTGTGAATCCGGGCTGTAGCACTGGGCTAACAGGACTCCGGATGTCACCGCATGACATTTCCCCATAGGGACAGACATAGGAACGAAGTGAAACACATGCCGGCCAGTGAAGTGTCCTGAGCAGTAGTGCTGGGCTAGCAGGACTCCGGTGAACCGGGCTGTAGCGGACTACTATGGCTCATGGAAGCACTAGACTACATTTCCCCATAAAAGAGGCTGCCAAGGATAAACAACTAGGTTGTCGGATCCCAAACATACCAAGCATTTCAATCATACACACAATATGCTCGATATGTGTAAATACAACATGGCATCACAGCATAACTCTACGACTCAAGTATTTATTCATTAGGCTCCGAGGAGCGAGATATTACAAACATGGGTCTCATGACCCAACAATCATAGCATACAAATCAAAGCACATGCGGAAGCTTAACATGTCTGAGTACAGACATCTACAAATGAAAAAGGTTGAGAAGCCTCACTATCTACCAGATCCTGCCGAGTGCACAAGATCGTAGCTGAGGTATCAAGCTAAACGTCGAAGTCCACGCGAAACTATTAGCGAGACTGAAGTCTCTCTGCAAAACATATATTAAGCAAACGTGAGAACAAAAGTACTCAGCAAGACTTACATCAGAACTAGCTACATATGCATCGATATCAACAAAGAGGGGTGGTGGAGTTTAACTGCAGCAAGCCAGCTTTGACTCGGTGGCTATCTTAAACTACGACTGCAAGTAACTCTTTTGAGATGGCGCACACGAGTCCACATATTCACCATTCAATACACCACTATGGATCCGCTCCCGTTCCCCTACGAGAAGGACATCCATAGCACTCACACTTATCTTGCGAGTTTTAGAGTATCCACTTTCACTTGTCTATGTACTGTTATAGGCAACCCAGAAGTCCCTCACCGCGGACGCGGCTATTCGAATAGTTTTATACCCTGCAGGGGTGTACTTCGTCACACATGTTTCCACCACTTAGCGTCTGCACACGACATGTGCTCGGTAGACTTCAAGCGAAAGCCGGCATGGGTGTAGAGCACGAGCTGACCAACCGCACAAGTCTCTAGTCCAGGTTTATCGCCTATTCGGGTTCCATCCGCAAGGAGATCCGACCGGAGTTCCGCTCACAGCCCCAAACGATGTGTGCCGGGTTCCCGAGACACCAAATGGGCGCTCGGTACACCGTGCCATGGTGTATCTACCACATCATGGCCCACCCCTAGGGTCAGCCCTACGCACGGCCGCCAACACATATCCTATAAACACCAGAAACTAGTTGCAACTCCTGGACAGAGGACGAGAGGGGTCAGTAAGTCGAGCGGGGTCATATTTCAGGGCCCAATGTGTGGTAGTAGCTGTTTCATGGATCACAAACACAGAACTCAGTTCCTGAGAATAGTTTCAATGAGACAACCCACCATGTACTCCTACATGGCCTCTGACCACTACCTTTACCAAATCGTGTTCACGCACTTAGCTCACAACAGTAGGACATGTTCACAACTTTCCAATTCATCCCCGATGAATCAGACCTGACACAACTCTAAGCAATAGCAGGCATGACAAGCAAACATGAATGAGTAGGCACATCAGGTCTCAAACAACTCCTACTCATGCTAGTGGGTTTCATCTATTTACTGTGGCAATGACAGGTCATGCAAAGGAAAAGGGGTTCAACTACCGCAACATGTAACAGTTGAATCGTTGTTGTCCTAATGCAGTAAAGGAGAGCAGGAGCGAGAGAGTGGGATTGTATCGGAATGAACAAGGGGGTTTTGCTTGCCTGGCACTTCTGGAGATAGTATAGTTCTTCATCGGTGTCATCGAACTCATCGTCGGAACCACGTCTATCGAGAGGGGACAAATACCGGCAAACAAAGAGGAACACAATCCATGCAATGCAACAATTATGATGCATGATAATGTCATGGCAATATGCTATTGATTGAGCTAATGCAACTAGCAATCATATTAAATGAAGTTGGTTTGAACCAAGGGTTCAAAATCAAACTCCATAAGTGCTTATTTAAATGTCAATTATGCAAAATGCCCTGTACAGCAACCCTAGGTTGTTCAAACATGCATGCAAACGCAATAAACAGATTCCTTGAATTTTTCTGATAATTTTTCATATATAATTTGTTTCATTTGGAGTTACGGTTGAATTACTATGAATTTTTTAAGTTTAAACTAATTTCTAGAATTTCCTGAATAAGAATAAATCCAGAAAAAGGTTAACTGCGTCAGCATGACGTTGTTCTGATGTCAGCAGGTCAACATATCGGGTCCAAGTCAAACCTGACTAGCGGGGCCCGCTGTCAGTGACTAGGTGAGGTCCAGCTGGCGGGGATTAGCACTAATGACCCCGCCACGTCGGCTGTCACCGGAGTTGGCCGGCGGCGACCAAACCCGCGGCGGCAACGCACCGGACTTGCTCTAAAGGTGATGGGGCGGTGACTAAGGGCATCGGGGCATAGCCCGGACTCGCCCGCATCCAGGGAGGTAGGTGGGTGGCCGTGGGGGCACCGGAGCTCGCCGGAACGGAGCTCGCGTTGGCGGCCAGAGCTCAGGCGTGCTCGGGTTCGGCGCTGGGATGCACAACAGGGGCGTGGAGAGGAGCTACGGCATCCTGGGAGTGTGGCAAACGCGGTGACGCGCTCGGTTTCGAGCCTGCGTGGCTGTGACCACGACGATGGCGTCACCGGCGGAGCAGAGTGCTCGGGCTCGGTGGAGATGGCGGCTAGGGGGCGCAACCGAGGCGTAGAGGAGGGGGTTAGGGGCAGGGTCTCACAGTGGATGCAGAGGTGGTCTCGGCGTACCCGGGGAAGCACCGGAGCGAGCGGGGCGGCGAGAGGCATCTCCGGTGGCCGGCGACGAAGATGATGAAGATGGCGTCGATGCAAGGCCTCCGGCGAGGCGTGGCTGGACGGAGAGGACGAGGGAGGCGTGGCAATGCTCGTGGACACATCGGGGAGGCGAGGGGAGCACGGAGGCCGCGTCTACGGCGTACGGCGGCGACGAGCTCCGCTCGGCTTCGGGAGAGCGAGGGGAGGGGAGAGAGCTGCGAGGAGGGAGGAGGTGCAGAGGGTCGAGGGAGGGTGCGTGGTGCCCTCGGGTGAATCCAGCGCCGTGCAGGAAAGCAGGAGGTGGCCGGCGCGTGCGCGCGCGCGTCGGGCACACGCCCTCCTGCCTACTGGCAGGGGGTTGAAGACGGTGGCGGCTGCGGTGGGCTGGGCTGCTGCTGGGCTGCACAGTGTTGGGCTGCGGATGGGCTGCCAGGTAAGTTAGGTGGGTTTCTTCCTATTCTATTTTTCTTATGTTTTCTATTTTTCTGCTGTTGTTTTGGCTTTAGTAAAAAAAACTAAAGCATTTTGTAAAATGCTGCAATAATTTGTGGACACTCTATGGATTATTCCAGTGGTCGACATTTAAATTCAGCATTATTTGAGCATTTAAATTATTTATAGTGATTAAATGCCCAAATTCAAATACGATAAGATTTAATTCAAAAATCCATGAATGACCTTGAAACATGTGCATCATTTTTGTCAGAGGTTTTAACCTTTTCTAAAAATGATGAACATTTTTAAAGGCATTTTGGGTTTATTGAAAACGCTTAAGGCTGACCCTATTTGATTTAATTTTTGGTGCTAGGGTTTGTCATCCCCATTTCAACTTTCTGAGAAATTTAAACATGATGACATGACTGCCTTAATGCAGCTAATGACAATCAAATTCTAGGGCTGTGACACTTAGAGTTGCAAAGATTATATAATATATGATTATGATAGAAACTGACATCATTATTTTTGCCACTAAAACCTGAACTTGCACCCTAAATTTACAACGCCTGAAGAACCCCATATGATATGCAAATTATATGTGCGACAACCTAAACCTAAAGATCACATTGTTGTATAATTAGCTAGAAACTAGCCATGAACCCGTCCGGCTGCACGGGCTAGTTATTTTGGAAAACGTATGGAAAACAGAAGTATTGATAACATTTATGCAATGCTAAATTTCTTACGGATTTGAAACTGGAAAAAGTAGGAAATTCACCTATGACATATATATATATATATATATATATATATATATATATATATATATATATATATATATATATATAGAGAGAGAGAGAGAGAGAGAGAGAGGACGGCTTTCCTATCTACACTAGCAGCAGAGTGTGCTATCGGAACCCTTGATTTGCATCAAGATCCGAACTTCTATATGGATAAGGTTCCGAATTCTTGCATTATTGGATATCGCATTTACAGAAGACGAATCCATGTGGGGCACTTTAGGAGGCCGTGGATCGAAATGGCAACCTAGGCCCTGAGATGAGAGGCTTATTCACGGAATGGGGGCAGCTCCTTTCTAGCATTGGTCTCCGAGCATCATCTTCTTTGCGAAAGCCTATTGGATAGGTTCTGTTGCATTGCTAGATCTCAAAGGTTCCATTCATCTTAGTGTATTTTTAGTAAGTATAGCATTCATTTGGCCGAATCACATGCCGACGGTTCAGCAACTTTTGCATCACCCATGGGGAAGTTGTCTCAGTTGGCACCATGTTTATTAACGCAGTCTTGAAGAAATCATCATCCCTTGCATTCACAAGAGGAAGAACTTTTTTTTCGAAAAGGGGAAAATCCCCGGCCTCTGCATCAGAAAGATGCATACGGCCATCTTATTAACCAAAAAACGCAGTTCCAACATAGTACCAAGGTCTTCAAAAGTAATAATAAAAGAGAGGAAAAAAGCTCACACAGAGCCAAAGGGGGCTAGAAACACCCACTAGCCATGAATAAATGCCACAACCGGCTGGCTGAAACTAGATAGGTAAACTACATGCCTATCCTATTACATGACCGCCATCCAAACCGGTTGAAGATATCCCGAGCTACCATCTCCCATCGGAAAGACCCAGTAACCAAATGCTCCCTGGCCTCCGTCTGGGTGAGTAGCGAGCAGGATCGGATCAGAGCCATAGTGCGGAATATAACCTGCAAAAAATGTATACGTGATATTCTGTTAAAAACCAAATCATTTCTGCAATTCCAGATAGTCCACATCAAAGCACAAACTCCAACCCGAATGTGTCTCGCTACGTCAGACTCAATCCCATTGAGCCATGTCCCAAATAACGCGTTAACTACATATTAAGAAAGTATGAACGGTTCTGACTCTAGCATGATTGTTTTTGGGAAGTAACCTGTCAACTTCTACAGGAAATAGACGGAACCTCTACATTGCAAGTGCTGAAAGTATCATATTTTGTATTAAAAAATGACTCCAAACTAAATATTACATTTATTATACCGGTTAGCTGCACTCAGCAACGTCATTTACTTTGCCACTTAAATATGAAGCTTGATCTTGGAATCCTCATACATTGTTACTAGAAATGACTGGCAACTAATTCTCAAAAAAATAAAAGAATAGCAACTAATAGTTAGGGAGTCAGAGATGCGTTGGGGTGACTCATGATGTCGTTTCAGTACCACCCTGGAAGTACAATTCCATGGAAAGCATTGGCAACAATTTGTTCAAATCTGTGCTTCAAGACTTATATCGTCCAGGAATAATGTAAGTGCCACAACCTATGAATCCGCAAGCATGTTGAATTGAAAATGAGTTGTTGAAATTACTCTGCTCATGCTCTTTTTTTTTGAAAAAATCTCTGAATCACTGGTCGTCACATTATTGGGTATTGCTAGCAGTCTTGTAGCCTACTGTTTGTCCTAGCGCGTACTGTTAACTTCTCATGCTATTTCCAATAGCATTATTGTTGGGTGGACACAGAGGCGCATAGTACTTCTTTTGTTCTTCAAGGAATCAGCCTGGCATATTTTTAATTTAGTAGGAGCTGCCCGACATTTCCCATTAATCCCTGTAGTTCATATAGCAGTATCATTCTGTAATGGTCAATCTCTTTCTGCCTGCAATATTCAGTATATTCGGTGGAAAATAACTACACTTTCTTTTGTATCTCTTACCGGCGACAGAATCCTCTGTAATTTAGTACCCATCCATTGCCTTGCACAGTGAAGTGCAATAAGACCGCTACCAGCCCTGCAGTTTGTTTTTGGGTCAGTGCTGTTTTCAGATTATGGGAAAAGATGACAGTGATTTAGAAAATGTTGAGTTGGCACCAATAGATATCTGGTGCAAACCCAAACGTCCTGGTGCCATCCTTTCTTCTTAGGTGTTCAGATCATTGCCTCTCCAGTCTGATCCATCCGTCTTCACTGCTGGTTGCCGGCCCGGCGGCGTCTGCTGGTTTGCTCTCGTTCACATGTTCAACAAGATCCACATGAACTGCCTGGTGGCCTGCAGGGATCTGATTTTCCAATCTGCAATAGGTTGGAGCCATGGTTGCTTCATCTGTTGCCGGATGTATCACGTAGTATGCGGTAAAAAGATTGAAACGTCAGACCAGAGATTCAAAGAAGATAAGTACTAGAAAGGATACGGAATGAAAACTCACTCTGATGGTCTACGAAATCCTCGCCGTGCGCTACGACATCGTTCTACTCCACATTCCACCCCGGAGATGTTCTTCTGGGCTCTGGTGGAGGAGAAGCCTGTCTGTCTCTTTGGTGTTGGCTGCTCTGTGAAGAAGATGGTATGGTCCACACGTACTGTTGAAGTACTGCAACAATGCATGTCTTTTTCTCTGCTGTTACCTGCCAATGTTTGGACCATGATCACGGGTGTGCCATATACCTTTTTGTTCGCAACTTGGTCAGAAGGTATTGTCTCTCCTGATGTTCAAAATAAGGTTACCAGCGAGCGTAAGACCTAATGGTTTAGGCTGTCTAAATAATTTACATTATGTCTATATAATGAGTTAGAAACTCATATATGCATATAGGGAGAATATAGATAGATATATGATAAACAACAAACACTTCTCACTTTTTTGCTACTATCAAGAACTTCTTTTTTATGATCGTCATAAAACAGATCACTGAAGAGGAGGAATGGATTCAGCAGCACTGTCCGTGGACCGATTCAGACACCGAGCAGTTTCCGACTGAGGATGGTAGTGCGGATGACCCTGCCAGGATGTGATGAGGTTTCTATCACCGGGAGCCGTAGCTTTGCTCTTTGCCCTTTTGGTGTCTCGCTGCCAAAGGGGAGGGTGCGGATGCGGATGCGGCTCGAATGAGTTAGGGTTCATGTAAGGGTGGAAACGAATCAAATTTCTAAGATGAATCATAAAACGAGTAAAATTTGACCACTTATTTCACTTTATAGTTGGATAATTGGAATATCCGCTACCACTTTCCACCACTATATGTTCATCAAATTAGATGGTAATTAGGGCAGTAGTTCTTAGGTACTAATTAGGTACTAGAATATTTTTATTTATAGTAAGTTTATTTTTAGTAAGAACTAGTTGAATTAATAATCTAGTTAGTAAGAACTTGTTGCTATTTTTTTAGTTAAAGAAATTTTCCCGCATCGACGTGGACGATGCCTATCCCACATCCTCATCGTCGAGTTGGCGGAGGACGACACCTGCTTGACCAGATGGGCCATGTCCGGGACTGGGCTCCGCCGGGGTGGTACTGGGAGGCACTACCTACCGGGGGGCGCAGGTTGGTGAGGAGCCAGCCTGTCGTTGACCCGAACCTTCTTTGGTGGCGGTCGCATGGGCCAGTGACGGTCCAGAGGCTCGAGGACTCCGCGGAGGTGGTGCGTCACCGTGTCAGTGAGGAGGACGCGCACGTCCGTCGCTACTTGTTTGCGTTGGAGCACAGGTTCTCCAATACATGGCAGGTTCTCCAGGGATCTCACTAGAGCTATGATCCCATGATGGTTCCTTCTCTGTGGGTGTCCGCCGCCCGCGCCGATACCCGTCGTGTGCTAGGGTTTTAGTTGTACTAGTGATGTTATATGTATGACACTATTCGGGATGTATTAGTGATAATATTCGACGATATACGAACGCATGAGATGATTTACTTTTGCTTATTGAATGCATGCTAATTTGAGTCTTATAAGATATTTTTAAATGTATATTTTGTGTTGCTCAATATCCAAGTGGCCGTACATGTTTGTAGGTTACACCTCCGAGTGGCCTATGTTTTGCCGGACTATTGATTCCTTTCCGTTCCGGCAAATTTCAGGCACTCGATATATCATATTTTAGCAAAGGTCATGCCGGATTTTTCCATGAATTTTGGCATGACTTTTGCCAGAATATGTAGGAAATATCGAGTGCCCCGGATTTGTGTGTTGAGTATCTTGGTAGTTCTCTTCTATCGATTTTCAATTAATGTTTTAAATATGAACATAGGTAATGTCTGACGACAAAAAGGATTTCGGTATTTGCAAATACTGCGAAGACGAGCGCGGCCTGTATGATGGAATCTTCCTAGATGATGATAGGCGCTTCAGCATCAAGCTGGACGAGAACTTCGAAGTGGATACAGTAAGTCACAATGACAAGTCTTTTTTCGTAATTAAGCATGACATCTGCTTCATTTGCTTCAACTTATATTTTTTACTATTCTACTAGCGTATCCCCTGCCATGCAAGAGTTTTTGTATTGGATAAGATATGTTTCAGTCATAGTATAGAGGTAAAGAAAGTTTATTTGAAGACCGAGCATGGTTATATTTTCCACGCAAAATTATACAATTCAGACGACTACACCTATTTTGGATGCAAAACATGGCGAGCATTATGCAAGACTTATGCATTTCAGCCTGATATGGTTATCACCTTTGATATTCGTTCGTCCGGAAGATGATATTGAAGGTAATACCGACATCTGGGTCGATGTGCAGACGCCTCCAGTTACACCAAAATGTAAGTTTCTCAACCATATTTATGTCTTTGATATTGTTTATTCAAAAATAGTTGACAACTAATTTGTATTGTCAGCTTATTTCGGTGCAAGAAAACATGTCCAGCGCTTGGTTGACAGGACCTACTACTGTTCCGGGGCTGAACTAAACTGCGAGGAGCTAAGTCATTATGTTTCATGGCTTGAGGATCTTGATACCGTCAAGACAAATTTTCTTCCTGGACTTAGAAATCTTAGTACCGAAAACGTGCGACCAATAGTGTTCGTCATGAACTACGGTCACATCTATTTAGGAAGGATGGTAAGATTTTTACTATTTGTCCTCGGTGCATCTTTTCCATACATTATTTGTGAAGCTAAACTTCATTGCTAAGTATGTGACCATACGATGTTCTTCAACAGGGACTCCCTATGAATATTGTGCCTTATGGGATCGAGACTAAAGGTACCATGAGTATTATTAGCTTACGGCTAAGATATCCTACATGTTACTTTAGTGCATTCAAGATCAGCGATGAATGCTTAATAGTGCAAGACTGGACCAGATATGTGATGGGGGAGCGCAGACAAGTACTAGGGGGCAGCAAACAGATGTGCTACCCAAAATTAGGAGACAGGTTCATTTGCATGCTCCAACTTGATCAAGGAGGAGAGCTACACATGTTTTATGTTGTTTTACCTAAGAGAGAGCAGCAGGAGTGATTAGCTAGAAATGAGTTTGAGGATGATGATGTGCTACACTATTACTATGATGATAAAATAGCTAGTGTTGGTGGTAATGACTGATGATTATTATTAGCTAGTGTTAGTGGTGATTAAATAAATATTGTTGGTGCTAATGAACTAAAGTTCACATTTTGAACTAAGTCGGTCTGACCGAGTTATATGATTCGGTCTCACCGAGTTTGGAGATTTGTGTGTAATGGTTAGATTTTGTGTGGAGGCTATATATACCCCTCCACTCACTCTTCATTCGTGGAGAGAGCCATCATAATATGCCTACACTTCCAACATACATTTTTTGAATGAGAACCACCTACACTTGTGTTGAGGTCAAGATATTCCAATCCAACAACATAAATCTTGATCTCTAGCCTTCCTCAAGTTGCTTTCCACTCAAATCATCTTTCCACCAAATCAAATCCTATGAGAGAGAGTTGAGTGTTGAGGAGACTATCATTTGAAGCACAAGAGCAAGGAGTTCATCATCAACACACCATCTATTACCTTTTCGAGAGTGGTGTCTCCTAGATTGGCCAGGTGTCACTTGGGAGCCTCCGTCAAGATTGTGGAGTTGAACCAAGGAGTTTGTATGGGCAAGGAGATCGCCTACTTCGTGAAGATCTACCCTAGTGAGGCAAGTACTTCATGGGGGATGGCAATGGTGGGATAGACAAGGTTGCTTCTTCGTGGAACCTTCGTGGGTGGAGCCCTCCGTGGACTCGCGCAACCCTTACCCTTCGTGGGTTCAAGTCTCCATCGACGTGGATGTACGATAGCACCACCTATCAGAACCACGCCAAAAATCTCCGTGTCTACATTGCGTTTCCTCCCTCCAAACTCCTCCCTTTACCTTCATATGCAATTGTTTTGCATTCCGCTCCTATACTCTTAGAATTGCATGTGTAGGTTGATTACTTGTTTGTGCTAAGTTGCTAAAATCTGCCAAGACTTAAAGTTGGGAAAAGGCTAGATTTTTATTTGGTCAGGTAGTCTAATCACCCCCTCTAGACATACTTTCGATCCTACGGTACTCGAGGACAGCGGCGAAGTAGATGGGGGCACCGGAGCCGACGCGCTGCGCGTAGAGGCGCTTCTTGAAGTAACGCCTGATGCGGCCGATGAAGGGAATACGCCCTATAGGCAATACTAAAGTTGTTATTTATATTTCCTTATATCATGATAAATGTTTATTATTCATGCTAGAATTGTATTAACCGGAAACTTAGTACATGTGTGAATACATAGACAAACAGAGTGTCCCTACTATGCCTCTACTTGACTAGCTCGTTAATGTGTTGTCATTTGATGAACGGGATCACATCATTAGAGCATGATGTGATGGACAAGACCCATCCTTTAGCTTAGCATAATGATCGTTTAGTTTTATTGCTATTTCTTTCTGCATGACTTATACAGGTTCCTCTGACTATGAGATTATGCAACTCCCGAATACCGGAGGAACACCTTGTGTGCTATCAAACATTACACCGTAACTGGGTGATTATTGATACGTCCATTTTGCATCATGCTTTTATATCGATATTTATTGCATTATGGGCTGTTATTACACATTATGTCACAATACTTATGCCTATTCTCTCTTATTTTACAAGGTTTACATAAAGAGGGAGAATGCCGACAGTTGGGATTCTGGGCTGGAAAAGGAGCAAATATTAGAAACCTATTCTGCACAACTCCAAAAGTCCTGAAACTTCACGGAAGGTCTTTTCCAAATATATAAAAAATACCGAGAGCAAGAACTTCACCAGGGGGGCCACACCCTGCCCACGAGGGTGGGGAGCATGCCCTACCCCCCTGGGAGTGCCCCTCTACCTTGTGGGCCCCCTGGTGGCCCTCCGGTGGCCATCTTCTGCTATATGGAGTCTTTCGATGGGAAAAAAAGCATAAGCCATCTTCTCGGACGAAACTCCGCCGCCACGAGGCGGAACCTTGGCGGAACCAATCTAGGGCTCTGGCGGAGGTGTTCTGCCGGGGAAACTTCCCTCCCGGAGGGGGAAATCATCGTCATCGTCATCACCAATGCTCCTCTCATCGGGAGAGGGCAATCCCCATCAACATCTTCATCAGCACGATCTCTTCTCAAAACCCTAGGTCATCTTTTGTATCCAATTCTTGTCTCCAAGTCCGGGATTGGTGCTAGTAGGTTGCTAGTAGTGTTAATTACTCCTTGTAGTTGATGCTAGTTGGTTCAATTGGTGGAAGATCATATGTTCAGATCCTATAAGCATATTAATACCCCTCTGATTATCAACATGTTTATGCTTTTTGAATAGTTACTTTTGTTCCCGAGGACATGGGAGAAGTCTTGGTATTATTAGTCATGTGAATATGGTATTCGTTCGATATTCTGATGAGATGTATGATGTCTCTTCTCTAGTGGTGTTATGTGAACGTCGACTACATGACACTTCACCATTATTTGGGCCTAGAAAAAGGCATTGGGAACTAATAAGTAGATGATGGGTTGCTAGAGTGATAGAAGCTTAAACCTTAGTTTATGAGTTGCTTCGTAAGGGGCTCATTTGGATCCATATGTTTCATGCTATGGTTTGGTTTACCTTAATACTTTTGTTGTAGTTTGTGGATGCTTGCAATAGAGGTTAATCATAAGTGGGATGCTTGTCCAAGTAAGGGCAGTACCTAAGCACCGGTCCACCCACATACCAAATAATCAAAGTACCGAACGCGAATCATATGAACGTGATGAAAACTAGCTTGACAATATTCCCATGTGCCCTCGGGAGAGCTTTACATCATATAAGAGTTTGTCCAGGCTTGTCCTTTGCTACAAAAAGGATTGGGCCACCTTGCTGCACCTTATTTAGTTTTGTTACTTGTTGCTCGTTACAAATTATCTTATCACAAAACTATCTGTTACAACTTATTTCAGTACTTGCAGAGAATACCTTGCTGGAATCCACTTATCATTTCCTTCTACTCCTCGTTGGGTTCAACACTCTTACTTATCGAAAGGACTATGATAGATCCCCTATACTTGTGGGTCATCAAGACTCTTTTCTGGCGCCGTTGCCGGGGAGTGAAGCGCCTTTGGTAGGTGGAATTTGGTAAGGAAAAATTTATATAGTGTGCTAAAATTTACTGTAACTTGTCACCATGGAAAGTAATCCTCTAAGGGGCTTGTTCGGGGTATCTTCACCCCGACCAGTAGAGCAAAGAGTTTCTCCTCAACCTGCTGAACCTACTGAAAATGAAAATGAAAATGAAAATGCTTGATTTGAAGTTCCTTTGGGTATGATAGAAAAACTGCTAGCTAATCCTTTTTTAGGATATGGAACAAAACATCCTGATGAACATCTGATATATGTGGATGAAGTTTGTGGATTATTTAAGCTTGCAGGTGTACCCGGAGATGTTGTTAATAAGAAGGTCTTCCCTTTATCTTTGAGGGGAGATGCATCGACATGGTATAGGCTATGTGATGATATGAGGTCTTGGAATTACAAACGATTGAAATTGGAATTTCATGAGAAGTTTTATCCTATGCATCTTGTTCATCGTGATCGCAATTATATATATAATTTTTGGCCTCGCGAAGGAGAAAGCATCGCTCAAGCTTGGGGAATGCTTAAATCAATGTTATATTCATGCCCCAATCATGAGCTCTCAAGACAAATGATTATTCAAAAAATTTATGCTCGGCTTTCTGGTAACAATCGCACCATGCTTGATACTTCTTGTGTTGACTCTTGAATTCAAATGGGATTTATTGGAAAGAATTAAACACAACTCTGAAGATTGGGACCTCGACAATGGTAAGTAGTCAGGTATGACACCTAGTTTTGATTGTGTTAAATATTTTACGGATACCGATATTTTTTGTAAATTTAGCACCAAATATGGACTTGACTCTGAGATAGTAGCTTCTTTCTGTGAATCTTTTGCTGCCTATGTTGATCTCCCCAAGGAGAAGTGGTTTAAATATCATCCTTCCATAGAAGTAAAAGTAGCTGCACCTATTAAAGTTGAAGAAAATACTATCACTTATAATGATCCTATTGTTCCTACTTCGTATGTTGAGAAACCACCTTTCCCTGTTAGGATAAAGGATCATGCTAAAGCTTCAACTGTGGTTCGTAAAAGCAATATTAAAACATATACACCTCCTGAGCAAGTTAAAGTTGAACCTAATATTGCTATTGTTAAAGATCTCTTGTCTGATAATATTGATGGGCATATTATTTATTTCTGTGATGATACTGCTAGAATTGCTAAACCCCATGATAAAGATATACCTAGACATGTGGTAGGCATGCCTGTTATTTCTGTTAAAATAGGAGATTATTTTTATCATGGCTTATGTGATATGGGTGCTGGTGGTAGTGCAATACCTTATTCCTTATACAAAGAAGTTATGCATGATATTGCACTTGCTGAGATGGAAGATATTGATGTCACAATTAAACTTGCCAATAGAGATACTATTTCACCAATGGGTTTTGTTAGAGATGTTGAAGTCTTGTGTGGGAAAACTAAATATCCTGCTGATTTTCTTGTTCTTGGTTCCCCACAAGATAGCTTTTGTCCCATTATATTTGGTAGACCCTTCTTAAATATTGTTAATGCTACCATAGATTGCAAAAGAGATTTTGTTACTATAGGTTTAGATGATATGACTCATGAATTTAATTTTTCTAAATTTAGTAGACAACACCGTGAAGAAGAATTACCTAGTAAGGATGAAATTATTGGTCTTGCTTCTATTGCCGTACCTCCTAGTGATCCTTTAGAACAATATTTGCTAGACCATGAAAATGACATGTTTATGAATGAAAGAAGGGAATTAGATGAAGTATTCTTTAAATAAGAACCTATTCTGAAAAAAAAATTACCTGTTGAAATCCTAGGGGATCCTCCTCCACCCAAGGGTGATCCCGTATTTGAGCATAAACCGTTACCTGATAGTCTTAAATATGCTTATCTTGATGAGAAAAAGATATATCCTGTTATTATTAGTGCTAACCTTTCAGAGCATCAGGAAGAGAGATTATTGAAAACTCTGAAGAAGCACTGCGCTGCTATTGGGTATACTCTTGATGATCTTAAGGGCATTAGTCCCACTCTATCTCAACATAAAATTAATTTGGAAGAAGATGCTAAACTAGTTCGTCATCGTCAACGCCGGCTGAATCCTAAAATGAAAGAAGTGGTAAGAAAGGAGATACTAAAGCTCCTTGAGGCAGGTATAATTTATCCTGTTGCTGATAGTCAATGGGTAAGCCCTGTCCATTGTGTCCCTAGGAAGGGGGGTATTACTGTTGTTCCTAATGATAAAGATGAATTGATTCCTCAAAGAATTATTACAGGTTATAGGATGGTAATTGATTTCTACAAATTAAAAAAGGCTACTAAAAAGGATCATTACCCCCTACCTTTTATTGATCAAATGCTAGAAAGATTGTCCAAACGTACGCATTTTTGCTTTCTAGATGGTTGTTCTGTTTTCTCTTAAATACTTGTGTTGGCCAAAGATCAATCAAAGACTACTTTTACATGCCCTTTAGGTACTTTTCCTTATAGACGTATGCCTTTTGGTTTATGTAATGCACCTGCTACCTTTCAAAGATGCATGATGGTTATATTCTCTAAATTTTGTGAAAAGATTTCTGAGGTTTTCATGGATGACTTTTCCGTCTATGGATCTTCTTTTGATGATTGCTTAAGCAACCTTGATCGAGTTTTGTAGAGATGGGAAGAAACTAATCTTGTCTTGAATTGGGAAAAGTGCCACTTTATGGTTAATGAAGGTATTGTCTTGGGGCATAAAGTTTCTGAAAGAGGTATTGAAGTTGATAAAGCCAAGGTTGATGCTATTGAAAAGATGCCATGTCCCAAGGACATCAAAGGTATAAGAAGTTTCCTTGGTCATGCCGGTTTTTATATGAGCTTCATTAAGGACTTCTCAAAGATCTCTCGGCCTTTGACTAATTTATTACAAAAAGATATACCATTTGTCTTTGATGATGATTGAGTAGAAGCATTTGAAATACTTAAGAAAGCATTGACCTCTGCACCTATTGTTCAGCCACCTGATTGGAATTTACCCTTTGAAATTATGTGTGATGCTAGTGATTATGCTGTAGGTGTTGTTCTAGGACAAAGAGTTGATAAGAAACTAAATGTTATTCAATATGCTAGTAAAACTCTAGAAAATGCTCAAAGAAATAATGCTACTACTGAAAAAGAATTCTTAGCAGTTGTATTTGCTTGTGATAAGATTAGACCTTATATTATTGATTCTAAAGTAACTATTCACACTGATCATGCTGCTATTAAATATCTTATGGAAAAGAAAGATGCTAAACCTAGACTTATTAGATGGGTTCTCTTGCTATAAGAATTTGATTTGTATATTGTTGGTAGAAAAGGAGCTGAGAACCCCGTTGCAGACAACTTGTCTAGGTTAGAAAATGTGCTTGATGACCCACTACCTATTGATGATAGCTCTCCTGATGAGAAATTAAATGTCATAAATGCTTCTCATACTGATCCATGGTATGCTGATTATGCTAATTACATAGTTGCTAAGTTTATACCACCTAGTTTCACATACCAGCAAAAGAAAAGGTTCTTCCATGATTTGAGGCATTACTTTTGGGATGACCCACATCTTTATAAAGAAGGAGTAGATGGTGTTATTAGACGTTGTGTACTTGAGCATGAACAGGAACAGATCCTATGCAAGTGTCATTCCGAAGCTTATGGAGGACACCATGTTGGAGATAGAACTGCACATAAGGTACTGTAATCTAATTTTTATTGGCCTACTCTCTTCAAGGATGCCCGTGAGTTTGTCTTATCTTGTGATGAATGTCAAAGAATTGGTAATATTAGTAGACGTCAAGAAATGCCTATGAATTATTCACTTGTTATTGAACCATTTGATTTTTGGGGCTTTGACTATATGGGACCTTTTCCTTCACTACAAAAAAATACACTTCCGTGATGATACGTGTTTGTCACAGTAGGTCGCTTTTTTTGTCATGCATGTACATCCATGACAAATTTATGACAGAATCAAGATAGCCATACCTGTGCTGTCGTAGAAGTGTTTCATGACATTACCAAAATTATCATCACGGAAGAGTCCACTTCCATGACGATAAATCACGCGTCACAGAAGTGCTTCGTCAAGGGTGACCGACATGTGGCATCCACCCTAACGGAGCGCCGTTAAGCTATCGGGTCAGGTTTTTTATCCGATAACCCATTAACAGCACCGACCAATGGGGATTTTCCACGTGTAAAATCATCATTGGCTAGAGGAAACACGTGTCGGCTCATTGTTGGGGCAGATGTCATCCACTCATTAGATAGGAGGCGCCTATGATAGGTCGACACGTGGCACGGCCCAACAGTGGCCCATTCCGGTGAAAAAGGCCGACCCAGTAAAAATTAGCAGGCCGGCCCATATAAGGCCTACTTGTGTCAGGTCCATTTAAGCCCATGGCCCATACGAGATGTGCCAATTCGGATCGTTAAAAATTTGACACCATTGCAGCCCATCGTCAGTTCGAGCCCGTTAACAGCCCGTTATATATTTGGGCTCAATATCGGCCCGATGAGATTTCGGCCTGTTAACGGCCCATTTAATGGATGGGCCAATTTTCAGGATGTACATCTTTCGTCCTTTTAGCGACCCATTTAAATGTTGGGCTAATTTCCAGCCCAATGTGTCTTTCAGCCTATTGATGACCCATAAATCTGATGGGCCATTTGTAGTCGGACATGAGTTTCGGCCTTTTAGCGGCCCATTTAACTGTTGGGCCAATTTCTGGCCCGGTGTCACTTTCAGCCTGTTGACGGCCCATGAATCAGTTGGGCCCATTGTAGTTGGACCTGAGGTTTGGCCTTTTAGCGACCCATTTAAGTGTTGGTCCAATTCCCGGCCCTGTGTGCCTTCGGCCTGTTAACAGACCATAAATGAGTTGGGCCATTTGTAGTCGGACCTTAGTTTTGGCCTCTTAATGGCCATGCCCTTCATGGTCCAATACCAGCCCAGTTTCTCGTTCGGCCTACTAAAGGCCCACAACACAGTTGGGTCGTTTACAATACGACCTGACTTTCCGCCTCTTAGCATAAAATACGCGGCCTCTTAGGTCGACAGATTTTATCCCATGCAACGAGGCATGGCCCACTATTAAACTTGTCCTTGCTAGCCCAGAAAAAGGATCTCATCCACTTGTTGATCTCCTCAAACAACGAGACAGGGGCTTCCACAATCATTAGGTGATGGATCGGCCTAGCAGAGATGATAGAATGCACCAGGATCAACCTTCCAGGTCGTTGAATCAAACCTCTTTGCCAGGCCCTCTCGCCCGACCAAAACTCTTGAGGACACCCAAACCCTAGAAAAATGTCGGTCTCCTACCCCCTCCCGCTGCGCCCCTTCCCTTGAAGCGTTGTCGAGGCCACCCCAAACCCGGAATAAGCTAGGTCTATGTTTGCCACTAATATATCCACATGTTGTCATGTTTGTGTAATAATTGCCATGTTGTAATATTTGCAGAAACAATGGAGCACGAACGAGATGAGGAAGCAGAAGAGGTGTTGGGGGACATAATCTTAGCCGGAGGTAATGTCTTGTCGTATCTTAACGACAATGATGGTATGGAAGAACAGGGTGACGAAGCAGGCTATGGAGATCGAATAATGGAGGAAAGACATGATTATGATGGCTCTGGTGACCCAATGCTGGTGCAAGAAGGAGCCCGTGGTGACGGCTCCGGTGACCGAACAGAGTCCGGCCAGGTAAATATATTAGTTAAGCATGTGCTGACTAGCTAATTGATGCATTCACTATATTAATTAACTCTCGTCTTTCTTCTTTTTTCTATCCCTCCGGATCGAGCACAACTTCGGTAAAGAGACGAGGCCCAAAGAAAAAGTTGCGCTCAGATGAAAGGTTTGAGATCATAGCAATCGCGCGCGACGGCCAACTGATTGAACCCATCCGGACAAAGGAAGCATTTGCTGCTCAGTGCGGGGTTCTTCTTAGGGACAAGATCCCGATCAGAATCCACCAATGGTATAAGCCTAAGAACGAAGACCCTAAGGAGTCTTATGTCAATGATATGCAGAAAGATGATCTTTGGACTGAGCGGAAGGCAAATTTCACCCTACCTCTAGAGGATGGTCCGGAGAAGCCAATTAAAGAGCAACTAATCAAGTCTCATGCTCTTAAGAAGATGGCAGACCTATTCAGGAGGTGGAAGAATGAGCTGAAAACGTTTGTCGAGAAAGAAGAGACACCTGAATTCATCGGCAAATATGCGAAGATCAGAGATCACTGGCCCGGATTTGTGGCCCACAAGACATCGAAAAAGAGTAAGAAGATGTCGGCGACAAATAAGAAAAATGCTGCAAAGAAGACGCTTCACCATGGCACGGGGTCAGGTGGCTACCTCAAAGCCCGGCCTAAGTGGGCCAAGGCTGAGAATGATCTACTTGATAAAGGGATCGAACCTGATACAATGAACTGGCTAGACCGTTGCCGGACTTGGTTCTTCGGGGCAGGCGGAACCTTGGACCCTGTATCAGGGAAGTGCGTTTGGACGGACGAGCAAATGAGAATACCAGTCAAGAGGCTTAAGCACTATATCGATGCAGCGCAGCAAGGGACGTTCGTTCCAGACAAAGAGAACGACAAGCTCACAATGGCCCTTGGGAATCCTGAGCACCCTGGACGGACACGAGGCACGCCAGGCTCCGTTCCGTGGAAGGCTGGTTTTCCGGACATAGGCGGTTACAAATGCCAGGAGAGGAGGGAAAAAGTGGAGCATGCCCAAATTCAGACGCTGCACGAAAGGGTTCAAGCGCTAGAGGAACGAGAAGTAGCTCGCAACAAGCGACCTGCCGTAAATACCCCCGAAGCTACCCCGCCATCTCAGCGGAGAAGCAGCGTGGCTTCCACCGAGCTGCTTCAGCCGGAGCATATCTTGACGGCTCCTGCTAACTACCCCATGGATGCTATCATGGAGTCTCAACATTGCCACCTTATGACGCAATGGCAGAACTTGAAAGTCAAGGCGGCTGTCGGCTCTGTTCGACCTCCTGAACCCGGCGCAACTTTTCAATGTCGTACGATTCCAGAAGGATATGCCAGGGTGACGGTGGATGAAATAACGGAGGGATTTGAGGACCTCCAGCTTGACCACCCTACCGGTGAAGGTGAGACTCGGCTAGGTTCTTGTCTATTGACTGCATGCCTATGGCGGAAGGAGCTCATCAACCTTTTGAACTGGACGCCTCCTCCTCCTCCTCCGGCGAGTTAGGGCACTCCGCCTCCTTCTCCGGCGAGTGATCAGGGCACTCAGCCTCCTTCTCCAGCGCGTGGCGGCACTCCGCCTCATTCTTCGCCTGCGCCGGCGCGCCCGAGCAGCCAGCCTCCTCCTTCTCCGCCTCGCCAGCAAGGGCGGAAGAGACCCACCGCCGCTCCGGGTGCTCCTGCGCGTCATAGTCCTTCTCCTTCGCCTCGTAAGCAAGGAAAGAAGACAGCCGCAGCCGCTCCGTCTGCTCTGCCGGCGTCTAGCAGTACAACCAGAGGCGGGAGGCAATACAGATTCGGTCCTTCTCTGAAGACTCCAGAGAAGTTACCATATGAGAGGACCCCGGAGGAGAACGCGAAGATTGCGCGAGCCGAAGTGACGAACTTCTCTCAAGGGGTGAAAGCAAAGAAACATCCACCTCCAGAGGAGAAGGTAGATCCGGTGAAAGGGAAGTGCACTCTGGCTGCCCTGAAAAACCACCAAAGTCTCCGCCAAAAGGCAAGTATGAGCGCATTATTGCAAAGACATTTGTCGAAGCGGAGCGGTCGGGAAGTACTGTCAGTGATCAAAGGATAAAAGAACGACGAGCTAGGAAAAAAATTGCCCAGCTCGGCGAACAAGCGAACCAATCGTGCCCCCCGCTCAAGGTGTCTAGCGACATCGTCGCTAATGATCCGAGGATGGTGCCCGGTTATAGCAATCTTGGATATTACCTGCCCGACGATGTACATTATGATTTCTTGGAGGTGGAGGAACACAAATACGAGTACGGGAAGCCTCTCATCATAGATGAAAGATCTCTAACAACGATGATGCGAAGATTCCATGATTGGTACATGAAAATCTGCAGAATGTCTGGGGGGAGGAATACTTTGACGCTGAGAGTTAGAGAGGAGCATGACCTCGTTGGAATTGAACTGTTGAATGTTCCATTTGAGGAGTTCTTGCAGTTTTTCAATCAAAAGGCCCTCGATAAAGCAACGGTCACTTGCTACTGTCTCTAACTGTACTACTTCTATCATTAAGTCTCTCTATATAGGTCAGCTCTTTCATTGCATGTATTTATAATTATCCCCACTATATTATGCAGATTGAAGATCGCCGAATTGAAGAAAAGCCAAATCGGTGATATTGGGTTCATTAACACAAATCTCATAGATGCAACTGAGGTTAAATATTGTGCCGAAGATACCGAGACCAACTTTCTACGATCGTTGGTAATAAATGAAAACAAAGATATAATACTCTTTCCGTACAACTTCAAGTGAGTGTTACTGTCTTGCGCATATTCGGTTTCCCTTATTAGTCCAGTTTATAGTAATGTAATTGATGAGTTATGAATGTGTGCACAGCTTCCACTATATTCTCCTAGAGATTAAGCTTGAGCAGGGACTAGTAACCGTCTTAGACTCGAGACAAAAAGATCCCCAGGACTATGCGGACATTACTCAAATGCTCGAGAAGTAAGTTAAATCGATCATTATCCACCATATCAGCAACTTTGGTCATTTCCTGATATCAAGTAATTGTTTTCTTTGTCTGGCAGGGTTTGGAGAAAATTCACCAAAAAACCTCTGGGACTGCCGAAGAAGCTGCAATTTAGACAGCCGAAAGTAAGTACTATAGTAACATGTTCCACGCATCTCCTAGTGATTCAAGCGCTAGTTTCATCAATACGATTTGGCATGCTTGCTTATCAGTTTGATTGACCTCTTTTTTTGTACAGTGGTTGTGGCAAGAACAAGGGAATGATTTCTGTGGATACTACGTTTGCGAGTCCATCCGCCACATGACCTGTGAACGGAGGTACTCTGACGAACAATATGAAGTGCGTAAGCAATAATGTTCACAATTTTATTTTATTCCCATCATTTGTATTGAGTTTCATCTATATATATATATATATATATATATATATATATATATATATATATATATATATATGCGCTATCCGTCACCCTAGGTGATGAATAGATGTTCTTCACCCCCTCTATTTTACCATTAATGCACCGTAATTTTACGTTCCGTAAATTTTGTTTTATTTCAGACGTAAAAAGAGAACGTAAGAAAATATGTAATCACCGTAAAAAATATTTTATGTTATGTAAAGTTGCAAATGTAAAAACATAGTATAAAAAATACATAAAATATAATTTTTCTAGCCTTCTGACCTTTTTATGCCAAATTTTACGCAGTGAATCAATATGATTTTAACTATTTGTATTTGAAACATAATTTATTTATGAAATGATCGTAAGATTATCTCGGATGAAAAATAACATATTATGCACCATGGGTGATGAATAATAACACTATATATATTCGTCACCCTGGGTGATGAATAGTTATTCTTCACCCCACCTCTATTTTACCATCAATGCCCCGTAATTTTACGTTCCGTAAGTTTTGTCTTATTTCCAACGTAAAAAGATACCGTAAAAAAATATGTAATCATCGTAAAAAATATTTTATGTTATGTAAAATGACAAATGTAAAAACATAGTGTAAAATACATATAAACTGCAAATTTTCTTGTCTTAGGACCAATATTTTTATTTTTTATGGTAAATTTTCCGTAGTGAATCAATAGGAATATAACTATTAAAATTGCAAATGTAATTTAATTATGAAATAATCGTAAGATTACCTCGGGCGAAAAATAACTTATTTTGCACTTTGAGTGATGAATTAGATCTTTCGGATGCGGGATGAACTCCTACCACCAAATCGTATGCGAGCAATTCAAGAGGAATTGGCGGCATTCTTCCTTCACCACGTGATTGCTGAAGACGGAGAATACTATGTGGACCATTTGTTCACATATAATTAGGAGATTATATTGTAAGAGATAATTATTGTATAAATGTAGCTGGTAGTGTCGGATAGATATACAATCTCTCGGAGAAGGAGAGGTGGTCGATATCACGTATCTCTGTATGCATATGTTCATGACGATCTTCTATTTCCTTCATTCGCTTAGTAGCTAGCGTGTCTAGTCCTCTCTATATATACGTATATATAGTGTCGATCAGGCACGGACATAAGAGAGGACACTTCTTTCTATTAATTAGCTAGCTAACACAATATATGAAACACCTAAATTAAAACCCCAAAAACCCAACCCCCTCCCTCCTTCCAAAAAAAACAAAAACCCCAGCCCCTAAAATGCTGACACATGGATGCCTATTGGTTCCGGTTGGTGCCACCAACCGGGACCAAAGGCCCTCCTGCCTGGGCTCGGTGCACCGGCCACGTGGAGGCCCATCTGTCCCGGTTCGTGTAAGAACCGGGACTAAAGGGCTAGGGCATTAGTAACGACCCTTTAGTCCTGGTTCACAAACCGGGACAAAGGGCCCTTACCAACCGGGACAGATGACCCCTTTTCTACTAGTGGAGTGTGCACATTTAATTTTGCCAAACAACAAAGAGCTTGCAAAAATAAACTTTAACTGGAGAAAGTGGCCCATTATATTACCTCTAGGCCATAGTTTTGAAATATACACATGAGACCTGCTAAGATAACTACATCCAGGCTGTCAGAAATGAATTCATGAAGCATAGCTCCTTGGTTTCACTTTGACCTACAAGTTGTACACGCGGAGGGCTGAAAAGAAACCCTTCTAGATTGCAAGACTGACCCATCCACAAATTCTACTAACAATTAATATGAACTTAGTGTCAGGACCCCGATTCAAAGTCACATCGATCTAGCCGGTAACACCTCATATCACTTTGCGGCCTCACGCACGGTATTCCCACGGGTGTCGCCTTACCATGGCCCGGGACCGTTTGCGCCTTTTGGCTCACGTATATGATAGTGTCGCTAGCATCCATATAGCAGAGAACCTGGGCCAACATGGCTAGTCGTGAACCCAAAGCGGCACCAACCTATGGGGACAGGCATACATGAATTACATCGAGCATGTTGGTTAGCAGCGTGTGAATCCGGGCTGTAGCACTAGGCTAACAGGACTCCGGATGTCACCGCATGACATTTCCCCATAGGGACAGACATAGGAACGAAGTGAAACACATGCCGGCCAGTGAAGTGTCCTGAGCAGTAGTGCTGGGCTAGCAGGACTCCGGTGAACCGGGCTGTAGCGGACTACTATGGCTCATGGAAGCACTAGACTACATTTCCCCATAAGAGAGGCTGCCATGGATAAACAACTAGGTTGTCGGATCCCACACATACCAAGCGTTTCAATCATACATACAATATGCTCGATATGTGTAAATACAACATGGCATCACAGCATAACTCTACGACTCAAGTATTTATTCATTAGGCTCCGAGGAGCGAGATATTACAAACATGGGTCTCATGACCCAACAATCATAGCATACAAATCAAAGCACATGCGGAAGCTTAACATGTCTGAGTACAGACATCTACAAATGAAAAAGGCTGAGAAGCCTGACTATCTACCAGATCCTGCCGAGTGCACAAGATCGTAGTTGAGGTATCAAGCTAAACGTCGAAGTCCACGCGAAACTACTAGCGAGACTGAAGTCTCTCTGCAAAACATATATTAAGCAACGTGAGTACAAAAGTACTCAGCAAGACTTACATCAGAACTAGCTACATATGCATCGGTATCAACAAAGAGGGGTGGTGGAGTTTAACTGCAGCAAGCCAGCTTTGACTCGGTGGCTATCTTAAACTATGACTGCAAGTAACTCTTTTGAGGTGGCGCACACGAGTCCACATATTCACCATTCAATACACCACTATGGATCCGCTCCCATTCCCCTATGAGAAGGCCATCCATAGCACTCACACTTATCTTGCGAGTTTTAGAGTATCCACTTTCACTTGTCTATGAACTATTATAGGCAACCCAGAAGTCCTTCACCGCGGACGCGGCTATTCGAATAGTTTTATACCCTGCAGGGGTGTACTTCGTCACACATGTTTCCACCACTTAGCGTCTGCACACGACATGTGCTCGGTAGACTTCAAGCGAAAGCCGACATGGGTGTAGACCACGAGCTGACTAACTGCACAAGTCTCTAGTCCAGGTTTATCGCCTATTCGGGTTCCATCCGCGAGGAGATCCGACCGGAGTTTCGCTCACAGCCCCAAACGATGTCTGCCGGGTTCCCGAGACACCAAATGTGCGCCCGGTACACCGTGCCATGGTGTATCTACCACATCATAGCCCACCCCTAGGGTCAGCGCTACGCACGGCCGCCAACACATATCCTATAAACACCAGAAACTAGTTGCAAATCCTGGACAGAGGACGAGAGGGGTCAGTAAGTCGAGCGGGGTCATATTTCAGGGCCCAATGTGTGGTAGTAGCTGTTTCATGGATCACAAACACAGAACTCAGTTCCTGAGAACAGTTTCAATGAGACAACCCACCATGTACTCCTACATGGCCTCTCACCACTACCTTTACCAAATCGTGTTCACGCACTTAGCTCACAACAGTAGGACATGTTCACAACTTTCCAATTCATCCCCGATGAATCAGACCTGACACAACTCTAAGCAATAGCAGGCATGACAAGCAAACATGAATGAGTAGGCACATCAGGTCTCAAACAACTCTTACTCATGCTATTGGGTTTCATCTATTTACTGTGGCAATGACAGGTCATGCAAAGGAAAAGGGGTTCAACTACCGCAACATGTAACAGTTGAATCGTTGTTGTCCTAATGCAGTAAAGGAGAGCAGGAGCGAGAGAGTGGGATTGTATCGGAATGAACAAGGGGGTTTTGCTTGCCTGGCACTTCTGGAGATAGTATAGTTCTTCATCGGTGTCATCGAACTCATCGTCGGAACCACGTCTATCGAGAGGGGACAAATACCGGCAAACAAAGAGGAACACAATCAATGCAATGCAACAATTATTATGCATGATAATGTCATGGCAATATGCTATTGATTGAGCTAATGCAACTAGCAATCATATTAAATGAAGTTGGTTTGAACCAAGGGTTCAAATTCAAACTCCATAAGTGCTTATTTAAATGTCAATTATGCAAAATGCCCTGTACAGCAACCCTAGGTTGTTCAAACATGCATGCAAATGCCATAAACAGAATCCTTGAATTTTTCTGATAATTTTTCATATATAATTTGTTTCATTTGGAGTTACGGTTGAATTACTATGAATTTTTTAAGTTTAAACTAATTTCTAGAATTTCCTGAATAAGAATAAATCCAGAAAAAGGTTAACTGCGTCAGCATGACGTTGTTGTGATGTCAGCAGGTCAACAGATCGGGTCCAAGTCAAACCTGACTAGTGGGGTCCACTGGTCAGTGGGATAGGAACTAATCCCACGTTGACTACGCCTTTGACCCGCTGCGGGGCCCGCTGCCAGTGACTAGGTGAGGTCCAGCTGGCGGGGATTAGCACTAATGACCCCGCCACGTTGGCTGTCACCGGAGTTGGCCGGCGGCGACCAAACCCGCGGCGGCAACGCACCGGACTTGCTCTAAAGGCGATGGGGGTGGTGGCTAAGGGCATCGGGGCATAGCCCGGACTCGCCCGCATCCAGGGAGGTAGGTGGGTGGTCGTGGGGGCACCGGAGCTCGCCGGAACGGAGCTCGCGGCGGCGGCCGGAGCTCGGGCGTGCTCGGGTTCGGCGCTGGGATGCACAACAGGGGCGTGGAGAGGAGCTACGGCCTCCTGGGAGTGTGGCAAACGCGGTGACGCGCTCGGTTTCGAGCCTGCGTGGCTGTGACCACGACGACGGCGTCGCCGGCGGAGCAGAGTGCTCGGGCTCGGTGGAGATGGCGGCTAGGGGGCGCAACCGAGGCATAGAGGAGGGGGTTAGGGGCAGGGTCTCACGGTGGATGCAGAGGTAGCCTCGGCGTGCCCGGGGAAGCACCGGAGCGAGCGGGGCGGCGAGAGGCATCTCCGGTGGCCGGCGACAAAGACGATGAAGATGGCGTCGATGCAAGCCCTCCGGCGAGGCGTGGCTGGACGGAGAGGATGAGGGAGGCGTGGCAATGCTCGTGGACACATCGGGGAGGCGAGGGGAGCACGGAGGCCGCGTCTACGGCGTACGGCGGCGATGAGCTCCGCTCGGCTTTGGGAGAGCGAGGGGAGGGGAGAGAGCTGCGAGGAGGGAGGAGGTGCAGAGGGTCGAGGGAGGGTGCGTGGTGCCCTCGGGTGAATCCAGTGCCGTGCAGGCAAGCAGGAGGAGGCCGGCGCGTGCGCGCGCGCGTTGGGCACACGCCCTCCTGCCTACTGGCAGGGGGTTGAAGACGGTGGCAGCTGCGGTGGGCTGGGCTGCTGCTGGGCTGCACAGTGTTGGGCTGCGGATGGGCTGCCAGGTAAGTTAGGTGGGTTTCCTTCCTATTCTATTTTTCTTATGTTTTCTATTTTTCTGCTGTTGTTTTGGCTTTAGTAAAAATACTAAAGCATTTTGTAAAATGCTGCAATAATTTGTGGACACTCTATGGATTATTCCAGTGGTCGACATTTAAATTCAGCATTATTTGAGCATTTAAATTATTTATAGTGATTAAATGCCCAAATTCAAATACGATAAGATTTAATTCAAAAATCCATGAATGACCTTGAAACATGTGCATCATTTTTGTCAGAGGTTTTAACCTTTTCTAAAAATGATGAACATTTTTAAAGGCATTTTGGGTTTATTGAAAACGCTTAAGGCTGACCCTATTTGATTTAATTTTTGGTGCTAGGGTTTGTCATCCCCATTTCAACTTTCTGAGAAATTTAAACATGATGACATGACTGCCTTAATGCAGCTAATGACAAGCAAATTCTAGGGCTGTGACACTTAGAGTTGCAAAGATTATATAATATATGATTATGATAGAAACTGACATCATTATTTTTGCCACTAAAACCTGAACTTGCACCCTAAATTTACAACGCCTGAAGAACCCCATATGATATGCAAATTATATGTGCGACAACCTAAACCTAAAGATCACATTGTTGTATAATTAGCTAGAAACTAGCCATGAACCCGTCCGACTGCACGGGCTAGTTATTTTGGAAAACGTATGGAAAACAGAAGTATTGATAACATTTATGCAATGCTAAATTTCTTACGGATTTGAAACTGGAAAAAGTTAGAAATTCACCTATGACATATTAGTATTGAACGTGCAACATTCGGTTTCTTGCTTGGGAAGTATAATTAAATCTTGTCATGAGGCATGGATGGAATCAATGTAGTTCCCTTAAAAAGGGAAAACAGATTGGCTACACCCATGCTAGAATTTTGATAACGGAGAATTTCACATGGATCAAGTCCTTGGGAAAACAAATAAATTTTTATTTGACCAATTTTATTTTATTACCATCATTTGTGTTGAGTTTCATCTATATATATATATATATATATATATATAGAGAGAGAGAGAGAGAGAGAGAGAGAGAGAGAGGACGGCTTTCCTATCTACACTAGCAGCAGAGTGTGCTATCGGAACCCTTGATTTGCATCAAGATCCGAACTTCTATATGGATAAGGTTTCGAATTCTTGCATTATTGGATATCGCATTTACAGAAGACGAATCCATGTGGGGCACTTTAGGAGGCCGTGGATGGAAATGGCAACCTAGGCCCTGAGATGACAGGCTTATTCACGGAATGGGGGCAGCTCCTTTCTAGCATTGGTCTCCGAGCATCATCTTCTTTGGGAAAGCCTATTGGATAGGTTCTGGTGCATTGCTAGCTCTCAAAGGTTCCATTCATCTCAGTGTATTTTTAGTAAGTATAGCATTCATTTGGCGGAATCACATGCCGACGGTTCAGCACCTTTTGCATCACCCACGGAGAAGTTGTCTCAGTTGGCACCATGTTTATTAACGCAGTCTTGAAGAAATCATCATCCCTTGCATTCACAAGAGGAAGAACTTTTTTTCGAAAAGGGGAAAATCCCCGGCCTCTGCATCAGAAAGATGCATACGGCCATCTTATTAACCAAAAAACGCAGTTCCAACATAGTACCAAGGTCTTCAAAAGTAATAATAAAAGAGGGGGAAAAAGCTCACACAGAGCCAAAGGGGGCTAGAAACACCCACTAGCCATGAATAAATGCCACAACCGGCTGGCTGAAACTAGATAGGTAAACTACATGCCTATCCTATTACATGACCGCCATCCAAACCGGTTGAAGATATCCCGAGCTACCATCTCCCATCGGAAAGACCCAGTAACCAAATGCTCCCTGGCCTCCGTCTGGGTGAGTAGCGACCAGGATCGGATCAGAGCCGTAGTGCGGAATATAACCTGCAAAAAATGTATACGTGATATTCTGTTAAAAACCAAATCATTTCTGCAATTCTAGATAGTCCACATCAAAGCACAAACTCCAACCCGAATGTGTTTCGCTAAGTCAGACTCAATCCCATTGAGCCATGTCCCAAATAACGCGTTAACTACATATTAAGAAAGTATGAACGGTTCTGACTCTAGCATGATTGTTTTTGGGAAGTAACCTGTCAACTTCTACAGGAAATAGACGGAACCTCTACATTCCAAGCGCTGAAAGTATCATATTTTGTATTAAAAAATGACTCCAAACTAAATATTACATTTATTATACCGGTTAGCTGCACTCAGCAACGTCATTTACTTTGCCATTTAAATATGAAGCTTGATCTTGGAATCCTCATACATTGTTACTAGAAATGACTTGCAACTAATTCTCAAAAAAATAAAAGAATCGCAACTAATAGTTAGGGAGTCAGAGATGCGTTGGGGTGACTCATGATGTCGTTTCAGTACCACCCTGGAAGTACAATTCCATGGAAAGCATTGGCAACAATTTGTTCAAATCTGTGCTTCAAGACTTATATCGTCCAGGAATAATGTAAGTGCCACAACCTATGAATCCGCAAGCATGTTGAATTGAAAATGAGTTGTTGAAATTACTCTGCTCATGCTCTTTTTTTTTGAAAAAATCTCTGAATCACTGGTCGTCACATTATTGGGTATTGCTAGCAGTCTTGTAGCCTACTGTTTGTCCTAGCGCGTACTGTTAACTTCTCATGCTATTTCCAATAGCATTATTGTTGGGTGGACACAGAGGCGCATAGTACTTCTTTTGTTCTTCAAGGAATCAGCCTGGCATATTTTTAATTTAGTAGGAGCTGCCCAACATTTCCCATTAATCCCTGTAGTTCATATAGCAGTATCATTCTGTAATGGTCAATCTCTTTCTGCCTGCAATATTCAGTATATTCGGTGGAAAATAACTACACTTTCTGTTGTATCTCTTACCGGCGACAGAATCCTCTGTAATTTAGTACCCATCCATTGCCTTGCACAGTGAAGTGCAATAAGACCGCTACCAGCCCTGCAGTTTGTTTTTGGGTCAGTGCTGTTTTCAGATTATGGGAAAAGATGACAGTGATTTAGAAAATGTTGAGTTGGCACCAATAGATATCTGGTGCAAACCCAAACGTCCTGGTGCCATCCTTTCTTCTTAGGTGTTCAGATCATTGCCTCTCCAGTCTGATCCATCCGTCTTCACTGCTGGTTGCCGGCCCGGCGGCGTCTGCTGGTTTGCTCTCGTTCACATGTTCAACAAGATCCACATCAACTGCCTGGTGGCCTGCAGGGATCTGATTTTCCAATCTGCAATAGGTTGGAGCCATGGTTGCTTCATCTGTTGCCGGATGTATCACGTAGTATGCGGTAAAAAGATTGAAACGTCAGACCAGAGATTCAAAGAAGATAAGTACTAGAAAGGATACGGAATGAAAACTCACTCTGATGGTCTACGAAATCCTCGCCGTGCGCTACGACATTGTTCTACTCCACATTCCACCCGGGAGATGTTCTTCTGGGCTCTGGTGGAGGAGAAGCCTGTCTGTCTCTTTGGTGTTGGCTGCTCTGTGAAGAAGATGGTATGGTCCACACGTACTGTTGAAGTACTGCAACAATGCATGTCTTTTTCTCTGCTGTTACCTGCCAATGTTTGGACCATGATCACGGGTGTGCCATATACCTTTTTGTTCGCAACTTGGTCAAAAGGTATTGTCTCTCCTGATGTTCAAAATAAGGTTACCAGCGAGCGTAAGACCTAATGGTTTAGGCTGTCTAAATAATTTACATAATGTCTATATAATGAGTTAGAAACTCATATATGGATATAGGGAGAATATAGATAGATATATGATAAACAACAAACACTTCTCACTTTTTTGCTACTATCAAGAACTTCTTTTTTATGATCGTCATAAAACAGATCACTGAAGAGGAGGAATGGATTCAGCAACACTGTCCGTGGACCGATTCAGACACCGAGCAGTTTCCGACTGAGGATGGTAGTGCGGATGACCCTGCCAGGATGTGATGAGGTTTCTATCACCGGGAGCCGTAGCTTTGCTCTTTGCCCTTTTGGTGTCTCGCTGCCAAAGGGGAGAGAGTTCAGGGATTTGTCTTGTTGCCGTGTTGCGAGTGTGTCTTTGTGGTTTGTGGTGCCGTGTTGTGAGTGTGTCTTTGTGGTTTGTGGTGTCTTGTGTTTTCTCGTCGTTTTTCTTGGTTTGGTTTGGTGCCAGTGAGACCTAAGTTCTAGACTTATGGTGTGAGACATATGCTACCCTACCTATACCTTATTATTCATGTCTATTCAGTACTGTAGTACACTACTAGGGAAAAGCCTATACACAGAATTTTAGCAGTAGCGCTGTACAAAATCAAGCGCTGCTGCTACTTAGTAGCAGCGCGCGTAAATAAACCGCGCTACTGCTATGGCTTTAGCAGTAGCGCGTACTAGTGAAAAGCGCTGCTGCTACGTTTGAATTGGCGCACATGGCTAGCCCAACCTAGCAGTAGCGCGTATAATGGCCCAGCGCTACTGCTAATCTCCTTAGCTGCAGCGCGCTTACGTGTAAAGCGTTGCTGCTAACAGAAATAAAATAAAGTGAAAAACAAGTAGAAAAATAATGAAAATGAAAGAAATAGAAAAAGGAGAAAGGGAAAAAATAAAATGTAAAGAAAAATAAAAGAAAAAAGGGAAAAAAGGAGAAAGGAATAGCAATAGCGGGTTCTGTAGAAAATCGCTATAGCTGCAGCGTGTATTCCAGAACGCGCTGTAGCTAACGTAGCAGTAGCGCCCTTTCTAGAACGCGCTACTGGTACTTATGACTTAACCACGTGGTTCGTCCTTCCCCACAGCCACTTCATCCCCCAAATCAACTCCACTCTCGCTGTCCCCGTCGCCCCTCGGCCGCCGCGCGCTCTCCCCACGCCACCCCGACCCCAAATTCAACGCCGGCCCCGCCCCCGACCTCAACGCCGCCCGGGACGCCGCGCCCGACCCCGACCTCAACGCCGCCCCAGACGCCGCCCCCGCCCCCCCGACCTCAATGCCGCCCCGGAGCCCCGACCACGACCTCGACACCGCCTGCCCCTCCCTCGTCGCAGGCACCCGAGGTGAGCACGCCTGCTCCTCCCTCTCCCCTACCTCTGCATAAGGTTTCTACCTCCATCAAATTAGTTAGGGTGGAAACGAATCGGATGCGGATGCGGCTCGAATGAGTTAGGGATCATGTAAGGGTGGAAACGAATCAAATTTCTAAGATGCATCATAAAACGAGTAAAATTTGACCACTTATTTCACTTTATAGTTGGATAATTAGAATATCCGCTACCACTTTCCACCACTATAGGTTCATCAAATTAGATGGTAATTAGGGCAGTAGTTCTTAGGTACTAATTAGGTACTAGAATATTTTTATTTATAGTAAGTTTATTTTTAGTAAGAACTAGTTGAATTAATAGAACTAGTTAGTAAGAACTTGTTGCTATTTTTTTAGTTAAAGAAATTTTCCCGCATCGACGTGGACGATGCCTATCCCACATCCTCATCGTCGAGTTGGCGGAGGACGACACCTGCTTGACCAGATGGGCCATGTCCGGGACTGGGCTCCGCCGGGGTGGTACTGGGAGGTGCTACCTACCGGGGGGCACAGGTTGGTGAGGAGCCAGCCTGTCGTTGACCCGAACCTTCTTTGGTGGCGGTCGCATGGGCCAGTGACGGTCCAGAGGCTCGAGGACTCCGCGGAGGTGGTGCGTCACCGTGTCAGTGAGGAGGACGCGCACGTCCGTCGCTACTTGTTTGCGTTGGAGCACAGGTTCTCCAATACCTAGCAGGTTCTCCAGGGATCTCACTGGAGCTATGATCCCGTGATGGTTCCTTCTCTATGGGTGTCCGCCGCCCGCGCCGATACCCGTCGTGTGCTAGGGTTTTAGTTGTACTAGTGATGTTATATGTATGACACTATTCGGGATGTATTAGTGATAATATTCGACGATATACGAACGCATGAGATGATTTACTTTTGCTTATTGAATGCATGCTAATTTGAGTCTTATAAGATATTTTGAAATGTATATCTTGTGTTGCTCAATATCCAAGTGGCAGTACATGTTTGTAGGTTACACCTCCGAGTGGCCTATGTTTTGCCGGACTATTGATTCCTTTCCGTTCCGGCAAATTTCAGGTACTCGATATATCCTATTTTAGCAAAGGTCATGCCGGATTTTTCCATGAATTTTGGCATGACTTTTGCCAGAATATGTAGGAAATATCGAGTGCCCCGGATTTGTGTGTTGAGTATCCTGGTAGTTGTCTTCTATCGATTTTCAATTAATGTTTTAACCATGAACATAGGAAATGTCTGACGACAAAAAGGATTTCGGTATTTGCAAATACTGCGAAGACGAGCGCGGCCTGTGTGACGGAATCTTCCTAGATGATGATAGGCGCTTCAGCATCAAGCTGGACGAGAACTTCGAAGTGGATACAGTAAGTCACAATGACAAGTCTTTTTTCGTAATTAAGCATGACATCTGCTTCATTTGCTTCAACTTATATTTTTTACTATTCTACTAGCGTATCCCCTGCCATGCAAGAGTTTTTGTATTGGATAAGATATGTTTTAGTCATACTATAGAGGTAAAGAAAGTTTATTTGAAGACCGAGCATGGTTATATTTTCCACGCAAAATTATACAATTCAGATGACTACACCTATTTTGGATGCAAAACATGGCGAGCATTATGCAAGACTTATGCATTTCAGCCTGATATGGTTATCACCTTTGATATTCGTTCGTCCGGAAGATGATATTGAAGGTAATACCGACATCTGGGTCGATGTGCAGACGCCTCCAGTTACACCAAAATGTAAGTTTCTCAACCATATTTATGTCTTTGATATTGTTTATTCAAAAATAGTTGACAACTAATTTGTATTGTCAGCTTATTTCGGTGCAAGCAAACATGTCCAGCGCTTGGTTGACAGGACCAACTACTGTTCCGGGGCTGAACTAAACTGCGAGGAGCTAAGTCATTATGTTTCATGGCTTGAGGATCTTGATACCGTCAAGACAAATTTTCTTCCTGGACTTAGAAATCTTAGTACCGAAAACGTGCGACCAATAGTGTTCGTCATGAACTACGGTCACATCTATTTAGGAAGGATGGTAAGATTTTTACTATTTGTCCTTGGTGCATCTTTTCCATACATTATTTGTGAAGCTAAACTTCATTGCTAAGTATGTGACCATACGATGTTCTTCAACAGGGACTCCCTATGAATATTGTGCCTTATGGAATCGAGACTAAAGGTACCATGAGTATTATTAGCTTACGGCCAAGATATCCTACATGTTACTTTAGTGCATTCAAGATCAGCGATGAATGCTTAATAGTGCAAGACTGGACCAGATATGTGATGGGGGAGCGCAGACAAGTACTAGGGGGCAGCAAACAGATGTGCTACCCAAAATTAGGAGACAGGTTCATTTGCATGCTCCAACTTGATCAAGGAGGAGAGCTAGACATGTTTTATGTTGTTTTACCTAAGAGAGAGCAGCAGGAGTGATTAGCTAGAAATGAGTTTGAGGATGATGATGTGCTACACTATTACTATGATGATAAAATAGCTAGTGTTGGTGGTAATGACTGATGATTATTATTAGCTAGTGTTAGTGGTGATTAAATAAATATTGTTGGTGCTAATGAACTAAAGTTCACATTTTGAACTAAGTCGGTCTGACCGAGTTATATGATTCGGTCTCACCGAGTTTGGAGATTTGTGTGTAATGGTTAGATTTTGTGTGGAGGCTATATATACCCCTCCACTCACTCTTCACTCGTGGAGAGAGCCATCATAATATGCCTACACTTCCAACATACATTTTTTGAATGAGAACCACCTACACTTGTGTTGAGGTCAAGATATTCCAATCCAACAACATAAATCTTGATCTCTAGCCTTCCTCAAGTTGCTTTCCACTCAAATCATCTTTCCACCAAATCAAATCCTATGAGAGAGAGTTGAGTGTTGAGGAGACTATCATTTGAAGCACAAGAGCAAGGAGTTCATCATCAACACACCATCTATTACCTTTTCGAGAGTGGTGTCTCCTAGATTGGCCAGGTGTCACTTGGGAGCCTCCGTCAAGATTGTGGAGTTGAACCAAGGAGTTTGTATGGGCAAGGAGATTGCCTACTTCGTGAAGATCTACCCTAGTGAGGCAAGTAATTCATGGGGGATGGCAATGGTGGGATAGACAAGGTTGCTTCTTCGTGGAACCTTCGTGGGTGGAGCCCTCCGTGGACTCGCGCAACCCTTACCCTTCGTGGGTTCAAGTCTCCATCAACGTGGATGTACGATAGCACCACCTATCAGAACCACGCCAAAAATCTCCGTGTCTACATTGCGTTTCCTCCCTCCAAACTCCTCCCTTTACCTTCATATGCAATTGTTTTGCATTCCGCTCCTATACTCTTAGAATTGCATGTGTAGGTTGATTACTTGTTTGTGCTAAGTTGCTAAAATCTGCCAAGACTTAAAGTTGGGAAAAGGCTAGATTTTTATTTGGTCAGGTAGTCTAATCACCCCCTCTATACATACTTTCGATCCTACAGTACTCGAGGACAGCGGCGAAGTAGATGGGGGCACCGGAGCCGACGCGCTGCGCGTAGAGGCCCTTCTTGATGTAACGCCTGATGCGGCCGATGAAGGAAATATGCCCTATAGGCAATACTGAAGTTGTTATTTATATTTCCTTATATCATGATAAATGTTTATTATTCATGCTAGAATTGTATTAACCGGAAACTTAGTACATGTGTGAATACATAGACAAACAGAGTGTCCCTACTATGCCTCTACTTGACTAGCTCGTTAATGTGTTGTCATTTGATGAACGGGATCACATCATTAGAGAATGATGTGATGGACAAGACCCATCCTTTAGCTTAGCATAATGATCGTTTAGTTTTATTGCTATTTCTTTCTGCATGACTTATACATGTTCCTCTGACTATGAGATTATGCAACTCCCGAATACCGGAGGAACACCTTGTGTGCTATCAAACGTTACACCGTAACTGGGTGATTATTGATACGTCCATTTTGCATCATGCTTTTATATCGATATTTATTGCATTATGGGCTATTATTACACATTATGTCACAATACTTATGCCTATTCTCTCTTATTTTACAAGGTTTACATAAAGAGGGAGAATGCCGACAGTTGGGATTCTGGGCTGGAAAAGGAGCAAATATTAGAAACCTATTCTGCACAACTCTAAAAGTCCTGAAACTTCACGGAAGGTCTTTTCCAAATATATAAAAAATACCGAGAGCAAGAACTTCACCAGGGGGGCCACACCCTGCCCACAAGGGTGGGTGGCATGCCCTACCCCCCTGGGAGTGCCCCCCTACCTTGTGGGCCCCCTGGTGGCCCTCCGGTGGCCATCTTCTGCTATATGGAGTCTTTCGATGGGAAAAAAAAGCATAAGCCATCTTCTCGGACGAAACTTCGCCGCCACGAGGCGGAACCTTGGCGGAACCAATCTAGGGCTCTGGCGGAGGTGTTCTGCCGGGGAAACTTCCCTCCCGGAGGGGGAAATCATCGTCATCGTCATCACCAATGCTCCTCTCATCGGGAGAGGGCAATCCCCATCAACATATTCATCAGCACGATCTCTTCTCAAAACCCTAGGTCATCTCTTGTATCCAATTCTTGTCTCCATTTCCGGGATTGGTGCTAGTAGATTGCTAGTAGTGTTAATTACTCCTCGTAGTTGATGCTAGTTGGTTCAATTGGTGGAAGATCATATGTTCAGATCCTATATGCATATTAATACCCCTCTGATTATCAACATGTTTATGCTTTCTGAATAGTTACTTTTGTTCCCGAGGACATGGGAGAAGTCTTTCTATTAGTAGTCATGTGAATTTGGTATTCGTTCGATATTCTGATGAGATGTATGATGTCTCTCCTCTAGTGGTGTTATGTGAACGTCGACTACATGACACTTCACCATTATTTGGGCCTAGAAAAAGGCATTGGGAACTAATAAGTAGATGATGGGTTGCTAGAGTAATAGAAGCTTAAACCTTAGTTTATGAGTTGCTTCGTAAGGGGCTCATTTGGATCCATATGTTTCATGCTATGGTTTGGTTTACCTTAATACTTTTGTTGTAGTTTGTGGATGCTTGCAATAGAGGTTAATCATAAGTGGGATGCTTGTCCAAGTAAGGGCAGTACCTAAGCACCGGTCCACCCACATACCAAATAATCAAAGTACCGAACGCGAATCATATGAACGTGATGAAAACTAGCTTGACAATATTCCCATGTGCCCTCGGGAGAGCTTTACATCATATAAGAGTTTATCCAGGCTTGTCCTTTGCTACAAAAAGGATTGGCCACCTTGCTGCACCTTATTTAGTTTTGTTACTTGTTGCTCGTTACAAATTATCTTATCACAAAACTATCTGCTACAACTTATTTCAGTACTTGCAGAGAATACCTTGCTGGAATCCACTTATCATTTCCTTCTACTCCTCGTTGGGTTCGACACTCTTACTTATCGAAAGGACTATGATAGATCCCCTATACTTGTGGGTCATCAAGACTCTTTTCTGGCGCCGTTGCCGGGGAGTGAAGCGCCTTTGGTAGGTGGAATTTGGTAAGGAAAAATTTATATAATGTGCTAAAATTTACTGTAACTTGTCACCATGGAAAGTAATCCTCTAAGGGGCTTGTTCGGGGTATCTTCACCCCGACCAGTAGAGCAAAGAGTTTCTCCTCAACCTGCTGAACCTACTGAAAATGAAAATGAAAATGAAAATGCTTGATTTGAAGTTCCTTTGGGTATGATAGAAAAACTGCTAGCTAATCCTTTTTAGGATATGGAACAAAACATCCTGATGAACATCTGATATATGTGGATGAAGTTTGTGGATTATTTAAGCTTGCAGGTGTACCCGGAGATGTTGTTAATAAGAAGGTCTTCCCTTTATCTTTGAGGGGAGATGCATCGACATGGTATAGGCTATGTGATGATATGAGGTCTTGGAATTACAAACGATTGAAATTGGAATTTCATGAGAAGTTTTATCCTATGCATCTTGTTCATTGTGATCTCAATTATATATATAATTTTTGGCCTCACGAAGGAGAAAGCATCGCTCAAGCTTGGGGAATGCTTAAATCAATGTTATATTCATGCCCCAATCATGAGCTCTCAAGACAAATGATTATTCAAAAAATTTATGCTCGGCTTTCTGGTAACAATCGCACCATGCTTGATACTTCTTGTGCTGACTCTTGAATTCAAATGGGATTTATTGGAAAGAATTAAACACAGCTCTAAAGATTGGGACCTCGACAATGGTAAGAAGTCAGGTATGACACCTAGTTTTGATTGTGTTAAATCTTTTACGGATACCGATATTTTTTGTAAATTTAGCACCAAATATGGACTTGACTCTGAGATAGTAGCTTCTTTCTGTGAATCTTTTGCTGCCTATGTTGATCTCCCCAAGGAGAAGTGGTTTAAATATCATCCTTCCATAGAAGTAAAAGTAGCTGCACCTATTCAAGTTGAAGAAAATACTATCACTTATAATGATCCTATTGTTCCTACTTCGTATGTTGAGAAACCACCTTTCCCTGTTAGGATAAAGGATCATGCTAAAGCTTCAACTGTGGTTCGTAAAAGCAATATTAAAACATATACACCTCCTGAGCAAGTTAAAGTTGAACCTAATATTGCTATTGTTAATGATCTCTTGTCTGATAATATTGATGGGCATGTTATTTATTTCTGTGATGAAACTGCTAGAATTGCTAAACCCCAAGATAAAGATAAACCTAGACATGTGGTAGGCATGCCTGTTATTTCTGTTAAAATAGGAGATTATTGTTATCGTGGCTTATGTGATATGGGTGCTAGTGGTAGTGCAATACCTTATTCCTTATACAAAGAAGTTATGCATGATATTGCACTTGCTGAGATGGAAGATATTGATGTCACAATTAAACTTGCCAATAGAGATACTATTTCACCAATGGGTTTTGTTAGAGATGTTGAAGTCTTGTGTGGGAAAACTAAATATCCTGCTGATTTTCTTGTTCTTGGTTCCCCACAAGATAGCTTTTGTCCCATTATATTTGGTAGACCCTTCTTAAATATTGTTAATGCTACCATAGATTGCAAAAGAGATTTTGTTACTATAGGTTTAGATGATATGACTCATAAATTTAATTTTTCTAAATTTAGTAGACAACACCGTGAAGAAGAATTACCTAGTAAGGATGAAATTATTGGTCTTGCTTCTATTGCCATACCTCCTAGTGATCCTTTAGAACAATATTTGCTAGTCCATGAAAATGACATGTTTATGAATGGGAGAAGGGAATTAGATGAAGTATTCTTTAAATAAGAACCTATTCTGAAAAAAAAATTACCTGTTGAAATCCTAGGGGATCCTCCTCCACCCAAGGGTGATCCCGTATTTGAGCATAAACCGTTACCTGATAGTCTTAAATATGCTTATCTTGATGAGAAAAAGATATATCCTGTTATTATTAGTGCTAACCTTTCAGAGCATCAAGAAGAGAGATTATTGAAAACTCTGAAGAAGCACTGCGCTGCTATTGGGTATACTCTTGATGATCTTAAGGGCATTAGTCCCACTCTATCTCAACATAAAATTAATTTGGAAGAAGATGCTAAACTAGTTCGTGATCGTCAACGCCGGCTGAATCCTAAAATGAAAGAAGTGGTAAGAAAGGAGATACTAAAGCTCCTTGAGGCAGGTACAATTTATCCCGTTGCTGATAGTCAATGGGTAAGCCCTGTCCATTGTGTCCCTAGGAAGGGGGGTATTACTGTTGTTCCTAATGATAAAGATGAATTGATTCCTCAAAGAATTATTACAGGTTATAGGATGGTAATTGATTTCTGCAAATTAAATAAGGCTACTAAAAAGGATCATTACCCCCTACCTTTTATTGATCAAATGCTAGAAAGATTGTCCAAACGTACGCATTTTTGCTTTCTAGATGGTTGTTCTGGTTTCTCTTAAATACTTGTGTTGGCCAAAGATCAATCAAAGACTACTTTAACATGCCCTTTAGGTACTTTTGCTTATAGACGTATGCCTTTTGGTTTATGTAATGCACCTGCTACCTTTCAAAGATGCATGATGGTTATATTCTCTAAATTTTGTGAAAAGATTTCTGAGGTTTTCATGGACGACTTTTCCGTCTATGGATCTTCTTTTGATGATTGCTTAAGCAACCTTGATCGAGTTTTGTAGAGATGGGAAGAAACTAATCTTGTCTTGAATTGGGAAAAGTGCCACTTTATGGTTAATGAAGGTATTGTCTTGGGGCATAAAGTTTCTGAAAGAGGGATTGAAGTTATAAAGCCAAGGTTGATGCTATTGAAAAGATGCCATGTCCCAAGGACATCAAAGGTATAAGAAGTTTCCTTGGTCATGCCGGTTTTTATAGGAGCTTCATTAAGGACTTCTCAAAGATCTCTCGGCCTTTGACTAATTTATTACAAAAAGATATACCATTTGTGTTTGATGATGATTGAGTAGAAGCATTTGAAATACTTAAGAAAGCATTGACCTCTGCACCTATTGTTCAACCACCTGATTGGAATTTACCCTTTGAAATTATGTGTGATGCTAGTGATTATGCTGTAGGTGCTGTTCTAGGACAAAGAGTTGATAAGAAACTAAATGTTATTCAATATGCTAGTAAAACTCTAGAAAATGCTCAAAGAAATAATGCTACTACTGAAAAAGAATTCTTAGCAGTTGTATTTGCTTGTGATAAGATTAGACCTTATATTGTTGATTCTAAAGTAACTATTCACACTGATCATGCTGCTATTAAATATCTTATGGAAAAGAAAGATGCTAAACCTAGACTTATTAGATGGGTTCTCTTGCTATAAGAATTTGATTTGTATATTGTTGGTAGAAAAGGAGCTGAGAACCCCGTTGCAGACAACTTGTCTAGGTTAGAAAATGTGCTTGATGACCCACTACCTATTGATGATAGCTCTCCTGATGAGCAATTAAATGTCATAAATGCTTCTCATACTGATCCATGGTATGCTGATTATGCTAATTACATAGTTGCTAAGTATATACCACCTAGTTTCACATACCAGCAAAAGAAAAGGTTCTTCCATGATTTGAGGCATTACTTTTGGGATGACCAACATCTTTATAAAGAAGGAGTAGATGGTGTTATTAGACGTTGTGTACTTGAGCATGAACAGGAACAGATCCTATGCAAGTGTCATTCTGAAGCTTATGGAGGACACCATGTTGAAGATAGAACTGCACATAAGGTACTGTAATCCAATTTTTATTGGCCTACTCTCTTCAAGGATGCCCGTGAGTTTGTCTTACCTTGTGATGAATGTCAAAGAATTGGTAATATTAGTAGATGTCAAGAAATGCCTATGAATTATTCACTTGTTATTGAACCATTTGATGTTTGGGGCTTTGACTATATGGGACATTTTCCTTCACTACAAAAAAATACACTTCCGTGATGATACGTGTTTGTCATAGTAGGTCGCTTTTTTTGTCATGCATGTACATCCATGACAAATTTATGACAGAATCAAGATAGTCATACCTGTGCTGTCGTAGAAGTGTTTCATGTCATTACCAAAATTATCATCACGGAAGAGTCCACTTCCACGATGATAAATCACGCGTCACAGAAGTGCTTTCATCAAGGGTGACCGACATGTGGCATCCACCGTAGCGGAGCGCCGTTAAGCTATCGGGTCGGGTTTTTGATCCGATAACCCATTAACAGCACCGACCAATGGGGATTTTCCACGTGTAAAATCATCATTGGCTAGAGGAAACACGTGTCGGCTCATTGTTGGGGCAGATGTCATCCACTCATTAGACAGGAGGCGCCTATGATAGGTCGACACGTGGCACGGCCCAAAAGTGGCCCATTCCGGTGAAAAAGGCCGACCCAGTAAAAATTAGCAGGCCGGCCCATATAAGGCCTACTTGTGTCAGGTCCATTTAAGCCCATGGCCCATACGAGATGTGCCAATTCGGACCGTTAAAAATTTGACACCATTGCCGCCCATCGTCAGTTCGAGCCCGTTAACAGCCCGTTATATATTTGGGCTCAATATCGGCCCGATGAGATTTCGGCCTGTTAACGGCCCATTTAATGGATGGGCCAATTTTCAGGATGTACATCTTTCGGCCTTTTAGCGACCCATTTAAATGTTGGGCTAATTTCTAGCCCGATGTGTCTTTCAGCCTGTTGATGACCCATAAATCTGATGGGCCATTTGTAGTCGGACCTGAGTTTCAGCCTTTTAGCGGCCCATTTAACTGTTGGGCCAATTTCTGGCCCGGTGTCACTTTCAGCCTGTTGACGGCCCATGAATCAGTTGGGCCCATTGTAGTTGGACCTGAGGTTTGGCCTTTTAGCGACCCATTTAAGTGTTGGTCCAATTCCCGGCCCTGTGTGCCTTCGGCCTGTTAACAGACCATAAATGAGTTGGGCCATTTGTAGTCGGACCTTAGTTTTGGCCTCTTAATGGCCATGCCCTTCATGGTCCAATACCAGCCCAGTTTCTCTTTCGGCCTACTAAAGGCCCACAACACAGTTGGGTCGTTTACAAGACGACCTGACTTTCCGCCTCTTAGCATAAAATACGCGGCCTCTTAGGTCGACAGATTTTATCCCATGAAACGAGGCATGGCCCACTATTAAACTTGTCCTTGCCAGCCCAGAAAAAGGATCTCATCCACTTGTTGATCTCCTCAAACAACGAGACAGGGGCTTCCACAATCATTAGGTGATGGATCGGCCTACCAGAGATGATAGAATGCACCAGGATCAACCTTCCAGGTCGTTGAATCAAACCTCTTTGCCAGGCCCTCTCGCCCGACCAAAACTCTTGAGGACACCCAAACCCTAGAAAAATGTCGGTCTCCTACCCCCTCCCGCTGCGCCCCTTCCCTTGAAGCGTTGTCGAGGCCACCCCAAACCCGGAATAAGCTAGGTCTACGTTTGCCACTAATATATCCACATGTTGTCATGTTTGTGTAATAATTGCCATGTTGTAATATTTGCAGAAACAATGGAGCACGAACGAGATGAGGAAGCAGAAGAGGTGTTGGGGGACATAATCTTAGCCGGAGGTAATGTCTTGTCGTATCTTAACGACAATGATGGTATGGAAGAACAGGGTGAAGAAGCAGGCTATGGAGATCGAATAATGGAGGAAAGACATGATTATGATGGCTCCGGTGACCCAATGCTGGTGCAAGAAGGAGCCCGTGGTGACGGCTCCGGTGACCGAACAGAGTCCGGCCAGGTAAATATATTAGTTAAGCATGTGCTGACTAGCTAATTGATGCATTCATTATATTAATTAACTCTCGTCTTTCTTCTTTTTTCTATCCCTCCGGATCGAGCACAACTTCGGTAAAGAGACGAGGCCCAAAGAAAAAGTTGCGCTCAGATGAAAGGTTTGAGATCACAACAATCGCGCGCGACGGCCAACTGATTGAACCCATCCGGACAAAGGAAGCATTTGCTGCTCAGTGCGGGGTTCTTCTTAGGGACAAGATCCCGATCAGAATCCACCAATGGTATAAGCCTAAGAACGAAGACCCTAAGGAGTCTTATGTCAATGATATGCAGAAAGATGATCTTTGGACTGAGCTGAAGGCAAATTTCACCCTACCGCTAGAGGATGGTCTGGAGAAGCCAATTAAAGAGCAACTAATCAAGTCTCATGCTCTTAAGAAGATGGCAGACCTATTCAGGAGGTGGAAGAATGAGCTGAAAATGTTTGTCGAGAAAGAAGAGACACCTGAATTCATCGGCAAATATGCGAAGATCAGAGATCACTGGCCCGCATTTGTGGCCCACAAGACATCGAAAAAGAGTAAGAAGATGTCGGCGACAAATAAGAAAAATGCTGCGAAGAAGACGCTTCACCATGGCACGGGGTCAGGTGGCTACCTCAAAGCCCGGCCTAAGTGGACCAAGGCTGAGAATGATCTACTTGATAAAGGGATCGAACCTGATACAATGAACTGGCTAGACCGTTGCTGGACTTGGTTCTTCGGGGCAGGCGGAACCTTGGACCCTGTATCAGGGAAGTGCGTTTGGACGGACGAGCAAATGAGAATACCAGTCAAGAGGCTTAAGCACTATATCGATGGAGCGCAGCAAGGGACGTTCGTTCCAGACAAAGAGAACGACAAGCTCACAATGGCCCTTGGGAATCCTGAGCACCCTGGACGGACACGAGGCACGCCAGGCTCCGTTCCGTGGAAGGCTTGTTTTCCGGACGCAGGCGGTTACAAATGCCAGGAGAGGAGGAAAAAAGTGGAGCATGCCCAAATTCAGACGCTGCACGAAAGGGTTCAAGCGCTAGAGGAACGAGAAGTAGCTCGCAACAAGCGACCTGCCATAAATACCCCCGAAGCTACCCCGCCATCTCAGCGGAGAAGCAGCGTGGCTTCCACCGAGCTGCTTCAGCCGGAGCATATCTTGACGGCTCCTACTAACTACCCCATGGATGCTATCATGGAGTCTCAACATTGCCACCTTATGACGCAATGGCAGAACTTGAAAGTCAAGGCGGCTGTCGGCTCTGTTCGACCTCCTGAACCCGGCGCAACTTTTCAATGTTGTACGATTCCAGAAGGATATGCCAGGGTGACGGTGGATGAAATAACGGAGGGATTTGAGGACCTCCAGCTTGACCACCCTACCGGTGAAGGTGAGACTCGGCTAGGTTCTTGTCTATTGACTGCATGCCTATGGCGGAAGGAGCTCATCAACCTTTTGAACTGGACGCCTCCTCCTCCTTCTCCGGCGAGTTAGGGCACTCCGCCTCCTTCTCCGGCGAGTGATCAGGGCACTCAGCCTCCTTCTCCAGCGCGTGGCGGCACTCCGCCTCATTCTTCGCCTGCGCCGGCGCGCCCGAGCAGCTAGCCTCCTCCTTCTCTGCCTCGCCAGCAAGGGCGGAAGAGACCCACCGTCGCTCCGTGTGCTCCTGCGCATCATAGTCCTTCTCCTTCGCCTCGTAAGCAAGGAAAGAAGACAGCCGCAGCCGCTCCGTCTGCTCTGCCGGCGTCTAGCAGTACAACCAGAGGCGGGAGGCAATACAGATTCGGTCCTTCTCTGAAGACTCCAGAGAAGTTACCATATGAGAGGACCCCGGAGGAGAACGCGAAGATCGCGCGAGCCGACGTGACGAACTTCTTTCAAGGGGTGAAAGCAAAGAAACATCCACCTCCGGAGGAGAAGGTAGATCCGGTGAAAGCGAAGCGCACTCTGGCTGCCCTGAAAAAACCACCAAAGTCTCCGCCGAAAGGCAAGTATGAGCGCATTATTGCAAAGACATTTGTCTAAGCGGAGCGGTCGGGAAGTACTGTCAGTGATCAAAGGACAAAAGAATGACGAGCTGGGAAAAAATTGCCCAGCTCGGCGAACAAGCGAACCAATCGTGCCCCCCGCTCAAGGTGTCTAGCGACATCGTCGCTAATGATCCGAGGATGGTGCCCGGTTATAGCAATCTTGGATATTACCTGCCCGATGATGTACATTATGATTTCTTGGAGGTGGAGGAACACAAATACGAGTACGGGAAGCCTCTCATCATAGATGAAAGATCTCTAACAACGATGATACGAAGATTCCATGATTGGTACATGAAAACCTGCAGAATGTCTGGGGGGAGGAATACTTTGACACTCAGAGTTAGAGAGGAGCATGACCTCGTTGGAATTGAACTGTTGAATGTTCCATTTGAGGAGTTCTTGCAGTTTTTCAATCAAAAGGCCCTCGATAAAGCAACGGTCACTTGCTACTGTCTCTAACTGTACTACTTCTATCATTAAGTCTCTCTATATAGGTCAGCTCTTTCATTGCATGTATTTATAATTATCCCCACTATATTATGCAGATTGAAGATCGCCGAATTGAAGAAAAGCCAAATCGGTGATATTGGGTTCATTAACACAAATCTCATAGATGCAACTGAGGTTAAATATTGTGCCGAAGATACCGAGACCAACTTTCTACGATCGTTGGTAATAAATGAAAAGAAAGATATAATACTCTTTCCTTACAACTTCAAGTGAGTGTTACTGTCTTGCGCATATTCGGTTTCCCTTATTAGTCCAGGTTATAGTAATGTAATTGATGAGTTATGAATGTGTGCACAGCTTCCACTATATTCTCCTAGAGATTAAGCTTGAGCAGGGACTAGTAACCGTCTTAGACTCGAGACGAAAAGATCCCCAGGACTATGCGGACATGACTCAAATGCTCGAGAAGTAAGTTAAATCGATCATTATCCACCATATCAGCAACTTTGTTCATTTCCTGATATCAAGTAATTGTCTTCTTTGTCTGGCAGAGTTTGGAGAAAATTCACCAAAAAACCTCTGAGACTGCCGAAGAAGCTGCAATTTATACAGCCGAAAGTAAGTACTATAGTAACATGTTCCACGCATCTCCTAGTGATTCAAGCGCTAGTTTCATCAATACGTTTTGGCATGCTTGCTTATCAGTTTGATTGACCTCTTTTTTTGTACAGTGGTTGTGGGAGGAACAAGGGAATGATTTCTGTGGATACTACGTTTGCGAGTCCATCCGCCACATGACCTGTGAACGGAGGTACTGTGACGAACAATATGAAGTGCGTAAGCAATAATGTTCACAATTTTATTTTATTCCCATCATTTGTGTTGAGTTTCATCTATATATATGCGCTATCCGTCACCCTGGGTGATGAATAGATGTTCTTCACCCCCTCTATTTTACCATTAATGCACCGTAATTTTACGTTCCGTAAATTTTGTTTTATTTCAGACGTAAAAAGAGAATGTAAGAAAATATGTAATCACCGTAAAAAATATTTTATGTTATGTAAAATTGCAAATGTAAAAACATAGTATAAAATGTACATAAAATATAATTTTTCTGGCCTTCTGACCTTTTTTATGCCAAATATTACGCAGTGAATCAATATGATTTTAACTATTTGTATTTGAAACATAATTTATTTATGAAATGATCGTAAGATTATCTCGGATGAAAAATAACATATTATGCACCATGGGTGATGAATAATAACACTATATATATTCGTCACCCTGGGTGATGAATAGTTATTCTTCACCCCACCTCTATTTTACCATCAATGCCCCGTAATTTTACGTTCCGTAAGTTTTGTCTTATTTCCAACGTAAAAAGATACCGTAAAAAATATGTAATCATCGTAAAAAATATTTTATGTTATGTAAAATGACAAACGTAAAAACATAGTGTAAAATACATATAAGCTGCAAATTTTCTTGTCTTAGGACCTATATTTTTATTTTTTATGGTAGATTTTCCGTAGTGAATCAATAGGAATATAACTATTAAAATTGCAAATGTAATTTAATTATGAAATAATCGTAAGATTACCTCGGGCGAAAAATAACTTATTTTGCACTTTGAGTGATGAATTAGATCTTTTGGATGCGGGATGAACTCCTACCACCAGATCGTATGCGAGCAATTCAAGAGGAATTGGCGGCATTCTTCCTTCACCACGTGATTGCTGAAGACGGAGAATACTATGTGGACCATTTGTTCACATATAATTAGGAGATTATATTGTAAGAGATAATTATTGTATAAATGTAGCTGGTAGTGTCGGATAGATATACAAGAACTTGTTGTTCGACCAATCTCTCGGAGAAGGAGAGGTGGTCGATATCACTTATCTCTGTATGCATATGTTCATGACGATCTTCTATTTCCTTCATTCGCTTAGTAGCTAGCGTGTCTAGTCCTCTCTATATATACGTATATATAGTGTCGATCAAGCACGGACATAAGAGAGGACACTTCTTTCTATTAATTAGCTAGCTAACACAATATATGAAACACCTAAATTAAACCCCCAAAAACCCCAACCCCCTCCCTCCTTCCAAAAAAAACAAAAACCCCAGCCCCTAAAATGCTGACGCATGGATGCCTATTGGTTCCGGTTGGTGCCACCAACCGGGACCAAAGGCCCTCCTGCCTGGGCTCGGTGCACCGGCCACGTGGAGGCCCATCTGTCCCGGTTCGTGTAAGAACCGGGACTAAAGGGCTAGGGCATTAGTAACGACCCTTTAGTCCTGGTTCACAAACCAAGACAAAGGGCCCTTACCAACCGGGACAGATGACCCCTTTTCTACTGGTGGAGTGTGCACATTTAATTTTGCAAAACAACAGAGAGCTTGCAAAAATAAACTTTAACTGGAGAAAGTGGCCCGTTATATTACCTCTGAAATGAATTCATGAAGCATAGCTCCTTGGTTTCACTTTGACCTACAAGTTGTACATGCGGAGGGCTGAAAAGAAACCCTTCTGGATTGCAAGACTGACCCATCCACAAATTCTACTAACAATTAATATGAACTTAGTGTCAGGACCCCGATTCAAAGTCACATCGATCTAGCCGGTAACACCTCATATCACTTTGCGGCCTCTCGCACGGTATTCCCACGGGTGTCGCCTTACCATGGCCCGGGACCGTTTGCGCCTTTTGGCTCACGTATATGATAGTGTCGCTAGCATCCATATGGCAGAGAACCTGGGCTGACATGGCCAGTCGTGAACCCAAAGCGGCACCAACCTATGGGGACAGGCATACATGAATTACATCGAGCATGTTGGTTAGCAGCGTGTGAATCCGGGCTGTAGCACTGGGCTAACAGGACTCCGGATGTCACCGCATGACATTTCCCCATAGGGACAGACATAGGAACAAAGTGAAACACATGCCAGCCAGTGAAGTGTCCTGAGCAGTAGTGCTGGGCTAGCAGGACTCCGGTGAACCGGGCTGTAGCGGACTACTATGGCTCATGGAAGCACTAGACTACATTTCCCCATAAGAGAGGCTGCCAAGGATAAACAACTAGGTTGTCGGATCCCACACATACCAAGCATTTCAATCATACATACAATATGCTCGATATGTGTAAATACAACATGGCATCACAGCATAACTCTACGACTCAAGTATTTATTCATTAGGCTCCGAGGAGCGAGATATTACAAACATGGGTCTCATAACCCAACAATCATAGCATACAAATCAAAGCACATGCGGAAGCTTAACATGTCTGAGTACAGATATCTACAAATGAAAAAGGCTGAGAAGCCTGACTATCTACCAGATCCTGCCGAGTGCACAAGATCGTAGTTGAGGTATCAAGCTAAACGTCGAAGTCCACGCGAAACTACTAGCGAGACTGAAGTCTCTCTGCAAAACATATATTAAGCAAACGTGAGTACAAAAGTACTCAGCAAGACTTACATCAGAACTAGCTACATATGCATCGGTATCAACAAAGAGGGGTGGTGGAGTTTAACTGCAGCAAGCCAGCTTTGACTCGGTGGCTATCTTAAACTACGACTGCAAGTAACTCTTTTGAGGTGGCGCACACGAGTCCACATATTCACCATTCAATACACCACTATGGATCCGCTCCCGTTCCCCTACGAGAAGGCCATCCATAGCACTCACACTTATCTTGCGAGTTTTAGAGTATCCACTTTCACTTGTCTATGAACTGTTATAGGCAACCCAGAAGTCCTTCACCGCGGACGCGGCTATTCGAATAGTTTTATACCCTGCAGGGGTGTACTTCGTCACACATGTTTCCACCACTTAGCGTCTGCACACGACATGTGCTCGGTAGACTTCAAGCGAAAGCCGACATGGGTGTAGACCACGAGCTGACTAACCGCACAAGTCTCTAGTCCAGGTTTATCGCCTATTCGGGTTCCATCCGCGAGGAGATCCGACCGGAGTTTCGCTCACAGCCCCAAACGATGTGTGCCGGGTTCCCGAGACACCAAATGGGCGCCCGGTACACCGTGCCATGGTGTATCTACCACATCATAGCCCACCCCTAGGGTCAGCGCTACGCACGGCCGCCAACACATATCCTATAAACACCAGAAACTAGTTGCAAATCCTGGACAGAGGACGAGAGGGGTCAGTAAGTCGAGCGGGGTCATATTTCAGGGCCCAATGTGTGGTAGTAGCTGTTTCATGGATCACAAACACAGAACTTAGTTCCTGAGAACAGTTTCAATGAGACAACCCACCATGTACTCCTACATGGCCTCTCACCACTACCTTTACCAAATCGTGTTCACGCACTTAGCTCACAACAGTAGGACATGTTCACAACTTTCCAATTCATCCCCGATGAATCAGACCTGACACAACTCTAAGCAATAGCAGGCATGACAAGCAAACATGAATGAGTAGGCACATCAGGTCTCAAACAACTCCTACTCATGCTATTGGGTTTCATCTATTTACTGTGGCAATGACAGGTCATGCAAAGGAAAAGGGGTTCAACTACCGCAACATGTAACAGTTGAATCGTTGTTGTCCTAATGCAGTAAAGGAGAGCAGGAGCGAGAGAGTGGGATTGTATCGGAATGAACAAGGGGGTTTTGCTTGCCTGGCACTTTTGGAGATAGTATAGTTCTTCATCGGTGTCATCGAACTCATCGTCGGAACCACATCTATCGAGAGGGGACAAATACCGGCAAACAAAGAGGAACACAATCAATGCAATGCAACAATTATGATGCATGATAATGTCATGGCAATATGCTATTGATTGAGCTAATGCAACTAGCAATCATATTAAATGAAGTTGGTTTGAACCAAGGGTTCGAATTCAAACTCCATAAGTGCTTATTTAAATGTCAATTATGCAAAATGCCCTGTACAGCAACCCTAGGTTGTTCAAACATGCATGCAAATGCCATAAACAGAATCCTTGAATTTTTCTGATAATTTTTCATATATAATTTGTTTCATTTGGAGTTACGGTTGAATTACTATGAATTTTTTAAGTTTAAACTAATTTCTAGAATTTCTTGAATAAGAATAAATCCAGAAAAAGGTTAACTGCGTCAGCATGACATTGTTGTGATGTCAGCAGGTCAACAGATCGGGTCCAAGTCAAACCTGACTAGTGGGGTCCACTCGTCAGTGGGATAGGAACTAATCCCGCGTTGACTACGCCTTTGACCCGCTGCGGGGCCCGCTGCCAGTGACTAGGTGAGGTCCAGCTGGCGGGGATTAGCACTAATGACCCCGCCACGTCGGCTGTCACCGGAGTTGGCCGGCGGCGACCAAACCCGCGGCGGCAACGCACCGGACTTGCTCTAAAGGCGATGGGGGTGGTGGCTAAGGGCATCGGGGCATAGCCCGGACTCGCCCGCATCCAGGGAGGTAGGTGGGTGGTCGTGGGGGCACCGGAGCTCACCGGAACGGAGCTCGCGGCGGCAGCCGGAGCTCGGGCGTGCTCGGGTTCGGCGCTGGGATGCACAACAGGGGCGTGGAGAGGAGCTACGGCCTCCTGGGAGTGTGGCAAACGCGGTGACGCGCTCGGTTTCGAGCCTGCGTGGCTGTGACCACGACGACGGCGTCGCCTGCGGAGCAGAGTGCTCGGGCTCGGTGGAGATGGCGGCTAGGGGGCGCAACCGAGGCGTAGAGGAGGGGGTTAGGGGCAGGGTCTCACGGTGGATGCAGAGGTGGCCTCGGCGTGCCCGGGGAAGCACCGGAGCGAGCGGGGCGGCGAGAGGCATCTCCGGTGGCCGGCGACGAAGACGATGAAGATGGCGTCGATGCAAGGCCTCCGGCGAGGCGTGGCTGGACGGAGAGGACGAGGGAGGCGTGGCAATGCTCGTGGACACATCGGGGAGGCGAGGGGAGCAAGGAGGCCGCGTCTACGGCGTACGGCGGCGACGAGCTCCGCTCGGCTTCGGGAGAGCGAGGGGAGGGGAGAGAGCTGCGAGGAGGGAGGAGGTGCAGAGGGTCGAGGGAGGGTGCGTGGTGCCCTCGGGTGAATCCAGCGCCGTGCAGGCAAGCAGGAGGTGGCCGGCGCGTGCGCGCGCGCGTCGGGCACACGCCCTCCTGCCTACTGGCAGGGGGTTGAAGACGGTGGCGGCTGCGGTGAGCTGGGCTGCTGCTGGGCTGCACAGTGTTGGGCTGCGGATGGGCTGCCAGGTAAGTTAGGTGGGTTTCCTTCCTATTCTATTTTTCTTATGTTTTCTATTTTTCTGCTGTTGTTTTGGCTTTAGTAAAAATACTAAAGCATTTTGTAAAATGCTGCAATAATTTGTGGACACTCTATGGATTATTCCAGTGGTCGACATTTAAATTCAGCATTATTTGAGCATTTAAATTATTTATAGTGATTAAATGCCCAAATTCAAATACGATAAGATTTAATTCAAAAATCCATGAATGACCTTGAAACATGTGCATCATTTTTGTCAGAGGTTTTAACCTTTTCTAAAAATGATGAACATTTTTAAAGGCATTTTGGGTTTATTGAAAACGCTTAAGGCTGACCCTATTTGATTTAATTTTTGGTGCTAGGGTTTGTCATCCCCATTTCAACTTTCTGAGAAATTTAAACATGATGACATGACTGCCTTAATGCAGCTAATGACAAGCAAATTCTAGGGCTGTGACACTTAGAGTTGCAAAGATTATATAATATATGATTATGATAGAAACTGACATCATTATTTTTGCCACTAAAACCTGAACTTGCACCCTAAATTTACAACGCCTGAAGAACCCCATATGATATGCAAATTATATGTGCGACAACCTAAACCTAAAGATTACATTGTTGTATAATTAGCTAGAAACTAGCCATGAACCCGTCCGACTGCACGGGCTAGTTATTTTGGAAAACGTATGGAAAACAGAAGTATTGATAACATTTATGCAATGCTAAATTTCTTACGGATTTAAAACTGGAAAAAGTTAGAAATTCACCTATGACATATTAGTATTGAACGTGCAACATTCGGTTTCTTGCTTGGGAAGTATAATTAAATCTTGTCATGAGGCATGGATGGAATCAATCTAGTTCCCTTAAAAAGGGAAAACAGATTGGCTACACCCATGCTAGAATTTTGATAATGGAGAATTTCACATGGATCAAGTCCTGGGGAAAACAAATAAATTTTTATTTGACCAATTTTATTTTATTACCATCATTTGTGTTGAGTTTCATCTATATATATATATATATATATAGAGAGAGAGAGAGAGAGAGAGAGAGACAGAGGACGGCTTTCCTATCTACACTAGCAGCAGAGTGTGCTATCGGAACCCTTGATTTGCATCAGGATCCGAACTTCTATATGGATAAGGTTCCGAATTCTTGCATTATTGGAGATCGCATTTACGGAAGACGAATCCATGTGGGGCACTTTAGGAGGCCGTGGATGGAAATGGCAACCTAGGCCCTGAGATGACAGGCTTATTGACGGAATGGGGGCAGCTCCTTTCTAGCATTGGTCTCCGAGCATCATCTTCTTTGGGAAAGCCTATTGGATAGGTTCTGTTGCATTGCTAGCTCTCAAAGGTTCCATTCATCTCAGTGTATTTTTAGTAAGTATTGCATTCATTTGGCCGAATCACATGCCGACGGTTCAGCACCTTTTGCATCACCCACGGGGAAGTTGTCTCAGTTGGCACCATGTTTATTAACGCAGTCTTGAAGAAATCATCATCCCTTGCATTCACAAGAGGAAGAACTTTTTTTTTCGAAAAGGGGAAAATCCCCGGCCTCTGCATCGGAAAGATGCATATGGCCATCTTATTAACCAAAAAACGCAGTTCCAACATAGTACCAAGGTCTTCAAAAGTAATAATAAAAGAGGGGAAAAAAGCTCACACAGAGCCAAAGGGGGCTAGAAACACCCACTAGCCATGAATAAATGCCACAACCGGCTGGCTGAAACTAGATAGGTAAACTACATGCCTATCCTATTACATGACCGCCATCCAACCCGGTTGAAGATATCCCGAGCTACCATCTCCCATCGGAAAGACCCAGTAACCAAATGCTCCCTGGCCTCCGTCTGGGTGAGTAGCGACCAGGATCGGATCAGAGCCGTAGTACGGAATATAACCTGCAAAAAATGTATACGTGATATTCTGTTAAAAACCAAATCATTTCTGCAATTCCAGATAGTCCACATCAAAGCACAAACTCCAACCCGAATGTGTCTCGCTAAGTCAGACTCAATCCCATTGAGCCATGTCCCAAATAACGCGTTAACTACATATTAAGAAAGTATGAACGGTTCTGACTCTAGCATGATTGTTTTTGGGAAGTAACCTGTCAACTTCTACAGGAAATAGACGGAACCTCTACATTGCAAGTGCTGAAAGTATCATATTTTGTATTAAAAAATGACTCCAAACTAAATATTACATTTATTATACCGGTTAGCTGCACTCAGCAACGTCATTTACTTTGCCACTTAAATATGAAGCTTGATCTTGGAATCCTCATACATTGTTACTAGAAATGACTTGCAACTAATTCTCAAAAAAATAAAAGAATCGCAACTAATAGTTAGGGAGTCAGAGATGCGTTGGGGTGACTCATGATGTCGTTTCAGTACCACCCTGGAAGTACAATTCCATGGAAAGCATTGGCAACAATTTGTTCAAATCTGTGCTTCAAGACTTATATCGTCCAGGAATAATGTAAGTGCCACAACCTATGAATCCGCAAGCATGTTGAATTGAAAATGAGTTGTTGAAATTACTCTGCTCATGCTCTTTTTTTTTGAAAAAATCTCTGAATCACTGGTCGTCACATTATTGGGTATTGCTAGCAGTCTTGTAGCCTACTGTTTGTCCTAGCGCGTACTGTTAACTTCTCATGCTATTTCCAATAGCATTATTGTTGGGTGGACACAGAGGCGCATAGTACTTCTTTTGTTCTTCAAGGAATCAGCCTGGCATATTTTTAATTTAGTAGGAGCTGCCCGACATTTCCCATTAATCCCTGTAGTTCATATAGCAGTATCATTCTGTAATGGTCAATCTCTTCCTGCCTGCAATATTCAGTATATTCGGTGGAAAATAACTACACTTTCTGTTGTATCTCTTACCGGCGACAGAATCCTCTGTAATTTAGTACCCATCCATTGCCTTGCACAGTGAAGTGCAATAAGACCGCTACCAGCCCTGCAGTTTGTTTTTGGGTCAGTGCTGTTTTCAGATTATGGGAAAAGATGACAGTGATTTAGAAAATGTTGAGTTGGCACCAATAGATATCTGGTGCAAACCCAAACGTCCTGGTGCCATCCTTTCTTCTTAGGTGTTCATATCATTGCCTCTCCAGTCTGATCCATCCGTCTTCACTGCTGGTTGCCGGCCCGGCGGCGTCTGCTGGTTTGCTCTCGTTCACATGTTCAACAAGATCCACATCAACTGCCTGGTGGCCTGCAGGGATCTGATTTTCCAATCTGCAATAGGTTGGAGCCATGGTTGCTTCATCTGTTGCCGGATGTATCACGTAGTATGCGGTAAAAAGATTGAAACGTCAGACCAGAGATTCAAAGAAGATAAGTACTAGAAAGGATACGGAATGAAAACTCACTCTGATGGTCTACGAAATCCTCGCCGTGCGCTACGACATCGTTCTACTCCATATTCCACCCGGGAGATGTTCTTCTGGGCTCTGGTGGAGGAGAAGCCTGTCTGTCTCTTTGGTGTTGGCTGCTCTGTGAAGAAGATGGTATGGTCCACACGTACTGTTGAAGTACTGCAACAATGCATGTCTTTTTCTCTGCTGTTACCTGCCAATGTTTGGACCATGATCACGGGTGTGCCATATACCTTTTTGTTCGCAACTTGGTCAAAAGGTATTGTCTCTCCTGATGTTCAAAATAAGGTTACCAGCGAGCGTAAGACCTAATGGTTTAGGCAGTCTAAATAATTTACATAATGTCTATACAATGAGTTAGAAACTCATATATGGATATAGGGAGAATATAGATAGATATATGATAAACAACAAACACTTCTCACTTTTTTGCTACTATCAGGAACTTCTTTTTTATGATCGTCATAAAACAGATCAATGAATTCAGCAGCACTGTCCGTAGACCGATTCAGACACCGAGCAGTTTCCGACTGAGGATGGCAGTGCGGATGACCCTCCCAGGATGTGATGAGGTTTCTATCACCTGGAGCCGTAGCTTTGCTCTTTGCTCTTTTGTTGTCTGGCTGTCAAAGGGGAGAGAGTTCAGTGATTTGTGTTGTTGCCGTGTTGCGAGTGTGTCTTTATGGTTTGTGGTGCCGTGTTGTGAGTGTGTCTTTGTGGTTTGTGGTGTCTTGTGTTTTCTCGTCGTTTTTCTTGGTTTGGCTTGGTGCCAGTGAGACCTAAGTTCTAGACTTATGGTGTGAGACATATGCTACCCTACCTTTACCTTATTATCTATGTCTATTCAGTACTGTAGTACACTACTAGGGAAAAGCCTATACACAGAATTTTAGCAGTAGCGCTGTACAAAATCAAGCGCTGCTGCTACTTAGTAGCAGCGCGCGTAAATAAACCGCACTACTGCTATGACTTTAGCAGTAGCGCGTACTAGCGAAAAGCGCTGCTGCTACGTTTGAATTGGCGCACATGGCTAGCCCAACCTAGCAGTAGCGCGTATAATGGCCCAGCGCTACTGCTAATCTCCTTAGCTGCAGTGCGCTTACGTGTAAAGCGTTGCTGCTAACGGAAATAAAATAAAGTGAAAAACAAGTAGAAAAATAATGAAAATGAAAGAAATAGAAAAAGGAGAAAGGGAAAAAATAAAATGTAAAGAAAAATAAAAGAAAAAAGGGAAAAAAAGGAGAAAGGAATAGCAGTAGCGGGTTCTGTAGAAAATCGCTATAGCTGCAGCGTGTATTTCAGAACGCGCTGTAGCTAACATAGCATTAGCGCCCTTTCTGGAACGCGCTACTGGTACTTATGACTTAACCACGTGGTTCGTCCTTCCCCGCGGCCACTTCATCCCCCAAATCAACTCCACTCTCGCTGTCGCCGTCGCCCCTCGGCCGCCGCGCGCTCTCCCCACGCCGCCCCCGACCCCAAATTCAACGCCGGCCCCGCCCCCGACCTCAACGCCGCCCGGGACGCCGTGCCCGACCCCGACCTCAACGCCGCCCCAGACGCCGCCCCTGCCCCCCCCCCCCCCCCCGACCTCAATGCCGCCCCGGAGCCCCGACCACGACCTCGACACCGCCTGCCCCTCCCTCGTCGCAGGCACCCGAGGTGAGCACGCCTGCTCCTCCCTCTCCCCTACCTATGCCTAGGGTTTCTACCTCCATCAAATTAGTTAGGGTGGAAACGAATCGGATGCGGATGCGGCTCGAATGAGTTAGGGTTCATGTAAGGGTGGAAACGAATCAAATTTCTAAGATGAATCATAAAACGAGTAAAATTTGACCACTTATTTCACTTTATAGTTGGATAATTGGAATATCCTCTACCAGTTTCCACCACTATAGGTTCATCAAATTAGATGGTAATTAGGGCAGTAGTTCTTAGGTACTAATTAGGTACTAGAATATTTTTATTTATAGTAAGTTTATTTTTAGTAAGAACTAGTTGAATTAATAGAACTAGTTAGTAAGAACTTGTTGCTATTTTTTTAGTTAAAGAAATTTTCCCGCATCGACGTGGACGATGCCTATCCCACATCCTCATCGTCGAGTTGGCGGAGGACGACACCTGCTTGACCAGATGGGCCATGTCCGGGACTGGGCTCCGCCGGGGTGGTACTGGGAGGCGCTACCTACCGGGGGGCGCAGGTTGGTGAGGAGCCAGCCTGTCGTTGACCCGAACCTTCTTTGGTGGCGGTCGCATGGGCCAGTGACGGTCCAGAGGCTCGAGGACTCCGCGGAGGTGGTGCGTCACCGTGTCAGTGAGGAGGACGCGCACGTCCGTCGCTACTTGTTTGCGTTGGAGCACAGGTTCTCCAATACATGGCAGGTTCTCCAGGGATCTCACTAGAGCTATGATCCCATGATGGTTCCTTCTCTGTGGGTGTCCGCCGCCCGCGCCGATACCCGTCGTGTGCTAGGGTTTTAGTTGTACTAGTGATGTTATATGTATGACACTATTCGGGATGTATTAGTGATAATATTCGACGATATACGAACGCATGAGATGATTTACTTTTGCTTATTGAATGCATGCTAATTTGAGTCTTATAAGATATTTTTAAATGTATATTTTGTGTTGCTCAATATCCAAGTGGCCGTACATGTTTGTAGGTTACACCTCCGAGTGGCCTATGTTTTGCCGGACTATTGATTCCTTTCCGTTCCGGCAAATTTCAGGCGCTCGATATATCATATTTTAGCAAAGGTCATGCCGGATTTTTCCATGAATTTTGGCATGACTTTTGCCAGAATATGTAGGAAATATCGAGTGCCCCGGATTTGTGTGTTGAGTATCTTGGTAGTTCTCTTCTATCGATTTTCAATTAATGTTTTAACTATGAACATAGGTAATGTCTGACGACAAAAAGGATTTCGGTATTTGTAAATACTGCGAAGACGAGCGCGGCCTGTGTGACGGAATCTTCCTAGATGATGATAGGCGCTTCAGCATCAAGCTGGACGAGAACTTCGAAGTGGATACAGTAAGTCACAATGACAAGTCTTTTTTCGTAATTAAGCATGACATCTGCTTCATTTGCTTCAACTTATATTTTTTACTATTCTACTAGCGTATCCCCTGCCATGCAAGAGTTTTTGTATTGGATAAGATATGTTTCAGTCATAGTATAGAGGTAAAGAAAGTTTATTTGAAGACCGAGCATGGTTATATTTTCCACGCAAAATTATACAATTCAGACGACTACACCTATTTTGGATGCAAAACATGGCGAGCATTATGCAAGACTTATGCATTTCAGCCTGATATGGTTATCACCTTTGATATTCGTTCGTCCGGAAGATGATATTGAAGGTAATACCGACATCTGGGTCGATGTGCAGACGCCTCCAGTTACACCAAAATGTAAGTTTCTCAACCATATTTATGTCTTTGATATTGTTTATTCAAAAATAGTTGACAACTAATTTGTATTGTCAGCTTATTTCGGTGCAAGCAAACATGTCCAGCGCTTGGTTGACAGGACCTACTACTGTTCCGGGGCTGAACTAAACTGCGAGGAGCTAAGTCATTATGTTTCATGGCTTGAGGATCTTGATACCGTCAAGAAAAATTTTCTTCCTGGACTTAGAAATCTTAGTACCGAAAACGTGCGACCAATAGTGTTCGTCATGAACTACGGTCACATCTATTTAGGAAGGATGGTAAGATTTTTACTATTTGTCCTCGGTGCATCTTTTCCATACATTATTTGTAAAGCTAAACTTCATTGCTAAGTATGTGACCATACGATGTTCTTCAACAGGGACTCCCTATGAATATTGTGCCTTATGGGATCGAGACTAAAGGTACCATGAGTATTATTAGCTTACGGCCAAGATATCCTACATGTTACTTTAGTGCATTCAAGATTAGCGATGAATGCTTAATAGTGCAAGACTGGACCAGATATGTGATGGGGGAGCGCAGACAAGTACTAGGGGGCAGCAAACAGATGTGCTACCCAAAATTAGGAGACAGGTTCATTTGCATGCTCCAACTTGATCAAGGAGGAGAGCTACACATGTTTTATGTTGTTTTACCTAAGAGAGAGCATCAGGAGTGATTAGCTAGAAATGAGTTTGAGGATGATGATGTGCTACACTATTACTATGATGATAAAATAGCTAGTGTTGGTGGTAATGACTGATGATTATTATTAGCTAGTGTTAGTGGTGATTAAATAAATATTGTTGATGTTAATGATTATGATTCAAGTGGAGGCAACATGTGGTGCACATCGAAAGTACTACTAGTCCAAACTAGATCAAGTTTGGATTAGTAGTATACTTTTGACATGCACTACATATTGCCTCCACTTGAACCTAATCCACCTTCATTTGACACACTGTTATGGACATAATGATGTAAACCTCATAACTGGTATTGTACCAATATTTGTACGATGGCGCATAAATACACTAAAAATAAAAAAAATAAAAACAATACTAGTAGCGATAGAAAGAAAACACGCTGCCAGTAGTTACATTAGCAGCAGCGTGGGAGTGAACAAGCGCTGCAGCTATTTGTCCTAGCAGTAGCGCGTGCGGCACGCGTTACTGCTAAGCAATAGCTGTAGCGCGTGCGGCACGCGTTACTGCTAAGCAATAGCTATAGCGCCTTATTAGTAGCGCGCCTACCCACGCTACTAGTGAGCACAAAACCAGCGCTACTGCTAGGGTTTTCCCTAGTAGTGGTATCTTATGAGTTGCATGCTTATCCTGTTTTATACCCTGCTCTCATGTATCCCGTGCTTAGAACTTTTGGACTATAAAATATAGGGGGGGGGTGTTGATCCGAATGTGTGTGCCTTGCATTCCAAAGGCACTACTAACTAGGTGCACACAATCAGGGGGAGCCCGTTATATTTTGTAGTTCTAAGTATCCTTACTTTTATGTCTTTTCCCTGTGCAAATCCCTGTTTGTCATCAATCCACCAAAAAGGGGGAGATTGTTAAGGCATATCTCTCTCGATGTAGTTTTGGTGATTGATGACAACATATTTGTGGACTAACCGTGTGCTTTGAGCATTTCAGAGATTCATCCTTTGGCTCGACATGATTTCTTTCCCCTCGGAGTGTTTTTCAAGACGGTGTAGCTCTTTCGTTTCTTGTTGGTGGATTAGTTTCGTAGGAGTCACCGTACTATCAAGAGGGGGTCCGCTTTGGTATGGCTAGGGTGGAATCATCAAATACACTTTCGTTTCACACCCTCAAGGCCTTCCCGCGTCATTGGGGGTCTTATTCCCTGCTGTTTGGGCAGTCTTTAGCCCCAGCGGTAGTACCGCGGTGCCAGCGGTAGTACCACTCGTGTGTCCTCAGCGGCAGTACCGCTGCGGTACCGGACCACTACCGCCTCGACTCGAGGGGGGCACTTCTCGTGTCGGGTTGAGCGGCACTTGGAGCGGTAGTAGGTGTAGTAGTACCCCTCTAGAGCAGTAGTACCGCCCTGCCACCGCGGCAGTACCGTGGTGGGCCTGTCCGGCAGTACCGTGCTGGGCCAGTCCCTCCTCTATCTCCAAGCCCTCTCTGGCTGGGCGGTAGTACCGTAAGGGGGAGCGGTAGTACCGCTGGGTCCAGCGGTAGTACCGCTGCCCACTATGGTAGTACCGCCCTCTGCGGTGCTGTTTAGTAGGGTAACGGTTGGATTGTTCCCCCCACTATAAAAGGGGGTCCCCTTCTTCTTCGTTGACCTACCTCTTCCCCCAAAAGCTCCATTATTGCTCCAAGCTCCATTTTCGCTCGATCTCTCTCTCTAGCCAACCAAACTTGTTGATTTTCTTGAGAGTGGTTGAGAAGGACCCGATCTACACTTCCACCAAGAGTTATTTGATTCCCCCACTAATCCCTAGCAGATCTTTTTACTCTTGGGTGTTTGAGCACCCTAGACGGTTGATGTCACCACGGAGCCATAGTCCATTATGGTGAAGCTTCGTGGTGTTGTTGGGAGCCTCCGATTGAGTTGTGGAGTTTGCCCAACCTTGTTTGTAAAGGTCCGGTCGCCGCCTCCAAGAGCACCAATAGTGGAATCACGACATCTCGCATTGTGTGAGGGCGTGAGGAGAATACGGTGGCCATAGTGGCTTCTTGGGGAGCATTGTGCCTCCACACCGCTCTAACAGAGATGTACTTCCCCTCAAAAGGAAGGAACTTCGGTATCACATCCTCGTCTTTACCGGGTCCACTCTTGGTTATCTCTTACCTTTACTTGTGCAAGCTTATTAGTGTTACTTCTCTTGCTTGCGTGTATGTTCGTTGTTGTTGCATCATATAGGTTGCTCACCTAGTTGCACATCTAGACAACCTACTTTGCTGCAAAGTTTAATTTGGTAAAGAAAAGTTAAAAATTGATAGTTGCCTATTCACCCCCCCCCTCTAGTCAATCATATCGATCCTTTCAATCACTGATCCAAAATGTTGGTCAAGATCTATTTTGGAATGTTTGACTGCAGGACTTCTGAAGCATCTTTCTTCTCCAATTTAATTAGCACCATCATCAATCGATAAGATGCCACACAGGGAGAGGCGTAGGATGATTGGAAATCCTAAGTGCTACTTCTTCATAGATTCAGTTTCCAGCAGCTTGATAGGAATAAGCTTGAAGTGAACTTCACAAGGAGGTAAATATAAATGGCTGAAAATGACAGATCAATTGAAATGATTGCATCTTTCGCCATTGTCATAGAAATCCAAGATACAATGCCATCCTTGCTCGATGAATCTGACGGGCACTACAGACTAGTAGACATTACATACAGGATCTCATCTTAGTCCATGAGAAATGGATCAAAGCAACACCGACTAGGCTATGCGGGCGGCTACTCCTTGGTGGCAGTGACCTTCTTCTTGGGGGACTTGGTGGCGGTCTTCTTCTTGGGAGACTTGGCCTCCTTCTTGGTGGCGGCGGGGGACTTCTTGGGGAGGAGCACGGAGTTGATGTTGGGGATCACGCCGCCATGGGCCATGGTGACGCCGGCGAGCAACCTGCTGAGCTCTTGGTCGATGCGGATGGCGAGCAGCAGGTGGCGCGGGATGATGTGAGTCTTCTTGTTGTCCTTGGCCGCGTTGCCAGCAAGCTCCAGGACCTGAGATTCAACCAAGAACCATATCAGTTAGTTATCTGTCGAGCACGACGAGAACAGAGTAATAGAGGTTCAAGGAGGTGAGAGATCGACGCATACCTTGGTGGCGAGGTACTTGAAAGTGCAACTATCCCTGGGTGGTTTTGGTAATTCCTAACAACATATACCTCATTGAGCTAATGCTACTTGAAGATAAATATTTCAGGAAAAGCTCAATGTGTGGCATGGCATGGATTAGAAAGTGGACCCCTCAAAATGCTAAGGACAAAAGATTGGCTCAAGATCAAAGCACAAGACTCTACATTTTACTTTTAGTGATCCAAGGTCACATTGAGTCCATAGGAAAAGCCAATACTATTAAAAGGGGGTGAGGTGTTGCTTAATGAGTTGCTTCCTCAAAATACTTAGTGATATAATCCAAAAACCCTCAACTACTTTCTCATATCCACATATGTCCCAAACCAAAAGTCAAACTCGGCCCCACCGAAATCTTCTATCCGGCGCCACTGAGTTCACTTGACATAGCTACTGCTAGAAACCCTAGTCACTTCGGTCTCACCAATAGGGATCTCGGTCTCACCAAGATGGGATTGGAAACTCTCTATTTCCCTTCGTAACGTTTCGGTCCAACCGAGATGAGCGATCAGTCCCACCGAGATTGCAATGCAAACTCTCTGTTTCCCCTTCGTAACGTTTCGGTGTAACCTAGATGAGCGAATCGGTCCCACCGATTTTGTGTAATCAGTATCACTGAGATTACGTTATTCCCTAACCCTAATGGAATTGGTCCCACTGAGTTGACATATCGGTCCCACCGAAAATCCTAAAGTTCACATTTTGAACTAAGTCGGTCTGACCGAGTTATATGATTCGGTCTCACCGAGTTTGGAGATTTGTGTGTGATGGTTAGATTTTGTGTGGAGGCTATATATAGCCCTCCACCCACTCTTCATTCGTGGAGAGAGCCATCATAATATGCCTACACTTCCAACATACATTTTTTGAATGAGAACCACCTACACTTGTGTTGAGGTCAAGATATTCCAATCCAACAACATAAATCTTGATCTCTAGCCTTCCTCAAGTTGCTTTCCACTCAAATCATCTTTCCACCAAATCAAATCCTATGAGAGAGAGTTGAGTGTTGAGGAGACTATCATTTGAAGCACAAGAGCAAGGAGTTCATCATCAACACACCATCTATTACATTTTGGAGAGTGGTGTCTCCTAGATTGGCTAGGTGTCACTTGGGAGCCTCCGTCAAGATTGTGGAGTTGAACCAAGGAGTTTGTATGGGCAAGGAGATCGCCTACTTCGTGAAGATCTACCCTGGTGAGGCAAGTACTACATGGGGGATGGCAATGGTGGGATAGACAAGGTTGCTTCTTCGTGGAACCTTCGTGGGTGGAGCCCTCCGTGGACTCGCGCAACCCTTACCCTTCGTGGGTTCAAGTCTCCATCAACGTGGATGTACGATAGCACCACCTATCAGAACCACGCCAAAAATCTCCATGTCTACATTGCGTTTCCTCCCTCCAAACTCCTCCCTTTACCTTCATATGCAATTGTTTTGCATTCCGCTCCTATACTCTTAGAATTGCATGTGTAGGTTGATTACTTGTTTGTGCTAAGTTGCTAAAATCTGCCAAGACTTGAAGTTGGGAAAAGGCTAGATTTTTATTTGGTCAGGTAGTCTAATCACCCCCTCTAGACATACTTTCGATCCTACAGTACTCGAGGACAGCAGCGAAGTAGATGGGGGCACCGGAGCCGACGCGCTACGCATAGAGGCCCTTCTTGAAGTAACGCCTGATGCGGCCGATGAAGGAAATATGCCCTATAGGCAATACTAAAGTTGTTATTTATATTTCCTTATATCATGATAAATGTTTATTATTCATGCTAGAATTGTATTAACCGGAAACTTAGTACATGTGTGAATACATAGACAAACAGAGTGTCCCTACTATGCCTCTACTTGACTAGCTCGTTAATGTGTTGTCATTTGATGAACGGGATCACATCATTAGAGAATAATGTGATGGACAAGACCCATCCTTTAGCTTAGCATAATGATCGTTTAGTTTTATTGCTATTTCTTTCTGCATGACTTATACATGTTCCTCTGACTATGAGATTATGCAACTCCCGAATACCGGAGGAACACCTTGTGTGCTATCAAACGTTACACCGTAACTGGGTGATTATTGATACGTCCATTTTGCATCATGCTTTTATACCGATATTTATTGCATTATGGGTTGTTATTACACATTATGTCACAATACTTATGCCTATTCTCTCTTATTTTACAAGGTTTACATAAAGAGGGAGAATGCCGACAGTTGGGATTCTGGGCTGGAAAAGGAGCAAATATTAGAAACCTATTCTGCACAACTCCAAAAGTCCTGAAACTTCACGGAAGATCTTTTCCAAATATATAAAAAATACCGAGAGCAAGAACTTCACCAGGGGGGCCACACCCTGCCCACGAGGGTGGGGGGCATGCCCTACCCCCCTGGGAGTGCCCCCCTACCTTGTGGGCCCCCTGGTGGCCCTCCGGTGGTCATCTTCTGCTATATGGAGTCTTTCGATGGGAAAAAAAAGCATAAGCCATCTTCTCGGACGAAACTCCACCGCCACGAGGCGGAACCTTGGCGGAACCAATCTAGGGCTCTGGCGGAGGTGTTCTGCCGGGGAAACTTCCCTCCCGGAGGGGGAAATCACCATCATCGTCATCACCAATGCTCCTCTCATCGGGAGAGGGCAATCCCCATCAACATCTTCATCAGCACGATCTCTTCTCAAAACCCTAGGTCATCTCTTGTATCCAATTCTTGTCTCCAAGGCCGGGATTGGTGCTAGTAGGTTGCTAGTAGTGTTAATTACTCCTTGTAGTTGATGCTAGTTGGTTCAATTGGTGGAAGATCATATGTTCAGATCCTATATGCATATTAATACCCCTCTGATTATCAACATGTTTATGCTTTGTGAGTAGTTACTTTTGTTCCCGAGGACATGGGAGAAGTCTTGCTATTAGTAGTCATGCGAATTTGGTATTCGTTCGATATTTTGATGAGATGTATGATGTCTCTCCTCTAGTGGTGTTATGTGAACGTTGACTACATGACACTTCACCATTATTTGGGCCTAGAAAAAGGCATTGGGAACTAATAAGTAGATGATGGGTTGCTAGAGTGATAGAAGCTTAAACCTTAGTTTATGAGTTGCTTCGTAAGGGGCTCATTTGGATCCATATGTTTCATGCTATGGTTTGGTTTACCTTAATACTTTTGTTGTAGTTGTGGATGCTTGCAATAGAGGTTAATCATAAGTGGGATGCTTGTCCAAGTAAGGGCAGTACCTAAGCACCGGTCCACCCACATACCAAATAATCAAAGTACCGAACGCGAATCATATGAACGTGATGAAAAGTAGCTTGACAATATTCCCATGTGCCCTCGGGAGAGCTTTACATCATATAAGAGTTTCTCCAGGCTTGTCCTTTGCTACAAAAAGGATTGGGCCACCTTGCTGCACCTTATTTAGTTTTGTTACTTGTTGCTCGTTACAAATTATCTTATCACAAAACTATCTGTTACAACTTATTTCAGTACTTGCAGAGAATACCTTGCTGGAATCCACTTATCATTTGCTTCTACTCCTCGTTGGGTTCGACACTCTTACTTATCGAAAGGACTGTGATAGATCCCCTATACTTGTGGGTCATCAAGACTCTTTTCTGGCGCCGTTGTCGGGGAGTGAAGCGCCTTTGGTAGGTGGAATTTGGTAAGGAAAAATTTATATAGTGTGCTAAAATTTACTGTAACTTGTCACCATGGAAAGTAATCCTCTAAGGGGCTTGTTCGGGGTATCTTCACCCTGACCAGTAGAGCAAAGAGTTTCTCCTCAACCTGCTGAACCTACTGAAAATGAAAATGAAAAGGAAAATGAAAATGCTTGATTTGAAGTTCCTTCGGGTATGATAGAAAAACTGCTAGCTAATCCTTTCTTAGGATATGGAACAAAACATCCTGATGAACATCTGATATATGTGGATGAAGTTTGTGGATTATTTAAGCTTGCAGGTGTACCCGGAGATGTTGTTAATAAGAAGGTCTTCCCTTTATCTTTGAGGGGAGATGCATCGACATGGTATAGGCTATGTGATGATATGAGGTCTTGGAATTACAAACGATTGAAATTGGAATTTCATGAGAAGTTTTATCCTATGCATCTTGTTCATCGTGATCGCAATTATATATATAATTTTTGGCCTCGCGAAGGAGAAAGCATCGCTCAAGCTTGGGGAATTCTTAAATCAATGTTATATTCATGCCCCAATCATGAGCTCTCAAGAGAAATGATTATTCAAAAAATTTATGCTCGGCTTTCTGGTAACAATCGCACCATGCTTTATACTTCTTGTGCTGACTCTTGAATTCGAATGGGATTTATTGGAAAGAATTAAACACAGCTCTGAAGATTGGGACCTCGACAATGGTAAGGAGTCAGGTATGACACCTAGTTTTGATTGTGTTAAATCTTTTACGGATACCGATATTTTTTGTAAATTTAGCACCAAATATGGACTTGACTCTGAGATAGTAGCTTCTTTCTGTGAATCTTTTGCTGCCTATGTTGATCTCCCCAAGGAGAAGTGGTTTAAATATCATCCTCCCATAGAAGTAAAAGTAGTTGCACCTATTAAAGTTGAAGAAAATACTATCACTTATAATGATCCTATTGTTCCTACTTCTTATGTTGAGAAACCACCTTTCCCTGTTAGGATAAAGGATCATGCTAAAGCTTCAACTGTGGTTCGTAAAAGCAATATTAAAACATATACACCTCCTGAGCAAGTTAAAGTTGAACCTAATATTGCTATTGTTAAAGATCTCTTGTCTGATAATATTGTTGGGCATGTTATTTATTTCTGTGATGAAACTGCTAGAATTGCTAAACCCCGTGATAAAGATAAACCTAGACATGTGGTAGGCATGCCTGTTATTTCTGTTAAAATAGGAGATTATTGTTATCATGGCTTATGTGATATGGGTGCTAGTGGTAGTGCAATACCTTATTCCTTATACAAAGAAGTTATGCATGATATTGCACTTGCTGAGATGGAAGATATTGATGTCACAATTAAACTTGCTAATAGAGATACTATTTCACCAATGGGTTTTGTTAGAGATGTTGAAGTCTTGTGTGGGAAAACTAAATATCCTGCTGATTTTCTTGTTCTTGGTTCCCCACAAGATAGCTTTTGTCCCATTATATTTGGTAGACCCTTCTTAAATATTGTTAATGCTACCATAGATTGCAAAAGATATTTTGTTACTATAGGTTTAGATGATATGACTCATGAATTTAATTTTTCTAAATTTAGTAGACAACACCGTGAAGAAGAATTTCCTAGTAAGGATGAAATTATTGGTCTTGCTTCTATTGCCGTACCTCCTAATGATCCTTTAGAACAATATTTGCTAGACCATGAAAATGACATGTTTATGAATGAAAGAAGGGAATTAGATGAAGTATTCTTTAAATAAGAACCTATTCTGAAAAAAAATTACCTGTTGAAATCCTAGGGGATCCTCCTCCACCCAAGGGTGATCCCGTATTTGAGCATAAACCGTTACTTGATAGTCTTAAATATGCTTATCTTGATGAGAAAAAGATATATCCTGTTATTATTAGTGCTAACCTTTCAGAGCATCAGGAAGAGAGATTATTGAAAACTCTGAAGAAGCACTGCGCTGTTATTGGGTATACTCTTGATGATCTTAAGGGCATTAGTCCCACTCTATGTCAACATAAAATTAATTTGGAAGAAGATGCTAAACTAGTTCGTGATCGTCAACGCCGGCTGAATCCTAAAATGAAAGAACTGGTAAGAAAGGAGATACTAAAGCTCCTTGAGGCAGGTATAGTTTATCCCGTTGCTGATAGTCAATGGGTAAGCCCTGTCCATTGTGTCCCTAGGAAGGGGGGTATTACTATTGTTCCTAATGATAAAGATGAATTGATTCCTCAAAGAATTATTACAGGTTATAGGATGGTAATTGATTTTTGCAAATTAAATAAGGCTACTAAAAAGGATCATTACCCCCTACCTTTTATTGATCAAATGCTAGAAAGATTGTCCAAACGTACGCATTTTTGCTTTCTAGATGGTTATTCTGGTTTCTCTTAAATACCTATGTTGGCCAAAGATCAATCAAAGACTACTTTTACATGCCCTTTAGGTACTTTTGCTTATAGACATATGCCTTTTGGTTTATGTAATGCACCTGCTACCTTTCAAAGATGCATGATGGTTATATTCTCTAAATTTTGTGAAAAGATTTCTGAGGTTTTCATGGACGACTTTTCCATCTATGGATCTTCTTTTGATGATTGCTTAAGCAACCTTGATCGAGTTTTGTAGAGATGTGAAGAAACTAATCTTGTCTTGAATTGGGAAAAGTGCCACTTTATGGTTAATGAAGGTATTGTCTTGGGGCATAAAGTTTCTGAAAGAGGTATTGAAGTTGATAAAGCCAAGGTTGATGCTATTGAAAAGATGCCATGTCCCAAGGACATCAAAGGTATAAGAAGTTTCCTTGGTCATGCCGGTTTTTATAGGAGCTTCATTAAGGACTTCTCAAAGATCTCTCGGCCTTTGACTAATTTATTACAAAAAGATATACCATTTGTCCTTGATGATGATTGAGTAGAAGCATTTGAAATACTTAAGAAAGCATTGACCTCTGCACCTATTGTTCAGCCACCTGATTGGAATTTACCCTTTGAAATTATGTGTGATGCTAGTGATTATGCTGTAGGTGCTGTTCTAGGACAAAGAGTTGATAAGAAACTAAATGTTATTCAATATGCTAGTAAAACTCTAGAAAATGCTCAAAGAAATAATGCTACTACTGAAAAAGAATTCTTAGCAGTTGTATTTGCTTGTGATAAGATTAGACCTTATATTGTTGATTCTAAAGTAACTATTCACACTGATCATGCTCCTATTAAATATCTTATGGAAAAGAAAGATGCTAAACCTAGACTTATTAGATGGGTTCTCTTGCTATAAGAATTTGATTTGTATATTGTTGGTAGAAAAGGAGCTGAGAACCCCGTTGCAGACAACTTGTCTAGGTTAGAAAATGTGCTTGATGACCCACTACCTATTGATGATAGCTCTCCTGATGAGCAATTAAATGTCATAAATGCTTCTCATACTGATCCATGGTATGTTGATTATGCTAATTACATAGTTGCTAAGTTTATACCACCTAGTTTCACATACCAGCAAAAGAAAAGGTTCTTCCATGATTTGAGGCATTACTTTTGGGATGACCCACATCTTTATAAAGAAGGATTAGATGGTGTTATTAGACGTTGTGTACTTGAGCATGAACAGGAACAGATCCTACGCAAGTGTCATTCCGAAGCTTATGGAGGACACCATGTTGGAGATAGAACTGCACATAAGGTACTGTAATCTAATTTTTATTGGCCTACTCTCTTCAAGGATGCCCGTGAGTTTGTCTTATCTTGTGATGAATGTCAAAGAATTGGTAATATTAGTAGACGTCAAGAAATGCCTATGAATTATTCACTTGTTATTGAACCATTTGATGTTTGGGGCTTTGACTATATGGGACCTTTTCCTTCACTACAAAAAAATACACTTCCGTGATGATACGTGTTTGTCATAGTAGGTCGCTTTTTTTGTCATGCATGTACATCCATGACAAATTTATGACAGAATCAAGATAGTCATACCTGTGTTGTCGTAGAAGTGTTTCATGACATTACCAAAATTATCATCACGGAAGAGTCCACTTCCATGACGATAAATCACGCGTCAAAGAAGTGCTTTCGTCAAGGGTGACCGACATGTGGTATCCACCGTAACGGATCACCGTTAAACTATCGGGTCGGGTTTTTGATCCGATAACCCATTAACAGCACCGACCAATGGGGATTTTCCACGTGTAAAATCATCATTGGCTAGAGGAAACACGTGTCGGCTCATTGTTGGGGCAGATGTCATCCACTCATTAGACAGGAGGCGCCTATGATAGGTCGACACGTGGCACGGCCCAACAGTGGCCCATTCCGGTGAAAAAGGCCGACCCAGTAAAAATTAGCAGGCCGGCCCATATAAGGCCTACTTGTGTCAGGTCCATTTAAGCCCATGGCCCATACGAGATGTGCCAATTCGGACCGTTAAAAATTTGACACCATTGCAGCCCATCGTCAGTTCGAGCCCGTTAACAGCCCGTTATATATTTGGGCTCAATATCGGCCCGATGAGATTTCAGCCTGTTAACGGCCCATTTAATGGATGGGCCAATTTTCAGGATGTACATCTTTCGGCCTTTTAGCGACCCATTTAAATGTTGGGCTAATTTCCAGCCCGATGTGTCTTTCAGCCTGTTGATGACCCATAAATCTGATGGGCCATTTGTAGTCGGACCTGAGTTTCGGCCTTTTAGCGGCCCATTTAACTGTTGGGCCAATTTCTGGCCCGGTGTCACTTTCAGCCTGTTGACGGCCCATAAATCAGTTGGGCCCATTGTAGTTGGACCTTAGGTTTGGCCTTTTAGCGACCCATTTAAGTGTTGGGCCAATTCCCGGCCCTGTGTGCCTTCGGCCTTTTAACAGACCATAAATGAGTTGGGCCATTTGTAGTCGGACCTTAGTTTTGGCCTCTTAACGGCCATGCCCTTCATGGTCCAATACCAGCCCAGTTTCTCTTTCGGCCTACTAAAGGCCCACAACACAGTTGGGCCGTTTACAATACGACCTGACTTTCCGCCTCTTAGCATAAAATACGCGGCCTCTTAGGTCGACAGATTTTATCCCATGCAACGAGGCATGGCCCACTATTAAACTTGTCCTTGCCAGCCCAGAAAAAGGATCTCATCCACTTGTTGATCTCCTCAAACAACGAGACAGGGGCTTCCACAATCATTAGGTGATGGATCGGCCTAGCAGAGATGATAGAATGCACCAGGATAAACCTTCCAGGTCGTTGAATCAAACCTCTTTGCCAGGCAGGGACGAAGTATGTCCCTTTATCCAACATGGGTTGCCATTCCACGCGAGTCAAGTTCTTGATAGCAAGCTGTAGGCCAAGGTACCTACACGGCAATTCCGCTAAGTCACACTGGAGTAGTGCAGCCACCCTTTGTCTGTCCTCCACGTCACCTCTAATCACTATGGCCGATGACTTCCGGTAGTTCACCTTCATTCCAGAGGCTTCACCTTCAGTCCAGAGGCTCCTGAGGAGGAGGAAAACACAAGGTTATCCTTCTTCGATCCAGCCAAAGATGGTAGCTTTGTCTCTTCTTTGTTATATATTATTCGTCCCTTCCTTTCTTTGAGCTCCACTGTTTTTGGATGAATTGGACTAGCCCCTCTTTAATCAATCAATTTCTCATGGAAAGAAGGTAAAGTGAAATTTAATTGGAGGGTGCTTAATTAGTTATCCTCTTTTCTTATGGAGGCTGCATCATTTTTTTTAGGAGAAAACCCCTATTCCACTGTAGGCTCTCTACTTGCTATAGGAGAGCAAGAAATTAAGTAGGACTAATTAAGCACGGACATGTCTACCTATATTTAATTAAACATGATGGGTTGCTTACTTGTAATTTGTAGCTATTAGATTGGATGCTGATTTGCTCATGTAATTAGTTTTTGTACTTTGCTAGTTTTTCACTGCTTATTTGGTAACAGGAGAAAATTAAACTCCAAGTATATGTATCAAAAGATAAAGAAACATTAATGCTCCACAACTTATAGAGAAATATGCATGTTCCAATCCTGAATGCTTGATGCTGTTTGAGACTTGCAAATGCTAGCTAGCATATATATAGTCAAAAAGGGTCATATCATCTAGAACAAAAGGTAGTCATGATACTCCGTGTCTTTCTTTAATTGATAGTAATTAATTCTGAAGCTGCAGAGGTGTCATTCTTTTGTTTTGATTGCCTGATGATTGCTTTCTGTCCTCACTTGATATCCAAGCTGCTGAGGTGACACATACTATACTAATTAATTCTGAAGCTGCAGAGGTATCCTTATTTGTGGAACTTGTTAATTCCGTAAGAACTTAGTATGACTAGCACATGGATGTATGCTTGCACTGATGTATGCCTATTTAGAACAGGGCAATGAATGAGTAAATACTCCAACTGCCTATGTACGTGTTGCTTCTTCCAGGCAACAGAGTTCAGAATTTCACAATTTAGGAAAGAAGGGAGTTCACAAAGTACTGAACTTTGCTCAACAAAATTCACCCTTTTACATGTTTGGACACAACGTAGACTTATAATTTCACGTACTTTTCCAGGCCCAGTACTCATTGAAGAACACAAAGAAAGACCACGGTGAGGCCAAGGTGGGAACACATGAGGTTTTTGCTCTTAATATTTTTTATTTGACCACAATGCCATTACATAGTTAGCTCTATGGCTTTTGGTTTCTCTGCGGATTTAAATTTCTGGTAGTGTGATGTTTTTATTGGTGCTCATATTAACTTTGTCATAACTGATGTAGTAAGTCTTGGTGTTTTACAATGTTTTTTTTGTATGTTTGACACCAGTCAACTTTTGATTGGGCATGATGTTTTTTCTGCCAAATGTAATTTTCGATTCCTGTTGTGATATGTTCTTGACGCCTATGGTTGCAGTTCAGAATATTAATCCGGTTCTAAGCCAGTCGATAGAAATTATTATTTGTCAGATAATAAAAGAAATTATTATTTGTCAAATGGTTGAATCTTGTGCCTGGGGCAAGTTGGCAATCTGATGATTTGTTCGTCAAATGGTTCAAAGGTGATGATCAGTTGCACTCAATTAATCCTTTATTGTATTCTAAAGCTAAGAGTTTTGTGTGGTATACATGGCTAAATGGCTAGCAATCCAATCTAATTGACACTAGATGGCCTCGTGTGGCTACATGAACCTTCCCTTCTTGTTTTGTTCTGAAACTCTCTGTTTTACAATGTCGATCACAACTTCCCAAGACAGATACATCTTATATTACAGGATTGTAACATCCCATGGGCAGCGGCAGCACGTACAATAGTGAGACATCGTGGGAGGAGTAGGCGATCACGTGTGTGGCGGCTGTGCTGCTACCCGTGCACCTTATGCCGCTGCGTGTTTCGACATTAGTAAGATGAGCGGAAAATGATCAGGAGGAGGCGAGGAGAGGAAGATAGAACAGGGAGTTGATTTGTCAACAGGTGGCGGCGTCTCTAAAAAACAATCTACATGCTCTTTTGGCAGTGTGGCATTGATTTTGTTCATCTTCAACCCAATTTCCTATCTTGCAGAGTTGTCCATTTACGTTTGATCAATTTCTAGCGTCTGACTTTTACCACTACCAAAGGCGTACATTTACTTGGTTCTGCTTAAATTCAATTCATCTACATGATTATATTCATGCTTGTTCATAAATTTCTTATCTAGTCTGCAGCTGATCATTTTTATTTTGTCATGTCGACACTATGGCTGCAGCTATAAGTGACTCAATAGTTCCAAAACTTGCTTGGCAATTAAGTGTCTACTTGGGTAGAACATGGCCCGCTTTGGTCGTAGGCATGGTCATTCTTTTCTGAACTGAAGTTCGTGTTAAAAGGAAGAACTAGGTCATTTCGTTGTAGTAACAAATTTCGAATGTTTCTTCATATTGTGGATTTTTCATACTCTTGCCCTTGTGGAAGTTGCTTATAATTTTTCCTCTCTCTACCGTCCATGGATCTGTTAATCTGTTTCTAGTTTTCTGACATTGATTTACGGCATGTGGTGAGTGGGTATGTCCTAACGAATTATTCCGCGGACAACCATCGTACATAACTTGATGTGCACATTGCAAGGAAACCGAAGAAGTTTCTTTGGGCAGATGCACACCAAAGCAACGCCACATAGCCGGAACTTCTAACTAATGCTTTGCCTTTCTCCTTGTCATTTTTTTGCATATCCTATTTTGGATGCTTCTTACAGAATACAGCTGACGAGAGATGCATAGCTTCTGCAGTTCTATCTGGCTAAGGGAGTTTGAAAGGAATCAACAGTCTATCGCCGAAGCGTTGTGCAACGGAAATAGTTCAGACTGCCTCATGTAGTTTGTTACACAAATTAACTCAATTTTTCTGGCAAATGATGCCACGCTGGTAGTTCTTATGGACACATGTGTGCGTAGCGGCATCTATCTATTTTAGATGCCTTCGTGTTCCCAGCATTTTCGAGTCACCGGGACATGCCTTTTTTTGTCAGGATTCGTATTTTATGATGGCGCCTAGATTCTTCTGTGACACAATGTATTTGTCACCTAGCATTTTTATCTGGCATATTGTATTTTACATTCCATTTATTTTTGAGTTGGATTTTACAATCAAATTACTAGACCGTGTGTTGATGATATTATTGTATACACCGGCCTTTTAGGTTTACATCAAGTCCCTGTTTTGTTCAAGTCAATTGCAAGCAACAGCGCTGAAGTAACTGATATTCTTGTTTCACTCAGCATTCCTATTTCATGTCAACTTCATAAAAAGAAATGAGACAAAACTTCGTAATTTCTTAAGCCAGTGGTATACAAAAGGGTTAATATAAGTAAAATGTGTTCCTACTTTATCTGGGCCTTGATTTTTTCTGAGGGAATTATCTAGGTCTTAAATTTTCTTTCATGGGTAGCCAGTTTCTAACGTGTGTAATTTTCATCCCCTTAAAAGAACGTTAGTGATTATCGGAGATGAATTAGTGGAATGTAATCTTCACAATTGAAGCTGATTTAATGGAATGTAATCTTGATTATCGGAGCTCATTTAGTGGAACTTAATCTTTTTTTGGCTTATTTAGAGAACTTAATCTTCTTATGTTGGCATGCACTTTTCTTACACCAGTGGTTCTTAGAAAAGCATCGTGGGATTGGACACGTAGATTAGCATGGGAGGTGCGCTGGTAATCTTACGCTTGCATGCACACCTTTTTACAATACATGCAGGTTTTCTTACGACGAAGCAGGCGCACAAATTTCGCGCTATTCGTCACTCTGGGTGAGGAATAGTTATTCTTCACACCTCTATTTTACCATCAATGCACCGTAATTTTACATTTCGTAAGTTTTGTCTTATTTCCGACGCAAAAAGAGACCGTAAGAAAATATATAATCGTCGTAAAAAATATTTTATGTTATGTAAAATTACAAACGTAAAAAACATAGGCTAAAATACACATAAACTGCTCATGGTAGTGCCCCAACGGGGTATAATCCTCATGGTAAAAGGTGTCTGATCCAATAAAAAGAGAGCAAGAGGGAGTACATGAGTATATGGATTGTCGGGAGCGGCGGTGGGCCTTGAAAGGGAGCAACGCAACCATGGCAGTGCCCCGATGGGTATAATGAAGGTTCCTGTGTCTTTTTATTGTACGAGACACCTTTTACCATGGGCACTATACCCCACAGGGGCACCACCATGAGGGTGTACCTTGCATGTCTCAATTACGATGCTCCGTTCATTATTGTTGTTCCCTCGTAAGTGAGCTTAACCGTGTCAAATGTTAGCGTCGAGATACACACAAAAGAAGAGAGAGGGAGAGAGAGAGTATTGATTTTAGGGAGCGTAGACGGGCCATCAAAGGGACCTTTTATTCCAGAGAGGTGCTCCGAGGGTGTACAACACACAAGTACACGAGACAATGGAATGTGAATGTTCCCGTGTGATTATGATGATACGGGGACACGAGACAGTCATGGGGGGGGGGGGGTATAAGTTGCATGTTTCTCCCACGGTTGTACGTTCATATTTTTTGTTTCTCCCATGGATTGTTGAGAGTGGCGACAAATCTTGAAAGCAGTGGCGCGACCATGGTGGTTCCCTGATGGGTATAATGTTCATGTTAAAGGTGTGTGGTCCAATAAGAAGAGTGCACACATACGCGTGTAGAAGGTTTGTGCAATGTAAAAATGAAGGCTCTCATGTCATTAACATACGATGATACAAGACCACCATTTGGGGTGTGACTTGCATGTTTCAATTATAATTATCCTTTCATTATTGTTGTTTAATCTTAAGTGATCTTAACCGCGTCAATTGTTCACGCCTAGACTCAAACAAGAAGATAGAGATAGAGATAGAGAGAGAGAGGAGAGAGAGGGAGGGAGAGGGAGAGACAGAGAGAGGAAGGGACATAGAGAGAGAGTATGGATTGTCGGGAGCACCCGTGGATTGTCAAAGTGGTCTTCTGTACCAGAGTGGAGCTCCGAGGAGTACAATGCTCATTGTATAGAAGGTGCTCTATCAAATAAAAAGAGTTCACACATATGATGTTGTAAGGTTTGGGCAATAGAAAGTGAAGGTTCCCATGTCATTATGACGATATGGGGGAGGGGGGCTAGATAGTCGTGAGGGGTATAAGTTGCATGTTTCACCCACGATTGCCTGTTCATATTTGTTGTTCCCTCCTGTGCCAACTATATACACATATGTTTCAAGTGCCTTTTCCAAATAAAATGTGGTGCCTAGATTGAATTATAATCTGTCTATCCCTAGGACATGCCACACACACATAAGCAAGAGAGAGAGAGAGAGGGAGGGAGGACGGGAGTATATGGATTATCGGGAACGGCGGTGAACCTTGAAACGGAGTAGTGCGGCCATGGTGGTACATCGATGGGTATAATGTTCATGTTAAAAGGTGTGTTGTCCAATAAAAAGAGTGTGACTCCCGATCCACTTTTCTCCGTTCCCATGTCATTATGACGATATCGGGGGGGGGGGGGGGGGGGGACTACACAACCGTGAGAGGTATAAGTTGCATGTTTCACCCATGATTTTTTGTTCAGATTCGTTGTTCCCTCGTAGAACTCTATACACATATGTTTCGAGTGTCTTTGCCAAGTCAAATGTGTTGCCTAGATTAAATTATAATCCGTCTATCCATAGGACGGCACATGAGAGAGAGAGAGAGAGAGAGGCCGGGAGCATCGACGGGCCATCAAAGGGATCTTCTGTAACAGAGTGGTACTCCGAGGGTAGTGTTATTAAGGTATGAAAGGTGCTCTATCCGATAAAAAGAGTTCACGCATATGAGGGTGTAAGGTTTGGGCTATAGAAAATAAAGAGTGAATTCCACTTTTTACCCCATATTTGTACATTTGTGACACTAATTACCCCGTCGAGTGAAAATTCGTCTAGAATACCCCTTTTGAAAGCTTTGGACCCTCGTTTTCTGATGCGTGTCCATCATGTAAGGTGTCAAGTGACGCCTCGGATCCAAAAACATGTGGACGGCCACAAGGAACGGAACAGATAGACAAGAGAAGCTTGGACAAGATCGTCAATATTGCCCTCCGATCCTTACATATATTTTTTATGAATCAATGACGCAACATGCCGATCCTATCGACCATAAACAAAGAAAATATAAAACTGGGTTAAAACCGTGTTAAAAGTCTCCAAAATCCGATATTTCGATAAAAGTTATGCTAAATGGGGTAATATGTGTCACAAATGTACAACTACAAGGTAAAAAGTGGAATTCACTCGAAAATAAATGTTCCCATGTCAATATGACGATCTGGGACACTAGACATCCGTGAGGAGTATAAGTTGCATGTTTCACCCAGGAATTGTCTGTTCAAATTTGTTGTTTCCTCTACCTACTTTATAAACATATATTTTCAGTGAGTTTTAGCACGTTAAGGGTTGGTGCCTATATTCAATTTTAAACCGTATTCTAACATATTCTAAATTACCATTGGCTCCCGTTTCCCATGTACGGCCAGCCATGAGCCCCGTAGCCTGCAAGCGGCTAATCGGCCGACGAGGACGAGGCCGCCTAGCTTAGCTTCAGCGGGAAGACAATAGTGGTGTCCTTCTTGGGACACAAGCATCGACACCCTCAAATTCTCTACTCTGCCTCGCTGCCGGCGGCACACACGGACGTGCCAGCATTGTCGTCATGGTGTCGTGACACGGCCATAGAGCTACCAGGCTCCTTCCCGCCATCATTGTCGGGCCCGTAAATTTCATCTGCGCCCCATCTATCTCCTTGTAGCCGGCCTCTAAATCCGCCTAATACTAGCTGTAGAGCCAGCGGTCACGACGGATGTCACATGCAGAGCGGTAGTTGAAGAGCAGAGTCTCCTGCTCGCCCACTTCCATGTCAAGCGCGATGGCCGCGCCAGCAACGGGTAGATCCTCCGTGCGCCGATGCTCGTCGAGGAGGCGGAGGTTGCAGGTCTGTTCGGCCCGCGCCTGCCAGAATCCCCCCCCCCCCCCCCCGCTCCTCCAGCGCCATGTCGGTGTAGTGAGCACGGGCCTCGCCCATAGTGATGACGACATTGGTCAATGCTGATGGTGGCAACAGCTCGTCGTCGGCCACCTCTACCATTGGTGTGTCCGTAGCGCCGGCTCCTGCCAATCTGCCGCAATGGCGGGGATCTCCTCCTTCTGTTCGGATCAGAGGCCGTCCCACATGTCTTTGGAGCTCGAGGAAGCGGATTGGAGATAGAGAGTGGAAGACGGTGGATGGATGCGGCTGTTTTGTTCGTCAAGGGTTTAAATAGCAGGCGGAGGGATGACCAGGCGGAGAGGTCCTTAATGGTGGGTAGTAGACGAACAAACGAGTGGCATAGGAGTAGGTTTCTCAGCAACCGGGCACGTTTAATGGAGGACGGCGAACAGACGGGTGTCGTTTGAATGCAGGGAGACGTCGTGTGCATCGGGAAGCGGCACGGACGACGCTCTCGGGTGGCACGCCGCTTCAATGCTAGCTCCAGTGAGAGGTCGCGTCCGGTCTGGGCCGACATGAATGTGGTGCTGACGCTCTGTAAAGGCGCTCACCAGTGTTGGCAGGAAAGCACACAGACGAGGAAGAGGGTTTCTGGATGGGCCACGGTTGCCAGACATGGGCATGGCAGCGGTAGGGCGCATGCAAAGGCCCTCCGAGTTTGTCACTGGTTTTCGGGAAAAAGTGCGTCCGAACCGCCGAACAGATCAATGCAGAACCATGTTGGATGGCAAAACACATCCGAACCACGTGGTCCGGACGGATGCGGGCAGTTTGAGGGTCGGCATTATAGATGTCCTAAGTTGCATGTTTCTGGAAAAAATCGCACGTTGTGAACTTGTGCACGGCCTAGTAGTATTTATGCCAGCAAATACGAAAACTCTTTTCCGGCGTCCTTTTCTTTTGCAATCTCTACAAAATTTATATGCTGATTGCTGTACCAGGGGCTGGTCATAATCTTTTTGGGGCTGAAAAACAGTTGCAGGCTATGCACCACTACAAACATATTCTCTGCCACGGGAGCGGTGCTAACTAAAATGAACAATTACGTACTGATCTTTGTAGCGGCTTAAGTTAGAACATATTTATCTACCTGTCAGAGGTGTGCATGCCGGCGGAGAACGCTCATATGAGCGCGCGAATCCCTTCACTAAAAAAATATTTAGGCACATGGAGTAGGTGCATGACCATTCAGACTGTCCATCGACTTTCGAGCAGCATGAATTCCAGGGACTTTGAACAAGAGTTGCAGGGTTCCACCCCATAGCCAGACTATCACTCCAACGACAAGCGACACCCCATAGCCATCCCTTCACTCAACACTCCATGCCAACACACCACATAGCAAGTAGCTATCCCCTCGCTACAACTCTCGCCGGCACCTCTCGTCATCTACCGATCTGGCTCAGAAGGCCCGACGCACCTCCGTGGACGCAGTGGTGAGTGCCGACGTGCTTAGCCAAGGCATGGACAGAAACTGCTGTGCACTGTATTCGAGGTAAAGAACGTAACAATTGACCATTCCATATCCGTACCGTGCAGGTGGTCACGCGTTGCGTGCACAAGGCATAGCCTAGGCTGAGACATACACACAAGCAGGAGGCCGTCGGCTGCGTCGCATGCATGCGCCAGGTTCCCTGAATGACTAATGGACACTGAATATGCGCGCGAAAGCTGCATGGCTTGGGCATGTGTGATATCCGTTAGGGCATCGCGTGCATGAAATAGAGCGAGTCCTGCATGTGCTACCACATGCATCCGACTGCATGCGTCAGATGGCCTCGCCCCGCCCTTGGATTTTTCAGCCTTAGCATGCACCGTTTAGTATTTTCCGGGCTTTCAGCGTTCTGACTCAATTTGCATTGGTATCTGGCACGTTTCAAACGCGTATACATCAGAACAAAAGTACACAAAAAATCATATTCTTACATAAATATCTTACAAAAATCCATACCTATCACAGAAAAAATTACATTCGGACAGTGTACCTTAACTCTTTATACCTTGTTTTTTTGACAAGTACTGTATGTTACATAATGATACAAGGAAATAATCATTTTTCCGAGCTTGCTTGCAATCATTTGCAAAATCCATTAGTGTTTCAACAAAGTATACGAGCTGATGCTTGGGGTGCTTTCATAAAGAGCAAGTCAAGACATGTGCAAATGATTTCGCAAAATGAAAGATACGTGCAAATGAGTGTGTCACTCCCGCAGGTGGTCTGGGAGGGAACCCTAACCTCCCGCTAGGGTCTGGGCAGTGCAGGTCGGTTGATTCTGCAGGGGGCTCGCACTCAAGCAGACGAGCGTGGAGTCATGGTGGTTCGGCGAGCGCAGTGGTCTAGCATGTGGAGGTCCGAGGCGATTCGTGTGCAATGGATTTGGCAGCTCCGACGATGGATTCGGGTGCGGCTGGTGTGTGTAGGTTCTGGCGTGTGGTGGTGAGGGAGGGGGCGATGAAGCTCGGGTAGCATGACCCTCGAAGGCCCGGAACCACACAGAGAGGTGCGATTGCGGTGGATCTGGTGTCTTCAGTCTTCAGCATCCATATAGTTGCTTGCGTCGACACATCTCATGCAAGGCTGAGCGGCGGTTCTTAGAGCAACTCCCAACGCGCCGACGCAAACTGTCTTTGTATAGAAATGGATGAAAACGCCGGCCCAGCGCATCGAAGCAAATGCGAAGACAAGCAGGGCCAGATAATACGCAGGAAACATACTAAAAAGGAGAGGAGCTACACGAAACCTGTAGGCTTTGAGTTTGTGCGTGAAATGGGAAGACAAGCAGCGCCAGAGCTGGTCTGTGACGCGTAGCAGCCTTTGACTTTGCGTATGCAATAAGGGATATGCTGCAAGATCCTTTCTGCCGCATCTCCCCAAAAATACACATGAAATGTTGACATGGATAACTTCTTGTGTTTGGAGAACAATACAGATAGTTCGGTGGATTAATTACAGGGCATGCGGTGTAAAAGATACTATCATACTAGTGATAATTATCTTGATAAAATGACTTCCATGGTATTCTGGGTGAAAAAAAAACAAAATCGACACTATATAAATGTTACTATTCACACTTTTTGTACTTGTTATTTTGTGTTTTTGCCCTAAAGTCGATGAAAGTTATTCCTTCCGTAGAACTTTTTATACGAGTATAACATTAGATTAAGTTTATTTTTGAAAAATGTTTCTGAAAATTTTGACTTTTTTTACAATTTCCAATCTTTTTTCCAAATCAGGTACATTGTGCCCCGAGACCCACTGGGTATTTTTTTTCAAAAAATTCAAAAATCGAGTAACGCAGAGTCTAGATGGTATAACTGTCCAAAAAAGATGGTAGATGGTCTCTAAGAGTAGCACTGATAGAGCAAACGATTTTTGGCCCATGATTAACTGGAAGAGGGACACGTGCTCGTGTTGTTTTTATATGCAAAAACAAGTGCAAGACAAAATCATGTCATGGGCTGTCCCATTTGTTTCCAATAGAAGTAAAAAAATGTATACTACACACTTTCCCACGAGAAGATGAGTACAGAGAAAGTTAGAGCCATATATACCCTAGTTTTGGTTGCCATTATTGTATCAGACCTATCATCAAAATTGTCATGCTCGTCTAAGGAACCAGGCTGCATGGAGAAAAGCGTCGGCTCGGATGTCTGCCGCCCCGAGGAGGCATCCGAGAGGGAGGAGCGGACGAGGAAGCCTAACATGCACTCAGGAGGGAGATCGGCACCGGAGTGCCGCCATCATCGAGGTCAATGCGAGGTCGACCAGGGGGTTCCTGTTCCAGGGCGTCCACCACCCCCACCCTCATGTCTTAGATCTATTGGCCCGGAAGAGCAGTGAATAGATCAGCAAAGGAGGACCATGGCGATGGAGAGGAGACTGGGAAGCAGAGCAGCCTCGGCCGACAGAACATAATTGTTGTTTCCTCTTATGCCAACTCTATCAACTTATATTTCGAGCGGCCTTACCCAAATCAAGTATCGGCGCCGAAATTAATTCCTAATCAGTCTAGATGCCAACACACACACACACACACACACACTCTCTCTCTCTCTCTCTCTCTCACACACACACACACACACACTTTCTCTCTCTCTCTCTCTCACACACACACTTTCTCTCTCTATCTCTCTCTCACACAATCAGACACACACACACACAACACGCGCGCGCACACACACACACAAAGGGATGGGAGAAAGAGAGATGGGAGTTCAAGGTATAAAAGGTGCCCGCTTCAATAAAAAGTGTGCACACATAGGGTTGTGCAAGGTTTGGGCAATGAGAACTCAAGGTTCTCGTGTAATTATACAACTTTCATGTTTCTCTTACACTTGTTAGTTCATATTATCTTTGCCTTTGCTCAGCGATTGGGCATGCGGTTGTGCAGCCTAACAACCCGAGTTCCATTCCCAGAATTGACAGGTGATGCACAGGGGTTTTCCCCCGTTTATTGAGGATCAAGCTGGGTGTGTTGTGAAACCATTCATCAAGAAATATCTTGATACTCATTTAAAAAATTCTAAGGACCATGTTTATCTTAGTACTCATACTAAAATGGTTGTATGCACCCCTAGTTGGTGCAGAGGTCGGGAAGTGAAAATCTCTCCCATTTTTTTAGGAGCGGCTTCGTCTTGCACGAAGCTTCGGTGGAGCTGTCAAGTCATGCCTAGCCGACAGGTGCTACGCTGAGTCATGCCTAGTTGGTAGGTGCCACGCAGGACAGATCTTTCTGATTCTTCACGTCTGGGCGGACGAGCGCAGGGCGAAGGTGCCATTGGGCGCCGTGGTGGCGTCGACGGATGTCCGGCTTGGCAGGGATGATGTGGATCTCTCTCTTGAAGATGGTTCAGTGGTCCGATGATGATGGCGGCTTCTAAAACATGTGCATGTGGTGTGCACTAGGTAGGCTGCACCGGCTATTGGTCCCGATACGTTATGTGGATGGATCGGCGACGACACCCATTTTAGATATGGGGAGTGAGGGCACTCCACATTATCGAGTTTGTAATTGTGAGTGGTGGCTTCGGGTGGATTGATGTATGCTTTTGTCAGACCTTTGTAAAATAATTAATAAAGATGGTTGTATGCATCGATTGATGTAGAGGCTGGGGGTATAACCCCCTTTTCAAAAAAAAAAATATTTCTTCTTATGCCAACTCTATCATCTCATATTTCAAGTGGCCTTGACCACATCAAGTGTTGGTGCCTATGTTAAATCTCTAGATCGTCAAACACACACACACACACACACACACACACACACACACACACAAACACACACACACAGAGAGAGAGGGAGATGGTATACTGACGTGGAAAGAGAGAAAGATTGAGAGTTCATGGTATAAAAGGTGCCCACTTCAATAAAAAGAGTGCATGTACATGTTGTGCAAGGTTTAGGCAATGGCAAAAAAAAGGTTCTCGTGTCATTAGATATGAGAATACTAGATTGTTGCGAGGGGTATAACTTGCATGTTTCAATTACACTCATAATTGTTGTTTCCTCTTATGCCAACTCTATAAACTTATATTTCGAGTGGCCTTAACCACATCAAGTGTTGGCGCCTATATTAAATCCTAATCAGTCTATAGATCACACACAAGTGGATGAGAAAAAGAGAGATGGGAGTTCAAGGTATAAAAGGTGCTTGCTCCAATAAAAAGAGTGCACACATAGGGTAGTGCAAGGTTAGGGCAATGGAAAATCAAGGTTCTCGTGCCATTAGTTCATGTTTTACTTACACTTGTTAGTTCATAATGGTTGCTTCCTCTTATGCCACCTCTATCAACTTATATTTCAAGTGGCCTTGACCACTTCATGTGTTGGTGCCTAGATTAAATCATAGTCTATCTATCTCTAGACCAACACACACATGTGAAGAGAGAGAGATGGGATAGTGATGTGAAAAGAGAGAAAGGTCAGGAGTTAATGGTATAAAATGTGCCCACTCTAATAAAAAGAGTGCACATACATGTTGTGCAATGTTTAGGCAATGGCAAATAAAGGTTCTCTCGTTATAAAGGTATCGTTGTGAGGGGATGGCGGCGGCGGTGGATCCGGAGGGCCAGCTCCTCGCGAAGGTCCTCTGACGCTCCCTCATGGTAGTGGAGACTAATGCGCGACGGCTTCACCACAAAAATGCCAAAACCCTCTGGTTTGTCACCGAGGAGTCAAAGCGCGAGGCTAGGGCGAAGGTGGCGGAGAAAGTGAAGGCAGCCCGGATAGCAAAGGCGAATGAGCGTGCAGCTCCGACGAGGAACCTAGCCTCCCCGATGGCTCCCACCCTCTAGCTCCAATGGCGATGACAACTCTCCCGCTGCCGACGCCAACGCAGATACAGTCGTAGTGGCGACAACAACGAGGATGGGCCGGCAGGGAAATGGTAATTTCGTCCGCCCTTCTCCATCCTTGTTTGGCAATTTAAGTTTAGATCCTAGGTCGTTCGGCGATGAACTGTTTGTTTTTTCGGTCCGGTGAACTGCGATGTATATATTCTCCTATGCAATTTTGTTGATCTATGTCCGTTTGTTGCTTTCTTACGCCTGTCTATGTAGTTTTGTGTGTCTATGTAGTTTTGTTCATACGTTGCATAGATAACATGGTTTTGGGTGCCGGATTTGAGATACCCGGCTGTGGACGCGTGCCTTTGAGGGGTGACCGGTCCCTCTCCGCAGGCGCGTCCGGGTGTACGCAGACGTATTGGGAGCCAAACTTGCTATATCCATCTGTAGATGCTCTTATATTGAATAAATAAGTTTTAAGCCACGTAACTACATAGCATTTAGATACAACCATTTCTAAGACAAGTATCTCCAAACGGAGGGAGTAATAGCCAAGGATAACTCCAAACAATACTCTCTTTGGTACTAGTAGTGTGCATTTAGCCAGAGAGCAACCAGCATCCTCCACCGCACATATGACGAGCTCATCCCAAAATGTTATCACATATGACGATCTCATCCCAAAAATGTTATCTTCTTCACAGTTCATGGTCATTCTCTTTCTCGTCGCTGCTCCGTACTCACCATCGGAAGCTCCAGCCGGCAGCTAAAAAGTGCTCCTCCAAGCAAGACATCGCCACAAATGTGTGATACTCGTCGTGGCGACACCACTTTTGTCCTGGAGTCACTCCATGCCTCCCAAGTTAACTTTTAAATTGAGGAGCTTTTGTATTTAGGTTGCCTCTGTCCAGCCTGAGTCTGACATGATGCGGTATGGGACGGTGGGCTTGGACGATGGCGACTAGGCCGCGGCCAGCGGGTGCAGAGGCAGGGACCAGTGCGGCCAAGGACCAGACTGGTTGTCGTGTCAGGATTCTCTGCTACGATTATACAATGTTTAAGAGGCGTGCAGCATGCAGCGTGCTTCTTAGAATGTTCAGATTATTGCACCTCTTATTGTTGCCATACCAGATACGTCCTTTAACATGTAATCTGTTCAAAGTTTACATAGAAGTTTTCCTGATAGCAATGACCTGCGTCCAGTTTAGCTAATGTGGCTAGATTTATTTTTCTTTTAAGTAATCCGTACAAGTTGCAGCACCCAAAAAAAGGCTAATAGAAGCGGTGGTAGTAGAACACGGAGCACAACTTAGTAATTTCAGTTCTTCTTAGAAACCAGAACCAATATCTTAGGAAATAAACAAAAGGATTCTTATTTCTTCTCATTTTAATACACAACTATCGTACGGTCAGCACAATCTGGGCAACAAATTGCAACATTCACGGGGGAAACATTGCAGCAGGGTACACGATGAGTCAATATAATTGAAACCACGCCAATGAGAAAGAGCTCAAAAACTCCAAGTCAACACAGAAAAAGTTCTGCACTGCAAGGTCAGTCATGATCCGAATAAGAATTATATCAAGTGCAGCCTCGAGCACACACATGGGCACGAAAATTTCTTCAACACCAGCAGCCGGAGGCGCGCACACAATATCTTGAACAACTTTAGTCATGAAAAGCACAAACTACATGCATTGAAGAAAAAAATTGAGCCAAAAACTCTGTGGAGAAATCAACCTCATTGTTACATAGGAGGGTCGAGGAGGGAGCCAGGAAAAATTGATGCTTCCATGAACATGTGTTTTTTTAATTAAAAAAAGAGAATGGAGGACAGATTCTTTGACTAACTGAACAAAATGTGCTCACCCGTGTACATGTATCTACTACATGCAAAATCAAGCAGGCACAAGTCACAGCCTCAACAAAAAATCCATCACTATCTGCACTAGTCAATCTCACCATCCTCAAAAACTAAATAGGCACACAATTAATAGAGGAGGGTGCAAATTTCATTCATTCAGAAAATATAGTGCACATGCAGTGCTCAAACATTTATTCAGATAACAGTGATTTAAACAGATACAAAGATTGACACTTCATTGTCATTTAAAACATAATAGAAAATCTGCTATCAGGTTAAGAGTAACTCCCAAGATTTCAGAGAAGAGTCAAACTAACAAATCTAGTAGCAGGTTTTAAGATCTAATGGAAAATCAACGCACCTCCGAGGACTGTGACAACAGCCTTGCCCACGGCCCTTGTTTGGACATGAAACGATTCAAAATCCATCCAGCACGCACCAGAACTGCATACAACGACGGACATGTAAAAATAAAAAATAAAAAATATGAAATGACCGACAACGGCACTTGCCAGAACACGAACAATGCACATGAGCAGAAGTGGAAGTTGGGTGACAGGGTGAAGAACTTATAGCAAATCAAATAATGTAACAGTAATCTCACCTTCGAGCAACCATAAAACAACTTCGATAAAAACTACTACAACTCCCACAAATCCACTTCACTTTTGCCACATGGCAACAGGAGAGTTGTTGCTGTGTAGTGGCTGCGAGGGGGAGGTTGCACGGTGGGAGATGAATGAGCAATTCCTCGGCCATCCATGAATCACATAAGAGCACCTGCATAATCAAGAGAACAGATTAGAAATAAAGCTAGGATATGAACGGATTAAGAAGATGGGTGGGGGAGGGGGATTAGAGAAGGACGACGGTGGTCGTGGCACGACTCGTGTTGGATCAGCTCTGCCGGTGATGCCCACGACCCCTAGAGAGGGGGTGGGAGAGGGTTGGGGCGCAGCCGCTCGCCAGGGAAGGGAGAGGTCCCTGGCCGTGGAGGGGAAGGCGAGAGGATTGGGGCGGTGGGATCTAGATCGAGATTTGAGATCAATCGAGATGAAGAACAGAGAAGGAGAGCGACCCGTGATGGAGGAGAGAAACTGGGTAGAAATAGCCCAGCCCACAGTCTGAGCACATCACGGCTGAAAATAATAACTATAAAAAAATGCAAGAACCTTGCCTGCGCATGGAACCGATCGCACATACTGGACCTTTCGTGGGCTGGGAACTCTTTGCTCCGGCCTGAACACTAGCACAGTTTGTACAGGCGTGCCAGCCTACCAGAAATAAACCTGAGCACTTCACAGTGTCTATGCACATGTCAAAGTGGTCCAGATTCATCTAAAAGAGCAAATAAACCTGATAGCAGATTTTGAATATATTAGATTTGTTAGTTTGACTCTTCTCATATGTGTGTAATTTGAATATATTAGAACAATAATTTGAATATATTAGATGACATCATTTTTGGACATATGTGTGTATCTTAAATTTTTTTTTTTTGCTACACCAATGTGCGTAAATACTAAAAATCTCAGAAGAGAGAGACCGAGAGACTGATAGACTGATAGACAGAGAGAGAAAAGCTAGACTTGCCGAGTCATAAACAGAAATGACCTAAAATTAATTTTTACATATAGGTATTCATATATGGCATCTTCCATGTATAACAACAATACTAACATCCCAGCCCGATAGTAGTAGCTTCCAAATCCCAGTAGTCAAATGCTAGAAGAACATCAAATGTAGTCGAACTATTCTAGAATGTACGTAGCTTACATCTTCGACTCCCAACATGCATTTTTGTTGCTCAGACTGTGAAATACGATAAAGAACGATTAATGAGAGGTGGTTAATATGGTATCTAATTAAAGAGCTTCAATACGAAGTGTTGAATAGTTCATGAGTGACCACAAATAAATATCTAGAGGTCGGTTAATATGTGGAGAGATTTACATTCTTAAAATATTTTCTTACCCCTTCCGTTGGAGTACAACATGCTACACTATTTAGCATATGTGCAGAGGTAGCAAGTGTACATATACAAAAAAAAGTTAATCTGAGCTATACAAAATATTGATCTCAAATACAAATTCAGAAGTTAGAGCGTACACAACGTACATGATTCACTTTAAATCAATTAAATTAACTCCTTAATCAAGGAATCAGATACGTCAAGTACGACCGAGAGAAAGAAAAGATGTGATGGATGTTCCTACTATCGTGGGTACATGCATTGCACAGATGAAAAACAATAAGGCTCCCGGTCTGGATGGATTCCCGGCCGAGTTCTATAAAAAGTGCTGGCACATTATTAAGGGGGATTTGCTACCTATGTTCAATGACTTGTTCTCTGGACAGCTTCATTTATTTCACTTGAATTTTGGAACTATCACATTGCTTCCTAAGAAAACGGATGTTGTGAGAATTGAGCAATTCAGGCCGATATGCCTCCTTAATGTTAGTTTCAAAATTTTCACCAAGGTAGGGACTAATAGGTTCACACAGATTACGCATCTGTGGTGCAGCAATCCCAAACTGCTTTCATGCCGGACAGAAACATCCTGGAAGGGGTGGTTGTCTTGCATGAAACGCTCCATGAAATCCACTCCAAAAAATTAGATGGAGTCATTTTTAAGGTGGATTTCGAGAAAGCGTACGATAAGATCAAATGGTCATTTCTCCAACAGTCATTGCGTATGAAAGGTTTTGATGAAGCCTGGCGTCGACAGGTTGAATCATTTACGCAAAAAGGTAGTGTGGGAATTAAAGTTAATGATGACATAGGTCATTACTTCCAGACACATAAAGGCCTAAGACAAGGAGATCCGATGTCCCCTATCCTGTTTAACATTGTGGTGGATATGTTAGCAATTTTGATAGGAAGAGCTAAGGAAAATGGTCAGGTAGGTGGATTGATACCTCATCTCGTTGATGGAGGTGTATCCATCCTTCAGTACGCAGATGATACAATTATCTTCATGGAGCATGACTTGGCCAAGGCGAGAAATATGAAGCTTGTGTTATGACTTTTTGAACAATTGACCGGGTTAAAGATTAACTTTCATAAGAGCGAGTTGTTCTGTTTTGGTAGAGCTAAAGACGAACAGGAGGCTTATAGGTAATTGTTCGGGTGTGAGTTGGGAGAGTTGCCCTTCTCTTACCTGGGGATTCCAATCCACCATCGTAGGCTCACAAACAAAGAGTGGAAGAGCATCGAGGACCGATTAGAGAAGAAACTGAGTTGTTGGAAGGGTAAGCTCATGTCATACGGAGGCCGATTAATACTGATTAATTCGGTGCTCACGAGCATGCCTATGTTTCTCCTATCGTTCTTTGAGGTCCCAGTTGGTGTTAGGAAGAGACTGGACTTCTACCGATCGCGTTTCTTTTGGCAGGGTGATGAGCTTAAACGAAAATATCGGCTTGCTAAATGGGATATCATCTGTAGACCGAAAGACCAAGGGGGTCTCGGTATTGAAAATCTAGAAATTAAGAATAGATGCCTTCTTAGCAAGTGGCTGTGGAAGCTCTCAACGGAGAATGATGCCATGTGGGCTCAAATCCTTCGTGCCAAGTACCTCCAGACAAAAACCTTGTCCCAGGTCTCAGTTAGGCCGACTGATTCACCCTTCTGGAAAGGTTTGATGAAAGTCAAACAAGCTTTCTTTAATACGATGAGGTTTGCTATTGGGAACGGCTCTAGTACACGTTTCTGGTTGGATACTTGGCTCGGTAATACACCTTTAGCTATCCAATATCCGTCTTTGTACCGTATTTGTAAGTGCATCTAGTGCCACCCCTAGTTGGTTTTGGAGTATTGGCGACAAACCAAGTTGAGGGACTAATGTGTTTGTGAGAATTGCAGGATAACACAGGTAGAAGTCCCTCATTGATTCGGTTTAGCTACCAGAGATGACCCCTAAAAATGTACGAAGACATTGAAGACAATGGTGGTTTATGAAGACATTCATGTCGAAGACAATGACATGTGAAGACTCCCCATGAAGCTTATGGAACTCGAAGACTTAGATCCTTCGTAGTTTTACTTCATTCATGTTGTGTCATAGGAACCACCGTACTGTTAAGTGGGGTCCAAGAGAACCAGTCAGGATGACTGAAGTGATGCCTAATCCAAATCCTATGTCTTCGAGTGAAGACAATGAGAGAAAATCTTGTCCAGAGTCAGACAAGTCAGCTTTACTTGTAGCCCAAGTAAAGTTGTCGTGTGAGTTCGAAATTCGACCGTTGATACACGTGTCAGTTCCTTAGTGGCCCAGGGTCATTTCGGACAAATCAGGTCGGGTTGCCAAGTGGCTATAAATAGTCCACCCCTACAACCATAAACTGTTGGCTGCTCAGATTTCAGTGCACGGCTTTTGTCGTTTGAGAGCAACCCACCTCGAAGCCTTTGAGAGAAAATCCCTAGCGAGGAGAAAATCCCTAACCACCCAGAGCCAGAGTAATTGGGCATCACTTAAGTATTCTTATCTGAGTGATCTGAAGACTTATTACACTTGAGGACTGTGCATCCTCCAGCCGGTTAGGCGTCGCGTTCTGAGCATCCAAGAGAAATTATGGATTGCCGGTGAACGAAGTCCGTGAAGGTTTGGGAGTCTACCTTGAAGACTTACCAGAGTGATTGGGCGAGGTCTGTGTGACCTGAGCTCAAGGAGAAAACGGTGAGGACTGGGTGTCCTGAGCTGTGTGTTCAGGACTGGGTGTCCGGGACTGTGTGTCATTTGGTTTAAATACCTAGCCGCTCCAACCAGACGTACAGTTGTCACAGCAACTGGAACTGGTCCAACAAATCATTGTCTTCAGCGTGTCACTGGTTTCATCTTCACCTCCCTTTACTTACCAGTACACATTGTGAAGCCATTGCATGCTTGCTTTATCTTCTGTCTTCACAACTTGACTGTATGATTTGTTTGGCTTCATAACTTCTTCCTATCTGATCCTCATTACACTGAAGTTGTTTGTCACTGTGCTTTCACTATATTGCGTACTTGACTATGGCTTGCCTTGTGTAATCTAACTTCCGCTGCATAGTGATAGGCTTGTCCACTCTGTTTGTCTTCATAACTTCCACGTTTTGAAGACTTTCATAAAAATCGCCTATTCACCCCCCCTCTAGGTGATATAACGCACTTTCAGTATTGTTCAGCGACGTGAAGTGTTCGTCGCCTCGGTTTTTCAATCTATCCCCCTTAATATTCAGTTCCGACGGACGCTAGCGGGCAATCGTTGGGAAGAATGGCTCCATTTAGTCAGGAGACTGATGGAGGTCCAACTATCTCAACGACCCGATGAATTACGCTGGAAATTGACTAGGTCTGGAGCATTCACTGTTAAATCAATGTACATTGATGTCATTAATTCGAACTCCATTCCTACCTCTAAGCATGTTTGGGCTGTCAAAGTCCCTTTGAAAATAAAAGTGTTTATGTGGTTTGTCCATAAACAAGTTATTCTAACAAAGGACAATTTGATAAAGCGTAATTGGACAGGACCTACTAGGTGTAGTTTCTGTGATCGGGATGAGACAATCAAGCATCTCTTTTTTGATTGCCCGTTGGCCAAAGTACTTTGGCAGATGGTCCACATTGCTTTTAATATCACTCCACCCAATTCTGTTAACGCGTTATTTGGGACATGGCTCAATGGGATTGAGTCTGACTTAGCGAGACACATTCGGGTTGGAGTTTGTGCTTTGATGTGGACTATCTGGAATTGCAGAAATGATTTGGTTTTTAACAGAATATCACGTATATGTTTTTTGCAGGTTATATTCCGCACTACGGCTCTGATCCGATCCTGGTCGCTACTCACCCAGATGGAGGCCAGGGGGCATTTGGTTACTGGGTCTTTCCGATGGGAGATGGTAGCTCGGGATATCTTCAATCGGTTTGGATGGTGGTCATGTAATAGGATAGGCATGTAGTTTACCTATCTAGTTTCAGCCAGCCGGTTGTGGCATTTATTCATGGCTAGTGGGTGTTTCTAGCCCCCTTTGGCTCTGTGTGAGCTTTTTTCCCTTCTTTTATTATTACTTTTGAAGACCTTGGTACTATGTTGGAACTGCGTTTTTTGGTTAATAAGATGGCCGTATGCATCTTTCTGATGCAGAGGCCGGGGATTTTCCCCTTTTCGAAAAAAAAGATTGGACTTAACCATGAGGCCTGCAGGTAATCCGCTGGTCTCTAATTTCTCGTGAAACTATGAAAATTTGTACCACTTGAGGGGAGGATGAACGGCCTGGAGTGTCAACCACACCAAGCACGTGGACGATGATGCCCAGGGGCAGTATCATCACAGCACAAACTGGTTATGACAACCTAATGAAGTATCATTATGGATATAAGATTATTGTACATTTGATTTATCTACCCTATTGAACTGGACGGAAGGAGATCTTGTGGTGGAACAACAGTCCGGGACTCCAAGTTGCGTCCATGGCCATGATGTATAGAGCGCTGGGCCACCTGTGGTATTGCTTCCTAGGCCTGGGGTATTACTGCATCGTCCAATGTTGCAGAACGGGTCAGTGCAAGCTGATGAGACAATCAATCGATGGTGTGTTCTTACCAATCAGACAGTTCTTGCATAAATAGTAGACACATGGGTGAGGCCAAAGGCAACGGAGTAGACGCTTCTCCGCCCTTGCCTTGATATTGCAGGAATCAATCGGAGGAGGATCCGGGAGGTGTGATTTTTCTGCCGATCAAACTCACTGCAATAGTTATAAAATAACAGTACAGACCATGGGTATAGAAATACATAGTCTTGAGGCATGTATGTAATACGTGATTCCATGTTTCATCCATAAACAGCAACGGAGATAAACGTGTGCATCTATTGAGAAGGTGGGAGTACCTGTTAATGGAGATGGATGATGGTTGATGGGTAGCTGTCATTATGACTCTCCGGCAATATGGCATCGATCCTAGCAGCAGCCACGGTGGAAGTATGTATCGCTTGTCTGCATCCAGAATTCCAGATAATCTTTGCCATCTTCTTGTACATCTAGAACCTTCAGCAGATGTGTTGACGGTAAAAGCTGGAGAAGATTTCGATCCTAGATCTCGATGCCCGTTCAAGGAATCTGTAGTCTGGCACCTTCGCACTTAGTCAAACACGGAGCGGCAGCAAACAGCGGTGTATGCCCCACGGGGCTAAATTTCATGCTTTGACCATTTTTTCTGAAACATATTCGAGATTTGACCCTATTTTGAAATTTTTTCAAAATCTGACCCTTTTGCTACCGCCAGGAACCATGGCGGTACGATATAACAGCCTACCGCTAAGGTCCCTGGCGATAGGGTTGCATGCCCTACCGCCAAAAACTTCTCTAGTATAGAACACACTGTGTGCTCGTGCCTACCGCCAGGCACTTTGGCGGTAGCGATGTTTCCTACCGCCAAAGTCCTAGGCGGTAGGCTGTTAGATCGTACCGTCATGGACTCTGGCGGTAGCAAAAGGGTCAAATCTCGATTTTTTTTCAAACTAGGGTCAAATCTCGAATAGATTTCAAAAAGGGTCAAAACACGAAAATTTGCCGCCTCACGGTGATGCATAATAACCGGAACTGGCAGCCACTCCTGGCGCAGCAAGTCATGCTACCTTCCTCCAGTGTGCCGGCAGGATTAGCGAGATGTTTTTTTTCTAAAATAAGTGCACGTGGGATTACAACCTAGGACAGTTAAGGTACCTCATCCAACGGCTCTAGATAATTAATGTCGACATCGAACGGACAATTTGTTTAGTTGTTTAGGATTAACGTTGAGTCTCGCGCTATTCGTTACACTGGGTGAGGAATTGTTATTCTTCACCCTAGTTCATCTGCGCGCCATGCCTCGTCGTAAGAAAACCTGCATGTGTTGTAAAAAGGTGTGCATGCAAGCGTAAGATTACCAGCGCACCTCCCATGCTAATCTACGTGTCCAATCCCACGATGCTTTTCTGAGAACCACTGGTCTAAGAAAAGTGCATGTCAACATAAGAAGATTATGTTCTCTAAATAAGCCAAAAAAAAGGTTAAGTTCCACTAAATGTGCTCCGATAATCAAGATTACATTCCATTAAATCAGCTTCAATTGTGAAGATTACATTCCACTAATTCATCTCCGATAATCACTCATGTTTTTTTAAGGGGTTGATAATTACACACGTTAGAAACTGGCTACCCATGAATGAAAATTTAAGACCCAGATAATTCCCTCAGAAAAAATCAAGGCCCAGATAAAGTAGGAACACATTTGACTTATATTAACCCTTTTGTATACCACTGGCTTAAGAAATTACGAAGTTTTGTCTCATTTCTTTTTATGAAGTTGACATGAAATAGGAATGCTGAGTGAAACAAGAATATCATTTACTTCAGCGCTGTTGCTTGCAATTGACTTGAACAAAACTGGGACTTCATGTAAACTTAAAAGGCCGGTGTATACAATAATATCATCAACACACGGTCTAGTAATTTGATTGTAAAATCCAACTAAAAAAATAAATGGAATGTAAAATACATTATGCCAGATAAAAATTCTAGGTGACAAATACATTGTGTCACAGAAGAATCTAGGCGCCATCATAAAATACGAATCCTGACAAAAAAAGGCATGTCCCGGTGACTCCAAAAAGCTGGGAACACGAGGGCATCTAAAATAGATAGATGCCGCTACGCACACATGTGTCCATAAGAACTACCAGCGTGGCATCATTTGCCAAAAAAATTGAGTTAATTTGTGTAACAAACTACATGAGGCAGTCTGAACTATTTCCGTTGCACAATGCTTCGGCAATAGACTATTGATTCCTTTCAAACTGCCTTAGCCAGATAGAACTGCAGAAGCTATGCATTTCTCGTCAGCTGTATTCTGTAAGAAGCATCCAAAATAGGATATGCAAAAAAAATGACAAGGAGAAAGGCAAAGCATTAGTTAGAAGTTCCGGCTATGTGGCGTTGCTTTGGTGTGCATCTGCCCAAAGAAACTTCTTCGGTTTCCTTGCAATGTGCACATCAAGTTATGTACAATGGTTGTCTGCGGAATAATTCGTTAGGACATACCCACTCACCACATGCCGTAAATCAATGTCAGAAAACTAGAAACAGAATAACAGATCCATGGACGGTAGAGAGAGGAAAAATTATAAGCAACTTCCACAAGGGCAAGAGTATGAAAAATCCACAATATGAAGAAACATTCGAAATTTGTTACTACAACAAAATGACCTAGTTCTTCCTTTTAACACCAACTTCAGTTCAGAAAAGAATGACCATGCCTACGACCAAAGCGGGCCATGTTCTACCCAAGTAGACACATAATTGCCAAGCAAGTTTTGGAACTATTGAGTCACTTATAGCTGCAGCCATAGTGTGGACATGACAAAATCAAAATGATCAGTTGCAGACTAGATAAGCAATTTATGAACAAGCATGAATATAATCATTTAGATGAATTGAATTTAAGCAGAACCAAGTAAATGTACGCCTTTGGTAGTGGTAAAAGTCAGACGCTAGAAATTGATCAAACGTAAATGGACAACTCTGCAAGATAGGAAATTGGGTTGAAGATGAACAAAATCAATGACACACTGCCGAAAGAGCATGTAGATTGTTTTATAGAGACGCCGCCACCTGTTGACAAATCAACTCCCTGTTCTATCTTCCTCTCCTCGCCTCCTCCTGATCATTTTCCGCTCATCTTACTAATGTCGAAACACGCAGCGGCATAAGGTGCATGGGTAGCAGCACAGCCGCCACACACGTGATCGCCTACTCCTCCCACGATGTCTCACTATTGTACGTGCTGCAGCTGCCCATGGGATGTTACAATCCTGTAATATAAGATGTATCTGTCTTGGTAAGTTGTGATCGACATTGTAAAACAGAGAGTTTCAGAACAAAACAAGAAGGGAAGGTTCATGTAGCCACACGAGGCCATCTAGTGTCAATGAGATTGGATTGCTAGCCATTTAGCCATGTATACCACACAAAACTCTTAGCTTTAGAATACAATACAGGATTAATTGAGTGCAACTGATCATCACCTTTGAACCATTTGACGAACAAATCATCAGATTGCCAACTTGCCCCAAGCACAAGATTCAACCATTTGACAAATAATAATTTCTTTTTTATCTGACAAATAATAATTTCTATCGACTGGCTTAGAACCGGATTAATATTCTGAACTGCAACTCTAGGTGTCAAGAACATATCACAACAGGAATCGAAAATTACATTTGGCAGAAAAAACTTCATGCCCAATCAAAAGTTGACTGGTGTCAAACATACAAAAAAAAACATTGTAAAACACCAAGACTTACTACATCAGTTATGACAAAGTTAATATGAACACCAAGAAAAACATCACACGACCAGAAATTTAAATCCGCCGAGAAACCAAAAGTCATAGAGCTAACTATGTAACGGCATGGTGGTCAAATAAAAAATATTAAGAGCAAAAACCTCATGTGTTCCCACCTTGGCCTCACCGTGGTCTTTCTTTTTGTTCTTCAATGAGTACTGGGCCTGGAAAAGTATTTGAAATTATAAGTCAATTAAGAAAAAAGTTACGTTGTGTCCAAACATGTAAAAGGGTGAATTTTGTTGAGCAAAGTTCTGTACTTTGTGAACTCCCTTCTTTCCTAAATTGTGAAATTCTGAACTCTGTTGCCTGGAAGAAGCAACACGTACATAGGCAGTTGGAGTATTTGCTCATTCATTGCCCTGTTCTAAATAGGCATACATCAGTGCAAGCATACATCCATGTGCTAGTCATACTAAGTTCTTACGGAATTAACAAGTTCCACAAATAAGGATACCTCTGCAGCTTCAGAATTAATTAGTATAGTATGTGTCACCTCAGCAGCTTGGATATCAAGTGAGGACAGAAAGGAATCATCAGGCAATCAAAACAAAAGAATGACACCTCTGCAGCTTCAGAATTAATTACTATCAATTAAAGAAAGACACCGAGTATCATGACTACCTTTTGTTCTAGATGATATGACCCTTTTTGACTATATATATGCTAGCTAGCATTTGCAAGTCTCAAACAGCATCAAGCATTCAGGCTTGGAACATGCATATTTCTCTATAAGTTGTGGAGCATTAATGTTTCTTTATCTTTTGATACATATACTTGGAGTTTAATTTTCTCCTGTGACCAAATAAGCAGTGAAAAACTAGCAAAGTACAAAAACTAATTACATGAGCAAATCAGCATCCAATCTAATAGCTACAAATTACAAGTAAGCAACCCATCATGTTTAATTAAATATAGTTAGACATGTCCGTGCTTAATTAGTCCTACTTAATTTCTTTCTCTCCTATAGCAAGTAGAGAGCCTACACTGGAATAGGGGTTTTCTCCTCAAAAAAATGATGCAGCCTCCATAAGAAAAGAGGAACAACTAATTAAGCACGCTCCAATTAAATTTCACTTTACCTTCTTTCCACGAGAAATTTATTGATTAAAGAGGGGCTAGTCCAGTTCATCCAAAAACAGTGGAGCTCAAAGAAAGGAAGGGACGAATAATATAAAACAAAGAAGAGACAAAGCTACCATCTTTGGCTGGATCGAAGAAGGATAACCTTGTGTTTTCCTCCTCCTTAGGAGCCTCTGGACTGAAGGTGAAGCCTCTGGAATGAAGGTGAACTACCGGAAGTCTTCGGCCATAGTGATTAGAGGTGACGTGGAGGACAGACAAAGGGTGGCTGCACTACTCCAGTGTGACTTAGCGGAATTCCAGTGTAGGTACCTTGGCCTACAGCTTGCTATCAAGAACTTGACTCGCGCGGAATGGCAACCCATGTTGGATAAAGTGATGTACTTCGTCCCTGCCTGGCAAAGAGGTTTGATTCAACGACCTAGAAGGTTGATCCTGCTGCAGTCTATCATCTCTGCTAGGCCGATCCATCACCTAATGATTGTGGAAGCCCCTGTCTGGGTGTTTGAGGAGATCAATAAGTGGATGAGATCCTTTTTCTAGGCTGGCAAGGACAAGTTTAACGGTGGACAATGCCTCGTTGCATGGGACAAAATCTGTCGACCTAAGTGCCACGACGGGCTTGGAGTGAAGAACTTGCAACTTCAATCTTTGGCGCTAAGGGTCAGGTGGGAATGGCTAAAGCGTACGGAGCCAGCGAGGCCTTGGCAGGGTCTACCAATGGTCGAGGACAGATTGGCGAGGGAGGTGTTTGATAGTCTGGTTCATATTCAAGTTGGCACAGGTGATAGCGTTCTGTTCTGGCAGGACAGGTGGATACACAGATATGCAGTAGCTGGCATTGCTCCTCTCCTGCTTATGACTGTCCAGGCAAGGGTGATTAATACCAGAACGGTGCAGCAGGCATTGCTTAACAACAGATGGATGGAGGATTGTCAAATTGAGATATCTTTCATGGCTCAAATGCAATGCATGCATCTCTGCCATGCGATGGCGACTGTGCACAGACGTCACACCGAGCAGGATGCCTTCACATGGACGTGTTCATCGTCTCGACAATACTCGGCCAAGTCAGTCTATTCCAGCCTTTGCAATGGATGGCCTAAATCCCCCCTGGCAAAGTGTGTCTGGAAAAGCTGGGCCCCTCTTAAGTGCAAAATCTTTGTTTGGCTTGCAATGTAGTACAGGATATGGACGTCAGACAGGAAGGCTAGGCATGGGCTTCAGGATGGGAGTTCTGCATGCTACACGTGTTTGCAGGATGAGGATAATGCTGATCATATTCTCCTACAGTGTCCGTACACTTGGGAGGTCTGATATAGGACATGGGACACCCTGCAGATTGACACCCCTCAATCACTCGCTAATGAGAATACCCTGAAATGGTGGCTACAAGCACGAAGAAGCTTTCTAGGGGCGGACTGGAGAGGTTTCGACACCACAGTCACGGCGGTTCTATGGGCTCTGTGGAAACAGAGAAATGCAAGAGTCTTTAATAGGATAGTTCAACAAAAAAATCCCATGGAGCTTGTTACTTGTATATATGTTAACTGATGTAGCCGAGTGGTCGCAGGCGGTAGATGGTGTTGGTGGTCTACAACGTTTTATGAGGAGTTAGTTTAGCTCTAGACTGGGTGGTGTTGGTGTTAGTGTATCCGTGTGTGCCGAATGTTCGCATTTGAGCCACACTTTTTGTAATTATGCTTTCTTCTTCTATAAAAATATGATACGCTGTTGACGTACTCTCGAAAAAAAGCTCGAAAAAAAGGAGCATTGTGCTACTTCTCTTCTTCTTTGATAAAAAGCCCATTGCCGTCCAGCTTCTTCTAATCTCCCTCGCCAGCAGTTCCTTTGCAGCATCCCTTTGTCCAGAGTCAAGCTAATTAAATTTCTGTGAATCTCAGAGCTTAGAAAGCATAGCGTGCAGGCGTCTAAATAAGGAGACGGAGGAGGAACTTTTAAAATCCAATTTGTAAGCATCAATCTCCAAGAAGGAAGAAACCATGGGAGAACCAGACCAAGGAGAAAAAAATTACAAGGTTACAGAGAGAGCAGACCATATGGAGGATGGTAGTCACCGCCGTGTTCTGTCGCTAGAGCCTTCTCCGACAGAGCAGGGCTGGATTTTGCAGTGGCCGGCGCCGCCGCAGCTCAAATCGCGGTCCCCTCCGCCCTTCCACCCCGGCGCCTGCCGCCACTGTCGCCTCCTAATCGATGTACGGGGGAGAGGAGGACAGGGGCGACAACAATCTCCGCCGAGCATCACGCCGTCGAGCCCCACCGCTCACCGCGCCCTCCTCATTCAAAGTAAAACCGCTTGCAGTTGAGCACCTAATTAGCGAAGGTATCGAGGAGTGGGCTGGCTCCTCCCAGCGTCAAGGTAATCTTACATCGGTATTGATACAATTTTACATCGGTTGAAACCTCGCGAAGCTGTACCATGGCTGGGTCGATCGACCAGGATGAAGAATAAGTAATTCTTCACCCTGGGTTACTAATAGATTTTCTATATATATATATATATATATATATATATATATATATATATACTCCCTCCGTTCGGAAATACTTGTCATCAAAATGAATAAAAAGGGATGTATCTAGATGTGTTTTAGTTCTAGATACTTCCCTTTTTATCTATTTTGATAACAAGTATTTTCGAACGAAGGGAGTATAAGACTAGCAAAAAGGCCCGTGCGTTGCTACGCGTTGAACATTGGCCATGTTGACCGCTCATACATGTAAACATGGCAACCTAGAGGCTTCACCTATACTTAGATTGATCTAACAATATTCAGATTGTGCAAAGTGCAATCAACATGGAATTTTTCATCAATTGTGGGAAATCCTAAATCCAACTTCCAGTTCAAACCCATTTAATTAAATTCAAATGAGTTTGACATTAAACCTTTCAATTATGCTCATTTCTTATTTTTCTGGATCAATCACGTTTTTGTGACTCTGGAAAAAATAGCCCCTTGCCAAAAACCCATTCCTAACCCTCTCTCCTTTTTGCTCCCTTTGTTTATATTTAATAAATAGAAAGAAAAGAGAATAAGAGAAGAGGAGAGCAGCCCGCCAGGCCGGCCCAACCGCAGCCCACCCCGATTCCCACTCATCTCTCTCCCTCTCAATTCCCTCGGGTCCGCCACCCACACGCGCATGCATCGCATCAGGAGAAGAGCACCTCACGCACCGATCTCCTGGCCTGGAGCTCGACCCCGGCTACGCTGCCGCCGCCTTCCTCCGGTGAGGAGCGGAGATCCCTCGCGTCGCCCTACTGCTCTCCTCCTTCCCTTTTGCCTGCCTGCTCTTGCCTTCACCGCCACCTTCAGCCGCTGCTCGGTGTAGTCCATGCACGTCTCACCTTTACTAACCCTCTATATTTATTTAATCCATGTGCCAATGGATTCTCGTCTGTATCCCTCTCGTGTAGGCTGCTTGTTGATGTTTCACGGGACTTGCCAGCATTTATGAATTGGTGAAAATTGATATAAGAAAGCAAGGTGGGACTATTTAACAAAAAAGATGCATGCATGTTATTATGAAATAAATTATGTAATGTGGCTTCCGGCCTATAAAAGATGGCCCAACAGTTCATTGATTCGATACAAATAAAGCCTTGTACGCCTCCTGCAAAACAGCGCATGGGCCGGCCCAGTTGCACGCCTCCTGTGCGTCGCGTGAGGTATTTGCCGCAAAATGCAGCGTATAGGAGCTCTCACGTGTGAGAGGCCAGCTTGTGTACAAAATTAGCATTGTGCGACGTACGGTAATCACGTGGGTTACATAGGATGGCTCATGGGCTATTTCGTTCGCTCGGCCTTTTCTCGATGGGTTGTTTCGTTCACTTTCTTGATGCCGAACAATCTAAACGAAATTGACGCTTTTGTACCACCTCGTTTATATTACGATAAATTATAAAAGTGTATTTATAACATAAAAAGAAAGCGTATTGTAACGATGAACCCGACAAAGTCAATCGGAAAGATATAAAATTGTTGATGACATCTCACATATGTAAACATGAGAACATGAAAGGAGCGTGCCCTACCTGGCAGCACCCTGCTGCCGCTCAGGAGGCACACTCTGATGCGCCCCAACCACTAGTATCATATCATGCATGCATGCTCCGGTAGCGAAACAAAGCTGCGCGGGGTCGCTTTTGTCATTTCCATGCATGGTACAGTCAACAAAATGGATGCATGCTCGTTTCTTTCCTCGCCTCATCAAATCAATCATTGGGAAACAATCAATCAGGACTTTAAACAGTGAATCCAGGCGCATGGTTGGTTTCCCTCCGCGCGCGCTAGGAATCATGCCCTTCGCTTCGGTGCAGTCAACACCCGCACAGCCTTGACTCGTTTTGTTTTTCGCTGTTTCTTTTTTTTGTCTTCTTCTTTCAATTTGATACGATTCGAAAGTGGTAAGAACCAACATGTACTTAGATGGTCAGGAAAACACTGGTATCCCCATTCCATAAATTTAAATATTGGTGCTTGTATTTATCCTGTATTTATTTTAGGATTTTCAGCGATGTGCGATCAATGGAAGGAGACGTTCCCGTCGACTCAGTCTTTCAAAGATGCTCTAGAGGTACGGTGTGTATGTGTGCGTGCGTATATATGAGCGCTTACGTCAGTAGTATGTTAAAAAAAGTGTCGGTGGCCTCCCTTATAGAAAAATAAAGTGTCTACAGGCTTCAAAGGTACTATGTACGTGCTAATAATAACTCTTCATTTCAAGAAGATATGGAAAAAAGGGATGATGTCAAGATGCAGAAAAAAGAGAGCACGAGAGTGGTCGGTGCTACTGCTGGAGGGGTATTTCACTCGCAACCAGAAGCGGCGGACATCAAGGAGGCGAATCATTAGTTGGAGGGGACGAGGTCCAAGCTCATGCAGCTGGTGCAGATGAGTAGGGAAACGTGTTTATTTGTTTTTTGAAGAGGCAAGAGAAATTACACCACCTATAGTAGTTTATCTAGAAGCCTCAAAGTTTACCCTGTCCTCTCCTTCTCCAAAGGAAACATGAACTAGGGTTTCTGCCTCTCGTCGACGGTGTCGCCGATCTATCTCGTCTCTTATATCGATAGGTGGGCTTCGTTTTTCAACATTTCTTTGAGTTTTGTTATGGTCATGTCCTGCTCAGAACAATAAAACGGCAGCGGCTTCCTGAAGATGAAATAATGTGCTCTCATCCTAGCCCTCTGCCCGGTGGTGCTCCTAGCAACGGCAGAGGACGTGTGGAGGTGTGCCTCCGAGGGCGTGTGGAGGCGTGTCTCTAGCGAATCTCGCAGGATTCCATCGGCGGTTGTCTTTGGTCGACTAACTCAGCTTCGGTCTGTTAGTGCATCGTCAGGTTGAATCCTTCCGATCTATGTATCTCTTATCGGTGGCGGTTGTTGTTCTATTGCCCTGGTTCAGAACGATAAACCAGATGAGGCCTGTTAGTGTATCGTCAGGTCGACTAACTCAGATTCGGATCTGTTAGTGTAGTAAACGATGATTTTTCGACTGTTTACTACAAAAGTTTTGCCTGGCTCAGATGATGTTTGGGCAATGAGGCGGCACGCCTTAAGCTCGCTTCAGTGTTTATAGTCGTCGAAGATGAAAAGATCTTAAGTTTTCCAAAAACAGTACTATGCTTTTGGTTCTACTAGGAGTGCACAATATATAAGTAACAAAGTAGTATAAGTTTAAACCAGATATTGATTACAATTACTAGTCATCAACCCGTGCACCTGCACGGGCTAGCAATTGAAAACACACATGAATAACATAAGTTCACAATATGTATGCTACATGAGATGTTGTATATAGACAAAAAGCAGGGGGGAAAGCTTCTACCCTTGTCAAAAAGATGAATTGTTGATTGAAGCACAAAAGTGCAAAGGAACAATCTGGATGATGCTTTAACAAACCGAACACATCCAAGTGATCAATCAGAAGGAAATGGTGTCCTAAGAAGCTCCAACTGTAACAACCAATTAACTGAAATTAGTAAATGCATATATTGTACTTGATTGTGATTTGAGAGTGAAAATATAGGAACCATCATATCATATCCAAAAGGTCTAAATTTTTTGTTACTCATATATAAAATAATCCACACACTGAAGCTGCACATGAAAGCAAATTCATAGACCATACCAATCTTTAGTTCGTACAAATGGAGCAGGATGTGTTAAAGTCCACTTAGTATCTCTTCATGCTACTGCAAAATGTTTACAATGATGCAAGTTATATTTAGAAGTGTTGTAAACCTGAGCCATGTCTCTAGCACATAATATATATTTTCATACTCAGTGGTATAATTTTACATACTGTTGGACTGAAAAGTAACGCAACAGTGATAAATAAATGGAATCTTATGGCTTTACCATTTGAAATCATTGTTCTTAGAAATGTATGGAGGAAGTGAGCACCTTCGTTTCTAAAGAAGAATATAGACAAGATCATATCATAGATGAATAATTTTTGTTTTCCTGCAATGTTTCGTGCCACATCTGAATGAACTAATCAGAATTGGTGTAATTCGTATGTGTGATATTTATTCACCATACACAGATTTGGTAGAACGTAATTCCTACCTACTTTTACAGAGAAAATGAGAGCTGATGTATATGCAATGTAGACGGACGAACACATTATGTACGAACTCTGATAAAATTATAGTTCGGCGAACACTGTCAAAATGTGCTAAATAGTACATGAATAAAAAAATAAAGAAGTTAGTAAATGTTTAATTTCTTAGTAACAACTTTTATAATTTTGTATGTTACTTGTCATCCCCGACAATGCACAATCTCTTAGAAATCATGAAAAGACCATATGTTGGCCGACAATATCATATGACAATTAAAGAATTGCAAAAATACCAAAAAGTATTCTTTATATCATGAAATATCGTGAGAAGATGGTGAAATATCTGAGACATATTTGGGACATAACCGGTGAAATATTTGGGACATAATATATCAATCGATGCTGGGCAACACAAAAATGGTCATCTAAAATAAAAAAAATGCAGTCTAACTAAGACTCATCAAAGTTATGATTCGGTTAGAAACAGCAAGCAAAACAACCGGGGAAAAAAATGTTATATCGTCATTTATTATCGTAGGAACATAGATAATTAAAATATCTTCAAAGATTAAAAGCCGAATCAAATATGAAAATTCAAATTCAAATATAAAATTTTGACATCTAAACTAATAATGAAAATTATAAAATAGGTCATCAAATCAATTGACATAATAGCTGAAAAGGAAAACTACAATGACATAAATTACAAATTTAGTCTTGACTACTTCTATGTGCCCATAGTATCCATATGTCCGGTTGACACTTGAGAAAAAGATCAGTTGAAAGAACGGACAAAACAACAAACAAAGAGAATCCACCACGGGAACGAATAGTTTTAGATAAGCCCTTTTACCATGTAAAGAAATATCAAAATTTCATCTTCAATGGAAGCCGTAGAAAGGACATGAACCGTGCATGATTGGGTGAAATCTTTTTCTTCACCTACGGTATAAGGAATCTTGGTCCCAAGATTACAGTTTATGTATTTCCAAGTTGACATGTAGAATTAAATATGTATAATTCTTTCTTTGCATGTAAGGAAAAAAATAGAATATTTCAACGTAGCATCGCTGACTGTTTTAATTATTATATGTCCACTCTTTTAGTTCTTTATCTGTACTTCAATTTGTAAACTAATTACCATGGGACACAAAACGAATTTGTCTTGAAGACAAATACACACTGAATGATAGGGGATGGATATTAGATGCCGGAAAGTATAGCGTCATGAGCATCTTTGTTTGCTTTAACGCAACTTTCTGAAGCAAACCTGAAGAACTGCATTAAGGTTCGGTCGTTCATGTCATGTTAATGAAAGATATATAAATTAAGCCGTGAATGTGAACAGAAGGTACATGAGTAGTGCGGTAATCGCAGCCAAGTTGTGGAGTAAATGTTTGGGGAACGTAGCAGAAATTTAAAATTTTCCTACGTGTCATCAAGATCAATCTATGGAGTAATCTAGCAACGAGGGGAAAGAGAGTGCATCTACATACCCTTGTAGATCGCTAAGCGGAAGCGTTCAAGTGAACGGGGTTGATGGAGTGGTACTCGTCGTGATCCAAATCACCGATGATCCTAGTGCCGAATGGACGGCACCTCCGCGTTCAACACACGTACAGCCCGACGACGTCTCCCATGCCTTGATCCAGCAAGGAGAGAGGGAGAGGTTGAGGAAGACTCCATCCAACAGCAGCACAACGGCGTGGTGGTGGTGGAGGAGCGTGGTGATCCAGCAGGGCTTCGCCAAGCACCGCGAGACATGAGGAGAAAGAGAGGGGTAGGGCTGCGCCAAGGAGAGGAACTCGTGTGTATTGGGCAGCCCAAACCTCAAGTATATATAGGGGAAGGGGAGGGGCTGCGCCCCCACCTAGGGTTCCCTCCCTAGGGGTGGCGGCAGCCCCCAGATCCCATCTGGGTGGCGGCCACAAGGGGGAGAGGGGGAGGCGCACCTGGGGTGGGCCTTAGGGCCCATCTGCCCTAGGGTTTGCCCCCTTCCCCTCTTGGAGGCGCCTTGGGCCTTGGTCGGGGGGGGGGGGGGGCACCAGGACAGGACTTCCCATATATAAATCTTTACCTCCGGACCATTCCGGAACTCATCGTGACGTCCGGAATCTCATCCGGGACTCCGAACAACATTAAGTGTGTAGACCCTATGGGTTCGGGAAACATGCAAACATGACCGAGATAACTCTCTGGTCAATAACCAATAGCGGGATCTGGATACCCATGTTGGCTCCCACATGCTCCACGATGATCTCATCGGATAAACCACGATGTCATGGACTTAATCAATCCCGTATACAATTCCCTTTGTCTAGCGGTACGATACTTGCCCGAGATTCGATCGTCGGTATCCCGATACCTTGTTCAATCTCGTTACCGCCAAGTCTCTTTACTCGTTCCGTAACACATCATCCCGTGATCAACTCCTTGATCACATTGTGCACATTACGATGATGTCCTACTGAGTGGGCCGAGAGATACCTCTCCGTTTACACGGAGTGACAAATCCCAGTCTCGATTCGTGCCAACCCAACAGACACTTTCGGAGATACCTGTAGTGTACCTTTATAGCCACCCAGTTATGTTGTGACGTTTGGCACACCCAAAGCACTCCTACGGTATCCGGGAGTTGCACAACCTCATGGTCTAAGGAAATGATACTTGACATTAGAAAAGCTTTAGCATACGAACTACATGATCTTGTGCTAGGCTTAGGATTGGGTCTTGTCCATCACATCATTCTCCTAATGATGTGATCCCGTTATCAATGACATCCAATGTCCATGGTCAGGAAACAGTAACCATCTATTGATCAACGAGCTAGTCAACTAGAGGCTTACTAGGGACATGGTGTTGTCTATGTATCCACACATGTATCTGAGTTTCCTATCAATACAATTCTAGCATGGATAATAAACGATTATCATGAACAAGGAAATATAATAATAATCAATTTATTATTGCCTCTAGGGCATATTTCCAACAGTAAATAGGTTCATTCTTCTGCCATTAAGAAACCCACGACCACACTCTATTCGATACATCCAAGCAAATGTATCAACTAATGGTGATTTTACCTATTGTTTTGTTTTGCAACAATGGATCAGCTCCTGGTCATTCCTTCTCATTGATTCCTGTCTATTGGAGGGGGCATGGGTAACTACCAATTATATCTTTTCAGATGAAATAATCAATACTTGTATGTCCATACACCACACAGAATTACTAAGATCTTGTATCTCCAAACATTTTTTTCATTTTGCAAGTGATGAAATAAGTCCATGGAGATTAAGCTCTTGTCATGCATCTTACCTAAATGATACATGAAGAAATAAGACTCTCGATCTTGAGAGTAACCAATGGTTACAGCGCATCGACAACTTAATCAAGAAATAAATTAGATACTCAAGGAACAGTATCCATGAGAAAATAGTGACTTAAGCAACAAAATACGGTTATTGCAAGTCATATCTTTATCCTAACCTTGTCGGAAGAGATTCTGTTCCAACAACTAAGCAAGTAAGTGGATGCAACTTGATCTATTGATCTCTAGGACGTCCTTCTGCTTGATCAGTCTATTCTTAGCCATAGTATGAAGGGCACCAAAAGATCATATCCTTCAATAATGCTCATAGTCTTGTTAATTCTGTACTAACAGAAGGAAAATAAGATATGTCTATTCTTGGTCATAGTATGAAGGGCACCAATAGATAAACTCCTTGGATACTATAGCAAAAGAGAGCCATAAATCTATAGACATATTTATAGGAAAAGGTAATCGGAGCATTGGCCAACTTCAATCTGTAAAAATTGCTCCCTATCATCTTGCATCAACAACGATCTATGAAGAGAAGCTCTACCTCTTTATCCTGCTGCCGTGACTTGGTCAGAAACATGTTGAGACCTGATTATATGTGCGATCGAGGAGAAGCCTGATGCATGAGGCGACCTGTTGTCGATGCGATGAGTCTCCTCGTCCAGCCGCCCTAGTGAAGAACTTGGCCGGCTGAGTCTGGATGCGATGAGAACATGGAGGAGGAGGCAGAATTATTGGCCAGATGCACGGAAAGGGCGAGGCGAGGGAGAAGACACGCGACGTAGAGGCCAAGCCGATCTCGAGGATATCATGGCGGAGACGGTGCTCTAGGAAACGTTTTCCTTCTCTCTTTTTTTCTGAAAGTCGTTTTCCATCTTTTTTAGGTGAACGAAGGATAAGTACGTGGGGCTCTTTTTTAGGTACGTGGGGCTATTCGTAAGGGAGTCATTGTACGGGAAAGGAAATCAATCGGGGGATACTTTTTAACATCAAATCAATCGGGAGATTTGATGAGACGTAAGCGTGGCTAGTATATTTTTTTGACGGGACACTACTTTTTTTTGACACGACGCTGTTAATCTTTTCATTTGAAAGGAAACATGCTTCTGGGAGAACATTACATGATGCTGTATATTTTTTTTGACGGACGTTGTTCATCTTTTTTTTTTTACAAATTGGATGATTACGGGTGTGTGTCTTTTTTCTTTTCCTGATGGTAATTACAGCCAGATTGGGAGGCTGTGTCTTTTCAGGTTATGTCACGTTGTGCTTTTTTTCCCACCAGAGCAACCTAAATTGTAGGTGTCGTGTCAGGTTGTCCTTATTTGTTTTTCATAAAGAACGTAAATCGTAGGGCTAAGATAGATCATTATATAGAATGAATGGTTATGATATTTTTAATGATGTGGATTAACACGTAGAGTCGTATGGTGCCTCCAATTAGTTATATATATATATATATATATATATATATATATATATATATATATATATATAAGGTAAGATATAAGATATAAGATTGTACTACTACAAAAGACAAGACTCGGGAAAAAAAGTACTGGTCCGAAATAAGTACCAGATCCAAACAAAAAAAAACTCCAAGTAAGACACAACGACACGGAGCTAGTACTCCTAGTAGGTATAGAGTTAGCTAACTAGCTAATTAATGATGCCGTCTTCGTCGTGGATCACAATAGATCAGCTCAAGTTGCCGGCCAGCTGCTGCTCCTGGGTGTCGCGGGCCGATTCCTTGTATACACACTCGAGCAGCGCCGCCCGCGCGCTGGCGCAGGCGGCGGCGTTCGGCCCCGTGCATGCGGCAGCCACCGCGTGCAGCTTATCAAGGCATTCATTGTTGGCCCGGTTGAAACCGTTGATGGCCCCCCGCAAAAAATGGAAACCGTTGATGCCCTCGTCGATGGCGACCGTCAAGGTTTCCGTCAACAGATCGGCAGGCAGCCGCAGCGATTCGTTCCCCGTGGACATGGCCGATGGTGTTGCTGTTGGTGTTGCGCTCTCCATGACGACGACAAGAAGTAGCGTCAAACAATCTATCTATGTCACGGCCGACTTGATAGTTTTCCCTTGTATTTATCGGCGCATCTAGGTGCTGTACATATACGAGTTCGACTCTAACTAGTATCAGTACTACTTTTGTTACGGAGTTTATTCTTTCCAGCCACGTAAAAAGAATTAGTTCCTTGCATCGCGAGTCATGTAGTTTTGTACGGGGAGAGAGATATGCCCAACGTTTTCCTAATATAAAGCTCTGTTCCTACACACGTATACGAAAAGTAAAAAAAATTACCTTCATCCTAGATCCTACACATGTATAAGATTTTTGTAGAACACAATACAAACGCATGCGCTCATATATACCCTACGAACATACGCAGATCCGCTATATATGAGCACATCCGAGCAGTGGCGGAGCCAGAAAAAATAGAATAAGAAGGGCCGAGTATTGTTCAACCTTGTTGGGGTGGGCCAATCCATCAAAAACACCCATTTTAGTAACAAAAAAACACTGCTACTATTCATCTATTAGGCCTAAAACACAGATGTTAGGGGGGGGGGGGGGGCAGGGCCCTGGCTGGCACCCCCTGTCTCCGCCACTGCCTCCAAGAGAATGTGTCCAAATATTGTCTCCTCCTAAACATCCAATCACATGTTGGTTTCACTAGTAAAAAACAGGGCTATGGTCCAGGCCGGCTCAGCCCATTAGTCCCGGTTCAGTCTAGAACCGGGACTAATGTGAGCATTGGTCCCGGTTCGTGCGGCTAAGGCATTAGTCCCGGTTTACTCGGGCCCTTTAGTCCCGGTTTAAGCCACGAACCGGGACTAAAGGGTGCGATGACCTTTAGTCCCGGTTCGTGCCTCAAACCGGGACTAAAGATTAGACCTTTAGTCCCGGTTTGAGGCACGAACCGGAACTAATGGGGTTGAGATCTTTAGTCCCGGTTCGTGCCACGAACCGGTACTAAAGGTCCCATTTTAAAACTCCCCTCCCCCCCCGTGGATCGCCTTTTCAGTTTTAAAAAAATAAAAGAAAATAATGGAAATGTCAAAAAAATAAAAGAAAATAAGTTTCTCATGTGATATGTGGTCTAGTTGTTGGGAAAATTTGCAAATGTGAATTTTGACTTTATTTGCAAAATCTCTCTGAAATTTGTAAAAATGGGCATAACTTTTGCATACTAACTCGGATGAAAAAGTTTTTTATATGAAAAATCATCTACTCGAAAAGTTACATCCAAATTTAACCGGGGCAACCCCGTTAAACATTTTCAAAATCCTCAAAAACCTAATAGAAAAAAAGTTACGGGGCTTTTAAGATCTAGAGTGGAAAAAATTGAAAAATATTTAAACAGTGGGCAAACTGTGGTCAAACAATGGTCAAACTAATTATTCTAGAATATTAGTGTTTCTAAATAATTATTTTAGTTATTTCAATTTTGGTCAAATCTGGTCAAACTATGGTCAAACAATGGTCAAACTATTCGAGAAATATTAGTGTTACTAAATAATTATTGTTTTTTAAAACAATAGTTTCAAACTCAAACAGTGAAATGTGTCACTTCATGCTCAAGCAAAATTCCTGAAGGTTAATAGGATTGACATCTTACTATTGTCAGGAAAACAACAAGTGCAGACTTGGAGCGAGGGAGAATAGAACCCGGAAGTTAAGCGTGCTTGGGATGGAGTAGCGAGAGGGATGGGTGACCGGTCGGGAAGTTAGATGATTTGGAATGATGAGGGGTGATTAAAGGATAAATTGAGAAGTGATGAGGGGTGGTGATTACAGACTAGAGGTTAAAATAATTCAGAAATTTGAAAATAAAAAAAATCCAAAAAAAATTTCAAATTTTTTTTTCAAAAAAAAATCATAAAATTTTCTTTAGTCCCGGTTGGTGTTACCAACCGGGACTAAAGGTGAAGCTCCACGTGGCCGCGCCCTTTAGTCCCGGTTCTGGATTGAACCGGGACTAAAGGGGGGAGGTATTAGTACCGACACTTTAGTCCCGGTTCAGGAATCGGGAATAAAGACCCTTACGACCGGGACTGTAGGCCCTTTTTCTACCAGTGTTTGCACGTATCTGATTGATTGTATATATGCTGATGTCACAAAAAGGATCACCAACCTCATTGTTCTTCCCGCAAAAGATAAAATAAAGGACACACCTATATGGGTTTTTCGGTTCTATTCCTCAGAGGCACTTGGCTAGGCAAGTCTCGAAGGCTAGACCCTCCCCCCTCCACTACTAGGGAAAACCTTATACACGAAACCTTAGCAGTAGCGCGGGTTAAAAAGAAGCTTTGCTGGTACTCAGCAGCAGTGCGTAACCACATAAGGCGCTGCTGCTACAGATATAGCAGTATCGCAGCAAGGACGAACGGCGCTACTATTAATATTGACACACCGTTGCCGCCGGGCATAGTGTAGTAGTAGCGTGTTCCCTAAATCGCGCTACTGCTAAATCCATCCTATCTTCTCCCGCAACCACCCCTCACTTACCCCCTCTCCACTCCCACTCTCACTCTCCCACGGACGTCGTCCGCCGCCGCTCTCGCTTCTCCTTCCTCGGTATGCGGCGCCCCTCCTCCTCCTCGTCCCACCGCCCTCTTCCCTCCTCCGGCCGCGTCCTCCTCCCTCACCCTCCCCCTCCTCCAACCGCTCTCCTCCCCTCCTCCCAACCGCTTCTCCCTCCTACTCCTCCCTCCTCCCTCAGCGTCCCAACCCCTCCTCCTCTCTCCTCCCTCCTCCTCCTCCCTCCTCCCTCCATCTCTCCTCACTGATAATGTAGTTTATTTACTATTTTTAGTAGGTGCTTCATTTAGTTTATTTCATAAGTGATATTTAGTAAGTATTTAATAGAGGTAGTTTATCTAGTAAGTGCTTAATTCAGTTATGTTAGATTTATATATAAGACAATTTAGGATTTCACTAAGGTATTTTTAGTAAATTTTAGGGCTAGAACTAGGATGTTTTAGACATTGTTTTCTAGGGCTAGAACTAGAAAATTTTAGTAATAGAAAACTAGTGAATATATTTTTTAATATAAAAAAGGTTTTGAATAGGATAGAAAACTAGTGAATAGGTATAGTAATTTTTTGTAATTTTTTTCAATATAGAAATGCATTGGAAAATTTAATTATTTTTATGTCATTACCACTTTGTCATCAACGAATGCTATATGAGATTTGATGATCTAAAATTTTCACTCGGTGGAATATGCAAGCTTTGTAGAGTTGTGTCTCCTTGGAGTGATCGTCATCGGAGCTACCTCTAGCTACTTCCTCTAAACCCGATTCGGTGAGCTAAAAGTCCACCTCCTCCTTCTCTACTCCTCGGTGTGTTGAATAGAGTAGAACTATGATATTTAGTCGGTGCGCTCATGTGCGAATGCTTATGATAATTCATCCGGATGGAATTGCAAGTTTAAGCATCGTTGTATGTGTATGGACATCTTTGTATCATGGGCAAATTTCGAGTGGCCTATGTTTTGCCAGAGTGTTGATTCATTCATGTTCCGGCAAATTTCAGGCGCTCGATATGTACTATTTTAGCAAAGGTCATGCCAGATTTTTCCGTGAATTTAAGCATGACTTGTGCTAGAATATGTAGAAAATATCAAGTGCCCCGGATTTGCTAGAAAGACAATCAAACGACATTTCGAGTTGACTTTAAGTCTGTCGGGGCTCCATACATGACAGTCAAAAAATCTTTGAGGGGGAGTCTCCAACATATATGAGAGAAGAAGAATGCAGACTGTTGTCGTGGGGGTCGGTTCTCCTTCTCTTTGTGCTAGAGCTTTGTTATAAACTAGAGGAAGGAGTAGCGACAATCATCGACAGTCGAAAAATTGGTGAGGGAGTGTCCACCATATATGAGAGAAGAAGAATGCCGACCGTTGTCATGGGGGTCGCTTCTCCTTCTTTTCCATGTGCTAGATATTTGTAATGCACTAGGGAAAGGAGTAGCGACCATCACCGACGGTCGCAATATCCGAGAGGCAGTACCCGCCATATACGTGAGATGAGAGTTTAGGAAGGAAGACACGAATGACCTAAAGTCAACCCGTTGCATATTGAGTAATAGTGATGTGTGTGTTAAGTTTCCTGGTAATTGCCATCGATCGATTTTCAATTAATTTTTCAACTACGAATATAGGAAATGTCTGACGACGAAAGGGATTTCGTTATGTGCGAATACTGCGAAGATGAGCACGGCCTGTGCGATAGGCCTCACCTAGTTGGTGGTAGGCGCTTCAGCATCGTGCCAGATGAGACCTTCGAAGTGGATACAGTAAATCACAACGACAGGTCTTTTTTTGTAATTAAGCATAACTTCTGCCTCTTTTGCTTCAAATTATAATTTTAATTTTTTACAATTCTCCTAGCGTATCCCCTGCCATGCAAGAATGTATGTCTTGGATAAGATTGGTTTCTGTACTACGGAAAGTATGGTGGTAAAGAGACTTCACTTGAGGACAGAGCATGGCTATACTTTTGTCGTAAAATTATACAATGCAGATGCCTACTCCTATTTTGAATGCAAAAATTGAAGAGCAATATGCAAGAGTTATGCATTTGAGCTTAATATAGTTATCACCTTTGATATTCGTCCGGAAGATGAAATTGAAGATAATATCGACATCTGGGTCGATGTGCAGACACCTATAGTTCTTCCATTATGTGAGTTTATCAACCATATTTATTAAGTAATTTAGATTTTTTTATTTAAAACTAGTTGACACCTAATTCCTATTTACATCTTATTTCCATTAAAGCAAATATGTCCAGCTTTTGGTAGACAGGACCTTCTACCGTCCCGGGGGTGAACTAAACTGCGAGGAGGTATGTCATTATGTTTCATGGCTTGAGGATCTTGATACTGTCAAGACATGTTATTTTCCAGGACTTCGAGATATTAGTAGTCAATACTGTCAAGACAAATTATTTTCCTGGACTTCGAGATATTAGTAGTCAAAACGTGCGACCACTAGTGTGCGTATTGAACTTCGGTCACAACTATTTAGGAAAGATCACTGGTAGAAAAAGAGGCTTCCGTCCAGCCCCATTAGTCGCGAAACTGTAGGAACCGCGGCTAATGAAGTCTTTAGTCGCGGTTCGGCAGACGAACCGCGACCAAATGGCTGGGCCCAGGGCGCTCGCGGGTTTTAGTCGCGGTTGGCCAGGCCAACCGCGACTAAAGGTGCCCAAAGGCCTTTAGTCGCGGTTGGCCAGGCCAACCGCGACTAAAGCTCCTCCCCTTTAGTCCCGGTTTGTGGCACGAACCGGAACTAATGGGGTTGAGACCTTTAGTCCCGGTTCGTGCCACGAACCGGTACTAAAGGTCCCATTTTCAAACTCTACCCCCCCCCTTGGATCGCCTTTTCAGTTTAAAAAAAATAAAAGAAAATAATGGAAATGTCAAAAAAATAAAAGAAAATAAGTTTCTCATGTGATATGTGGTCTAGTTGTTGGGAAATTTGCAAATGTGAATTTTGACTTTATTTGCAAAATCTCTCTGAAATTTGTAAAAATGGGCATAACTTTTGCATACTAACTCGGATGAAAAAGTTTTTTATATGAAAAATCATCTACTCGAAAAGTTACATCCAAATTTAACCGGGGCAACCCCGTTAAACATTTTCAAAATCCTCAAAAACCTAATAGAAAAAAAGTTACGGGGCTTTTAAGATCTAGAGTGGAAAAAATTGAAAAATATTTAAACAGTGGGCAAACTGTGGTCAAACAATGGTCAAACTAATTATTCTAGAATATTAGTGTTTCTAAATAATTATTTTAGTTATTTCAATTTTGGTCAAATCTGGTCAAACTGTGGTCAACTGTGGTCAAACTGTGGTCAAACAATGGTCAAACTAATTATTCAAGAAATATTAGTGTTACTAAATAATTATTGTTTTTTAAAACAATAGTTTCAAACTCAAACAGTGAAATGTGTCACTTCATGCTCAAGCAAAATTCCTGAAGGTTAATAGGATTGACATCTTATTATTGTCAGGAAAACAACAGGTGCAGACTTGGAGCGTGGGAGAATAGAACCCGGAAGTTAAGCGTGCTTGGGCTGGAGTAGTGAGAGGGATGGGTGACCGGTTGGGAAGTTAGATGATTTGGAATGATGAGGGGTGATAAAAGAATAAATTGAAAAGCGATGAGGGGTGGTGATTACAGACTAGAGGTTAAAATAATTCAGAAATTTGAAAATAAAAAAATTTCAATTTTTTTTTCAAAAACCTGTGGCGGCCTTTAGTCGCGGTTAGCCACAAGAACCGGGACTAAAGACTTTTGTCGCGGTCCGTAAGAGCCGCGGCTAAAGGGGGGGGGGGGTCTTTAGTCGCGCTTATTTAGTCCCGGTTGCACAGCCGGGACTAAAGGCTGTTGCGAACCGGGACTAAAGGGCTTTTTTCTACCAGTGGATGGTAAGATTTTTACTATTTGTCCTCATTAGTGCATCTTTTCCATACATTATTTTTAATCTAAACTTCATTGCTAAGTATGTTACTACGATGTTCTTCCACATGTACTCCTGATGAGTGTTGTACCTCGTTGGATCGAGCCTAAAGGTCACATCACAATGGTTAGCTTACGGCCAACACATCCTACAATGCACATGAGTGCATTCAAGATTTCTCAAAGTGAGCAAGTCTTAATAGTCAAAGACCGGAGCAAAATTATGAAGGATCACAACAGAGAAGTACTAGGGGGTAGCAATCAGAAGCGCGGCCCACAATCAGGAGACAGGTTCATCCGCATTCTCCAATATGATGTAGCAGGAGTGCTACACATGTTCTATGCTATTTTACCTAAGATAGAGCAGGAGGGGTGATTAGCTAGCTAGAATGAGTTTAAAGATGATGATGTGCTACACTATGACTATGATGATTAAATAGATAGTGTTAGTGGTAATGACTATGATGATTACTATTAGCTAGTATTGGTCGTGATTAGATAGCTACACTATGACTATGATGATTAAATAGTGTTGGTGGTAATGACTATGATGATTATTAGCTAGTGTTGTTGGTGATGATATGATGTAAGAGTTTTTATATTAATATGATGATGATGTTCATCATGATTACCATGATGATTTGTTATTATGATCATTATTAGTTATTATATCATAGGTGGAAGGAACGCGGATTAGACTCATGTGGATGGATCAAAAGTGACCAAAAGTTGAATTAGTAGGATCGTCATCCAAATTCAACTTTTGATTCATCCAAATCAATCTAATCCATGTTTCTTCCTCACAATGATATATTAATTCATCATGGACATAATGATATAACAACCTCTTAATTGGTACTGTATCAAAATTTGTATAACGGCGTATAAATACACTAAAAAATAAAAATAAAACAGAATAGTTGTAGCGTGGGACACGAAAAACGCTGCTACTAGTTAGATCAGCAATAGCGCTTGTATGGAAAGCGCTACTAGTAAGTAGCTATAACAATAGTGCAGGTGGGAACGCGCTACTACTAAGTGTTAGTTGTAGCATCTTATTAGTAGCGTGGCACTCCGCATTACTGATAGCCCTCAGACCCGCGCTACTGCTGGGCTTTTCCCTAGTAGTGCCACCCATCCTCCCTAGTCACTTCCGCGAGCAACGAGAAAGGAACTCTTGCGCGAGGCCCTCTTTCCGCTCCTTAACGGCTGCGGGCGCAGGATGGTGGCCTTGTGTGGCAAAGTTTTGTTATGCAGAGGTCCTCGGGTGGGACTGTAGAGCAGCAGTGTGGTCATCCTCCGACGATGCGTCGGCGACTTGTGCCCCATGAGGGGCTGTGGTGGGTGCGGAGTGCTCGCATCAGGCAGCGTGCGTGTTGGCTGCTGACCAGGTCGAGTTGGCGCTGGTTGTAGCAGCCGATGTGTGGCATGGGGAGTGGTTGGCGACCCGTCTAGGCGTCTGCTGTGGTGTGGCTTGTGGTGTTGTGCGCGTGGTGGCCAGGGATGGAGTTTGTCTTCAGGGTCGGTGTTCTATTTTGGGCAACACTCGGTGCGGGTCGCGAGTGACCTCGACTAGCCACCCGGCTGAAAACTACATGTGACAAAAGAACATAAAACTACCTTTTGCACTACAAGAAATGTGTTAATCCATGACAGATACAAACTATCACATATGTGCCCATAATCATCATGATATGACATCCTTGACGGATCAAGAATCCGTCATGTATATCGCGTCATAATTTGACCACCATGCACAACTTGACGAATTTCCAAAACCATCACGGATCCATGACGGTTTTTGACCGTCACGTATTACTGTTAGATAACGACGTTAACCATGCATTCCACGTCATCATCTGACATAGCAGCCAACATGGACCTGGCATGGCAGCCCATATGCTTGTCAGCCGAAGTAGAATATTGGCCCCTTAATTTTAGTATGACCCATGTGGTAAATGGCCCAAATATAATTTTGTCCTATGTTGTAATTAGCCCAAATAGGATTTTGACCCACTACTTCTATTTAGCTCACTATTTATTGTCCAAGTTTGCTACCAACTAGTTTGAGGTATATTTGTCAAAAAAAACTAGTTTCAGGTCTATTCATATTTTGAGCTCATACATTATTCATATTCTATGCCCATAAGTTTGTATAGATTTCTGCACATATTATTGAGTAAAAGCAAATTACACAAGGTTCTCAAACAATTTAAAGTCAAGAACTAATGCAAATCCAAACCAAATTAAAAACTAAAGGCCACATCCCACCACACCCCATCTCTTCATGGTGGACGGCACGACTCCGGTAGGTGGCGCTCCTCGTCGTTTTAGCTTGATTTGGTGCCCCTTCTATACATTGGATGCACGGCGTTGGATAGGGATGACGAGCAGGCACTAGTAGAAAAAGGGCCTTTTGTCCCGGTTCTAGAGGGCCTTTAGTCCGGTTCTGGAACCGGTACTAAAGGATATTTTTGAGAAAAATAAATTTTTTTTTGAAAATTTTCCCGATTTTCAAATTTCTGAATTAGTTTAACCGTCACGGATCCATGACGGTTTTTGACTGTCACGTATTACTGTTAGATAACGGCGTTAACCATGCATTCCACATCATCATCTGACATAGCAGCCAACATGGACCTGGCATGGCAGCCCATATGCTTGTCAGCCGAAGTAGAATTTTGGCCCGTTAATTTTAGTATGACCCATGTGGTAAATGGCCCAAATATAATTTTGTCCTATGTTGTAATTAGCCCAAATAGGATTTTGACGCACTACTTCTGTTTAGCTCACTATTTTTGTCCAAGTTAGCTACCAACTAGTTTCAGGTATATTTGTCAAGAAAAAAAACTAGTTTCAGGTCTATTCATATTTTGAGCTCATACATTATTCATATTCTGTGCCCATAAGTTTGTATAGATTTCTGCACATATTATTGAGTAAAAGCAAATTACACCAGGTTCTTAAACAATTTACAGTCAAGAACTAATGCAAAACAAAACCAAATTAAAAACTAAAGGCCACATCCCACCACACCCCATCTCTTCATGGTGGACGGCGCGACTCCGGTAGGTGGCGCTCCTCGTCGTTTTAGCTTGATTTGGTGCCCCTTCTATACATTGGCTGCACAGCGTTGGATAGGGATGACGAGCAGGCACTAGTAGAAAAAGGTCCTTTTGTCCTGGTTCTAGAGGGCCTTTAGTCCTGGTTCTGGAACCGGTACTAAAGGATTTTTTAAAAAAAAAAATAATTTTTTTGGAAATTTTCCAAGTTTTCAAATTTCTGAATTATTTTAACCTCTAATCTCTAATCACCCCTCATTACTACTCAATTTAATCTCTAATCACCCCTCATCTTTCCAAATCATCTAACTTCCTGAACGGTCACCCATCCTCCCACTCCCCCAGCCTGAGCACGCTTAACTTCCGGATTCTATTCTCCCTATTTTCCAAGTCTGCACTTGTTGTTTTCCTGGAAATAGTAAGATGTCAATCCTATTAACCCTCAGGAGTATAGCTTGAGCACAAAGTCACACATTTCACTGTTTGAGTTTGAAACTATTGGTCTAAAAAGCAATAATTATTTAGTAACACTAATATTTCTTGAATAAGTAGTTTGACTATTGTTTGACCAAAGTTTGACCACAGTTTGTCCAGATTTGACCAAAATTTAAAAAATTGAAATAATTATTTAATAACACTAATATTCTTGAATAATTATTTAGTAACACTAATACTTCTTGGATAAGTAGTTTGACCAGATTTAACGAAAATTAACAAAACTGAAATTTGAGCATAACTTTTTTTCCTTTTGAAATTTGAGGATTCTAAAAAATTCCAAACAGGCCGTGCTTCCAGTCAAAATCGGATGCGGATTTTGTGCTAAACATTTTGATATATTATACGTTTTTTTCGGACATCGTATGCAAAAGTTATAGCCGTTTTACATTTTCCCTACACTTTTTGCAAAACATGTCCAAATTTAAGTTTTTAAATTTTCCTAACTAATAGATGTGGTAACATAATTAACTACATCTTGGAGGATTTTAACTTTTGAAGTTTTTATCATTTTCTTTTGCTTTTTACAAAACTCAAAAGGCGATACACGCGCGGGGGGGGGGGGGGAGGGGGGTTGGATTTGAAAATTGCATCATTAGTACCGGTTCGTGGCAGAACCGGCACTAATGGGCATCGCACCCTTTAGTACCGGTTCATGCCACCAACCAGGACTAAAGGTCCCATTTGAACCGGGAGTAATGCCTGTACGGTGCCCTCGCCGCTCGAACCAGTACTAATGCCCACATTAGTCCCGGTTGGTAATGCGACCGGTATTAATGCTCTTTTCTGGCTGAACCAAAACCCCTTTTTCTACTAGTGATGTAGCAGCACCCGTACCATTGTGCTCAGACTTGAGTACCTTTACCCATTGTCAATCTCGTCGTCCTCCAGGCAGTTCGGCACCTCACGAACAAGCCGCTTGCTCGATGCAGCGACACATGCAATGGCGATTCTACTAGGGGGGCTTCAATAGGCTGAAGCCTACCCTCCAAAAATCCTATTTCAACTAAATAAACTACTTGCTAATTATACCGAGGTGTTTTACATCCAATAATTGCAATGCATTGCTAATTAGACCTAGGAACTTGCTTTGAGCCTACCCTTCATTTCCGTGCTAGATTCGCCACTTGACACAGGCATGACCTACATCAAGGCAAACACGCAGCGTGCACTAGGCGAGCCTTCACGGACTGGATCAGGTCGATGGTGAGAAAAAGGGGCAGGGAAGGCAAGAGGTGAGACCCGGTAGTACGAGCAATTCAATCTCCCCTGAGCGCACACTCACGGCGCTTCAATCAAACAGCCGGAGGCGGGATGCGAGGGAAGGAGATGGGGTAGGTGGAGGACCCGTGGCCGGTGTGTACGGAGGGAGGAAGCTCGTGGCCATGCCGTGATCCGTCGCTGCCGTGGACTCGCGGATCTTGATGGGATCCGATAGTGGAAGACACTACGGCGGCGCGGTGGTAGTGTAGGGGGCGACTGGTTGAGGGGTAGCTGGGAGGCGACGGGAGGGGATGATGTGTGCCCGACGGCAAAGACCCAGGAGGGAAGGAGGTGGGGTTGTGTTGCGGGGGAGGGTGGTGTTGTTCGGGTTCGGGAGGTGTGGGGGCGCTCTCTAGAGGGGGGGGGGGGGGGCTTGGGTAGTCATTGGATTGTTTCTCGGAGGAGCAGACGGTTCAAATCTGCGATCCGTGGGATGGCTTGACCAACCAATCACAACACGAGTTTGCCCTCACACTGGATTGCCACATCAGCAGGCAGTCCGTTTCCTTTGGAAAAAAAAGAGCAGCGCCAGGCCGTGACGGTTTTGGACAACTCGTTCTCTCTGCTTCTCCTTACGGACCACGACGGTTCAAAGAAGTTAGACTATGTTTGACTCCATCGCAATTAACAAATTATATTCATATTTTTCAAGTAAATATGAATTAATTTTTGGAGTCACATATTATGTATATATATAGTTTTTGTGTACAAGTGCACAGCTTTATGCCTGCAATCTATCACACCACATTTCTTGACCATCTATTATTGAAGTATTCAAGCAAGTGAGAGATGCACGATCTGATCCATGGCACACTCTTTTTTTGGCATAAAACTTATGTTGTACGTGTATTACCAAAAGGAAACATCTGAATTCTGCATTATTCAGGCCGGTAGCATAGTTGTCACGCGCTAGTAACCCAAAAGGTCTTGGGGATTGAATCTCAATTACATTTCTTTTATTAAAAAATAAAATCTACCTAGTCCATGAAAAAAATAAAGGCCATAGCGCTTCACAAAGTTTCTACGCACATTTGCATCTTGCCGATCGATGACGGTATCCATGACGGATGAGAGAAAATCGCCATCGACTGTGACGGATGTTCAGAATGTCACCAGAAGTCGGTCTTGGATTAACATGTTTGTTGTAGTGCCGTGTGGCCGCAACCCAACCCCACCACCCGAGGCAGCGGATACGGAACACCATGACGTAATAGCGCCCACATGCCCGACAAAGTAGCCTAGCCCTACCTCCATCATCTAGCTTGGGTAGTCGTCGGATCTTAGAGGAGCGGACGGTTCAGATCTGCGATCCGTGGGATGGCTTGAGCAACCAATCACAACACGAGTTTGCCCTCACATTGGATTGCCACATCAGCAGGTAGTCTGTTTCCTTTGGAAAAAAGAGCAGTGCCAGGCCATGGCGGTTTTGGACAACTCGCTCTATCAGCTTGTCCTCATGGACCACGATGGTTCAAAGAAGTTAGACTATGTTTGACTCCATCGCAATTAACAAATTATATTCGTATTTTTTCAAGTAAATATGAATTAATTTTTGGAGTCACATATTATGTATATATATAGTTTTTGTGTACGAGTGCAAAGCTTTAGGTCCGCAATCTATCACACCACATTTCTTGACCAACTAGTATTGAAGTATTGAAGCAGGTGAGAGATGCACGATCTGATCCATGGCACACTCTTTTTTTGGCATAACTTATACTGTACGTGCATTACCAAAAGGAAACGTCTGAATTCTCCTTTATTCAGGCTGGTAGAATAGTTGTCACGCGCTAGTAACCCAAAAGGTCTTAGGGATTGAATCCCGATTGCATTTCTTTTATTAAAAAATAAAATCTACAGTGTCCATGAAAAAACAAAGGCCATAGCGCTTCACGAAGTTTCTGTGCACATTTGCATCTTGCCGATCGATGACAGTTTCCATGACAGATGAGAGATAATCGTCATTGACTGTGACGGATATTCAGAACGTCACCAGAAATCCGTCATGGATTAACATGTTTCTTGTAGTGCCGCGTGCCCGCAGCCCAGCCCCACCACCCGCGTGCCATGACGTAATAGTGCCCACATGCCTGATAAAGTAGCCTAGCCCTACCTCCATCATCTAGCTTCTCCACTTGTCCCGGCAACCAACCATGCACCGTTGGCCTTAAATAAAGGATGGCCGGTCATAGTGGAATAAGGTTGCTCCTACCTCCGCTGAGCCATTCGACGATGCTGCAAGGACTGGTAGAAAGTAAGTGGCAACACTGTTGCGATGTCCTTGCATTGTTTTGATGAACATGAGGTGGCAACGCTACAGGGGAATTGTGTGAAGGCGATGCAGGGGTTGCTGGGAGGGCACCACCAACCGTGGTGTGCGAGCGCCACGTGGTGCTATGGGGTCGTCGATGGTGCTTAAGCGGGTGGTCACTGCCGTAACATTGCTGCAACTCCCATAGCTCGTCGAGGCTATAGCTGTGGCCGATGTGTGGCAATCTTGTTGACATTTCACTGTGAGCTGAACGCGCCGTTGCAACCTGGGGGTTGGAGGTGTTTGCAATCACAAGCTAGTGCTACATGCCAATCCAATTGTTGTTCTCACACAATTTTGGGAGCACGGATGGTGCATTGCAACATACCTGATGACCGAAGCCGCTATGGGAAGACACGGCATGGTGGGGCTCGAAGCGAGGGTGTGGTCAAAATCAAGCGGCCAAAATCAGTTTTTCTTGTGTCAATCGACAGCTAGCCAGGCGACTGATATTTTCCGACTAATAACTACTTGTTGCCCAACGTAATAGCACAAGCTCATAGGGGAAGCCGGCAACATGTGCCTGCCCGGGATGTTTGATGTGTGGTATTGTAGTGGTATCAACCGGAAGGAGCACTTGTAACCATGCCCCCAGGATGTACCAACTTCGATGATGCTCGCTAACAAATCTTAGCGTTGTGACTGGTGTAATTGCTTGATTCTCGGATGGTCGACGCTGGTTAGTATACTTACACAAATGTCAAGAAGAATTGGTTGAACAAAACATCAAAGCCATATACTCCCTTCATTACGCTTTATTCTTGCATGTAAGATTTGTTTGAATGCAAACTTTGTAAAGTATGACCCACTTTAGAGTAAAAGAAATCAACATTCACAATTTGAAATCAGTATTTTCCTTGACGGGAATATGAAATCAATATCATCATTAGATGGATCATGGAACTAAATTTCATATTGTATCTACCCTAATAATAATGAAGCACCAAGTGATTTTGGTCGTCCGCCGTTGCACGTTTTCCAGAAAAGCCCCTCTATTTCTGGGAAATGAACCTGCATTCCTGATTAAAGTGGGAATAGAAAAACATTATGTTTTTGAAGAAAACCCTATGCGGTTTAGGTTAATCAACCCGCGATCCTATTTCAAGTGAGAATTAAAAAAGTTCACGTTTTTGCTAAAAACCACCCTGTTATTTTGGTTACTTACTAACCCACTGTCGGTTTAAAAAAAGTTTTTTAAAAGTTTTTTCTTCAAATATTGATATCTTTTAAACCGTAACTTCAATTTTAACATGTTATATACGAAAATTGATTAGAAAAATATGTATAATATGAATATTATGTTATTTTTACCCATTAACCATTTTAAAATATTGTTTGGGGACATATTCGAATGTTTTAAAAATATTCATATCTTTTGAACCCTAACTCCAATTTTAACATGTTATATATGAATATTGATTAGAAAAAAATGTAGAATATGAATATGATATTGTTTCACATGTTAATAATTTTTAAAATAGTATTTAGGATGCAACATTAATCAGTAGTGCACGATCCGTCTTTCTATTGCACCGGTGCCGGTTCAAATTGAAAATAAAAACTGTAACAAAATCAAATTGGAGATGAAAGAAACCATCTATAACCATGCATATCCGTCGGCGGGAGTTGGAAGAAGGATAAATGGCAAGACTGATAAGATGCCATATTGAAATAAAAGACGTGGACATATTGAGGTCTTGAGTCCCGATTATTGTGTACATGTGGTATTTTCCCCATCAACACACTGCTCTTTTGCTAGTAACTATAAATTATGAATGGTCATTTTTTACATATAACAGTTTTATAAAGATTAACTTCAAACAAATACTACATGAATTTATGTTCACCAATGATAGTAAAATAACCACAATATCACTACCATAATAAGCTACGTTGCCGACGGCCCGTCGACAGAGACCCAAAAACCGTCCGCATAGGCCTATGCTGACGACCACCGTCGGCATAGCCCCATAGGCAACTCGCACGTCGGCATATCCCAGGGCGGCTGTCGGCATAAGAAAACAGTTGGCATAGGTAGCTAATCCGACTGTGTGTGTACCACCGTCGGCAACATTCTCCACCTGACGGCCGTTGACGGCGCTGTCGTTAAAACTATGCCAATCTTAAGCTGACACATGGCAGTACCTGGGCAACCGTGGCATGGAGCTACGCTGACGATTAGGCTGTCGGCATAGTGCCTAGCCATCCGCGTAGCTCCGTACAACGTTTGCCTAGGTGCTGCCACATGTCAGATATGCCGACTGTTAGGTCATCAGCATAGTCCTATGCCGATGACCGAACCGTCAACTAATCTATGCGCCAGGGCTTCCCAGGTGGTACAACGCGTCAGCTGTCGGTGTCAAAACCGATGGATCTCGGGTAGGGGGTCCCGAACCGTGCTTCTAGGATCGATGGTAACAGGAGACGGAGGACACGATGTTACCCAGGTTCGGGCCCTCTCTATGGAGGTAATACCATATGTCCTGCTTGATTGATATTGATGAATATGAGTATTACAAGAGTGGATCTACCACGAGATCGTAGTGGCTAAACCCTAGAAGTCTAGCCTATGTGGGTATGGTAATGAGTATATGTGGTGTCCTTTGTGGACTATCCCCTTCGGTTTATATAGACACCGAGGGGATCTAGGGTTTACATGGAGTCGGTTACATAAGAAGGAATCTTCAGTCGCCAAGCTTGCCTTCCACGCCAAATAGAGTCAAATCCGGACATGGTGCAGTCTTCGGCCTTCATGTCTTCGCAGCCCATCAGTCCGGCCCATGGATAACAGGCCAGACGCCTGAGGACCCGTTAGTCTAGGACTCCCTCAGTAGCCCCTGAACCTGGATTTCAATGTCTAGGAGTCCGGCGCGCAGATTTTGTCTTCGGCATTGCAAGGCAGGTTCCTTCCTTCCGAACTCTAGAGTAGTCTTCGGATGAAGTAAGTATATCTGGACCTGTGTATATATTTGCGGAGAATACCATGCCCCACGAGCCCAACTTGTTGATAACTATTCATGACATCATATCACGCCTTCCTGGTTTGCTATTTCCAACCATCGGCTAGCGAGCCGCCCCACGTCTCGGGGCGTAGTTTTATTGGCACGTCTTGTCAAGGCAGAGATCGTGTTCCCTTATTTACGGGTTTTTCATCAATGTTGGCGTAGGTAACCCAACCGTCCCCTGGGTACAACTCCTTGGTGATAGGTAAGTTTAGAGACCCAGGGGGAGACGCCCAGTATTCGGGGCCTTTATACAGAGACCCAGTCGCGTCTTCTTCCATTGCGCTTGCTCCTTCCTCAACCCCAGCCACCCCAAATTCCAACCCTCGTGTTCCAATCGCCACATCCCTAGTCATGTCCAGATCCAACCGTCAGGGCCGATGGTTGGCTTCTTCTGTCACATAGGAGGATATTGCGAAGCTCCGGTAGCGACGTATCTGACCCCGGAAATCTTTCATTGGCTTCCGGCATAAGGGCAAGTCATACCGACCCCTAGACCTGGCGAGAGGGTAGATTTGTATCTCACTTCCTTCACGGGCTAGGGTTCGCACTTAACCCCTTCGTCCGTGGGCTCATGTTCTACTATGGGCCAGATTTTCACGATCTGGCCCCGGACCCTGTTCTCCTCATCTCGACATTTATCGTCATGTGTGAGTCCTTACTCCGGACTCCTCTGCACTTTGGTTTGTGGATCAAGACCTTTGGTGTGAGGCCGCAGGTGGCAGAGGAGGAGCAGGCGGAGTGCGGCAGCATCATAATAGGCAATCTGGCCGGCGTGGTTTGGCCCGAAGGATCTTTCGCCAAATCTCCCGACCTATGGCAGTAGGGGTGGTTCTATATCAACGAGCCACGGGGGTCCAAGTGGGCGGCTACACCTGCGTTCCGACCCTGCCCTCCAATTCAGCTCGCTTCATGGATCAATAAGGGAATGGACGGGGGATCCGTCAACGAAGTGCAGACTCTGCAAAGTCGCATCCGAAGGCTTACCGAGAAGGGCATTGATCTTGTGAACGTCCTTCAAGTAATGCTGGTCCGCCGGATCTTGCCATGTCAGCGGCGAACTCTCCGTATGTGCGAGTTTAACCCAGAAAGGCGGCGGACCCTATAACACTTCTGTAGCACTACACACGAAGGAATGTGGAAATTGTATTTTGGGGAACGAGGGCAATGGCCGGACACCACCGAAGACGTTGGCCTTGACTGCAATCATCCAGATACTTCGGTAAGCACTCGATATCCGAGCACCATCCATTCGATCATATTTTAACAAGATATTGAACAACCCGACCCTGTTCAGGACTGGATAAAGAAAGCGGTGCTAATCTGGTGTCCGGCGCCTCTTCCCGAAGACCTTGCGACCGCCCTACTGACGAGAATGCTGATTCCAACACCGTACCAGGTGGCTGCGTTCGGGGAAACCAAAATCCTTTTGCCCAAGGGCAAGGGTGCAGAGGGAGTCCTCCATGGCAAGAAGAGGGGCTGCTTCCGAAGATCAGGAGGGGAAGCCTTCCAAGAGAGGAAAAACGCCATCGTCGAGCAGCTTGGGCCGGGCGAGTGCGGCTGCCGCAGAGCTTGATGATGAGTACGAACCTAGAGGCAAACCGTAAGTGAGGTTGGTGCACTTTAAACGCACCTCGTTCTTTTCCCACTAGTGAAGTGATCATATGTTCATCCACGCAGGTTAACGCCTGGTGTTTCTCAATTGTCCTCCTCCTCGGGAGATCTTCTTCCGGAAATGATGGAGAGTGACACGCCTTCTCCGGCCTCATCACCCAACAGAGGAGATGATACCGAGGTATCGTCCCGAAGGGCTCCTTCAGCACACCAAGTAGTACAAGGAATGAAAAAAAGCGTTACCCGAAGGCGGTGCCTCCATTACTCGGGGTTCCGGGATCGAGACTGGCGTTCCCCCGAACCATCCGTTTTACAGCCGGAGATGGTTCTGGAGGCAAGCAAGCGGGTTCCTTCACAGGAATTCCGTACTCCGGCGGCGGTTTCCGAAGACCTAGGAGCGCCGGAAATGCTGACAGACATGCTACGACGAGCGTCTATTTCAGTAGAGCACCGTTCCTTGATGGTTACTGTGGTCGAAAGGGTTCTATCCGCGAAGAGTGGATTGAACGAGGCCTTCACGAGCCTTCTAAGAGGTTTTGAGGTTTGTGATGTACTTTTGTCAATTGAATTTTATTGACAGAATGCACCTGTTGTATATGCAGTAGCCCCTGAGACTCGGATTGCCTTCCGAAGGAAGCGATCAGAGGATCAAAGAGATATGGTCAAGTATTAACCTTGATGTAATTTAAAATACAGGCTGTCTCCCCTCTTGTGGTTGCCCGACATACGTAAGTGGTTGAACTACAGGGAAAGTTGGATATTGCGGAGGATGACATTGCACTGATCAACACACGTATTGACGACTCGGAAGGTATATATTTCAAGCATTCCTTACACCAGTGTGATTGACGCTGAAAGGATCTTTAGATGAAATGTGCATGAAATGCAGATAGTGCTGCCGCCGTGGAGGCTCTTCAGGCGGAGCTAGTCCGGGCCAAGGAGCGGGCCTGGTTTAGTGATGCTACTGCTGAAAGGGTATCGGCTGAACTGAAGGCCGAACAAGCTGTGCGATGCCAGGGCGAGGAGAAGATATCCACGATGACACTTGCTTTGTAGAATGCTTCTAGCCGCTGCGGATTTGTTGCGAAGTAGAATAAAGCTTTAATAGCTGAACTGGACAAGGCCCGTCAGGAGGTGAGAGAAGTGCAATCAGAGTCTAGAGCACTCCATGAGGTGGTTCGGCAGGCGAAGGAGATAGGGGCCAGAAAGCCTTTTCTGTTGTAGACTAAGTTCGGTGACCCGGACTATGCTTAGCTGAACCAAGTGTGGAGTTCTCCGGACGAGTATTTAGACTTGCCGAAGAGTTCTTCTGATGCAGCGCGGTATTACCAAGCGCGAGCTGGATATGCAACGGAGAAGCTTTTTTGGTCACGGTTTGGCGCGTCAAAGCGCCCGCTGCTGCTCAATGAACAGATGTCCCTATGGGCCAAACTTCATAGGGTATCTGGCGCTGCCATGAAGGATGTCATAGTCTGGCTATGGCCGACCGAGCCTGCAACGAATAGCTATTTCAGTTTGGTGTAGAAGCTTGTTGATGCAGTGCCGTGAATCGATGCTGCTAAGAGATCAGCGTGCATTGAAGGTGCACGGTTGGCCCTTGCCTGAGTGAAGACATTCTGGGGGAAGATGAAGGCCATCGATGTCGCGACGAAGGGTCCGCCCAAAGGCGAGGACCGTCCGAAACCAAAGCATTATTTCGAAGACGTCCTAGAGGCTGCCCGCTTGACTGAGGGTCAATGCTCGAAAAACATAATGTTCGAGTTTGGTGTATAATGATTGTAAAAGACAATTTTGTAGTTAATCTATTTATGTTTTGCTCGAAAAGCTTGAATTCCTACTGTGCGGCTATTTTAATATAATTTGAAATTTTTCCAGTCGTCGGCTCTAGCCCCCTCGTAGGAAGTACGGCGTGTTCGGAAAAGCATTTAATCACTCTTTAACCAACGTCTTGGTCCACGAAGGAGGTGATAATGCAGCGAACCAGGCAATCGAACTATAAGGCGTTAACACTTTCACTTAGCCATAGGAGTTTTATGGTGGGGTTACGACATAGCCCCTGGTATGTATGCGGGGTGTCGTGCCTTACATATCTGATCTGAAAAAGATCCCTCGTGTTACACGGAGAATCGCTAAGGATTCCAATAAATCGTCAAGTGGTTGACCAACTCTCGCCGCATCATGACAGTCAGTTTTCGGCTTTCTCTACTGAGGTTCTCATTCGGTTTAGGCTAGGGCACAATCGTAGTAGTTCTCCCTTTACTACCCTAGCCGATAGAGCGGAACATAGGGTAGCAAGAGCACGAGCCGAGCAATCCAACTATTGACCCAAGACAATGATTCGGAGCTGATGCATATAAGGCCAAACTTGCGACGCCGAAGTACGCTTTAGAGCTGTTCGGACTTTTATTGGCAACTCATTCATTCCCATATCGAGCGCCTGGCAGGGTGTGCCGAGGTACATCTGCAAAGCAGCCATTGAGGCCGTACTTTATTGTTGAAAGAGTACGAGAGATCGGTTCGGGTGAGGCTTACTGAGAACGGAGCGATGTGCCAATGATAAATTTATGTATATATATACATATATATATATATATAAAGAGAGACCACAGACCTGGCTATTTGACATGCTCGTGTTCGGGGTCAGAGGAAAAAGGGCATAGTACAGGCTCGGAATAAAGAGTGCGTTCTACAAAAAAGTAATTTTGGACCTCCTGTCGCACATCTGCGTCGCCCGTCCTCGGGGAGGGGGATCCTTAATGGAAGTAACCCCTTAGGTGAGTGTATGGATCCGAACTCTGATAGAGTCCGCTGTAGATGCTGTCTAGTTGGTCACCTGTTCTTTAAGGATGATACAGAAAAAATGAGAAAAACATATAAAAACGTTACCGGAATGCTTGTAGGGTTGTCTGTATTGTGCTTCCGCCGATGCCCATGGTATCTTGAGTGCGTAGTGATGTGCGTGTGGTGCCAATTTCGCCAGTACAGTAGGTGGGTGGCAGAAGCCGAACTGCTATTTGCGTTCCGGGAGTGGTCGAGCGTCGGAGGGGAACTTTTTCTGGCCACTTGTGTTCTGCTGGCGAGCCGATCCGTCGTCTTTGTCACCCAGTGGCCTACTCCCCTTGTGATTAGCGTTAAGCTTGCCTGCCTGCTTGAAGACCCAACATTTACGGTTGGTATGATTAGCTGGCCTATCAGTGTGATCGTGAATCTGGCAAGGTCGGTCCAATATACTGTCAAGGGTGGATGGTCCATCCTGGTTCGCATTTAGTGGCTTCTTCCGTTGACCGGGCTTCGGATTGTGAAATCCGACGTTCACCGTTGTGTCGCGTATATTACTGCGACTATTGTGTTCGGTTCATCATGGCTCGGCGCTGCCATCTCGGATTTTGGAAGTGCCTGGGCCGCTGGAGTCGTTGCTTTTACGAGCAAGCCAGTTGTCTTCTCCCGCGCAGAAGCGGTTCATTAGAGCGGTAAGGGCTGTGATGGATTTGGGTCCTTCTTGGACGAGGTGACGCGCAAGCCATTCATCCCGGATGCAATGTTTGAAGGCCGCGAGGGCTTCTGCATCCGGACAGTGGACACTTTGGTTCTTTTTGACTAAGAACCTAGTCCAGAGCTCCCTAGCTGACTCACCGGGCTCCTGGACAATGTGACTTAAGTCATCGGCGCATAATGGCCGGACATATGTTCCCTGGAAGTTGTCTCGAAAGGCGTCTTCCAAATTTCCCAATTGCCAATTGAATTTTCTGGCAAACTGTTTAGCCAGTACCGAGCTGGCCCTTTAAGCTTGAGAGGTAGGTATTTAATGGCGTGGAGTTCGTCTCCGCGGGCCATGTGAATATGGAGGAGGCAATCCTCGATCCATACCGTGGGGTCTGTTGTCCCATCGTATGATTCGATGCTAATGGGTTTAAACTCGTCTAGAAATTCGTGTTCCATTACTTCGTCCGTGAAACAGAGGGGGTGTGTGGCTCCTCTATGTTGGGCCACATTATGAAGCACCACCGGCGGGCTCCATTTACGGTGCTCGGACCGGGCGTGGTCAGCTCTGTAGTGTCCGAGTAGGCGACCATCATCGTCGGTCGTGATCTGTACATCTATCTTGTGCGTCCTGCTCTACCCTTCATGTCTTGTTTGATATCTTGAGTGTTCCCCCATGCTGTTTTGTATTGACGGTCGGATGGGTTGGTATGGTGCTCTGCTTGGGCTGCTGCTTTGTTTGGACCGAACTGTGGTCGGCCCGCCGCATTGTTCGATGGTGGTATTGGCTCCATCGCCCTGCCATCGTATTGAGGGAGCCACCTACTCTTGGGGTGGCTTTTGTCTTGGCTGCTAAGGCCGTATTCTTCGGTGGCCAAGACCTCGGTCCATCTATCATTGAGCAAGTCTTGGCTTGCTTGAAGCTACAGCTGCTTCTTTCTTAAGTTCCTTGCTGTGGCTATAAGCCGTCGTTTAAAGCGATCCTACTCGAGAGGTTCCTTTGGCATGATAAAATCCTCGTTGCCGAGGATCTCCTCCTCCTCCTCGGAGAGGGGGAGATAATTGCTGTCCTCCGAGTCCCCACATGTGGCTTGTTCGTCAGGGTTGTCTTGCCCACCTTCCTGTTCCTCCTACTCGGATTCTACCACAACATGGTCTTCGTTGTTCGGAGTATCGTCTTCTCTGTTGCTGGCAGTGTTTTCTCTTGGGAGATGAGGCCTAGAGCGCCGGTGTCCGGGCTGTGTACCAGGTGGTTTATCCTTGACCGGATCCTCCTTCTCATCATCGAGAGCGCTGTAAGGTGTGTCTATCATACACACGTAATACCAGGAAGTGCTTATCCCGTGTGTAGCGGGTAGTAAGCTCTGGCCTTTCCCCTCATCATTGTCCACACCGTCGATGTCTTTGGAGCAGGGATCGGGTGTGTTGGTTACATCTTTAACAGTGGCTATGAAGTGGGTGGCGGTTGGGAAGCAAAATTCTCCGTTGTCCGCCGTAAGTTCGAACCGAACATAGTTCGGAGACGGGTCGTCCGCCAGGGATAGGGTTTTTAGCGAGTTTAATATGTCGCCCATGGGTGACTGTTGGCATACATCTGCGGCGCTGAACTTGAAGATCGATAACCGATCGAGTTCGATGTACGCGGGCTCGCAGGGTTCGGAGCTCGTCACTAGAGGCCGGTCCGGGGTTCCCTTGATGCAGATACCGTACGAAGTGGAATCTGCGTGTGACTCCAGCGCCGCGGAATCGGTAGTCCCCGTGAAGGGGTTGAGCTTCCCATCTTCGGACGACTTGAACAGCTCCGGATTTGAGGCCAGAGTTGCTACGGGAGCTATCTGCTGTATGTGACCTGATGACATGTTCATCGGGGTGATGGGGAGCGGTTGCCGCGGTCTCGAATCCGTCGAAGATCAAGTCTCCACGGATGTCCGCAACGTAATTGAAGCTCCCGAATCTGACCTGATGGCCAGGGGCGTAGCTGTCGATCTGCTCCACATGGCCAAGCGATTTGGCCCGTAGTACGAAGCCGCCGAATATGAAGATCTGTCCGGGGGGAAGGTTTCTCCCTGGACAACGTCATTACTGACGATCGAAGGGGCCATCGAGCCCTTTTCTTACGCCACAGTGGAACTCTCAATGAAAGCACCAATGTCGGTGTCAAAACTGGCGGATCTTGGGTAGGGGGCCCAAACTGTGCGTCTTGGATCGATGGTAACAGGAGACGGGGGACATGATGTTTACCCAGGTTCGGGCCCTCTCTATGGAGGTAATACCCTACGTCCTGCTTGATTGATATTGACGAATATGAGTATTACAAGAGTGGATCTACCACGAGATCGTAATGGCTAAACCCTAGATGTCTAGCCTATGTGGGTATGGTAATAAGTATATATGGTGTCCTTTCCGGACTATCCCCTTCGGTTTATATAGACACCGAGGGGATCTAGGGTTTACATGGAGTCGGTTACATAAGAAGGAATCTTCAGTCGCCAAGCTTGCCTTCCACGCCAAGTAGAGTCCAATCCGGACACAGTGCAGTCTTCGGCCTTCATGTCTTCGCAGCTCATTAGTCCGACCCATGGATAACAGGCCGGATGCCCGAGGACCCCCTTAGTCTAGGACACCCTCATCAGCTGCTGGTATCACAGTGGCTCTATGCCGACGGCCTAACCGTCAGCATAGTTATGCACTATTTTAATTTTTTCCTTTTTTGGTTGCATTTCAATTCAAATACACAGCATACACACACACATGCACACACACACACACACAAACACTATTCTGATTACGGGATCAGAATATTATTCTAATAGCAACCGCCTAAACTTCCTGAGTGACACAACCTGAACTTCCCTCTGTAGGAACCTGACCTTCGGGCTATCTTTGCAAGCGTGTCTCTCTGCGCGGATTATTCTAGTCAGTCGTGTTCTATGTGATGTAAGTGTAATTTACAAACGGTTTTTAGCAACTAAATGCCCGTTTTAAATAGGAATCTGACGCATTGGCGGATTTTTCTCTCGGATGGTGATGAACATGCGTATGTTGCAATTTTACTGCCTTAGTTGTTCGACCTGAACTTCCCCCAGTGCTAGGTTGAACTTCCGCCAATATTGCCCAAATGGGGCTTGCGATATACTGTTGGAAAGCTATGGACACGAGTATCATGACCCATGTTAAATTTTTGCCAAAATATAAGCGGTTTAAGAGCAGTTTTGAAAACCATTTTTTCTTCATACAATAAACGTGCATCATATTTTCAATCGCATTTATAAACCGTTTATTGGAATGAGGCAGATAATATGGTGTTTGAAAGCTGCTGCAAAACCGCTCCTTCCACATGTTGATAGTTTTTCTCTAATTCCCTATGTTTAAACACTAATTTGGAAAATCGTAAAATTTTGGAAACCGAACAACCGACTTCGTAATTTCGATGCCATTTCTAAGTGGCTAATCCAATTGAGGCAAATGATATGCCGTTGGAAAGCTTATGAAAATGCACCAACTTTCCATGTTGAAACATTTTTCTTATTTTGAACCGTTTAAGAGTAATTTAGAAAATGGTACAAGTTCTACCGAGTTCATATTTTGGAGTTAATTTTTTAATCGTACGTCTGAATGCAACAAATGATATGGCGTTCGAAAGCTTGAGAAAATGCGGAACTTTTTGGTGTATATTGTTTCATCCAATTGCTTATGGTTTTAAGTAAATTATGAAAATGGCTAAAAACGTATTTTCACCATAATTTCTACAATTTTTTTGGAATGGGGAAAATAATATACCATTGAAAAGCTATGAAAAATGCGAAACTTTTTCATATTGTTGGTTTTCTATTATTCCTAGTCATTTTTAAGTAATTTCGAAAATGGCGAGATCATTCGTTCTGCTTTTATCACGAAAAAGATTCCTCGAAAATGCACCACGTCAAGAACTTGAACTTGTTAGCATGTCTACTTGAACTTCACTTTGTTTTGCACTTGCTTTTTTCGTAGCCCTCCATCCACTCACCGGAATTGAGCAACAGATATACCGATGGAATGCTGCTGTAAACACGCAACTTTTCCATGTTGATTATTTTTTCATACTCGCGACGGTTAAAAGTTTTCATGTTGAACTTCTGCGACTTATTTTCGTTTGCAATTTTCTCATCTATTCGTCAGTGTTACACAAATGATATTCCTTTTGTACAAACCTCTTTCACAATAATATTTTTTTTAACTTTCTCCGATCGAGGACTTGAACTTATAACAACAACAAAATTGGACCTTGCCTCTTAATTAATTTTTCTCATATTAAACACACACCATGTAGTACTGAACTTTTTCCATTTTTAAAATTTGAATTTTTTATTTTCTTTTGTGTAATCAAATTGCTCCCAAATAATAACTGAATTTCTTTGTGGATTGAGAGAATTATTTTAAAATGCAAAAAATAATTTCTTTTTTGTGTCTTCGAACATAGAAATACAAAGTGGACCTCTCTCGCAAGAATTGTTGAGCTTCCCCGGACAGTGCACTTGAACTTCTTTCAACAAACCTTTTAAGCTTTTATTTTCATTCTTTTTAATACAAAATGCACACTGTGTAGTACGTGAACTTCTGGGAGTTATCAATCTGAACTTCTGAGATCATGCGTTCTGCCTTCATCGTGAAAACAAAGTCTCCAAAAATGCACTGCGTGGAGAATTTGAACTTCTGGGACATGGCTGTTTGAACTTCACTCTATTTATGGCGTGCTGTTTTTTGCCTGTAACTCTCAGACCACTCACCTGAATTGAGCAAATGATATACCAATGGAAAACTGTTGAAAACATGAAACCTCCCCGTGTTGATAAGTTTTTCATGTTCGCGACAGTTCAAACGATTTTTTCAATACCTAAAAACATGTTTTAGTTGGTATACATGAAACGTTTAAACTGTTCATCCGAAAGGTTATGAATCGGAGTAACTTTTTCATGTAGACATTAGATTCAAATTCGTTGTCATTTGATAACAATTTTTAAAATGGCAAAAACGACATCGTTTTTGCCTTTTTAACATGTAATTGAAGGACGGACTTCTCGCATTAGAAATTTCGAATCATGTAGGAAGGAGCACGTGAACTTCTTGCAACAACTCTTTTATGCTTTTAGTTTTTTATTCATTTTATTGTCACCTAAAATGCATTCCGTGTAGTAGTTATACTTCTCGCAGTTTTCACCTTGAACTTTGGTCGCGTATTTTTGTTCACTGCTCCTCACCATGTTCGATGGAGTTGCACAAATGATGTATCTATTAAAACTTGTTGAGAAGACTCAACTTTTTTCTAATACTGTTAAACTTTTGTTTGAACAACATACACCTATTTTTGTGTGTTTTCTGAACATGAAACACACGTTGAATCTCTCCCTCAAGAATTTTTAGACTTAGTTTTTTTTGTTATTTTTTCCCGTATGAAACACACACCATGCAGTACGCGAACTTCCGCTGTTATCAATTTAAACTTCTCTCTGTTTCGCTTCGGTAACATAAAAAATCTGAGTTTTTTATAGACATTATTGAATCACTCTAACTTTTTTATTCTCATCTGAAATGCATTATGTGTAGTAGTTGAACTTCCCGCTGTTTTCACTTTGAATTCATGTCACATATTTTTGTTCGTAATTTCTCATCCATTCATTTGGAGTTACACAAATGATATACCTTTTTAGAAACCCGTTGAAAAGATGCAACTTTTTCTTATAGGGTTAAAATTTTCACTACAAGAAATATGCTTAATTGTGACCTTCTCGTAGTGACGGTGTGTGAATTGGTCATAAATCTATGACCATTGTGCGCCAGATGGTCGTGAGCCGTTTGGGAGGGTCCAAACTCTAAATCATCATGACCATTTTCATGAAGAAGGTCGTAGTTTTCTTATCTAAAATGGTCATAACATAGACAACATTGATCTACACCTTTCATTTTAGCCTATGTTGACCAATTTAAATGGTCATGAATACTGACCCATAATGCTTCAAAATGACTGGTCAGACACCTCACTAATTTTGCCGATGTGGTGTGTCCATGTGTGAAGTGAGCTCAGCATTGTCTCAGATCTGACATGTGGGACCGTTAGTAGGTAGGTGCTTAATAATGCAAAACTCCTGGTGAATCTGTGATGAAGTAACTACTTTCCTGTCAAGAAATGATTTTTGGGAAAAAAGAGCAAACTATAAAGCAGCTTTAGTTCAAATTTGACCTAGTTCCTCTTGAATCGGCGATAATATGTCTTTTTGATAACAGGTGTATCGAAAGCTTTTCACATGCAACCATTTGGTTATCTATACATAAAATATGGTCTAAATTTTTTAAAATTGTTTTGGTACAATTTTTTGACAAATATTTGGTAGGTTCTTAAATAGGCCCATCTTTGGCACTTTAGAATTAGAAAAAAAACCGTGCAATGAAAATAAAAACTCAATTCAGTAACATTGTTTACCCGAAATAAGAGGCCATTTGAAAAATACTGGGTCATTTGAACAAACTATTAGAGGGTAATATGTTGAGTGTTTACCTGGAATTGGAGGGTAAAAAATATGAAAGAAACAAAAGGAAAAACATACAATTTGCATATGCTTAATTCTCATTGGTGGAATCATTTGTGCCAATGATTGATGACATAGCAAACATCCTACCATTCATTCCCAGCACTCCCACCGTCCACTCATCCATCCATCCATCCAAAAAAGGAGAAAAAAAGGAGTAATCCACCGCACCAATCTCTCCCTCTCTCTCTCGTGCGAACCACTCCTTCCCAACCTACGATCTCCTCGCCGCCGCCACCAACCATGCCGGACAGTTCCGGCGAGCTCAGGCCACGCGCAGCACGACCCTGAGCTCCCCAAGATCCGCACCTCCCCCGCCCCGCCTCCGTTCAGATCCGCGCATCAAGGCCAGCAACCTCGCCCGCTGCTAGGGTTTCTTAGTCGAAACCCGCCACAATCGGCGATGGCGAGGCCTAAGCTAGCGAGATCCGTCACCGGCATTGCCTAGGTAGGCCCTTCCCATCCTTCCTTGCCTAGATCCAACATCTCCTCCTCATCTCACCTTCTCCTCCTACCCGCCCCTTTGCTGCAGGCCACCGTGGCGTGGAGACGGCGACAACGGCAGGAGGGCGCAAGGCCTTGCCCTGCTCGAGGAGGAGGAGGGGCGCACATAGCCGCCGACCATGCTCTGCTCAAGGAGGAGGGGCAGGAGGGGTCTACTGCTATGGCGACCAAGAGATCTTGCCTGAGCTCAAGCACAGCCACGACGACGCACTGCGGCAGGTAGCATATCCCTCCCTCTCTACCTCTGCTCACTAATGATGCTAAGTTAAGGAATATTTGATGCAAATCCTGGTTGCCTCAATGAATTCAAGAGGGATTTGTATGAACAAGTCCAGTTTTTTTATTTAGTTAGTTAGTGCCAAACAGAGAGAGAAGATGAGGTCCAGATTGGTCAATTTGGCTGCCACTTCATGGATTTGTATCCATGCAACCACCTCCCAACTGTTTGCATGGTTTGGATTGCAAGAAATTCAGTTTCGGGTGACCTGTACCTAGTTTAACTTCTCCGAATAATGAACCATCTGACATAAATATGTTGTGTACATTCTGAATCCCCAAGATGACACAAATTCAATTACTATTGTTTGTGAACATAGCCTACCTGTTCACCAAATGAAGAATCCACCCAAGATTCTGGCCATGTCGGCAAGTCCACCCTGTCCAAGGACCTCAATATCGCACCTTCGTGCCTCAAATCTTGATTTCCCCACCTTCAGGCTTGCTCCACTTGTCCTACAGACTCGGCGTGCAGCTCCAAACCATCACCATTGACTTCTAGAGGGCCTTCTAGGTCCACGACACGCTCTACACCGGCCTTGTCCCTCCCTTTTGCCTCTATGTGTAAACTTACTTGCTACAGATTATTCACAATTTCTCCATTGTTAGCAGCATCTGCTTAAGTAGAATTTTTAGAACTGGTTATTCGCTAAAATTACAATAGTTAATTCTTTTATCTGTATGTCGCCTGATCTGTTGCTTGTTGCCAGATTCTTGTTATACCAAGATTGTCTAGAGATTGTAGATTTATTTTTCTCTTGAAGCTAGGTTTCTTTTCAAGCATGTCTAACATCTACATGGAATTCTTGAGGTAAATAATATAAGGAGATTTTTTGTGGTACATGTGCATGAACCTATAGTCGGTAATTATCGGCTGCCCTATTTTATTATATGTGGCTCGTTATATAGAGGCTTATCTACGCATTAGTATTTGATGCTCTATCATGTTAGTTTCCTTGATCTGCTTTTTGAGCCGTACCATCATTTTTTTCTTGTACGCGGCAATGGCGGTTGTGCCATATTGGGCAGAGGAAGAGGATCAGAAGAAAGAAGGCTTGGGCGTAAGTGGGTGTTGGGTGGCGGCGGTCTTCCGCTACCTGCCCCATGGCACCTCACTCTACCCCGGTGGCAAGTATGTTTTACTTCCACAACTCCAGCCTCCTCTATGTGTATGTATATACATCACCGACCATGAACCCTAGATTTAGGTTGCTTGTATAATATGATGTGACTTATGCACCGTCCTCTCATTTATTTACTATAATGGAGATTTCAAATATGTTGTTATGCTGGAGGACAAGTCTCGTTAGGCCAACAACAGTGGGGAGCTACAAAATTACCTTACCTGATCTAAACTGTGAGCACCTGATGATTTTGCGTGTGCAAATAAATGGAAGTTAAAATGCTTTTGGTTGTCACTTACTTTTCCTTAGCAAATAATGTATGTATTAATTAAACTTGAATCATTGTTTTCTCCTATGATGCTATGTGATTCAGTAATAAATTAGTAGACTAGAATATTTCTTATTTTGATCAGTTTTGTGTGGAAGATATGACCTTCTTTAAATACCCTCCTCATTATATGTTGCTCAAAGGTTCGCTGTCATAGCTCTTGTTCTTGTTTTTGTTGATCTAAGAAACATCTTGCATGCTATAGAAGTCATATTAGCTAAACTTGCCTTGTCGTAGTCTCCATAAAAGTGGTTGTATTTTGAATTTAATTCTATTTGTTTGCTGCAGCAGAATGCTCATCAGCTCATAGGGAAGATCTGAACCAAGTGACTGCAAGGGTTGTTTGGCAATGTGTATGTCAATCTTACCCTTGTGGACAAGTAATATTTTTTCTCCAGATTTAGTCTACATTGTCCAAGTTGTATTGTTCGATGGAGAACCATCAAGGTAATGCTCTTCCCCCACATGTTATTCTACAAGAAAAGTATAAACAAGATTCAAGTGAGCGTTTATGGGGTTGCTTGTTCATATGATTTGTTCATGTGCTTCATGTTGTAATTCTAGTCAAGTAAAGACAACAGAAACATGGTAACCTCTTTACTACTGAAGTTTTGCAACCATGTTAATAGTTAATGCAAATTGTTGGGACTCTTCTGAGAATATTATTTGATTAGTTTATTTCTGTAACTATTTCATGTTCAATAATAAAGGTTGAGATCACTGCAAGAAATGGTTCTGATTAGTTCTACATATGAATTATGTTAAATTCTACATACGAGGTTGTGTTTCCGCTATGTATACTTTGTGTGCATGTGTTGTTGCTTTTGAGGTTAACTTATAGTTTGCAATCAGTTTTTTTGGTTGTTTATGAGCTGTGCTGTGTTGTACTGCTCATGGTTGTGTTTTTTATTATACTCTGTTAAAGTTACACGATTCACATATTTTGATCTTGGAAGTTATTGATGTGAGCTTTTTTTGCACAGAGTGTTGAGAGCTAACAAACGAATAATCTTGCAAGTCCTGAAATTTCTATGGGAGTATGTCTTAAAGTTTTGTGTTTCTGTTCATTGATGTGAACTTTTAAGTCTCACTTTTGAATGTAAAACCACCATTTGTCTTTCGTTTTCTCATATTTTGTATGCTTTCTTATGTTTGATTATTCCTATTACCAGGATGATCTGAATCACTCAGAAGAAGCGGAGGGTAGAAGGAGGGAATAAGAAGCTCCGTTTCTCATTGCTGTTATGCGTGATAACTTAAAACTTGTGCTTCTCATCCAATTTTTGTAGAACTATGTTGATGTGCGCTTGTGCACTTGTTGGATCCTTTTCTTGTGCACTTGCACATGTAGAACTATTTTCTGTACACTTTTAGAATCATTTTGTTGTGCACTTGTTGGGCCTTGAACCTTGGTGTGTAGAGGAGTCGATGGATGATGTATTGTATTTCATGTGATATGCTACTGAACTGAAATATATAGTTTATCTGCAATATTGTATTTTGTTGTACTTGTTTTTTAATGGGCCTATCTTGAGATATGCATGCTGCTGACAAAATAGTGCATCAGCCCAAACAGATTAGACATTTTTTATAATAAAATATATATTGGGCCAGGCCCATGAAGGCTAGATTTGTGGACTGGGCTGTGAAATTTACGATGATTCCATTTGGTCACTAGCAATGCCACGTCAGCTCAGCACATCAGATCCTACGTGGCTCAGAGAAATGGGTAATGACCAAACCAAAATTTGGGTCAATAGAGATCTGCGACCAAATTTTAGAAAGGTCATGTTTGTTCGTTCTTGACGGCCAACTGTTGACCTTTTGAATTTGGTCAAAACAGGGTCATAGAACACGAATAATGACGATTCAGTGACCAAAATGGTTGGTCAAGAATGAACAAATTTCTTGTAGTGTTTGTTCTGAACAACTTCCACGTATTTTTTAACCATTTATTTTGAAATAGGGCATACGATATAACCCTGGAAAGTTGATGAATATGAGAACCTTTTTTCTCGTCATTTTGTTTCAAATTTGATATGTAATGAGAGAATTTTTTTTCATTATTTTAGTTTGAACTTCCACTTTAGAAAAAGGGAATCTATTTAAACTTTTTTAGTTGTTGCTTTATTTTAATTAGAACTTCTTCATTCTGTTCTTTAGTAACGAGAAAAAATCTGAGTTTTTTTATAAACTTCGACCTTCTCTATTATTTTAATTTGAACATCCTATTATATTCTTAGAAAAATATAATGTTTTTAAATAAGCATGAAACAATTTTTAAAAAAGTGGACTTCATACTTTTATTTTTCCTACAAACGAAAAGAAATTGAGTTTTCTGTATACATCGAACTACTCCATTATTTTACTTCAAACTTATCAATTTTATTTTTTATTAGCAAGGAAAATCTGAGTGTAAATTTAAACTTCTTGGTTTTTGTATGTGAACTTCTCGGGTTTTTTAAGGTGGTGAAAATCAAATGCTACGTTACCTCTAGGTCTTTATTTATTTTGAAAAGATAATTTCAATTTTTTAACTTCGGACTATACCTTTATTTTAATTTTAACATATATGTTTTTTAGAAATGAGAAAAATTCTTTGTTTATTTCGTATGTGTGTATATATGAGCAGTTGCGTTAAAAAACATTGAATTTTTGTATTACAATATGTTCTATTACAATTAACCTACTTGACCTTCTCGAACATTACATTTTGACCATTGCACAAACAAATTTTGAAAAGTGAAAATTTTGTAAATATGGTTTGTTATAGTTAACATACATGACGTTCTATTAATATTATCTTATAGGCATTAACACAAGCACCTTCGTGCGCTAGAAATGGCCACAACATGGAGCCCCTATATGTTTAGTTCAGTTATATCAATGAGTGAAGAATGCAGAGCAAAAATTAAAAAAATTAGAAACTAGTAACGACCAAAACATGGAGCCCCCTAAGGTTTAGTTCGTTTTTATCAACGAGTGAGGAATGCAGAACAAAAACTCATAATTTAGAAACAAGAAGAGATGGCACTCCTAGACATTGCTTTCTACTTTGGGAGATAAATACAAACATCTTCTAGCCAAACATACCACTTCTTTTTCAGCTACGTGAGGTACACTAACTTTTCTTCACACATAGTACTATGGAGTTGGATGATGATTGGAGCAAAGGTGAATAGAAAAATGTAGGCTCACTCATCACTCCCGTAGCACCTCTGTATGTCCCCTGCGAACTACAACTCTATGCGCAAAGAGGAGGAGCAGCATTAGAGTGGCTTGGCTGCCACTCGGGAGGATGGAGTAGGAGGGAAGTTGGCTGGGTTGGGGCGGCCTAGGAGTTCGCAAGCTGCTACATGGGGTTGGTCGAGCTGGCGCTAAGTAAGTTTTGAAAATGGCTAGAAACGTATTTTCACTGTAATTTCTACAAACTTTTTACTGGAATGGGGCAAATAAAATATCGTTGAAAAGCTACGGAAAATGGGTAACTTTTTCATGTTGTTGGTTTTCTCTGATTCCTAGCCGTTTTCAAGTGATTTCAAAAATGGCAAGATCATTCGTTCTGCGTTTATCGCGAAACAAATTCCTCAAAAATGCACCGCGTGAAGAACTTGAACTACTCAGCGTGTCTACTTGAACTTCACTCTATTTTTCACATGCTTTTTTGGTTGTAGCTATCCATCCCCTCACTGGAATTGAGCAAGTGATATACTGATGGAATGCTGCTGTAAACACACAACTTTTCCTTGTTGATCATTTTTTCATACTCGCAATTTTTTCAAAATTTTTTCATCTGAAATTCATTCAGTGTAGTAGTCGAACTTCCTGCTGTTTTCACGTTGAACTTCTGTGACGTATTTTCGTTTGAAAGTTTCTCATCCTTTACTGAGGTATCTTGTTGTGGAAGACTGCGTATCTTGGACCAGAATCTGTCGATATATAATACTGAGTAAAATTGATGAGCTTCGCAACATAAGCTTCTTTGATAGTGTGTGGAGGAAGACTGAGTTTCTTGTACCCAAGGCTTCATACTGTGATATGCACACCGAAAACCATATAAACACCCATACTATTTTGCGGCTAGTTACTTGCATGAGAAAAACTGTTTGAATGTCTTCCTTGATCATAGCATGTTCTGGCTTTCTTTTGGAATATAACATATTTCAAGCATCATTCATGGCTGAGCCAAAACTGTGTATATGATCCATACCTTTGACTGAAAATATTCTGTTGATCTTGCACCTGACTTGCCTTCCTACTAGCTTGACCATTACTGTATGAGGATTAAATACTGTTGTAGAATTGATGTGTTCAGCTGAGCGTCTTCACAATATTTGAAATCCATATTGCTTCTCCGAGTCCGGTGTCGGTTGATGAGAAACTTCCATAAGGTGAAATAAGGTATCACTGAGGGCCCAAAAAGCAAGAAGCAAAAGAAAACTCAACTAAAGAAGAGCACAAGACAATCAATTCACACACAAACAAAGTCACAAAAACTAATATCCACACAATATTCACACCTACTTAAGCACACAAATCTCGCGGAATCTCTGATACTACAATCTAATATGATGTGATGGTGTGCACGAGGGGGAAAAATGTGTGGAAAAGTTGGTGTAAACTGCACTACACCAAGTGCTGGCTTAGCGAGGTAACAACCTTGACTAGCTTGGAGGCGAGGACGTACTTGGTAACCATGTAGCAGGACACGAATGTCGTGACCACACTATTATCAAGTAGACAGAATGGATCTGTACTCGTCCACGGAATAGGATAGCAAGGAAAACTGAGTCGTCAGCCATTGCCCTTTCTTGATGACGAATATCATTAAGGGTTGTCAACGCGACAAAAAGCATGACCCAGGGTAGCAACATGTCTACCACCGAAATAATAGGATAGTTGGAAGGAAAAGTTCGGCGTGATACCTGAGCACCATTCCTGGAAAGAGTGTCGGGATCAATTGGCATCACTCTGCTGGGGCAGAAATAACACCAAACACCGAAGAACAAGCAAGAAAAGAAAACTTGAGAAATGCAGGGGCTGAGCTGTGGTGGATCTGAATCGATGCCAGCTACACTCACAAGATAAACCATTAGCAACAAATAATAAGACTATATGCATGCTATGCAACAAACAAATGCAGGAACCAATGCAACAAACAAGACATACTCTATACTACCGGTTTCTACCGCTCGCGCTGACTAGGGCGTCCTACATCCAGACCTTCTCTGATACCAAGCCTTGTGGCATCACATCTCAGAGAGACCGGAACGCCCCGTATTCCAGCCCAGAGATCGAGATGAAGTCTTCTAGAATATGACATTGCTGGACATAGAAGAAATCAGCTCTTATTACAAAGGAAAATGGTACAAGGGTCTGATGTTACGAAGGATCACATCAGCATGGCGACACTATGCCTGCGATACTACACTTGCTCTACGCTAGCAGCGGAACAACTCGTTGCAGTGGAATACTTCTAGCAGCGAAACAAGGACGAAGTTGGTGAACTCCATTCCGCGGGTACTCTGGTTGGGACACGATCTAGCTCGCTCGAATGGAAACCTCGACAAACAATCAATCATGGCATGACCTGCAATCTGGTATGACACGCCAGGTCAGTACATTGAATGTACTTGCAAGCTCACAACAACCAAAAGCATCAAGGCAAAACAACAACATAGAATTAAACAGGTTAATTAATTAATAGCTACTATGATATGAAATCAACTATTAAGCATGATATGAAACTACTACAATGCTGATAAACCAACATCTCAATCTTAATAACCATCTCACGCTTGGCTATCGGCCAAGCAATATACCATCTCGATCACCTCGTGATCCACCTGATCACCTCGTGATCAAAACATCCACATGATCACCTCGTGATCAAAACATCCACATGATCACCTCGTGACCACATCACCAATTGAATGATCATCCTCGAGATCATCTCAACATCATCATCGGCATCCTACCAGGCTGTTACTGCTCACAATATCAACATATGAGTCACCTATAAGTCATTCCGTCATGTGAGTGTTGATCGAATGGTGTGACCTAGTACGTACTTGTGCCCATGACCGAGGATGTGGCTATCGATAGATTAAACCCATACTCTACAGAGGTTAGTACATTCTACCCACATCATAGAACCCATGGCCTCGTGCTCCCATTCGGGTGGACCAACGGCGTTCCGACAAAACCAAGTCATGACACTCTCCTGACCACTCCGACCGACACCTGATAAGTCTCCAATGTATCTATAATTTTTGATTGTTCCATGCTATTATATTATCAATCTTGGATGTTTTATAATCATTTTATAGTCATTTTATATAACTTTTTGGTACTAACCTATTGACATAGTGCCAGGTGCCACTTGCTGTTTTTTCCATGTTTTTTACATCGCAGAAATCAATATCAAACGGAGTCCAAATGCCACGAAACTTTACGAAGAATTTTTATGGGCCAAAAGGAACACAACGGGCCTAGGCTGTACTCGGGGGTGCCCCGAGGGAGGCACAACCCACCAGGGCGTTCTAGGAGGCCCAGGCACGCCCTGGTGGGTTGTGCCCACCTCGGGTGCCCTCGGACCAACTCTTTGCTCTATAAATACCCCAATATTCCCCAAACCCTAGGGGAGTCAATGAAATATTGATCTAGCCGCTGCAGAGTCCAGAACCACCAGATCCAATCTAGACACCATCTCGGATGGGGTTCACCACCTCCATTGGTGCCTCTTTGATGATGTGTGAGTTGTTCTTTGTAGACCTTCGGGTCCGTAGTTAGTAGCTAGATGGCTTCATCTCTCTCTCTCTCTCTCTCTCTCTCTCTTGATTCTCAATACAATGGTCTCTTGGAGATCCAAATGATGTAACTCTTTTGCGGTGTGTTTGTTGGTATCGATGAACTTTGAGTTTATGATCAGATCTATGTTTTTATATCCATGAAAGTATTTGAGTTTCTTTAATCACTTTTATGCATGATATATTATAACCTCGTATTTCTTCTCCGATGTTTGGGTTTTGTTTGGCCAACTTGATCTATTTATCGTGCAATGGGAAGATGTGCTTTGTAATGCGTTCGATCTTACAGTGCTTGATCCCAGTGACAAAAAGGGAACCAACACGTATGTATCGTTGCTACTTAGGATAAAACAATGGGTTCTATCTCTACATAGATAGATCTTGTCCACATCATGTCATCGTTTTTGTTGCATTACTCCATTTCTCCAAGAACTTAATACACTAGATGCATGCTGGATAGCGGTCGATGTGTGGAGTAATAGTAGTAGAGGCGGGCAGGAGTCGATCTACTAATCTTCGACTTGTTGCCTATGTAATGATCATTGCGTGGATATCGTCATGAGTATTTGAAGTTCTATCAATTGCCCAACAGTAATTTGTTCACCCAACGCTTTGCTATTTTTCTCGAGAGAAGCCACTAGTGAAATCTACGACCCCCCGGTCGCTTTCTCATATTATTTGCCTTTGCGATCTACTTTTATTTGCAATTTATTTTCAGATCTATTAATATAAAAACCCAATAATAGTATGCTGCACTTTATTTTATTTGTGATCTATTTATCCAATCTATTACAACCTTTTTACTGTCACGCACCAATTTCTGGCACCGTTACCCGGAAGGGATTGACAACTTGTTTAACACATCGGGTTGCGAGTATTTGTTACCCGGAAGGGGATGTTTACGTTGTGTTGCTTGGTTCTCCTGCTGGTTCGATAACCTTGGTTTCATATTTGAGGGAAATACCTACCTCTTTGGGGAAATAACGAGGTAACTTCAACCGACATCAAAAGGAATTTCTGGCACCGTTGCCGGGGAGGATCTTCAACATATACCAGGTTCCTAATCACAAATCTCATCTCCTCGCAATTTACATTATTTTCCATTTGCCTCTTGTTTTCCCCAACCCCACTTCACAAAAAATTGTCGTTTTATTCTCCCTCTTTTTCATTTGCATTTTTCTCTTTTTCTCTTTTGTTTGCTTGTGTTGCGATGTTTCTTCTATTTTCCTGCATCTTCGCTTGCTAAAAATTTACTGATATGGATCCTCATCCACTTGCTAATCTTTTTAAGAGATCCAATTATGATGAACCAATTGCTATTGAGTTGAGTGTACTAGATTATCTTTACGAAGTTTTGCTTAAGATTTGTGAATCTAAAAATTATGATGAAGAAATTTATGAAGTGAATCTTGAAAGCTCCTTGAATGAAAAGCATGATTGCAATGATTTTAATATGAATTCTATTAATGTCAATTGTGCTAATAATATAAAAAAACAAAGCATGGGGATGCTAATTTTGCTATGTCCACTACTTATTGCAATGATCATGATTGCGGTGATGATTCTTATGATGTTGAAATCTATTTATGTCTCATGATGAATATGTTTGCAATAATATTAAAAGTGGGTTCTGAGGAGTGTCAACTCTAGGTAAAAATAATCCCACATATTTGGAGAGTGTTCAATCTTATGAAATTTGTGATGAAAGTGGGCTTGGAGAGGTCATGACTTTATTTGATGATAATCCCACTATTTTGGAAGAGTGTCAACATTGCATGCATGTGGATCATATAGAGAATATTTTAGCAGATAATTATATTGTTGAATTTCATTATGATCCTACATATAATTATTATGAGAGAGGAAAATATGGTTGTAGAAATTATCGTGTTATTAAATTTCCTCTCGTTCTGTTGAGATTGTCAATGTTGTATTCCTCTCCTTTGCGTATGCTAGATATTTCTTGTCTTGACAATTTTTTTTCCTATAAAATTTCTATGCATAGGAAGTATGTTGGACTTAAATGTGTTTTTCACATGTTTCATGATGATCTCTTTGTGTTTCAATTATTATCTTTCATGTGAGCATCGTTGAAATCTTATGCCTAGCTAAGGGCGTAAAACTATAGCGCTTGTTGGGAGGCAACCCAATGAATAAATTTTATTTTTGCTTTTTTTCTTCCTGTTTTTGACTGTTTGCACAATTATGCTACTGTTATGATTGTGTTTTTTATGTTTTAATTAGAGTTTGTGCCAACTAAATCCTTTAGGATCTTCTTGCGTGATAGTTGTTTGATATTGCTAAAAAAACAAAAACTTTTGCACTCACGAAAATAATTCTCATTTTTACCAGAAAGCGATAAAATACCCATTCCACTTGCAGGACATTGATATACAAATTGCTCAGGTCGTCCTAATTTTTAAGAATTTTTGGAGTTAGAGAAGTATTCGAAATATTCAGATCTCTACATACTATTCTGTTTTGATAGATTCTGTTTTCTTTGTGTTGTGTTCTTATTTTGATGGATCTATGGTTTTCTTTGATGAGTTTTTGCCATAAAAAAGTTGTAATACAGTAGATATAATACAAGAGAAAATTTGAATTGGTTTGATACAAAACTTATAGTAGTGATTTATTATTCTTGTACTAACGGATCTCACGAAGGTTTTGTTGAGCTTTGTGTGATTGAAGTTTTGAAGTTTTGGGTTATCTTATGATGGATGAAGGAATAAGGAGTAGAATGGCCTAAGCTTTGTGATGGCCCTTCATACCAAGCTATTATCAAAAAATTAGCAACCAACTAAGCTTGGGGATGCCCTTGAGTGGCATCCCCTCTTTCTTCTAACGACCATCGGTATTTTACTCAAAACAATATTTTTATTCGTCACATACTATGTGTTTTGCTTGGAGCGTCTTGTATGATATGAGTTTTTGTTGTTTTAATTTGTGTTTTATGTCTTGATCCCTTGCTAGACACACCTATTTGAGAAAGCCAAAGTTATGACAACTTGTTATAATTGCTCTCTATGCTTCATTTAAATTTTTTATGAGCTATGGACTTGCTCTAGTGCTTCACTTATATTTTGAGCACAGTGTGCTTTAGTATTTTTTAAGAAATGATCTCTTGCTTCACTTAGATTTATTTTAGAGTTTTTCAAAATTTAAAGAAATTCTCTCTTACTTCACTTGAATTAATTTGAGAGAAAGAAATATTATGCCCATGATCTTCACTTATATTTGTTTGAGCTTGTCAAAATCAACACATGAATATTAGTCGCAAAGTGATAGATATCCAGGAACAATATAATAAAAACTTTCATGAAGATCACTGGACAAAATAAACTTGATTCTTAGTAATAGTTTTGAGATATGATGATGTGATATGTGAGTCATCTTGATAAGTAATTATGCTTTAGTATGAATATTGGTGTTAAGGTTTGTGATTCCCTATGCAAGCACGAAAGTCAATAGTTATGCAATGAAATTATGTCGTACTTGTGGTGCATTATTCAGTGTTAGTTATGCTTAATGCTTGCTTATGAGATTATTGGTTACCTAGTTGGTCGCTTCTCAATCTATTGCTATCCTTCATTTTGCACTAAGTACGATCACTACTTGTGAATCCAAAAACCTTTAACCTAGTTTTGCCGCATGAGTCCACTATATCCACCTATATGCGTTATTCTTTTGCCGTTCCAAGCAAATTTGCATGTGCCATCTCTAATTTTCAAAAATAAACTTCTCTTTTATGTGTTCGTTTCGCTCGCGGAGCGGTGAGGGGTGGCTAATATTTTCCATGCTAGATGTGTTATTCTCACGATGAGTATTTATTCACTTGTCATTGCACGAGAGTAAGGCAAAGGTATTAGGGATGCCCAGTCCCGAAATGAAAAAAAAATGAATTTACTTTATGTTGTCAAATAATAAATTCCTTGGAAAGTTTTGGTATGGAGGGCAACCGTGGTTACGGCTAGCCATGGAAAGTAAAAGTATGGTGGAAAGAGGAATAAACTTTACTTTCTGTTTGGGAACCGCCTATGATATATCTAAGCATGGATAGTATTGGGAACTCTATGTTGTTTTCGTTGGTGGGATGGGTACATCTCCCAAAATGTTTTTATCTCTAAGTTTTTCACTTTGAGCTCTAACACCTCTAGAAATCCCTACTTCCCTCTACGAAGGGCCTTTCTATTACTTTATGCGAAGTTTATTTTGAAAATTAGAGATGGCACATACAAATTTGCTTAGAACGGCAAAAGGATACCACATATAGGTAGATACAGTGGACTGATGTGGCAAAACTGGTTTAAAGGTTTTTGGATGCACAAGTAGTGATCATACTTAGTGCAAAATGAAGGCTAGCAAAAGATTGAGAAGCGACCAAACAAGAAACAAATAATCTCATAAGCAAGCATTAAGCATAAATAACACTGAATAATGCAGCATAAGTAGGATATAATTTCATTGCATGACTATTGACTTTCATACTTGCATAGGGAATCACAAACCTTAACACCAATATTCTTACTCTAGCATAATTACTCATCAAGATGACTCACATATGACAACATCGTATCTCAAAACTATTACTAAGAATCAAGTTTATTTTGTCCAATGATCTTCATGACATTTTTTCTATATTCTTCTTGGATATCTATCACTTTGGGACTAATTTTCACATGTTGCTTTTCATAATCTCAAACAAATATAAGTAAAGATCATGAGCATAAAAAATTTCTTTCTCTCAAATTAATTTAAATGAAGCAAGAGAGAATTTCTTCAAAAATACTAAGCATACCGTGCTCAAAAAGATATAAGTGAAGCACTAGAGCAAGTCCTAGCTCATAGAAATTTAAGTGAAGCATAGAGAGCAATTCTAACAAGTCATGACATAATTTTGGCTCTCTCAAATAGGTGTGTCCAGCAAGGATTGGTGACTTAAAACACACAATAAAACAAGCAAATACTTATATAATACAAGACGCTCCAAGCAAAACACATATCATGTGACGAATAAAAATATAGTCTCGAGTAAAATACCAATGGTTGTTGGTAGAAAGCGCGGATGCCACTCGGGGGCATCCCCAAGCTTAGTTGGTTGCTCATTTTTCGATAGCTTGGGATGCCAGGGCATCCCCAAGCTTAGGCTCTTCTATCCTTCCTTCATCCATCGTAAGATAACCCAAAACTTGATAACTTCCATCACACAAAGCTCAACAAAACCTTCGTGAGATCCATTAGTATAAGAATAATAAATCACTACTATAAGTGCTATATCAAACCAATTCATATTTTTTGTAGAAAGACCATTATCAGTCTTCACATTTAATTTTGCAAAACAACACAGAGCTTGTGGAAATAAACTGTTATATTACCTTTGGGCCATAGTTCTTAAATGTACACATTAGACCTGCTAAGATACCTACATACATGTTGTTAGAAATGAATTCATGAAGCATAGCTCCATAGTTTCACTTTGACCTTCAAGTTGTACACGTGGAGGGCTGAAAAGTAACCGTTTTGGATTACAACACTGACTCATCCACAAATTCTGCTAACAATTCATAAATACGTGGAGTCACAGAGAATTATATAATATAAGATTATGATAGAAATTGTCATCATTATTTTAGCCACTAAAACGTGAAGTTGCAACCTAAATTTACAATGCCACAAAAAAACCATGTGACATGCAAATTATATGTACGATAACCTAAACCAAACAATCACATGGTCGCATAATAACTAGAAATAGTGGCTAGATCCTTAAGGACCGGTCCCATGGTCTCTCGAGTGACCCTGGCAGGGCAACAGGAAACACATCGACTCCAATCTTATTATCATTTCAGAAGTAACTTTTCATGGAGTATGCAACAATAGGAGTTCATTGTGTTTATTTTACCACATTTGACTGGTTGAGGAATTTTGGCCATTTTCCTTGTATCTAAAAGATCTCATGCAGCACAAGATGATCAAATTTCTCATTCAAGGGAACTACTGATGCTTGAACACATAACTGTAGATCCTCCAGGAAGGGGCGAAATCCACAGTGTTTAGGAAAAGTATTGGCTGAGCCCCAGCTCGGTGCACCGCCGCTACACCCAAATTTTGTAGCAAGACATTTCAAAAAAATCTGAAACTTTTTAGGTATGATTATGAACTAATGTTATGGATGCTTGCAAAGCTTGGTGGTCAAATGACATCTAAGGAGCTCTGTACAAAAAAATACTGACAAATTCTGCTCAAACAGTGCACATACATTTTAAGATAGTTTTTCCTTGTACAGAGCTTATCAAATTTCATTTCCCCCAAACTTTGCAAGCATTTATAACATTTGTTCATAATCATTCCAATAAAATTAATATTTCTTGAAAATTTTGCAATGTTTTCTTGTGTGCGTGTAACAGGGGGTGCGCCATGCTCGGGTGTAGAAAAACCACTTGTCAAAATTCCTTATCATGACCATCCAAAACAAGATAGGATCCCATGTACTCCTTCACAAAATATTGCACTACATGTAGCTCAAAACAGGTCCTCTTCATCCTGCTCCGCACATGACTCTACAGGTGCATATAATAGGGAGTTTGTCAGGTGGATGACAATTGCAATCGACTTGCCATAATGGCTCCGAAACATGATCAATACTCGGATATCACTTTTCGTTGCCAAAAAGGATCATTGACAAATGAAATACTTACGCGATGAAATGTTAGAAGACATAGAAAATTCTGGCGTGAGATTCAACATGCTGCTTTTATTATTCTTCTTCTCCTTTTTAATTTTTTTAACTCTACTTGATCCGTTTGCATACAAACATGAAGATATAAAGATATGGGCGTTGGACCGAGCTTCACGGCAATGCCATCCCAAAACCACTCACTCCACAACCCATACATTGTTGCCATGATTGCTAGATCTCGTGCCATCCCATGAAGCAAACGTGCCAGCCTACGAAAAGGAAAAAAACAAGCATCCAAGTCATGTACATACACGCACAACGTGATGCATTATTTGCATGCCAAGGAATCAAGCAAAACTAGCGTTCATGCAATAGGATAACATTGGGAATGACCAAAGATGGTGTGGTTAGTTGCGGGTCAATCGGGGCCACATTCCATTTTGTTGGAGACCCTCTTTAAGATGGGTGGTGGAAAGCCTAGGTTCCTCCTTGAGCTTCATATGCTCCGCGAACAAGCGTTGGCGCTCTAAGGTGTCCTGAGTTTGAACCACTGCCCCCTGCATTTGAGTCAAGTTCTATTTTCCATAGGCGACATGATGGCTTGCCTGTCAGATTTTAACATCTGGTTCTCTAACAGAAGATTTTTGGTCTCCTGCCTTTGCGTCTTGACCTATATTTGTTAATTTCATGAATGTATCATTTCAGTGGTTATTGTAGAGAATGACCCCATGTTCACGAGGGTAACATAGTAGTACATTGTAGAATTTGCTGGAGCTCGAGCTGCATGTAGTCTCAGATTTTCAAATTTTAAAAATCATATTATTTGATTTCAAAAAAAATCATGACAATAATATGCACATACCTATTGATGAATAGGAGCGCTGTGTAAATTTACGTGGTGAAATACATTTTTAAGATAGTTATGCAAAACTAGCAAAACAATGTATGTCTAGCAAATGTACTATTTACTATCAAAGTACATGATTTTTTGTACAACTCACATCAAAAGATAATTGAATATTAAGTTTTACACACATAGATATATACTTACTTATTTATCTTCTGATTTTTTTGAATCTTAAAAACTGGATTTTATATTATTTTTTAATTTCACTCTCCATTGAGCGAGAGCGCCAAAAAGCCTCACCCATGGCACTGTGATTTCAGATGACAAACAATGCTACTTTGTTCATTGGAGTTTGTATTATTTAACCGCAAAAATCTTGCATAACTTCATGTCTTAGCTAACCCATGTGGCCAAATCTCATGTAATTCAGCATGGAGAAGAATAGTATGTACCTTACTGGAGCTGCGTTGGTTTTGGAACCAGAACTTTACCTGTTGGCACTCATGCCAAGCCTCTCACTAAGGGTATTTTGGAGTTTCTCGTTTGGATAAGGGATTTCCCAGAAGAAACTACAAATGACGTTAATGAAAATGCATTTGCACATTGATACGTCTCCAACGTATCTATAACTTTTTATTGTTCCATGCTATATTATATTCTGTTTTGGACATTACTGGGCTTTATTATACACTTTTATATTATTTTTGGGACTAACCTATTAACAGGAGGCCCATCCCAGAATTGTTGTTTTTTTTGCGTATTTTAGGGTTTCGTAGAAAAAGAATATCAAACAAAATCCAAAAGGAATGAAACCTTCGGGAACATGATTTTTGGAACGAACATGATCCAGAGGACTTGGACCCTACGTCAAGCAATCAACAAGGAAGGCACAAGGTAGGGGGCGCGCCTACCCCCCAGGCGCGCCCTCCAACCTCGTGGCCCCCCCTGTTGCTCCACCGATGTACTCCTTCCTCCTATATATACCTACGTACTCCCAAACTACCAGATACGGAGACAAAACCCTAATTCCACCGCTGTAACATTCTGTATCCACGAGATCCCTTCTTGGGCCTTTTTCGGAGCTCCACCGAAGGGGGCATCGATCACGGAGGGCTTCTACATCAACACCATAGCCTCTCCGATGATGTGTGAGTAGTTTACTTCAGACCTACGAGTTCCATAGTTATTAGCTAGATGGCTTCTTCTCTCTTTTTGGATCTCAATACAATGTTCTCCCCCTCTCTTGTGAAGATCTATTCGATGTAATCTTCTTTTGCGGTGTGTTTGTTGAGATCGATGAATTGGGTGTTTATGATCAAGTTTATCTATGAACAATATTTGAATCTTCTCTGAATTCTTTTATGTATGATTGGTTATCTTTGCAAGTCTCTTCAAATTATCAGTTTGGTTTGGCCTACTAGATTGATCTTTCTTGCAATGGGAGAAGTGCTTAGCTTTGGGTTCAATCTTGCGGTGTCCTTTCCCAGTGACAGTAGGGGCAGCAAGGCACGTATTGAATTGTTGCCATCAAGGATAACAAGATGGGGTTTATATCATATTGCATGAGTTTATCCCTCTACATTATGTCATCTTGCTTAAAGCGTTACTCTGTTCTCTTGAACTTAATACTCTAGATGCATGCTGGACAGCGGTCATTGTGTGGAGTAATAGTAGTAGATGTAGGCAGGAGTTGGTCTACTTGTCTCGGAAGTGATGCCTATATACATGATCATACCCAGATATTCTCATAACTATGCTCAATTCTGTCAATTGCTCAACAGTAATTTGTTCACCCACCGTAAAATACTTATGCTCTTGAGAGAAGCCACTAGTGAAACCTATGGCCCCCGGGTCTATCTTCCATCATATTGATCTTCCAATACTTAGTTATTTCCTTTGCCATTTATTTTACTTGCATATTTTATTTCTCTTTTTTATAAAAATACCCAAAATATTATCTTATCATATCTATCAGATCTCACTCTTGTAAGTGACACTGTAGGGATTGACAACCCCTTATCGCGTTGGTTGCGAGCATTTATTTGTTTGTGTAGGTGCGAGGGACTTGTGTGCGGCCTCCTGCTGGATTGATACCTTTGTTCTCAAAAACTGAGGCAAATACTTACGCTACTTTGCTGCATCACCCTTTCCTCTTCAACAGAAAACCAACGCAAGTGCTCAAGAGGTAGCACACATCATCTTCGATAGGTAAGAAACAATGATTGAGTATGTATTGTGCGCTTCAAGTTGTTGGATTTTTTCTCCGTGGAGACGGTGATAATTGGTACGAATTGTATCTATCCTCTGCTCAATATAGGTTTCTCCATTGTTGTTTCCTTGGTTTCCAGCAACAATGTTGCTATTATCAATCATTCCCACATTGGCAGTGGCTCCAAGTAGACCATACACCGCATCACCATGGTCGTGCTGCAATAGGTGGCTGTGTTCACTTGTCATGAAGGGGTCAAGATTATTATGGACAACACTATTGTATTAGGGCCACTCCCCGTCCATGGTTATCCGATGTCATGAAACAAAATGTTAAATGCAGTAGTAAATTAATATTTAAAAACACATGTAGAAGTGAGCAATGAGACCACATAGAAGGAATAGTCATACAAAACACTATAGCTCCATGTACATTTAGGTTTCTGTGCCCACATTAGTCGGATGGTACTTCACTTTAAAAATAATTTCAATTCGTCCATAGGAGTTTTCGACACGCGATCTGGATGTAATCATGCAGACTTTAATTACACTTTAGTTGACATACTTTCTTGACTTCATGATAGTATATTTGTGATTACCTTCGGCTGATTACTTCAAGAATTTCAAAAAAAGTACATACATTTGGATCCATCTACAGATTCCATATATGTGGTATATTTAAATAAGGAGGACCTATGTACAATAAAATGAGAACCAACTACTCCTACAAATTATAGAAGCGATATATTAAAATGTACTATGTGTGGGAAATCATATTAGCCATAAATAATAGCATCATAGGCACAATAATAAAATCCGATGTATGAATATTATCAGATCTATGTTATATCCTATATTTTATCTTTGGAAGATTATGTTAGTTTATAGCAAGATGCTAGCCATCTCTCAAGCAAAACAATGAAACACTACTTTCTACGTGTATCCACTCATTCCATCACACATGTCATGGAGTATCTGTGCCTAACTTATGAAGTTAAAGATCAAGAGATAATTAGACTAAAAGTGTATAAACATTACTTGATGAACGGTTTGAGGAAATATCGTTGACTTTGGTAGTCGTCTTCCTTAGAACTTCGATAGGCGATCAAGGGAAGGAAGTCCTTTTGTTCCTACGAAGATATCAAACTCATTCAGCAAAGAATAGCCATGATGATCAGAATTTAAAGCCCTGTGGAGCATGTGGAATTTAGTGTATTGACCCATGATTAATGCAAGCAATAATTTGTATCCAAATATAGGCTTAGATATAATGGATTTTGACAATTGGGGCATAGCTTATATATTGGTTATAATTAAAACTCATTAAACATATTTACATAGTGGATATAGGGATATTGATAAAAAAACATTATGTCATGTATACAATAGAAAATGAGTGGTTCAGATTACAAATTTAAAAGAATGACTGACATCCATAATATATTTTGATCTAGATGAAATATATGGACATAAAGGTTTCTCCTGCCAATACTACATCGGGAGTATGTTTTTAAAGCACTTTTTCAGTCTATTCATCAAATGTGAAGGCAACAGAATAGAGAACACCAACAATAACCTGTATCCAAGTAGAACACTCACATGCCATGGATTTTGAATGTTGCCGCATGACGCATATATAGGGCATAATTAAGGCTCATTAAGCATATTTTGTAATTCAATATTGGCATATTTAAAAAATCCTATATTAATAAGCCAATAGAAAATGGGTAGTTCAGATTACAAATAGAAAAGAACAGAAGAGATCCATATTATGTTGTAGATCAAAATGATATGCATGGACATAAAGAGTTTGTCAGCAAATACAACATGCATAGTATGTTTTTTGTGTGGGAAAAACTTCCGATCTATTCATCAACTCTCATGGTACACTAGTGCAGAACCGGGCAATAGCACCGGTTTGGAAGGCCCTTTAGTGCCGGTTCAGGAACCGGCACTAAAGTTTCGGCACTAAAGCCCCCCCCCTTTAGTACCGGTTCAGCACGAACCGGTGCTAAAGGGAAACCACGTGGCACAAGCCAGCTCCGGGGGCCGGGAGCCCTTTAGTACCGGTTGTTAACACCAACTGGTACTAAAATGTTGGGGGGTTTTTGGTTTTACGATTTCTTTTTCATTTAATTTTGTGTTTTCCATTTTAATTCTTTTTCATTTGCTGGTATTTTACGGTACTACACATTGTATATGTTATGCATATATATATATATATATATATATATATATATATAAATAGAATTTCTAGTAGAACCAATCATATATATCATCAATCATGTCTCACAAACCACCATATTAATTCACACATACACACATGTATAGCTATATATATACAATTTCTCCTACATATGCATGTTGCCTTCGGAGCCAGTGGCATTAGCCTGATTGGTGCCCTCGGAGCACGATGACAATTGGAAGTGGTTCATGTATTTTTCGATGGGGGCGGTAGCGGGTAATAGTTTTCTCCCTTCGGATTTATGACCTGGTCGAGCAAAAATCCCGGTATTTCCTCTTGAAGTGCTTGTACGCGCTCCGTTAGTAGGAGCTTGTCCTGCACCACTTTGAACTGTTAAGAACGAGATCAATATGCATGTGTATTAGTTGTGTGACTAGATATCGATAATGGTGTAAAAATTGTGAATATTGTTCTGACAAACGTACCCATTCCTGTCTTTGAGGTCTGCTCCTTTTGGACGCCATCATGCGAATGTTCTCGCAAATGCAGTATGCACACAGATCAGTCCCCGGCGCCTGCTTCAGGACCTTTATTACGAGAATGGAATTTAATTTGATCAGATAATAATTAATCAAGCATGATAATTAAAGAGATGGCAGCTAGCTAGCTAGCTAGTACTACTTAATTACTTACCTTGGCTCGAAACCATTTCAACTTTTGGTTCCATTCGCCTGGAGTGACGCTAATGAACCTTGCCCAAGCCCTGCCCGCTGATGAAGAAAATGAATAAAGGGGTTATTAAATAGTTCATATCATGAAATGACGAACTAAATAGGCCGAGATATATAGTTAATAATGATTGAAATTACCTGTTGACTATCCCAAACATGATGTTATAGTCAGTATTTGCTTTGAGTAGCGAGTCCGGTATTTCAACTATTCCGGCGTCAACTTTAGTGATACACAAGATCCAGTGAAATCTGCATGCACACAGGTTTGCATGTCTTAATTAAGCGGGCATATGTAAGCAAAAACATGTAGCTAGCTAGTAGCCAAAAACAGAGAATTTGTAGTACAAGAAAGTGTGACTCACTCAAAGTTGTAAGGAAGTAGTATATCTTCATTGTATTTGAGGCGCTTGAAGAACTCTAGCATGCTGTCCTCTACCTCTTTTTCATAATATGCATCTAATTTCCATGTGTATTCATTAACGGTGTTTGGGTCAATGAACCCAATGCCATAGCGTCCACCTTTTCTCATTTCAGACATCTTCATCCTGCATAATACCATAGAAAAGAATATAGTGAGGATAATTACACGTAATGATTGATCAAAAGGATCACTACAGCTAGCTTGAGACTTAAATTACAGAAAGAAATCACTTACAGACAAGTAATGATAGATTTGTCGAGTGCGTCTTGATTGTATAACTGAAATTGTTCAGAATACTCAACGGCCACAGCTTTCTCATGGTAGTAATCATCCTTCTTGACATACACCATGAGGGACTCTCGATCGGATCTCTTGCTAATGTCCATGTACCATTGATGCAATTCATACATTCTCGTTGGGAGCTTCTTGACATCTTCTGGCTCGACCAAAGGTTGGCCCCGGACAAATTTCCGTTTTATTTCCTCCTCTCTAATCAGAGGCATGTCCTCGATCTCGAGGAGTTGTCCAACAGTGATCTTGAGTTCTTCAGCCTGCATTATATGCTCCTGGGTTATTACCACATCGCCCACCTCGGGAACGTAAACCGTTTGGCCACAATAATATTGGGCGCCCGTACTGTCACGTGTTGTTGGCGGCACAACAAGCAGGGGGATCGATTGCGCCGCTTGTTTTCCCAGCTGGGCAACGGTTTTCCCGCATGTTTTGACAGCTGCTCGTTGTTTGCTCGAGCTCGAGCTCGCCTCCTTCTGTAGACGTTGTCGATGTAACTTCCTGATGTGGCGCTCATAGTCTGAGTCAACAGGCTTAGGAGCTGGTGGTTGAGCCATACGAATGAAGTGGTCAACTACTTCCACAGGCACTTTCTCCTTTGGCGGCGGTGGCGGTTTCGGTCCAAAATGGGCGTCGACTTCTGCCCGCACTATGGCATTGGTTTGCTCCTCGGTCCTGTCGTAAGCCCTCACAGGAAGAGGAGTACTGAGGTTTGGACCATATTTATATCGCTTGCCTCTGCCTGTACTTCTTGTACTATCACCTCGACTCGTACCGCTACGCACCATAGCTGCGGGGTGTCTCTTCTGCGATTGCTGAGGCGGCCGAGACGGCTGACGGGGCTGAGTTGGACGAGGAGTGGACGTCTGATGCTGTGTCGGACTTGGAGGAGGAGTGGCCTGACACTTTGCCGGACATGGAGGAGGAGGAGTGGCCTCACGCGTTGGTGGACTTGGAGGAGCGGGAGTCTGCTGACTCGGTGACGGATTTCGATGAGGAGTCGGGTGATGCGGTGTCGGTGGCCTTCGAAAGATGATGCAATCCTTTCTCCATAGGATGACACGATGTATGGCCTCTCCCAATGTGTGCTCGTCGTCACCTCCAGGAATGTCAAGCTGTAGCTCCGAATAAGGGGCCACCACCTCATCAACCAAGACACGAGCATAGCCCGCTGGAATCGGGTTGCAATGGAAGGTTGCCTCGGGGGAATTTGAAAAAGCAACGGCGTCCGCCACCTTCGTGGATATGTTCTTCATTTTGAAGTGTAGCTCGCAGTTAGTGTTCTCCGTGATGTCATCCACGGGGTATCTATCCAGCACTACTGCGTCGCCCGGGGCGGAACCCACGCTGCTTCTCGGCATGGATGGGGCGGTGGTATCCAATGCTGGATCATCCGCTAGCTGCTGCAGCTGCTGAGACCCCCTTTGCTGGCTAAGTGAGTCGATCTGCTCCTGCTGCCGCTGGAATTTAGCTGCCAATTCCGCTTGACTTGCTTCTAGTCCTTGAAGGCGTTCATAGTCCCGCTTCCTCTGCTCCTCCTCCATCTTCCTCTTCTTCTCCTCCGCAATCTTCTTTCTCGCACGGGTTTTGTAGTCGGCGTTCCAGTCCGAAAACCCCTCATACCACGGAATAGCACCCTTGCCTCGTGTTCTTCCCGGGTGTTCAGGATTTCCCAGGGCACGCGTAAGCTCGTCGTTCTCTCTGTTGGGCTGGAACACCCCCGATCGAGCCTCTTCTATTGCAACAAGTAGCGCATCGTCGGCTCCGTTCAGACATGCCTTCGTTGAAACATTGCCTATCTTCGGGTCCAACTCCCCCCATGCGCATAGAACCAAGTCCTGCACCTGGGGGGCCACCTCTTAGTAACCGGAGTGACACTTGCATCCTCCATCTTTTTCTCAGTCTTATCCCACTTAGGCATTGCCACCGCGTAGCCACCTGGCCCCAGCTTATGGAACTTCTCATTTTTTCGGCATTCTTCTTGTTTATTCTCGACCGTTCCTTAGCTAATTCTGAATCCTTGAATTTCACGAAATCGTCCCAATGAGCACTTTGATTCTCTAGTATCCCCTCGAATACTGGAGTCTTCCTTCCTCCCTTGACGTACTTCTCCCACGTCATTCTCTTGTGGTTCCTGAATGCAACCGCCATCTTCCTAAAAGCAGCGTTCTTGACTTTGCGCACATCTGCTTCTGTGAAATGATCTGGTAGGGTGAAATGTTCCATGAGAGTATCCCAAAGTAGATTTTTTTGATTCTCGTCGACAAAAGTAACATCTGGCCATGGATTTGCTGGCTTTCTCCATTCTTGAAGGGAGATCGGGAGTTGGTCCTTCACAAGAACTCCGCACTGATGAACGAACTTGTCCGCAATCTTCTTAGGCGCTAATGGTTCGCCATTAGGTTTGAATGCCTCGATATTGTACTTTAGCCCTCCTTCAACTTTTTGTTCGGGCCTCGTTTCGTCCTTTTGCCTGAAGATTTGCTCGATTCGGATGGCTGAAAGAAGAAAGATCGATTCGTTAATATATCTTCAACTCATTTAAAACATGCGATGATCACCAGATTCCTGCTTATATAAATATATATACCTCGCCGGTGTTTGTTGTTCGGGATCAACATGTTCTTCGTCGTAGTTCATGACTTCATCTTCTCGGTCGTCGCGATCGAATATCATATCACCCTCTCCGGTGTTGTTTAGAAATTCGGAGCCGTCAAAATCTTCTTCATTCTGATCATCATCTGGCCCGCATATGATATCGAACATGGTCTGTTCTCTCTCTCTCTGTCGGTATTGTCCGCCATAACTTTTATTTAACTATGCCAAAAGAAATATAAAACAATTTAGTATAATCTCGAATAATAGATATAATCTCGAATACATCGTCTTGAATAATAGATATAATCTCGAATACATCGTCTCCAATAATAGATTTAATCTCGAATACGTCGTCTCGAATAACAGATATAATCTCGTCGAATACATCGTCTCAAATAATATATATAATCTCGAATAAATCATCTCGAATATTATATATCGAATACATCACTAGCTAGCTAGCTAGCTAATAAAGATCGAATACTAGAGAGTAATCTAGGCGGTGGACAACCAAAGTGAAGGAACCATCACTGGATCATAGCTCGGGTGATCTCCCCAAAGAACCTGCCAGGTATTGTAGAACCTGACGTCCATAGCAGCCATGTAGCGATGGACGTGCTCGTCCTCCTCCCTGACACGGCAACGTACCACCTCCGGCGGGGCCGGCTCCCTCCGCACCGAAAGTGGCCCACGCGAATGCCACCAAAGAAGATGAGGGTCGACGACGGGACCGGGGGCCGAGTTCCTCACCAAGCGTCGCGCCCCTGAAGGTAGCACCTCCCAGTGCCAGCCCGGCGGAGCCCAGTCCCGGACATGGGTCCCGTCCCGGACATGGGTCCTCTGAAGCAGGACGTCGTCGCGGACGTGTCGACGGCAAGGATGCGGGCCAGGCATCATTGACAACAAAATACTATATGGCGCAAAAGTAAAGTAACATTTTTTAAATGATGGATTGTGATGATTTCATATACTAAAAATATAAGAAACTAAAAAAATATCGATCATCGTCTAACAATTTGAAATTAATCTAATTCATCTAGCTAGCTAAAACTAACATTTCCAAAATTTCTAACATTTCTATATAACTAATATTTCTATAACATTTGACATTATATATATTATAACTAACATTTCTACATACTATTTGACATTAATCTAATCTAATCTAATTAATTCATCTAAAACTTTGTATGAAAAACAGAAAAACAGAAAAAACTAAAAGCTAAAAACAGAAAAATTGTGTGTGTGCGCGCGTCTAGTGTGTGTGTGTGTAGTGTGTGTGTATGTGCATGTAGTGTGTGTGCGCGCGCGCGCGTGTGGGTGCGCTACGGTCGGCGCCGGCGCCGGCGCCGGTGTGTGCTACGATCGATTGGAGCGAGGAGAGGGGCCGGGGGAGGGGCTCACAGCGACGGTGAGGCGAGGTCAAGGCGACGGCGACGGCGAAGCGAGGGGATCGGCGACCGGGACGGCGACGGGGCGGCGACGGGGACGAGGGCGGCGACGGCGACGGGGGCGGCGATGGGGACGAGGGCAGCGACGGCGACGGGGGCGGCGACGGGGACGAGGGCGCGACGGGGACGGCGTAGGACGGGTGCGGCGTCGATCGGGAAGAAACAGAGTGGGAGAATTAAAATTTTCGAAGTGTTGTATATATAGAACCCACCTTTAGTACCGGTTGGAGCCACCAACCGGTACTAAAGGTCTGTTTTGGCTAGCCCAAGCGGCGGGAAGCAACCCCCTTTAGTACCGGTTGGTGGCTCCAACCGGTACTAAAGGCCCCACCTTTAGTACCGGTTGCTGCCATGAACCGCTACGAAAGGGGGGTGCGCTGCCAGGCGAGGGGCGCAAAGTTTAGTCCCACCTCGCCTAGCGAAGGGGAGCCGCACTGGTTTATAAACCCAGCCGCGGCTGCTCCTTCGAGCTCCTCTGAAATGCAGGCCTTCTGGGCCTATCTCTGCTACTCTGCCCTGTGGGGCCTATTGGGCTTGCGGGACTGCATCCTGACCCAACAACAGGTTGGGTTTCTAGTCGTATGCAGGCCGATGTGGCCCGGTAGGCGGGCTTTTTTCATTTAGTTTTTTCTTTTTTGCTTTATTTATTTTGTTTTATTTATTTTTAGTTGTTTTTTGCTGTATTTAGAGTTTGTTTGTGAATATTTTTGAAAGTTTTTAGAAACTTTCAGTTAGTGCCGGTAGTTTTAAATTTGAATAGATTAAATTTTGAATTATTTGAAATTTGTGTGAATCACTAGTTTGTGAATAACTTAACTTTAAAAATACATTTTCCAGTGATTCTTTTTTGTTATGTTTAATATTAGTGTGTTTTATCATTATATTCGATTTGGTGATGCTTAAGTTATTTAAAAAATGAAATGCCTTTGTAACGGATGAGTTTTCGTCCGAAACCCTGATACTTCGAAACAGATTGTCCATTTTGTACACGAAGTGCATCCAGTTTTTGCGGTAACCCTCTCTACTTTTTTGCACATGCTATGTGGGTGAAATTATGATACCATGCCAACTTTCATCCTTTTCTGAGTTCATTTGAAATGCTTTTCAATTTCAGGGTCATTTAGCTGAAAAAATCAGTAAATGCATGAAAGAATTTGCTTGCACATAAAATTTCTTCGCCTTTCAAATGCCAAAACACATATCTAGCTACCCTAACTATTACAGAGATTCCCTCCTGGGTGTGAAATACAGAAGAAAGTGATGATAGTTAAGCCGATCACATCCCAGATCTTTGGGTGTGAAACTTTTTCTTCGCGTGTGTCCCTTTGCGTCGTAGCCATGGAAAATCTTCATCATTTAATGGGATGCTCCGGTCAATATTCACTATGAATGGAGCAATTTCATCAAACTTTTCATAATCTTCTGACTTGTCTGTCTTGTCATCCACTCCCACAATGTTTCTCCTCCCAGAAAGAACTATGTGCCGCTTTGGCTCATCGTACGATGCATTCGCTTCCTTATCTTTTCATTTTCTTGGCTTGGTAGACATGTCCTTCACATAAAAAACCTGTGCCACATCATTGGCTAGGACGAATGGTTCGTCTGCATATGCAAGATTGTTGAGATCCACAGTTGTCATTCCGTACTGCGGGTCTTCTGTTACCCCGCCTCGTGTCATATTGACCCATTTGCACCGAAACAAAGGGACCTTCAAACCACATCGATAGTCAAGTTCCCATATGTCCTGTATATAACCATAATATGTTTCCTTTCCCGTCTTGGTTTCTGCATCAAAGCGAACACCACTGTTTTGGTTGGTGCTCTTCTTATCTTGGGTGATCGTGTAAAATGTATTACCATTTATCTCGTACCCTTTGAAAGTCACTATATTCGAAGATGGTAACTTTGACAGCAAGTACAGGTCATCTTCAATAGAGGTGTCATGCATGGTACGTGCTTGCAACCAGCTAGCGAAACTCCTGGTTTGTTCACGTGTAATCCAGTCATCAGACCGCTCCGGGTGTTTGGAGCGTAGCAAATTCTTGTGTTCATCCATATACGGAGCCACCAAGGCGGAATTCTGTAGAACTGTGTAGTGTGCTTCAGTGAGAGAATGTCCGTCCATACATATTATTTGTTCCCCTCCTAGCGTGCCTTTTCCATCCAGTCTGCCCTTATGCCGCGATTCAGGAACACCAATCGACTTAAGGTCAGGAATAAAGTCAATACAAAACTCAATGACCTCCTCATTTTGACGGCCCTTGGAGATGCTTCCTTCTGGCCTAGCACGGTTATGAACATATTTCTTTAAGACTCCCATGAACCTCTCAAAGGGGAACATATTGTGTAGAAATACATGACCCAAAACGTTAATCTCTTCGCATAGGTGAACTAGGACGTGTGCCAGGATGTTGAAGAAGGATGGTGGGAACACCAACTCGAAACTGACAAGACATTGCACCAAATCATTCTGTAACCTTGGTATGATTTCTGGATCAATTACCTTCTGAGGGATTGCATTGAGAAATGCACATAGCTTCACAATGGCTAATCGAACGTTTTCCGGTAGAAGCCCCCACAATGCAACCGGAAGCAGTTGCGTCATAATCACGTGGCAGTCATGAGACTTTAGGTTCTGAAACTTTTTCTCTGCCATGTTTATTATTCCCTTTATATTCGACGAGAAGCCAGACGGTACCTTAATACTGAGCAGGCATTCAAAGAAGATTTCCTTCTCTTCTTTGGTAAGAGCATAGCTTGCATGACCTTGATGTATGCCGTCTTTTCCGTGCATACGTTGCTGGTCCTCCCGTGCCTCAGGTGTATCTTTTGTCTTCCCATACACGCCCAAGAAGCCAAGCAGGGTCACACAAAGATTCTTCGTCACGTGCATCACGTCGATTACGGAGCGGACCTCGAGGTCTTTCCAATAGGGCAGGTCCCAAAATATAGATTTCTTCTTCCACATGGGTGCGTGTCTGTCAGCGTCATTTGGAACAGGTTGTCCACCAGGACCCTTTCCAAAGACCACCTTCAAATCCTTGACCATATCATGTACATCAGCACCAGTACGATGGCGAGGCTTCGTCCAGTGATCCGCCTCACCTTTGAAATGCTTGCCTTTCTTTCTTACGAGATGCCTGCTCGGAAGAAATTGACGATGTCCCAGGTACACATTCTTATTAGCCAAATATATACTGTCGGTATCGTCCAAACAGTGCGTGCATGCGCGATATCCCTTGTTTATCTGTCCTGAAAGGTTACTGAGAGCAGGCCAATCATTGATGGTCACGAACAGCAACGCCTTTAGGTCAAATTCTTCCCCCATGTGCTCATCCCGCGCACGTACACCTGTTCCATTCCACAGTTGTAAGAGTTCTTCAACTAATGGCCTTAGGTACACATCAATGTCGTTGCCGGGTTGCTTAGGGCCTTGGATGAGCACTGGCATCATAATGAACTTCCGCTTCATGCACAAGCAAGGAGGAAGGTTATACAAACATAGAGTCACAGGCCAGGTGCTATGGTTGCTGCTCTGCTCCCCAAAAGGATTAATGCCATCTGCGCTTAGACCAAACCATACGCTCCTTGCGTCATCTGCAAACTCCTTCCCGTACTTTCTTTTGATATTTCTCCACTGCGACCCGTCAGCGGGTACTCTCAACTTTCCGTCTTTCATGCTCTTTGTTTTGGAACAAACGTATCAACCGTGGTATTATAGGAGCATACCGCATCACCTTGGCAGGAATCTTCTTCCTGGGACGCCGGCCCTCGACATCACCAGGGTCATCACGGCTGATCTTATAGCGCAATGCACCACATACCGGGCAAGCATTCAAATCCTCGTACTCACCGCGGTAGAGGATGCAATCATTAGGGCATGCATGTATCTTCTGCACCTCTAACCCTAGAGGGCAGACGGCCTTCTTTGCTTCGTACGTACTCTCGGGCAATTCGTTGTCCTTTGGAAGCATATCCTTTATCATTACCAGCAACTTTCCAAATCCCTTGTCAGATACACCATTCTCTGCCTTCCATTGCAGCAATTCCAGTGTGGTGCCAGCTTTTTCTTGTCACCTACGCAATTCGGGTACAACAATTTTTTGTGATCCTCTAACGGCGCTGCAACTTCTTCTTCTCCAAATCACTTGCGCAGTTTCTCTTTGCATCGGCAATGGCCCGACCTAGATCATCAACGGGCTCATCTGATGCCTCTTCTTCAGCTTTTTCCCGCATTACCGGCTCAGCTTCTTCCCCCATTGTTGTATCATCGTATTCAGGGAACCCATGGCCAGGATAGTTGTCGTCGTCCTCTTCTTCTTCATTGTGTTCCATCATAACCCCTCTTTCTCCGTGCTTGGTCCAAACATTATAATGGGGCATGAAACCAGACTTAAACAGTTGGACGTGAATGGTTCTTGACTTAGAGTAATTGTTACCATTCTTATAGCGAGCACATGGACAAGGCATAAAACCATCCGCCCGCTTGTTTGCCTCAGCCGAAAGCAGAAAAGTATGCACACCCTCAATGAACTGGGGAGAGCATCGGTCATCGTACATCCATTGCCGGCTCATCTTCATTACACAACACCGAATAGACCAAATTAATACAAGTTCATACATAAAGTTCATACATAAAGTTCATACAACACTTAAATGCAACAAACAAATAACTCTATAGCTAAAGCATTTAAATGCAACAACAAATACGATCAACATCGCAACTAAGGTAACAATGGATCCAACAGCATAATGATACCAAGCCTCACTATCGATGGCATATTTTCTAATCTTTCTAATCTTCAAGCGCATTTTCTCCATCTTGATCTTGTGATCATCGACGACATCGGCAACATGCAACTCCAATTCCATCTTCTCCCCCTCAATTCTTTTCAACTTTTCTTTCAAGTACTCGTTTTCTCTTGCAACTAAATTTAACCTCTCGGCAATAGGGTCGGTTGGAATTTCCGGTTCACATACCTCCTAGAAAAAATTTCTATGTCAACTTGATGGTCATAATTTGTCATAAACACAAAATGCAACTAGTTTTAAAAGAGAATATACATACCACATTCGAATCATAACAAGGACTAGGGCCGACGGGGACGAATATCAAAACCATGGCACTATATGTATAACAAACAACGTACGGGTAAGATAATTATACGAGTAACTATATATCCAAATCACACAAACATCAATTTTTATATAAAATTTCATGAACAAGAGGCTCACCACAAGATGGTGCCGGCGACGGGACGGTGCGGGCGATCGACGGTGGCTACGATGGAGATTTAGAAGGCACTAAGTAAACCACACCTACATATGCAAACTAAGTGTTATTTATGACCTCAAATTGCATATATATATATCCTCCCAAATTACTAAACTCACAAATTAATCACTATATAAAGCATTGCAAGAGCTAATCTAGCAATGAGAGATGAAAGGACAAATTTGCTAACCTTTGTGATCATTTGAATGGATGGGGGCCTTCAAATCTTGAAAAAATTTGGGCAAAATGTGTGATGAGCTCAAGAGGAAGAGGGGAAGAACAGAGAGGACAGGGGAAAGGGAAAGAACATAGCGAGCTCGGGTGGATGAAGGGTTTATGTAGGACGACCTTTAGTACCGGTTTGTGCCAAGAACCGGTACTAAAGGGGCTGGCGGGGCCCCATTCTGACAACATCCTGCCACCACTCTCATTAGTACCGGTTTGTGGCACGAACCGGTGCTAAAAGTTCGCCACGAACCGGTACTAATGAAAGCGGCCCGGCTAGCCGTTGGAACCGGCACTAATGTATACATTAGTGCCGGCTCAAATACAAACCGGCACTAATGTGCTTCACGTTTGACCCTTTTTCTACTAGTGGTAGCACTAAGAATGAGACGAAGGCACGCCACCTTCATCGCTTCTCGCTCACCGATGCCCAACAAAACTAGTTTTAGTAGACAATAGGGAAGACATCATGTTAATTAAGGACCCGCATGATGGGCACACCTAAGCAACAACCGTTGCCGGAGAAGAGAAGCATATATCATGATTCACGAATGAGTATCCAATAGTTTACTCACACCGTGTTTGTTTCATCATTGGAATGCACTGCTCGACTTTATAAACAAACTTGAGAGGTTTTTTTAGTCCAATTTTTAAATAGATTTCTCCCCCTATGTTTGTTTCATCTTCAAAATGCACTGTTCTACTTTAAAAACCAACTTGAGAGGTGTTTGAGTCTAATTTCAAATTAGATTTATTATAGTGTTCTGTATACAATTAAATCACACACACACACACACCAATTCAATGCATGATTTATTCTGTTCTAATTTTCTACGAACGCACCTTTGTAAGCTACCAAAGGAGATGTCCTTTGCAAACATTTGCTTGCGAACACTAAAAAAATAAAAAATTCTTTAAAAATTGTTTTTTCATCAGCAAGGACACTAAAATGCATGATGTACGGGGAAAATCTCTTCGTATTCGGACATGATGTAAGGAGCCCATGGAGAAAAGTATAAATTAAAATTGGTCCAAATAGTGTGTGAATATTGTACTTTCTTAAAGACCTCATTTTTTTCATGAGAGCTACTTAGATGTCCACAGACCGCCAAATTTGGCACGGATATCATGCACTCGAACATATTTCCTGCCAAAAGCATTCATATTTTTTAAAATTCTAATATTTATATAAGTTTACTTTTCATGCCAGCAGATGAGCTCCGGAGCCCAATTCTTGTGTCCCTGTCCTATGTTGCTACTTTGGTCTTCTTTGCATGCACCGTAATATATAGCCTGATGCCTAGAACAATCAAAAGTAGTCCTTATTGGACCAGCCAGACAAACATTCGATTAATAGTTTGGTGACGTCGCCCCAACATATACTGACCCGGCACATCCGATGTTAAAGGTTTGTAGCATGTTTGAATCAAGTGAAGCCACGATTTGCATAGATAATATAAAATAAAAGGCATGCATAGGAGAATATTGAATAGATTATTTCGAGGTCTAGTTAACAAATTTTTATATCTTGGAGCCCAAAAACAGTGCTCCAACAGATGATGTAGATGCAGTTTTACATCTCTTGTGCCTCTCAATTAATCACGAGTAAAATCTGAACAGTTGCACGCGCCACTTATCTGCCAAGTGGAACTTCCCCGCATCACGCTTGACTACCCCATGCCGTCGCCTGCTGCCGCTGGCCCCCATGGACGCAGTTTTTTTGATCCTGCAGCCGCCAAAGCCGCTCCGGCGATGGTGGCCACCATGTCTGTCGCCGGTCCCGCCAATGCGGCCACCATGATGACACCCTCATATTACATGTCGAATTTGTAGCCCCTCATCCCGCTATCGGAGTTGGACTGGAGCAGCCCACGAAACAGAAGGCAGCCATAACCAAACCATGCGGTGGCGCCTCGAAGCGGCCACCGCGCGACCCCGCTGTAGCTTCATCCCAAACGAAGAAGATGAAGGAGGCCATGGCGACTGCTGCTGCTCCTTCGTCGGTGTCACCGGCAGCTCCTGTTTGGTGTGCACTAGCTGACACCGGAGATAACAAAATTGTGGAACAGCTACGGTGTGGCTGATGAATTTTACATCACCTATTGGACCACTAGCTATTTTGACATCATCTATTAGAGTTGGATGTTTTTTGGTGATGTAAAAATGCGCTTGTATGTGATGTATATTTCAGTCTAACCACAATTTGGTGATGTAAAATACATCATTTATTGGAGATGCTCGAAGTGTAGTTTCTTGAGTTCGGAAAAGCATTGGCACTAAAGGCTAGAGGACCTAGCACTATTTGTTTATCTTCCAAGCGGTGTGTCCCTTAGAGTAGCCTTTTTTGCGGGAAAAACTATCAATCTGTTCATCTTCAATCATGGTAGTACAACGAACACTAGAAATAAATATAAATTACATCAAGATCCGTTAACCATCTAGCGACGACTACAAGCACTGAAGCGAGCCAAAAGTGCGTCGTTGTTGTAGTAGACAGCCGGGAAGTCGTCGTGGTAAGGCCCCATAGAACCAACGCGCTAGAACAGCAACCACCACAAATGAAGTGTGTAGATCAAAAGGATCCAACATGAATACACACGAACGAAGACGAACTATGAACGTATCCGAGAAAATCCACCAAACATAAATCCGCCGGAGACACACCTCCACACGCCCACCGATGATGCTAGACGCATCACCGGGATGGGGGCTAGGCGGGGAGACCTTTATGCCATCTTCAGGGAGCCGCCGTCGTCTCGCCTTCCTAAGCAGGACACAAACCCTAACAAAACCAAAAGGTCTAGAGCCTCAACCATGCCTTAAGCAAAGAAGAACTAGTAACCTAATTAGGCAAGGACACCAGAAGAGTTGTGTGTGTTCCCTACGCATGTGTGCCCCACATGCGTGCGCCATTCATGTGTGTTCATAAGCGTTTGCCGTGTGTGCATGCCCTTCATGTGTCATGTCTACCTTTAATTACTTTGTGTGACGAGTGGTGATAGCTAGACAGGGAGGCACGAGACAGAGGGAAGGACCTTGCTAACCTGCATGCGCTGGTCGGGGTTGATGCCATGGTCGTGATTGCCAACACTAGGCGGACAAAAACTACAGACAGGGGAGGCATACACGATGGCAATTGGCTACATGGTTCGCTGAGGAGAGGAAGAAGAGGGGAAGCATGTATATGGTCACCGTGGTCACTCTTTAAACGTCAGCGACGCAGGGGAAGCAACCACTGCAACAAAGTTGATGGCGACAGGCGGCGGCTATGGTCAGGAAAGGGAGGGTGCATGTGTCGTGTAGGCGGCCTTATGAAAAATTCACCAAGCAGGGAGGACGTCGGGGACAGACGGCGGCTGTGTTCGAGAAAGGGAGGATGCCTGCATCGTGTAGGCGGCGTTCTGAAAAAATTAACCACGCAGGTAGGACGTCAGCGACACAGCGGTGTGCTTGGACAAAACGGTAGTTCACCCAGGGGTTGCCATTGGCCACTACAACGATGAATAGTGGTAGTGCTCAACTCGTTTTGTCAGTCCTGTTTGGGGCTCGTTCAAAGTCTGTACTAGACAAACAATTTGTCAGACTTACATTTAATAACGAGACATATGACAAGACCGTACGAGTCACGAGCGGGCCTCAAAGCTCGACCGTGGCGTCCACGTTGAAATTTAAGACACATACGCAGAGTTAGACGGTCATGCATTGAGTCATTTAGAGATACTCCATCTCAACACTGGAGAACAAAAATTAATTATGACCAATGGTAAGATGGATGTAGGAAGAGATCAATTGTTGGTGGAAACAAAGTTCCTATAACGGAGAATGGACTATAGATAGATAACACAAGTTACACAAGCATTACACTATGAGTTGATGATCTTATTCATGTTGAACTAAACACACTTGCTATCAACTTGACATAATGAATGCACACTTGCAAACACAACAAAATAAAAAATGAATATTATTCTGATCACAACCTTTAACCATTTTTAAATGTTGTTTGGGGACATATTCGAATGTTTTAAAAATATTCATATCTTTTGAACCCTAACTCCAATTTTAACATGTTATATATGAATATTGATTAGAAAAATGTAGAATCTGAATATGATATTGTTTCACATGTTAATAATTTTTAAAATGTTATTTACGAAGCAACATTAATCAGTAGTGCACGATCCATATTTCTTTTGCACCGGTGCAGAATCAAATTGAAAATAAAAACTTTAACAAAAACAAATTGGAGATGAAAGAAACCATCTATAACCATGCATATCCGTCGGTGGGAGTGGGAAGAAGGATAAATGGCAAGACTGATAAGATGCCATATTGAAATAAAAGACGTGGACATATTGAGGTATTAAGTCCCGATTATTGTGTACATGTGGTATTTTTTCCCGTTGTAACCCACGGGCTCTTTTGCTAGTAACTTCAAACAAATACTCCTGAATTTATGTTCACCAATGTCAGTAAAATAACTGTAGTATCACTACCATAATAAGCTATGTTGCCAACGACCCGTCGACATAGACCCAAAAACTGTCGGCATAGGCCTATGCTGACGGCCACCGTCAGCATAGCCCCGTAGGCAACTCGTACGTCGGCATATCCCAGGGCGGCCAATGGCATTCAAAAACCGTTGGCATATTTAGCTAAACTAACTGTGTCTATACCACCATCGGCAACATTCTTCACCTGAGGCCGTTGACGGCGCTGTCGTTAAAACTGTGCCAATCTTAAGCTGACACATGGAAGTACCTACGCAGCCATGGCATGGAGCTACGCTGACGGTTAGGCCGTCGGCATACTACCCAGCCATTGGCGTAGCTCCGTACCACAGTTGCCCAGGTGCTGCCACATGTCAGATACGCCGACGGTTAGGTCGTCGGCATAGTCCTATGCCGACGACCTAACTGTTAGCTTATCTACGCGCCATGGCTTCCCGGGTGCTGCCACGCGTCAGCTGCTGGTATCACAGAGGCACTCTGCCAACGGCCTAACCGTCGGCATAGTTATGCACTATTTTTTTCCTGTTTTGGTTGCATTTCAATTCAAATACATAGCACACACACACACAAACACTATTCTGAACACAGGATCAGAATATTATTCTGATCACAACCCAAACTTCGTACGTTACATGCCTGAACTTCCCTCCGTAGGAACCCGACCTTCGGGCTATCTTTGCAACCGTGTTTTCTCGCGCGAATTATTCTAGTGTCGTGTTCTATGTGATGTAAGTGTAATTTTCAAACGGTTTTCAGCAACTAAATGCCCGTTTTAAATAGCAATATCGCCCATTATTGGATTTTCTCTCGGGTCGTGATGAACATGCGTTTGTTGCAATTTTATTGTGTGTTGTTCGACCTGAACTTCCCCTAGTGCTAGGTTGAACTTTCGCCAAGATGGCTCAAATGGGGCTTGCGATATACCGTTGGAAAGCTATGGACACGAGTATCATGACCCAAGTTCATTTTTTTGCAAAATTTAAGCGGTTTAAGAGCAGTTTTGAAAACCTTTTTTCTTCACACAAAAAATGTGAATCGTATTTTTGACCATATTTCTAAACCGTTTATGGGAATGAGGCAAATAATATTGCGTTGGAAAACTGCTGCAAAACCGCTCCTTCCACGTGTTGAATGTTTTCTCTAATTCCCTATGGTTAAAGAGTAATTTTGAAAATCGTAAAATTTGGCAAACCAAACAGCTGAGTTCGTATTTCCGATGTCATTTATAAATGGCTAATCCAATCGAGGAAAATGATATGGCATTGGAAAACTTATGAAAATGCGCAACTTCTTCATGTTGAAAGTTTTTTCTAATTTTGAACGGTTAAAAGTAATTTAGAAAACGGTACAAGTTTCATCGTGTTCGTATTTTCGAGCTAATTTCTTAACTGTACGTCCGAATGCAGCAGATGATATGGCGTTGGAAAGCTTGAGGAAATATGAAACTTTTTGGTATATATTGTTTCTCCCAATTCCTTATTGTTTTAAGTCAATTTTGAAAATGGATAAAAACATATTTTCACCGTAATTTCTACAATCTTTATCGGCATGGGGCAAATAATATACCGTTCAAAAGCTACGGAAAATGCGAAACTATTTGATGTTGATGGTTTTTCTTTGATTCCTAGTCGTTTTCAAATTTTGGAAACCGCGAGATCATTCATTCTGCCCTTATCGCGAAATAGATTCTTCGTAAATGCACCGCGTGAAGAACTTGAACTTCTTGGCATGTCTACTTGAACTTCACACTATTTTTCACGTGCTTTATTTGCTCGTGGCTCTCCATCCAGTCGCCGGAATTGAGCAAGTGATACACCGATGGAAAGCTGCTGTAAACACTCAACTTTCTCTTGTTGATCATTTTTTCATACTCGCGCTGGTTTTAAAAGTTTTTCATGTGAAATTCATTCAGTGTAGTAGTTGAACTTCTTGCTATTTTCACGTTGAACTACTGTGACATATTTTCATTTGTAATTTTCTCATCCATTGGTCAGTGTTACATAAATGATATTCCTTTTGAACCAACCGCTCTCACAATAATTTTTTTAACTTTCTCCGACGGAGGACTAGAACTTATAACAACAACAAAATTGTACCTTGCCTTTTAATTCATTTTTCTCATGTAGTACATGAACTTTTTCTATTTTTATAATTTGAATTTTTGATTTTCTTTTTGAAATCAAATTGCTCCCATATAGTAACCAAACTTCTTTTTGGATTTAAAGAGTTATTTTAAAACACAAAAAAACAATTTCTTTTTTGTGTTTTTGAACATGGAAATACAAGGTGAACCTCTCTCGCGAGAATTTTTGAACTTCCCAGGACAGAGCACTTGAACTTCTTTCAACAAACGTTTTAAGCTTTTATTTTTCTATACTTTTATTCTCACCTAAAATGCATTCCATGCGGTAGTTAAACTTCTCGTTGTTTTCACCTTGAACTTCTATCACGTATTTTTGTTCAACCTCTCTCACAAGAATTTTTCAACTTTCTCGAGCCGAAAACTTGAACTTCTTGCAAAAAACTTTAGGATTCACATTTTGATTCTTTTTTAATACAAAAGGTGGACCGTGTAGTACGCGAACTTATGTCAGTTATCAATCTGAACTTCTGAGATCATGCGTTCTGCCTTCATCGAAAAACAGAGTCTTCAAAAATGCAGTTCGTGAAGAGGTTGAACTTCTCGAGCAGTTCATTTTGAACTTCACTATGTTTTTCATGTGTTGATTTCTACTCCTAACTCCCTAACCACTTACCGGAATTGAACAAATGATATACCGATGGAAAGCTGTTGAAAACACACAACTTTCCTGTGTTGATATTTTTTTTCATACTCAAGATTATTTAAAAGAATTTTTTGAGTACATTAAAATGTGTTTTAAACGGTATACATGAAATTTTTAAACAATTCATTGCAATGTAGCATATAATATACGATTGGAAAGCTTATCAATAGGTGCAAAATTTTCACGTAGATAGGTGTTACAAATTCGTTACCGTTTGAGAGTAGTTTAAATATGGCAAACACAATGTTTTTTGCCTCTATTTTAGCATGTAATTGAAGTTCGGACGTCTCACAATATAAATTTTGAACCGTGCAGGGAGGAGGACGTGAACTTTTTGCAACAAACCTTTCAGGACTTTAGTTATTATTATTATTATTTTGGTCTCATCTAAAATGCCTCCTGTGTAGTAGTTGAACTGCTCACTGTTTTCACTTTGAACTTCTATCACGTATTTTTGTTTGTGACTCCTCCTATGTTTCGTCAGGGTTGCACAAATGATATACCATTACAAAGTTGTTGAAAAGATGCAACTTTTTTAACACGGTTAAACTTTTCAAACGACATACACCAATTTGTGTTCAGTCATTTATTTTGGAATAAGAATATGATATACCCCTTGGAAATTTGTTGAATAGAAAGAACATTTTTCATTCAAAGCATTTTTGTTTCACATTTGTAATGGATTGACAAGATTATTTTTAATACACCAAAACGACATTTTTGTGTGTGTTTCTAAACATGTAAATACACGGTGAACCTCTCTCACAAGAATTTTTGAGCTTCTCTAGCTAGGTCACTTGAACTTCGAGCAACAAATATTCAGACTTTGCCTTTTTATTCTTCTTTTCTCATACGAAAATGCAGTCCATCCAGTATGTGAACTTCCAATAGTTATCAATTTGAACTTCTCTTTGTTTCGCTTTCGAGTTTTTCATAGACATCGAACCTCTCTTACTGTTTTATTAGAACTTCGTTATGTATTTTTAGAAATGTGAAAATTGCAGTTTTGTTAGAAACATCGAACTTCTTCATTATTTCGAATTGTACTTATTGGTTTTGTTCTTTAATAACGGAAAAAAATCTGATTTTCAAATAAATATCAAATTGCTCTACTTTTTTCAAATTGAACTTCTTGGTTTTATTCTCTATTAACGAGAGAACCTGAGTTTATTATATATATTGAACTACTCCGTTTTTTTAAATTGGACTTCTTGATTTTAATTTTTAGTATTGGGGAATATCTAAGTTTTAATAAACATCAAACAACTTCATTTTATTAGGACTTCTTGATGTTATTCATTAGTGATGGAAAGGTCCTAGTTATGTAATCAATATCGAACATCTCAAATTTTTAAAATTTGAACTTCTTTTGTGTTTTTGAACATGTAAATACATGGTGAACCTCTTTCTAAGAGTTTTTCAACTTTTCCGGTCCAGGCACTTGAACTTCTAGCAAAAACAATTTAAAACTTTTCTTTTTTATTTTTCTCTCAAATGAAACACACATCGTGTTGTAGATGAATTTCTTGCTATTATCACATTCAAATGCTCTCTATTTTTTTCTCATACTCTTTAAGCAATCATCATAATTGAGCATGTAAATCCTAAAAAGATATATAAACTCCGAACATCTCTGTTTTTAAATTTGAGCTTCTTACTTTATTCTTAGGAAATAAAAAATGATTTTTACGTAAACATCGAACAACTTTATTTTAAATTGAACTTCATACTTTTTTATGCTTAGAAACAAAAAGATTTTGACTTTTTTTCTATACAACGAACTACTCCATTGAACTTCTTGTTTTTTCTCTAAAAATTGAACTGCTCCATTTTTTAAATTTGAACTTCTATATTTTATTATCTAGTATAAAGAATTTTTTTGGTTTTTTATAAACATCGAGTAGCTTCATTTTTATTTTTTAACTTCTTGGTGTTATTCATTAGTAAAGGGAAAACTGCTAGTTGTACAACAAACATAGAATAACTCGGTTATTTGAATTTGTACTTCTATGTATTTTTTGAAGGGGGGATCCATTTTTATATTTTTTGAACTGCTCGGTTTTTCAAACAGGGAAAATTTGAAAAAAATAACACCGAAAGGATATGTTTTTTCAAAGTGAGCTTCCTTGTTTTATTATTAGAAATAGAAAAAATCTATTGTTTTTATTAAGATTGAACTACTCCATTATTTTTAGTTTAAACTTCTTGATTTTACTTATAGAAACAAGAAAACATAATTTTTTATTAAGATCAAACTACTCTATTTGTTTAATTCGAACTTCTTTGGTTGTTTTAGAAAATGTGTATGCAACATTCCCCTTTTCATTGAATTTAATTTTTGCGTTGGAGAAAAAGGAGAATATTATTTTTTTATTAATGTTTTGAAGTGAATTTTCTGGACTTAAATTCTCTTTTTAAGGAACTATCCATTTGCATGAAGACTCACATGCACATGCATGCACGCCAATGCATGCAGCCACACACACCATCACCATTGTTCCTTCTTGTGTTTTATTTAAAATATATAGAATTACTCATAATTTTAAATTTGAACTTCTATAAAAGTTCAATTTTGGTAGACATATGACGAAACACTATCAATCACACAACCTATATATTTTGAACTTTTTAGATTTTTTCCCTTTTTCTGGTACATAACTTTTTTCTCTCTTTTCATTGTTTTGTCAAGTCCATCGAGCCACACCCTTAGTTAAATTTTGGATGGGATGTGCACGCCATCCCTATAACTATGTAATGAATGACTCAACAATAGTTGTTGAACTTCTGGAATGTATGAAATAATTATTATGTTATATTATTTATTTTTATCTGTGAAGTATTGTACCTCAGTCGACCACATAATTACACTACTGCAGGATGCTGCTAACGCGACACTACGATCAGAGACCCTTCCAGAAACTGTGTGCGATGCCATAATCGCAAACGGTGATGTATGTAAACCGTCAGAAATATGTAAAACATTTGCGCTGACGGATGCATCAAACACGGTTCAGGTTTTAGTTGCGTGTGTGATGAAGGGCATACGGTTCAGTTCAATGAACTGTTTGCGATGAGGAGGAACAAAAGAAACAGGCAGCCAGACGGAGGCATGTGTGATACACAGCATACGGTTCACTCGGATGAACTGTTTGTGACTAGGAAACACAAAAGAAACGGTCAGCCAGATCAAAGGCGTGTCCGATATACGGCATGCGGTTCACTCGGATGAACTGTTTACGTTGACATAAGAGAACAGAAACTGCTCAACTTAACAAGATGTGTGTGATACGCGGCAAAAAGGTCTGTAACCAGAAATGTGTCTCAAGACCGATAAGAACACAGACGGTAGTTGCTAATACGACGTGTGTGTGTTGTGCGATGGGATTGCATACAGAACAACAACACACACACACACACACACACACACACTTATAAGGACATGCTTGCATAAGCAAATTAAACATTCGCTTACATAGGTAGCTACTACAACCATGGCATCTGCACACACCAAAGTAAACTATTACATGCATAATTACACGCATAACATTTCCACACACACCAATAAAGTAACCTATATATTACATGCATGATTAACTAGCATAAGTGATCATCTGTCATCATCTACTTCTTATGACGCTTCCTCTTCTTGTGGCTCGATCCGGGTTTGTCGATTTGGGTAATGAAGCACTTCCTCATGTCAACGATCCGCCTGTGCATCTCATACCATGTGTACACGCTCTTGGCCATGAACTTGAGGTGAGGTTCATCCAGTTGCCGCATCCAGGCCTTATGTCAGGATAGGGGACTTGTTCTCTAGGCATCATGTTCATCTTTTCGTAGTAGGGGTCGATGATGGCTCAGGCGAGTTCGACCAGGGAGTCCTGCTTAGTGCTGCCCCAGACCCTATAGTGGTCACAGATTTCATCAAGGTTCTTGTAGGCCAAGCGTGTAACACTGAGCGCTTTTACATCATCTTTGGTATCCACCGTGGCGAACTTGTAGTCGGTGTTGTTGACAAACCTGTTGAAACGGTTGCAAGGCCCTCTGGCCATGCAGTAGTGGTAGATGAGGACATGATGGCGCACACACAATTGGGCGACGACAACCTTCTGATCTATGTCGGGACGACCGGCGGTGTACTGCTCAACACTGTTGATGTAGTCGTCCACCATGGCCGGGTCGATGGTCTACACCACCGAGAGATCCGTCTCCCTCGTGTGGGTCTCCACTCGATGCTCGCCGAACTCCATTGGAGCGCCACCGGACATCCCCTGTCTATGTGTTGTCGTGGGTGTGCTTGTTGTGTTGTGGGGCGCGATCGAAAGGTTGAAGAGACTAAGGTTATAATGGCCGCGCCAATTAAAGGGGAAGCCAGACTGCCATGAATATTGGCAGGTTCTGATGGCAGTTCTAATTTGCAGTGCGTAACTCCATCGTGCCGCACGTAACTGCATCGCGTGGCAACGCGCGTAGTGCAACCACATGCATATGCCCCCCCCCCCCGACGTGATCATGCGCACGCCCAACCTCTGGCAGAGCATGCACAGAGGGACGCGAGCAGACCGCTCAGCAGTCGCCTCAAGGAAAAGATGTCCACAAGCCGAGCGCGCCGACGGACGCGAGAAGAGAGCGCCAACGGACGCGACCGAGCGCACCGCGGCGCCTAACGGCGAGCACAACGCGCTACGGTGCCTAACAGCAAGTAGAGCTTGCCGAGGGACGCGAGCAGAGGATGGCACAGTGATACGTCACAAATGAGGCGAACTGTGCAAGCGATGTCGGAGACATCAAGCACGAATCAGATTAGAGTTGCGTGTGCGATATGTGGCAGACACTTGATCCATCAGAGTTGTTTGTGATGGAATAAGCCATGTGTGTTGCGGGCAAAAAGTGTATAACCTTAAATTTAACCAAAAAGTGTTAATGCATGTTACAAAAATTTTATAGCTGGAAACTATGCTCAAATATGACTCCAACGATAAAATCTATGGCGACATCCATTCGTATTTTATTAGTTAATAAATCCTACCTATAAACCAGGACGGGGGTATAGTAGGTAATTAAATAGCAAACATTTTTTTATTAACTGTATGTGTATGTGTCCACTTTTCCTCCTCTCTCACGTCTTGTCACCCCGCTGCCGCAGACGGCTTACAACGCAAGCTTGGGCAGCGCGCGGGGGTGTTCTTTTGGCCAAACGGTGGCACCAATGAATCATCGGTGAGCCCATTCCCACGCAACCTCGTAGGTTGATGACCCACAAGTGTAGGGAATCTATCGTAACCTTTTCAATAAGTAAGAGTGTCGAACCCAACGAGGAGCAGAAGGAAATGATAAGCGGTTTTCAGCAAGGTATTCTCTACAAGCACTGAAATTATCGGTAACAGATAGTTTTGTGATAAGGTAATTTGTAACAGGTAGCAAGTAATAAAAGTAAATAAGGTGCAACAAGATGGCCCAATCCTTATTGTAGGAAAGCACAAGCCTGGACAAACTCTTATATAAAGGAAAGCGCTCCCGAGGACACATGGGAATTATCGTCAAGCTAGTTTTCATCACGTTCATATGATTTGCGTTCGGTACTTTGATAATTTGATATGTGGGTGGACCGGTGCTTGGGTACTTCCCTTACTTGGACAAGCATCCCACTTATGATTAACCCCTATTGCAAGCATCTGCAACTACAACAGAAGTATTAAGGTAAACCTAACCATAGCATGAAACATATAGATCCAAATGAGCCCCTTACGAAGCAACTCATAAACTAGGGTTTAAGCTTCTGTCACTCTAGCAACCCATCATCTACTTATTACTTCTCAATGCCTCCCTCTAGGCCCAAACAATGGTGAAGTGTCATGTAGTCGACGTTCACACGACACCACTAGAGGAAAGACAACATACATCTCATCAAAATATCAAATGAAGACCAAATTCACATGACTACTTATAGCAAGACTTCACCCATGTCCTCAGGAACAAACGCAACTACTCACAAATCATATTCATCTTCGAAATCAGAGGGGTATTAATATCCATAATGGATCTGAACATATGATCTTCCACCAAGTAAACCAACTAGCATCAACTACAAGGAGTAATCAACATTACTAGCAACCCATAGGTACCAATCTGAGGTTTGGATACAAGATATCAAATAGGGTTTGAGAGGAGATAGTGCTGGTGAAGATGTTGATGGATATTGACCCCCTCCCGATGAGAGGATTGTTGGTGATGACAATGTTGATGATTTCCACTTCCCGGAGGGAAGTTTCCTCGGCAGAACAGCTCCACTGGAGCCCTAGATTGGTTCCGGCAAGGTTCCGCCTCGTGGTGGCACAGTTTCGTCCTGTAAGCTTGCTTATGATTTTTCCTTGACGAAAGACTCCATATAGCCAAAGATGGTCATCAGAGGGCCACCATGGGGCCCATGAGGCAGGGGGCGTGCCCAGGGGGGTAGGGCGCACCCCCACCCTTGTGGACAGTGGGTTGATAACCCACAAGTATAGGGGATCGCAACAATTTTTGTGGGTAGAGTATTCAACCCAAATTTATTGATTCGACACAAGGGGAGCCAAAGAATATTCTCAAGTATTAGCAGCTGAGTTCTCAATTCAACCACACCAAGAAACTTAATATCTGCAACAAAGTATTTAGTTGCAAGTAATATGATAGTAGTGGTTCACGGTAGCAAAAGTAATGTTTTTGGTATTTTGTAGTGATGATAGCAATAGCAACGGAAAAGTAAATAAGCAACAAAAAATATATGGAAAGCTCGTAGGCAATGGATCAGTGATGGAGAATTATGCCGGATGCGGTGCATCATGTAACAGTCATAACCTAGGGTGACACAGAACTAGCTCCAGTTCATTGATATAATGTAGGCATGTATTCCGAATATAGTCATACGTGCTTATGGAAAAGAACTTGCATGACATATTTGGTCCTACCCTCCTGTGGCAGCGGGGTCCTTACGAAAACTAAGGGATATTAAGGCCTCCTTTTAATAGAGTACCGGAACAAAGCATTAACACATAGTGAATACATGAAATCCTCAAACTACAGTCACCACGGGTAAGTATCCTGGTTATTGTCACTTCGGGGTTAATGGATCATAACAAGTAATATGTGACTATAGACTTGCAAGATGGGGTCAAGAACTCTCATATATTGATGAAAACATAATAGGTTCAGATCTGAAATCATGGCACTCAGGCCCTAGTGACAAGCATTAAGCATAGCAAAGTCATAGCAACATCAATCTCAGAACATAGTGGATACTAGGGATCAAACCCTAACAAAAGTAACTCGATTACATGATAGATCCCATCCAACCCATCACCGTCCAGCAAGCCTACAATGGAATTACTCACACATGGCGATGAGCATCATGAAATTGGTGATGTGGAGGATGGTTGATGATGACGATCGCGACGGATTCCCCTCTCCGGAGCCCAGAACGGACTCCAGATCAGCCCTCCAGAGAGGTTTTAGGGCTTGGTGGCGGGTCCGTTTCATAAAACGCGATGAATCCTTCTCTATTTTTTTCTCTCCCGAAACCAAATATATAGAGTTGGAGTAGAGGTCGGAGGAGCTCCAGGGGGCCCACGAGGTAGGGGGCGCGCCCTAGGGGGGTAGGCGCGCCCCCCACCCTCGTGGACAGGTTGTGTGGGCCCCCTGGCCTTCATCTTTTGCAAGGATTTTTATATTTTCCAAAAAGGTGTCCCGCGAAGTTTCAGATCATTCCGAGAACTTTTGTTTCTACACATAAATAACAACATGGTAATTCTGCTGAAAACAGTGTCAATCCGGGTTAGTTCCATTCAAATCATGCAAGTTAGAGTCCAAAACAAGGCAAATTTGTTTGGAAAAGTAGATACGTCGGAGACGTATTAACTCCCCAAAGCTTAAACATTTGCTTGTCCTCAAGCAATTTAGTTGATAAACTGAAAGTGATAAAGAAAACTTTTACAAACTCTGTTTGCTCTTGTTGTTGTAAATATGTAAAGCTGGCATTCAAGTTTTCAGCAAAGATTATAACTAACCACATTCACAATAATGCTTAGGTCTCAAGTTTACTCATATCAATGTCATAATCAACTAGCGAGCAATAATAATAAATCTCGGATGACAACACTTTCTCAAAGGAATCATAATATGATATAACAAGATGGTATCTCGCTAAAATCTCTTCATCATTTTCTGAAAAATTCTGAAATTTTTAGTAACTTCAAAATAAAAGTAAACCAAACTTAGTAATATTGATAGCAGCTACTCCTACAAGTGCCTAGAGCCTATATCATGCATCAAAACTACTTGGAACCATATAAATTTGACATGCAAGCTTAAGAACATGGTCACCTAGGCAGCACAAATTTGCAATGAATAAAGCACTAGAACAAAAACTAATTGGACCAATGGAGGAGTCACATATCAAGGAACAATCTCCCCAAGCAGTTTTGTGAGAGGTACTTTGAGCAAGGAGATCGAAACTGGAAGCAACATGAGCTTGGACTCGGGTTTGAGCTGGATATTCGTGTTTGTGGGAGGAAGAAGGAGTGTGTGGGTGAAAGGATAAGTGGAGGAGGGCCACCGTGGGCCCACGAGGCAAGGGGGCGAGCCCAGGGGGTAGGGCGCTCCATCCACCCTCGTGGACAGCTGGATAACCCCCTGCTGTGTTCTTAGTGCCAAATATTCTCAAATATTCTAGAAAAAATCATATTTAAATTTCAGGTCATTTGGAGAACTTTTATTTTCAGGGTATTTTTATATTGCACGGATAATCAGATAACAGACAGAAAAATACTTATTTTCATTTTATTTAATATAAATAACAGAAAGTAAAAGTGGGGTTCTGAAGGTTGTGCCTTCTAGTTTCATCCATCTTATGCTCATCAAAAGGAATCCACTAACAAGGTTGATCAAGTCTTGCTAACGAACTCATTTCGAATAACATGGAACCGTAGAAATTTCGAATAACACTATGTTACCTCAACGGGGATATGCACATCCCCAACAATAAGAATATCATATTTCTTCTTGACAGTAGGAAGAGGAAATTCAAAACCTCCAAATATAATCGATGGAATTTTTCCAATAGAATTGATACTATGAACTTGAGGTTGTTTCCTCGGAAAGTGTACCGTATGCTCATTACCATTAGCATGAAAAGTGACATTGCCTTTAGTGCAATCAATAACAGCCCCTCCAGTATTCAAAAAGGTCCTTCAAGAATAATAGACATACTATCGTCCTCAGGAATATAAAGAATAACAAAGTCCGTTAAAATAGTAACATTTGCAACTACAACAGGCACATCCTCACAAATACCGACAGGTATAGCAGTTGATTTATCGGCCATTTGCAAAGATATTTTAGTAGGTGTCAACTTATTCAAATCAAGTCTCCGATATAAAGAGAGAGGCATAACACTAACACCGACTCTAAGATCACATATAGCAGTTTTAACATAGTTTCTTTTAATAGATAATGGTATAGTTGGTACACCGGGATCTCCTAGTTTCTTAGGTATTCCACCCTTAAAAGTATAATTAGCAAGCATGGTGGAAATTTCAGCTTCCAGTATCTTCCTTTTATTAGTAACAATATCTTCCATATACTTAGCATAAGGATTCATTTTGAGCATATTAGTTAATCGCATACGCCAAAGATAGGTCTAATCATTTTAGCAAAGCGCTCAAAATCCTCATCATCCTTTTTGTTGGATGGTTTGGGAGGAAAAGGCGTGGGTTTCTGAACCCATGGTTCTCTTTCTTTACCATGTTTCCTAGCAACAAAGTATTTCTTATATCATAACATCGATTCTTTGATTGTGGGTTATCAAGATCAACAAAGGTTCAATTTCTATATCATTATCATTACTAGGTTGAGCATCATCATGAACATTATCATTAACATTATCACTAGTTTCAGGCTCATTACTAGATTATGTTGCAGCATCACAGACAAAAATATCATTTGGATTCTCCGGTAGTTTAGCGATAGGTTTACTAGAAGCATGCAAAGTCCTATCATTTTTCTTTTTCTTCCTATTAGAAGGACTAGGTGCATCTATATTATTTCTCTGAGAATCTTGCTCAATTATTTTAGGGTGACCTTCATGATACATAGGTTCCTGAGTCATTTTACCACCACTAGTCATAACTCTAACGGCGTTATCATTATTCTTACTATTCAATTCATTGAGCAAATCATTTTGAGCTTAAGTACTTGTTCTACTTGAGTGGTAACCATAGAAACCTGTTTACTAATAAGTTTAAGTTCACCTTTGACATTAGCCATATAATCACCCAAGTGTTCAAGCATATTTGAATTCTATTTCAATTGTCTACCAAAATATGCATTAAAATCTTCTTGCTTAGCCATAAATTTATCAAACTCATCTAAGCATGGGCTAGTAAACTTAGTAAATGGGATTTCAGCTTTATCATATCTATAGAGAGAATATACCTTTACAACCTGTGTCGGGTTATCAAGACCATGTTTTTCTTCAACAGGCGGTAAATTGAGACCATGTATTTCTTCAATAGGAGGTAAATTCTTAACATCTTCAGCTTTAATACCTTTTTCTTTCATAGATTTCTTTGCCTCTTGCATATCTTCAGGACTAAGAAATAGAATAGCCCTCTTCTTCGGAGTTGGTTTAGGAATATGCTCAGGAGTTGGTTCAGGAAGTGGTTCAGGAAGTTTCCAATTATTATCATTTGGCAACATATTATTCAATAGAATTTAAGCTTTATCCGGCGTTCTTTCCCTGAAAACAGAACCAGCACAACTATCCAGGTAATCTCTAGAGGCATCGGTTAGTCCATTATAAAAGATATCAAGTATTTCATTTTTCTTAAGAGGATGATCAGGCAAAGAATTAAGTAACTTGAGAAGCCTCCCCCAAGCTTGTGGACGACTCTCTTCTTCAATTTGCACAAAATTATATCTATCCCTTAAAGCAGCTTGTTTCTTATGAGCAAGGAAATATTTAGCAGAGAAGTACTAAATCATATCCTGGGGACTACGCACACAACCAGGCTGATCCAGAGAATTAAACCATATCTTAGCATCACCCTTTAATGAGAATGGAAATATTTTAAGGATATAAAAGTAACGAGTGCTCTCATCTTTAGTGAATAGGGTAGCTATATCATTTAATTTAGTAAGATGTGCCACAACAGTTTCAGATTGATAGCCATGAAAAGGATCAGATTCAACCAAAGTAATTATATGAGGATCAACAGAGAATTCATAATCCTTATCAGTAACACAAATAGGTGATGTAGCAAAAGCAGGATCAGGTTTCATTCTAGCATTTAGAGCTTGCTGATTCCATTTAGCTAATAACCTCTTGAGTTCGTATCTATCTTTGCAAGCTAAAATATCTAAAGAAGCTTCTTTATCAAAAACATAACCCTCATGAACAACAGGTAAGTCTTCATCATCAATTTCATCAGTATTATCAGATTCAATATTTTCACTCTCTCTAGCCCTAGCCAGTTGTTCATCAAGAAATTCACTAAGTGGCACAGTAGTATCAAGCATAGAAGTAGTTTCATCATAAGTATCATGCATAGCAGAAGTGGCATCATCAATAATATGCAACATATCAGAACGAATAGCAGAAGCAGGTTTAGGTGTCGCAAGCTTAACCATAACAGAAGGTGAATCAAGTGCACAGCTCGATGGCAGTTCCTTACCTCCCCTCGTAGTTGAGGGATATATCTTGGTTTTTGGATCTCTCAAGTACTTCATAATGATAAGAAGATAGAAATCCCAAGTGACTCAAAGAATAGAGCTATGCTCCCTGGCGACGGCGCCAAAAAATAGTCTTCATAACCCACAAGTATAGGGGATCGCAACAGTTTTCGAGGGTAGAGTATTCAACCCAAATTTATTGATTCGACACAAGGGGAGCCAAAGAATATTCTCAAGTATTAGCCGCTGAGTTGTCAATTCAACCACACCTGGAAACTTAATATCTGCAGCAAAGTATTTAGTAGCAAAGTAATATGATAGTAGTGGTAACGGTAGCAAAAGGTAACGGTAGCAAAAGTAATGTTTTTGGTATTTTGTAGTGATGATAGCAATAGCAATGGAAAAGTAAATAAGCGAAGAACAATATATGGAAAGCACGTAGGCAATGGATCAGTGATGGAGAATTATGCCGGATATAGAACTAGCTCCAGTTCATTGATATAATATAGGCATGTATTCCGAATATAGTCATACGTGCTTATGGAAAATAACTTGCATGACATCTTTTGTCCTACCCTCCCGTGGCAGCGGGGTCCTTACGGAAACCAAGGGATATTAATTCCTCCTTTTAATAGAGTACCAGAACAAAGCATTAACACATAGTGAATACATGAACTCCTCAAACTACGGTCATCACCGGTAAGTATCCCGATTATTGTCACTTCGGGGTTAACGGATCATAACACATAATAGGTGACTATATACTTGCAAGATAGGATCAAGAACTCTCATATATTGATGAAAACATAATAGGTTCAGATCAGAAATCATGGCACTCGGGCCCTAGTGACAAGCATTAAGCATACCAAAGTCATAGCAACATCAATCTGAGATCATAGTGGATACTAGGGATCAAACCCTAACAAAACTAACTCGATTACATGATAGATTCCATCCAACCCATCACCGTCCAGCAAGCCTACGATGGAATTACTCACGCACTGCGGCGAGCATCACGAAATTGGAGATGGAGGATGGTTGATGATGACGATGGCGATGGATTCCCCTCTTTGGAGCCCCGAACAGACTCCAGATCAGCCCTCCCGAGAGGTTTTAGGGCTTGGCGGCGGCTCTGTATCGTAAAACGCGATGAATCCTTCTCTCTTATTTTTTTTTCTCCCCGAAACCAAATATATAGAGTTGGAGTTGAGGTCAGAGGAGCTCCTGGGGGCCCACGAGGTAGGGGGCGCGCCCTAGGGGGGCAGGCGCGCCCCCACCCTCGGGGACAGGTGGTGAGCCCCCTGGCCTTCATCTTTTGCAAGGATTTTTTATATTTTCCAAAAAGGTGTTTCGTGAAGTTTCAGGTCATTCCAAGAACTTTTGTTTCTGCACATAAATAACACCATGGTAATTCTGCTGAAAACAGCGTCGGTCCAGGTTAGTTCCATTAAAATCATGCAAGTTAGAGTCCAAAACAAGGGCAAAAGTGTTTGGAAAAGTAGATACGACGGAGACGTATCATGGGTGGCCCCCCTCTAGTACTTCTTTTGCCCAATATTTTTTATATATTCTGAAAATAATTCCCGTGGAGTTTTAGGACTTTTGGAGATGTGCAGAATAGGTCTATAATATTTGCTCCTTTTCCAGCCCAGAATTCCAGCTGCCGGCATTCCCCCTCTTCATGTAAACCTTGTAAAATAAGAGAGAAAAGGCATAACTTTTGTGACATAATGTGTAATAACGGCACATAATGCAATAAATATCGATATAAAAGCATGATGCAAAATGGACGTATCAACTCCCCCAAGCTTAGACCTCGCTTGTCCTCAAGCCAAAAGCAGAAATCGGAAAATATGTCCACATGTTTAGAGATAGAGGTGTCAATAAAATAAAATAAAATATGGACATGAGGGCATCATGATCATTCTTAGAATAGCAACATATATATATATATATTGTCATATGATATCTTATGCTAAAGTTACAATTCATTCACATACTCAAGTATGAATCAGAAACTTCATTGAAAACTAACAAACTATAATCTCAGTCATTGAAGAAATTGCAATTTATCATAACATCAGAAACAGTCAATATAAGAGCTTTTCAGCAAGTCCACGTACTCAACTATCATTTAGTCTTTCACAATTGCTAACACTCACGCAATATTTATGGGTATGAAGTTTTAGCCGGACATAGAGAAAGATAGGGGATTATAGTTTTGCCTCCCAACCTTTTTCCTTAAGGGCAATGTGAACAATAATAGTTCATGAAAACGCACATCCAATTATCTACATATATCAGGAACTTTCCAACACATTGTGCTTGCCAAAGGATAAAATGTAAAAAGGAAAGGTGAAGATCACCATGACTCTTGCATGAAGTATAAGACACGAATAAAAGATAGGCCCTTCGCAGAGGGAAGCAGAGGTTGTCATGTGCTTTTATGGTTCGATGAACACAATCTTAATGCGAAAGAACCTCACTTTATATTGCCACTTGTGATATGGACCTTTGTTATGCAGTCCGTTGCTTTTATGTCTTGCACATCAAAAGCTCGTATAAAGCTTTTTTTCTCAACACTAATAAATCATACATATTTAGAGAGTAATTTTTATTGCTTGCAACAATGACAAGTTACTTGAAGGATCTTACTCAATGCATAGGTAGATATGGTGGACTCTCATGGCAAAACTAGGTTTATGGATATTTGGAAGCACAAGTAGTATCTCTACTTGGTGCAAAGAATATGTCTAGCATGAGAGGGAAAGGCAAGCTCAACATGTTGGATGATCCATAACAATATAATTTATCTTATATGTAAGAAAACATAACGCATTACGTTGTCTTCCTTGTCGAACGTCAACTCTTTAGGATATCATACTTTAATGAGTGCTCGCTATCATAAAAGATGTCCAAGATAGTATTTTATATGTGAAAACCTCTCTTTATTTATTACTTCCTATTAAATGCAACGATGACCAAAACTATGTTTGTCAACTCTCAACAACTTTTATTCATCATAGTCCTTATATGTGAAGTCATTACTCTCCATAAGATCCATATGATCTCTTTATTTCTTTTTCTTTTATTCTATTCCCTCAAGATCATAGAAAAATAATCAAGCCCTTCAATCAACACTAATTTTTATTATATATAGCTCACGGACTCGATTACATGGAAGGATCATAAAGCCAAACTAAAAACTAGATCATACTAAAACTTTATTCTACTAGATCAAGATATTAACAAAAGGATCGAACTAAGAAAAACGTTAAAGATAAAAGTGTGATGGTGATAAGATACCAGGGCACTCCCCCAACCTTGGCACTTGCCAAGGGGAGTGCCCATACCCATGTGTTTATGTCTCCTTCTTCGGATATGGTGACGTGATATTCTTGGCGATGATGCCCTTCAGGATAGGGTTCTCTTCTTCAAGCTTGTTGACTCGCTGCTTGAGGTCCATTATTTCCTTACGGAGCTTGCCCATAATGGCTAAAGCTCCTTTCACCAATGGATGTTGCATAGCTGTTGGAGAACAAATAACACTCTTTTTCATATTTTCATAAGAAAGAAATCTAACATTGGAAGGGATGACCGAGTTTGGAATGGGTGAGCTCTGTAGTTCCCCCATTGTGAATCCAGCTCGGATCCTCTTCCATGGCATCTATCCTTTTCAAGTCGGCCTCCATCTCTTCTTCCGTTGATGGACCAAAGTGGCCAGCATCGCTGTTTGCTCTTGGCCCCGCTGTCGGATGAGACACCCAGCTCTCCCCGACTGACTCTTGAGAAGACATCCTGCTCTAAATCTGCAGAGAAATAGCTCGAAACAAAAATAGAGGATGTTTGCGTGGTACGGTGGTCAAAACCTTCAGGATATTATATAATGAATTTTACCGAGCAAAAGAAGTATCATGCAAGAAAACGGAGTCCGGAGGGCACGCGAGGTGCCCACGAGGTAGGGGGGCGCCCAGGGGGGTAGGGTGCACCCTCCACCCTCGTGGAAGCCTCGTGTCCTTTCTAGACTACTTCTTATTTTTCCTATTTTCTTAAATATTCCAAAATGGAGAAAAATTGCCATTACAACTATTTTGGAGTCGGTTTACTTACCGTACCTTATACCTATTCCTTTTCGGAGTCGGAAAGATTCTGGAAAGTTTCCCTTATGTATTCCTTTGGGGTTATGGTTTCAATAACATTAGTTTCAACATTTATGGGATTACCTGAGATATAATGTTTCATTCTTTGATCGTTCACCACCCTCGGATTTGTGGCTTCGAAGTTGTTGATTTTTATGGCACCGGAACGATAGACCTCCTCGATGATGTAAGGACCTTCCCATTTATATAGGAGTTTGCCTGCAAAAAATCTTAAATGAGAGTTGTATAAAAATACATAATCACCGACATTAAACTCACGTTTTTTTGTCCTTTTATCATGCCATCTTTTAACTTTTTCTTTAAACAGTTTGGCATTCTCGCAGGCCTGGGTTCTCCATTCATCAAGTGAGCTAATGTCAAAAAGCCTCTTCTCACCGGCAAGTTTGAAGTCATAGTTGAGCTCTTTAATAGCCCAATATGCCTTATGTTCTAATTCAAGAGGTAAGTGATATGCTTTACCATAAACCATTTTATATGGAGACATACCTAGAGGATTTTTGTATGTAGTTCTATAGGCCCATAATGCATCATCAAGTTTCTTGGACCAATTCTTTCTAGATCTATTAACAGTCTTTTGCAAAATTAATTTAAGCTCTCTATTGCTAAGTTCTGCTTGACCACTAGATTGTGGATGATAAGGAGATGCAATTCTATGATTACACCACTAGGAAAAGGGCTATAGATGATATGGCCTCTAATGGCGCACCAGATATGTGGTAGACACTAATGGCGCACCAAACCCACGGTGCGCCACTAGTAATTTTTTTTATTTTTCCAGAAATACTAATGGCGCACCAGGCAACATTGCGCCATTACTAGTTTAACTAGTAATGGCGCACCTGCCACGCAGTGTGCCACTATTATATATTTTTTTGTTGCAAAACTACTAATGGCGCACCTCAAGCCGACGACCCACCGCACCCTCCCCCGCTCCACCGCCGCCGACGACCCATCGCGCCCTCCCCCGCTCCACCGCCGCCGACGACCCACCGCACCCTCCCCCGCTCCACCGCCGCCGCCGCCGAAACCCCGCACGCTCCCCCGCTCCACCGCCGCCGACGACCCCCTGCATCCTCCCCCGCTCCACCAACTAAAAATCCAAAAAACAAATTGATTATATTTTCAAATAACAAATTTGATGATATTTTGAAATAAAAATTTGATGATATTTTTTAAAAAATTATTACTGTTTTTATAAAAATTTATTACTATTTCATATTCATATGCATTTTCTAAAAAATTATTAGATGCAACAAAAAAATTAATAACTTACTTATGGCGCACCTCTGGCTGGTGCGCCATTGCTATGCAAAAAAAAGTTACTTATGGCGCACCTCTGGGTGGTGCGGCATTGCTACCTAAAAAAGGGTTACTTATGGCGCACCGCTCGGGGGTGCACCATTGCTAACCTTCCCCCCTCTATCCCTTTCCTCCCGAGCGCCGCCTCCTCCCTGAGCCCTCGACATGCTGCTCCGCCACCGCCCCGACCCACTACGCCGCCACCAGTCACCCCGCGCCGCACGGAGACGTCCAGGAGGACCGTCGTCGACTGCTTCTTCATCTACGGGTTCTCAATCGACCGGAGCTGCACCGTATCATCGCCATCATCGTCTTCCCCAACCTCGGCCTCCCTCGTCCACCTCGTCACATCGCTCCGCCCCGGCCACCCCCGACCTCCCGAGATCATCATCGAGCACCTCGGTGAGGCCCCTGACCGATTTCCCCCTTCCCCCGTCGGGTTCGTCGCCGTAGCCGCCGTCGTCAAACTCCTACGTTGCCTCGCTGTTGCATTGTCGCTGCAGTCGGCTGCGCCCGCGCACACACTCACTTGCATGTTGCCGCCCACGGCCGCGCTCGCCCTCCCCTTGTTGTTGCTCCCTCTTGCTTTACTCCTGCTGCTCCTCGTCTCAACATCTTGCCGCTGCGCTTCTCTGAAACCTCAAAACTGCTGCTGCTCATCCTCTCCACTTCCCTCTTGCTGCACTTCTCTGAATCTGAATCCTTGCTGTCTCCCTCTCTCTCTGTCAAATTTCTATGAATTTGAGAAGTGTATTGTTCAGAATTGTTTAATGATCAGATTTTATATATTCTTGCAACCTATTAATTTTTCAGTTTAGATTCGTGTTTGTCTAGTTTAGATTCGTGATATATATAAGGTACATTGATACACAACATGCAACTACAGCCCCCATAGATACTTTTTTTGTTTTGAAAAAGACGATATATGAAATGTGAGAATTCTTAAAATATGAATTACCGTGAAGTAGCTTGGTTGTGCCAAGAAAATGCTGCATTTTTGGTACTAGAAAGGTTTATGTCGATTCAGCAAATCCATGTGGCCTATTGAAAATTTAGAACTTATGATCAGGAGATGTTTGGGAAAAAGAAGTGTAGGTACTGTTCTTGTGTTGGGAGAATTTTGTAGATTTTTAGGAGCTAGGGGAAATAGGGTTGTAGTTGTAAACTGAAAATGGATCAGAATGGTAAAGTGGGTGTTTCTCTCAAAAATTTCAAAAGAGTAGGATGGGTCTTTGTTCAAAAATGATTTATAGGAATTATAGGGTCTCCCAAAAATTTTGTGGCAATTTTATAAAAATTATTTGAATTAGTTTTAGTGCAACAGAGGCAACTCAGAGTTTGAAAATGGCATTAAAGGAATGTGTTTTTGGGGTAAATTCTATTATGAAATAATTCCTACTGTTATTTAAAATATAAATGAAATGATTTGGAACCCCAAGCAAGAGTTACATTTCAAGTTGCTCAACATTTTCATATAAGCTTGTAGAAGATTTAATTGATCATACAGAAAATGAAAAACAAAGGTCATACCGATCCTAGTTGGTATTATTTTTCATGGCTAGAAGATATATTGTTGTACCTCGAGTGAAGGGAATGAGTTTGCTAGGTTTTGTCTCCGACCATCGTGTCATGATGATTTTGCAGGTACCACAAGAGGCCGCTGAGTTTGCCGGAATGTCAATTAACTTCCGTTCTAGCAAATTCGGGCACTCCATATGTCCTATTCTTAGCAAAGGTCATGCTGAAATTTTTCGTGAATTTTAGCATGACTTTGCTAAAACTAGGACATATAGGGTACTTGCGACAAATGCATGGGCCGGGGTATCTTAGTACTTAATTAAGTAGCATCAACTGCCTCTTGTGTTATACATATAGAAGTGTGATATCAACGCATAGTTATTACTAATGTCAGTTGCTCTTCATCGATAAACCCTAATCTGGAAGAGGAACCACTCATCCTATGTAGTTTTGAACTATGAACGTAGGATATGTTGTCATCGGACGACGAAAGTCTCCCGGGGGAGTGCCACAATGATCGAGGTTTGTGCGACATGCCTCACCTAGACAATGATCGGCGATTCAGCATTAAGCTCGAGGAGACCTTCGAAGTTGAAATAGTACGCAACGACGACAAGTGTTATTTTCATAATTAAGCATGACTTCAACTATTTCAACGTGTAATTTGCATCTTTTACAATTCGAGTATAGCTTACCACATGCCATGCAAGACGCTATGTTTTGGAGAGGATAGATTTTGAAGACCAAGAAATTTCTGAAACAAAGAAAATTCACCTAAGGTCTCATCATGATGTAGATTTTGACGTAAATCTGTATAATTCTGGGAGCGTAACCCATTTTGGTTGCAAAAATTGGGAAGCATTTTGCAAGATGTATGGTTTTGATGAGGGTATGCTTTGTCACCACGGATCTTGGTGATCCTAAAATTGAGCAAGACAATATGGACATTTGGGTCCTTGTTGATATGCCTCCAATTCTATCGCTATGTGAGTTTCTCAAACATAGTTATTAGCTAATTTATATTGTTTATTTCAAAATAGTGGACAGCTTATTTCCATTGACAGCTTATTTTTATTGTTCAAAGAATGTGCAGGATATGGTAGACAAAACCCACTACACCGATGGCTCCGAATTAACAACTTACAAGGAGAAAAATCATCTAGCCGGATTTTGTACTGCCATTGAGAATTACAATATCTACAATCAAACTCCTCAACATTATGGTCAATACGTGCCACCAGTGCATGTGTTCAACTACGGTAACTACCATGGAGATACCCTGGTAAGATTTTTTACTATTACGACATCCGTGCATCTTTTGCATACTTCTAAAACTAGTACATCATTGCTAACTATGAAGTTATTACTATGTTTTCAACAGATAATCCCAGAGAATTGTGTGCCTCATTTGATGTATCAGAAAGGTAGTCTTAATGTTTTGAACATACAGCCAGGTCATCCTACGAATCTCAACTGTCCATACAAGATTTCTAAAAGAAGTGGAGACATGAAAATCAAAGGATGGAAAAAATGTATGGACAGTCGTAAGGAGGTTCTTGGAAGCAAAAGGAAGTGAAGCGCAAGAATTGGAGACAGGATGATCTCCATTCCCCATAATGGAGAGTCAGGGTCTATATTGTTTTATGCTATTTTACCTTAAATAGGGTATTTAGGTCCTTCCTAATGCTGATGATCATGTGCTAAGAACAACTAAGTAGGGTTGGTTCGATGACTATCAAGATGATGATCGTATGACTTGTTATTAATAACGAGTAGAAGTTGTATGATGATGATTAGTAGGACTTGTTAGGATTAGTATTACTTCCGACAAACTCACTACTCGCGGTCTCGAGACTTGTAATGTTCTATATTTGTTCGTTCTTTTGAATTCGGAGACTAATATGATGAATTGTATTCGGAGACTAATCGTCTATTGTATTCAATGAATCTGCTGTCGCTGTGTGGTGTTGTCTATATTCTGTCCAATAATATATTTTGTAACCAGTGAAAATATCAGGAAAGTAAAAAAATAAAACCTAATATTCATACTAGTGGCGCACCACCACATAATGCGCCATTAGTAAGCCAGAGCACACTAATGGCGCATCATTCCACCAATGCGCCATTAGTATGCCAAAGCACATGGGTAAATATGGCCCCCTGGGAGGCATACTAATGGCGCACTCCATGGTGCTCCATTAGTAAAAAATACTAGTGGCGCACCAGTAGTGCGCCATTAGTAGGCAAAACTGGTGCGCCACTAGTAGGCCTTTTCCTAGTAGTGTTAACTTCATACTTAGAAAGCATTTTACGAAAGGCACCATGAATAAAATGTGAACCACCATCAATCATTAAATATCTAGGGACTCCAAACCTCAGAAAAATAACTTCGTTAAGCATCTTAATAGAGGTGTTACGATCAGCACTACTAGTTGGAATAGCTTCTACACACTTAGTAACGTAATCAACAGCAACTAAAATATGTGTATACCCATTAGAGGAAGGAAACGGTCCCATATAATCAAAGCCCCGAACATCAAATGGTTCAATAACAAGTGAATAATTCATAGACATTTCTTGACGTCTACTAATATTACCAATTCTCTGACATTCATCACAAGACAAAACAAACTTGCGAGCATCCTTGAAGAGAGTAGGCCCATAAAAACCGGATTGCAAAACCTTATGTGCAGTTCTATCTCCAGCATGGTGTCCTCCATAAGCCTCGGAGTGGCACTTGCGTAGGATCTATTCATGTTCATGCTCAGGTACACAACGTCTAATAACACCGTCTACCCCTTATTTATAAAGATGTGGGTCATCCTAGAAGTAATGTCTTAAATCATAGACGAACTTTTTCTTTTGCTGGTATGTGAAACTAGGTGGTATAAACTTAGCAAAAATATAATTAGCATAATCAGCATACAATGGAGCAGTACAAGAAGCATATATGACAGCTAATTGTTCATCAGGAAAGCTATCATGAATAGGTAGTTGGTCATCAAGAACATTCTCTAACCTAGACAAGTTGTTTGCAACAGGGTTCTCAGCTCCCTTTCTATCAATAATATGCAAATCAAATTCTTGAAGCAAGAGAACCCATCTAATAAGTCTATGTTTAACATCTTTCTTTTCCATAAGATATTTAATAGCAGCCTGATCAGTGTGAACAGTTACTTTAGAATCAACAATGTAAGGTCTGAACTTATCACAAGCAAATACAACTACTAAAAATTATTTTTCAGTAGTAGCATAATTTCTCTGGGCACTGTGTAGAGTTTTACTAGCATATTGAATAACATTTCATTTCTTATCAACTCTTTGTCCTAGAACAGCCCCTACAGCATAGTCACTAGCATCACACATAATTTCAAATGGTAAATTCCAATCAGGAGGTTGAACAATAGGTGCAGAAATCAGAGCTTTCTTAAGTATTTCAAATGCTTCTACACAATCATCATCAAATACAAAAGGGACATCTTTTTGTAAGAGATTAGTCAAAGGCCGAGAATTTTAGAAAAGTCCTTAAGGAAACTTCTTATATCGAACACCACCGAGGCTCTCATACCACTTGTTGTTGAAGATCGCCGGCAAACACGAACGAGAGTGAGAGAGGGCGAGAGGTGGAAGACAGAGTTTTGCGCTGCGTAATGCCTCTGCAGCTTTTTGGGATTTTCTGTTATCGAGCTAGCTCCAACGAGGTGCTGAAAACAAGGGAGAATTGGTCTCACACGTCGATCCTACTGATCGTGCCATCCCACGATGCTCTCCGTGATCGATCCCTACAAGCTTGCCACGATCAGCGTGATCCATGCCATCCCACGGCGCGTCTCGGACGAGCTACAAATGCGCTAAGCAAACTAAGTGGATCTGTACGTGCACAAGTCAAACACTTATTCAGCCAACTGAAAGTACTATCTTCTAACTGAAACTTAACTGAAAAACATGTGCTGCTGATTAGCCAACACATATTTCATCCTATAGGCCTGGCACAACCCTGGCCCGAACTGGCGGATTGCACATCCCAAGACCCAAAAGAACGTGCAAGATAACGGCCTGCCTGGTGCTCGGCCGCCATAAACCCACACTTGACATGTTGTATCCTATCCTCTCACACACCACACGTTCCTTATCCACACCGTCTAGACACACTCGTCTTTATCTTCTTCCCTGTACACCTAAATTAACAACAACCTAAGCTAGCAGCAACTCGGTGACATGCATCGGAAGGTGACAAGGAACACAACAGACACCGTGTGCAACAGCAATCAGAGACGTCAGGGGAAGGTCAATGACAGGAACCGTGGAAGGTCTACCTGAGATACCCGAGAAGGTCACGCGCGAGGGATGACGAGCATAAAACATATTGAATATTGGAGGAGCTGCGTTCGATCCTAGTCATCAGCACTCAATCTGGATCAAAATTTTCGGCCAGTTCAGATAAACAATGTTGATGCTTTAAAGACGAACAAGAATAGGGTCAGTTGTTGCTTCTTGAAGAACAACAACGAAGGCAATTACAGCTATTGCAGGAGAGGCCGCGACGCTCAGGCTGCAGGAAAGAAGCGCTACAGTGGGAGGTGACCCTCGGGTGATTGGGGGTAGTAGGGGAAACATGGTGGGGGTGCAGCAAGTGGCCTCGCGACAGTGCTTGGCTGGCTTACAGGGAGGGAGGGGTGGGTGTTTTGCAGGTGACGTGCAACGCCGAGGCAACGCAAGTAGAGGAGAGGAGACCCAACACCGAGGCAACGCAAGTAGAGGAGAGGAGATCTCATGGCAGTTCGAGGACTGTTGGAGCACCGAGCCGAGTCGATGTGGCATTGTGGAGCAGTGGTTGACATGCATCTAGAGGACGGCAACGGCCAAGTCCAACGCGATGGGTTCGCGGGTGGTGGGTGGAGCTGTTCCTGGTGGTGGGGGTGGTTTTTTCTTTTTGTTTGCACCCGTTCTGAAGATTCAGGAACAGCCGATCGCCCCTATAGTTATTCTAATCACAGGATTAGAATAGTGTTGTCCTATATATACCCTGGTCGATTCGACCTAGATACATCTTGCGTCCAACGTCCAACCAAGCCACCGTTTCACCCACGTAAGATTACAAAAGGATCGAGAAAGAGGCCCACCGCCCCTCGCCGTAAGATTACGAAGGGATCGAGGTATTTTTACGTTTTTGATTTTGACTCGAGCCTCCTCAGCTCCACATCTTTTCCTAGTTCACTGCGGACGGTTAGAAGCAGCGAACAGTATCGACTGCGAACGGCGGCATGGTGCTCAGCGATTTGGTTCATCTGGGCGCTCACGATCTGCTCGCTCCGGCACCCCTCGAGGTCCCGATCTGACTATAAGTCGCTAGATCTGGGTTCTCCCGATGGTGAAGTTGAAGAGGCCCTAGTGGCTAATGACATGACCGCCAGGAGGCCACCACAACCAGCGTCCTGGAGCTCTACCTCTAATCATTCTTCTACCACACATCATCACGTGCGTTCTGTTGGTATGTACCCATCCTTGCCTGGTCCAATAATTTTCATTTGCATCAATCCCCAATCTGGTTCGTAGTAGACGTACATGTAGTAGAGTAGAATCTTTGACTCCAGGTTGTAGAATTTTTGGTCGATTCGTGTGCTGTTTCACATCGTGAAACCATGAAATAATTTCTGATCCTTCCTGGACTGAATCGTTGAAATTCTTTTCCTTCTTGTCGTGCATACATCATGATTTCTTTCTGAAACCAAAAATACTATTTGCCGGATTTCTAATTTTCAGAGTTTCCAGATAGTTATTTCAAGTTTAACAATTGGTTGTAATTTTGCTTCATCAGCTGCACCATATGCAAATACACATCTATTATTGGGAAAAGTTTTTGTTCTGTCACTCAGGGTCATACTTAATAATGATTCTGGAGGTGCTGCTAACATTTCCTACCTGCAGAGATAAAAAACACTATGTGTGGGCTTCAGTAATGTGATTGATTTCTGTTTACAATGCATTAGTCTTTCCTATCATCTATGTGGGCTTCAGGGGGAGAGGAGGTGGGCAACCCCAATCCAAATTCTTCCCGTTTCAAATATAATTGACTTCCATTTGCACATGTCTTTGTTCTTCCCAATTTGCTAATTTGGTGCTCGGTTTTCGTTGATGCTGCAGATTGGAGAGATCACGAAAGGCCGAACATCCTGCCCAAACAGGTAATTTAGATTTTATTATATATGCTGGCATGTGTTCGATCAAACTAGAATTATTGCCGAAATTGTAAAAAGTACAGTAACACTGAAGTATTTATAATATATAACTTCATAAAAGGAAAGGTGATGCAGCCCAACTTTGCTGCTCTAATTAATGCATGCATGCATGCTACGAATTGTCCAACTTTTTTGCTCTACTTGATTTACATGATATGAAAAAACAGCCTCGGGTTTATATGTCAAGTCCGGTCATTTTATCATCTGTACTCCAGCATTTAAATCATCTGTACTAACAGGAGATGATTGCTCCTAGACCAAAAAATGTAACATATACAGGAGGACCAGCCCATAGGACCATTGTGAATATGAGTGGACTGTTCCTGATTCTTGTTTCAGTTGAATGGTGCTTGTTAATACGTGCAGAAAATCTGGCCTCTTCTCTTTTGCCCACAGATTTTTAACTGACGAAAATCATGTACGAGCTAACAATGGGAAAACAGCAATCTGTAAAAAAAAAAGAGGTGCTTAACTATTGACTAATTTTAACTCACTATGCTATGAGATAGTTTAACTGAGAATAATACGCTATATATTCCAAAGCAGCTTCATTTTAGTCCAAGGTTCTATGGATTTGCATTCGTGCATGTAACACCGTGGAATTTTGTTCTTAGTAACACTCTAATGTTTGTACGGTGGGTGGTTGTGGACTCGCAGCAGGCGCAGCAGTGGTGTAGCGTTGCCGGTGTTGCTTGCATCAGCTTACTTTGGCCGTTGTCATTCTTATGGAAGCAGTCTGCATCTCCTTCCACCATGACGGTCAGCATCTAGGCAGGCTTAGTACTCCGACTGTAATATATTTTGAGATCTCGTATATTATTGCCCAGTTTGTGTGTTCAATCATAAATCTTTTTTTTTTGATAGATCATGTCGTTTATAGTTTACCTTTCCTCGTACCATGATTGAAGGAATATCATTCAGTAGTGTCACATACTCACATATTCCATGTACATGTTGCCTAAAGATTTAATTTCTCACAAAATGAAGCTCTACACACTAGTAGAAAAATGCTCAAATGTTCAGCTCATTTGTCCCGGTTTGTATTTGAGCCGGCACTAATATGACCAATGGTGCCGGTTCCAACGGGTAGACGGGCGGCGCTCATTATTACCGGTTCGTGGTGAACCTTTAGTACCGGAACCAGTACTAAAGAGGTGGTGGCCTTTAGTACGGGTTGGTGGCTCCAACCAGTACTAAAGACCCCCCCCTTTAGTACGGGTTGGTGGCTCCAACCAGTACTAAAGGTGGTGGCCTTTAGTGTGGGCTCCAACCGGTACTAAAGCCCCCCCCCCTTTAGTACCAGTTGGAGCCACCAACCGGTACTAAAGGTGGTGTGCTGCCACCCGCAGTGCACAATGTTTCGTCCCACCTTGCTAGTTGAGAGGAGCTCGCACCAGTTTATAAGCCCCGCCGCGGCTACCATGTCTAGCTCCTCTCTAAGCAGGCCTTTGTGGGCCTATTGCAAGTCTTTTGTCCTGTGGGGCGTACTGGGCCGTACGGGCCTGCAACCTGGCCCAACTAGAGGTTGGGTTTCTAGTCGTATGCAGGCCGTGTCAGCCCAGTAGGCGGGCTGTTTTTGCTTTATTTCAAAAAAATTAAAAAAATCCACTAACCAGGACTAAAGGTCCCCAAGACCACGGCGCGCCTCGTGCCACGTGGTTGCCCTTTAGCGCCGGTTCGCGTGGAACCGGTACTAAAGGGGGGGGGGGGATCTTTAGTCCCCACACTTTAGTGCCGGTTACCGAACCGGCACTAAAGGGCCTTACGAACCGGTGCTATAGCCCGGTTCCGCACTAGTGACAGTTAGGAGTCTGCCTTCCAAAAAAACATTTCGGAGACTGAAAAGGTTTACTTATTTTGCCCCAGTGTTTGAATCTTATTGACTTGTGACATCTTCTCATTGTTGGTTTCTGATTACTACTAGCTTATTCTAATCTAAACTATTGTCATGCATCCCCTTCATTACTGGCACAAATTTCCAACTACAATCTAGCTTGTATATTTCTATTTCTTATGTTCTTTGCAGAAAAGACATTATGTACAACTGTTGTCACGGATGTAAATTATCAGGTCAATTTTTCAAGCACATAATCTTAGTGGTTTATTTTTATTCTTGGAATTGGAAATCATAAGTTTACGGTTTCTTTTTATGTACAATTTGCTAATTTTGACCATTTGCATAGTTCTTTTACTTTTTGCTATGTTTGGTTTACCGCTTTGTTCAGTTATAGAAAGTACAATGCTAATTTCATAGTGCATACTGTTACTACATAAATCAAGGAATGCTCACATGATGGTCTGGTAATGATGGGTCTGTGAGGCCTATTAAGGTCATATAGGCTTACTTAACAAATCACAGAATGGATAATAGGAACCTAAACCCCGCTGTTTTTCTATCAAGGAGCGAGTTTTTATTAAAACCTGCCTTTTTAAAGGTTTGTAGGGAAAGTTTCTGGCCAAATTGACTGTACTACTGGCAGTCAGAGTTTTGATTTTTAGTTTCCGTTTTTTTCCCTAGGCCAAGATGGCTGAATTTCGGCCATTTTTAAAAAATGGCAAAATCTTGGACGAAATTTCAAGATGAAAATTTGATATTTTTAATGAACGGGCCGAAATTATTTGCCCGAAAGGGACTTATTTCGCCAAAGGCCAAGATGGCTGAAATTTGTTTTTTCCGCGAAAATCAAATCTGAGCAGTACCATGGCATAATATTTTAGTTTTGTACTGATAGAACGGCAAGTTACAGGTTAGTTAGAGAAATGTTACTGTAATCACACATCTCATAGGTTATTTAGATTCTTGTGTAAAACTATGGCAAAATTACCTGAAAACACATTTATGCATTCAAACATTTCTTGGCATCTCACCATGCTTTCGAAATTCAGTCGGACAGGACCTGAATACATTTATTATTCATTGGATTTAGAACTCACATTTGTTCAATATCATATGCTGTCTAACTTGTTATGCTCATTGATTGAATTTGCAGCATTTGAATTGCACTCAGAAGAGATGGAGGGCTTTAGCTAAGGCTAAAAATGCTAGTGTAATATGGCCTTGCGTCTATCAACTTGAGTGCCCGGGACATGTCCTCGCAAGCTTCTTCCTCTCTAACAAACATCAATCGTGTAGGTGCTAGTGGAAGAGCATGTACTACAGCTCAGCAAAAAGACAAAGAAGCCATTGCCGCTGCTACTACAAGAAGATCAAGTATAATAAGAAAATTTCTTGTTATGGCTGCTGCTTAAATACCACTGAATTTATTCATTTGTTCATGTCAGATTTGTTATGGCTCTGTTATTTCAGTAACATTGTATTTCTCGTGTTTTCAAATGACAAATGATACCTGAATTTACACATCTATGCTATATATTTTTATTATACTTGTCTCTAGTGAATACATTTCTTGAATTAGCTATGTCTGTTATTGATGTATTTCTCGGTTGTACCATGTTCAATTTCAATTCAAAATTTTCAGTTGGCATGGAGAATTACTTGGCTGTAGCATGCGTACTGATTTCAAGTCCCAACTCATTAATCCCCTCTCAAAAATGACCTACTGTCAAAATAAAGGAAAGAGACTAGTTCAATTACCGAACTTCAAGCTGAATCACATTGTCAAACATTCCATTGAGATAATTTCGAACAAATCACAGAGTACTGGAGTATACATCCTCACCTTGCTCTACACCTTGGTTACACCTCAGCTGCTAAGAGAAATGTCAGCAAACTAAAGAAAGATCTGCAAACACAACACATGCATTGTCTGCCTCCAGAGGACACTCCTATGTCCTGTTATTTGCACTTAACAGTACTGACTGACAAGCGACAAGGGACGCTAATTGCCGTGACGAGAGGGCCGGCGAGGGGTGGCACACCAGGCTGTCGCCAAGTCATTCCCAGTCCGCCAGGGACGCACCTCCGTGGTCGCATTCAAGCAGGAAAATAAACATGCGAAAAAAATTCCTTCCCCACATATAGTACTGATAATTATTACAGTTTTTCCCATCACATACAGAACAATATTGCAATTGTTTCTTCACTAAGAAATATGCAGCCCCAGCCCTCCATGACATTTGTATCAACATCTTGGCTTACATGGAAACATAATATTCATGCTCCATATACAATGTATAACATAGATTTCAGAAACAGTAACTAATCAAACTCTGTCATTTAAGTTCAGCAATATTCCAAGTTACCTGTACTCATAATGTTTTGCTAGCTATCCAAGTTCAAGTCACATCAGTACCGAAGACATTTACATCTAAAAAGAAAGCACATGAGCAGTGAATGGCATAAAAATGTACTGCCAATTAATATGGATTGGAAGGGAGTACAAAACTTCTCATGTCATAGATGCACTTCAGGTATCAGAAATTCAGGATGCCATTCTTTCTTCCAACATTACCTGCATCTTCAGGATACCATTCTTTCTACCAAGATTACAGGCATCTTCAGGATACCATTATTTCTACCAAGATTACAGGCATCTTCTGGCAACACTTTATGATAGATCATGGAGCTCATCAACAGAGTCAAATTCAGAAACAAACCTAGTTTAACGCAAAGTACAATTTTCTCAACGAATTAAAAGGAATATGCTCACAGAAGTTCACATGCCACTCCCGACATAGAAAGCATGTGCAGATAGACATGGTTAAAATTCAGCCAGCAGAATTAGCTACCGTACACATGTATAGAATTCTGGCAAGGAACGACACAACACAAATGAACAAAATGAGAAGCCTCTACATCAGCATCCAGACATCCTATGTTCCCAACTTTTTCTCTCGGCCGCAACCTTTTTGGTATTCTTCCAGGACATCCTCTGCTATGTCCTGCAAGGCATTTGAAACCATATGTCAATTCAGAACAGAGTTACATAGTGTGACCAACCATGTAAAGAGGATTCGGTACCTTCTGAATTTCACTCCCCTACAGTGTGAATTCCCCTGCTACCCCAACTCAAAATCAACATGAACAATCAGAACCATGGCTGCTCAACCAGACAAGACGCTTCCACTGTGGACATCTCACCTGGGTCAGGGTGCTCGCCGGAGGCGCCTCCATGCCGGGATGCTGGATCGCCGGGAGAAGCTCCCACGACGGCCGCCGCCATGGTTAGGCTACGGGCTAGGTTCTCCCATGGCGCTCCCTCATACCGGATCGCCTGGCAGAGCGATGGTGTCATGTGACATTGAACCAGAGACACACTCGAAGCAACAATACTCCGCCTGTTAAAAATCTCCGCATGAAGATACAAAAGAAACGACATGCTGCTTAACTATTTTGTATGATCATAAGAAGATGGCTACAACAAAACTCGGTTAGAAAGGGTAGGCTTTACATTAATTGAGCTCAGCTCAACGCATATCTACGAGTATCCAACAAGGAATGAACAACATCACATTGGTGCTTGATCAGGCACCGAGAATGGAGAGGCTGACGAGATCTGAGAGGAGATGGGGCGAGCTTCTACGGATTTGATGGGGACAGGTGGTGCTGACATCTTCACAATAATGTCTCCAGTTCTGTTCTGGATAATTTAGGCAAAGGTTAGCAAAATGCTACTGCTGCAGCACAATGGAGCTCAGGATTTGTAGAAAGCATGAACTGAACTTTAGCCCTGTTGCAATGTATTTAGTAGTGGTTAAGTTATCTTCTGACCTGAACTTGAACTACTTAATTAGTCCTATTGGCCACTAGCCGATTGGGACCAGCCATGAAGTTTAACTAGTTAACTTAACTACTCCAGTGGTTTCAATACTAGCGATTTTAATTGAACTAGCGAATTAGCCGCATCACTTGCAAACTTTAACCAGCCAAGAACAGCATAGATCGTAGCATTGCTGGGACAAACCAATCAATCATGTGCATCCAACCGATCGGCATAAAGGAGCGAGAGGCGACATATCACAGAGGAGGCGGGAGTGGACCTGGATGGTGTGGCTGCTGAAGACGACCTCTAGGCCAACGCCGCCTGCAGGATGGCCGACGGCAGGATCACGGTCGCTTGGAGGAGGAGCGAACGACTATCCGGTAAATCACCCCTTTCCTGGTTGCGGTCAAGTCAACGGTTTGCCGGTGCCTCAGCCCCGTCACGGCCACTGTCGCCATTGCCTCATCCTCCTCGCGGTAAACGTAAATCCAGGGGCAGTTATGGTTCGTCGCTCGCACCCTAATAAGTTTTGCACAATCATGAGACAGTCACTATAATCTTACCTCGCTGGCACACCATAAGTTTACAACCAAATCTTACCACACAACAGCCGCCGTATACAAGCACACGACCAATTATGAGGAATGTAAAATTACCTCACATGCTTACGGGGGATGGAGGCAGGTTCGACCCGATGCATGAGTTGGCTATAGAGTAACATTCAACTAAGCGTGAGTGTACAATAACTTATTCTACTAGATTTTGTATATAGCATTACTAAGGGGTGTAGAATAAGTTATTCTACACTCACGCTTAGAATAGCATTACGTTATTCTTCATCATTCAGGATGCGGAATAAGTTATTCTTCACCCGAGGTAATTTTACAATTGTATCATAAATAACTTACGTTTGAAATACAAATAGTTACATTCATATTGATTCATTACATAAAATTTGGCATAAGCAAACAAAAATATAGGTCCTAAGATCAGAAAAAATGCAATTTATGTTTATTTTACACTATGTTTATGTTTGTAATTTTGCGCAAACATATTTTTCACGGCGACCATATATTTTCTTACGATCTATTTTTACATACAAACTATGAAAAATTTACGGAATGAAAAGTTACGGTGCATTGCTATTAAAATAGAGGGTGTGAAGAAAATATCTTTTTCACACCCAGGGTGACGAATAGTCAATCCCTACTAAGGGTAGATTGCGTTAATTTTATAAATATGTTTTACACCATTATGGTCTAATAATAGGCTACCTAATATCGGTGTTAGTGCCAATCAAGTAATTATATCCCGTCTAATATCAATGTGCAGTTAATATCTACCCAATAATATTGACTAATGTAATTATTATCTTGCCTAATATCTACGTGCATTGCATGTACATGATTACTCGTTCAGGCAGATAACTCACACGGTATGGCTTATTTCTTATGTGGTAAAATCTCAGAACTCATGTAGGACAATTACAAGGTAAGACAGTGAAATATATTGAAACATTAGACAAAAGCAAATCTCAATTTACTTGAAGGTCGAGGGATAGATAAAATCTCATTTCCCTTTGTGTTACCTAGTATCAAGACAATATCTGGGCTGCAAGTATTGACTTGCAGTTTTTTTTCCTACTCAGCAAGCACACTGGTATCCTCCAATGCTACTCTGAGAAGTGCATCCCAAAGGACAAGGGTTCTCGTTACTACATTCGTCGATAGCTACAATAAGATAAGAAAAGCTAAGTATCAGAATTTTCAACATACTGGTAACCTTTGGCAATGTGTGTATACACATTCAATATGACCATCCGAAACAAGATACGATCCCTTGGACTCCTTCATGAAATATTGCACTACCTGTAGCTCACTACGGGTCCTCTTCATCCTGCTCCGCACATGACTTTACAGGTGCATATAACGGGGAGTTTGTGAGGTACATGACTATTGCGATCCACTTCACCAATGGCTCCGGAACGTGATCAATGCTCAGATATCATTTTTCGTTGCCAAAAGGGATCATTGAGAAAGGTATCTCAATAAATGAAATACTTACGCGAAGAAATGTTAGAAGACATAGAAAATTATGGCGTGACATTCAACATGCTGCTTTTATTATTCTTCTTCTCCTTTTTAATTATTTTGACTCTATTTGATCTGTTTGGATACAAACTCGAAGATAAAAAGATGGGTATTGGACTGAGCTTCACGGCAATGCCATCCCAAAACCACTCACTCCACAACCCATACATTGTTGCCATGATTGCTAGATCTCGTGCCATCCCACGAAGCAACCATGACAGCCTACGGAAAGAAATAAACAAGCATCCAAGTCATGCACATACACACACAACATGATGCATTATTTGCATGCCTAGGAATCAAGCAAAACTAGCGTTCATGCGACATGATAACGTTGGAAACGACCAAAGACGGTGTGGTTAGTTGCGGGTTAATCGGGGCCACATTCCATTTTGTTGGAGACCCTCTTTAAGATGGGTGGCGGCAAGCCTAAGTTCCTCCTTGAGCTTCATATTCTCCTTGAACAAGCGTTGGCCCTCTGAGGTGTCCTGAGTTTGAACCACCGCCCCTCTGCATTTGAGGCAAGTGCTATTTTCCATAGCCGACATGATGGCTTGCCTGTCAGATTTTAACATCTGGTTCTCTAACTGAAGAGTGGTGGTCTCCCGCCGTTGCCTCTTGCCCTATATTTATTAATTTCATGAGTGCATCATTTCACCGGTTATTATAAGAGTATGACCCCATGTTCACGAGGGTAACATCGTAGTACATTGTAGGATTTGCTATTGGAGCTCGAGCTTCATGTAGTATCAAATTTTAAAATTTTAAAAATCATATTATTTGAATTCAAAAAAAAATCATGACATTAGTATGCACATACATATCGATGAATACCAGTTCTGTGCAAAGTTACATGGTGAAATACATTTTTAAGACGGTTACGCAAAAATAGCAAAACAATGTATGTCTAGCACATGGACTCTTCACTATTAAAGTACATGATTTGTCGTACAACTCACATCAAAACGTATTTCAAAATGAAGTTTTACACACATCTATATTCTTACTTATGAACTTATCTTCAGATATTTTTGAACCAAAAACTGTATTTTGTATTATTTTTAAAATTCTCTCTCCATTGAGCGAGAGCGCTAAAAAGCCTCACCCATGGCATTGTGAGTTCAGATGACAAACAATGCCACTTTTTCCATTGGAGTTTGTACTATTTAACCGCAAAAATCTGCATAACTATATGTCTTAGCCGACCCATGTGGTGACATCTCATGTTATTCAGCATGGAGAAGAATAGTATTTACCTTACTGTTGGTGCGATGGTTTTGGAACCAGAACTTGACCTGTTGGGCACTCATGCCAAGCCTCTCACTAAGGGTCTTCCGGAGTTTCTCATCAGGATAAGGGATTTCCTGGAAGACACTACAGATGACGTTAATGAAAATGCATTAGTAAACATCATCTTCAATAGGTAAGAAACATTGATTGAGTATGTATTGTACGCTTCAAGTTGTTGGATCTGTTCTCTGCGGAGACGGTGATAGTTGGCACGCCTTGTCTCCATCCTCTCGCCACAGTAGGTTTCTACACTGTTGTTTCCTTGGTTTCCAGCAACAATGTTGGTATTATCAATCATTCCCACGTTGGCAGTGGCTCCAAGTAGACCATATGTCTCATCACCATGGTCCTGCTGCAATAGGTGGCTGTCTTCACTTGTCATGAAGGGGCCAAGATCATTGTGCACAACATTGTTGTATTGCATCCACTCCCCATCCATGCTGATCTGTTGTCATGAAATAAAATTTTTATTCCCTTATATAGAGTTAAAGGCAGCAGTAAACTAACATTAAAAAACATGTAGAAGTGAAAAATGAAACCACATAGAAGGAAACGTCATACAGAACACTACATCTCCAACTACATTAGTCGGATGGTACTTCACTTTAAAAATAATTTAAATTCGTCCATAGGGGTTTCCGACACCGATTTGGTTGTAATCATGTATACTTTAATTATGCTGTAGTTGACATACTTTCTTGGCTTCACGATAGTATATTCATGATTACCGTCGTCTGACTACTTAAAAAATCGAAACAAGTATGCCATACATAGTAATGCAAAGCTATTACTTTCAGATCTCATCATGTTGTTTTCTTGTTATCCAGATAACTATACCTATCTATATATACATTTGGATCTATCTACAGATTCCATATATGTGGTATATTTAGATAAGGAGGACCTACGTACAATAAAATGAGCACCAACTACTCCTACAAATTATAGAAGCGAGATATTAAAATGTACTATGTGTGGGAAATCATATTAACCATAAATAATGGCATCATATGCACAATTATACAATCAGATCTATGAATATTATCAGATCTATGTTATCTCCTATATTTTACCTTTGGAAGATTAGCTTACCTTATAGCAAGATGCTAGCCATCTCTCAAGCAAAACGTTGAAACACTACTTTCTACATGTATCTACTTATTCCATCACACATATCATGGAGCATCTGTGCCTAACTTTTGAAGTTGAAGATCAAGGGATAATTAGACTAAAACTGTATAAATATTACTTGATGAACGGTTTGAGGAAATACCGTTGACTTCGGTAGTCGTCTTCCTTAGAAGTTCAATAGGCGATCAAGGGAAGGAAGCTGTTTCGTTCCTACTGAGATATCAAACTCATTCAGCTTAGAATAGCCATGATCATCAGAATTTAAAGCCGTGGGGAGCATGTGGAATTTAGGCTATAGGACCCGTGATTAATGCAAGCAATTACTTGTATCCAAATATAGGCTCAGAAATCAAAGATTTTTACAATTGGGGCATATCTTATATATTGGTTATAATTAAAGCTCATTAAGGATATTTACGGAGTGAATATTGGGATATTGATAAAAATAAATTATGTTATTTATACAATAGCAAATAAGTGGTTCAGATTACCAATAGAAAAGAACAGAAGAGATCCATATTATGTTGTAGATCAAAATACAACATGCATAGTATGTTTTTTCTGTGGGAAAAACTACTTATCTATTCCTCAACTATCATTGTAGCACTAAGAACACCAATACATCTCGGACCATAGAGAACATGCACAGGAACGAGCCGAAGCCGCGCCACCTTCATCGCTTCTCGCTCACCGATGCCAAACAAAACTTGTTTTAGTAGACAATAAGGAAGACATCATGTTAATTAAGTACCCACATGACGAGCACACCTATGCAACAACCATTGCGACGAAGAGAAGCGTATATCATGATTCACGAATGAGTATCTAATGGGTTACTCACACCGAGATTGTTTCATCATTGGAATGCATTGCTCGACTTTATAAACGAACTTGAGAGGTTTTTTAGTCCAATTTTCAAATAGATTTCTCCCCCTATGTTTGTTTCATCTTCAAAATGCACTATTCTACTTCAAAAACCAAGTTTAGAGGTGTTTGAGACTAATTTCAAAATAGATTTATTATAGTGTTTTATATACGATTAAACACGCATCAGTTCTAGTTTTCAACACACACACACCCCAATTCAATGCATGATTTATTCTGTTCTAATTTTCTATGAACGCACCTTTGTAAGCTACCAAAGGAGATGTCCTTTGCAAATATTTACTTACGAACACTAAAAAACTAAAAATTCATTAAATAACATTTTTTCGTCAAGAAGGACACTAAAATGCATGGTGTACGGGGAATATCTCTTCGTATTCGGACATCTAAGGAGCCCGTGGAGAAAAGTATAAAATTGGTCCAAATAGTGCGTGAACATTGTACTTTCTTAAAGCCCTCATTTTTTTCATGAGAACTACTTAGATGTCCACACATCGGCAAATTTGGCACGGATATCACGCACTCGAACATATTTCATGCCCAAAACATTCAGATTTTTTAAAATTCTAATATTTATATAAGTTTACTTTTCATGCCACGGAGCAGATGAGCTCAGGATCGGAATCCTTGTGTACATGTCCTATGTTGCTACTTTGGTCTTCTTTGCATGCAACCGTAATAGCCTGATGCCTAGAACAATCTAAAGTAGTCCTTATTGGATCAGCCAGACAAACATTTGAATAATAGTTTGGTGACGTCGCCCAAAGATATACTGACCCGGCACATCCGATGTAAAGGTTTGTAGCATGTTTGAATCAAGTGAAACCACGGTTTGCATAGATAATATAAAATAAAAGGCGCGCATTGGAGCATCTCGAATAGATTATTTCGATGTCTAAATAACTAATTTTTATATCATTGACCCCCAAAACAGTGCTCCAACAGATGATGTAGATATAATTTTTTACTCCTGATTTGCTATGAATGTAAAATAGGGTACTTGGTGATGCAAATTTGCATCTCTTGTGCCTCTCAATTAATCTCGACTAAAATCTGAGCAATCGCAGGCGCCAGTTATCTGCCAAGCGGAACTTCCCCGCATCACGCTTGACTACCCCATGCCGTTGCCCGCCACTGCCGGCCCGCATGGATGCATTTTTCGACCCTGCAGCCACCAAAGCCGCTCCGGCGATGGTGGCCACCATGTCTGTCGCTGGTCCCGCCAATGCAGCCACCGATGAATTTGTAGCCCCTCATCCCGCTGCCGGCGAAAAAGAAGGCAGCAACAACCAAACCATGCGGACACTAAAAAACTAAAATGCATGATGTACGGGAAAAATCATAAAAAACTAAAAAACTAAAAATTGATAAAAAACTATTTTTTCGTCAACAAGGACACTAAAATGCATGATGTACGGGAAAAATCTCTTCGTATTCGGACATCTAAGGAGCCCGTAGAGAAAAGAATAAAATTGGTCCAAATAGTGCGTGAACAATATACTTTCTTAAAGCCCTCATTTTTTTCATGAGAGCTACTTAGATGTCCAAACACCGCCAAATTTGGCACGGATATCACACACTCGAACATATTTCATGCCAAAAACATTCAGATTTTTTAAAATTTTAATATTTATATAAGTTTACAGTTCATGCCAGGGAACAGATGAGCTCCGCAGCCGAATCCTTGTGTCCATGTCCTATGTTGCTACTTTGGTCTTCTTTGCATGCAACCGTAATAACTTGATGCCTAGAACAATCTAAAGTAGTCCTTATTGGACCGGCCAGACAAACATTTGAGTAATAGTTTGGTGATGTTCTCTGTAGAGACGGTGATAGTTGGTACGCCCTGTCTCCATCCTCTGCTCACTGTAGGTTCTCCATTGTAGTTTCCCTGGTTTCCAGCAACAAGGCTGATATTATCAAACATTGCACGTTGGCAATTGCTCCAAGTAGACCATACTCCCTCTGTCCGGAAAAGCTTGTCCCAAGATTATCCCTCAAATGGATGTATCTAGCAATAATTTGGTGCAAGATACATCCATTCGAGGGACAAGCTTTTTTGGACGGAAGGAGTACATATCATCACCATGGTCATGCTGCAATAACTGGAGTACATATCATCACCATGTTCATGCTGCAATAACTGGCTGTGTTCACTTGCCATGAAGGCGTCAAGATCATTGTGCACAACACTGTTGTATTGCGGCCACTCCCCATCCACGGTGATCTGTTGTCATGAAACAAAATGGTTATTTCCCTATATAGAGTTAAAGGCAGCAGTAAACTAATATTAAAAAACAAACATGTGGAACTGAAAAATGAAACCAAATAGAAGGAAACGTCATAGAAAACACTACATCTCCAAGTACATTTAGGTTTCTATGCCCATATTAGTCGAATGGTACTTCACTTTAAAAATAATTTAAATTCGTCCGTACGAGTTTTCGACACCAATCTGGATGTAATCATGTAGACTTTAATTACGTTGTAGTTGACATACTTTCTTGACTTCACGATAGTATATTCATGATTACCTTCGGCTGATTACTTTAAAATTTGGAAACAAGTATGGCGTACATTTGGATCTATCTACAGATTCCATATATGTGGTATATTTAAATAAGGAGGACCTACGTACAATAAAATGAGCACCAACTACTCCTACAAATTATAGAAGTGAGATATTAAAATGTACTATATGTGGGAAATCGTATTAACCATAAATAATAGCATGATAGGCACAATAATACAATCTGATCTATGAATATTAGCAGATCTATGTTATCTCCTATATTTTACCTTTGGAAGATTAGCTTACTTTATAGTAGCCATCTCTCAAGCAAAATGATGACCTGTATCCACTCATTCCATCACACATGTCACGGAGTATCAATGTTTTCCATGTGGAGCTGGCACAAAAAAACAAGAAAGTCACAGAGATGTCAGTGAGATGGCACCAAACAGGTTATGGTTACACTAAGCCAATGCATTCTTCAGTATGCACTCACCACAGCATCTGGTGGGGCCAGACTCATCCAATTTGGCAAGTGTACCCTCTCCATCATTCCCCTTTCCCTCTCATTTCACCCACGCACCCAAGCATCAAGGCCAGTGTACAACATCTCTCCATGCAAACTGAACTGGTACTTAATCTTGTGACCGTCTATCCTCAGCATAGTAGGGGAGTGGTGCTCAAACCAAGTCCTGATACACACATACAACAATGATGGCATGTTAATTATAGCCAGAACGGCTTGCTGTCAAAAGCTAGCAAAGATTGCATGTATGCTAACTAACCTGCTTAGTTCACTTGGGTTGGTTAGCAGCGAGACGGACTCATAGAAGTCAGCGCACACGTAGTCCGGATAAAAAGCATGGTGAAGCTCCAACTCAAATGGTGAATATCCGTATTCGGGCGGAGGTGGCGGTGGCGACGGAGGCATGGCTAGAACCACAACTAGGAGTACATGACAATAAGTAAGGAGTGCTGCCACGTTGCAAACAAAAGTGCATATGTTCAGTTCTTGACTAACTTAGAGGGGCAGGGTTACTCAGTTGGCCACCATCTGGGAGCGCAAGCATCTTGTTGCCTATGGGAGTAAGCATGGCAATGCTAGCTCTATTAGCTGCAAAATGGATCACGAACGGTGTGATTAATCTTTTTTTTCGATCAAAAGAAAATGCACTGAGTGCCATAGCCACGCCATACACACCTTCGTACATAACTTGGTCGCATGCTTGGTGTAACACCGGTACAACTTGGTCTCGCGTCGATCCAGCGCCGAGGGCCTCGTGCATCGTCATCTGCCTAGTACACATGCCCCACCTGCACACAATCGCATAGTTTGGACTAGTGAGAAGCAAGACCATTACTAAAAACACCGATAAACACATTTAACCATCGTGTCAACTCATAGTTAAGTGCTGGTCCTTTTCCTTTACGGTTTTCGATCATTGCTTATTTTCAACTTCATCAACACCCATCGGGTCTGAAACAACAATTTCTGCAAAAAGTGAAGGCTTACTTAGTACAGGTATGAAGATCCAACGGACCGCACGGCCAATTGAGAATGGTTGCTAATCAACTGGATACCTTTTCCACGCTCCATTGGCTGCACATGCACCATAGGGTTCGGACACCCAGAGCCTAGTGAAATACTTGCTCCCGCAACTGGCATCAATAAGAACAAACCGTATTCCAATTAGTCTTGAAACATGCCAAAGATTTGCAAAATCTAAGAAAATTTTGCTTTTCTACCATGGCCATGCGCACCTGGGGGGCTACGTGTTTCCTCGTTACGGACCACAACAGCCATGAGAGATCGAGCAGCTTCACGTGAAGTAGCAGCTAGGTATTGCACGATATCTATTTGAAAGTCAGCTTTAACATCAATCGTTTCTGTTAGGCGGCTAATACAATTCTTTCCAGCAATAAAACAAAAGTGTGACAAAACTCATGCATTCTGCATGCATAGCATGGCCCACTCCCATGCAAAAACATCACAACCACACATGGGCCCCACAACTGCATGCATGCAAGACCAAACATGTCATGCACACACTGAGTTCTAATCCATTTTGCAGAGTGCATGCATGCCCATGTTGACAACAAAGCTTAGAATAATCGAAACTACAGCTCGTTGCAAGAGGACATGCAAAAGATTACCTGATTTGCTTCTTGGCACATGAGAAGACGGGCTGATGTTGGGAAACGCCGCCGCCATTGGAGCCTGTCTCTTCACCCTGGCCATGAAATCCTCGAGCCTGTCTTCAAGGTCTCTTTGTCGTTTGGCTTCTGTCTTGCTATGTATTTCCGACAGCACCTTCTCCTTGGCATTATCCACCATCTTCAGGAACTCCTCCTCCATTTTCTTGAACTGATGTTCCACTGCCACCTTAAGTGCGGCCAGAATCTACGAAATGCGCTATGGACAAAAAAGCCCGATTAGTTTTTGTGCTTACGACAAACGAATCACAGCAGGAAAATCCCAGCAGAAGCAAACAAGATAGAAAATTGCACCTGCGCAAGTATCTCTGTCCCATGGGCCACAACAAATCCAGGTGGCCCGCCGCACACACCAGGGCTTGGGGTGGTCTAAGTATATGCGGGCGGTGCACTACCAGACAACACATTAATTGCCAGTGATCTGGGGACATCAGATACCTGCAAGGGAATAATCGAACAGAATGTTAGCAACCATGGAGAATTTAATGAGCAAGCATTTAAGAGGATTTGTGTACCTTGAAGCCAGCATCAACTACGTTCTTGGCTGCATGCTTGCGGATCTGAACCTTCATCAACAGATCGAAGTACGACGCCATCCGAGGAAGTGGCAGCTGCTCACGCCCTTGCATGCCATGCTCATGGTAGTCGCAGAAGATGATCTTCATTTTGTTAAATCAATTAAAACAAATAAAATCATAGACCAATTGGTAGAAATCGCATATGCGTGCTAGTAAATGAACGGGGATTTCTTGTCTAACCTGAGGAACAAGGAGGCATCCCTGAAGAACAAGCTGAGATGGGTCATGCAACAAATCATCCCTCAGCTTTGCTGCAGCCTCTCTCAACCCCTCCACTACGTAGTCACACAAATCATATCCCGATATTTTGCTCGGATCAGCAAGAACGTTCAATAGCTCATTCGAAATCTTTGGATGGGCTCGTCTAGTAACAAGAAATGTGGATGCGGCGAGGATTGTGCATGCAGCCATCATTTTCTCTCTCCCTGCTCGCACGTTTGCTACTTTGCTAGTGTTTTGCACTATCTTTTTAACTCTGACAATCAGAATCTTGCATGTTTTTGGCATTTCAGTCACTAAGATGGCATGCAACTTCTCTAGCAACTGTTCCTGGTCTGTCAAGCAAGCACCAGCCCGGATATCTATCTTTTCCCTGCTAGGGTTTAATCCTATCCATTTTGCTACCTCCCTAGAGTCAATCACAACAAAGTTTCCGTCAGCCATGTCCATCTTCATAGTTTCGGGATCTATCCTAGCGAGGAGAGACATGGAAAATATGCGATTATTGTTTCAGCGTTGGGGTTCCATTCTCCATCCATCCCTACCCCCGTGAAAATAGACTTGATGTTGGGGTTCCATTCTCCATCCATGGTTTGGATCATACCGGCGTTGTAGGCGGTGTTCAACATGCGCATCTTCTTGGCGGCAGCCATTGAAGAGGAAGAAGAAACATCCGGTTGAGCTGCAGGCGAGTAGTTCCTAGGTCTCCGCCCCATCTCAACCAGCAAGCTGCCAGAAAAATCAAGGAAAAAACAGCAACACAAATGTGTTAGGACTTGAGAGAAATCCGGGGCAAGAGAAAAAAAGAGAGAGATGAATGAGTGGTGAGAGCAATAGTAGTCACCTTTGTTCTTGCTCCCTCCCCCCTTGCTGCACCAAGCGCCGGTGTTGTGTGTAGTGTTGTTGATGTATCCCTCTGTACCAACAAGACCTTATTTTATAGACAAGTGTCGACCGAACAACTCCATGTGCTCACGATTGTGTACCAACCAAGCGGATGCCCAACCCTGCACGTATGCACGGTATCTAGGCCACGAAATATCAGACACTATCATCTCTCCATCTCTCTCCCCACTCACTAAATGAGCCACGGCCACTAACAATTATTAAGCACCAAGAAAGACGCGCTCATAAACACAAAATCATGAACAATTCCTCCTCAACCATAGCCGTCGATGCGAACAGAATTTGAAAATGGATTAACTTGCTAAACACATAGGCTTGAATAACGGAAGAACAAGGATTATTTCCACACACAATCCACGCGACAATTACTAACTTGGTAGCATTGGCCCATGCATACTTAGCACACCTACTAAATAAAACACGAACGTGCATTTGCATGCATGTTAATAGCACAACACTGGCATCTACAAATATAGATTTTTGCTCGCTTGCATGGAGGGCTCTTGGCGTCATCTTCTTCGCAGCCAGCGGTGATAGGACCAGTCCCCGACATGTGGTCCCCCTCCTCCAGCTCGCATGCCTCTACTTGCACTGCATGCGCCATGCAAGGGTCAAACTCCGTCGTCTCCTCCCCACAAGAGAAAACCGGAAGCTTCACCCCAAGATCAGCCTGGTGTCAAGAAATTTTTAAACGCACACCATTAGACCAACAAATATAATAATCTTCGTCTCGTTATGACTAGTAACAAAAGCAAATTCTCACATTATCCACCACCGTCTCGTCCATCTCCGCCTCTGCACCAACGCCCGGCCCTTGCGCCATTACACTTGCCTGGGACTGCACAAACACATATCGTTTAGCCAGGGCAAACGAGGGACCTGCATGGAAACTAGAAAAAAATAGGTACCACATCATCGACACTTGCAACCCCAGAAGAGTGATCAGGAAAAACCAGAGTGCCAAGCCCGACGGCGTCACTAAGAACCTTCATCACATTACAAGTGGTAGTATCAGAAAAGATGTGATTAGAGCGATCTATATCATCCCTATGCATGTGATACTCGTACCTGCACCCTGCCTACTGTCAATGCGGAGCCAGACGTTTCAGTGAGATTAGAGCTTGGGTGACACGATGCTGCTCGGCACCATCTCTCCACTGTTCGAATGGGTTTCCAGGGTCCGCGCCACCTGCATAAATAGAGGACGAAAATTTTCATTCCCTCCCAAGCAAACAGATTCAAATTTCAAACTACCAAGGCCGCATCACATGCATCGGCTACAATTTTGAATTTTGTGGTCACCGTGAGCACTCGGATCACCTCGACGGTATGGCACTGCCATTTTATCTCACCAAGCTAGGTCCTATCATCCGGTGCATTAACTCGAGCACAGATGGGTGGGACGGTGCAACTGTGCGCCTCTCTTGTCAACCATCTGCCATCGCGTGGCGCGGCGAGAAAGTAGCGTCATGATCACCGAGGAAAAGTTTTCCAGAACAGTGTTTCCATCTGTTATCACTTGACAACACAACAGGAGACCATGAGGCGTGGTGCGTAGCCACACATGGCAAGGAACCCTCCCGCCCCCTCCCCACACCGCCACTGTGCGTCTCATGCCGTGACTAAATGTGCATGGGAAAATCTTAGTTGCTTAATTCTCACATCCCCATGTGTATACCATGCACTAACTTTTTTTGCTAAAAACCATTTAAAAAAACACCCCAGGTTGCCTTGGGTCATGTTTTGCATCTTCAATAAGACTCAGTCAAACAATGCTACTCGCATGCTAGCTGCTTCTCCATGGATCTCTGCACCATCCCATGCGCACTGCCTATAGTGGTTTAATGGTTGTACCCTGCCGCCCGCACATCTGTGCTCGACAGGCGAGGTGTGCTCTCCCTTCCATCCCGCTGACCGCGCAATGGAGGCCCCCACGAAAGCTATATCAATGCCTTGTCAGGATCATCATCCATCAAAGCACGCCCCTGCTGGTTCAAAAAACTGCACCCTGTGCCCATGCATGGTACACAAAATGTGACAAAAAAACACTAGTGCATGTACGAGCGATATGGAAACCAAGTGGCCGATCCAACAGATACCAAAACCCGCCAATAGAAGTTAGTCCATAATGCAATCAGGCAGCGTTTGTGAGCAAGCCCATAGCCGAGAAAAATATCTTGGCCCATGGAGTTAAGGAATAGAATAGTTTTGAACTACAAAGTGTGGTCCAGGAATATATTTGTCCTTGCCCACAATAATCATGCAGAAGAAAAACCCTCGAAGATGAAATAGTTAGCACACCCAGCCAAATCAATTGGCAAAAAAAAGCTGCATGTACCTCGATCTCCGAATGGGAACAGGCGACGGGAACATCATGCCAAGCTAAGAAACATAAGTACAACAAATTACTCACACCATCAGTCCCGTTAACTAGAAAATGTCCTTAATTCAACTATAAGAAATTAGGCTCGAACAGCACACTTTTTTTAGTGCCGCATGCATTCCGTCGATGTCCAACCACCCCACAATTGCTACACTTCGGCAATTTCCTTGGAGCCTCCGACAAATCTCCTCTCTACTAATGTCACCTAGATACTCCAATGTCACCTCAAGTATCCGTGGCTATGATTATACGATATGCATCACACAATCTCAGATTCATCTATTAGACCAACACATAGAACCTCAAAGAGTGCCCCAAAGTTTCTACCAGAGAATCACAACAAAAACGTGTGCCAACCCCTATGCATAGGTTCATGGGCAGGTTGTGCATTTGTGCCCTTGCATTCTGCAAATTGTATAGAACCTGGACCTCTTAAGATGGTTCTCATAAGGAACTTTGTCTCGACTTGTCGTTGGTCTCCCCCTCTGTCGTTTTTTTCTGATGCACACCCACACCTGAACAATTTGAATCACCATCTCCATTATCCGCATCTTCACCAGCATTTGCCTGGATCGACCCCTCTGGAGCACTGGCTACCAAAAGTTGCTGCTTCTCTCGCTCTTCAAGCCCTAAACCATCCTTGTCTACACTCAAAGGCAGCAGAGTAGCATGGACCTCCTTCATCATAGTCATGAAAACTTCATAACATTCCACATTGTTGTCACCAAGCACCACACACTCAAGCGCTTGCATGTACATAGTGTGATGCCTGTATCACTCGTAGGAGGCCCTTTGTCTTCCTGGTACAACACCAAGTGTTCCGGGAGAATGTCACAAGCATGTCTTGTCTAGCTCTTCATTATGTGCTTCTCAAGGATTTTTGCCAAGCGGAAGTGAACCATCACCTGCATAAAAGTATAATGCAAATCAATCAACTAGTCTCATATGGACCAACCCAGCGATAACATGACTGTTTTTATTCATCATAGAGGATGCAAACCTGCAAAGTATGGCAGCACACTAGACCAGAATGCTCGAACATGCCACACTCGCAGCTGAAAAAACTTTCGTCCGCATTGAACTCAATTTTGAAAGGAACTTTACTCCACTTCTCTCTGTTCGCTGCTTCAACATGTGTCGACTTATAAATCCTCCTAGGAACAACCTCATCTAGTACATATGCACCACATTTTTACAACTCTTCACCAAACTTCTCAAACATGGCCCTCGTGTAAACTTTGCTAGCATGCCTCTCCAACGGAAGGTTAAATCTAAGAGATACACCACTCTGCAAGGGGAATAGACACACACAGACCACAAATGTTAGCATGCAGAACCATTGCCAAGAATGAAGGCTTCTAGATAAAGTAGAACAAATGTTTATTTTAAATGAACACCAATGCAATGGGAATGACGGAGAAATTTGCTACCTCTTGAGCACTGCATTGGTTTTCCCTTGAAGAGGAAAGGGTGACGCAGCAAAGTAGCATAAGTATTTCCCTCAGTTTTTGAGAACCAAGGTATCAATCCAGTAGAAGACTACACGCAAGTCCCTCGTACCTACGCAAACAAATAAGAACCTTGCAACCAACGCGATAAAGCGGTTGTCAATCCCTTCACGGTCACTTACGAGAGTGAGATCTGATAGAGATAATAATAATAAGATAAATATTTTTGGTATTTTTATGATACTAGCAAAAATGCCCGTGTGGTGCAACGGGAGAATAAAACATCATATACCCATAACCAATAAACATGTATCGATCAATCCTCTCTCTTCCGGATCCATGCCTTATATTTTAAGATGGTATCCTATAAGACCCATCTTATTCATGTTGTTGTTTATCCTCCTGTCCAACCCTTGTCAATGGTGGTTGTAGTTGTCACCGAACATGGTCAATCATCTCAAGGCGGTGAGCACGTCCAACACACGGCACATATGTCGCTTAAACGCGCTAGTGCAAGAGAATGTTTAAAATCAAAAAAAATGTCGTCGAGTTGGATGAACCATGCTAGAGCAAGAAAATGTTTTAAACTTAAAGAAATAGTCAAGCTGAGAAAAAAAATATCAACCTAAAGGGGTCAACCGCCCTAAGGGCGACCAGGCTACCACCGTCCTCCGCCAGCGACTTGAGGGGTTTCTCCTCTCTCTCGCAGCCGCTCCGACGGGGGCGGGAGAAGGGGGAACCACGTCGTCTCGTCGATGGCGTGTAGTTAGGTTAGGGCTAGGTTTTCTACTTTCACCTGTTTCTGTATTGACGGTTATGGTGGTGGAGGCGTGGAAAATCTGCTTCGGATTCGATTCCGGTGGGTTGCTGTGAGGTGGTCGGCGACGAATCTGGTAGTAAGCTAACCAATCGAGGCTGGTGCGGCGGCGGTGGTGATCTTGAGGTGGGACTTTTTTTTTGCTTTGGCACCGCCGTCATGGTGACGCATGCTCCGGCCTCAACATGGGGCATTGAGCTCTAGTAGGAGCGTGGTGACTCCGGATTTGCATGTTCTCGTGGGTGGCGGCGCTTCATCATCATCGTTCAACAAACCGATGCAAGTGGTGGCGTAGTTCCGATCTGGCTTGTCTCAGGCGTGCTGGTCCTCCTGGACCAAGGATGTGATTTCTTGATGTCTTTATTCCGTGTGCACAACTAAGGGTTTCCATGCCTCTGGTAGGGAGCGGCGGAGATGGCGACAACGGTGTGGCTAGATTGGTTCCCCATGGTGCAGTTCATAATTTCATATTTTTCTTGGGTTGTGTTGTATCACTGCTTATTTTCAATATCAATATAATCATCCCCAACCTCTCCATGTGAGGCGGCACCGGCCGGGAGTACGGTGTTGCGGCCTTCGCCACGACGAGCGTGGTGGTTGCGTTGAGCCTGATGCTGCCGGCCAATACGACATCTGTAGTACCTCGTGGCTCGTTCTCATGGTCGTGCGCAAGGAGACCATGCGTCGATCTTTGTTTGGCCGTACATGCATGCATGCTTTTGTTCCCATAATTTTCCTGCGTCGCCTCATGAATGCCTGCTTTTTCTCTTGCTGTTTTCCCGCATCTCAGGTGCCACGCGATTGCTAGTTTTCTAGAGGTATATTAACTGGTCTAGGTGGATGTGAAAGACTGAGATGGTACTTTTAAGTATGTGAAGCCATTGATGCCACTCCTGTACAGGCAGGTATTTTTGCAAGGATCAGGATGAACGAAATATTTCGTGTGCTTCTTTCGGCCAAGGCCCAGCAGGACGTACAAGCATAGGGAGGCAACGTATTTTCTGGCGGACGGATGAAGGTTTTAGTACCACCTCGAATATGTTTTAAATTCAAACTCAAAGCGTAAAATCACGGTAAGAAATATTGTGACGGTGAATCCACGGAGCCAATCCGTGATTTATTATTAGGGAAAGATAGATTGAAAGTAAAGATTGAAAAATAAACGGTGATAGAAATAGCTAGTTCACGGGAGATTAATATAATGGAGAATAGACCCGGGGGCCATAGGTTTCACCAGTGGCTTCTCTCAAGATAGTATAAGTATTACGATGGGTGAACAAATTACTGTCAAGCAATTGATAGAAAAGTGCATAATTATGAGAATATCTAGGCATGATCATGTATATAGGCATCATGTCCGAGACAAGTACACCGAAACGATTCTGCATCTACTGCTATTACTCCACACATCGACTGCTATCCAGCATGCATCTAGAGTATTAAGTTCATAAGAACAGAGTGACGCATTAGGCAAGATGACATGATGTAGAGGGATTAACTCAAGCAATATGATATAAACCCCTTCTTTTTATCCTCGATGGCAATAATACAATGCGTGCCTTGCTGCCTCTACTATCATCGGGAAAGGACACTGCAAAACCAAACTTATAATTCGAAGAGACTTGCAAAGATAACCAATCGTACATAAAAGATTTCACAGAAGAATCAAATATTGTTCATAGATAAACTTGATCATAAACCCACAATTCAACGGATCTCGACAAACACACCGCAAAAAGGGTTACATCAAATAGATCTCCAAGAAGATTGAGGAGAACATTGTATTGAGACCCAAAGAGAGAGAAGAAGTCATCTAGCTTATAACTATGGACCCGAAGGTCTGAAGTAAACTACTCACACATCATCGGAGAGGCTATGGTGTTGATGTAGAAGCCCTCCATGATCGATTCCCCCTCCAGCAGAGCTCCGAAAAAGGCCCCAAGATGGGATCTCTTGGGTGCAGAAGGTTGTGGCGGTGGAAGTAGGGTTTCGCTGTGCTCCTGGATGTTTTCGGGTTATATGGATATATATACGATGAAGAAGTAGGTCAGTGGAGCCACGAGGGGCCCACGAGGGTGGAGTGGGTGCCCAGGGGAGTAGGCGCGCCCCCTGCCTCGTGGCCTCCTCGTTGATTTCTTGACGTCCACTCCATGTCCTTTGGATCACATCTGTTCCAAAAATAACTCTCCCAAAGGTTTCATTCCGTTTGGATTCTATTTGATATTTCTTTTCTGCGAAACACTGAAATAGGCAAAAAAACAGCAATTTACACTTCGCCTTGGGTTAGTACGTTAGTCCCAAAAATAATATAAAAGTGTATAAATAAGCCCATCAACATCCAAAACAGATAATATAATAGTATGGAACAATCAAAAATTATAGATGCGTCGGAGACGTATCAAGCATCCCCAAGCTTAATTCCTGCTCGTCCTTGAGTAGGTAACTGATAAAAACAGAATTTTTGATGCGGAATGCTACCTAGCATAATTCTCAATGTAATTTTCTTTACTGTGGAATGAATATTCAGATCCGTTAGATTCAAGACAAAAGTTTAATATTGACATAAAAATAATAATACTTCAAGCATACTAACTAAGCAATCATGTCTTCTCAAAATAACATGGCGAAAGAAAGTTCATCCCAACAAAATCAAATGGTTTGGTCATGCTCCATTTTTGTCACACAAGAATGCTCTCATCTTGCACAACCCTGATGACAAGCCAAGCAATTGTTTCATACATTAGTAATCTAAAACTTTTTTCAACTTTCACGCAATACATGAGCGTGAGCCATGGATATAGCACTATGGGTGGAATAGAATGATGATAGGGGTTATGTAGAGAAGACAAAAAAGGAGAAAGTCTCACATCGACGAGGCTAATCAACGGGCTATGGAGATGCCCATCAATTGATGTCAATGCAAGGAGTAGGGATTACCATGCAATAAATGCACTAGAACTATAAATGTATGAAAGCTCAACAAAAGAAACTAAGTGGATGTGGATCCAACTTGCTTGCTCACGATGACCTAGAGCATCTGAGGAAGCCCACTATTGGAATATACAAGCCAAGTTCTATAATGAAAAATTCCTACTAGTATATGAATGTGACAAAAGGATAGTAGCATTGCCCCTTTTTTCTATCATAAAGATCATGGTGCTACTTTGAAGCACAAGTGTGGAAAAAAGGATAGTAGCATTGCCCCTTTTTTTTCTTTTTTTGGGCCATCCTTTTTTATTTGGCCTTTCTCTTTTTTCCCTTTTTTATTTGGGACAATGCTCTATTAATGATGATCATCAAACTTCTATTTATTTACAACTCAATGATTATAACTCGATACTAGAACAAAATATGACTCTAGATGAGTGCCTCCAGCGGTGTACCGGGAAGGGCAATGAATCAAGAGTGACATGTATGATAAATTATGCATAGTGGCTTTGCCATAAATACGATGTCAACTACATGATCATGCAAGGCAATACGACAAGACAATGAGGAAGCGTGTCATGAATGAAACGGTGGAAAGTTGCATGCCACACTAGTAGAAAACCGGGCAATAGCACCGGTTCGTAAGGGCCTTTAGTGCCGGTTATGGAACCGGCACTATTATTTCGGCGCTAAAGGCCCCCCCCCCCTTTAGTACCGGTTCAGCACGAACCGGCGCTAAAGTGCCACCACGTGGCGTGAGCTCGCGCCTTGGTACGGGGGACCTTTAGTACCGGTTGGTGTTACCAACCAGTACTAAAGGCTTTTTTTTGAATTTTTTTTTTGAAAATTTTTGAAAAAAAATCTGTTTTTTTTTATTTTTATTTTTTCTGAATTATTTGATGATTTAGTCTCTAATCACCTCTCTTAACTGCTCAAGCGTGGATCACTCATTCCAAATCATCTAACTTCCCGACCGGTCACCCATCCCTCTCACTACTCCAGCCCGAGCACGCTTAACTTCCGGGTTCTATTCTCCCTCGCTCCAAGTCTGCACTTGTTGTTTTCCTGACAATAGTAAGATGTCAATCCTATTAACCTTCAGGAATTTTGCTTGGGCATGAAGTGACACATTTCACTATTTGAGTTTGAAACTATTGTTTTAAAAAACAATAATTATTTAGTAACACTAATATTTCTTGAATAATTAGTTTGACCATTGTTTGACCACAGTTTGACCATAGTTTGACCATAGTTTGACCAGATTTGACCAAAATTGAAATAACTAAAATAATTATTTAGTAACACTAATATTCTAGAATAATTAGTTTGACCATTGTTTGACCACACTTATCCCACTGTTTGAATATTTTTCAATTTTTTTCCACTCTAGATCTTAAAAGCCCCGTAACTTTTTTTCTATTAGGTTTTTGAGGATTTCAAAAATGTTTAACGGGGTTCCCCCGATTAAATTTGGATGTAACTTTTTGAGTAGATGATTTTTCATATAAAAAACTTTTTCATCCAAGTTAGTATGCAAAAGTTATGCCCATTTTTACAAATTTCAGAGAGATTTTGCAAATAAAGTCAAAATTCACATTTGCAAATTTTCCCAACAACTAGACCACATATCACAGGAGAAACTTATTTTCTTTTATTTTTTTGACATTTCCATTATTTTCTTTTATTTATTTTAAAACTGAAAAGGCGATCCACGGGGGGGGGGGGGGGGGGGGGGTAGAGTTGGAAAATGGGACCTTTAGTACCGGTTCGTGGCACGAACCGGTACGATAGGTTAGACCTTTAGTACCGGTTCGTCGCACGAACCGGTACTAAAGGTGATCGTGGGGCCCCGGCCTGACGCCAGCCTGCCACCACCGGTACTAAAGGTTCAACACGAACCGGCATTAATGCAAATTCGTTCGAACCGGCACTAATGGTACCATTAGTGCCGGCTCAAATACAAACCGGCACTAATGTGCTTCACGTTTGACCCTTTTTCTACTAGTGCCAATATATCTCGGAATAGCTATGGAAATGCCATAATAGGTAGGTATGGTGGCTGTTTTGAGGAAGATATAAGGAGGTTTATGTGTGATAGATCGTATCATATCATGGGGTTTGGATGCACCGGCGAAGTTTGCACCAACTCTCAAGGTGAGAAAGGGCAATGCACGGTACCGAAGAGGCTAGCAATGATGGAAGGGTAAGAGTGCGTATAATCCATGGACTCAACATTAGTCAGAAAGAAATCACATACTTATTGCAAAAATCTACAAGTCATCAAAAACCAAGAACTATGCGCATGCTCCTAGGGGTATAGATTGGTAGGAAAAGACCATAGCTCGTCCCCGACCGCCACTAATAAGGAAGACAATCAAAGAACACCTCATGTTTCAAATTTGTTACACAACGGTTACCATACGTGCATGCTACGGGACTTGCAATATTCAACACAAGTATTTCTCAAATTCACAACTACTCAACTAGAACACTCTAATGTCACCATCTTTATATCTCAAAACAATTATCAAGTATCAAACTTCTCATAGTATTTAATGCACTTTCTATGATAGTTTTTATTATACCCATCTTGGATGGCTATCATATTATGACTAATTTCATAACCAAAGCAAATTACCATGCTGTTCTAAAGGACTCTCAAAATAATATAAGTTAAGCATGAGATATCAATAATTTCTATAAAATAAAACCACCACCGTGCTCTAAAAGATATAAGTGAAGCACTAGAGCAAAATTATCTAGCTTAAAAGATATAAGTGAATCACATAGAGTATTCTAATAAATTTCAATTCATGTGTGTCTCTCCCAAAAGGTGTGTACAGAAATGATGATTGTGTTAAACTAAAAAGCAAAGACTCAAATCATACAAGACACTCCAAGTAAAACACATATCATGTGGTGAATACAAATATAGCCTCAAGTAAAGTTACCGATAGAACAAGACGAAAGAGGGGATGCCTTCCGGGGCATCCACAAGCTTAGGCTTTTGGTTTTCCTTGAATTTTACCATGGGGTGCCTTGGGAATCCCCAAGCCTAGGCTCTTTCCACTCCTTGTTCCATAATCCATCAAATCTTTACCCAAAACTTGAAAATTTCACAACACAAAACTTAAACAAAAAATCTCATGAGCTCCGTTAGTATAAGAAAACAAACCACCACTTAAGGTACTGTAATGAACTCATTATTTATTTATATTGGTGTTAAACCTACTATATTCCAACTTAACTATGGTTCATACCCTCCGATACTAGGCATAGATTCATCAAAATAAGCAAACAACACACGAAAAACATAAGCCGTTAAAAACAGAACAGTCTGTAGTAATCTGTAAGTTTCTAATCCTGGACGTGAGGTATTTATCTATTAATGATCTTCAAAAAGAATCAACCTAATCACACTCTCCAGTAAAAAATGGCAGCAAATCTCGTGAGCGCTAACGTTTCTGTTTTTCATAGCATGATCGCAAAGACTTTCCCCAAGTCTTCCCAGAGGTTCTTCTTGGCACAAACACTAATTAAAAGCATAAAACCACATATAAGCATAGTCTAGATGAATTATTTATTGAATAACAGCAAGGAAAAATATTGGGTTGTCTCCCAACAAGCGATTTTCTTTAAAGCCTTATAGCTAGGCATAAGATTTCAACGATGCTCACATGAAAGAAAAGAATTGAAGCACAAAGAGAGCATCATAAAACACGTGAAAAACACATCTAAGTATAGCATACTTCCTATGCATAGGCATCTTATAGGAAAACAAATTATCAAGGCAAGCAAAAACTAGTATATGCAAGGAAGCGGAAAGAAACAATAGCAATCTCAACATAACGAGAGGTAATTTAGTAACATGAAAATTTCTACCACCATATTTTCCTCTCTCATAATAATTACATGTAGGATCAGAATAAAATTTAAAAATATAGCTATCACAAAACATATTATTAACACGATCCACACGTATGCAAAGTTGACACTCTTCCAAAATAGTGGGATTAACATTAACTAAAGTCATGACCTCTCCAAACCCACTTTTATCAAAAACTTCATAAGATTGAACATTCTCCAAATATGTGGGACCTAAAGTTGACACTCTTCCAAACCCACTTTAAATATTGTTGCAAACATTATAATCAATCTCATACTCATCATGGGGCTTAAATAAATTTTCAATATCATATGAAGAGTCACCCAAATCATGATCATTGCAATAAGTAGTGGACATAGAAAAACTAGCATCCCCAAGCTTAGGGTTTTGCATATTATTAGCACAATTAACGTTAATAAGATTTATAATAACATCATTGCAGTCATGCTTTTTCTTCAAAGATCTATCGACAATCACTTCATAAAGCACTTCATCACAATTTTCAGATTCACGAATTTCAAGCAAAACCGCATAACGATAATCTAGTGCACAAAACTCACTAGCAATTGGTTCATCATAATTCGATCTCTTAAAAAGATTAGCAAGCAGATGAGGATCCATGGATCTTAGGTTCTCTGTTTAGCAATAAATAAACAATTATTCCAACCAAATGAGCCAAGTAAGACATTAAGGCAAATGGAAGCGTTGACACAACGTAGAGGAAGTAGTCGTACGTCTTCTTCCCGATCCAACCGATCCAAGCACTGTTACTCCGGCACCTCCGAGTTCTTAGCACACGTTCAGCTCGATGATGATCCCCGGGCTCCGATCCAGCAAAGCTTTGGGGAGGAGTTCCGTCAGCACGACGGCGTGGTGACGATCTTGATGTACTACCGACGCAGGGCTTCGCCTAAGCACTACAACGATATGATCGAGGTGGAATTTGGTGGCAGGGGGCACCGCACACGGCTAAGGAACGATCTCAATGATCAACTTGTGTGTCTAGAGGTGCCCCCTGCCCCCGTATATAAAGGTTGCCAGGGGGAGGGCTGGCCGGCCAAGCCTATGGAGGCGCAGGAGGAGTCCTACTCCTACCGGGAGTAGGACTCCCCCCCCCCCCAATCCTATTCCTAATAGGACTCCCAAGGGGAAAGAGAGGGAGAGAGGTGGCCGGCCACCTCTCCTAGTCCTAATAGGACTAGGGGAGGGGGGGGGCGCGTAGCCCACTATAGGCAGCCCCTTTCACCTTTCCACTAAAGCCCAATAAGGCCCATATGGTTCCCGGGGGGTTCCGGTAACCTCCCGGTGATGCGGTAAAATCCTGATTTCACCCGGAACACTTCCGATGTCCAAACATAGGCTTCCAATATATCAATCTTTATGTCTCGACCATTCCGAGACTCCTCGTCATGTCCGTGATCACATTCGGGATTCCGAACAACCTTCGGTACATCAAGATGCATAAACTCATAATAACTGTCATCGTAACGTTAAGCGTGCGGACCCTACGGTTCGAGAACAATGTAGACAGGACCGAGACACGTCTCCGGTCAATAACCAATAGCGGGACCTGGATGCCCATATTGGCTCCTACATATTCTACGAATATCTTTATCGGTCAGACCGCATAACAACATACGTCGTTCCTTTTGTCATCGGTATGTTACTTGCCCGAGATTCGATCGTCGGTATCCAATACCTAGTTCAATCTCGTTACCGGCAAGTCTCTTTATGAAGGAAATATGCCCTAGAGGCAATAATAAAGTTATTATTTATTTCCTTATATCATGATAAATGTTTATTATTCATGCTAGAATTGTATTAACCGGAAACATAATACATGTGTGAATACATAGACCAATAGAGTGTCACTAGTATGCCTCTACTTGACTAGCTCGTTAATCAAAGATGGTTATGTTTTCCTAACCATGAACAAAGAGTTGTTATTTGATTAACGAGGTCACATCATTAGTTGAATGATCTGATTGACATGACCCATTCCATTAGCTTAGCACCCGATCGTTTAGTATGTTGCTATTGCTTTCTTCATGACTTATACATGTTCCTATAACTATGAGATTATGCAACTCCCGTTTACCGGAGGAACACTTTGGGTACTACCAAACATCACAACGTAACTGGGTGATTATAAAGGAGTACTAGAGGTGTCTCCAATGGTAGATGTTGGGTTGGCGTATTTCGAGATTAGGGTTTGTCACTCCGATTGTCGGAGAGGTATCTCTGGGCCCTCTCGGTAATACACATCACATAAGCCTTGCAAGCATAATAACTAAGATGTTAGTTATGAGATGATGTATTACGGAACGAGTAAAGAGACTTGCCAGTAACGAGATTGAACTAGGTATTGGATACCGACGATCGAATCTCGGGCAAGTAACATACCGATGACAAAGGGAACAACGTATGTTGTTATGCGGTCTGACCGATAAAGATCTTCGTAGAATATGTAGGAGCCAATATGGGCATCCAGGTCCCGCTATTGGTTATTGACCGGAGACGTGTCTCGGTCATGTCTACATTGTTCTCAAACCATAGGGTCCGCACGCTTAACGTTACGATGATAGTTATTATGAGTTTATGCATTTTGATGTACCGAAGGTTGTTCGGATTCCCGGATGTGATCACGGACATGACGAGGAGTCTCGAAATGGTCGAGACGTAAAGATTGATATATTGGAAGCCTATGTTTGGACACCGGAAGTGTTCCGGGTGAAATCGGGATTTTACCGGATTACCGGGAGGGTTACCGGAACCCCCCGGGAGCCAAATGGGCCAACATGGGCCTTAGTGGAAAGGTGAGAGGGCAGCCCACATAGGGCTGCGCCTCCCCCCTCTCCCTAGTCCTATTAGGACTAGGAGAGGGGCCGGCCACCTCTCTCTTTCACTTCCCTCTTGAGGAAACCTAGTTGGACTAGGATTGGAGGGGGGAGTCCTACTCCCGGTAGAAGTAGGACTCCTCCTGCGCCTCCCACCTTGGCCGGCCAGCTCCTCCTCCTCCATCCATTATATACGGGGGCAGGGGACACCCCAAGACACAAGTTGATCCTTGAGATCGTTCCTTAGCCGTGTGTGGTGCCCCCTGCCACCAAATTCCACCTCGATCATACCGTTGTAGTGCTTAGGCGAAGCCCTGCGTCGGAAGTACATCAAGATCGTCACCACGCCATCGTGCTGACGGAACTCCTACCCGAAGCTTTGCTGGATCGGAGCCCGGGGATCGTCATCGAGCTGAACGTGTGCTAAGAACTCGGAGGTGCCGGAGTAACGGTGCTTGGATCGGTCGGATCGGGAAGACGTACGACTACTTCCTCTATGTTGTGTGATCGCTTCCGCAGTCGGTCTGCGTTGGTACGTAGACAACACTCTCCCCTCTCGTTGCTATGCATCACCATGATCTTGCGTGTGCGTAGGAAAATTTTCGAAATTACTACGTTCCCCAACAGTGGCATCCGAGCCTAGGTTTTATGGTTTGATGTTATTTGCACGAGTAGAACACAAGTGAGTTGTGGGCGATACAAGTCATACTGCCTACCAGCATGTCATACTTTGGTTCGGCGGTATTGTTGGACGAGACGATCCGGACCAACCTTACGCGTACTCTTACGCGAGACCGGTTCCCTCGACGTGCTTTGCACATAGATGGCTTGCGGAAGACTGTCTCTCCAACTTTAGTTGAACCAAGTGTGACTACGCCCGGTCCTTGAGAAGGTTAAAACGGAGTTTATTTGACGAACTATCGTTGTGGTTTTGATGCGTAGGTGAGATGAGTTCTTACTTAATCCCGTAGCAGCCACGTAAAACTTGCAACAACAAAGTTGAGGACGTCTAACTTGTTTTTGCAGGGCATGTTGTGATGTGATATGGTCAAGGCATGATGCTGATTTTATTGTATGAGATGATCATGTTTTGTAACCGAGTTATCGGCAACTGGCAGGAGCCATATGGTTGTCGCTTTATTGTATGCAATGCAATCACGATGTAATGCTTTACTTTATTACTAAGCGGTAGTAATAGTCGTGGAAGCATAAGATTGGCGAGACGACAACGATGCTACGATGGAGATCAAGGTGTCGCGCCGGTGACGATGGTGATCATGACGGTGCTTCGGAGATGGAGATCAGAAGCACAAGATGATGATGGCCATATCATATCTCTTATATTGATTGCATGTGATGTTTATCCTTTAATGCATCTTATCTTGCTTTGATTGACGGTAGCATTATAAGATGATCTCTCACTGAATTATCAAGAAGTGTTCTCCCTGAGTATGCACCGTTGCCAAAGTTCGTCGTGCCCAGACACCACGTGATGATCGGGTGTGATAAGCTCTACGTCCATCTACAACGGGTGCAAGCCAGTTTTGCACACGCAGAATACTCAGGTTAAACTTGACGAGCCTAGCATATGCAGATATGGCCTCGGAACACAGAGACCGAAAGGTCGAGCATGAATCATATAGTAGATATGATCAACATGACGATGTTCACCATTGAAAACTACCCCATCTCACATGATGATCGGTTATGGTTTAGTTGATTTGGATCACGTGATCACTTAGAGGATTAGAGGGATGTCTATCTAAGTGGGAGTTCCTAAGTAATTTGATTAAATGAACTTAAACTTATCATGAACTTAGTACCTGATAGTATCTTGCTTGTTTATGTTGATTGTAGATAGATGGCTCGTGCTGTTGTTCCGTTGAATTTTAATGCGTTCCTTGAGAAAGCAAAGTTGAAAGATGATGGTAGCAATTACACGGACTGGGTCCGTAACCTGAGGATTATCCTCATTGCTGCACAGAAGAATTACGTCCTGGAAGCACCGCTGGGTGCCAGGCCTGCTGCTGGAGCAACGCCAGATGTTATGAACGTCTGGCAGAGCAAAGCTGATGACTACTCGATAGTACAGTGTGCCATGCTTTACGGCTTAGAATCGGGACTTCAACGACGTTTTGAACGTCATGGAGCATATGAGATGTTCCAGGAGTTGAAGCTAATATTTCAAGAAAATGCCCGAATTGAGAGATATGAAGTCTCCAATAAGTTCTATAGCTGCGAGATGGAGGAGAACAGTTCTGTCAGTGAGCATGTACTCAAAATGTCTGGGTATAATAATCACTTGATTCAGATGGGAGTTAATCTTCCAAATGATTGCGTCATTGATAGAATTCTCCAATCACTGCCACCAAGCTACAAGAGCTTCGTGATGAACTATAATATGCAAGGGATGAACAAGACTATTCCCGAGCTCTTCGCAATGCTGAAAGCTGCGGAGGTAGAAATCAGGAAGGAGCATCAAGTGTTGATGGTTAGCAAAACCACTAGTTTCAAGAAAAAGGGCAAAGGGAAGAAGAAGGGAAACTTCAAGAAGAACAGCAAGCAAGTTGCTGCTCAGGAGAAGAAACCCAAGTATGGACCTAAGCCTGAAACTGAGTGCTTCTACTGCAAGCAGACTGGTCACTGGAAGCGGAACTGCCCCAAGTATTTGGCGGATAAGAAGGATGGCAAGGTGAACAAAGGTATATGTGATATACATGTTATTGATGTGTACCTTACTAGAGCTCGCAGTAGCACCTGGGTATTTGATACTGGTTCTGTTGCTAATATTTGCAACTCGAAACAGGGACTACGGAATAACCGGACGCTAGCAAAGGACGAGCTGACGATGCGCGTGGGAAACGGTTCCAAAGTCGATGTGATCGTGGTCGGCACTCTACCTCTACATCTACCTTCGGGATTAATATTAGACCTAAATAATTGTTATTTGGTGCCAGCGTTGAGCATGAACATTATATCTGGATCTTGTTTGATGCGAGACGGTTATTCATTTAAATCAGAGAATAATGGTTGTTCTATTTATATGAGTAATATCTTTTATGGTCATGCACCCTTGAAGAGTGGTCTATTCTTATTAAATCTCGATAGTACTGATACACATATTCATAATGTAGAAGCCAAAAGATGCAGAGTTGATAATGATAGTGCAACTTATTTGTGGCACTGCCGTTTAGGTCATATCGGTGTAAAGCGCATGAAGAAACTCCATACTGATGGGCTTTTGGAACCACTTGATTATGAATCACTTGGTACTTGCGAACCGTGCCTCATAGGCAAGATGACTAAAACACCGTTCTCCGCTACTATGGAGAGAGCAACAGATTTATTGGAAATCATACATACCGATGTATGTGGTCCGATGAATATTGAGGCTCGTGGCGGATATCGTTATTTTCTCACCTTCACAGATGATTTAAGCAGATATGGGTATATCTACTTAATGAAACATAAGTCTGAAACATTTGAAAAGTTCAAGGAATTTCAGAGTGAAGTTGAAAATCATCGTAACAAGAAAATAAAGTTTCTACGATCTGATCGTGGAGGAGAATATTTGAGTTACGAGTTTGGTATACATTTGAAAAACTGTGGAATAGTTTCGCAACTCACGCCACCCGGAACACCACAGCGTAATGGTGTGTCCGAACGTCGTAATCGTACTTTACTAGATATGGTGCGATCTATGATGTCTCTTACTGATTTACCGCTATCGTTTTGGGGTTATGCTTTAGAGACGGCCACATTCACGTTAAATAGGGCACCATCAAAATCCGTTGAGACGACGCCTTATGAACTATGGTTTGGCAAGAAACCAAAGTTGTCGTTTCTTAAAGTTTGGGGCTGCGATGCTTATGTGAAAAAGCTTCAACCTGATAAGCTCGAACCCAAAGCGGAGAAATGTGTCTTCATAGGATACCCAAAGGAAACTGTTGGGTATACCTTCTATCACAGATCCGAAGGCAAGACATTCGTTGCTAAGAATGGATCATTTCTAGAGAAGGAGTTTCTCTCGAAAGAAGTGAGTGGGAGGAAAGTAGAACTTGACGAGGTAACTGTACCTGCTCCCTTATTGGAAAATAGTACATCACAGAAAACTGTTTCTGCGACACCTATACCAATTAGTGAGGAAGCTAATGATGATGATCATGAAGCTTCAGGACAAGATACTACTGAACCACGTAGATCAACCAGAGTGAGATCCGCACCAGAGTGGTACGGTAATCTAGTTCTGGAAGTCATGCTACTAGATCATGATGAACCTACGAACTATGAAAAAGCGATGGTGAGCCCAGATTCCGCAAAGTGGCTTGAGGCCATGAAATCTGAGATGGGATCCATGTATGAGAACAAAGTATGGACTTTGGTTGACTTGCCCGATGATCGGCAAGCAATAGAGAATAAATGGATCTTCAAGAAAAAGACTGACGCTGACGGTAATATTACTATCTATAAAGCTCGACTTGTCGCAAAAGGTTTTCGACAAGTTCAAGGGGTTGACTACGATGAGACCTTCTCACCCGTAGCGATGCTTAAGTCCGTCAGAATTATGTTAGCAATTGCTGCATTTTATGATTATGAAACATGGCAAATGGATGTCAAAACTGCATTCCTGAATGGATTTTTGGAAGAAGAGTTGTATATGATGCAACCAGAAGGTTTTGTCGATCCGAAGGGAGCTAACAAAGTGTGCAAACTCCAGCGATCCATTTATGGACTGGTGCAAGCATGTCGGAGTTGGAATAAACGCTTTGATAGTGTGATAAAAGCATTTGGCTTTCTACAGACTTTTGGAGAAGCCTGTATTTACAAGAAAGTGAGTGGGAGCTCTGTAGCATTTCTGATATTATATGTGGATGACATATTGCTAATTGGAAATGATGTAGAATTTCTGGATAGCATAAAGGGATACTTGAATAAAAGTTTTTCGATGAAAGACCTCGGGGAAGCTGCTTATATATTTGGCATAAAGATCTATAAAGATAGATCAAAACGCTTAATTGGACTTTCACAAAGCACATACCTTGACAAGATTTTGAAGAAGTTCAAAATGGATCAAGCAAAGAAAGGGTTCTTGCCTGTGTTACAAGGTGTGAAGTTGAGTCAGACTCAATGCCCGACCAATGCAGAAGATAGAGAGAAAATGAAAGATGTTCCCTATGCTTCAGCCATAGGCTCTATCATGTATGCAATGCTGTGTACCAGACCTGATGTGTGCCTTGCTATAAGTTTAGCAGGGAGGTACCAAAGTAATCCAGGAGTGGATCACTAGACAGCGGTCAAGAACATCCTGAAATACCTGAAAAGGACTAGGGATATGTTTCTCGTATATGGAGGTGACAAAGAGCTCACCGTAAGAGGTTACGTTGATGCAAGCTTTGACACTGATCCGGACGATTCTAAATCGCAAACCGGATACGTGTTTACTTTAAACGGTGGAGCTGTCAGTTGGTGCAGTTCTAAACAAAGCGTCGTAGCGGGATCTACATGTGAAGCGGAGTACATAGCTGCTTCGGAAGCAGCGAACGAAGGAGTCTGGATGAAGGAGTTCATATCCGATCTAGGTGTCATACCTAGTGCATCGGGTCCAATGAAAATCTTCTGTGACAATACTGGTGCAATTGCCTTGGCAAAGGAATCCAGATTTCACAAAAGAACCAAACACATCAAGAGACGCTTCAACTCCATCCGCGATTTAGTCCAGGTGGGAGACATAGAGATTTGCAAGATACATACGGATCTGAATGTTGCAGACCCGTTGACTAAGCCTCTTCCACGAGCAAAACATGATCAGCACCAAGGCTCCATGGGTGTTAGAATCATTACTGTGTAATCTAGATTATTGACTCTAGTGCAAGTGGGAGACTGAAGGAAATATGCCCTAGAGGCAATAATAAAGTTATTATTTATTTCCTTATATCATGATAAATGTTTATTATTCATGCTAGAATTGTATTAACCGGAAACATAATATATGTGTGAATACATAGACCAACAGAGTGTCACTAGTATGCCTCTACTTGACTAGCTCGTTAATCAAAGATGGTTATGTTTCCTAACCATGAACAAAGAGTTGTTATTTGATTAACGAGGTCACATCATTAGTTGAATCATCTGATTGACATGACCCATTCCATTAGCTTAGCACCCGATCGTTTAGTATGTTGCTATTGCTTTCTTCATGACTTATACATGTTCCTATAACTATGAGATTATGCAACTCCCGTTTACCGGAGGAACACTTTGGGTACTACCAAACGTCACAACGTAACTGGGTGATTATAAAGGAGTACTACAGGTGTCTCCAATGGTAGATGTTGGGTTGGCGTATTTCGAGATTAGGGTTTGTCACTCCGATTGTCGGAGAGGTATCTCTGGGCCCTCTCGGTAATACACATCACATAAGCCTTGCAAGCATAATAACTAAGATGTTAGTTATGAGATGATGTATTACGGAACGAGTAAAGAGACTTGCCAGTAACGAGATTGGACTAGGTATTGGATACCGACGATCGAATCTCGGGCAAGTAACATACCGATGACAAAGGGAACAACGTATGTTGTTATGCGGTCTGACCGATAAAGATCTTCGTAGAATATGTAGGAGCCAATATGGGCATCCAGGTCCCGCTATTGGTTATTGATCGGAGGCGTGTCTCGGTCATGTCTACATTGTCTCGAACCGTAGGGTCCGCACGCTTAACGTTACGATGACAATTATTATGAGTTTATGCATTTTGATGTACCGAAGGTTGTTCGGAGTCCCGGATGTGATCACGGACATGACGAGGAGTCTCGAAATGGTCGAGACGTAAAGATTGATATATTGGAAGCCTATGTTTGGACACCGGAAGTGTTCCGGGTGAAATCGGGATTTTACCGGATTACCGGGAGGGTTACCGGAACCCCCCGGGAGACAAATGGGCCAACATGGGCCTTAGTGGAAAGGTGAGAGGGCAGCCCACATAGGGCTGCGCCTCCCCCCTCTCCCTAGTCCTATTAGGACTAGGAGAGGGGCCGGCCACCTCTCTCTTTCACTTCCCTCTTGAGGAAACCTAGTTGGACTAGGATTGGAGGGGGGAGTCCTACTCCCGGTAGGAGTAGGACTCCTCCTGCGCCTCCCACCTTGGCCGGCCAGCTCCTCCTCCTCCATCCTTTATATACGGGGGCAGGGGACACCCCAAGACACAAGTTGATCCTTGAGATCGTTCCTTAGCCGTGTGCGGTGCCCCCTGCCACCAAATTCCACCTCGATCATACCGTTGTAGTGCTTAGGCGAAGCCCTGCGTCGGTAGTACATCAAGATCGTCACCACGCCGTCGTGCTGATGGAACTCCTACCCGAAGCTTTGCTGGATCGGAGCCCGGGGATCGTCATCGAGCTGAACGTGTGCTAAGAACTCGGAGGTGCCGGAGTAACGGTGCTTGGATCGGTCGGATCGGGAAGACGTACGACTACTTCCTCTACGTTGTGTGATCGCTTCCGCAGTCGGTCTGCGATGGTACGTAGACAACACTCTCCCCTCTTGTTGCTATGCATCACCATGATTTTGCGTGTGCGTAGGAAAATTTTCGAAATTACTACGTTCCCCAACACTTTACTCGTTCCGTAATACATCATCCCGGAACAAACTCATTAGTTGCAATGCTTGCAAGGCTTGTATAATGTGTATTACCGAGAGGGCCCAGAGATACCTCTCCGACAATCAGAGTGACAAATCCTAATCTCGAAATACGCCAACCCAACATCTACCTTTGGAGACACCTGTAGTACTCCTTTATAATCACCCAGTTACGTTGTGACGTTTGGTAGCACCCAAAGTGTTCCTCCAGCAAATGGGAGTGGCATAATCTAATAGTCATAGGAACATGTATAAGTCATGAAGAAAGCAATAGCAACATACTAAACGATCGGGTGCTAAGCTAATGAAATGGGTCATGTCAATCAGATCATTCAACTAATGATGTGACCTCGTTAATCAAATAACAACACATTGTTCATGGTTAGGAAACTTAACCATCTTTGATTAACGAGCTAGTCAAGTAGAGGCATACTAGTGACACTCTCTTTGTCTATGTATTCACACATGTATTATGTTTCAGGTTAATACAATTCTAGCATGAATAATAAACATTTATCATGATATAAGGAAATAAATAATAACTTTATTATTGCCTCTAGGGCATATTTCCTTCAGTCTCCCACTTGCACTAGAGTCAATAATCTAGATTACACAGTAATGATTCTAACACCCATGGAGCCTTGGTGCTGATCATGTTTTGCTCATGGAAGAGGCTTAGTCAACGGGTCTGCAACATTCAGATCCGTATGTATCTTGCAAATCTCTATGTCTCCCACCTGGACTAGATCCCGGATGGAATTGAAGCGTCTCTTGATGTGTTTGGTGTTTTTGTGAAATCTGGATTCCTTTGCCAAAGCAATGGGACTAGTATTGTCACAAAAGATTTTCATTGGACCCGATGCACTAGGTATGACACCTAGATCGGATATGAACTCCTTCATCCAGACTCCTTCGTTCGCTGCTTCCGAAGCAGCTATGTACTCCGCTTCACATGTAGATCCCGCTACGACGCTTTGTTTAGAACTGTACCAACTGACAGCTCCACCGTTTAAAGTAAACACGTATCCGGTTTGCGATTTAGAATCGTCCGGATCAGTGTCAAAGCTTGCATCAACGTAACCTCTTACGGTGAGCTCTTTGTCACCTCCATATACGAGAAACATATCCTGAGTCCTTTTCAGGTATTTCAGGATGTTCTTGACCGCTGTCCAGTGATCCACTCCTGGATTACTTTGGTACCTCCCTGCTAAACTTATAGCAAGGCACACATCAGGTCTGGTACACAGCATTGCATACATGATAGAGCCTATGGCTGAAGCATAGGGAACATCTTTCATTTTCTCTCTATCTTCTGCAGTGGTCGGGCATTGAGTCTAACTCAACTTCACACCTTGTAACACAGGCAAGAACCCTTTCTTTGCTTGATCCATTTTGAACTTCTTCAAAATCTTGTGAAGGTATGTATTTTGTGAAAGTCAAATTAAGCGTCTTGATCTATCTCTATAGATCTTAATGCCCAATATGTAAGCAGCTTCACCGAGGTCTTTCATTGAAAAACTCTTATTCAAGTATCCCTTTATGCTATCCAGAAATTCTATATCATTTCCAATCAGCAATATGTCATCCGCATATAATATCAGAAATGCTACAGAGCTCCCACTCACTTTCTTGTAAATACAGGCTTCTCCAAAAGTCTGTATAAAGCCAAATGCTTTGATCACACTATCAAAGCGTTTATTCCAACTCCGAGATGCTTGCACCAGTCCATAAATGGATCGCTGGAGTTTGCACACTTTGTTAGCTCCCTTTGGATCGACAAAACCTTCCGGTTGCATCATATACAACTCTTCTTCCAGAAATCCATTCAGGAATGCAGTTTTGACATCCATCTGCCAAATTTCATAATCATAAAATGCGGCAATTGCTAACATGATTCTGACAGACTTAAGCATCGCTACGGGTGAGAAGGTCTCATCGTAGTCAACCCCTTGAACTTCTCGAAAACCTATTGCAACAAGTCGAGCTTTATAGATAGTAACATTACCGTCAACGTCAGTCTTTTTCTTGAAGATCCATTTATTCTCAATTGCTTGCCGATCATCGGGCAAGTCAACCAAAGTCCATACTTTGTTCTCATACATGGATCCCATCTCAGATTTCATGGCCTCAAGCCACTTTGCGGAATCTGGGCTCACCATCGCTTCTTCATAGTTCGTAGGTTCATCATGATCTAGTAGCATGACTTCCTGAACTGGATTACCGTACCACTCTGGCGCGGATCTTGCTCTGTTTGATCTACGAGGTTCAGTAGTATCTTGTTCTGAAGTTTCATGATCATTATCATCAACTTCCTCACTTATTGGTGTAGGTGTCGCAGAAACAGTTTTCTGTGATGTACTACTTTCTAATAAGGGAGTGGGTACAGTTACCTCGTCAAGTTCTACTTTCCTCCCACTCACTTCTTTCATGAGAAACTCCTTCTCAAGAAAGTTTCCGAATTTAGCATCAAAAGTCTTGCCTTCGGATCTGTGATAGAAGGTGTATCCAATAGTTTCCTTTGGATATCCTATGAAGACACATTTCTCCGATTTGGGTTCGAGCTTATCAGGTTGAAGCTTTTTCACATAAGCATCGCAACCCCAAACTTTAAGAAATGACAACTTTGGTTTCTTGCCAAATCATAGTTCATAAGGCGTTGTATCAACGGATTTTGATGGTGCCCTATTTAACGTGAATGCGGCCGTCTCTAAAGCGTATCCCCAAAACAATAGCGGTAAATCAGTAAGAGACATCATAGATCGTACCATATCTAGTAAAGTACGATTACGACGTTCGGACACACCATTACGCTGTGGTGTTCCGGGTGGCGTGAGTTGCGAAACTATTCCACAATTTTTCAAATGTATACCAAACTCGTAACTCAAATATTCTCCTCCACGATCAGATCGTAGAAACTTTATTTTCTTGTTACGATGATTTTCAACTTCACTCTGAAATTCCTTGAATTTTTCAAATGTTTCAGACTTGTGTTTCATTAAGTAGATATACCCATATCTTCTTAAATCATCTATGAAGGTGAGAAAATAACGATATCCGCCACGAGCCTCAATATTCATCGGACCACATACATCGGTATGTATGATTTCCAATAAATCTGTTGCTCTCTCCATAGTACCGGAGAACGGTGTTTTAGTCATCTTGCCCATGAGGCACGGTTCGCAAGTACCAAGCGATTCATAATCAAGTGGTTCCAAAAGTCCATCAGTATGGAGTTTCTTCATGCGCTTTACACCAATATGACCTAAACGACAGTGCCACAAATAAGCTGCACTATCATTATCAACTCTGCATCTTTTGGCTTCTACATTATGAATATGTGTATCACTACTATCGAGATTTAACCAGAATAGACCACTCTTCAAGGGTGCATGACCATAAAAGATATTACTCATATAAATAGAGCAACCATTATTCTCCGATTTAAATGAATAACCGTCTCGCATTAAACAAGATCCAGATATAATGTTCATGCTCAACGCTGGCACCAAATAACAATTATTTAGGTCTAATATTAATCCCGAAGGTAGATGTAGAGGTAGCGTGCCGACCGCGATCACATCAACTTTGGAACCGTTTCCCACGCGCATCGTCACCTCGTCCTTAGCTAATCTTCGCTTAATCCGTAGTCCCTGTTTCGATTTGCAAATATTAGCAACAAAACCAGTATCAAATACCCAGGTGCTACTGCGAGCATTAGTAAGGTACACATCAACAACATGTATATCACATATACCTTTGTTCACCTTGCCATCCTTCTTATCCGCCAAATACTTGGGGCAGTTCCGCTTCCAGTGACCAGTCTGCTTGCAGTAGAAGCACTCAGTTTCAGGCTTAGGTCCAGACTTGGGTTTCTTCTCCTGAGAAGCAACTTGCTTGCCGTTCTTCTTGAAGTTCCCCTTCTTCTTCCCTTTGTCCTTTTTCTTGAAACTAGTGGTTTTGTTAACCATCAACACTTGATGCTCCTTTTTGATTTCTACCTCCGCAGCTTTCAGCATTGCGAAGAGCTCGGGAATAGTCTTGTTCATCCCTTGCATATTATAGTTCATCACGAAGCTCTTGTAGCTTGGTGGCAGTGATTGGAGAATTCTGTCAATGACGCAATCATCTGGAAGATTAACTCCCATCTGAATCAAGTGATTGTTATACCCAGACATTTTGAGTATATGCTCACTGGCAGAACTGTTCTCCTCCATCTTGCAGCTATAGAACTTATTGGAGACTTCATATCTCTCAATCCGGGCATTTGCTTGAAATATTAACTTCAACTCCTGGAACATCTCATATGCTCCATGACGTTCAAAACGTCGTTGAAGTCCCGATTCTAAGCCGTAAAGCATGGCACACTGAACTATCGAGTAGTCATCAACTTTGCTCTGCCAGACGTTCATAACATCTATTGTTGCTCCAGCAGCAGGCCTGGCACCCAGCGGTGCTTCCAGGACGTAATTCTTCTGTGCAGCAATGAGGATAATCCTCAAGTTACGGACCCAGTCCATGCAATTGCTACCATCATCTTTTAACTTTGCTTTCTCAAGGAACGCATTAAAATTCAACGGAACAACAGCACGAGCCATCTATCTACAATCAACATAAACAAGCAAGATACTATCAGGTACTAAGTTCATGATAAATTTAAGTTCAATTAATCATATTACTTAAGAACTCCCACTTAGATAGACATCCCTCTAATCCTCTAAGTGATCACGTGATCCAAATCAACTAAACCATGTCCGATCATCACGTGAGATGGAGTAGTTTCATCGGTGAACATCATTATGTTGATCATATCTACTATATGATTCACGCTCGACCTTTCGGTCTCCGTGTTCCGAGGCCATATCTGTATATGCTTGGCTCGTCAAGTATAACCTGAGTATTTCGCGTGTGCAACTGTTTTGCACCCGTTGTATTTGAACGTAGAGCATATCACACCCGATCATCACGTGGTGTCTCAGCACGAAGAACTTTCGCAACGGTGCATACTCAGGGAGAACACTTCTTGATAATTTAGTGAGAGATCATCTTATAATGCTACCGTCACTCAAAGCAAGATAAGATGCATAAAAGATAAACATCACATGCAATCAATATAAGTGATATGATATGGCTATCATCATCTTGTGCTTGTGATCTCCATCTCCGAAGCACCGTCATGATCACCATCGTCACCGGCGCGACACCTTGATCTCCATCATAGCATCGTTGTCGTCTCGCCAATCTTATGCTTCCACGACTATCACTACCGCTTAGCAATAAAGTAAAGCATTACATCGCGATTCAATTGCATACAATAAAGCGACAACCATATGGCTCCTGCCAGTTGCCGATAACTTGGTTACAAAACATGATCATCTCATACAATAAAATCAGCATCATGCCTTGACCATATCACATCACAACATGCCCTGCAAAAACAAGTTAGACATCCTCTACTTTGTTGTTGCAAGTTTTACGTGGCTGCTACGGGCTTAAGCAAGAACTCATCTCACCTACGCATCAAAACCACAACGATAGTTTGTCAAATCGACTCCGTTTTAACCTTCTCAAGGACCGGGCGTAGCCATACTCGGTTCAACTAAAGTTGGACAGACAGTCGCCCGCAAGCCATCTATGTGCAAAGCACGTCGAGGGAACCGGTCTCGCGTAAGCGTACGCGTAAGGTTGGTCCGGGTCGTCTCGTCCAACAATACCGCCGAACCAAAGTATGACATGCTGGTAGGCAGTATGACTTGTATCGCCCACAACTCACTTGTGTTCTACTCGTGCAAATAACATCAAACCATAAAACCTAGGCTCGGATGCCACTGTTGGGGAACATTGTAATTTCAAAAAATTTCCTACGCACACGCAAGATCATGGTGATGCATAGCAACGAGGGGAAGAGTCTGATCTACGTACCCTTGTAGATCGCAACGGAAGCGTTGACACAACATAGAGGAAGTAGTCGTACGTCTTCTTCCCGATCCGACCGATCCAAGCACCGTTACTCCGGCACCTCCGAGTTCTTAGCACACGTTCAGCTCGATGACGATCCCCGGGCTCCGATCCGGCAAAGCTTCGGGGAGGAGTTCCGTCAGCACGACGGCGTGGTGATGATCTTGATGTACTACCAGCGCAGGGCTTCGCCAAAGCACTACAACGATATGATCGAGGTGGAATTTGGTGGCAGGGGGCACCGCACACGGCTAAGGAACGATCTCAATGATCAACTTGTGTGTCTAGAGGTGCCCCATGCCCCCGTATATAAAGGTTGCCAGGGGGAGGGCTGGCCGGCCAAGCCTATGGAGGCGCAGGAGGAGTCCTACTCCTACCGGGAGTAGGACTCCCCCCCAATCCTATTCCTAATAGGACTCCCAAGGGGAAAGAGAGGGAGAGAGGTGGCCGGCCACCTCTCCTAGTCCTAATAGGACTAGGGGAGGGGGGAGGCGCGCAGCCCACTATAGGCAGCCCCTTTCACCTTTCCACTAAAGCCCAATAAGGCCCATATGGTTCCCGGGGGGTTCCGGTAACCTCCCGGTGATCCGGTAAAATCCTGATTTCACCCGGAACACTTCCGATGTCCAAACTAGGCTTCCAATATATCAATCTTTATGTCTCGACCATTTCGAGACTCCTCGTCATGTCCGTGATCACATCCGGGACTCCGAACAACCTTCGGTACATCAAAATGCATAAACTCATAATAACAGTCATCGTAACGTTAAGCGTGCGGACCCTACGGTTCGACAACAATGTAGACATGACCGAGACACGTCTCCGGTCAATAACCAATAGCGGGACCTGGATGCCCATATTGGCTCCTACATATTCTACGAAGATCTTTATTGGTCAGACCGCATAACAACATACGTCGTTCCTTTTGTCATCGGTATGTTACTTGCCCGAGATTCGATCGTCGGTATCCAATACCTAGTTCAATCTCGTTACCGGCAAGTCTCTTTACTCGTTCCGTAATACATCATCCCACAACTAACTCATTAGTTGCAATGCTTGCAAGGCTTGTATAATGTGTATTACCGAGAGGGCCCAGAGATACCTCTCCGACAATCGGAGTGACAAATCCTAGTCTCGAAATACACCAACCAAATATCTACCATTGCAGACACCTGTAGTACTCCTTTATAATCACCCAGTTACATTGTGACGTTTGGTAGCACCCAAAGTGTTCCTCCGGCAAATGGGATTTGCATAATCTCATAGTCATAGGAACATGTATAAGTCATGAAGAAAGCAATAGCAACATACTAAACGATCGGGTGCTAAGCTAATGAAATGGGTCATGTCAATCAGATCATTCAACTAATGATGTGACCTCGTTAATCAAATAACAACACATTGTTCATGGTTAGGAAACTTAACCATCTTTGATTAATGAGCTAGTCAAGTAGAGGCATACTAGTGACACTCTGTTTGTCTATGTATTCACACATGTATTATGTATCAGGTTAATACAATTCTAGCATGAATAATAAACATTTATCATGATAAAAGGAAATAAATAATAACTTTATTATTGCCTCTAGGGCATATTTCCTTCAGTCTCCCACTTGCACTAGAGTCAATAATCTAGATTACACAATAATGATTCTAACACCCATGGAACCTTGGTTCTGATCATGTTTTGCTCGTGGAAGAGGCTTAGTCAATGGGTCTGCAACATTCAGATCCGTATGTATCTTGCAAATCTCTATGTCTCCCACCTGGACTAGATCCCGGATGGAATTGAAGCGTCTCTTCATGTGTTTGGTCCTTTTGTGAAATCTGGATTTCTTTGCCAAAGCAATGGCACTAGTATTGTCACAAAAGATTTTCATTGGACCCGATGCACTAGGTATGACACCTAGATCGGATATGAACTCCTTCATCCAGACTCCTTCGTTCGCTGCTTCCGAAGCAGCTATGTACTCCGCTTCACATGTAGATCCCGCTACGACGCTTTGTTTAGAACTGCACCAACTGACAGCTCCACCGTTTAAAGTAAACACGTATCTGGTTTGCGATTTAGAATCGTCCGGATCAGTGTCAAAGCTTGCATCAACGTAACCTCTTACGGTGAGCTCTTTGTCACCTCCATATACGAGAAACATATCCTTAGTCCTTTTGAGGTATTTCAGGATGTTCTTGACCGCTGTCCAATGATCCACTCCTGGATTACTTTGGTACCTCCCTGCTAAACTTATAGCAAGGCACACATCAGGTCTGGTACACAGCATTGCATACATGATAGAGCCTATGGCTGAAGCATAGGGAACATCTTTCATTTTCTCTCTATCTTCTGCATTGGTCGGGCATTGAGTCTGACTCAACTTCACACCTTGTAACACAGGCAAGAACCCTTTCTTTGCTTGATCTATTTTGAACTTCTTCAAAATCTTGTCAAGGTATGTGCTTTGTGAAAGTTCAATTAAGCGTCTTGATCTATCTCTATAGATCTTAATGCCCAATATGTAAGCAGCTTCACTGAGGTCTTTCATTGAAAAACTCTTATTCAAGTATCCCTTTATGCTATCCAGAAATTCTATATCATTTCCAATCAGCAATATGTCATCCACATATAATATCAGAAATGCTACAGAGCTCCCACTCACTTTCTTGTAAATACAGGCTTCTCCAAAAGTCTGTATAAAGCCAAATGCTTTGATCACACTATCAAAGAGTTTATTCCAACTCCGAGATGCTTGCACCAGTCCATAAATGGATCGCTGGAGTTTGCACACTTTGTTAGCTCCCTTTGGATCGACAAAACCTTCCGGTTGCATCATATACAACTCTTCTTCCAGAAATCCATTCAGGAATGCAGTTTTGACATCCATTTGCAAAATTTCATAATCATAAAATGCGGCAATTGCTAACATGATTCTGACAGACTTAAGCATCGCTACGGGTGAGAAGGTCTCATCGTAGTCAACCCCTTGAACTTGTCGAAAACCTTTTGCAACAAGTCGAGCTTTATAGACAGTAACATTACCGTCAGCGTTAGTCTTTTTCTTGAAGATCCATTTATTCTCAATTGCTTGCCGATCATCGGGCAAGTCAACCAAAGTCCATACTTTGTTCTCATACACGGATCCCATCTCAGATTTCATGGCCTCAAGCCACTTTGCGGAATCTGGGCTCACCATCGCTTCTTCATAGTTTGTAGGTTCATCATGATCTAGTAGCATGACTTCTAGAACTAGATTACCGTACCACTCTGGCGCGGATCTTGCTTTGGTTGATCTACGAGGTTCAGTAGTATCTTGTTCTGAAGTTTCATGATCATTATCATTAACTTCCTCACTTATTGGTGTAGGTGTCGCAGAAACAGTTTTCTGTGATGTACTACTTTCTAATAAGGGAGCGGGTACAGTTACCTCGTCAAGTTCTACTTTCCTCCCACTCACTTCTTTCGAGAGAAATTCCTTCTCAAGAAAGTTTCCGAATTTAGCAACAAAAGTCTTGCCTTCGGATCTGTGATAGAAGGTGTATCCAATAGTTTCCTTTGGATATCCTATGAAGACACATTTCTCCGATTTGGGTTCGAGCTTATCAGGTTGAAGCTTTTTCACATAAGCATCGCAACCCCAAACTTTAAGAAACGACAACTTTGGTTTCTTGCCAAACCATAGTTCATAAGGCGTCGTCTCAACGGATTTTGATGGTGCCCTATTTAACGTGAATGCGGCCGTCTCTAAAGCGTATCCCCAAAACGATAGCGGTAAATTAGTAAGAGACATCATAGATTGTACCATATCTAGTAAAGTACGATTACGACGTTCGGACACACCATTACGCTGTGGTGTTCCGGGTGGCGTGAGTTGCAAAACTATTCCACAATTTTTCAAATGTATACCAAACTCGTAACTCAAATATTCTCCTCCACGATCCGATTGTAGAAACTTTATTTTCTTGTTACGATGATTGTCAACTTCACCTTGAAATTCCTTGAACTTTTCAAATGTTTCAGACTTGTGTTTCATTAAGTAGATATACCCATATCTGCTTAAATCATCTGTGAAGGTGAGAAAATAACGATATCCGCCACGAGCCTCAATATTCATCGGACCACATACATCAGTATGTAGGATTTCCAATAAATCAGTTGCCCTCTCCATAGTACCGGAGAACGGTGTTTTAGTCATCTTGCCCATGAGGCACGGTTCGCAAGTACCAAGTGATGCATAATCAAGTGGTTCCAAAAGTCCATCAGTATGGAGTTTCTTCATGCGCTTTACACCAATATGACCTAAACGACAGTGCCACAAATAAGTTGCACTATCATTATCAACTCTGCATCTTTTGGCTTCTACATTATGAATATGTGTATCACTACTATCGAGATTTAACAAGAATAGACCACTCTTCAAGGGTGCATGACCATAAAAGATATTACTCATATAAATAGAACAACCATTACTCTCCGATTTAAATGAATAACCGTCTCGCATTAAATAAGATACAGATCTAATGTTCATGCTCAACGCTGGCACCAAATAACAATTATTTAGGTCTAATATTAATCCGGAAGGTAGATGTAGAGGTAGCGTGCCGACCGCGATCACATCGACTTTGGAACCGTTTCCCACGTGCATCGTCACCTCGTCCTTAGCTAATCTTCGCTTAATCCGTAGTCCCTGTTTCGAGTTGCAAATATTAGCAACAAAACCAGTATCAAATACCCAGGTGCTACTGCGAGCATTAGTAAGGTACACATCAATAACATGTATATCACATATACCTTTGTTCACCTTGCCATCCTTCTTATCCGCCAAATACTTGGGGCAGTTCCGCTTCCAGTGACCAGTCTGCTTGCAGTAGAAGCACTCAGTTTCAGGCTTAGGTCCAGACTTGGGTTTCTTCTCCTGAGCAGCAACATGCTTGCCGTTCTTCTTGAAGTTCTCCTTCTTCTTCCCTTTGCCCTTTTTCTTGAAACTAGTGGTTTTGTTAACAATCAACACTTGATGCTCCTTTTTGATTTCTACCTCCGCAGCTTTCAGCATTGCGAAGAGCTCGGGAATAGTCTTGTTCATCCCTTGCATATTATAGTTCATCACGAAGCTCTTGTAGCTTGGTGGCAGTGATTGGAGAATTCTGTCAATGACGCAATCATCTGGAAGATTAACTCCCATCTGAATCAAGTGATTGTTATACCCAGACATTTTGAGTATATGCTCACTAACAGAACTGTTCTCCTCCATCTTGCAGCTATAGAACTTATTGGAGACTTCATATCTCTCAATCCGGGCATTTGCTTGAAATATTAACTTCAACTCCTGGAACATCTCATATGCTCCATGACGTTCAAAACGTCGTTGAAGTCCCGATTCTAAGCCGTAAAGCATGGCACACTGAACTATCGAGTAGTCATCAGCTTTGCTCTGCCAGACGTTCATAACATCTGGTGTTGCTCCAGCAGCAGGCCTGGCACCCAGTGGTGCTTCCAGGACGTAATTCTTCTGTGCAGCAATGAGGATAATCCTCAAGTTACTGACCCAGTCCGTGTAATTGCAACCATCATCTTTTAACTTTGCTTTCTCAAGGAACGCATTAAAATTCAACGGAACAACAGCACGAGCCATCTATCTACAATCAACATAAACAAGCAAGATACTATCAGGTACTAAGTTCATGATAAATTTAAGTTCAATTAATCATATTACTTAAGAACTCCCACTTAGATAGACATCCCTCTAATCCTCTAAGTGATCACGTGATCCAAATCAACTAAACCATGTCCGATCATCACGTGAGATGGAGTAGTTTCATCGGTGAACATCATTATGTTGATCATATCTACTATATGATTCACGCTCGACCTTTCGGTCTCCGTGTTCCGAGGCCATATCTGTATATGCTTGGCTCGTCAAGTATAACCTGAGTATTCCGCGTGTGCAACTATTTTGCACCCGTTGTATTTGAACGTAGAGCCTATCACACCCGATCATCACGTGGTGTCTCAGCACGAAGAACTTTCGCAACGGTGCATACTCAGGGAGAACACTTCTTGATAATTTAGTGAGAGATCATCTTATAATGCTACCGTCAATCAAAGCAAGATAAGATGCATAAAAGATAAACATCACATGCAATCAATATAAGTGATATGATATGGCCATCATCATCTTGTGCTTGTGATCTCCATCTCCGAAGCACCGTCATGATCACCATCGTCACCGGCGCGACACCTTGATCTCCATCGTAGCATCGTTGTCGTCTCGCCAATCTTATGCTTCCACGACTATCACTACCGCTTAGCAATAAAGTAAAGCATTACATCGTGATTGCATTGCATGCAATAAAGCGACAACCATATGGCTCCTGCCAGTTGCCGATAACTTGGTTACAAAACATGATCATCTCATACAATAAAATCAGCATCATGCCTTGACCATATCACATCACAACATGCCCTGCAAAAACAAGTTAGACGTGCTCTACTTTGTTGTTGCAAGTTTTACGTGGCTGCTACGGGCTTAAGGAAGAACTCATCTCACCTACGCATCAAAACCACAACGATAGTTTGTCAAATAGACTCCGTTTTAACCTTCTCAAGGACCGGGCGTAGCCATACTCGGTTCAACTAAACATGGAGAGACAGTCGCCCGCAAGCCATCTATGTGCAAAGCACGTCGAGGGAACCGGTCTCGCATAAGCGTACGCGTAAGGTTGGTCCGGGTCGTCTCGTCCAACAATACCGCCGAACCAAAGTATGACATGCTGGTAGGCAGTATGACTTGAATCGCCCACAACTCACTTGTGTTCTACTCATGCAAATAACATCAAACCATAAAACCTAGGCTCGGATGCCACTGTTGGGGAACGTAGTAATTTCAAAAAATTTCCTACGCACACGGAAGATCATGGTGATGCATAGCAACGAGGGGAAGAGTCTGATCTACGTACCCTTGTAGATTGCAATGGAAGCGTTGACACAACGTAGACGAAGTAGTCGTACGTCTTCTTCCCGATCCGACCGATCCAAGCACCGTTACTCCGGCACCTCCGAGTTCTTAGCACACGTTCAGCTCGATGACGATCCCCGGGCTCCGATCCAGCAAAGCTTCGGGGAGGAGTTCCGTCAGCACGACGGCGTGGTGACGATCTTGATGTACTACCGACGCAGGGCTTCGCCTAAGCACTACAACGATATGATCGAGGTGGAATTTGGTGGCAGGGGGCACCGCACACGGCTAAGGAACGATCTCAACGATCAACTTGTGTGTCTAGAGTTGCCCCCTGCCCCCGTATATAAAGGTTGCCAGGGGGAGGGCTGGCCGGCCAAGCCTATGGAGGCGCAGGAGGAGTCCTACTCCTACCGGGAGTAGGACTCCCCCCCCCAATCCTATTCCTAATAGGACTCCCAAGGGGAAAGAGAGGGAGAGAGGTGCCCGGCCACCTCTCCTAGTCCTAATAGGACTAGGGGAGGGGGGAGGCGCGCAGCCCACTATAGGCAGCCCCTTTCACCTTTCCACTAAAGCCCAATAAGGCCCATATGGTTCCCGGGGGGGTTCCGGTAACCTCCCGGTGATCCGGTAAAATCCTGATTTCACCCGGAACACTTCCGATGTCCAAACATAGGCTTCCAATATATCAATCTTTATGTCTCGACCATTTCGAGACTCCTCGTCATGTCCGTGATCACATCCGGGACTCCGAACAACCTTCGGTACATCAAAATGCATAAACTCATAATAACTGTCATCGTAACGTTAAGCGTGCGGACCCTACGGTTCGAGAACAATGTAGACATGACCGAGACAAGTATTGGCTCCTACATATTCTACGAAGATCTTTATCGGTCAGATCGCATAACAACATACGTCGTTCCTTTTGTCATCGGTATGTTACTTGCCCGAGATTCGATCGTCGGTATCCAATACCTAGTTCAATCTCGTTACCGGCAAGTCTCTTTACTCGTTCCATAATACATCATCCCGCAACTAACTCATTAGTTGCAATGCTTGCAAGGCTTGTATAATGTGTATTACCGAGAGGGCCCAGAGATACATCTCCGACAATCGGAGTGACAAATCCTAATCTCGAAATACGCCAACCCAACATCTACCATTGGAGACACCTGTAGTACTCCTTTATAATCACCCAGTTACGTTGTGACGTTTGGTAGCACCCAAAGTGTTCCTCCGGCAAACGGGAGTTGCATAATCTCATAGTCATAGGAACATGTATAAGTCATGAAGAAAGCAATAGCAACATACTAAACGATCGGGTGCTAAGCTAATGAAATGGGTCATGTCAATCAGATCATTCAACTAATGATGTGACCTCGTTAATCAAATAACAACACATTGTTCATGGTAACCATCTTTGATTAACGAGCTAGTCAAGCAGAGGCATACTAGTGACACTTTGTTTGTCTATGTATTCACACATGTATTATGTTTCAGGTTAATACAATTCTAGCATGAATAATAAACATTTATCATGATATAAGGAAATAAATAATAACTTTATTATTGCCTCTAGGGCATATTTCCTTCACAAGGGTGGTGTGGGGGAGAGGAAAACGAGAGGCAAATGGCAAATAATGTAATGCAAGGGATAAGAGTTTGTGATGGGTATTTGGTATGTCTTGACATGTCCTTAGATCTCCCCGGCAACGGCGCCAGAAATGCTTCTTGCTACCTCTTGAGCACTGTGTTGGTTTTCCCTTGAAGAGGAAAGGGTGATGCAGCAAAGTAGCGTAAGTATTTCCCTCAGTTTTTGAGAACCAAGGTATCAATCCAGTAGGAGACTACACACAAGTCCCTCGTACCTACACAAACAAATAAGAACCTCGCAACCAACGCGACAAAGGGGTTGTCAATCCCTTCACGGTCACTTACGAGAGTGAGATCTGATAGAGACAACAATAATAAGATAAATATTTTTGGTTTTTTATGATATAGATCGGAAGTAAAGATTGCAAAATAAACGCTGATAGAAATAGCTAGTTGACGGGAGATTAATATAATGGAGAATAGACCCGGGGGCCATTGATTTCACTAGTGGCTTCTCTCAAGATAGCATAAGTATTACGGCGGGTGAACAAATTACTATTGAACAATTGATAGAAAAGTGCATAATTATGAGAATATCTAGGCATGATCATGTATATAGGCATCACGTCCGAGACAAGTAGACCGAAATGATTCTGCATCTACTACTATTACTCCACACATCGACTGTTATCCAGCATGCATCTAGAGGAATAAACTCAAGCAATATGATATAAACCCCATCTTTTTATCCTCGCTGGCAAAAATACAATACGTGCCTTTCTGCCCCTACTGTCACTGGGAAAGGACACTGCAAGATTGAACCCAAAGCTAAGCACTTCTCCCATCGCAAGAAAGATCAATCAAGTAGGCCAAACCAATCTGGTAATTCGAAGAGACTTGCAAAGATAACCAATCATTCATATAATATTTGAGAGAAGAATCAAATATTGTTCATAGACCCACAATTCATCGGATCTCGAGAAACACACCGCAAAAAGAGTTACATCAAATAGATCTCCAAGAAGATCGAGGAGAACACTTTATTAAGATCCAAAGAGAGAGAAGAAGCCATCTAGCTAATAACTATGGACCCGAAGGTCTGAAGTAAACTACTCACACATCATCGGAGAGGCTTTGGTGTTGATATAGAAGCCCTCCGTGATCAATTCCCCCTCCGGCGGAGCTCCGAAAAAGGCCCCAAGATGGGATCTCTTGGGTATAGAAGGTTGCGGCGGTGAAAATAGGGTGTCGTGGTGCTCTTGGATGTTTTCGGGGTATATAGGAGGAAGAAGTAGGTCGGTGGACGGCACGCCGAGCGGCGTAGGCGCGCCCCCCCTGCCACGTGGCCTCTTCATTGATTTCTTGACGTCCACTCCAAGTCCCCCGAAGGTTTCATTCCGTTTGGATTCCATTTGATATTCCTTTTCTGCGAAACACTGAAATAGGCAAAAAAAACAGCAATTTGCACTAGGCCTTGGGTTAGTTGGTTACTCTCAAAAATAATATAAAAGTGTAGAAATAAGCCCATTAACATCCAAAACAGATAATATAATAGCATGGAACAATAAATAGTTATAGATACGTTGGAGACGTATCAAAATTTACAAGTGATGTTCTTTTCTTGTAGAAGCTTTCTTCAGAGTGTCGGTCAAATTGCAGCTTCGCAAACTGCTTCAGGAAGAGATGCATTGGATAGCCTGGAGGCACGTACCCCTTCAGCAGGTGATTTGGGCTCGCACTCCTTTGTATGCTCTTCATTTTAGCATAGAAGACACCCATGAAAGATGGTTTAACCCATTTATACCGAACTTCGTATATCTGCGTCAGAAACGGATGTTCCTTGAGTGAGTACTTGTCCAACATCTGCTTCCACCCTTGCTCAAATTCATCCTTCGTGATCATGTGATGTACAAGCTTGTGAAACTTCAGTTTGAATTCACCGTTCTTTCTCCAAAGCACACCCATTGACTCCTTTGCCTTTTTCAGGACGTGCCACTTGCACCAACGGCGGACTGTGTTTGGCATTTTTGCCTCAATTGGCAGTTCCATACAGCGCACTTGATATGTAAGTATAGTTTGCGGATGCTTCCCACCAACCATACGTATGAACTCCCGGAACACCCACTTGAAAGATTCTTCTTTCTCATCTCTCAGCATGACCCCTCCAAAGATTATACTCTGAAAGTGATTGTTCACGCCAACGAAAAGCCCAAACGACATGTCATACAGGTTGGTCATGTATGTTGTGTCAAATGTAATTGCATCACCGAAGTACCGATACTGATCAAAACCCCTACTCATAACCCACATGAGTGTTTTTATCCTACTATCTTCATCTACTTGCACAGTGTAATTGAAGTTAGGATCATTTGCTTTCATATCAGCCAGAATTTCCATTGTTTTCATAGATTCAGAGTCTGACGGGTCCTTGTTCAGCTTCCTACACAGTGTCTTCAATGAATGCTTTGTGAATGTCACATTTTCAACTGAGCCAAAAAAATTCCCAACAATGTGGAAAACCTTCCCAAGACAAACATTATTATCGTGGAGTTGTTTGACTAGGTCTTTTCTGTATCTATTGATGTGCCTGTGTGACTTCCAATGCATTTTTTGTCCACATATCACAAACAGCGGGTGGTTATGGCCAGATATGAACTCTGATATGTACCAACCATTGTCCTTTGAACGAAGCAATCTAATCATGGCTTCACACCCACACCTGGATGATCGACTGTTTCCCCTCATTGGTATGCCATGCAGACAACGTAGTAAACACAGAATAAATGTTAGCTAGAAATTTCAATAGGTTAACTTGCGTGTTACTGCAACCAAAAAAAAAGCATCTTATAGAATAAAAAAGAACTAATTGTTATATTGATTATCGGGATCTGGGGGCACATACCGCACAAGCACACAGTATTTCTTGCATGAATCTCTTCCGATGAACATTCAGTCTGCTTTTCGCAAGCCTCACCACGCAACCATATTCCCATGAATAGCGGTTGCAGAACTTATAGGCTTCGTGCAACGAGTCAAAAGGTGTGCCAATTGGTGGATTGACGTCTGGCCCACATTTTGTCTCTGCATAAGCGCGAACTGACAATTCAAGTGTTGTTCTCCTACCAGGGTTCATCTCCCTCTCCTCGGGCGCTTTCCCAACCCTAACCCGGAGATAGTATATTTGGGGAAAAATGATGGAGGAAAATGCTCAATTATCCCCAAAACAAAATATATCAACAGAAAAAGATATGGACCACAGCTCAAAAGTGAAGGCATAATCGGTACATCCGTGCTGGCAAAAAACCTAGAAAGTCAACTCAAACAAAGCATATAAATCCAAGCCACAGATTACAGATCCTAGAAATCTTAACATCTCATCCACCTCCCAAACCCTAAAGACCACACACATATGCCCTGGATACCTCTCCATGATTTTAATTCCACATTAACAGCGAAACAAAAATCCAAAACAGACCACACGACTCATGCGACCAACCACCTGATATAAACTGAAACTCTTTGATCTAGATTGCTATCATGGCCGCGTCAAACAAACTAATCTAGCACACTAAAAATGGCAAAAAAATCAGTAATGGACTGATGCATCTACAACCAAAACAACTTCATTCGTCGTCAAAAACAATTCACTAAAGAAAACATTTCCAACTTAACAAACGAAACCAGCACATTATAATGGGACAAGAAAGCAGTAATAGACTGACGCATCTACAACACAATCAACTTCCTTTGTTGTCAAAGACAATTCCCGAAAGAAAACAAATCCAACTTAAGATTGCACCCGTTTTCCACCACATGTCCCTAATTAGTCACCAAATATCCATTTGATGACAGACGTATTACTTTCTCATATCAATATCTCACTACTAAACCAGTCGCCATCTATATTCGCTAGGAATCCAAGGAAGGCGTACTAACCGCCGGATCAAGCAATTTCGGCAAAGTCTGGCAGAACAAATCAACAGTTCCTGCTAATCACTGGGCAGTAGACGATGAATTTTTTTATGCAATGGTGTCCCCCTGACTAACCTTCATGTCCACCCGATGGTCGCTTCGGAGCAAACATCATATGTGCCTTCCTTTCCCACGGCGTGTGGCTCGCTGGCGGCGACCCCCTGAACATTCACAGTGCTCATGGAATCCTGAGACTCCAGCGGTAGTACCAGAGCGCTCCACACCACAGCTCCGTCAACTGCCCTGCTGATGACCCACAAGTATAGGGGATCTATTGTAGTCCTTCCGATAAGTAAGAGTGTCGAACCCATTGAGTAGCAGAATGTATTGATAAGCGGTTTCCAGCAAGGTATTCTCTGCAAGTACTGAAATAAGTGGTAACAGATAGTTTTGTGATAGGATAATTTGTAACGAGCAACAAGTAACAGAAGTAAATAAAGTGCAGCAAGGTGGCCCAATCCTTTTTCTAGCAAAGGACAATCCTAGACAAACTCTTATATAGAGTAAAGTGCTCCTGAGGACACATGGGAATATCGTCAAGCTAGGTTTCATCACGATTATATGATTCACGCTCGGTACTTCGATAATTTGGTATGTGGGTGGACCGGTGCTTGGGTATTTCCCATACTTGGACAAGCATCCCACTTATGATTAACCTCTATCGCAAGCATGCGCAACTATAAAAAAAGTATTAAGGTAAACCTAACCATAGCATGAAACATATGGATCCAAATCAGCCCCTTACGAAGCAACGCATAAACTAGGGTTTAAGCTTCTGTCACTCTAGCAACCCATCATCTACTTATTATTTCCCAATGCCTTCCTCTAGGCCCAAATAATGGTGAAGTGTCATGTAGTCGACGCTCACATAACACCACTAGAGGAGAGACAACATACATCTCATCAAAATATCGAACAAATACCAAATTCACATGACTACTAATAGCAAGACTTCTCCCATGTCCTCAGTAATAAACATAACTACTCACAAAGCATAAACATGTTCATAATCAGAGGGGTATTAATATGCATATAGGATCTGAACATATGATATTCCAACAAATAAACCAACTAGCATCAACTACAAGGAGTAATTAACACTACTAGCAACCTACTAGCACCAATCCCGGACTTGGAGACAAGAATTGGATACAAGAGATGAACTAGGGTTTTGAGAGGAGATGGTGCTAATGAAGATGTTGATGGAGATTACCCTCTACAAATGAGAGGAGCGTTGGTGATGACGATGGCGATGATTTCCCCCTCCGGGAGGGAAGTTTCCCCGGTAGAACAGCTCCGCAAGAGCCCTAGATTGGTTCCGCCAAGGTTCCGCCTCATGGCGGCGGAGTTTCGTCCGAGAAGATGGCTTCCTATTTTTTCCCATCAAAGACTTCATATAGAAGAAGATGGCCACTAGAGGGCCACCAGGGGGCCCATGAGGTAGGGGAGCGCGCCCAGGGGGTAGGGCGCGCCCCCCACCCTCATGGGCAGGGTGCATGTGGCGGGTAGGGAGATGCTACCGACAAATATGCTCAATGCTGCAACCAGTGCTATGCGGAGTCTGCACGACAGTGTTCTTTCTTTGGAGAAGCGGCATCTCAGAGAGAATGATGTGGCATACCCGACTTTCGTAGCCAAGGTGCCAGAGGGCAAGGGCTTTGTGGATGGCGCCATTGGGGGTACAATCGTCCTGCAGTTTGATGACATCTTTGCTATGTTCAACCTTCATTCGCTGCACTACACCTTCGTTCGGCTGTTTTCGCTGAGTATGGAGATGCGGATCATTAGAGACAAGACCCCGGACATCGTGATCGTCGACCCCTTCTACATGCGTGCCAAGCTCTTGAGCAGCGTTGGGGACCGCCAAGTCGCGAGTTCACACCTCGAAGACGTCATTCTGGCAAACCCAGATAAGGATAACTTCCTTGTGGCTTACTTTCCCGAGTAAGTCATCCCTTAACCGCCCTGTAACATATGATTTCTTAGATTTCGATCGTTCTTTTTTTTCTAACATTCCGTGTTCTGTGCAGTGACACACATTGCACACTCATCCTCTTAAGCCCGAAATATTCCATGGCCACGTATTTCGACCCGAACCGTAACTCCAAGATAGACTACACAAATATCAAGAAAGTTCTTGATGATGTTCTCCCTGGCTACGCCAAATCTGGAGGCACCTTCATCAGGGCAGTTCATAAGTACGGCAAGCACGTGTTTGCCCACAATACGACGTTCTGCTGCGTCAAGCAGCTGCCTGGCGGTCAGAAGGATGCCTACTACGCCCTCAGTCACATGCGGGCGATCGTAAGGGACCATCATCACCTTCTGCTACCAAATAATCTCAAACATTGTGCCGCGAGCTTGTCGGCAATCCAGGACGCGGACATCAGACAAGAATTCTTTCGCATCCAGTCGGAGTTTGCGGACATCATCCATCAAGATGTCCTTCATACCTCGGGGCAGTTCTTCCTCAGATATCAACCGTCCAACATTGAGATAGACGGAATGCTACAAATGCAGGCTGACAATGCCCGCGATTTCATGACCATCACGACAGACGGCGGCTTCATCCACGCTCCTGTCCATGAGTCGAGTCGAAAGTAGTGATGTGTAGTTCTGAAAAATTGATTGGCTCATGTTGTAATTAAACTTTAATGAATTGTATGTCTCTTTGGTTTGGACAGTCGTTCAACTTAGATGTAATCGATGCTATTTATTGGTAGGACCATGAATCGTGCTATTAATGTCTTGCTTTTCTTTTCCGATCCTTTTGTTGCATACTTATATATTGCTTATGTATGTATTGTCTGTTGTTTGGCTTGTGCATAGAGATGCCGTCGTATGTCGTGTACAAGGGTAAGGTTCCCGGAGTCTACGACGACTGGGAGGAGTGTCGGAGACAGGTTCACCGTTTCAGCGGTAACAGTTACAAAGGGTACACCACTAGGGCGGAGGCCGAATCTAGATACGCCCGCTATCTAGCGGGAGAGAGGAGGGAGCGTTGGAGGAACCGGATGAAGACCATTTTGATCACGATGATGCTCATCGTGATGACCGCAGCTCTCTTCTATGTGATGGTAGTTTAGATGATTGATATCGACTTGTAATGTGAAGACAAACTCGATACTCGCGGTCTCGAGACTTGTAATGTTTTATCTTTCTTCGGTCTTTTGAATTCGGAGACTAATATGATGAATTGTATTCGGAGTCTAATATTCTATTGTATTTGATGAATCTGCTGTTGCTGTGTGCTACTGTCTATATTCTGTCAAATAATATGTTTTGTAACCAATGCGAAAATCATAAAAGTAAAAAAACCAAATATTCATACTAGTGGCGCATCACCACAAGGTGCGCCATTAGTATGCCAAAGGATAATAATGGCGCATCAAGACAGAGTGCGCCATTAGTATGCAAAGTATACTAATGGCGCATCGATCCGCAGTGCGCCATTAGTGTGCCAAAGCACATGGTTAAATATGGCCCCTGGGAGGCACACTAATGGCGCATGGTGTTATATACTAATGGCGCACTTGGTGGTGCGCCATTAGTATACCAGATACTAATGGCGCACAAGTGGTGCGCCATTAGTAAAAATTACTAGTGGCGTGCTAGTAATGGCGCACCAGTGATGCGCCATTAGTAGGCAAAACTGGTGCGCCATTAGTAGGCCTTTTCCTAGTAGTGGACAGTAAATTTCAGCACACTATATAAATTTTTCCTTACCAAATTCCACCTACCAAAGGCGCTTCACTCCCTGGCAACGGCGCCAGAAAAGAGTCTTGATGACCCACAAGTATAGGGGACCTATCGTAGTCCTTTCGATAAGTAAGAGTGTCGAACCCAACAAGGAGCAGAAGGAAATGATAAGAGGTTTTCAGCAAGGTATTCTCTGCAAGCACTGAAATTATATGTAACAGATAGTTTTGTGATAAGATAATTGGTAATGAGCAACAAGTAACAAAAGTAAATAAAGTGCAGCAAGGTGGCCCAATCCCTTTTGTAGCAAAGGACAAGCCTAAACAAACTCTTATATAGGGAAAAGCGCTCCCGAGGAAACATGGGAATTATCATCAAGCTAGGTTTCATCACGATCATATGATTCGCGTTCGGTACTTTGATAATTTGGTATGTGGGTGGACCGGTGCTTGGGTACTGCCCTTACTTGGACAAGCATCCTACTTTTGATTAACCTCTATTGCAAGCATCCACAACTACAACAAAAGTATTAAGGTAAACCTGACCATAGCATGAAACATATGGATCCAAATCAGCCCCTTACGAAGCAACACATAAACAAGGGTTTAAGCTTCTGTCACTCTAGCAACCCATCATCTACTTAGTACTTCCCAATGCCTTCCTCTAGGCCCAAATAATGGTCATGTGTCATGTAGTCGACGTTCACATAACACCACTAGAGGAGAGACAACGTACATCTCATCAAAATATCGAATGAATACCGAATTCACATGACTACCAATAGCAAGACTTCTCCCATGTCCTCAGGAACAAACGTAACTACTCACAAAGCATATTCATGTTCATAATCAAAGGGGTATTAATATGCATATAGGATCTGAACATATGATCTTTCACCAATTAAACCAACTAGCATCAACTACAAGGAGTAATCAACACTACAAGCAACCCACAGATACCAATCCCAGACTTAGAGACAAGAACTGGATACAAGAGATGAACTAGGGTTTGAGAGGAGATGGTGCTAGTGAAGATGTTGATGGAGATTGCCCTCTCCCGATGAGAGGAGCGTTGGTGATGACGATGGCGATGATTTCCCCCTCTCGGAGGGAAGTTTCTCCGGCAGAACAGCTCCGCCTGAGCCCTAGATTGGTTCCGCCAAGGTTTCGCCTTGTGGCAGCGGAGTCCCGTCCTGAAAGCTGGCTTATGATTTTTTCCTCATCGAAAGACTCCATATAGCAGAAGATGGGCATCGGAGGGCCACCGGGGGGCCCATGAGGCAGGGGGCACGCCCAGGGGGGTAGTGCGTGCCCCCAACCTCGTGGGCAGGGTGTGGCGCCCCTCTGGAAGTTATTGCGCTCAGTATTTTTTATATATTCTGAAAATGACTTCTGTAATGTTTCAGGACTTTTGGAGCTATGCAGAATTGGTCTCTAATATTTGCTCCTTTTTCAGCCCAGAATCCCAGCTGCTGGCATTCTCCCTCTTTATGTAAACCTTGTAAAATAAGAGAGAATATGCATAAGTATTGTGACATGATGTGTAATAACAGCCCATAATGCAATAAATATCGATATAAAAGCATGACGCAAAATGGACGTATCAGCCATCAAGTCCCGGTGGCCTGTCATTTGATTGCTAGCACCAGTATCCAGGTACCAGCGATCATCGTTGGTGGCGACCCGCACCACACGAGCTTCGTTGAGGAAGATGTCCGTGAACTGCTCTCGAGGGTCGCCCTGTGCGCTCACCGCGCTGGTGGCGAGGAGCAAACCAGGCTGCTCAACCTCGACCTGGGCGACGTTCGCCTGCTGCTCGCGCTGGTCCTTTTCTTTCTTGCGGCACTCTTTCGTCAGTGGCCAAGGATGCCAAAGTAGCAACATTTTCCCTTTCGCTTAGGTAGCGTCGGCCCGCCGTTACCGCGGCCAGCGCTCTGGCCACGACCGCCCCCCCCACGGAAGTTCTTCGCCTTGATGTTTCCGTGTCCGCGCCGTGCACCAGAGCCCGAGGGCGCGCCGCCATGGTCCAGCAGCTTCTCGTGCGTCCTCCACTGGTCGATGGTGTACGGCAGCTGCGCACCGAGCGCCGGGGTTTCCTCGCGCTCACGCTCCTCAACGACAAGGAGCCGGCCGCGGAGTTCCTCGAGGGAGAGCTGCTTGGTGTCGACCAGCGACTCGATCGCCACGGCCATCTCACGGTACGGGCGTGGCACGGTCCGGAGCACCTTGAGGACTGCCTTGTGCTTGTCCACCGGGTCGCTGAGCGCCTGCAGCTCATCGAATATCGTCGTGAGCCGCATCACATACGACTAGATTCCCTCACCGTCCTTGTAACGGAGCACCTCGTACTCCGAGCGGCGGGTCTGCGCCTTCGCTTCACGCACGCGCTCGACGCCGACGCGCATGGTCTTTAGGGTGTCCCACGCCTCCTTGGGCGTGGCCTTGGCGCCCAGGATCCGCATGAGCTCCGGCGGCACCCCCTTGAGGAGGGCGATCATGGCGCGCTGGTCGTCGCGGTCCATGCCTTGGCTTGTTTCCACCACGTGCCACAACTCGCTGGCCTACAGCTGGAGCTTGGTAATCATGGCTCAATCAGTGTTGTTGGTGCGGGTGAGCATCATCGGAGGCGCACTGCCGCCGCCATGCACGATGCGCTCGACGACGCGCACCCCCGACCCCTCCTCGGTGGAAAGGCAGGCCAAGGACTTCCCAAGCGCCAAAGCGTCCGCCTTCGCCTGTTCCTCCTCTTGCTCCTTCTTCGCCTTCTCCTCGTCGCTTTCGGCCATCTCTCCGAGGGATCAGACACCGCCGGCGCCCAGGATGGATCGAACACCACCGAGGCTCTCATACCACTTGTTGTTGAAGATCGCCGGCAAACACGAACGAGAGTGAGAGAGAGCGAGATGTGGACGACAGAGTGTTGCGCTGCGTAATGCCTCTGCAGCTTTTTCGGATTTTCTGTTATCGAGCTAGCTCCAACGAGGTGCTGAAAACAAGGGAGAATTGGTCTCACATGTCGAGCCTACTGATCGTGCCATCCCACGATGCTCTCCGTGATCGATCCCTACAAGCTCGCCACGATCAACGTGATCCATGCCATCCCACGGCGCGTCTCGGACGAGCTACAAATGCGCTAAGCAAACTAACTGGATCTGTACGTGCACAAGCACACGCTGATAGACAGACACTTATTTAGCTAACTGAAAGTACTATCGAAACTTAACTGAAGAACATGTGCTGCTGATTAGCCAACACATATTTCATCCTATAGGCCTGGCACAACCCTGGCCCGAACTGGCGGATTGCACATCCCAAGACCCAAAAGAACGTGCAAGATAACGGCCTGCCTGGTGCTCGGCCGCCATAAGCCCACACTCGACATGTTGTATCCTATCCTCTCACACACCACACGTTCCTTATCCACACCGTCTAGACACACTCGTCTTTATCTTCTTCCCTGTACACCTAAATTAACAACAATCTAAGCTAGCAGCAACTCGGTGACATGCATGGGAAGGTGACAAGGAACACAACAGACACCGTGTGCAACAGCAATCAGAGACGTCGGGGAAAGGTCAATGACAGGAACCATGGAAGGTCTACCTGAGATACCCGATAAGGTCACGCGCGAGGGATGACGAGCATACAACAGATTGAATATTGGAGGAGCTGCGTTGGATCCTAGTCATCAGCACTCAATCTGGATCAAAAATTTCAGCCAGTTCAGATAAACAATGTTGATGCTTTAAAGACGAACAAGAATAGGGTCAGCTGTTGCTTCTTGAAGAACAAGAACGAAGGCAACCACAGCTATTGCAGGAGAGGCCGCGACGCTCAGGCTGCAGGAAAGAAGCGCTACAGTGGGAGGTGACCCTCGGGTGATTGGGGGTAGTAGGGGAAACATGGTGGGGGTCCAGCAAGTGGCCTCGCGACAGTGCTTGGCTGTCTTACAGGGAGGGAGGGGTGGGTGTTCTGCAGGTGACGTGCAAAGCCGAGGCAACGCAAGAAGAGGAGAGGAGACCCAACACCAGATCTCATGGCAGTTCGAGGACTGTTGGAGCACCGAGCCGAGTCGATGTGGCATTGTGGAGCAGTGGTTCACATGCATCTAGAGGACGGCAACGGCCAAGTCCAACGCGGCGGCGCTCCAGCGCTGCACCACTTGCCCGACGCGGCGAACAAGGAGGCAGGTTGGTCGCCGGCAAGGGGAGGAAGGAGGTAAGGTCCCGGGGACACTAGGTAGCGTGTTGTGGCCTCGGGAGCTGGCGGCGCGAGGGGATCCTTGGCGCGGTGGCGGACCGTGGGATCTAGGGCCCAACGGCGGCGCACGAGATTGAGGGCCCTGCGGCGAGGTACGGGGATCCATGCCACGACGGTAGCATGCGGGGATCCAGGGCATGGCGGCGCGCGGGGATGCGGGAGATCTGTCGCGCCGGTGATAGGGAAATGAGAAGGAAGGAGGAGAGGCTAGGCGCACGACGGCGGAGGTTCTGTTGTCTCGGGCGATGGGTTAGAGGGCGGGGGGGGGGGGGGGGGGGGGGAAGGTGGTGGGTGGAGCTGTTCCTGGAGGTGGGGGTGGTTTTTTTCTTTTTGTTTCCACCCGTTCTGGAGATTCAGGAACAGCCGATTGCCCCTATAGTTATTCTAATCACAGGATTAGAATAGTGTTGTCCTATATATACCCTGGTCGATTCGACCGAGATACATCTTGCGTACAACGTCCAACCAAGCCACCGTTGCACCCATGTAAGATTACAAAAGGATCGAGAAAGAGGCCCACCGCCACTCGCCGTAAGATTACAAAGGGATCGAGGTATTTTTACGTTTTTGAGTTTGACTCGAGCCTCCTCAGCTCCACATCTTTTCCTAGTTCGCTGCGGACGGTTAGAAGCAGCGAACAGTATCGACTGCGAACGGCGGCATGGTGCTCAGCGATTTGGTTCATCTGGGCGCTCACGATTTGCCCCTCGAGGTCCCGATCTGACTATAAGTCGCTGGATCTGGGTTCTCCCGATGGTGAAGTTGAAGAGGCCCTAGTGGCTAATGACATGACCGCCAGGAGGCCACCACAACCAGCGTCAATCCCCAATAATTTTCATTTGCATCAATCCCCAATCTGGTTCGTAGTAGACGTACATGTAGTAGAGTAGAATCTTTGGCTGCAGGTTGTAGAATTTTTGGTCGATTCGTGTGCTGTTTCACATCGTGAAACCATGAAATAATTTCTGATCCTTCCTGGACTGAATCGTTGAAATTCTTTTCCTTCTTGTCGTGCATACATCATGATTTCTTTCTGAAACCAAAAATCCTATTTGCCGGATTTCTAATTTTCAGAGTTTCCAGATAGTTATTTCAAGTTTAACAATTGGTTGTAATTTTGCTTCATCAGCTGCACCATATGCAAATACACATCTATTATTGGGAAAAGTTTTTGTTCTGTCACTCAGGGTCATACTTGCTGCAGATTGTAATGTTAATATGTTAATTACTACTAATTAATAATGATTCTGGAGGTGCTGCTAACATTTCCTACCTGCAGAGATAAGAAACACTATGTGTGGGCTTCAGTAATGTGATTGATTTCTGTTTACAATGCATTAGTCTTTCCTATCATCTATGTGGGCTTCAGGGGGAGAGGAGGTGGGCAACCCCAATCCAAATTCTTCCCGTTTCAAATATAATTGATTTCCATTTGCACATGTCTTTGTTCTTCCCAATTTGCTAATTTGGTGCTCGGTTTTCATTGATGCTGCAGATTGGAGAGATCACGAAAGGCCGAACATCCTGCCCAAACAGGTAATTTAGATTTTATTATATATGCTGGAATGTGTTCGATCAAACTAGAATTATTGCCGAAATTGTAAAAAGTACAGTAACACTGAAATATTTATAACATATAACTTCATAAAAGGAAAGGTGATGCAGCCCAACTTTGCTGCTCTAATTAATGCATGCATGCATGCAACGAATTGTCCAAGTTTTTTGCTCTACTTGACTTACATGATATGAAAAAACAGCCTCGGGTTTATTTGTCAAGTCCGGTCATTTTATCATCTGTACTCCAGCATTTAAATCATCTGTACTAACAGGAGATGATTGCTCCTAGACCAAAAAATGTCACATATACAGGAGGACCAGCCCATAGGACCATTGCGAATATGAGTGGACTGTTCCTGATTCTTGTTTGAGTTGAATGGTGCTTGTTAATACGTGCAGAAAATCTGGCCTCTTCTTTTTTGCCCACAGATTTTTAACTGACGAAAATCATGTACGAGCTAACAATGGGAAAACAGCAATCTGTCAAAAAAAAGAGGTGCTTAACTATTGACTAATTTTAACTCACTATACTATGAGATAGTTTAACTGAGAATAATACGCTATATATTCCAAAGCAGCTTCATTTTAGTCCAAGGTTCTATGGATTTGCATTCGTGCATGTAACACCGGGGAATTTTGTTCTTAGTAACACTCTAATGTTTGTACGGTGGGTGGTTGTGGACTCGCAGCAGGCGCAGCAGTGGTGTAGCATTGCCGGTGTTGCTTGCATCAGGTTACTTTGGCCGTTGTCATTCTTATAGAAGCAGTCTGCATCTCCTTCCACCATGACGGTCAGCATCTAGGCAGGCTTAGTACTCCGACTGTAATATATTTTGAGATCTCGTATATTATTGCCCAGTTTGTGTGTTCAATGATAAATCTTTTTTTTTGATAGATCATGTCGTTTATAGTTTACCTTTCCTCGTACCATGATTGAAGGAATATCATTCAGTAGTGTCACATACTCACATATTCCATGTACATGCTGCCTAAAGATTTAATTTCTCACAAAATGAAGCTCTACACACTAGTAGAAAAATGCTCAAATGTTCAGCTCATTTGTCCCGGTTTGTATTTGAGCCGGCACTAATATGACCAATAGTGCCGGTTCCAACGGGTAGACGGGCGGCGCTCATTATTACCGGTTCGTGGTGAACCTTTAGTACCGGAACCGGTACTAAAGAGGTGGTGGCCTTTAGTACTGGTTGGTGGCTCCAACCAGTACTAAAGACCCCCCCCCCCCCTTTAGTACGGGTTGGTGGCTCCAACCGGTACTAAAGGTGGTGGCCTTTAGTATGGGCTCCAACCGGTACTAAAGCCCCCCCCCCCCCTTTAGTACCAGTTGGAGCCACCAACCGGTACTAAAGGTAGTGTGCTGCCACCCGCAGTGCACAATGTTTAGTCCCACCTCGCTAGTTGAGAGGAGCTCGCACCAGTTTATAAGCCCCGCCGCGGCTACCATGTCTAGCTCCTCTCTAAGCAGGCCTTCGTGGGCCTATTGCAAGTCTTCTGTCCTGTGGGGCGTACTGGGCCATACGGGCCTACAACCTGGCCCAACTAGAGGTTGGGTTTCTAGTCGTATGCAGGCCGTGTCCGCCCAGTAGGTGGGCTGTTTTTGCTTTATTTCAAAAAGAATTAAAAAAATCCACTAACCAGGACTAAAGGTCCCCAAGACCACGGCGCGCCTCGAGCCACGTGGTTGCCCTTTAGCGCCGGTTCGCGCGGAACTGGTACTAAAGGGGGGGACCTTTAGTCCCCACACTTTAGTGCCGGTTACCGAACCGGCACTAGAGGGCCTTACGAACTGGTGCTATAGCCCGGTTCTGCACTAGTGACAGTTAGGAGTCTGCCTTCCAAAAAAAACATTTCAGAGACTGAAAAGGTTTACTTATTTTGCCCCAGTGTTTGAATCTTATTTACTTGTGACATCTTCTCATTGTTGGTTTCTGATTACTACTAGCTTATTTTAATCTAAACTATTGTCATGCATCCCCTTCATTACTGGCACAAATTTCCAACTACAATCTAGCTTGTATATTTCTATTTCTTATGTTCTTTGCAGAAAAGACGTTATGTACAACTGTTGTCACGGATGTAAATTATCAGGTCAATTTTTCAAGCACATAATCTTAGTGGTTTATTTTTATTCTTGGAATTGGAAATCATAAGTTTACGGTTTCTTTTTATGTACAATTTGCTAATTTTGACCATTTGCATAGTTCTTTTACTTTTTGCTATGTTTGGTTTACCGCTTTGTTCAGTTATAGAAAGTACAATGCTAATTTCACAATGCATACTGTTACTACATAAATCAAAGAATGCTCACATGATGGTCTGGTAATGATGGGTCTGTGAGGCCTATTAAGGTCATATAGGCTTACTTAACAAATCACGGAATGGATAATAGGAACCTAAACCCCGCTGTTTTTCTATCAAGGAGCGAGTTTTTATTAAAACCTGCCTTTTTAAAGGTTTGTAGGGAAAGTTTCTGGCCAAATTGACTGTACTACTGGCAGTCAGAGTTTTGATTTTTAGTTTCCGTTTTTTTTTGCCCTAGGCCAAGATGGCTGAATTTCGGCCATTTTTAAAAAATGGCAAAATCTTGGACGAAATTGCAAGAAGAAAATTTGATATTTTTAATGAACGGGCCGAAATTATTTGCCCGAAAGGGACTTATTTCGCCAAAGGCCAAGATGGCTGAAATTTGTTTTTTCCGCGAAAATCAAATCTGAGCAGTACCATGGCATAATATTTTAGTTTTGTACTGATAGAACGGCAAGTTACAGGTTAGTTAGAGAAATGTTACTGTAATCACACATCTCATAGGTTATTTAGATTCTTGTGTAAAACTATGGCAAAATTACCTGAAAACACATTTATGCATTCAAACATTTCTTGGCATCTCACCATGGTTTCGAAATTCAGTCGGACAGGACCTAAATACATTTATTATTCATTGGATTTAGAACTCACATTTGTTCAATATCATATGCTGTCTAACTTGTTATGCTCATTGATTGAATTTGCAGCATTTGAATTGCACTCAGAAGAGATGGAGAGCTTTAGCTAAGGCTAAAAATGCTAGTGTAATATGGCCTTGCGTCTATCAACTTGAATGCCCGGGACATGACCTCGCAAGCTTCTTCCTCTCTAACAAACATCAATCGTGTAGGTGCTAGTGGAAGAGCATGTACTACAGCTCAGCAAAAAGACAAAGAAGCCATTGCCGCTGCTACTACAAGAAGATCAAGTATAATAAGAAAATTTCTTGTTATGGCTGCTGCTTAAATACCACTGAATTTATTCATTTGTTCATGTCAGATTTGTTATGGCTCTGTTATTTCAGTAACATTGTATTTCTCGTGTTTTCAAATGACAAATGATACCTGAATTTACACATCTATGCTATATTTTTTTATTATACTTGTCTCTAGTGAATACATTTCTTGAATTAGCTATGTCTGTTATTGATGTATTTCTCGGTTGTACCATGTTCAATTTCAATTCAAAATTTTCAGTTGGCATGGAGAATTACTTGGCTGTAGCATGCGTACTGATTTCAAGTCCCAACTCATTAATCCCCTCTCAAAAATGACCTACTGTCAAAATAAAGGAAAGAGACTAGTTCAATTACCGAACTTCAAGCTGAATCACATTGTCAAACATTCCATTGAGATAATTTCGAACAAATCACAGAGTAGTAGAGTATACATCCTCACCTTGCTCTACACCTTGGTTACACCTCAGCTGCTAAGAGAAATGTCAGCAAACTAAAGAAAGATCTGCAAACACAACACATGCATTGTCTGCCTCCAGAGAACACTCCTATGTCCTGTTATTTGCACTTAGCAGTACTGACTGACAAGCGACAAGGGACGCTAATTGCCGTGACGAGAGGGTCGGCGAGGTGTGGCACACCAGGCTGTCGCCATGTCATTCCCAGTCCGCCATGGACGCACCTCCGTGGTCGCATTCAAGCAGGAAAATAAACATGCAAAAAAAATTCCTTCCCCACATATAGTACTGATAATTATTACAGTTTTTCCCATCACATACAGAACAATATTGCAATTCTTTCTTCACTAAGAAATATGCAGCCCCAGCCCTCCATGACATTTGTATCAACATCTTGGCTTACATGGAAACATAATATTCATGCTCCATATACAATGTATAACATAGATTTCAGAAACAGTAACTAATCAAACTCTGTCATTTAAGTTCAGCAATATTCCAAGTTACCTGTACTCATAATGTTTTGCTAGCTATCCAAGTTCAAGTCACATCAGTACTGAAGACATTTACATCTAAAAAGAAAGCACATGAGCAGTGAATGGCATAAAAATGTACTGCCAATTAATATGGATTGGAAGGGAGTACAAAACTTCTCATGTCATAGATGCACTTCAGGTATCAGAAATTCAGGATGCCATTCTTTCTACCAAGATTACCTGCATCTTCAGGATACCATTCTTTCTACCAAGATTACATGCATCTTCAGGATACCATTATTTCTACCAAGATTACAGGCATCTTCTGGCAACACTTTATGATAGATCATGGAGCTCATCAACAGAGTCAAATTCAGAAACAAACCTAGTTTAACGCAAAGTACAATTTTCTCAACGAATTAAAAGGAATATGCTCACAGAAGTTCACATGCCACTTCCGACATAGAAAGCATGTGCAGATAGACATGGTTAAAATTCAGCCAGCAGAATTAGCTACCGTACACATGTATAGAATTCTGGCAAGGAACGACACAACACAAATGAACAGAATGAGAAGCCTCTACATCAGCATCCAGACATCCTATGTTCCCAACTTTTTCTCTCGGCCGCAACATTTTTGGTATTCTTCCAGGACATCCTCTGCTATGTCCTGCAAGGCATTTGAAACCATATGTCAATTCAGAACAGAGTTACATAGTGTGACCAACCATGTAAAGAGGATTCGGTACCTTCTGAATTTCACTCCCCTACAATGTGAATTCCCCAGCTACCCCAACTCAAAATCAACATGAACAATCAGAACCATGGCTGCTCAACCAGACAAGACGCTTCCACTGTGGACTTCTCACGTGGGTCAGGGTGCTCGCCGGAGGCGCCTCCATGCCGGGATGCTGGATCGCCGGGAGAAGCTCCCACGACGGCCGCCGCCATGGTTAGGCTACGGGCTAGGTTCTCCCATGGCGGAGCGATGGTGTCATGTGACATTGAACCGGAGACACACTCGAAGCAACAATACTCCGCCTGTTAAAAATCTCCGCATGAAGATACAAAAGAAACGGCATGCTGCTTAACTATTTTGTATGATCATAAGAAGATGGCTACAACAAAGCTCGGTTAGAAAGGGTAGGCTTTACATTAATTGAGCTCAGCTCAACGCATATCTATGAGTATCCAACAAGGAATGAACAACATCACATTGGTGCTTGATCAGGCACCGAGAATGGACAGGCTAACGAGATCTGGGAGGAGATGGGGCGAGCTTGTACGGATTTGATGGGGACAGGTGGTGCTGACATCTTCACAATAATGTCTCCAGTTCTGTTCTGGATAACTTAGGCAAAGGTTAGCAAAATGCTACTGCTGCAGCACAATGGAGCTCAGGATTTGTAGAAAGCATGAACTGAACTTTAGCCCTGTTGCAATGTATTTAGTAGTGGTTAAGTTATCTTCTGACCTGAACTTGAACTACTTAATTAGTCCTATTGGCCACTAGCCGATTGGGACCAGCCATGAAGTTCAACTAGTTAACTTAACTACTCTAGTGGTTTCAATACTAGCGATTTTAATTGAACTAGCCAATTAGCCCCATCACTTGCAAACTTTAACCAGCGAAGAACAGCATAGATCGTAGCATTGCTGGGAAAAACCAATCAATCATGTGCATCCAACCGATTGGCATAAAGGAGCGAGAGGCGACATATCACAGAGGAGGCGGGAGTGGACCTGGATGGTGTGGCTGCTGAAGACGACCTCTAGGCCAACGCCGCTTGCAGGATGGCCGACGGCAGGATCACGGTCGCTTGGAGGAGGAGCGAACGACTATCCGGTAAATCGCCCCTTTCCTGGTTGCGGTCAAGTCAACGGTTTGCCGGCGCCTCAGCCCCGTCACGGCCACTGTCGCCATTGCCTCATCCTCCTCGCGGTAAACGTAAATCCAGGGGCAGTTATGGTTCATCGCTCGCACCCTAATAAGTTTTGCACAATCATGAGACAGTCACTGTAATCTTACCTCGCTGGCACACCATAAGTTTACAACCAAATCTTACCACACAACAGCCGCCGTATACAAGCACACGACCAATTATGAGGAATGTAAAATTACCTTACAAGCTTACGGGGGATGGAGGCAGGTTCGACCCGATGCATGAGTTGGCTATAGAGTAACATTAAACTAAGCGTGAGTGTACAATAGCTTATTCTACTAGATTTTGTATATAGCATTACTAAGGGGTGCAGAATAAGTTATTCTACACTCACGCTTAGAATAGCATTACGTTATTCTTCATCATTCAGGATGCGGAATAAGTTATTCTTCACCCGAGGTAATTTTACAATTGTATCATAAATAAATTACGTTTGAAATACAAATAGTTACATTCATATTGATTCATTACATATAGTTTGGCATAAGCAAACAAAAATATAGGTCATAAGATCAGAAAAAATGCAATTTATGTTTATTTTACACTATGTTTATGTTTGTAATTTTACGTAAACATATTTTTCACGGCGTCCATATATTTTCTTATGATCTATTTTTACGTACAAACTATGAAAAATTTACGGAATGAAAAGTTACGGTGCATTGCTATTAAAATAGAGGGTGTGAAGAAAATAACTTTTTCACACCCAGGGTGACGAATAGTCAATCCCTACTAAGGGTAGATTGCGTTAATTTTATAAATATGTTTTACACCATTATGGTCTAATAATAGGTTACCTAATATCGGTGTTAGTGCCAATCAAGTAATTATATCCCATCTAATATCAATGTGTAGTTAATATCTACCCAATAATATTGACTAATGTAATTATTATCTTGCCTAATATCTACGTGCATTGCATGTACATGATTACTCGTTTAGGCAGATAACTCACACGGTATGGCTTATTTCTTATGTGGTAAAATCTCAGAACTCATGTAGGACAATTACAAGGTAAGACAGTGAAATATATTGAAACATTAGACAAAAGCAAATCTCAATTTACTTGAAGGTCGAGGGATAGATAAAATCTCATTTCCCTTTGTGTTACCTAGTATCAAGACAATATCTGGGCTGCAAGTATTGACTTGCAGTTTTTTTTCCTACTCAGCAAGCACACTGGTATCCTCCAATGATACTCTGAGAAGTGCATCCCAAAGGACAAGGGTTCTCGTTACTACATTCGTCGATAGCTACAATAAGATAAGAAAAGCTAAGTATCAGAATTTTCAACATACTGGTAAACTTTGGCAATGTGTGTATACACATTCAATATGACCGTCCGAAACAAGATACGATCCATTGGACTCCTTCATGAAATATTGCACTACCTGTAGCTTGCTACGGGTCCTCTTCATCCTGCTCCGCGCATGACTTTACAGGTGCATATAACGGGGAGTTTGTGAGGTACATGACTATTGCGATCCACTTCACCAATGGCTCCGGAACGTGATCAATGCTCAGATATCATTTTTCGTTGCCAAAAGGGATCATTGAGAAAGGTATCTCAATAAATGAAATACTTACGCGAAGAAATGTTAGAAGACATAGAAAATTATGGCGTGACATTCAACATGCTGCTTTTATTATTCTTCTTCTCCTTTTTAATTATTTTGACTCTATTTGATCTGTTTGGATACAAACTCGAAGATAAAAAGATGGGTATTGGACTGAGCTTCACGGCAATGCCATCCCAAAACCACTCACTCCACAACCCATACATTGTTGCCATGATTGCTAGATCTCGTGCCATCCCACGAAGCAACCATGACAGCCTACGGAAAGAAATAAACAAGCATCCAAGTCATGCACATACACACACAACATGATGCATTATTTGCATGCCTAGGAATCAAGCAAAACTAGCGTTCATGGGACATGATAACGTTGGAAACGACCAAAGACGGTGTGGTTAGTTGCGGGTTAATCGGGGCCACATTCCATTTTGTTGGAGACCCTCTTTAAGATGGGTGGCGGCAAGCCTAAGTTCCTCCTTGAGCTTCATATTCTCCTTGAACAAGCGTTGGCCCTCTGAGGTGTCCTGAGTTTATACCACCGCCCCTCTGCATTTGAGGCAAGTGCTATTTTCCATAGCCGACATGATGGCTTGCCTGTCAGATTTTAGCATCTGGTTCTCTAACTGAAGAGTGGTGGTCTCCCGCCGTTGCCTCTTGCCCTGTATTTATTAATTTCATGAGTGCATCATTTCACCGGTTATTATAAGAGTATGACCCCATGTTCACGAGGGTAACATCGTAGTACATTGTAGGATTTGCTATTGGAGCTCGAGCTTCATGTAGTATCAAATTTTAAAATTTTAAAAATCATATTATTTGAATTCAAAAAAAATCATGACATTAATATGCACATACATATCGATGAATACCAGTTCTGTGCATAGTTACATGGTGAAATACATTTTTAAGACGGTTACGCAAAAATAGCAAAACAATGTATGTCTAGCACATGGACTCTTCACTATTAAAGTACATGATTTGTCGTACAACTCACATCAAAACGTATTTCAAAATGAAGTTTTACACACATCTATATTCTTACTTATGAACTTATCTTCAGATATTTTTGAACCAAAAACTGTATTTTGTATTATTTTTAAAATTCTCTCTCCATTGAGCGAGAGCGCTAAAAAGCCTCACCCATGGCATTGTGAGTTCAGATGAGAAACAATGCCACTTTTTCCATTGGAGTTTGTACTATTTAACCGCAAAAATCTGCATAACTGTATGTCTTAGCTGACCCATGTGGTGACATCTCATGTTATTCAGCATGGAGAAGAATAGTATTTACCTTACTGTTGGTGCGATGGTTTTGGAACCAGAACTTGACCTGTTGGGCACTCATGCCAAGCCTCTCACTAAGGGTCTTTCGGAGTTTCTCATCAGGATAAGGGATTTCCTGGAAGACACTACAGATGACGTTAATGAAAATGCATTAGTAAACATCATCTTCAATAGGTAAGAAACATTGATTGAGTATGTATTGTACGCTTCAAGTTGTTGGATCTGTTCTCTGCGGAGACGGTGATAGTTGGCACGCCTTGTCTCCATCCTCTCGCCACAGTAGGTTTCTACACTGTTGTTTCCTTGGTTTCCAGCAACAACGTTGGTATTATCAATCATTCCCACGTTGGCAGTGGCTCCAAGTAGACCATATGTCTCATCACCATGGTCCTGCTGCAATAGGTGGCTGTCTTCACTTGTCATGAAGGGGCCAAGATCATTGTGCACTACATTGTTGTATTGCGTCCACTCCCGATCCATGCTGATCTGTTGTCATGAAATAAAAATTTTATTCCCTTATATAGAGTTAAAGGCAGCAGTAAACTAACATTAGAAAACATGTAGAAGTGAAAAATGAAACCACATAGAAGGAAACGTCATACAGAACACTACATCTCCAACTACATTAGTCGGATGGTACTTCACTTTAAAAATAATTTAAATTCGTCCATAGGGGTTTCCGACACCGATTTGGTTGTAATCATGTATACTTTAATTATGCTGTAGTTGACATACTTTCTTGGCTTCACGATAGTATATTCATGATTACCGTCGGCTGACTACTTAAAAAAATCGAAACAAGTATGCCATACATAGTAATGCAAAGCTATTACTTTCAGATCTCATCATGTTGTTTTCTTGTTATCCAGATAACTATACCTATCTATATATACATTTGGATCTATCTACAGATTCCATATATGTGGTATATTTAGATAAGGAGGACCTACGTACAATAAAATGAGCACCAACTACTCCTACAAATTATAGAAGCGAGATATTAAAATGTACTATGTGTGGGAAATCATATTAACCATAAATAATGGCATCATATGCACAATTATACAATCAGATCTATGAATATTATCAGATCTATGTTATCTCCTATATTTTACCTTTGGAAGATTAGCTTACCTTATAGCAAGATGCTAGCCATCTCTCAAGCAAAACGTTGAAACACTAGTTTCTACATGTATCTACTTATTCCATCACACATATCATGGAGCATCTGTGCCTAACTTTTGAAGTTGAAGATCAAGGGATAATTAGACTAAAACTGTATAAATATTACTTGATGAACGGTTTGAGGAAATACCGTTGACTTCGGTAGTCGTCTTCCTTAGAAGTTCGATAGGCGATCAAGGGAAGGAAGCTGTTTCGTTCCTACTGAGATATCAAACTCATTCAGCTTAGAATAGCCATGATCATCAGAATTTAAAGCCGTGGGGAGCATGTGGAATTTAGGCTATAGGACCCGTGATTAATGCAAGCAATTACTTGTATCCAAATATAGGCTCAGAAATCAAAGATTTTTACAATTGGGGCATATCTTATATATTGGTTATAATTAAAGCTCATTAAGGATATTTACGGAGTGAATATTGGGATATTGATAAAAATACATTATGTTAATTATACAATAGAAAATAAGTGGTTCAGATTACTAATAGAAAAGAACGACTGAGATCCATAATATGGTTTTGATCTAAATGACATATATGGACATAAAGGGTTCATGTGGCAATACTACATGGAGAGTATGTTCTTTAAGGCACTTTTTCGGTCTATTCATCAAATGTGAAGGCAACACAATAGATAACACTAACAATAACTTGCATCCAAGTATAACGCTCACATCCCATGGATTTTGAATGTTGCCGCACGGCCCATATTTAGGGCATAATTAAGGCTCATTAAGCATATTTTTAATTGAATATTAGCATATTTTTAAAAAATTACTATATTAATAAGCCAATAGAAAACGGGTGGTTCAGATTACCAATAGAAAAGAACAGAAGAGATCCATATTATGTTGTAGATCAAAATACAACATGCATAGTATGTTTTTTCTGTGGGAAAAACTACTGATCTATTCGTCAACTGTCATTGTAGCACTAAGAACACCAATACATCTCGGACCATAGAGAACATGCACAGGAACGAGCCGAAGCCGCGCCACCTTCATCGCTTCTCGCTCACCGATGCCAAACAAAACTTGTTTTAGTAGACAATAAGGAAGACATCATGTTAATTAAGTACCCACATGACGAGCACACCTATGCAACAACCGTTGCGACGAAGAGAAGCGTATATCATGATTCACGAATGAGTATCTAATAGGTTACTCACACCGTGATTGTTTCATCATTGGAATGCACTGCTCGACTTTATAAACGAACTTGAGAGGTTTTTTTAGTCCAATTTTCAAATAGATTTCTCCCCCTATGTTTGTTTCATCTTCAAAATGCACTATTCTACTTTAAAAACCAAGTTGAGAGGTGTTTGAGACTAATTTCAAAACAGATTTATTATAGTGTTTTATATACGATTAAACACGCATCAGTTCTAGTTTTCAACACACACACACCCCAATTCAATGCATGATTTATTCTGTTCTAATTTTCTATGAACGCACCTTTGTAAGCTACCAAAGGAGATGTCCTTTGCAAATATTTACTTACGAACACTAAAAAACTAAAAATTCATTAAATAACATTTTTTCGTCAAGAAGGACACTAAAATGCATGGTGTACGGGGAATATCTCTTCGTATTCGGACATCTAAGGAGCCCGTGGAGAAAAGTATAAAATTGGTCCAAATAGTGCGTGAACATTGTACTTTCTTAAAGCCCTCATTTTTTTCATGAGAACTACTTAGATGTCCACACATCGGCAAATGTGGCACGGATATCACGCACTCGAACATATTTCTTGCCCAAAACAATCAGATTTTTTAAAATTCTAATATTTATATAAGTTTACTTTTCATGCCAGGGAGCAGATGATCTCAGGATCGGAATCCTTGTGTACATGTCCTATGTTGCTACTTTGGTCTTCTTTGCATGCAACCGTAATAGCCTGATGCCTAGAACAATCTAAAGTAGTCCTTATTGGATGAGCCAGACAAACATTTGAATAATAGTTTGGTGACGTAGCCCCAACATATACTGACCCGGCACATCCGATGTAAAGGTTTGTAGCATGTTTGAATCAAGTGAAACCACGGTTTGCATAGATAATATAAAATAAAAGGCGCGCATTGGAGCATCTCGAATAGATTATTTCGATGTCTAAAATAACTAATTTTTATATCATTGACCCCCAAAACAATGCTCCAACAGATGATGTAGATATAATTTTTTTACTCCTGATTTGCTATAGATGTAAAATAGGGTACTTGGTGATGCAAATTTGCATCTCTTGTGCCTCTCAATTAATCTCGACTAAAATCTGAGCAATCGCACGCGCCAGTTATCTGCCAAGCGGAACTTCCCCGCATCACGCTTGACTACCAAATCGCACGCGCCAGTTATTTGCATCTCTTGTGCCTCTCATTAATCTCGACTAAAATTTGCATCACGCATCCGGCCCGCATGGATGCATTTTTCGACCCTGCAGCCACCAAAGCCGCTCCGGCGATGGTGGCCACCATGTCTGTCGCTGGTCCCGCCAATGCAGCCACCGATGAATTTGTAGCCCCTCATCCCGCTGCCGGCGAAAAAGAAGGCAGCAACAACCAAACCATGCGGACACTAAAAAACTAAAAAACTAAAAATTGATAAAAAAACTATTTTTTTCGTCAACAAGGACACTAAAATGCATGATGTACGGGAAAAATCTCTTCGTATTTGGACATCTAAGGAGCCCGTAGAGAAAAGAATAAAATTGGTCCAAATAGTGCGTGAACAATATACTTTCTTAAAGCCCTCATTTTTTTCATGAGAGCTACTTAGAGTCCAAACACCGCCAAATTTGGCACGGATATCACACACTCGAACATATTTCATGCCAAAAACATTCAGATTTTTTAAAATTTTAATATTTATATAAGTTTACAGTTCATGCCAGGGAACAGATGAGCTCCGCAGCCGAATCCTTGTGTCCATGTCCTATGTTGCTACTTTGGTCTTCTTTGCATGCAACCGTAATAGCTTGATGCCTAGAACAATCTAAAGTAGTCCTTATTGGACCGGCCAGACAAACATTTGAGTAATAGTTTGGTGATGTTCTCTGTAGAGACGGTGATAGTTGGTACGCCTTGTCTCCATCCTCTGCTCACTGTAGGTTCTCCATTGTTGTTTCCCTGGTTTCCAGCAACAAGGTTGGTATTATCAATCATTGCACGTTGGCAATGGCTCCAAGTAGACCATACTCCCTCCGTCCGGAAAAGCTTGTCCCAAGATTATCCCTCAAATGGATGTATCTAGCACTAATTTGGTGCAAGATACATCCATTCGAGGGACAAGCTTTTTTGGACGGAAGGAATACATATCATCACCATGGTCATGCTGCAATAACTGGAGTACATATCATCACCATGGTCATGCTGCAATAACTGGAGTACATATCATCACCATGGTCATGCTGCAATAACTGGCTGTGTTCACTTGCCATGAAGGCGTCAAGATCATTGTGCACAACACTGTTGTATTGCGGCCACTCCCCGTCCATGGTGATCTGTTGTCATGAAACAAAATGGTTATTTCCCTATATAGAGTTAAAGGCAGCAGTAAACTAATATTAAAAAACAAACATGTAGAACTGAAAAATGAAACCAAATAGAAGGAAACGTCATAGAAAACACTACATCTCCAAGTACATTTAGGTTTCTATGCCCATATTAGTCGAATGGTACTTCACTTTAAAAATAATTTAAATTCGTCCGTAGGAGTTTTCGACACCGATCTGGATGTAATCATGTAGACTTTAATTACATTGTAGTTGACATACTTTCTTGACTTCATGATAGTATATTCATGATTACCTTCGGCTGATTACTTTAAAATTTTGAAACAAGTATGCCGTACATAGTAATGCAAAGAGTTTACTTTCTCCTCTCATCATGTTCTTTTCTTTTTATCGAGATAACTATACCTCTCTATATATATACATTTGGATCTATCTACAGATTCCATATATGTGGTATATTTAAATAAGGAGGACCTACGTACAATAAAATGAGAACCAACTACTCCTACAAATTATAGAAGTGAGATATTAAAATGTACTATATGTGGGAAATCGTATTAACCATAAGTAATAGCATGATAGGCACAATAATACAATCTGATCTATGAATATTAGCAGATCTATGTTATCTCCTATATTTTACGTTTGGAAGATTAGCTTACTTTATAGTAGCCATCTCTCAAGCAAAATGATGACCTGTATCCACTCATTCCATCACACATGTCACGGAGTATCAATGTTTTCCATGTGGAGCTGCCACAAAAAAACAAGAAAGTCACAGAGATGTCAGTGAGATGGCACCAAACAGGTTATGGTTACACTAAGCCAATGCATTCTTCAGTATGCACTCACCACAGCATCTGGTGGGGCCAGACCCATCCAGTTTGGCAGGTGTACCCTCTCCATCATTCCCCTTTCCCTCTCATTTCACCCACGCACCCAAGCATCAAGGCCAGTGTACAACATCTCTCCATGCAAACTGAACTGGTACTTAATCTTGTGACCGTCTATCCTCAGCATAGTAGGGGAGTGGTGCTCAAACCAAGTCCTGATACACACATACAACAATGATGGCGTGTTAATTATAGCCAGAACGGCTTGCTGTCAAAAGCTAGCAAAGATTGCATGTATGCTAACTAACCTGCTTAGTTCACTTGGGTTGGTTAGCAGCGAGACGGGCTCATAGAAGTCAGCGCACACGTAGTCCGGATAAAAAGCATGGTGAAGCTCCAACTCAAATGGTGAATATCCGTATTCGGGCGGAGGTGGCGGTGGCGACGGAGGCATGGCTAGAACCACAACTAGGAGTACATGACAATAAGTAAGGAGTGCTGCCACGTTGCAAACAAAAGTGCATATGTTCAGTTCTTGGCTAACATAGAGGGGCAGGGTTACTCAGTTGGCCACCATCTGGGAGCGCAAGCCTCTTGTTGCCTATGGGAGTAAGCATGGCAATGCTAGCTCCATTAGCAACACCCAGCCCTCCACCGCCAGGCACACTAGCTGCAAAATGGATCACGAACGGTGTGATTAATCTTTTTTTTCGATCAAAAGACAACGCACTGAGTGCCATAGCCACGCCATACACACCTTCGTACATAACTTGGTCGCATGCTTGGTGTAACACTGGTACAACTTGGTCTCGCGTCGATCCAGCGCCGAGGGCCTCGTGCATCGTCATCTGCCTAGTACACATGCCCCACATGCACACAATCGCATAGTTTGGACTAGTGAGAAGCAAGACCATTACTAAAAACACCGATAAACACATTTAACCATCGTGTCAACTCATAGTTAACTGCTGGTCCTTTTCCTTTACGGTTTTCGATCATTGCTTATTTTCAACTTCATCAACACCCATCGGGTCTGAAACAACAATTTCTGCAAAAAGTGAAGGCTTACTTAGTACAGGTATGAAGATCCAACGGACCGCACGGCTAATTGAGAATGGTTGCTAATCAACCGGATACCTTTTCCACGCTCCATTTGCTGCACATGCACCATAGGGTTCTGACACCCAGAGCCTAGTGAAATACTTGCTCCCGCAACTGGCATCAATAAGAACAAACCGTATTCCAGTTAGTCTTGAAACATGCCAAAGATTTGAAAAATCTAAGAACATTTTGCTTTTCTACCATGGCCATGCGCACCTGGGGGGCTACATGTTTCCTCGTTACGGACCACAACAGCCATGAGAGATAGAGCAGCTTCACGTGAAGTAGAAGCTAGGTATTGCACGATATCTATTTGAAAGTTAGATTTAACATCAATCGTTTCTATTAGGCGGCTAATACAATTCTTTCCAGCAATAAAACAAAAGTGTGACAAAACTCATGCATTCTGCATGCATAGCATGGCCCACTCCCATGCAAAAACATCACAACCACACATGGGCCCCACAACTGCATGCATGCAAGACCAAACATGTCATGCACACACTGAGTTCTAATCCATTTTGTAGAGTGCATGCATGCCCATGTTGACAACAAAGCTTAGAATAATCGAAACTACAGCTCGTTGCAAGAGGACAGGCAAAAGATTACCTGATTTGCTTCTTGGCACATGAGAAGATGGGCTGATGTTGGGAAACGCCGCCGCCATTGGAGCCTGTCTCTTCACCCTGGCCATGAAATCCTCGAGCCTGTCTTCAAGGTCTCTTTGTCGTTTGGCTTCTGTCTTGCTATGTATTTCCGACAGCACCTTCTCCTTGGCATTATCCGCCATCTTCAGGAACTCCTCCTCCCTTTTCTTGAACTGATGTTGCACTGCCACCTTAAGTGCGGCCAGAATCTACGAGATGCGCTATGGACAAGAAAGCCCGATTAGTTTTTGTCCTTACGACAAACGAACCACAGAAGGAAAATCCCAGCAGAAGCAAACAAGATAGAAAATTGCACCTGCGCAAGTATCTCTGTCCCATGGGCCACAACAAATCTAGGTGGCCCGCCGCACACACCAGGGCTTGGGGTGATCTAAGTATATGCGGGCGGTGCACTACCAGACAACACATTAATTGCCAGTGATCTGGGGACATCAGATACCTGCAAGGGAATAATCGAACAGAGTGTTAGCAACCATGGAGAATTTAATGAGCAAGCATTTAAGAGGATTTGTGTACCTTGAAGCCAGCATCAACTACGTTCTTGGCTGCATGCTTGCGGATCTGAACCTTCATCAACAGATCGAAGTACGACGCCATCCGAGGAAGTGGCAGCTGCTCACGCCCTTGCATGCCATGCTCATGGTAGTCGCAGAAGAGGATCTTCATTTTGTTAAATCAATTAAAACAAATAAAATCATAGACCAATTGGTAGAAATCGCATATGCGTGCTAGTAAATGAACGGGGATTTCTTGTCTAACCTGAGGAACAAGGAGGCATCCCTGAAGAACAAGCTGAGATGGGTCATGCAACAAATCATCCCTCAGCTTTACTGCAGCCTCTCTCAACCCCTCCACTACGTAGTCACACAAATCATATCCCGATATTTTGCTCAGATCAGCAAGAACGTTCAATAGCTCATTCGAAATCTTTGGATGGGCTCGTCTAGTAACAAGAAATGTGGATGCGGCGAGGATTGTGCATGCAGCCATCATTTTCTCTCTCTCTGCTCCCACGATTGCTACTTTGCTAGTGTTTTGCACTATCTTTTTAACTCTGACAATCAGAATCTTGCATGTTTTCGGCATTTCAGTCACTAAGATGGCATGCAACTTCTCTAGCAACTGTTCCCGGTCTGTCAAGCAAGCACCAGCCCGGATATCTATCTTTTCCCTGCTAGGGTTCAATCCTATCCATTTTGCTACCTCTCTAGAGTCAATCACAACAAAGTTTCCGTCACCCATGTCCATCTTCATAGTTTCGGGATCTATCCTAGCGAGGAGAGACATGGAAAATATGCGATTATTGTTCCCTAAAGCCTTTAGCTTGCAAAACTGCTCCATCCCTACCCCCGTGAAAATAGACTTGATGTTGGGGTTCCATTCTCCATCCATGGTTTGGATCATACCGGCGTTGTAGGCGGTGTTCAACATGCGCATCTTCCTGGCGGCAGCCATTGAAGAGGAAGAAGAAACATCCGGTTGAGCTGCAGGCGAGTAGTTCCTAGGTCTCCGCCCCATCTCAACCAGCAAGCTGCCAGAAAAATCAAGGAAAAAACAGCAACACAAATGTGTTAGGACTTGAGAGAAATCCGGGGCAAGAAAAAAAAGAGAGAGATGAACGAGTGGTGAGAGCAATAGTAGTCACCTTTGTTCTTGCTCCCTCCCCCCTTGCTACACCAAGCCCCGGTGCTGTGCGTAGTGTTGTTGATGTATCCCTCTGTACCAACAAGACCTTATTTTATAGACAAGTGTCGACCGAACAACTCCATGTGCTCACGACTGTGTACCAACCAAGCGGATGCCCAATCCTGCACGTATGCACGGTATCTAGGCCACAAAATATCAGACACTATCATCTCTCCATCTCTCTCCCCACTCACTAAATGAGCCACGACCACTAAAAATTATTAAGCACCAAGAAAGACGCGCTCATAAACACAAAATCATGAACAATTCCTCCTCAACCATAGCCGTCGATGCCAACAGAATTTGAAAATGGATTAACTTGCTAAACACATAGGCTTGAATAACGGAAGAACAAGGATTATTTCCACACACAATCCACGCGACAATTACTAACTTGGTAGCATTGGCCCATGCATACTTAGCACACCTACTAAATAAAACACGAACGTGCATTTGCATGCATGTTAATAGCACAACACTGGCATCTACAAATATAGATTTTTGCTCGCTTGCATGGAGGGCTCTTGGCGTCATCTTCTTCGCAGCCAGCGGTGACAGGACCAGTCCCCGACATGTGGTCCCCCTCCTCCAGCTCGCATGCCTCTACTTGCACTGCATGCGCCATGCAAGGGTCAAACTCCGTCGTCTCCTCCCCACAAGAGAAAACCGGAAGCTTCACCCCAAGATCAGCCTGGTGTCAAGAAATTTTTAAACGCACACCATTAGACCAACAAATATAATAATCTTCGTCTCGTTATGACTAGTAACAAAAGCAAATTCTCACATTATCCACCACCGTCTCGTCCATATCCGCCTCTGCACCAACGCCCGGCCCTTGCGCCATTACACTTGCCTGGGACTGCACAAGCACATATCGTTTAGCCAGGGCAAACGAGGGATCTGCATGGAAACTAGAAAAAAAATAGGTACCACATCATCGACACTTTCAACCCCAGAAGAGTGATCAGGAAAAACCAGAGCGCCAAGCCCGACGGCGTCACTAAGAACCTTCATCACATTACAAGTGGTAGTATCACAAAAGATGTGATTAGAGCGATCTATATCATCCCTATGCATGTGATACTCGTACCTGCACCCTGCCTACTGTCAATGCGGAGCCAAACGTTTCAGTGAGATTAGAGCTTGGGTGACACGATGCTGCTGGGCGCCATCTCTCCACTGTTCGAATGGGTTTCCAGGGTCCGCGCCACCTGCATAAATAGAGGACGAAAATTTTCATTCCCTCCCAAGCAAACAGATTCAAATTTCAAACTACCAAGGCCGCATCACATGCATCGGCTACAATTTTGAATTTTGTGGTCACCGTGAGCACTCGGATCACCTCGACGGTATGGCATTGCCATTTTATCTCACCAAGCTAGGTCCTATCATCCGGTGCATTAACTCGAGCACAGATGGGTGGGACGGTGCAACTGTGCGCCTTTCTTGTCAACCATCTGCCATCGCGTGGCGCGGCGAGAAAGTAGCGTCATGATCACCGAGGAAAAGGTTTCCAGAGCAGTGTTTCCATCTGTTATCACTTGACAACACAACGGGAGACCATGAGGCGTGGTGCGTAGCCACACATGGCAAGGAACCCTCCCGCCCCCTCCCCACACCGCCACTCTGCGTCTCATGCCCTGACTAAATGTGCATGGGAAAATCTTAGTTGCTTAATTCTCACATCCCCATGTGTATACCATGCACTAACTTTTTTTGCTAAAAAACCATTTAAAAAAACACCCCAGGTTGCCTTGGGTCATGTTTTGCATCTTCAATAAGACTCAGTCAAACAATGCTACTCGCATGCTAGCTACTTCGCCATGGATCTCTGCACCATCCCATGCGCACTACCTCTAGTGGTTTAATGGTTGTTCCCTGCCGCCCGCACATCTGTGCTCGACAGGCGAGGTGTGCTCTCCCTTCCATCCCGCTGACCGCGCAATGGAGGCCCCCACGAAAGCTATATCAATGCCTTGTCAGGATCATCATCCATCAAAGCACGCCCCTGCTGGTTCAAAAAACTGCACCCTGTGCCCATGCATGGTACACAAAATGTGACAAAAAAACACTAGTGCATGTACGAGCGATATGGAAACCAAGTGGCCGATCCAACAGATACCAAAACCCGCCAATAGAAGTTAGTCCATAATGCAATCAGTCAGCGTTTGTGAGCAAGCCCATAGCCGAGAAAAATATCTTGGCCCATGGAGTTAAGGAATAGAATAGTTTTGAACTACAAAGTGTGGTCCAGCAATATATTTGTCCTTGCCCACAGTAGTCATGCAGAAGAAAAACCCTCGAAGATGAAATAGTTAGCACACCCAGCCAAATCAATTGGCAAAAAAAAGTAGCATGTACCTCGATCTCCGAACGGGAACAGGCGACGGGAACATCATGCCAAGCTAAGAAACATAAGTACAACAAATCACTCACACCATCAGTCCCGTTAACTAGAAAATGTCCTTAATTCAACTATAAGAAATTAGGCTCGAACGGCACACTTTTTTTTAGTGCCGCATGCATTCCGTCGATGTCCAACCACCCCACAATTGCTACACTTCGGCAATTTCCTTGGAGCCTTCGACAAATCTCCTCTCTACTAATGTCACCTAGATACTCCAATGTCACCTCAAGTATCCGTGGGTATGATTATACGATATGCATCACACAATCTCAGATTGATCTATTCGACCAACACATAGAACCTCAAAGAGTGCCCCAAAGTTTCTACCGGAGAATCACAGCGAAAACGTGTGCCAACCCCTATGCATAGGTTCATGGGCAGGTTGTGCATTTGTGCCCTTGCATTCTACAAATTGTACAGAACCTGGACCTCTTAAGATGGTTCTCATAAGGAACTTTGTCTCGACTTGTCGTTGGTCTCCCCCTCTGTCGTTTTTTCCTGATGCACACCCACACCTGAACAATTTGAATCACCATCTCCATTATCCGCATCTTCACCAGCATTTGCCTGGATCTACCCCTCGGGAGCACTGGCTACCAAAAGTTGCTGCTTCTCTCGCTCTGCAAGCCCTAAACCATCCTTGTCTACACTCAAAGGCAGCAGAGTAGCATGGACCTCCTTCATCATAGTCATGAAAACTTCATAACATTCCACATTGTTGTCACCAAGCACCACACACTCAAGCGCTTGCATGTACATAGTGTGATGCCTGTATCACTCGCAGGAGGCCCTCTGTCTTTCTGGTACAACACCAAGTGTTCCGCGAGAATGTCACAAGCATGTCTTGTCCAGCTCTTCATTATGTGCTTCTCAGGGATTTTTGCCAAGCGGAAGTGAACCATCACCTGCATAAAAGTATAATGCAAATCAATCAACTAGTCTCATAAGGACCAACCCAGCGATAACATGACTATTTTTAGTCATCATAGAGGATGCAAACCTGCAAAGTATGGCAGCACACTAGACCAGAATGCTCGAACATGCCACACTCGCAGCTGAAAAAACTTTCGTCCGCATTGAACTCAATTTTGAAAGGAACTTTACTCCACTTCTCTCTGTTCGCTGCTTCAACATGTGTCGACTTATAAATCCTCCTAGGAACAACCTCATCTAGTACATATGCACCACATTTTTACAACTCTTCACCAAACTTCTCAAACATGGCCCTCGTGTAAACTTTGCTAGCATGCCTCTCCAACGGAAGGTTAAATCTAAGAGATACACCACTCTGCAAGGGGAATAGACACACACAGACCACAAATGTTTGCATGCAGAACCATTGCCAAGATTGAAGGCTTCTAGAGAAAGTAGACCAAATGTTTGTTTTCAATGAACACCAATGCAATGGGAATGATGGAGAAATTTGCTACCTCTTGAGCACTGCATTGGTTTTCCCTTGAAGAGGAAAGGGTGATGCAGCAAAGTAGCATAAGTATTTCCCTCAGTTTTTGAGAACCAAGGTATCAATCCAGTAGAAGACTACACGCAAGTCCCTCGTACCTACGCAAACAAATAAGAACCTCGCAACCAACGCGATAAAGCGGTTGTCAATCCCTTCACGGTCACTTACGAGAGTGAGATCTGATAGAGATAATAATAATAAGATAAATATTTTTGGTATTTTTATGATACTAGCAAAAATGCCCGTGTGGTGCAACGGGAGAATAAAACATCATATACCCATAACCAATAAACATGTATCGATCAAGCCTCTCTCTTCCGGATCCATGTCTTATATTTTAAGATGGTATCTTATAAGACCCATCTTATTCGTGTTGTTGTTTATCCTCCTGTCCAACCCTTGTCAATGGTGGTTGTAGTTGTCACCGAACATGGTCAATCATCTCAAGGCGGTGAGCACGTCCAACACATGGCACATGTGTCGCTTAAACGCGCTAGTGCAAGAGAATGTTTAAAATCAAAAATAATGTCGTCGAGTTGGATGAACCATGCTAGAGCAAGAAAATGTTTTAAACTTAAAGAAATAGTCAAGCTGAGAAAAAAATATCAACCTAAAGGGGTCAACCGCCCTAAGGGCGACCCGGCTACCACCTCCTCCGCCAGCGACTTGAGGGGTTTCTCCTCTCTCTGGCAGCCGCTCCGACAGGGGCGGGAGAAGGGGGAACCACGTCGTCTCTTCGATGGCGTGTAGTTAGGTTAGGGCTAGGTTTTCTTCTTTCACCAGTTTCTGTATTGACGGTTATGGTGGTGGAGGCGTGGAAAATCTGCTTCGGATTCGATTCCGGTGGGTTGCTGTGAGTTAGTCGGCGACGAATCTGGTAGTAAGCTAACCAATCGAGGCTGGTGCGGCGGCGGTGGCGATCTTGAGGTGAGAATTTTTTTTGCTTTGGCCCCGCCGTCATGGTGACGCGTGCTCCGGCCTCAACATGGGGCATTGAGCTCTAGTAGGAGCGTGGTGACTCCGGATTTGCAGGTTCTCGTGGGTGGCGGCGCTTCATCATCATCGTTCAACAAACCGATGCAAGTGGTGGCGTAGTTCTGATCTGGCTTGTCTCAGGCGTGCTGTTCCTCCTGGACCAAGGATGTGATTTCCTGATGTCTTTATTCTGTGTGCACAACTAAGGGTTTCCCTGGCTCTGGTAGGGAGCGGCGGAGATGGCGACAACGGTGTGCCCTCATCCCTCGTTGGAGGTGGGGCTAGATTGGTTCCCCATGGTGCAGTTTGTAATTTCATATTTTTCTTGGGTTGTGTTGTATCACTGCTTATTTTCAATATCAATATAATCATCCCCTGCCTCTCCATGTGAGGCGGCACCGGCCGGGAGTACGGTGTTGCGGCCTTCGCCACGACGAGCGTGGTGGTTGCGCTGAGCCTGATGCTGCCGGCCAATACGACATCTGTAGTACCTCGTGGCTCGTGCTCATGCTCGTGCGCAAGGAGACCATGCGTTGATCTTTGTTTGGCCGTACATGCATGCGTGCTTTTGTTCCCATCATTTTCCTGCGTCGCCTCATGAATGCCTGCTTTTTCTCTTGTTGTTTTCCCGCATCTCAGGTGCCACGCGATTGCTAGTTTTCTAGAGGTATATTAACTAGTCTAGGTGGATGTGAAAGACCGAGATGGTACTTTTAAGTATGTGAAGCCATTGATGCCACTCATCTACACGCAGGTATTTTTGCAAGGATCAGGATGAACGAAATATTGCGTGTGCTTCTTTCGGCCAAGGCCCAGCAGGACGTACAAGCATAGGGAGGCAACGTATTTTCTGGCGGACGGATGAAGGTTTTAGTACCACCTCGAATATGTTTTAAATTCAAACTCAAAGCGTAAAATCATGGTAAGAAGCGTATTGTGACGGTGAATCCACGGAGTCAATCCGTGATTTATTATTAGGGAAAGATAGATTGAAAGTAAAGATTGAAAAATAAACGGTGATAGAAATAGCTAGTTGACGGGAGATTAATATAATGGAGAATAGACCCGGGGGCCATAGGTTTCACCAGTGGCTTCTCTCAAGATAGTATAAGTATTACGATGGGTGAACAAATTACTGTCAAGCAATTGATAGAAAAGTGCATAATTATGAGAATATCTAGGCATGATCATGTATATAGGAATCATGTCCGAGACAAGTAGACCGAAACGATTCTGCATCTACTACTATTACTCCACACATCGACTGCTATCCAGCATGCATCTAGAGTATTAAGTTCATAAGAACAGAGTAACGCATTAGGCAAGATGACATGATGTAGAGGGATTAACTCAAGCAATATGATATAAACCCCTTCTTTTTATCCTCGATGGCAATAATACAATGCGTGCCTTGCTGCCTCTACTTTCATCGGGAAAGGACACTGCAAAACCAAACTGATAATTCGAAGAGACTTGCAAAGATAACCAATCGTACATAAAAGATTTCACAGAAGAATCAAATATTGTTCATAGATAAACTTGATCATAAACCCACAATTCAACGGATCTCGACAAACACACCGCAAAAAGGGTTACATCAAATAGATCTCCAAGAAGATTGAGGAGAACATTGTATTGAGATCCAAAGAGAGAGAAGAAGTCATCTAGCTAATATCTATGGACCCGAAGGTCTGAAGTAAACTACTCACACATCATCGGAGAGGCTATGGTGTTGATGTAGAAGCCCTCCATGATCTATTCCCCCTGCAGCGGAGCTCCGGAAAAGGCCCCAAGATGGGATCTCTTGGGTGCAGAATGTTGTGGTGGTGGAAATAGGATTTCGTTGTGCTCCTGGATGTTTTCGGGTTATATGGATATATATACGATGAAGAAGTAGGTCAGTGGAGCCACGAGGGGCCCACGAGGGTGGAGTGGGTGCCTAGGGGAGTAGGCGCGCCCCCTGCCTCGTGGCCTCCTCGTTGATTTCTTGACGTCCACTACATGTCCTTTGGATCACATCTGTTCCAAAAATAAGTCTCCCAAAGGTTTCATTCCGTTTGGATTCCATTTGATATTTCTTTTCTGCGAAACACTGAAATAGGCAAAACAAACAGCAATTTACACTGCACCTTGGGTTAGTACGTTAGTCCCAAAAATAATATAAAAGTGTATAAATAAGCCCATCAACATCCAAAACAGATAATATAATAGTATGGAACAATCTAAAATTATAGATGCGTCGGAGACGTATCAAGCATCCCCAAGCTTAATTCCTGCTCGTCCTCGAGTAGGTAAATGATAAAAACAGAATTTTTGATGCGGAATGCTACCTAGCATAATTCTCAATGTAATTTTCTTTATTGTGGAATGAATATTCAGATCCGTTAGATTCAAGACAAAATTTTAATATTTACATAAAAATAATAATACTTCAAGCATACTAACTAAGCAATCATGTCTTCTCAAAATAACATGGCAAAAGAAAGTTCATCCCAACAAAATCAAATGGTTTGGTCATGCTCCATTTTTGTCACACAAGAATGCTCTCATCTTGCACAACCCTGATGACAAGCCAAGCAATTGTTTCATACATTAGTAATCTAAAACTTTTTTCAACTTTCACGCAATACATGAGCGTGAGCCATGGATATAGCACTATGGGTGGAATAGAATAATGATAGGGGCTATGTAGAGAAGACAAAAAAGGAGAAAGTCTCACATCGATGCGGCTAATCAACGGGCTATGGAGATGCCCATCAATTGATGTCAATGCAAGGAGTAGGGATTACCATGCAATAAATGCACTAGAACTATAAATGTATGAAAGCTCAACAAAAGAAACTAAGTGGGTGTGGATCCAACTTGCTTGCTCACGATGACATAGAGCATCTGAGGAAGCCCACTATTGGAATATACAAGCCAAGTTCTATAATGAAAAATTCCTACTAGTATATGAATGTGACAAAAGGATAGTAGCATTTCCCCTTTTTTCTATCATAAAGATCATGGTGCTACTTTGAAGCACAAGTGTGGAAAAAAGGATAGTAGCATTGCCCCTTTTTTTCTTTTTTTGGGCCATCCTTTTTTTATTTGGCCTTTCTCTTTTTCCCTTTTTTATATGGGACAATGCTCTATTAATGATGATCATCAAACTTCTATTTATTTACAACTCAATGATTATAACTCGATACTAGAACAAAATATGACTCTAGATGAGTGCCTCCAGCGGTGTACCGGGAAGGGCAATGAATCAAGAGTGACATGTATGATAAATTATGCATAGTGGCTTTGCCATAAATACGATGTCAACTACATGATCATGCAAGGCAATATGACAAGACAATGAGGAAGCGTGTCATGAATGAAACGGTGGAAAGTTGCATGCCAATATATCTCGGAATAGCTATGGAAATGCCATAATAGGTAGGTATGGTGGCTGTTTTGAGGAAGATATAAGGAGGTTTATGTGTGATAGATCGTATCATATCATGGGGTTTGGATGCACCGGCGAAGTTTGCACCAACTCTCAAGGTGAGAAAGGGCAATGCACGGTACCAAAGAGGCTAGCAATGATGGAAGGGTTAGAGTGCGTATAATCCATGGACTCAACATTAGTCAGAAAGAAATCACATACTTATTGCAAAAATCTACAAGTCATCAAAAACCAAGCACTATGCGCATGCTCCTAGGGGTATAGATTGGTAGGAAAAGACCATCGCTCGTCCCCGACCGCCACTCATAAGGAAGACAATCAAAGAACACCTCATGTTTCAAATTTGTTACACAACGGTTACCATACGTGCATGCTACGGGACTTGCAATATTCAACACAAGTATTTCTCAAATTCACAACTACTCAACTAGAACACTCTAATGTCACCATCTTTATATCTCAAAACAATTATCAAGTATCAAACTTCTCATAGTATTTAATGCACTTTCTATGATAGTTTTTATTATACCCATCTTGGATGGCTATCATATTATGACTAATTTCATAACCAAAGCAAATTACCATGCTGTTCTAAAGGCCTCTCAAAATAATATAAGTTAAGCATGAGATATCAATAATTTCTATAAAATAAAACCACCACCGTGCTCTAAAAGATATATGTGAAGCACTAGAGCAAAATTATCTAGCTTAAAAGATATAAGTGAATCACATAGAGTATTCTAAGAAATTTCAATTCATGTGTGTCTCTCCCAAAAGGTGTGTACAGAAATTATGATTGTGTTAAACTAAAAAGCAAAGACTCAAATCATACAAGACACTCCAAGTAAAACACATATCATGTGGTGAATACAAATATAGCCTCAAGTAAAGTTACCGATAGAACAAGACGAAAGAGGGGATGCCTTCCGGGGCATCCCCAAGCTTAGGCTTTTGGTTTTCCTTGAATTTTACCATGGGGTGCCTTGGGAATCCCCAAGCCTAGGCTCTTTCCACTCCTTGTTCCATAATCCATCAAATCTTTACCCAAAACTTGAAAATTTCACAACACAAAACTTAAACAAAAAATCTCATGAGCTCCGTTAGTATAAGAAAAAAAACCACCACTTAAGGTACTGTAATGAACTCATTATTTATTTATATTGGTGTTAAACCTACTATATTCCAACTTCACTATGGTTCATACCCTCCGATACTAGGCATAGATTCATCAAAATAAGCAAACAACACACGAAAAACATAAGCCGTTAAAAACAGAACAGTCTGTAGTAATCTGTAAGTTTCTATTACTGGACGTGAGGTATTTATCTATTAATGATCTTCAAAAAGAATCAACCTAATCACACTCTCCAGTAAAAAATGGCAGCAAATCTCGTGAGCGCTAAAGTTTCTATTTTTTACAGCAAGATCGCAAAGACTTTCCCCAAGTCTTCCCAGAGGTTCTTCTTGGCACAAACACTAATTAAAAGCATAAAACCACATATAAGCATAGTCTAGATGAATTATTTATTGAATAACAGCAAGGAAAAATATTCGGTTGTCTCCCAACAAGTGATTTTCTTTAAAGCCTTATAGCTAGGCATAAGATTTCAACGATGCTCACATGAAAGAAAAGAATTGAAGCACAAAGAGAGCATCATAAAACACGTGAAAAACACATCTAAGTATAGCATACTTCCTATGCATAGGCATCTTATAGGAAAACAAATTATCAAGGCAAGCAAAAACTAGTATATGCAAGGAAGCGGAAAGAAACAATAGCAATCTCAACATAACGAGATGTAATTTAGTAACATGAAAATTTCTACCACCATATTTTCCTCTCTCATAATAATTACATGTAGGATCAGAATAAAATTTAAAAATATAGCTATCACAAAACATATTATTAACACGATCCACACGTATGCAAAGTGGAAACTCTTCCAAAATAGTGGGATTAACATTAACTAAAGTCATGACCTCTCCAAACCCACTTTTATCAAAAACTTCATAAGATTGAACATTCTCCAAATATGTGGGATCTAAAGTTGACACTCTTCCAAACCCACTTTAAATATTTTTGCAAACATTATAATCAATCTCATATTCATCATGGGGCTTAAATAAATTTTCAATATCATAAGAAGAATCACCCAAATCATGATCATTGCAATAAGTAGTGGACATAGCAAAACTAGCATCCCCAAGCTTAGGGTTTTGCATATTATTAGCACAATTAACGTTAATAAGATTTATAATAACATCATTGCAGTCATGCTTTTTATTCAAAGATCTATCGACAATCACTTCATAAAGCACTTCATCACAATTTTCAGATTCACGAATTTCAAGCAAAACCGCATAATGATAATCTAGTGCACAAAACTCACTAGCAATTGGTTCATCATAATTGGATCTCTTAAAAAGATTAGCAAGCAGATGAGGATCCATGGTTCTTAGGTTCTCTGTTTATCAATAAATAAACAATTATTCCAACCAAACGAGCCAAGTAAGACATTAAGGCAAACGAAAAGACGAAAAGAAGAAGGGCGAAGAAAAGGCAAGGGTGGTGTGGGGGAGAGGAAAACGAGAGGCAAATGGCAAATAATGTAATGCAAGGGATAAGAGTTTGTGATGGGTATTTGGTATGTCTTGACTTGTGCTTAGATCTCCCTGGCAACGGCGCCAGAAATGCTTCTTGCTACCTCTTGAGCACTGTGTTGGTTTTCCCTTGAAGAGGAAAGGGTGATGCAGCAAAGTAGCGTAAGTATTTCCCTCAGTTTTTGAGAACCAAGGTATCAATCCAGGAGGAGACTACACACAAGTCCCTCGTACCTACACAAACAAATAAGAACCTCGCAACCTACGCGACAAAGCGGTTGTCAATCCCTTCACGATCACTTACGAGAGTGAGATCTGATAGAGATAATAATAATAAGATAAATATTTTTGGTTTTTTATGATATAGATTGAAAGTAAAGATTGCAAAATAAACGCTGATAGAAATAGCTAGTTGATGGGAGATTAATATAATGGAGAATAGACCCCGGGGCCATTGATTTCACTAGTGGCTTCTCTCAAGATAGCATAAGTATTACGGTGGGTGAACAAATTACTATTGAGCAATTGATAGAAAAGTGCATAATTATGAGAATATCTAGGCATGATCATGTATATAGGAATCACGTCCGAGACAAGTAGACCGAATTGATTCTGCATCTACTACTATTACTCCACACATCGACTGCTATCCAGCATGCATCTAGAGTATTAGGTTCATAAGAACAGAGTAATGCATTAGGCAAGATGACATGATGTAGAGGAATAAACTCAAGAAATATGATATAAACCCCATCTTTTTATCCTCGCTGGCAAAAATACAATACGTGCCTTTCTGCCCCTACTGTCGCTGGGAAAGGACACTACAAGATTGAACCCAAAGCTAAGCACTTCTCCCATTGCAAGAAAGATCAATCAAGTAGGCCAAACCAATCTGATAATTCTAAGAGACTTGCAAAGATAACCAATCATTCATATAATATTTCAGAGAAGAATCAAATATTGTTCATAGACCCACAATTCATCGGATCTCGAGAAACACACCACAAAAAGAGTTACATCAAATAGATCTCCAAGAAGATCGAGGAGAACACTTTATTAAGATCCAAAGAGAGAGAAGAATCCATCTAGCTAATAACTATGGACCCGAAGGTCTGAAGTAAACTACTCACACATCATCGGAGAGGCTTTGGTGTTGATGTAGAAGCCCTCCGTGATCAATTCCCCCTCCGACGGAGCTCCGGAAAAGGCCCCAAGATGGGATCTCTTGGGTATAGAAGGTTGCGGCGGTGAAAATAGGGTGTCATGGTGCTCTTGGATGTTTTCGGGATATATATATATATATATATATATATATATATATATATATATATATATATATGCCAAACACAGTCCCCTAGATCACGTTTGTTCCAAAAATAACTCCCCCGAAGGTTTCATTCCATTTGATATTCCTTTTCTGCGAAACACTGAAATAGGCAAAAAACAACAATTTGCACTGGGCCTTGGGTTAGTAGGTTACTCTCAAAAATAATATAAAAGTGTAGAAATAAGCCCATTAACATCCAAAACAGATAATATAATAGCATGGAACAATAAATAGTTATAGATACGTTGGAGACGTATCAAAATTTACAAGTGATGTTCTTTGCTCGTAGAAGCTTTCTTCAGAGTGTCGGTCAAATTGCAGCTTCGCAAACTGCTTCAGGAAGAGATGCATTGGACAGCCTGGAGGCACGTACCCCTTCAGCAGGTGATTTGCGCTCTCACTCCTTTGTATGCTCGTCATTTTAGCACAGAAGACACCCATGAAAGATGGTTTAACCTATTTATACCGAACTTCGTATATCTGCGTCAGAAACGGATGTTCCTTGAGTGAGTACTTGTCCAACGTCTGCTTCCACCCTTGATCAAATTCATCCTCCGTGATCATGTGATGTACAAGCTTGTGAAACTTCAGTTTGAATTCACCGTTCTTTCTACAAAGCACACCCATTGACTCCTTTGCCTTTTTCAGGACATGCCACTTGCACCAACGGCGGACTGTGTTTGGCATTTTTGCCTCAATTGGCAGTTCCATAGAGCGCGCTTGATATGTAAGTGTAGTTTGCGGATGCTTCCCACCAACCATACGTATGAACTCCCGGAACACCCACTTGAAAGATTCTTCTTTCTCATCTCTCAGCATGCCCCTCCAAAGATTATACTCTGAAAGTGATTGTTCACGCCAACGAAAAGCCCAAACGGCATGTCATATAGGTTGGTCCTGTATGTTGTGTCAAATGTAATTGCATCACCGAAGTACCGATACTGATCAAAACCCCTACTCATAACACACATGAGTGTTTTTATCCTACTGTCTTCATCTACTTGCATAGTGTAATTGAAGTTAGGATCATTTGCTTTCATATCAGCCAGAATTTCCATTGTTTTCATAGCGTCAGAGTCTGACGGGTCCTTGTTCAGCTTCGTACACAGTGTCTTCAATGAACGCTTTGTGAATGTCACATTTTCAACTGAGCCAAAAAAATTCCCAACAATGTTGAAAACCTTCCCAAGACAAACATTATTATCGCGGAGTTGTTTGACTAGGTCTTTTCTGTATCTATCGATGTGCCTGTGTGACTTCCAATGCATTTTTTGTCCACATATCACAAACAGCGGGTGGTTATGGCCAGATATGAACTCTGATATGTACCAACCATTGTCCTTTGAACGGAGCAATCTAATCATGTCTTCACACCCACACCTGGATGATCGACTGTGTCCCCTCATTGGTATGCCATGCAGACAACGTAGTAAACACAAAATAAATGTTAGCTAGAAATTTCCATAGGTTAACTTGCGTGTTACTGCAACCAAAAAAGAAAGCATCTTATAGAATAAAATAGAACTAATTGATATATTGATTATCGGGATCTGGGGGCACATACCGCACAAGAACACAATATTTCTTGCATGCATCTCTTCCGATGAACATTCGGTCTGCTTTTCGCAAGCCTCACCACGAAACCATATTCCCATGAATAGAGGTTGTAGAACTTCTAGGCTTCGTGCAACGAGTCAAAAGGTGTGCCAATTGGTGGATTGACGTCTGGCCCACATTTTGTCTCTGCATAAGCGCGAACTGACAATTCAAGTGTTGTTTTCCTACCAGGGTTCATCTCCCTCTCCTCGGGCGCTTTCCCAACCCTAACCCGGAGATAGTATATTTGGGGAAAAACGATGGAGGAAAATGCTCAATTATCCCCGAAACAAAATATATCAACAGAAAAAGATATGGACCACAGCTCAAAAGTGAAGGCATAATCGGTACATCCGTGCTGGCAAAAAACCTAGAAACTCAACTCAAACAAAGCATATAAATCCAAGCCACAGATTACAGATCCTAGAAATCTTAACATCTCATCCACCTCCCAAACCCTAAAGACCACACACATATGCCCTGGATACCTCTCCATGATTTTAATTCCACATTAACAGCGAAACAAAAATCCAAAACAGACCACACGACTCATGCGACCAACCACCTGATATAAACTGAAACTCTTTGATCTACATTGCTATCATGGCCGCGTCAAACAAACTAATCTAGCACACTAAAAATGGCAAAAAAATCAGTACTGGACTGATGCATCTACAACAAAAACAACTTCATTCGTCGTCAAAAACAATTCACTAAAGAAAACAGTTCCAACTTAACAAACTAAACCAGCACATTATAATGGGACAAGAAATCAGTAATTGACTGACGCATCTACAAGCCAATCAACTTCCTTTGTTGTCAAAGACAATTCCCGAAAGAAAACAAATCCAACTTAAGATTGCACCCGTTTTCCACCACATGTCCCTAATTAGTCACCAAATATCCATTTGATGACAGACGTATTACTTTCTCATATCAATATCTCACTACTAAACCAGTCGCCATCTATATTCGCTAGGAATCCAAGGAAGGCGTACTAACCGTCGGATCAAGCAATTTCGGCAAAGTCTGGCAGAACAAATCAACAGTTCCTGCTAATCACTGGGCAGTAGACGATGAACTTTTTTATGCAATGGTGTCCCCCCTGACTAACCTTCATGTCCACCCGATGGTCCCTTCGGAGCAAACATCATATGTGGCTTCCTTTCCCACGGCGTGTGGCTCGCCGGCGGCGACCCCCTGAACATTCACAGTGCTCATGGAATCCTGAGACGCAAGCGGTAGTACCAGAGCACTCCACACCACAGCTCCGTCAACTGCCCTGCTGATGACCCACAAGTATAGGGGATCTATCGTAGTCCTTCCGATAAGTAAGAGTGTCGAACCCATTGAGGAGCAGAATGTAATGATAAGCGGTTTCCAGCAAGGTATTCTCTACAAGTACTGAAATAAGTGGTAACAGATAGTTTTGTGATAGGATAATTTGTAACGAGCAACAAGTAATAAAAGTAAATAAAGTGCAGCAAGGTGGCCCAGTCCTTTTTGTAGCAAAGGACAATCCTAGACAAACTCTTATATAGAGAAAAGTGCTCCTGAGGACACATGGGAATATCGTCAAGCTAGGTTTCATCACGATCATATGATTCACGCTCGGTACTTCGATAATTTGGTATGTGGGTGGACCGGTGCTTGGGTATTTCCCATACTTGGAAAAGCATCCCACTTATGATTAACCTCTATTGCAAGCATGCGCAACTATAATAAAAGTATTAAGGTAAACCTAACAATAGCATGAAACATATGGATCCAAATCATCCCCTTACGAAGCAACGCATAAACTAGGGTTTAAGCTTCTGTCACTCTAGCAACCCATCATCTACTTATTACTTCCCAATGCCTTCCTCTAGGCCCAAATAATGGTGAAGTGTCATGTAGTCGACGTTCACATAACACCACTAGAGGAGAGACAACATACATCTCATCAAAATATCGAACGAATACCAAATTCACATGACTACTAATAGCAAGACTTCTCCCATGTCCTCAGTAATAAACATAACTACTCACAAAGCATAAACATGTTCATAATCAGAGGGGTATTAATATGCATATAGGATCTGAACATATGATCTTCCAACAAATAAACCAACTAGCATCAACTACAAGGAGTAATTAACACTACTAGCAACCTACTAGCACCAATCCCGGACTTGGAGACAAGAATTGGATACAAGAGATGAACTAGGGTTTTGAGAGGAGATGGTGCTAATGAAGATGTTGATGGAGATTGCCCTCTCCAAATGAGAGGAGCGTTGGTGATGACGATAGCGATGATTTCCCCCTCCGGGAGGGAAGTTTCCCCGGCAGAACAGCTCCGCAAGAGCCCTAGATTGGTTCCGCCAAGGTTCCGCCTCATGGCGGCGGAGTTTCGTCCGAGAAGATGGCTTCCTATTTTTTTCCCATCAAAAGACTTCATATAGAAGAAGATGGCCACTAGAGGGCCACCAGGGGGCCCATGAGGTAGGGGAGCGCGCCCAGGGGGGTAGGGCGCGCCCCCCACCCTCATGGGCAGGGTGCATGTGGCGGGTAGGGCGATGCTACCGACAAATATGCTCAATGCTGCAACCGGTGCTATGCGGAGTCTGCACGATAGTGTTCTTTCTTTGGAGAAGCGGCGTCTCAGAGAGAATGATGTGGCATACCCGGTTTTCGTGGCCAAGGTGCCAGAGGGCAAGGGCTTTGTGGATGGCGCCATCGGGGGTACAATCATCCAGCAGTTTGATGACATCTTTGCTATGTTCAACCTTCATTCGCTGCACTACACCTTCGTTCGGCTGTTTTCGCTGAGTATGGAGATGCGGATCATTAGAGACATGACCCCGGACATCGTGATCGTCGACCCCTTCTACATGCGTGCCAAGCTCTTGAGCAGCGCTGGGGACCGCCAAGTCGCGAGTTCACACCTCGAAGACGTCATTCTGGCAAACCCAGATAAGGATAACTTCCTTGTGGCTTACTTTCCCGAGTAAGTCATCGCTTAACTGCCCTGTAACATATGATTTCTTAGATTTCGATCGTTCTTTTTTTTCTAACATTCTGTGTTCTGTGCAGTGACAGACATTACACACTCATCGTCTTAAACCCGAAATATTCCATGGCCACGTATTTTGACCCGAACCGTAACTCCAAGATAGACTACACAAATATCAAGAAAGTTCTTGATGATGTTCTCCCTGGCTATGCCAAAACTGGAGGCACCTTCATCAGGGCAGTTCGTAAGTACGGCAAGCACGTGTTCGCCCACAATACGATGTTCTGCTGCGTCAAGAAGCTGCCTGGCGGTCAGAAGGATGCCTACTACGCCCTCAGTCACATGCGGGCGATCGTAAGGGACCATCATCACCTTCTGCTACCAAATAATCTCAAAGATTGGGCCGCGAGCTTGTCGGCAATCCAGGACGCGGACATCAGACAAGAATTCTTTCGCATCCAGTCGGAGTTTGCGGACATCATCCATCAAGATGTCCTTCATACCTCGGGGCAGTTCTTCCTTAGATATCAACTGTCTAACATTGAGATAGATGAAATGCTACAAATGCAGGCTGACAATGCCCGTGATTTCATGACCATCATGACAGACGGCGGCTTCATCCACACTCTTGTCCATGAGTCGAGTCGAAAGTAGTGATGTGTAGTTCTGAAACATTGATTGGCTCATGTTGTAATTAAACTTTAATGAATTGTATGTCTCTTTGGTTTGGACAGTCGTTCAACTTAGATGTAATCGATGCTATTTATTGGTAGGACCATGAATCGTGCTATTAATGTCTTGCTTTTCTTTTCCGATCCTTTTGTTGCATACTTATATATTGCTTATGTATGTATTGTCTGTTGTTTGGCTTGTGCATAGAGATGCCGTCGTATGTCGTGTACAAGGGTAAGGTTCCCGGAGTCTACAACGACTGGGAGGAGTGTCGGAGACAGGTTCACCGTTTCAGCGGTAACAGTTACAAAGGGTACACCACTAGGGCGGAGGCCGAATCTAGATACGCCCGCTATCTAGCGGGAGAGAGGAGGGAGCGTTGGAGGAACCGGATGAAGACCAGTTTGATCACGATGATGCTCATCGTGATGACCGTAGCTCTCTTCTATGTGATGGTAGTTTAGATGATTGATATCGACTTGTAATGTGAAGACAAACTCGATACTCGCGGTCTCGAGACTTGTAATGTTTTATCTTTGTTCGGTCTTTTGAATTCAGAGACTAATATGATGAATTGTATTCGGAGTCTAATCTTCTATTGTATTTGATGAATCTACTGTTGTTGTGTGCTACTGTCTATATTCTGTCAAATAATATATTTTGTAACCAATGCAAAAATCATAAAAGTAAAAAAAACCAAATATTCATACTAATGGCGCATCACCACAAGGTGCGCCATTAGTATGCCAAAGGATACTAATGGCGTATCAAGACAGAGTGCGCCATTAGTATGCAAAGTATACTAATGGCGCATCGATCCGCAGTGCACCATTAGTGTGCCAAAGCACATGGTTAAATATGGCCCCTGGGAGGCACACTAATGGCGCATGGTGTTATATACTAATGGCGCACTTGGTGGTGCGCCATTAGTATACCAGATACTAATGGCGCACCAGTGGTGCGCCATTAGTAAAATTTACTAGTGGCGTGCTAGTAATGGCGCACCAGTGATGCGCCATTAGTAGGCAAAACTGGTGCGCCATTAGTAGGCCTTTTCCTAATAGTGGACAATAAATTTCAGCACATTATATAAATTTTTCATTACAAAATTCCACCTACCAAAGGCGCTTCACTCCCCGGCAACGGCGCCAGAAAAGAGTCTTGATGACCCACAAGTATAGGGGATCTATCGTAGTCCTTTCGATAAGTAAGAGTGTCGAACCCAACGAGGAGCAGAAGGAAATGATAAGAGGTTTTCAGCAAGGTATTCTCTGCAAGCACTGAAATTATATGTAACAGATAGTTTTGTGGTAAGATAATTGGTAATGAGCAACAAGTAACAAAAGTAAATAAAGTGCAGCAAGGTGGCCCAATCCCTTTTGTAGCAAAGGACAAGCCTAAACAAACTCTTATATAGGGAAAAGCGCTCCCGAGGACACATGGGAATTATCGTCAAGCTAGGTTTCATCACGATCATATGATTCGCGTTCGGTACTTTGATAATTTGGTATGTGGGTGGACCGGTGCTTGGGTACTGCCCTTACTTGGACAAGCATCCTACTTATGATTAACCTCTATTGCAAGCATCCACAACGACAACAAAAGTATTAAGGTAAACCTGACCATAGCATGAAACATATGGATCCAAATCAGCCCCTTACGAAGCAACACATAAACAAGGGTTTAAGCTTCTGTCACTCTAGCAACCCATCATCTACTTAGTACTTCCCAATGCCTTCCTCTAGGCCCAAATAATGGTCATGTGTCATGTAGTCGACGTTCACATAACACCACTAGAGGAGAGACAACATACATCTCATCAAAATATCGAATGAATTCCGAATTCACATGACTACCAATAGCAAGACTTCTCCCATGTCCTCAGGAACAAACATAACTACTCACAAAGCATATTCATGTTCATAATCAAAGGGGTATTAATATGCATATAGGATCTGAACATATGATCTTTCACCAATTAAACCAACTAGCATCAGCTACAAGGAGTAATCAACACTACAAGCAACCCACAGATACCAATCCCAGACTTAGAGACAAGAATTGGATACAAGAGATGAACTAGGGTTTGAGAGGAGATGGTGCTGGTGAAGATGTTGATGGAGATTGCCCTCTCCCGATGAGAGGAACGTTGGTGATGACGATGGCGATGATTTCCCCCTCTCGGAGGGAAGTTTCTCCGGCAGAACAGCTCCGCCGGAGCCCTAGATTGGTTCCGCCAAGGTTCCGCCTTGTGGCAGCGGAGTCTCGTCCTGAAAGCTGGCTTATGATTTTTTTCCTCATCGAAAGACTCCATATAGCAGAAGATGGGCATCGGAGGGCCACAAGGGGGCCCACGAGGCAGGGGGTAGTGCGTGCCCCCACCCTCGTGGGCAGGGTGTGGCCTCCCTCTGGAAGTTATTGCGCTCAGTATTTTTTATATATTCTGAAAATGACTTCTGTGAAGATTCAGGACTTTTGGAGCTGTGCAGAATTGGTCTCTAATATTTGCTCCTTTTTCAGCCCAGAATCCCAGCTGCTGGCATTCTCCCTCTGAAAGTGCGTTATATCGACTAGAGGGGGGGTGAATAGGCGATTTTTAAGAAAGTCTTCAAAACGTGGAAGTTATGAAGACAAAGAGACTCGAAGCCTATCACTATGCAGCGGAAGGTAGATTACACAACGCAAGCCATAGTCAAATATACAGTACAGTGAAAGCACAGAGACAAATAGCTTCAGTGTAATGAGGATCAGGTTGGAAGAAGTTATGAAGCCAAACAGATCATACAGTCAGGTTGTGAAGACAGAAGATTAAGCAGGCATGCAATAGCTTCACAATGTGTACTCGTAAGTAAAGGGAGGTGAAGATGAAACCAGTGACACGTTGAAGACAATGATATGTTGGACCAGTTCCAGTTGCTGTGACAACTGTACGTCTGGTTGGAGCGGCTAGGTATTTAAACCAAAGGACACACAGTCCTGGACACCCAGTCCTGAACACGCAGCTCAGGACACCCAGTCCTCACCATTTTCTCCTTGAGCTATGGTCACACAGACCCCGCCCAATCACTCTGGTAAGTCTTCAAGGTAGACTCCCAAACCTTCACAGACTTCGTTCACCGGCAATCCACAATTCCTCTTGGATGCTCAGAACGCGACGCCTAACCGTCTGGAGGATGCACAGTCCTCAAGTGTAATAAGTCTTCAGATCACTCAGACAAGAAGACTTAAGTGATGCCCAATTACTCTGGCTCTGGGTGGTTAGGGCTTTTCTCCTCACTAAGGATTTTCTCTCAAAGGCTTCGAGGTGGGTTGCTCTCAAACGACAAAAGCCGTGCACTGAAATCTGAGCAGCCAACCGTTTATGGTTGTGGGGGTGGACTATTTATAGCCACTTGGCAACCCTGACCTGATTTGTCCGAAATGACCCTGGGTCACTAAGGAACTGACACGTGTACTAACGGTCGGATTTTGAACTCTCACGGCAACTTTACTTGGGCTGCAAGTAAAGCTGACTTGTCTGACTCTGGACAAGATTTTCTCTCATTGTCTTCACTCGAAGACATAGGATTTGAATTAGGCATCACTTCAGTCGTCCTGACTGGTTTTCTTGGACCCCATTTAACAGTACGGTGGTTCCTATGACACAACATGAATAAAGTAAAGCTACGAAGGATCTAAGTCTTCGAGTTTCAAAGGCTTCATGGGGAGTCTTCATATGTCATTGTCTTCGACACAAATGTCTTCATGAACCACCATTGTCTTCAATGTTTTCGTACATTTTTGGGGGTCATCTCTGGTAGCTAAACCGAATCAATGAGGGACTTCTACCTGTGTTATCCTGCAATTCTCACAAACACATTAGTCCCTCAGCTAGGTTTGTCGTCAATACTCCAAAACCAACTAGGGGTGGCACTAGATGCACTTACACCCTCTTTATGTAAACCTTGTAAAATAAGAGAGAATATGCATAAGTATTGTGACATGATGTGTAATAACAGCCCATAATGCAATAAATATCGATATAAAAGCATGACGCGAAATGGACGTATCAGCCAACAAGTCCCGGTGGCCTGTCATTTGATTGCTAGCACCAGTATCCATGTACCAGCGATCATCGTTGGTGGCGACCCGCACCACACGAGCTTCGTTGAGGAAGATGTCCGTGAACTGCTCTCGAGGGTCGCCCTGTGCACTCACCGCACTGGTGGCGAGGAGCAAACCAGGCTGCTCAACCTCGACCTGGGTGACATTCGCCTGCTGCTCGCGCTGGTCCTTTTCTTTCTTGCGGCACTCTTTCGTCAGTGGCCAAGGATGCCAAAGTAGCAACATTTTCCCTTTCGCTTAGGCAGCGTCGGCCCGCCGTTACCGCGGCCAGCGCTCTGGCCACGACCGCCCCCACCATGGAAGTTCTTCGCCTTGACGTTTCCGTGTCCGCGCCGTGCACCAGAGCCCGAGGACGCGCCGCCCTGGTCCAGCAGCTTCTCGTGCGTCCGCCACTGGTCGATGGTGTACAACAGCTGCGCACCGAGCGCCGGGGTTTCCTCGCGCTCACGCTCCTCAAAAACAAGGAGCCGGCCGCAGAGTTCCTCGAGGGAGAGCTGCTTGGTGTCGACCAGCGACTCGATCGCCACGGCCATCTCACGGTACGGGCGTGGCACGGTCCGGAGCACCTTGAGGACTGCCTTGTGCTCGTCCACCGGGTCGCTGAGCGCCTGCATCTCATCGAATATCGTCGTGAGCCGCATCACATACGACTAGATTCCCTCACCGTCCTTGTACCGGAGCACCTCGTACTCCGAGCGGCGGGTCTGCGCCTTCGCTTCACGCACGCGCTCAACGCCGATGCGCATGGTCTTTAGGGTGTCCCACGCCTCCTTGGGCGTGGCCTTGGCGCCCAGGATCCGCATGAGCTCCGGCGGCACCCCCTTGAGGAGGGCGATCATGGCGCGCTGGTCGTCGCGGTCCATGCCTTGGCTTGTTTCCACCACGTGCCGTAGCTCGCTGGCCTGCAGCTGGAGCTTGGTAATCATGGCTCAATCAGTGTTGTTGGTGCAGGTGAGCATCATCGGAGGCGCACTGCCGCCGCCATGCACGATGCGCTCGACGACGCGCACCCCCGACCCCTCCTCGGTGGAGAGGCAGGCCAGGGACTTCCCAAGCGCCGAAGCGTCCGCCTTCGCCTATTCCTCCTCTTGCTCCTTCTTCGCCTTCTCCTCGTCGCTTTCGGCCATCTCTCCGAGGGATCATACACCGCCGGTGCCCAGGATGGATCGAACACCACCGAGGCTCTCATACCACTTGTTGTTGAAGATCGCCGGCAAACACGAACGAGAGTGAGAGAGAGCGAGAGGTGGAAGACAGAGTGTTGCGCTGCATAATGCCTCTGCAGCTTTTTGGGATTTTCTGTTATCGAGCTAGCTCCAACGAGGTGCTGAAAACAAGGGAGAATTGGTCTCACACGTCGAGCCTACTGATCGTGCCATCCCACGATGCTCTCCGTGATCGATCCCTACAAACTCGCCACGATCAACGTGATCCATGCCATCCCACGGCGCGTCTCGGATGAGCTACAAATGCGCTAAGCAAACTAACTGGATCTGTACGTGCACAAGCACACGCTGATAGACAGACAATTATTCAGCTAACTGAAAGTACTATCTTCTAACTGAAACTTAACTGAAGAACATGTGCTGCTGATTAGCCAACACATATTTCATCCTATAGGCCTGGCACAACCCTGGCCCGAACTGGCGGATTGCACATCCCAAGACCCAAAAGAACGTGCAAGATAACGGCCTGCCTGGTGCTCGGCCGCCATAAGCCCACACTCGACATGTTGTATCCTATCCTCTCACACACCACGCGTTCCTTATCCACACCGTCTAGACACACTCGTCTTTATCTTCTTCCCTGTACACCTAAATTAACAACAACCTAAGCTAGCAGCAACTCGGTGACATGCATGGGAAGGTGACAAGGAACACAACAGACACCGTGTGCAACAGCAATCAGAGACGTCGGGGGAAGGTCAATGACAGGAACCATGGAAGGTCTACCTGAGATACCCGAGAAGGTCACGCGCGAGGGATGACGAGCATACAACAGATTGAATATTGGAGGAGCTGCGTTGGATCCTAGTCATCAGCACTCAATCTGGATCAAAATTTTCAGCCAGTTCAGATAAACAATGTTGATGCTTTAAAGACGAACAAGAATAGGGTCAGCTGTTGCTTCTTCAAGAACAAGAACGAAGGCAACGACAGCTATTGCAGGAGAGGCCGCGACGCTCAGGCTGCAGGAAAGAAGCGCTACAATAGGAGGTGACCCTCGGGTGATTGGGGGTAGTAGGGGAAACATGGTGGGGGTGCAGCAACAACAAGTGGCCTCGCGACAGTGCTTGGCTGGCTTACAGGGAGGGACTAATGTTTTCGTACATTTTTGGCGGTCATCTCTGGTAGCTAAACCGAATCAATGAGGGACTTCTACCTGTGTTATCCTGCAATTCTCACAAACACATTAGTCCCTCAGCTGGGTTTGTCGTCAATACTCCAAAACCAACTAGGGGTGGCACTAGATGCACTTACAATCTCCCCCTTTTTGGTGATTGATGACAAACTAGTTGAAGTTTTCAACGGGGAATATAATTTGTGAAATTGTAAAGGAATTGTCTTCATAAGCTGCAAGGGCTCCCCCTGAAGATGTGCATATTAAGTGATTTGCTTCTGGAATGCAAATGCACACAGCAGGTTGTATTTGTGGGAATCCGCTTCAACTTATGATGACAATCCATCATGCATGTAAAGATATATGAAGATAATGATATGCATAATGAAAAATGGACGTCTGCGAAAAGATAAGAGTGAGGAAATTATCGTCGTACATGCGGAATTTATCTTCGCAAGAACACAGTGGCAAACATAGTAGCAGACGACCATCAAGTTTAAGTGTTACAACTCAAAGAACCAAATGTAGCAAAACGAGAGTTGTAAGCACGAAGCAAAATGCAAAATATAAAGCACCCGCCCATATTATTGACCCTCTTGAAGACTATAAACATCATATGCTTCTCCCCCTTTTGTCAGTGATGACCAAAAAGGTTTGAAGACATAGAGTTTTCTATGCGTTCCCAGGCGCAGCAGGGTCGGTGGAGACGTTTGGTGGTGCAGGCGAGCTTGGGGCAGTGACGGTGCGCGGTGAAGACATTGGTGGTGATGTGGCGTCGTCTTCTTCCTCAATGATTTTTCCCGTCACGGTGGCAGCAGAGGAAGAGAACTCGGATTCTTCAAGTGAAGGAGTCCCACGCAACACAGCTCTTCTGGGGGGTGTGGAGTCAAACTTGAAACGCTCCTTGAAGCCATCCTCTTGCAATTTAGCTTCAGTGCACATCATAGTGAGGCCTTTCCAAGTGCGGCGACAGGTTTCGTGTGCGACGAAGGCGTTCTTGGTGGCCAGATTCCTGATGCGATTGACGTCTTGCATGAGACTGTGCATCTGCCTCTTGAGCCAGTCGTGATGCCTATCTTGCTTTTGATGCAGAGCCACAAGAAGTTCACGATCAGTGAGTGTACGAGCGCGTTTCTTGGGTCTCTGCCCAGCTTCGCTGTCAGTGGCTTCAGTGGATGCAGGGGCACGTGTGGTGCCAGCCATTGGATAGACTCTGGAAATGGCCTCAACACCTTCATCATGTTGAGTGAAGCTTTGGTGTTCTGCATTCTGAAGACTTAGTGGCTGTTTGGCAGGCTCAGGATAAATGGCTTCAGCAGAGGTGTCCACATCGGGTAAGAAGATTCTGTGGTTGCGGGCTGAGGGCTGATATGATATCGCAGAGTGGAGCTTGATTAGCCTCATAACCCATGGAGCATAAATCTTCAGACCAAAGAGATCTGAGCCAGACGCAGCAAGTTGACGTATGAAGAGATCCTGGGCATTGAAGCATTTGCCGTGTAGGATGCAGAAGATGAGAGTCTTCATGGCACCTTCAACCTTGGCATATCGAGAGTGCCCCTTAATGGGCCATAGAGTCCGCCTGATGATGTGATAGATAGTTCTCGGCAGGTACTCTAAGTCTTCAACGAAGAACTCCGTTGAGTAAGGTGCGTCAGAAGGCAATGGCTTCATCATTGAGAGCATCTGACTCATATTTGGCTCAGGTCACTGAAATATGCTCTCAACTGCTTCAGAATGGAGTTGGCAGCCTTCTTCGAAGTGTTCGCCTGGAGTGGGTAGGCCGGTGAGCTCAATGATATCAAACGCATTGGCTTCATGATGGACGTTGCCGGTCATCCACTCCAGGACCCAAGTCTTCGGATCTCTGTTGTAGCCCTTGATGTGCAATGTGGCATAGAACTGAAGCAGAAGCTCTTCGTTCCAGTGCTCTTCGTCCGTGACAAACGGCAGCAGACCAACTTGCTTGAAGCAGCCCAGGGCTTCTTCCAGACCAGGCAGACCAGCAAAAGCTTCAACTTCAAGGCGCTGATGTGGAAAGATACGGTTCTGGTTGTAGAGGACGCAGGAGTAGTAGCTGCGCTGTGGGTAGCTCCAGAACCTATCTGACACAATCTTTTCCCTTGAGTAAGGATTCTTGGAGCAGTTGAAGAAAGTGTTGTCTGCCCTGAAGCTATTGACATTGAAGGAGCCAGGAGCAGTGACTGGTCCTGGGAACCTTGGCAGTCGTGGGATTGGCTTCTGTACCTGGGGCCTGTGCGCAATATGATAATTGAACTGTGGTCCGGCAGCAGACACAGGCACAGAAGGGTCAGAGGCAGTTTCTTCAGTATCTCTTGAAGCTGTTGGTTGGTCTGGCTCCACAAATGCTTCAGTATTATGTGTGGCAGCCGCAGTGGTGTCAGCCTCCTTGAGAATTTCTTCTTGCTGGTGTGGGGAAGATGGAGCTTGAGGTTCTTCATGCTCTTCTGCTTGTGCTTCGGCTGATGCAGCCGGAATGTCGTCAGCAGTCTGAGCCCTTGGTCCTTTGCGAAGCCTACGGAATGCAGGCGACGCCGGTGGAGTTGCAGTGGGCTGGGGCTCATCCTCTTCCTCTTGTGAGCGATCTGTCCACGATGCATCTTGTGTGATTGGCGTCAGGGGACGACCAATGCTGAGCAATTCACTCGATTCGAGCTGAGGAAGGACTGCATCATCTTGTACATTGTCTTGGAGACCAATGTCTTCAGCAGCGGTGGGGTCGGCTGCTGGAATGTCTTCATCACGCTGAGCCTCAGTGAGAGCAGGCTCATGGACGGTCATCTGACGATCTTCATTAGGACGGCGAACGGAAAGGGGTTCAACTATCAAGGGCTCTGTGGGAGCAGCCCGAGACTTCTTGGACTTGCGCTTCTTGGTGGTGGGGTCTGAAGGAGAGGCTTCAGAGTGTTTCCTCTTCCTTGCTTTAGCTTCGGCTATCCTTGTCTTCTTAAGCTCTGAAGCGGGTGAGCGCTTTGGCTTCGAGCTAGGCTTGGCGGTGGGGAAGACAATTGGAATAGCTTCTTGGCGTGGGGCCTCTTCTTCAGCCACGGTGGGCGTCTTCTTTTTTTTGGCGGCCATCCTGGGGTCGATGCCGGGACGCCCAAGTGCCTTTCGCTTCTCGGCCTCATTGTAGGCCTGTACGCAGAGATCAGCCAAGTTCTTCATGCGCTCGCGTGAACCCTGAGCCTCTGCACGTTTCTGCATGAAGTTTTCCTTTAGCTCATGCAGCATGACTTTGAAGTCTTTGATCTCTTGGACGCTGAGCGTGGCCATGTTCTGCTTAAACTGAGCCTTTTCAAAATCTATCTTTTGCTTCAGTTCCACGATGCGCTGGGCAATAGCGAGTTCTGAAGCGATAGCTCCTTGGAAGGCTACGCTGAGGCCAATGGGCAGCTGCAGATCATCAAAGCTGATGTTGGGCGTGTCAAACCACTCATCTATGAAGTTGTGGATGATTTTTGCATCGAACAGAGGCAGATTGTTGAAGATTTCAGCCTCCTCCTTGCTCTTGATGAGCTGCTCAAGAGCGTCATCACCAAGATCTTCGTCACTGGACAGATCAATGGCTTCGCAGCGAAGAACGGCAGCGACAGTTAGCTCTTTGCTGGTGTGTGGCTGTGGTTTCTTTGCTTCTTGAGGCTTGGAGACTCTTGATAAGCCTTCAGACTGCACACTAGCTTCAGGAGGTGCAGTGGCCAATGGCTTCGCTTTGGAGATCTTGGGGGAGGCGACTGGCTTGGAAGCTTTTGGCTTCTTCTTCATCTGCTTCGGCTCTGGTGCAGTAGGAGCATCATCAGACTCAGTGTCTGCTGGAGGGTCGTTCACGGCAGTCCCTTGGACTATAATGTGAGTGATGAAGCCGTCGAGATTGGCAAATGGCCCGATGACATTGGGATTAGCGTCGCGTGTGCCATCTGCCCTTGGTCTAGAGGGACAAGGGTTGAAGTCCAATCCAAATTCCTTCTTGTTTTGCTTCGCGGAGTTTTGGGCAAATTGGAAGTTGCGCTTGAACAGAGTGTCATCGCGACACCAGAGAAGGGACGATGGATGTGCATCACCTGGCTGTTGTCCCCTGACCATGCATGGAAAGAAACCTTGAGCAATGGCTTCGTCTCTGGTTCGGGGTACGAGATTCTTGTACAAGGCATCTCCCCATGGCCGCTTGATGGCGCACTTCTCTGCATATTCTTTGGTGACGAAGCGGTATAGGAACCACTGCTCTGCCCAATACCTGCGAATCCATTGGATTCGCGTCTTGCGCTGAGCATAGGTTTCTTCAGGATCTGTTTGGTACGTTTCTGCCAAATCTTCAGGCAGATCCTTTGATGTGTCACCCCGTCTCTGTCTGCCTCCCTTCCTTGATGGTTTCTCGGATGCCATGAAGCTTAACTCGGAAGGCTTCAAAAGCTTCAAAGGCTTCAAAGGTTTCAAAGGCTTCAAAGGCTTCCTTTTGCTTGACCAACAGGAACTTGCTTCGGGTGAATTGATGTGACGCTGTAGGAATTCTGCAAATGAATGCAGACTATGAGAACCAAAAGATTCTCCCACGGACATGTACCTGTGACAGCATTAAGGTGCGAGGGAAGGGGAAGAGGTCATATGCATTCTCAGAAGATTTTGAAGATAAATCAGTGTAGAAGACATTGACCTCATCATGCGAAGACATTCACTTTATAGAAAAGAAGTTGGTTCCAGATTTGTACGAACCCATAGATCAGTACAAGTGAGGAATCTAACTACTTCATGAAGAACAAGTGAATATGCTAGGCAAGTTATGAGATTCAGACAAGAGGAATGAAACTTGAAGGAATAGAAACCTCTTTTGGCAGAAAGTGATGGATCAATAGGATCAAAAGAGGCTGTAAAAAGCTTGTTATTTACCAGACTTAGAACTGCTAGACGAGAAGAGAGGTGAGGCCGAGCAGTTCGATCCTCCGTGCCCTAACTTGGCGACGGAAGACACTTAGAACGACGTCGGAGAAGTCGCGGCAGTGAAGCACTTCGTCGCCGGCGTCGTTGAGAGTTAGCGGTGGTGCTAGGGCTTGTGCGAGGGAGGAAGAAGAGATAATGACCGCAGTGAAATGTGTACTTATAGGGATATGGGCGGCACTGCGCTATTACTCAGGTGCCCCTGGCGATTCGCATCTGATCAGTACGTGGCCAGCATGCGGAATTGTGGGGGCAGTTTCACCCCACGCACGCCTGGTTTGTCGGGAGTCATTCCTACTTCTCCGAAATTCTAGTTGATGGAAAAACATTGAAAGCTGTTTTAAAGTTTGTCTCTGTGTCTTCTTCTGACAAGGATGCAGTGAAGACATTCGACAGTTTCAATAGAGTCCATATGACTTGGAGAGATAGAGTTTGAGGTAGGAAGCATGGAGAGGTTAGGGTCCGATCACATTCACTTAGTTCAAAAGATTCAGACAAGAAGACCTAGCTATAAGTGAATGCTGTAGAGGACAGAACACCCGTGCATATATAATCAACATAGTGAAGATAATCATGAAGACATGTTGAGATTGAAGCCAAACCAAATGTGAAGACATAGCAAATGTAACGCCATGAGTAAAACACTTCAAGCAGAAAATTTTTGGTGGTGGCGCTACCCACCGTATAGGAAGTATTGGACCCAGACACGGCGCACAATTATCGTGGCGCTCCGAGGTCAAATTCCACGTTAATGTATTCACACTTAGAATGTATGTCTCCATTGATTGAAGATATACATTACTTTGTGTGTTGCACATCTAAGTCATCATCATGCATAAGTGTTAGGATGTGTGCCTGATCACAGGACATTTGAGGATTCCAAGATATTTAGCTCACACCGTAACTTGCAAAATCTCTTCTCATCCAAGGGCTTGGTGAAGATATCTGCCAATTGCTCTTCAGTGTTGACGTGTATGATATCAATGTCTTCCTTTGTAACATGATCTCTGAGAAAATGATGACGAATTTCAATGTGCTTTGTCTTCGAGTGCTGAACTGGGTTGTTGGCGATCTTGATGGCGCTTTCGTTGTCGCAGTAAAGTGGCACTTGCTTCAGATGAATGCCATAATCCTTGAGGGTTTGCTTCATCCATAGAAGCTGAGCGCAGCAGGATCCAGCAGCAATGTATTCAGATTCAGCAGTGGAGAGAGATACACAGTTCTGCTTCTTTGAAGACCAACAGACAAGAGATCGGCCCAGGAAATGACATGTGCCTGATGTGGACTTCCGATCAACCTTGTCACCAGCGTAATCAGCGTCCGAAAATCCAACCAGATCAAACTCTGAGCCCTTTGGATACCATAACCCTAGAGTTGGTGTGTGAGCCAAGTATCGAAGAATTCGCTTCACTGCTAAGTGATGCGACTCCTTTGGTGCCGCTTGAAACCGAGCACACATGCAAACACTGAGCATAATATCTGGCCTAGATGCACATAAATAAAGCAAAGAACCAATCATGGAGCGGTATACCTTTTGATCGAACTCTTTACCATTGTCGTCAGGACCCAGATGATGTTTGGCTGGCATTGGTGTTGTGAAGCCTTTGCAATCTTGCATACCGAACTTCTTCAGGCAGTCTTTGAGGTATTTCTCTTGAGATATGAAGATGCCATTGCGTTGTTGCCTTATCTGAAGACCGAGGAAGAATTTCAGCTCCCCCATCATAGACATCTGATATTGCTCTTGCATCATATATCCGAACTCCTCACTGTACTTCTGATTGGTGCAGCCGAAGATAATGTCATCCACGTATATTTGGCACACAAACAGTTCACAATCATATGTCTTTGTGAAGAGAGTGGGATCCAGGGAACCAGGTATGAAGCCTTTGCTCTTCAGGAAGTATTTGAGTGTATCATACCAGGCCCGAGGGGCTTGTTTGAGGCCATATAGTGCCTTTTTGAGCTTGTACACCATGTCAGGATGTTTTGGATCTTCAAACCCAGGTGGTTGCGCAACATACACTTCTTCTTCAATTTTGCCATTGAGGAAGGCACTTTTTACATCCATTTGATACAGGATTATGTTGTGATGATTTGCATAGGCCAGCAGTATACGGATGGCTTCAAGTCTGGCCACAGGAGCAAATGTTTCGTCGAAGTCGATGCCTTCCACTTGAGTATATCCTTGAGCAACGAGACGAGCCTTGTTTCTGACGACTTGGCCATGCTCATCTTGCTTGTTGCGGTATATCCATTTGGTGCCTATTATGTTATGCTTCCGTGGATCAGGACGCTTAACTAACTCCCATACATTGTTCAGCTCAAATTGTTGAAGCTCTTCTTGCATAGCTTGAATCCATTCAGGTTCCATAAAGGCTTCATCAGTTTTCTTGGGTTCTGTGATTGAAACAAATGCGAAGTGTCCGCAAAAGTTTGCCAGTTGAGTTGCCTTTGAACGAGTCAATGGACCAGGTGCATTGATGCTATCAATTATTCTGTCAATTTGCACTTCATTGGCAACACGAGGATGTAGGGGTCGAAGACTTTGCTCTTGCTGATCTACGTTGTCATGGGGAGGAATGTCTTCAGGCTGAGCATTGTCTTCATGTGGATCAGGTGCTGAGATGATAAGTTCTTCTTCAGGACGAGCTTCAGAAGGTATAATTTCTCCAGTTCCCATTAGCTTGATTGATTCACTGGCTGGAACTTCATCTAGTACATCTGGTAGTTGCTCTCTTTGTGACCCATTGGTCTCATCAAACCGCACATCCACTGTTTCAACCACTTTGTAGTGAAAGAGATTGAAGACTCTGTAGGAGTGCGAATCCTTTCCATATCCAAGCATGAAGCCCTCATGTGCTTTTGGAGCAAATTTTGCGGTGTGGTGAGGGTCCTTGATCCAGCATCTTGATCCAAATACTCTGAAGTAACTTACATTTGGCTTCTTGCCAGTCAGAAGTTCATAAGATGTCTTGTTCAGCAGCTTGTGAAGATATACACGGTTGATAGTATGGCATGTAGTGTCAATGGCTTCAGTCCAGAATTTTCTTGGTGTCTTGTACTCATCTAACATTGTTCTGGCCATCTCAATGAGTGTTCTGTTCTTGCGTTCGACGATGCCATTCTGTTGTGGCGTGTATGGAGCTGAGAATTCATGAGTGATGCCCAATGTATCAAGATATGTGTCAAGGCCGGTGTTCTTGAATTCTGTGCCATTGTCACTTCTGATGTGCTTTATCTTGGCGCCATAATTGTTCATTGCCCAATTTGCGAAGCGTCTGAAGACATCCTGCACTTCAGTCTTGTAAAGAATTATGTGCACCCAAGTATATCTAGAGTAATCATCAACAATGACGAATCCATAGAGGCAAGCAGTAGTGGAGAAAGTTGAGTAGTGGGTAGGACCGAAGAGATCCATGTGAAGCAGTTCGAAGGGTTGAGTAGTGGTCATGATTGTCTTCGAAGGATGTTTTGCCCTTGTCATCTTCCCAGCTTCACAGGCACCGCATAAGTGATCTTTCTTGAACTTGACGCCCTCGATGCCTATGACATGCTTCTTCTTAGCAAGGGTGTGGAGGTTCCTCATGCCAGCATGCCCAAGTCTTCGATGCCAAAGCCAGCATTCTGAAGCCCTTGCGAGAAGACAAACTGCAAGCTGTGGCCCTGCTGAGAAATCTACCATGTACAAGTCATCTTTTCGATACCCTTCAAACACTAGAGACTTGTCAGATTCCATTAGTACCAGACAACGATATTTTCCAAAGATTACAATCATGTTTAAATCGCAAAGCATTGAGACAGACATTAAGTTGAAGCCAAGGGATTCAACAAACATGACTTTATCCATGTGTTGATCCTTTCAGATTGCAACTCTACCTAGACCCAGTACTTTACTTTTACCAGTGTCAGCGAATGTGATGTGGCTCTTGTCAGATGGACGTAAGGTTGAGTCCATAAAGAGACTTCTCTTGCCAGTCATGTGATTTGTATACCCGCTGTCAATAATCCATACTGAAGACTCCGAAGTTACTGGTGTCGTACCCTACAGTGCAGTTAGGGGGATAGGCTTCACCAAGAGTGTTGTGAAGCAAAAACATTTGACGAACCAGTGGATTATGAAAACTGAGATCCAGGTTAGGACAAGCAGGGAGAGTAGCATGCGATTCAGATATGAGATACATAGTGATGCCATTCGGGCATTTGATCGTGCGCCCCACGAGTTTTTTAAGGTCCCCAGCAATAGCATCAGAAGATTTTGGTTTTGAGCTGGAGACCTTTCCCTGCAAACGAGAGTTAAGCTTTCTTAACCACCCACATCTTCAAGGGTGGCTTAGAAGCAATAAGTCTAAGTGCAGCATCTGAGAATTTTGGCTTTGGAGCCCTAGCAAACAGTCTAGCAGGTGGGCAATAATACTCATAAGAATAGGCAGAATAATTTTTGGTCATATGAGAATGACGGTTTGAAGAACCGCTCTCATAAGCCTGAGCATGGTTTCCCTGCAAAGCATTTGTGTTAGTGCAACTCAGATGAGCCCTCTGCCTGTATGAACCCTTTGGACCATATGAAGCCTTTGGTCTGAGGTTTGTCTTCTTCATGTGAGGTGTCATGAGGACATTCACAGGAAGATTCTCAAGACACGTTTTTGGAACCCAGATCTTCTTCATAGGCGGTCCATTCCTGCAGTTAGTACCAATGTACCTGGCAAATACTTCACCATTCTGATTCCTAAACAGTTTATAGTTTGCATCAAAGGATTCATCAATGATAATTGGATTAGCACAAGTGAAGCCAGATAGATTGGATGGATCTGATGAGGATTCCTTTGCAGCAACCCATGTGGTTTTGGGGTACTGCTCAGGTTTCCAGTAAGAGCCATCTGCATTAATTTTCCTCACGAACCCAACACCCTCTTTGCTTGGGTTTCGGTTCAGAATCTGCTTCTTGAGGACATCACATAGTGTCTGATGTCCTTTGAGACTTTTGTACATTCCTGTTTCAAGCAATGTCTTCAACCTAGCATTTTCATCAGCAATAGCAGTGGTATCCTCAGCAGAGGGGTTAGTTACCACTTCAACAGTTGAAGATATTGCAACAGCAGTAGCAGTGGAACATTCAGCAACAGAAATAGCATTATCACGCTCAATGCATTTAAGGCATGGTGGTTCAAATCCTTCCTGAGCAGAACTGATCTGTTCGGCTCGAAGTGACTCGTTTTCCTTTTGAAGATCTTCATGATCCGCTCTCAACTTCTCAAGATCTTGCTTCTTCTGAAGATAATCATAGGAAAGCTTTTCATGAGTAGTTGAGAGAGTCTCAAGAAGATCTTCGAGTTCCTGATACTTAACATGAAGATTTTTTATGTCTTCAATTAAGGATTCAGAACGAGTCATTTCAGCACCCAACAGATCATCGCTTCTGTCTAACAGTTTTTGAATATGTTCCATGGCCTTTTGTTGTTCAGTTGCAATTTTAGCAAGTGTTTTGTAACTGGGTTTTGAATCACAACCAGAGTCATCGTCACTAGATGTTTGATAGTGAGTGGTGCGTGTGTTTACCTTGGCACCACGTGCCATGAAGCAGTAGGTGGGAGTAGAGTCGTCCTTGTCATTTGCATCGGTGATGGTGATGGAGTCATTGTCTTTAGTGTTGAAGATGGACTTGGCGACATAGGCTGTAGCCAAACTTGCAATGCCTGAATCAGACTCCTCCTCAGACTCCACCTCTGCCTCCTCAGAAGCGGACTCCTCCTCTGAATCCATTTCCTTGCCAACAAACGCACGAGCCTTGCCAGATGAACTCTTCTTGTGTGATGAAGACTTTGAGGAAGACTTGGACGAAGACTTTGAGTATTTCTTCATCTTCTTATCGTCAGAGTCATATTCCTTGCTCTTCTTCTTCTTTCTGTTCTCATTGTCCCACTGTGGGCATTCAAAGATGAAGTGTCCAGTTTTCTTGCATTTGTGACAAGTTTTCCTCTTGTAGTCATGCGCAGAAGCTTCATCATTCCTTGAGCTTGATTGTGAAGACTTTCTGAAGCCTTTCTTCTTGGTGAATTTCTGGAACTTCTTCACTAGCATTGCAAGTTCCCTTCCAATGTCTTCAGGATCATCAGAACTGCTGTCAGATTCCTCTTCAGATGATGACACAGCTTTTGCCTTCAAGGCACGAGTTCGCCCATAGTTTGGACCGTAGATATCTCTTTTCTCAGAAAGCTGAAACTCATGTGTGTTGAGCCTCTCAAGTATGTCAGACGGGTCGAGTGTCTTGAAGTCTGGACGTTCTTGAATCATCAGGGCTAGAATGTCAAATGAACTGTCAAGTGATCTTAGCAGCGTCTTGACGATTTCATGTTTGGTGATCTCAGTGGCGCCGAGGGCTTGAAGCTCATTTGTGATGTCAGTGAGCCGGACAAATGTGTGCGGGACATTCTCATTGTCATTTCGCTTGAAGCGGTTGAAGAGATTACGAAGAACACTGACTCTCTGATCTCTCTGGGTTGAGATGCCTTCATTGACCTTGGAGAGCCAGTCCCAGACCAGCTTGGATGTCTTCAAGGCACTCACACGGCCGTACTGTCCCTTGGTCAGATGACCACAGATAATATTGTTGGCAGTGGAGTCCAGTTGAGTGAACTTCTTGACATCAGCAGCAGTGACACCTTCTCCAGCCATGGGAACGCCGTTTTCGACGACATACCATAGGTCGACGTCAATGGCTTCAAGATGCATGCGCATCTTATTCTTCCAGTAGGGATATTCAGTTCCATCGAAGACGGGGCACGCAGCGGAGACTTTAATTATCCCTGCAGTCGACATAGCTAAAACTCCAGGTGGTTAAACCGAATCACACAGAACAAGGGAGCACCTTGCTCTGATACCAATTGAAAGTGCGTTATATCGACTAGAGGGGGGGTGAATAGGCGATTTTTAAGAAAGTCTTCAAAACGTGGAAGTCATGAAGACAAACAGACTTGAAGCCTATCACTATGCAGCGGAAGGTAGATTACACAACGCAAGCCATAGTCAAATATACAGTACAGTGAAACCACAGAGACAAATAGCTTCAGTGTAATGAGGATCAGGTTGGAAGAAGTTATGAAGCCAAACAGATCGTACAGTCAGGTTGTGAAGACAGAAGATTAAGCAGGCATGCAATAGCTTCACAATGTGTACTGGTAAGTAAAGGGAGGTGAAGATGAAACCAGTGACACGTTGAAGACAATGATATGTTGGACCAGTTCCAGTTGCTATGACAACTGTACGTCTGGTTGGAGCGGCTAGGTATTTAAACCAAAGGACACACAGTCCCGGACACCCAGTCCTGAACACGCAGCTCAGGACACCCAGTCCTCACCGTTTTCTCCTTGAGCTAAGGTCACACAGACCCCGCCCAATCACTCTGGTAAGTCTTGAAGGTAGACTCCCAAACCTTCACAGACTTCGTTCACCGGCAATCCACAATTCCTCTTGGATGCTCAGAACGCGACGCCTAACCGTCTGGAGGATGCACAGTCCTCAAGTGTAATAAGTCTTCAGATCACTCAGACAAGAAGACTTAAGTGATGCCCAATTACTCTGGCTCTGGGTGGTTAGGGCTTTTCTCCTCACTAAGGATTTTCTCTCAAAGGCTTCGAGGTGGGTTGCTCTCAAACGACAAAAGCCGTGCACTGAAATCTGAGCAGCCAACCGTTTATGGTTGTGGGGGTGGACTATTTATAGCCACTTGGCAACCCTGACCTGATTTGTCCGAAATGACCCTGGGTCACTAAGGAACTGACACGTGTACTAACGGTCGGATTTTGAACTCTCACAACAACTTTACTTGGGCTGCAAGTAAAGCTAACTTGTCTGACTCTGGACAAGATTTTCTCTCATTGTCTTCACTCGAAGACATAGGATTTGAATTAGGCATCACTTCAGTCGTCCTGACTGGTTTTCTTGGACCCCACTTAACAGTACGGTGGTTCCTATGACACAACATGAATAAAATAAAGCTACGAAGGATCTAAGTCTTCGAGTTTCAAAGGCTTCATGGGGAGTCTTCATATGTCATTGTCTTCGACACAAATGTCTTCATGAACCACCATTGTCTTCAATGTTTTCGTACATTTTTGGGGGTCATCTCTGGTAGCTAAACCGAATCAATGAGGGACTTCTACCTGTGTTATCCTGCAATTCTCACAAACACATTAGTCCCTCAGCTAGGTTTGTCGTCAATACTCCAAAACCAACTAGGGGTGGCACTAGATGCACTTACACCCTCTTTATGTAAACCTTGTAAAATAAGAGAGAATATGCATAAGTATTGTGACATGATGTGTAATAACAGCCCATAATGCAATAAATATCGATATAAAAGCATGACGCGAAATGGACGTATCAGCCAACAAGTCCCGGTGGCCTGTCATTTGATTGCTAGCACCAGTATCCATGTACCAGCGATCATCGTTGGTGGCGACCCGCACCACACGAGCTTCGTTGAGGAAGATGTCCGTGAACTGCTCTCGAGGGTCGCCCTGTGCACTCACCGCACTGGTGGCGAGGAGCAAACCAGGCTGCTCAACCTCGACCTGGGTGACATTCGCCTGCTGCTCGCGCTGGTCCTTTTCTTTCTTGCGGCACTCTTTTGTCAGTGGCCAAGGATGCCAAAGTAGCAACATTTTCCCTTTCGCTTAGGCAGCGTCGGCCCGCCGTTACCGCGGCCAGCGCTCTGGCCACGACCGCCCCCACCATGGAAGTTCTTCGCCTTGACGTTTCCGTGTCCGCGCCGTGCACCAGAGCCCGAGGACGCGCCGCCCTGGTCCAGCAGCTTCTCGTGCGTCCGCCACTGGTCGATGGTGTACAACAGCTGCGCACCGAGCGCCGGGGTTTCCTCGCGCTCACGCTCCTCAAAAACAAGGAGCCGGCCGCAGAGTTCCTCGAGGGAGAGCTGCTTGGTGTCGACCAGCGACTCGATCGCCACGGCCATCTCACGGTACGGGCGTGGCACGGTCCGGAGCACCTTGAGGACTGCCTTGTGCTCGTCCACCGGGTCGCTGAGCGCCTGCATCTCATCGAATATCGTCGTGAGCCGCATCACATACGACTAGATTCCCTCACCGTCCTTGTACCGGAGCACCTCGTACTCCGAGCGGCGGGTCTGCGCCTTCGCTTCACGCACGCGCTCAACGCCGACGCGCATGGTCTTTAGGGTGTCCCACGCCTCCTTGGGCGTGGCCTTGGCGCCCAGGATCCGCATGAGCTCCGGCGGCACCCCCTTGAGGAGGGCGATCATGGCGCGCTGGTCGTCGCGGTCCATGCCTTGGCTTGTTTCCACCACGTGCCGTAGCTCGCTGGCCTGCAGCTGGAGCTTGGTAATCATGGCTCAATCAGTGTTGTTGGTGCAGGTGAGCATCATCGGAGGCGCACTGCCGCCGCCATGCACGATGCGCTCGACGACGCGCACCCCCGAACCCTCCTCGGTGGAGAGGCAGGCCAGGGACTTCCCAAGCGCCGAAGCGTCCGCCTTCGCCTATTCCTCCTCTTGCTCCTTCTTCGCCTTCTCCTCGTCGCTTTCGGCCATCTCTCCGAGGGATCATACACCGCCGGTGCCCAGGATGGATCGAACACCACCGAGGCTCTCATACCACTTGTTGTTGAAGATCGCCGGCAAACACGAACGAGAGTGAGAGAGAGCGAGAGGTGGAAGACAGAGTGTTGCGCTGCATAATGCCTCTGCAGCTTTTTGGGATTTTCTGTTATCGAGCTAGCTCCAACGAGGTGCTGAAAACAAGGGAGAATTGGTCTCACACGTCGAGCCTACTGATCGTGCCATCCCACGATGCTCTCCGTGATCGATCCCTACAAACTCGCCACGATCAACGTGATCCATGCCATCCCACGGCGCGTCTCGGACGAGCTACAAATGCGCTAAGCAAACTAACTGGATCTGTACGTGCACAAGCACACGCTGATAGACAGACAATTATTCAGCTAACTGAAAGTACTATCTTCTAACTGAAACTTAACTGAAGAACATGTGCTGCTGATTAGCCAACACATATTTCATCCTATAGGCCTGGCACAACCCTGGCCCGAACTGGCGGATTGCACATCCCAAGACCCAAAAGAACGTGCAAGATAACGGCCTGCCTGGTGCTCGGCCGCCATAAGCCCACACTCGACATGTTGTATCCTATCCTCTCACACACCACGCGTTCCTTATCCACACCGTCTAGACACACTCGTCTTTATCTTCTTCCCTGTACACCTAAATTAACAACAACCTAAGCTAGCAGCAACTCGGTGACATGCATGGGAAGGTGACAAGGAACACAACAGACACCGTGTGCAACAGCAATCAGAGACGTCGGGGGAAGGTCAATGACAGGAACCATGGAAGGTCTACCTGAGATACCCGAGAAGGTCACGCGCGAGGGACGACGAGCATACAACAGATTGAATATTGGAGGAGCTGCGTTGGATCCTAGTCATCAGCACTCAATCTGGATCAAAATTTTCAGCCAGTTCAGATAAACAATGTTGATGCTTTAAAGACGAACAAGAATAGGGTCAGCTGTTGCTTCTTCAAGAACAAGAACGAAGGCAACGACAGCTATTGCAGGAGAGGCCGCGACGCTCAGGCTGCAGGAAAGAAGCGCTACAATAGGAGGTGACCCTCGGGTGATTGGGGGTAGTAGGGGAAACATGGTGGGGGTGCAGCAACAGCAAGTGGCCTCGCGACAGTGCTTGGCTGGCTTACAGGGAGGGAGGGGTGGGTGTTCTGCAGGTGACGTGCAAAGCCGAGGCAACGCAAGTAGAGGAGAGGAGACCCAACACCAGATCTCATGGCAGTTCGAGGACTGTTGGGGCACCGAGCCGAGTCGATGTGGCATTGTGGAGCAGTGGTTGACATGCATCTAGAGGACGGCAACGACCAAGTCCAACGCGGCGGCGCTCCAGCGCTGCACCACTTGCCCGACGCGGCGAACAAGGAGGCAGGTTGGTCGCCGGCAAGGGGAGGAAGGAGGTAAGGTCCCGGGGACACTAGGTAGCGCGTTGTGGCCTCGGGAGCTGGCGACGCGAGGGGATCCTGGGCATGGCGGCGCGCGGGGATGCGGGAGATCTGTCGCGCCGGTGATAGGGAAATGAGAAGGAAGGAGGAGAGGCTAGGCGCACGACGACGGAGGTTCGGTGGTCTCGGGCGATGGGTTCGCGGGGGGGGGGGGGGGGGGGGGATCGGGCAAGGTGGTGGGTGGAGCTGTTCCTGGTGGTGGGGGTGGTTTTTTTCTTTTTGTTTCACCCGTTCTGGAGATTCACGAACAGCCGATCGCCCCTATAGTTATTGTAATCATAGGATTAGAATAGTGTTGTCCTATATATACCCTGGTCGATTCGACTGAGATACATCTTGCGTCCAACATCCAACCAAGCCACCGTTTCACTCACGTAAGATTACAAAAGGATCGAGAAAGAGGCCGACCGCCCCTCGCCGTAAGATTACAAAGGGATCGAGGTATTTTTACGTTTTTGAGTTTGACTCAGAGCCTCCTCAGCTCCACATCTTTTCCTAGTTCGCTGCGGACGGTTAGAAGCAGCAAACAGTATCGACTGCGAACGGTGGCATGGTGCTCAGCGATTTGGTTCATCTGGGCGCTCACGATCTGCTCGCTCCGGCACCCCTCGAGGTCCCGATCTGACTATAAGTCGCTGGATCTGGGTTCTCCCGATGGTGAAGTTGAAGAGGCCCTAGTGGCTAATGACATGACCGCCAGGAGGCCACCACAACCAGCGTCCTGGAGCTCTACCTCTAATCATTCTTCTACCACACATCATCACGTGCGTTCTGTTGGTATGTACCCATCGTTGCCTGGTCCAATAGTTTTCATTTGCATCAATCCCCAATCTGGTTCGTAGTAGACGTACATGTAGTAGAGTAGAATCTTTGACTGCAGGTTGTAGAATTTTTGGTCGATTCGTGTGCTGTTTCACATCGTGAAACCATGAAATAATTTCTGATCCTTCCTGGACTGAATCGTTGAAATTCTTTTCCTTCTTGTCGTGCATACATCATGATTTCTTTCTGAAACCAAAAATCCTATTTGCCGGATTTCTAATTTTCAGAGTTTCTAGATAGTTATTTCAAGTTTAACAATTGGTTGTAATTTTGCTTCATCAGCTGCACCATATGCAAATACACATCTATTATTGGGAAAAGTTTTTGTTCTGTCACTCAGGGTCATACTTGCTGCAGCTAGTAGCTGCTCCAAACATTACTGTAATATTAATATGTTAATTACTACTACTTAATAATGATTCTGTAGGTGCTGCTAACATTTCCTACCTGCAGAGATAAAAAACACTATGTGTGGGCTTCAGTAATGTGATTGATTTCTGTTTACAATGCATTAGTCTTTCCTATCATCTATGTGGGCTGCAGTGGGAGAGGAGGTGCGCAACCCCAATCCAAATTCTTCCCGTTTCAAATATAATATAATTGACTTCCATTTGCACTTGTCTTTGTTCTTCCCAATTTGCTAATTTGGTGCTCGGTTTTCGTGGATGCTGCAGATTGGAGAGATCACGAAAGGCCGAACATCCTGCCCAAACAGGTAATTTAGATTTTATTATATATGCTGGAATGTGTTCGATCAAACTAGAATTATTGCTGAAATTGTAAAAAGTACAGTAACACTGAAATATTTATAATATATAACTTCATAAAAGGAAAGCTGATGCAGCCCAACTTTGCTGCTCTAATTAATGCATGCATGCATGCTACGAATTGTCCAACTTTTTTGCTCTACTTGATTTACATGATATGAAAAAACAGCCTCGGGTTTATTTGTCAAGTCCGGTCATTTTATCATCTGTACTCCAGCATTTAAATCATCTGTACTAACAGGAGATGATTGCTCCTAGACCATAAAATGTCACATATACAGGAGGACCAGCCCATAGGACCATTGCGAATATGAGTGGACTGTTCCTGATTCTTGTTTGAGTTGAATGGTGCTTGTTAATACGTGCAGAAAATCTGGCCTCTTCTTTTTTGCCCACAGATTTTTAACTGACGAAAATCATGTACGAGCTAACAATGGGAAAACAGCAATCTGTCAAAAAAAAGAGGTGCTTAACTATTGACTAATTTTAACTCACTATACTATGAGATAGCTTAACTGAGAATAATACGCTATATATTCCAAAGCAGCTTCATTTTAGTCCAAGGTTCTATGGATTTGCATTCGTGCATGTAACACCGTGGAATTTTGTTCTTAGTAACACTCTAATGTTTGTACGGTGGGTGGTTGTGGACTCGCAGCAGGCGCAGCAGTGGTGTAGCGTTGCCGGTGTTGCTTGCATCAGGTTACTTTGGCCGTTGTCATTCTTATAGAAGCAGTCTGCATCTCCTTCCACCATGACGGTCAGCATCTAGGCAGGCTTAGTACTCCGACAGTACTATATTTTGAGATCTCGTATATTATTGCCCAGTTTGTGTGTTCAATCATAAATCTTTTTTTTTGATAGATCATGTCATTTATAGTTTACGCACTAGTAAAAAAAGGCTCAAATGTTCAGCTCATTTGTCCCGGTTTGTATTTGAGCCGGCACTAATATGACCAATAGTGCCGGTTCCAACGGGTAGGCGGGCGGCGCTCATTATTACCGGTTCGTGGTGAACATTTAGTGCCGGAACCGGTACTAAAGAGGTGGTGGCCTTTAGTATGGGTTGGTGGCTCCAACTAGTACTAAAGACCCCCCCCCCCCTTAGTACGGGTTGGTGGCTCCAACCGATACTAAAGGTGGTGGCCTTTAGTATGGGCTCAAACCGGTACTAAAGCCCCCCCCCCCCCCCCCCCCCCCTTTAGTACCAGTTGGAGCCACCAACCGGTACTAAAGCCCCCACCCCCTTTAGTACCAGTTGGAGCCACCAACCGGTACTAAAGGTGGTGCGCTGCCCCCGCAGTGCACAATATTTAGTCCCACCTCGCTAGTTGAGAGGAGCTCGCACCAGTTTATAAGCCCCGCCGCGGCTACCATTTCTAGCTCCTCTCTAAGCAGGCCTTTGTGGGCCTATTGCAAGTCTTCTGTCCTGTGGGGCGTACTGGGCCGTACGGGCCTGCATCCTGGCCCAACTAGAGGTTGGGTTTCTAGTCGTATGCAGGCCGTGTCAGCCCAGTAGGCGGGCTGTTTTTGCTTTATTTCAAAAAAAATCCACTAACCAGGACTAAAGGTCCCCAAGACCACGGCGCGCCTCGTGCCACGTGCTTGCCCTTTAGCGCCGGTTCACGCGGAACCGGTACTAAAGGGGGGGGGGGCTTTAGTCCCCACATTTAGTGCCGGTTACCGAACCGGCACTAAAGGGCCTTACAAACTGGTGCTATAGCCCGGTTCTGCACTAGTGACAGTTAGGAGTCTACTTTCCAAAAAAACATTCCGTAGACTGAAAAGGTTTACTTATTTTGCCCCAGTGTTTGAATCTTATTGACTTGTGACATCTTCTCATTGTTGGTTTCTGATTACTACTAGCTTATTCTAATCTAAACTATTGTCATGCATCCCCTTCATTACTGGCACAAATTTCCAAATACAATCTAGCTTGTATATTTCTATTTCTTATGTTCTTTGCAGAAAAGACGTTATGTACAACTGTTGTCACGGATGTAAATTATCAGGTCAATTTTTCAAGCACATAATCTTAGTGGTGTATTTTTATTCTTGGAATTGGAAATTATAAGTTTACGGTTTCTTTTTATGTACAATTTGCTAATTTTGACCATTTGCATAGTTCTTTTACTTTTTGCTATGTTTGGTTTACCGCTTTGTTCAGTTATAGAAAGTACAATGCTAATTTCACAGTGCATACTGTTACTACATAAATCAAAGAATGCTCACATGATGGTCTGGTAATGATGGGTCTGTGAGGCCTATTAAGGTCATATAGGCTTACTTAACAAATCACAGAATGGATATTAGGGACCTAAACCCTGCTGTTTTCTATCGAGGAGCGAGTTTTTATTAAAACCAGCCTTTTTAAAGGTTTGTAGGGAAAGTTTCTGGCCAAATTGACTGTACTATTGGCAGTCAGAGTTTTGATTTTTGGTTTCCGTTTTTTTTGCCCTAGGCCAAGATGGTTGAATTTCGGCCATATTTAAAAAATGGCAAAATCTTGGACGAAATTGCAAGAAGAAAATTTGATTTTTTTTAATGAACGGGCCGAAATTATTTGCCCGAAAGGGACTTATTTTGCCAAAGGCCAAGATGGCTGAAATTTGTTTTTTCTGCAAAAATCAAATCTGAGCAGTACCATGGCAAAATATTTTAGTTTTGTACTGATAGAACGGCAAGTTACAGGTTAGTTAGAGAAATGTTACTGTAATCACACATCTCATAGGTTATTTAGATTCTTGTGTAAAACTATGGCAAAATTACCTGAAAACACATTTATGCATTCAAACATTTCTTGGCATCTCACCATGCTTTCGAAATTCAGTCGGACAGGACCTAAATACATTTATTATTCATTGGATTTAGAACTCGCATTTGTTCAATATCATATGCTTTCTAACTTGTTATGCTCATTGATTGAATTTGCAGCATTTGAATTGCACTCAGAAGAGATGGAGGGCATTAGCTAAGGCTAAAAATGCTAGTGTAATATGGCCTTGCATCTATCAACTTGAATGCCCGGGACATGTCCTCGCAAGCTTCTTCCTCTCTAACAAACATCAATCGTGTAGGTGCTAGTGGAAGAGCATGTACTACAGCTCAGCAAAAAGACAAAGAAGCCATTGCCGCTGCTACTACAAGAAGATCAAGTATAATAAGAAAATTTCTTGTTATGGCTGCTGCTTAAATACCACTGAATTTATTCATTTGTTCATGTCAGATTTGTTATGGCTCTGTTATTTCAGTAACATTGTATTTCTCGCGTTTTCAAATGACAAATGATACCTGAATTTACACATCTCTGCTATGTCTGTTATTGATGTATTTCTCGGTTGTACCATGTTCAATTTCAATTCAAAATTTTCAATTGGCATGGAGAATTACTTGGCTCTAGCATGCATACTGATTTCAAGTCCCAACTCATTAATCCCCTCTCAAAAATGACCTACTGTCAAAATAAAGGAAAGAGACTAGTTCAATTACCGAACTTCAAGCTGAATGACATTGTCAAACATTCCATTGAGATAATTTCGAACAAATCACAGAGTAGTAGAGTATACAATCTCACCTTGCTCTACACCTTGGTTACACCTCAGCTGCTAAGAGAAATGTCATCAAACTAAAGAAAGATATGCAAACACAACACATGCATTGTCTGCCTCCAGAGAACACTCCTATGTCCTGTTATTTGCACTTAGCAGTATTGACTGACAAGCGACAAGGGACGCTAATTGCCGTGACGAGAGGGTTGGCGAGGAGTAGCACACCAGGCTATCGCCAAGCCATTCCCAGTCCGCCATGGACGCACCTCCGTGGTCGCATTCAAGCAGGAAAATAAACATGCAAAAAAATTTCCTTCCCCACATATAGTACAGATAATTATTACAGTTTTTCCCATCACATACAGAACAATATTGCAATTGTTTCTTCACTAAGAAATATGTAGCCCCAGCCCTCCATGACATTTGTATCAACATCTTGGCTTACATGGAAACATAATATTCATGCTCCATATACAATGTATAACATAGATTTCAGAAACAGTAACTAATCAAACTCTGTCATTTAAGTTCGGCAACATTCCAAGTTACCTGTACTCATAATGTTTTGCTAGCTATCCAAGTTCAAGTCACATCAGTACCGAAGACATTTACATCTAAAAAGAAAGCACATGAGTAGTGGATGGCATAAAAATGTACTGCCAATTAATATGGATTGGAAGGGAGTACAAAACTTCTCATGTCATAGATGCACTTCAGGTATCAGAAATTCAGGATGCCATTCTTTCTACCAAGATTACCTGCATCTTCAGGATACCATTCTTTCTACCAAGATTACATGCATCTTCAGGATACCATTATTTCTTCCAAGATTACAGGCATCTTCTGGCAACACTTCATGATAGATCATGGAGCTCATCAACAGAGTCAAATTCAGAAACAAACCTAGTTTAACGCAAAGTACAATTTTCTCAACGAATTAAAAGGAATATGCTCACAGAAGTTCACATGCCACTTCCGACATAGAAAGCATGTGCGGATAGACATGGTTAAAATTCAGCCAGCGGAATTAGCTACCGTACACATGTATAGAATTCTGGCAAGGAACAACACAACACAAATTCTGGCAAGCCTCTACATCAGCATCCAGACATCCTATGTTCCCAACTTTTTCTCTCGGCCGCAACCTTTTTGGTATTCTTCCAGGACATCCTCTGCTATGTCCCGCAGGGCATTTGAAATCATATGTCAATTCAGAACAGAGTTACATAGTGTGACCAACCATGTAAAGAGGATTCGGTACCTTCTGAATTTCACTCCCCTACAGTGTGAATTCCCCTGCTACCCCAACTCAAAATCAACATGAACAATCAAAACCATGGCTGCTCAACCAGACAAGACGCTTCCACTGTGGACTTCTCACGTGGGTCAGGGTGCTCGCCGGAGGCGCCTCCATGCCGGGATGCTGGATCGCCGGGAGAAGCTCCCACGACGGCCGCCGCCATGGTTAGGCTATGGGCTAGGTTCTCCCATGGCGCTCGCTCATACCGGATCGACTAGCGGAGCGATGGTGTCATGTGACATTGAACCGGAGACACGCTCGAAGCAACAATACTCCGCCTGTTAAAAATCTGTGCATGAAGATACAAAAGAAACGGCATGCTGCTTAACTATTTTGTATGATCATAAGAAGATGGCTACAACAAAGCTCGGTTAGAAAGGGTAGGCTTTACATTAATTGAGCTCAGCTCAACGCATATCTATGAGTATCCAACAAGGAATGAACAACATCACATTGGTGCTTGATCAGGCACCGAGAATGGAGAGGCTGACGAGATCTGAGAGGAGATGGGGCGAGCTTGTACGGATTTGATGGGGACAGGTGGTGCTGACATCTTCACAATAATGTCTCCAGTTCTGTTCTGGATAATTTAGGCAAAGGTTAGCAAAATGCTACTGCTGCAGCACACTGGAGCTCAGGATTTGTAGAAAGCATGAACTGAACTTTAGCCCCGTTGTAATGTATTTTGTAGTGGTTAAGTTATCTTCTGACCTGAACTTGAACTACTTAATTAGTCCTATTGGCCACTAGCCGATTGGGACCGGCCATGAAGTTTAACTAGTTAACTTGACTACTCTAGTGGTTTCAATACTAGCGATTTTAATTGAACTAGCCAATTAGCCCCATCACTTGCAAACTTTAACCAGCCAAGAACAGCATAGATCGTAGCATTGCTGGGACAAACCAATCAATCATGTGCATCCAACCGATTGGGATAAAGGAGCGAGAGGCGACATATCACAGAGGAGGTGGGAGTGGACCTGGATGGTGTGGCTGCTGAAGACGACCTCCAGGCCAACGCTGCTTGCAGGATGGCCGACGGCAGGATCACGGTCCCTTGGAGGAGGAGCGAACGACTATCCGGTAAATCGCCCCTTTCCTGGTTGCGGTCAAGTCAGCGGTTTGCCGGCGCCTCAGCCCAGTCACGGCCACTGTCGCCATTGCCTCATCCTCCTCGCTGTAAACGTAAATCCAGGGGCAGTTATGGTTCGTCGCTCGCACCCTAATAAGTTTTGCACAATCTTGAGACAGTCACTGTAATCTTACCTCGCTGGCACACCATAAGTTTACAACCAAATCTTACCACACAACAGCCGCCGTATACAAGCACACGACCAATTATGAGGAATGTATAATTACCTCACAAGCTTACGGGGGATGGAGGCAGGTTCGACCCGATGCATGAGTTGGCTATAGAGTAACATTAAACTAAGCGTGAGTGTACAATAGCTTATTCTACTAGATTTTGTATACAGCATTACACTAAGGGGTGCAGAATAAGTTATTCTACACTCACGCTTAGAATAGCATTACGTTATTCTTCATCATTCAGGATGCGGAATAAGTTATTCTTCATCCGAGGTAATTTTAAAATTGTATCATAAATAAATTATGTTTGAAATACAAATAGTTACATTCATATTGATTCATTACATAAAATTTGGCATAAGCAAACAAAAATATAGGTCATAAGATCAGAAAAAATGCAATTTATGTTTATTTTACACTATGTTTATGTTTGTAATTTTACGTAAACATATTTCTCACGGCGACCATATATTTTCTTACGATCTATTTTTACGTACAAACTATGAAAAATTTACGGAATGAAAAGTTACGGTGCATTGCTATTAAAATAGAGGGTGTGAAGAAAATAACTTTTTCTCACCCAGGGTGACGAATAGTCAATCCCTACTACGGGTAGATTGCGTTAATTTTATAAATATGTTTTACACCATTATGGTCTGATAATAGGCTACCTAATATCGGTGTTAGTGCCAATCAAGTAATTATATCCTGTCTAATATCAATGTGTAGTTAATATCTACCCAATAATATTGACTAATGTAATTTTTATCTTGCCTAATATCTACGTGCATTGCATGTACATGATTACTCGTTTAGGCAGATAACTCACACGGTATGGCTTATTTCTTATGTGGTAAAATCTCAGAACTCATCTAGGACAATTACAAGGTAAGACAGTGAAATATATTGAAACATTAGACAAAAGCAAATCTCAATTTACTTGAAGGTCGAGGGATAGATAAAATCTCATTTCCCTTTGTGTTACCTAGTATCAAGACAATATCTGGGCTGCAAGTATTGACTTGCAGTTTCTTTCCTACTCAGCAAGCACACTGGTATCCTCCAATGCTACTCTGGGAAGTGCATCCCAAAGGACAAGGGTTCTCGTTACTACATTCATTGATAGCTACAATAAGATAAGAAAAGCTAAGTATCAGAATTTTCAACATACTGGTAAACTTTGGCAATGTGTGTATACACATTCAATATGACCATCCGAAACAAGATACGATCCCTTGGACTCCTTCATGAAATATTGCACTACCTGTAGCTCACTACGGGTCCTCTTCATCCTGCTCCGCGCATGACTTTACAGGTGCATATAACGGGGAGTTTGTGACGTACATGACTATTGCGATCCACTTCACCAATGGCTCCGGAACGTGATTAATGCTTAGATATCATTTTTCATTGCCAAAAGGGATCATTGAGAAAGGTATCTCAATAAATGAAATACTTAGGCGAAGAAATGTTAGAAGACATAGAAAATTATGGCGTGACATTCAACTCGAAGATAAAAAGATGGGTATTGGACTGAGCTTCACGGCAATGCCATCCCAAAACCACTCACTCCACAACCCATACATTGTTGCCATGATTGCTAGATCTCGTGCCATCCCACAAAGCAACCATGACAGCCTACGGAAAGAAATAAACAAGCATCCAAGTCATGCACATACACACACAACATGATGCATTATTTGCATGCCTAGGAATCAAGCAAAACTAGCGTTCATGCGACATGATAACGTTTGAAACGACCAAAGACGGTGTGGTTAGCTGCGGGTTAATCGGGGCCACATTCCATTTTGTTGGAGACCCTCTTTAAGATGGGTGGCGGCAAGCCTAAGTTCCTCCTTGAGCTTCATATTCTCCTTGAACAAGCGTTGGCCCTCTGAGGTGTCCTGAGTTTGAACCACCGCCCCTCTGCATTTGAGGCAAGTGCTATTTTCCATAGCCGACATGATGGCTTGCCTGTCAGATTTTAGCATCTGGTTCTCTAACTGAAGAGTGGTGGTCTCCCGCCGTTGCCTCTTGCCCTGTATTTATTAATTTCATGAGTGCATCATTTCACCGGTTATTATAAGAGTATGATCCCATGTTCACGAGGGTAACATCGTAGTACATTGTAGGATTTGCTATTGGAGCTCGAGCTTCATGTAGTATCAAATTTTAAAATTTTAAAAATCATATTATTTGAATTCAAAAAAAATCATGACATTAATATGCACATACATATCGATGAATAACAGTTCTGTGCAAAGTTACATGGTGAAATACATTTTTAAGACGGTTACGCAAAAATAGCAAAACAATGTATGTCTAGCACATGTACTCTTCACTATTAAAGTACATGATTTGTCGTACAACTCACATCAAAACGTATTTCAAACTGAAGTTTTACACACATCTATATTCTTATTTATGAACTTATCTTCAGATATTTTTGAACCAAAAACTGTATTTTGTATTATTTTTAAAATTCCCTCTCCATTGAGCGAGAGCGCTAAAAAGCCTCGCCCATGGCATTGTGAGTTCAAATGACAAACAATGCCACTTTTTCCATTGGAGTTTGTACTATTTAACCGGAAAAATCTGCATAACTGTATGTCTTAGCTGACCCATGTGGTGACATCTCATGTTTTGGAACCAGAACTTGACCTGTTGGGCACTCATGCCAAGCCTCTCACTAAGGGTCTTCCGGAGTTTCTCATCAGGATAAGGGATTTCCTGGAAGACACTACAGATGACGTTAATGAAAATGCATTAGTAAACATCATCTTCAATAGGTAAGAAACAATGATTGAGTATGTATTGTACGCTTAAAGTTGTTGGATCTGTTCTCTGCGCAGACGGTGATAGTTGGCACGCCTTGTCTCCATCCTCTCGCCACAATAGGTTTCTACATTGTTGTTTCCTTGGCTTCCAGCAACAACGTTGGTATTATCAATCATTCCCACGTTGGCAGTGGCTCCAAGTAGACCATATGTCTCATCACCATGGTCCTGCTGCAATAGGTGGCTGTCTTCACTTGTCATGAAGGGGTCAAGATCATTGTGCACAACATTGTTGTATTGCGTCCACTCCCCATCCATGCTGATCTGTTGTCATGAAATAAAATTTTTATTCCCTTATATAGAGTTAAAGGCAGCAGTAAACTAACATTGAAAAACATGTAGAAGTGAAAAATGAAACCACATAGAAGGAAACGTCATACAGAAACACTACATCTCCAACTACATTAGTCGGATGGTACTTCACTTTAAAAATAATTTAAATTCGTCCATAGGGGTTTCCGACACTGATTTGGTTGTAATCATGTATACTTTAATTATGCTGTGGTTGACATACTTTCTTGGCTTCACGATAGTATATTCATGATTACCGTCGGCTGATTACTTAAAAAAATCGAAACAAGTATGCCATACATAGTAATGCAAAGCTATTACTTTCAGATCTCATCATGTTGTTTTCTTGTTATCCAGATAACTATACCTATCTATATATACATTTGGATCTATCTACAGATTCCATATATGTGGTATATTTAGATAAGGAGGACCTACGTACAATAAAATGAGCACCAACTACTCCTACAAATTATAGAAGCGAGATATTAAAATGTACTATGTGTGGGAAATCATATTAACCATAAATAATGGCATCATATGCACAATTATACAATCAGATCTATGAATATTATCAGATCTATGTTATCTCCTATATTTTACCTTTGGAAGATTAGCTTACCTTATAGCAAGATGCTAGCCATCTCTCAAGCAAAACGTTGAAACACTACTTTCCACATGTATCTACTTATTCCATCACACATGTCATGGAGCATCTGTGCCTAACTTTTGAAGTTGAAGATCAAGGGATAATTAGACTAAAACTGTATAAATATTACTTGATGAACGGTTTGAGGAAATACCGTTGACTTCGGTAGTCGTCTTCCTTAGAAGTTCGATAGGCGATCAAGGGAAGGAAGCTGTTTCGTTCCTACTGAGATATCAAACTCATTCAGCTTAGAATAGCCATGATCATCAGAATTTAAAGCCGTGGGGAGCATGTGGAATTTAGGTTATAGGACCCGTGATTAATGCAAGCAATTACTTGTATCCAAATATAGGCTCAGAAATCAAAGATTTTTACAATTGGGGCATATCTTATATATTGGTTATAATTAAAGCTCATTAAGGATATTTACGGAGTGAATATTGGGATATTGATAAAAATACATTATGTTACTTATACAATAGAAAATAAGTGGTTCAGATTACTAATAGAAAAGAACGACTGAGATCCATAATATGGTTTTGATCTAAATGACATATATGGACATAAAGGGTTCATGTGGCAATACTACATAGAGAGTATGTTCTTTAAGGCACTTTTTCGGTCTATTCATCAAATGTGAAGGAAACACAATAGATAACACTAACAATAACTTGCATCCAAGTATAACGCTCACATCCCATGGATTTTGAATGTTGCCGCACGGCCCATATTTAGGGCATAATTATGGCTCATTAAGCATAAGACATGCATATTATGTTGTAGATCAAAATACAACATGCATTTTTCTGTGGGAAAAACTTCTGATCTATTCGTCAACTGTCATTGTAGCACTAAGAACACCAATACATCTCGGACCATAGAGAACATGCACAGGAATGAGCCGAAGCCGCGCCACCTTCATCGCTTCTCGCTCACCGATGCCAAACAAAACTTGTTTTAGTAGACAATAAGGAAGACATCATGTTAATTAAGTACCCACATGACGAGCACACCTATGCAACTACCGTTGCCGAAGAAGAGAAGCGTATATCATGATTCACGAATGAGTATCTAATAGGTTACTCACACCGTGATTGTTTCATCATTGGAATGCACTGCTCGACTTTATAAACGAACTTGAGAGGTTTTTTTAGTCCAATTTCCAAATAGATTTCTCCCCCTATGTTTGTTTCATCTTCAAAATGCACTATTCTATTTTAAAAACCAAGTTGAGAGGTGTTTGAGACTAATTTCAAAATAGATTTATTATAGTGTTTTATATACGGTTAAACACGCATCAGTTCTAGTTTTCAACACACACACACCCCAATTCAATGCATGATTTATTCTGTTCTAATTTTCTATGAATGCACCTTTGTAAGCTACCAAAGGAGATGTCCTTTGCAAATATTTACTTACGAACACTAAAAAACTAAAAATTCATTAAATAACATTTTTTCGTCAAGAAGGACACTAAATGCATGGTGTACGGGGAATATCTCTTCGTATTCGGACATCTAAGGAGCCCGTGGAGAAAAGTATAAAATTGGTCCAAATAGTGCGTGAACATTGTACTTTCTTAAAGCCCTCATTTTTTTCATGAGAACTACTTAGATGTCCACACATCGGCAAATTTGGCACGGATATCACGCACTCGAACATATTTCATGCCCAAAACATTCAGATTTTTTAAAATTCTAATATTTATATAAGTTTACTTTTCATGCCAGGGAGCAGATGAGCTCAGGATCGGAATCCTTGTGTACATGTCCTATGTTGCTACTTTGGTCTTCTTTGCATCCAACCGTAATAGCCTGATGCCTAGAACAATCTAAAGTAGTCCTTATTGGATCAGCCAGACAAACATTTGAATAATAGTTTGGTGACGTCGCCCCAACATATACTGACCCGGCACATCCGATGTAAAGGTTTGTAGCATGTTTGAATCAAGTGAAACCATGGTTTGCATAGATAATATAAAATAAAAGGCGTGCATTGGAGCATCTCGAATAAATTATTTCGATGTCTAAATAACTAATTTTTATATCATTGACCCCCAAAACAGTGCTCCAACAGATGATGTAGATATAATTTTTTACTCCTGATTTGCTATAGATGTAAAATAGGGTACTTGGTGATGCAAATTTGCATCTCTTGTGCCTCTCAATTAATCTCGACTAAAATCTGAGCAATCGCACGTGCCAGTTATCTGCCAAGCGGAACTTCCCCGCGTCACGCTTGATTACCCCATGCCGTCGCCCGCCACTGCCGCCCGCATGGATGCATTTTTCGACCCTGCAGCCACCAAAGCCGCTCCGGCAATGGTGGCCACCATGTCTGTCGCTGGTCCCGCCAATGCAGCCACCGATGAATTTGTAGCCCCTCATCCCGCTGCCGGCGTAAGACTGGAGCAGCCGGCGAAAAAGAAGGCAGCAACAACCAAACCATGCGGACACTAAAAAACTAAAATGCATGATGTACGGAAAAAATCATAAAAAACTAAAAAACTAAAAATTTATAAAAAACTATTTTTTTCGTCAACAAGGACACTAAAATGCATGATGTACGGGCAAAATCTCTTCGTATTCGGACATCTAAGGAGCCCGTAGAGAAAAGAATAAAATTGGTCCAAATAGTGCGTGAACAATATACTTTCTTAAAGCCCTCATTTTTTTTCATGAGAGCTACTTAGATGTCCAAACACCGCCAAATTTGGCACGGATATCACACACTCGAACATATTTCATGCCAAAAACATTCAGATTTTTTAAAATTTTAATATTTATATAAGTTTACAGTTCATGCCAGGGAACAGATTAGCTCCGCAGCCGAATCCTTGTGTCCATGTCCTATGTTGCTACTTTGGTCTTCTTTGCATGCAACCGTAATAGCTTGATGCCTAGAACAATCTAAAGTAGTCCTTATTGGACCGGCCAGACAAACATATGAGTAATAGTTTGGTGATGTTCTCTGTAGAGACGGTGATAGTTGGTACGCCTTGTCTCCATCCTCTGCTCACTGTAGGTTCTCCATTGTTGTTTCCCTGGTTTCCAGCAACAAGGTTGGTATTATCAATCATTGCACATTGGCAATGGCTCCAAGTAGACCATACTCCCTCCGTCCGGAAAAGCTTGTCCCAAGATTATCCCTCAAATGGATGTATCTAGCACTAATTTGGTGCAAGTACATCCATTCGAGGGACAAGCTTTTTTGGATGGAAGGAGTACATATCATCACCATGGTCATGCTGCAATAACTGGCTGTGTTCACTTGCCATGAAGGCGTCAAGATCATTGTGCACAACACTGTTGTATTGCGGCCACTCCCCGTCCATGGTGATCTGTTGTCATGAAACAAAATGGTTATTTCCCTATATAGAGTTAAAGGCAGCAGTAAACTAATATTAAAAAACAAACATGTGGAACTGAAAAATGAAACCAAATAGAAGGAAACGTCATAGAAAACACTACATCTCCAAGTACATTTAGGTTTCTATGCCCATATTAGTCGAATGGTACTTCACTTTAAAAATAATTTAAATTCGTCCGTAGGAGTTTTCGACACCGATCTGGATGTAATCATGTAGACTTTAATTACACTGTAGTTGACATACTTTCTTGACTTCACGATAGTATATTCATGATTACCTTCGGCTGATTACTTTAAAATTTTGAAACAAGTATGCCGTACATAGTAATGCAAAGAGATTACTTTCTCATCTCATCATGTTCTTTTCTTTTTATCGAGATAACTATACCACTCTCTATATATATACATTTGGATCTATCTACAGATTCAATATATGTGGTATATTTAAATAAGGAGGACCTACGTACAATAAAATGAGCACCAACTACTCGTACAAATTATAGAAGTGAGATATTAAAATGTACTATATGTGGGAAATCGTATTAACCATAAATAATAGCATGATAGGCACAATAATACAATCTGATCTATGAATATTAGCAGATCTATGTTATCTCCTATATTTTACCTTTAGAAGATTAGCTTACTTTATAGTAGCCATTGTTGGCGCAGCTCTTGCCCTAGCACTCACCGGAGCTCTCTCTCACTCAGCTCACCGGACTGGAGGTAGACGAAGAGGAGTACAGAAGAAGAAGGAGCAGGGAGACACAACAGAATTTCTTCCCAGCGCACGAACGCTGCAGCCGCACGTACGGTCTTGTATTCTATTCCCTCGAGCAACAAACTCGTTGATCCATCTGTTACAACGCACAGGGTATTATACCCTGGGACTCGCCGGGCATATAGCCACGTCCCAGTCCACGCCCAGCGGTCGTTCCAGCCCGCGCCATCCACGCCCTACGCATGCACGTACATGCCCTGGTCGTGCGCGCCCGCTCATGCATGACCGACTCCGGCGCTCCCCCGATCCCGCCAACAGAACACACACCCACTACACACCTACGCATACTCGCAGACCCGACGCACCCGTCATGTCCAGCACGCGCCCATACACGCGCCGGACTCGACCGGCTCGCCGCCGCGACTTATTTGCCCAACACTCTCCCCCTAAGACGCGGCTCAGAGCAGGCCACCGTCCTCGACGCCGGTGTCCGCCATCATCGCATGCTCCTCTGCTGGCGCCTTCCGAAGCTGGGGGCATTCTCGCTTGAAGTGGCCGCGCTCGCCGTACTTGTAGCAGCGGCCGCGCTTGTTGCCACCGTAGCCCGACGCCATGCTCCGCCTGTCGTCGTCATCCCGAGGACCACCGCGCTGCCGCTCCCGTGCTCGCCACTGCGCCGCGGTGTACATGAGCTGGCCGCCCGCCTGTCCACGTCGTCGCAGCCGCTCGTCGAAGACCATCAGGCGACCGAGCGCGTCCTCGAACGGCATGGTGGAGACGTCGCAAAACTGCTCGATTCCGGCCACCGCCGCGTACAAGCGATCCGGTACAGAATCGAGGAGCTTCTTCACCATCATGGTGTCGTCCAGCGTCGACCCGAGTCCCGCGTAGCGCGCCGCCATGCCGCCGAGCTTGCCGGCGAACCCATCCAGCGTGTCGCCCTCCGCCATGCGCAGCATCTCAAACTCCCCTCGAAGAGTGCCCAGCCGCGCCGCCCGGACATGGTCCACCGTGACGAACCTCGCCTTGAGGCTGCTCCACACCTCCGCCGCCGTCTTCTTCGACGCCACCTGGAGCAGCAGATCCTCCGCGAGCGCCCCGAGCAGGTAAGCCCGCGCCGGCTTGTCCTTCTTGGCGATCACCGCCGCCGCCGCGTCCTCTGGCACAACCACCGCCTCCCACAGCCCAGCCGCATCGAGATTGGCCTCGACTTTGATTGCCCATGCGGTGTAGTTCTCACCGGTGAGCATCGGCACGGGCTGCGGCAGTGAGCTGCCCGATCCGCCGGTGTACGGGATGAGCGACATCGCCGGCGATCACCTTCACAACAAGGCTCTGAATACCCAATGTTAGCGCAGCTCTTGCCCTAGCACTCACCGGAGCTCTCTCTCACTCAGCTCACCGGACTGGAGGTAGACGAAGAGGAGTACATAAGAAGAAGGAGCAGGGACTGGGAGACACAACAGAATTTCTTCCCAGCGCACGAACGCTGCAGCCGCACGTACGGCCTTGTATTCTATTCCCTCGAGCAACAAACTCGTTGATCCATCTGTTACAACGCACGGGGTATTATACCCTGGGACTCGCCGGGCATATAGCCACGTCCCAGTCCACGCCCAGCGGTCGTTCCAGCCCGCGCCATCCACGTCCCACGCATGCACGTACATGCCCTGGTCGTCCGCGCCCGCTCATGCATGACCGACTCCGGCGCTCCCCCGATCCCGCCAATAGAACACACACGCACTACACACCTACGCACACTCGCAGACCCGACGCGCCCGTCATGTCCAGCACGCGCGCATACACGCGCCGGACTCGACCGGCTCGCCGCCGCGGCTTATTTGCCCAACAGCCATCTCTCAAGCAAAATGATGACCTGTATCCACTCATTCTATCACACATGTCACGGAGTATCAATGTTTTCCATGTGGAGCGGCCACAAAAAAACAAGAAAGTCACAGAGATGTCAGTGAGATGGCACCAAACAGGTTATGGTTACACTAAGCTAATGCATTCTTCCGTATGCACTCACCACAGCATCTGGTGGGGCCAGACCCATCCAGTTTGGCAGGTGTACCCTCTCCATCATTCCCCTTTCCCTCTCATTCCACCCACGCACCCAAGCATCAAGGCCAGTGTACAACATCTCTCCATGCAAACTGAACTGGTACTTAATCTTGTGACCGTCTATCCTCAGCATAGTAGGGGAGTGGTGCTCAAACCAAGTCCTGATACACACATACAACAATGATGGCATGTTAATTATAGCCAGAACAGCTTGCTGTCGAAAGCTAGCAAAGATGGCATGTATGCTAACTAACCTGCTTAGTTCACTTGGGTTGGTTAGCAGCGAGACGGACTCATAGAAGTCAGCGCACACGTAGTCCGGATAAAAAGCATGGTGAAGCTCCAACTCAAATGGTGAATATCCGTATTCGGGCGGAGGTGGCGGTGGCAACGGAGGCATGGCTAGAACCACAACTAGGAGTACATGACAATAAGTAAGGCGTGCTGCTACGTTGCAAACAAAAGTGCATATGTTCAGTTCTTGACTAACTTAGAGGGGCAGGGTTACTCAGTTGGCCACCATCTGGGAGTGCAAGCCTCTTGTTGCCTATGGGAGTAAGCATGGCAATGCTAGCTCCATTACCAACACCCAGCCCTCCACCGTCAGGCACACTAGCTGCAAAATGGATCACAAACAGTGTGATTAATCTTTTTTTTCGATCAAAAGACAATGCATTGAGTGCCATAGCCACGCCATCCACACCTTCGTACATAACTCGGTCGCATGCTTGGTGTAACACTGGTACAACTTGGTCTCGCGTCGATCCAGCGCCGAGGGCCTCGTGCATCGTCATCTGCCTAGTACACATGCCCCCACCTGCACACAATCGCATAGTTTGGACTAGTGAGAAGCAAGACCATTACTAAAAACACCAATAAACACATTTACCCATCGTGTCAACTCATAGTTAACTGCTGGTCCTTTTCCTTTACGGTTTTCGATCATTGCTTATTTTCAACTTCATCAACACCCATCGGCTCTGAAACAACAATTTCTGCAAAAAGTGAAGGCTTACTTAGTACAGGTATGAAGATCCAACGGACCGCACGGCTAATTGAGAATGATTGCTAATCAACTGGATACCTTTTCCATGCTCCATTGGCTGCACATGCACCATAGGGTTCTGACACCCAGAGCCTGGTGAAATACTTGCTCCCGCAACTGGCATCAATAAGAACAAACCGTATTCCAGTTAGTCTTGAAACATGCGAAAGATTTGAAAAATCTAAGAAAATTTTGCTTTTCTACCATGGCCATGCGCACCTGGGGGGCTACGTGTTTCCTCGTTACGGAACACAACAGCCATGAGAGATCGAGCAGCTTCACGTGAAGTAGCAGCTAGGTATTGCACGATATCTATTTGAAAGTCACATTTAACATCAATCGTTTCTGTTAGGCGGCTAATATAGTTCTTTCCAGCAATAAAACAAAAGTGTGACAAAACTCATGCATTCTGCATGCATAGCATGGCCCACTCCCATGCAAAAACATCACAGCCACATATGGGCCCCACAACTGCATGCATGCAAGACCAAACATTTCATGCACACACTGAGTTCTAATCCATTTTGCAGAGTGCATGCATGCCCATGTTGACAACAAAGCTTAGAATAATCGAAACTACAGCTCGTTGCAAGAGGACAGGCAAAAGATTACCTGATTTGCTTCTTGGCACATGAGAAGACGAGCTGATGTTGGGAAACGCCGCCGCCATTGGGGCCTGTCTCTTCACCCTGGCCATGAAATCCTCGAGCCTATCTTCAAGGTCTCTTTGTCGTTTGGCTTCTGTCTTGCTATGTATTTCCGCCAGCACCTTCTCCTTGGCATTATCCACCATCTTCAGGAACTCCTCCTCCCTTTTCTTGAACTGATGTTCCACTGCCTCCTTAAGTGCGGGCAGAATCTACGAGATGCGCTATGGACAAAAAAGCCCGATTAGTTTTTGTGCTTACGACAAACGAACCACAGAAAATTGCACCTGCGCAAGTATCTCTGTCCCATGGGCCACAACAAATCCAGGTGGCCCGCCGCACACACCAGGGCTTGGGGTGGTCTAAGTATATGCGGGTGGTGCACTACCAGACAACACATTCATTGCCAGCGAACTGGGGACATCAGATACCTGCAAGGGAATAATTGAATAGAATGTTAGCAACCATGGAGAATTTAATGAGCAAGCATTTAAGAGGATTTGTGTACCTTGAAGCCAGCATCAACTACGTTCTTGGCTGCATGCTTGCGGATGTGAACCTTCATCAACAGATTGAAGTACGACGCCATCCGAGAAAGTGGGAGCTGCTCACGCCCTTGCATGCCATGCTCATGGTAGTCGCAGAAAATGATCTTCATTTTGTTAAATCAATTAAAACAAATAAAATCATAGACCAATTGGTAGAAATCGCATATGCGTGCTAGTAAATGAACGGGGATTTCTTGTCTAACCTGAGGAACAAGGAGGCATCCCTGAAGAACAAGCTGAGATGGGTCATGCAACAAATCATCCCTCAGCTTTGCTGCAGCCTCTCTCAACCCCTCCACTACGTAGTCACACAAATCATATTCCAATATTTTTCTCGGATCAGCAAGAACGTCCAATAGCTCATTCGAAATCTTTGGATGGGCTCGTCTAGTAACAAGAAATGTGGATGCGGCGAGGATTGTGCATGCAGCCATCATTTTCTCTCTCTCTGCTCCCACGATTGCTACTTTGCTAGTGTTTTGCACTATCTTTTTAACTCTGACAATCAGAATCTTGCATGTTTTCGGCATTTCAGTCACTAAGATGGCATGCAACTTCTCTTGCAACTGTTCCCGGTCTGTCAAGCAAGCACCAGCCCGGATATCTATCTTTTCCCTGCTAGGGTTCAATCCTATCCATTTTGCTACCTCCCTAGAGTCAATCACAACAAAGTTTCCGTCACCCATGTCCATCTTCATAGTTTCGGGATCTATCCTAGCGAGGAGAGACATGGAAAATATGCGATTATTGTTCCCTAAAGCCTTTAGCTAGCAAAACTGCTCCATCCCTACCCCAGTGAAAATAGACTTGATGTTGGGGTTCCATTCTCCATCCATGGTTTGGATCATACCGGCGTTGTAGGTGGTGTTCAACATGCGCATCTTCTTGGCGGCAGCCATTGAAGAGGAAGAAGAAACATCCGGTTGAGCTGCAGGCGAGTAGTTCCTAGGTCTCCGCCCCATCTCAACCAGCAAGCTGCCAGAAAAATCAAGGAAAAAACAGAAACACAAATGTGTTAGGACTTGATTGAAATCCGGGGCAAGAGAAAAAAAGAGAGAGATGAATGAGTGGTGAGAGCAATAGTAGTCACCTTTGTTCTTGCTCCCTCCCCCCTTGTTGCACCAAGCCCCGGTGCTGTGCGTAGTGTTGTTGATGTATCCCTCTGTACCAACAAGTCCTTATTTTATAGACAAGTGTCGACAGAACAACTCCATGTGCTCACGACTGTGTACCAACCAAGCGGATGCCCAACCCTCCACGTATGCACGGTATCTAGGCCACAAAATATCAGACACTATCATCTCTCCATCTCTCTCCCCACTCACTAAATGAGCCACGGCCACTAACAATTATTAAGCACCAAGAAAGACGCGCTCATAAACACAAAATTATGAACAATTCCTCCTCAACCATAGCCGTCGATGCGAACAGAATTTGAAAATGGATTAACTTGCTAAACACATAGGCTTGACTAACGGAAGAACAAGGATTATTTCCACACACAATCCACGCGACAATTACTAACTTGGTAGCATTGGCCCATGCATACTTAGCACACCTACTAAATAAAACACGAACGTACATTTGCATGCATGTTAATAGCACAACACTGGCATCTACAAATCTAGATTTTTGCTCGCTTGCATGGAGGGCTCTCGGCGTCATCTTCTTCGCAGCCAGCGGTGACAGGACCAGTCCCCGACATGTGGTCCCCCTCCTCCAGCTCGCATGCCTCTACTTGCACTGCATGCGCCACGCAAGGGTCAAACTCCGTCGTCTCCTCCACACAAGAGAAAACCGGAAGCTTCACCCCAAGATCAGCCTGGTGTCAAGAAATTTTTAAACGCACACCATTAGACCAACAAATATAATAATCTTCGTCTCGTTATGACTAGTAACAAAAGCAAATTCTCACATTATCCACCACCGTCTCGTCCATCTCCGCCTCTGCACCAACGCCCGGCCCTTGCGCCATTACACTTGCCTGGGAGTGCACAAACACATATCGTTTAGCCAGGGCAAATGAGGGATCTGCATGGGAACTAGAAAAAAAATAGGTACCACATCATCGACACTTGCAACCCTAGAAGAGTGATCAGGAAAAACCAGAGCGCCAAGCCCGACGGCGTCACTAAGAACCTTCATCACATTACAAGTGGTAGTATCAGAAAAGATGTGATTAGAGCGATCTATATCATCCCTGTGCATGTGATACTCGTACCTGCACCCTGCCTACTGTCAATGCGGAGCCAGACGTTTCGGTGAGATTAGAGCTTGGGTGACACGATGCTGCTGGGCGCCATCTCTCCACTGTTCGAATGGGTTTCCAGGGTCCGCGCCACCTGCATAAATAGAGGACGAAAATTTTCATTCCCTCCCAAGCAGACAGATTCAAATTTCAAACTACCAAGGCCGCATCACATGCATCGGCTACAATTTTGAATTTTGTGGTCACCATGAGCACTCGGATCACCTCGACGGTATGGCATTGCCATTTTATCTCACCAAGCTAGGTCCTATCATCCGGTGCATTAACTCGAGCACAGATGGGTGGGACGGTGCAACTGTGCGCCTCTCTTGTCAACCATCTGCCATCGCGTGGCGCGGTGAGAAAGTAGCGTCATGATCACCGAGGAAAAGGTTTCCAGAACAGTGTTTCCATCTGTTGTCACTTGACAACACAACGGGAGACCATGAGGCGTGGTGCGTAGCCACACATGGGAAGGAACCCTCCCGCCCCTCCCCACACCGCCACTCTGCGTCTCATGCCCCGACTAAATGTGCATGGGAAAATCTTAGTTGCTTAATTCTCACATCCCCATGTGTATACCACACACTAACTTTTTTTTGCTAAAAAACCATTTAAAAAAACACCCCAGGTTGCCTTGGGTCATGTTTTGCATCTTCAATAAGACTCAGTCAAACAATGCTACTCGCATGCGCACTGCCTCTAGTGGTTTAATGGTTGTACCCTGCCGCCCGCACATCTGTGCTCGACAGGCGAGGTGTGCTCTCCCTTCCATCCCGCGGACCGTGCAATGGAGGCCCCCACGAAAGCTATATCATTGCCTTGTGAGGATCATCATCCATCAAAGCACGCCCCTGCTGGTTCAAAAAACTGCACCCTGTGCCCATGCATGGTACACAAAATGTGACAAAAAAACACTAGTGCATGTACGAGCGATATGGAAACCAAGTGGCCGATCCAACAGATACCAAAACCCGCCAATAGAAGTTAGTCCATAATGCAATCAGGCAGCGTTTGTGAGCAAGCCCATAGCCGAGAAAAATATCTTGGCCCATGGAGTTAAGGAATAGAATAGTTATGAACTACAAAGTGTGGTCCAGCAATATATTTGTCCTTGCCCACAATAGTCATGCAGAAGAAAAACCCTCGAAGATGAAATAATTAGCACACCCAGCCAAATCAATTGGCAAAAAAAAGTTGCATGTACCTCGATCTCCGAATGGGAACAGGCGACGGGAACATCATGCCAAGCTAAGAAACATAAGTACAACAAATCACTCACACCATCAGTCCCGTTAACCAGAAAATGTCCTTAATTCAACTATAAGAAATTAGGCTCGAACGGCACACTTTTTTTTAGTGCCGCATGCATTCCGTCGATGTTCAACCACCCCACAATTGCTACACTTCGGCAATTTCCTTGGAGCCTTCGACAAATCTCCTCTCTACTAATGTCACCTAGATACTCCAATGTCACCTCAAGTATCCGTGGGTATGATTATACGATATGCATCACACAATCTCAGGTTCATCTATTCGACCAACACATAGAACCTCAAAGAGTGCCCCAAAGTTTCTACCAGAGAATCACAACGAAAACGTGTGCCAACCCCTATGCATAGGTTCATGGGCAGGTTGTGCATTTGTGCCCTTCCATTCTGCAAATTGTACAGAACCTGGACCTCTTAAGATGGTTCTCATAAGGAGCTTTGTCTCGACTTGTCGTTGGTCTCCCCCTCTGTCATTTTTTTCTGATGCACACCCACACTTGAACAATTTGAATCACCATCTCCATTATCCGCATCTTCACCAGCATTTGCCTGGATCGACCCCTCTGGAGAACTGGCTACGAAAAGTTGCTGCTTCTCTCGCTCTGCAAGCCCTAAACCATCCTTGTCTACACTCAAAGGCAGCAGGGTAGCATGGACCTCCTTCATCATAGTCATGAAAACTTCATAACATTCCACATTGTTGTCACCAAGCACCACACACTCAAGCGCTTGCATGTACATAGTGTGATGCCTGTATCACTCGCAGGAGGCCCTCTGTCTTTCTGGTACAACACCAAGTGTTCCGGGAGAATGTCACAAGCCTGTCTTGTCTAGCTCTTCATTATGTGCTTCTCAGGGATTTTTGCCAAGCGGAAGTGAACCATCACCTGCATAAAAGTATAATGCAAATCAATCAACTAGTCTCATATGGACCAACCCAGCGATAACATGACTGTTTTTAGTCATCATAGAGGTTGCAAACCTGCAAAGTATGGCAGCACACTAGACCAGAATGCTCGAACATGCCACACTCGCAGCTGAAAAAACTTTCATCCGCATTGAACTCAATTTTGAAAGGAACTTTACTCCACTTCTCTCTGTTCGCTGCTTCAACATGTGTCGACTTATAAATCCTCCTAGGAACAACCTCATCTAGTACATATGCACCACATTTTTACAACTCTTCACCAAACTTCTCAAACATGGCCCTCGTGTAAACTTTGCTAGCATGCCTCTCCAACGGAAGGTTAAATCTAAGAGATACACCACTCTGCAAGGGGAATAGACACACACAGACCACAAATGTTAGCATGCAGAACCATTGCCAAGAATGAAGGCTTCTAGAGAAAGTAGAACAAATGTTTATTTTCAATGAACACCAATGCAATGGGAATGATGGAGAAATTTGCTACCTCTTGAGCACTGCATTGGTTTTCCCTTGAAGAGGAAAGGGTGATGCAGCAAAGTAGCATAAGTATTTCCCTCGGTTTTTGAGAACCAAGGTATCAATCCAGTAGAAGACTACACACAAGTCCCTCGTACCTACGCAAACAAATAAGAACCTCGCAACCAACGCGATAAAGAGGTTGTCAATCCCTTCACGGTCACTTACGAGAGTGAGATCTGATAGACATAATAATAATAAGATAAATATTTTTGGTATTTTCATGATACTAGCAAAAATGCCCGTGCGGTGAAACGGGAGAATAAAACATCATATACCCATAACCAATAAACATGTATCGATCAAGCCTCTCTCTTCCGGATCCATGTCTTATATTTTAAGATGGTATCCTATAAGACCCATCTTATTTGTGTTGTTGTTTATCCTCCATGTCCAACACACGGCACATGTGTCGCTTAAAAGCGCTAGTGCAAGAGAATGTTTAAAATCGAAAATAATGTCGTCGAGTTGGATGAACCATGCTAGAGCAAGAACATGTTTTTAACTTAAAGAAATAGTCAAGCTGAGAAAAAAATATCAACCTAAATGGGTCAATCGCCCTAAGGGCCACCCGGCTACCACCGTCCTCCGCCAGTGACTTGAGGGGTTTCTCCTCTCTCTGGCAGCCGCTTCGACGGGGGCGGGAGAAGGGGGAACCACGTCGTCTCGTCGATGGCGTGTAGTTAGGTTAGGGCTAGGTTTTCTTCTTTCAACAGTTTCTTTATTGACGGTTATGGTGGTGGAGGCATGGAAAATCTGCTTCGGATTCGATTCCGGTGGGTTGTTGTGAGGTAGTCGACGACGAATCTGGTAGTAAGCTAACCAATCGAGGCTGGTGCAGCGGCGGTGGCGATCTTGAGGTGGGACTTTTTTTTTGCTTTGGCCCCGCCGTCATGGTGACGCGTGCTCCGGCCTCAACATGGGGCATGGAGCTCTAGTAGGAGCGTGGTGACTCCAGATTTGCAGGTTCTCGTGGGTGGCGGCGCTTCATCATCATCGTTCAACAAACCGATGCAAGTGGTGGCGTAGTTCCGATCTGGCTTGTCTCAGGCGTGCTGGTCCTCCTGGACCAAGGATGTGATTTCCTGATGTCTTTATTCTGTGCACACAACTAAGGGTTTCCCTGGCTCTCGCAGGGAGCGGCGGAGATGGCGACAACGGTGTGCCCTCATCCCTCTATCATAAAGATCATGGTGCTACTTTGAAGCACAAGTGTGGAAAAAAGGATAGTAGCATTGCCCCTTTTTTTCTTTTTTTTCTTTTTTTTCGGCCATCCTTTTCTTTATTTGGCCTTTCTCTTTTTTCCCTTTTTTATTTGGGACAATGCTCTATTAATGATGAACATCAAACTTCTATTTATTTACAACTCAATGATTATAACTCGATACTAGAACAAAATATAACTCTAGATGAGTGCCTCCAGCGGTGTACCGGGAAGGGCAATGAATCAAGAGTGACATGTATGATAAATTATGCATAGTGGCTTTGCCACAAATACTATGTCAACTACATGATCATGCAAGGCAATATGACAAGACAATGAGGAAGCGTGTCATGAATGAAACGGTGGAAAGTTGCATGCCAATATATCTCAGAATAGCTATGGAAATGCCATAATAGGTAGGTATGGTGGCTGTTTTGAGGAAGATATAAGGAGGTTTATGTGTGATAGATCGTATCATATCATGGGGTTTGGATGCACCGGCGAAGTTTGCACCAACTCTCAAGTTGAGAAAGGGCAATGCACGGTACCGAAGAGGCTAGCAATGATGGAAGGATGAGAGTGCGTATAATCCATGGACTCAAGATTAGTCAGAAAGAAATCACATACTTATTGCAAAAATCTACAAGTCATCAAAAACCAAGCACTATGCGCATGCTCCTAGGGGTATAGATTGGTAGGAAAAGACCATCGCTCGTCCCCGACCGCCACTCATAAGGAAGACAATCAAATAACACCTCATGTTTCAAATTTGTTACACAACGGTTACCATACGTGCATGCTACGGGACTTGCAATATTCAACACAAGTATTTCTGAAATTCACAACTGCTCAACTAGAACACTCTAATGTCACCATCTTTATATCTCAAAACAATTATCAAGTATCAAACTTCTCATAGTATTTAATGCACTTTCTATGATAGTTTTTATTATACCCATCTTGGATGCCTATCATATTATGACTAATTTGATAACCAAAGCAAATTACCATGCTGTTCTAAAGGACTCTCAAAATAATATAAGTTCAGAATGAGATATCAATAATTTCTATAAAATAAAACCACCATCATGCTCTAAAAGATATAAGTGAAGCACTAGAGCAAAATTATCTAGCTTAAAAGATATAAGTGAATCACATAGAGTATTCTAATAAATTTCAATTCATGTGTGTCTCTCCCAAAAGGTGTGTACAGAAATGATGATTGTGTTAAACTAAAAAGCAAAGACTCAAATCATACAAGACACTCCAAGTAAAACACATATCATGTGGTGAATACAAATATAGCCTCAAGTAAAGTTACCGATAGAACAAGATGAAAGAGGGGATGCCTTCCGGGGCATCCCCAAGCTTAGGCTTTTGGTTTTCCTTGAATTTTACCATGGGGTGCCTTGGGAATCCCCAAGCTTAGGCTCTTTCCACTCCTTATTCCATAATCCATCAAATCTTTACCCAAAACTTGAAAATTTCACAACACAAAACTTAAAAAAAAAATCTCATGAGCTCCGTTAGTATAAGAAAACAAACCACCACTTAAGGTACTGTAATGAACTCATTATTTATTTATATTGGTGTTAAACCTACTATATTCCAACTTCACTATGGTTCATACCCTCCGATACTAGGCATAGATTCATCAAAATAAGCAAACAACACACGAAAAACATAAGCTGTTAAAAACAGAACAGTCTGTAGTAATCTGTAAGTTTCTAATACTGGACGTGAGGAATTTATCTATTAATCATCTTCAAAAAGAATCAACCTAATCACACTCTCCAGTAAAAAATGGCAGCAAATCTCGTGAGCGCTAAAGTTTCTGTTTTTTACAGCAAGATCGCAAAGACTTTCTCCAAGTCTTCCCAGAGGTTCTTCTTGGCACAAACACTAATTAAAAGCATAAAACCACATATAAGCATAGTCTAGATGAATTATTTATTGAATAACATCAAGGAAAAATATTGGGTTGTCTCCCAACAAGCGATTTTCTTTAAAGCCTTATAGCTAGGCATAAGATTTCAACGATGCTCACATGAAAGAAAAGAATTCAAGCACAAAGAGAGCATCATAAAACAGGTGAAAACACATCTAAGTATAGCATACTTCCTATGCATAGGCATCTTATAGGAAAACAAATTATTAAGGCAAGCAAAAACTAGTATATGCAAGGAAGTGGAAAGAAACAATAGCAATCTCAACATAACGAGAGGTAATTTAGTAACATGAAAATTTCTACCACCGTATTTTCCTCTCTCATAATAATTACATGTAGGATCAGAATAAAATTAAAAAATATAGCTATCACAAAACATATTATTAACATGATCCACATGTATGCAAAGTTGACACTCTTCCAAAATAGTGGGATTAACATTAACTAAAGTCATGACCTCTCCAAACCCACTTTTATCAAAAACTTCATAAGATTGAACATTCTCCAAATATGTGGGATCTAAAGTTGACACTCTTCCAAACCCACTTTAAATATTGTTGCAAACATTATAATCAATCTCATATTCATCATGGGGCTTAAATAAATTTTCAATATCATAAGAAGAATCACCCAAATCATGATCATTGCAATAAGTAGTGGACATAGCAAAACTTGAATCCCCAAGCTTAGGGTTTTGCATATTATTAGCACAATTAACGTTAATAAGATTTATAATAACATCATTGCAGTCATGCTTTTTATTCAAAGATCTACCGACAATCACTTCATAAAGCACTTCATCACAATTTTCAGATTCACGAATTTCAAGCAAAACCGCATAACGATAATCTAGTGCACAAAACTCACTAGCAATTGGTTCATCATAATTGGATCTCTTAAAAAGATTAGCAAGCAGATGAGGATCCATGGATCTTAGGTTCTCTGTTTATCAATAAATAAACAATTATTCCAACCAAACGAGCCAAGTAAGACATTAAGGCAAACGAAAAGACGAAAAGAAGAAGGGCGAAGAAAAGGCAAGGGTGGTGTGGGGGAGAGGAAAACGAGAGGCAAATGGCAAATAATGTAATGCAAGGGATAAGAGTTTGTGATGGGTATTTGGTATGTCTTGACTTGTGCTTAGATCTCCCTGGCAACGGCGCCAGAAATGCTTCTTGCTACCTCTTGAGCACTGTGTTGGTTTTCCCTTGAAGAGGAAAGGGTGATGCAGCAAAGTAGCGTAAGTATTTCCCTCAGTTTTTGAGAACCAAGGTATCAATCCAGTAGGAGACTACACACAAGTCCCTCGTACCTACACAAACAAATAAGAACCTCGCAACCTACGCGACAAAGGGGTTGTCAATCCCTTCACGGTCACTACGAGAGTGAGATCTGATAGAGATAATAATAATAAGATAAATATTTTTGGTTTTTTATGATATAGATTGAAATTAAAGATTGCAAAATAAACGCTGATAGAAATAGCTAGTTGACGGGAGATTAATATAATGGAGAATAGACCCGGGGGCCATTGATTTCACTAGTGGCTTCTCTCAAGATAGCATAAGTATTACGGTGGGTGAACAAATTACTATTGAGCAATTGATAGAAAAGTGCATAATTATGAGAAGCTAAGCACATCGACTGCATCTACTACTATTACTCCACACATCGACTGCTATCCAGCATGCATCTAGAGTATTAGGTTCATAAGAACAGAGTAATGCATTAGGCAAGATGACATGATGTAGAGGCATAAACTCAAGCAATATGATATAAACCCCATCTTTTTATCCTCGCTAGCAACAATACAATACGTGCCTTTCTGCCCCTACTGTCATTGGGAAAGGACACTGCAAGATTGAACCCAAAGCTAAGCACTTCTCCCATTGCAAGAAAGATCAATCAAGTAGGCCAAACCAATCTGATAACTCGAAGAGACTTGCAAAGATAACCAATCATTCATATAATATTTCAGAGAAGAATCAAATATTGTTCATCGACCCACAATTCATCGGATCTCGAGAAACACACCGCAAAAAGAGTTACATCAAATAGATCTCCAAGAAGATCGAGGAGAACACTTTATTAAGATCCAAAGAGAGAGAAGAAGCCATCTAGCTAATAACTATGGACCCGAAGATCTGAAGTAAACTACTCACACATCATCGGAGAGGCTTTGGTGTTGATGTAGAAGCCCTCCGTGATCAATTCCCCCTCCGGCGGAGCTCTGGAAAAGGCCCCAAGATGGGATCTCTTGGTTATAGAAGGTTGCGGCGGTGCTCGTGGATGTTTTCGGGGTATATATATATATATATATATATATATATATATATATATATATATATCGGAGGAAGAAGTAGGTCGGTGGAGGGCACGCCGAGGGGCGTAGGCGCACCCCCTGCCTCGTTGATTTCTTGACGTCCACTCGAAGTCCCCTAGATCACTTTTGTTCGAAAAATAACTCCCTCGAAGGTTTCATTCCGTTTGGATTCCGTTTGATATTCCTTTTCTGCGAAACACTGAAATAGGCAAAAAAACAACAATTTGCACTGGGCCTTGGGTTAGTAGGTTACTCCTAAAAATAATATAAAAGTGTATAAATAAGCCCATTAACATCCAAAACAGATAATATAATAGCATGGAACAATAAATAGTTATAGATACGTTGGAGACGTATCAAAATTTACAAGTGATGTTCTTTTCTCGTAGAAGCTTTCTTCAGAGTGTCGGTCAAATTGCAGCTTCGCAAACTGCTTCAGGAAGAGATGCATTGGACAGCCTGGAGGCACGTACCCCTTCAGCAGGTGATTTGCGCTCTCACTCCTTTGTATGCTCGTCATTTTAGCACAGAAGACACCCATGAAATATGGTTTAACCCATTTATACCGAACTTCGTATATCTGCGTCAGAAACGGATGTTCCTTGAGTGAGTACTTGTCCAACGTCTGCTTCCACCCTTGCTCAAATTCATCCTCCGTGATCATGTGATGTACAAGCTTGTGAAACTTCAGTTTGAATTCACCGTTCTTTCTCCAAAGCACACCCATTGACTCCTTTGCCTTTTTCAGGACATGCCACTTGCACCAACGGTGGACTGTGTTTGGCATTTTTGCCTCAATTGGCAGTTCCATAGAGCGCGCTTGATATGTAAGTATAGTTTGCGGATGCTTCCCACCAACCATACGTATGAACTCCCGGAACACCCACTTGAAAGATTCTTCTTTATCATCTCTCATCATGACCCCTCCAAAGATTATACTCTGAAAGTGATTGCTCACGCCAACGAAAAGCCCAAACGGCATGTCATACAGGTTAGTCCTGTATGTTGTGTCAAATGTAATTGCATCACCGAAGTACCGATACTGATCAAAACCCCTACTCATAACCCACATGAGTGTTTTTATCCTACTGTCTTCATCTACTTGCACAGTGTAATTGAAGTCAGGATCATTTGCTTTCATATCAGCCAGAATTTCCATTGTTTTCATAGTGTCAGAGTCTGACTGGTCCTTGTTCAGCTTCCTACACAGTGTCTTCAATGAACGCTTTGTAAATGTCACATTTTCAACTGAGCCAAAAAAAATCCCAACAATGTTGAAAACCTTCCCAAGACAAACATTATTATCGCGGAGTTGTTTGACTAGGTCTTTTCTGTATCTATCGATGTGCCTGTGTGACTTCCAATGCATTTTTTGTCCACATATCACAGAGAGCGGGTGGTTATGGCCAGATATGAGCTCTGATATGTATCAACCATTGCCCTTTGAATGGAGCAATCTAATCGTGGCTTCACACCCACACCTGGATGATCGACTGTTTCCCCTCATTGGTATGCCATGCAGACAACGTAGTAAACACAGAATAAATGTTAGCTAGACATTTCCACAGGTTAACTTGCGTGTTACTGCAACCAGACAACAAAGCATCTTATAGAATAAAAAAGAACTAATTGTTATATTGATTATCGGGATCTGGGGGCACATACCGCACAAGCACACAATATTTCTTGCATGCATCTCTTCCGATGAACATTCAGTCTGCTTTTCGCAAGCCTCACCACGAAACCATATTCCCATGAATAGAGGTTGTAGAACTTATAGGCTTCGTGCAACGAGTCAAAAGGTGTGCCAATTGCTGGATTGACGTCTGGCCCACATTTTGTCTCTGCATAAGCGCGAACTGACAATTCAAGTGTTGTTTTCCTACCAGGGTTCATCTCCCTCTCCTCGGGCGCCTTCCCAACCCTAACCTGAAGATAGTGTATTTGGGAAAAAACGTTGGAGGAAAATTCTCAATTATCCCCGAAAGAAAATATATCAATAGAAAAAGATATGGACCACAACTCAAAAGCGAAGGCATAATCGGTACATCTGTGCTGGCAAAAAACCTAGAAACTCAACTCAAACAAAGCATATAAATCCAAGCCACAGATTACAGATCCTAGAAATCTTAACATATCATCCACCTCCCAAACCCTAAAGACCACACACATATGCCCTGGATACCTCTCCATGATTTTAATCCCACATTAACAGCGAAACTAAAATCCAAAACAGACCACACGACTCATGCGACCAACCACCTGACATAAACTTAAACTCTTTGATCTACATTGCTATCATGGACGCGTCAAACAAACTAATCTAGCACACTAAAAATGGCAAAAAATCAGTAATGGACTAATGCATCTACAACCAAAACAACTTCATTCGTCGTCAAAAACAATTCACTAAAGAAAACAGTTCCAACTTAACAAACGAAACCAGCACATTATAATGGGACAAGAAATCAGTAATTGACCGACGCATCTACAACCCAATCAACTTCCTTTGTTGTCAAAGACAATTCCCAAAAGAAAACAAATCCAACTTAAGATTGCACCCGTTTTCCACCACATGTCCCTAATTAGTCACCAAATATCCATTTGATGACAGACGTGTTACTTTCTCATATCAATATCTCACTACTAAACCAGTCACCATCTATATTCGCTAGGAATCCAAGGAAGGCGTACTAACCGCCGGATCAAGCAATTTCGGCAAAGTCTGGCAGAACAAATCAACAGTTCCTGCTAATCACTGGGCAGTAGACGATGAATTTTTTTTATGTAATGGTGTCCCCTTGACTAACCTTCATGTACACCCGATGGTCGCTTCGGAGCAAACATCATATGTGGCTTCCTTTCCCACGGCGTGTGGCTCGCCGGCGGCGACCCCCTGAACATTCACAGCGCTAATGGAATCCTGAGACTCCAGCGGTAGTACCAGAGCGCTCCACACCACAGCTCCATCAACTGCCCTGCTGATGACCCACAAGTATAGGGGATCCATCGTAGTCCTTCTGATAAGTAAGAGTGTCGAACCCATTGAGGAGCAGAATGTAATGATAAGCGGTTTCCAGCAAGGTATTCTCTGCAAGTACTGAAATAAGTGGTAACAGATAGTTTTGTGATAGAATAATTTGTAACGAGCAACAAGTAACAAAAGTAAATAAAGTGCAGCAAGGTGGCCCAATCCTTTTTGTAGCAAAGGACAATCCTAGACAAACTCTTATATAGAGAAAAGTGCTCCTGAGGACACATGGGGATATCGTCGAGCTAGGTTTCATCACGATCATATGATTCACGCTCGGTACTTTGATAATTTGGTATGTGGGTGGACTGGTGCTTGGGTATTTCCCATACATGGACAAGCATCCCACCTATGATTAACCTCTATTGCAAGCATGCGCAACTATAATAAAAGTATTAAGGTAAACCTAACCATAGCATGAAACATGTGGATCCAAATCAGCCCCTTACGAAGCAACGCATAAACTAGGGTTTAAGCTTCTGTCACTCTAGCAACCCATCATCTACTTATTACTTCCCAATGCCTTCCTCTAGGCCCAAATAATGGTGAAGTGTCATGTAGTCGACGTTCACATAACACCACTAGAGGAGAGACAACATACATCTCATCAAAATATCGAACGAATACCAAATTCACATGACTACTAATAGCAAGACTTATGCCATGTCCTTAGTAATAAACACAACTACTCACAAAGCATAAACATGTTCATAATCAGAGGGGTATTAATATGCATATAGGATCTGAACATATGATCTTCCAGCAAATAAACCAACTAGCATCAACTACAAGGAGTAATTAACACTACTAGCAACCTACTAGCACCAATCCTGGACTTGGAGACAAGAATTGGATACAAGAGATGAACTAGGTGTTGGGGAACGCAGTAATTTCGAAAATTTTCCTACACACACGCTAGATCATGGTGATGCACAGCAACGAGAGGGGAGAGTGTTGTCTACGTACCAACGCAGACCGACTGCGGAAGCGATCACACAAGGTAGAGGAAGTAGTCGTGCGTCTTCTTCCCGATCCGACCGATCCAAGCACCGTTACTCCGGCACCTCCGAGTTCTTAGCACACGTTCAGCTCGATGACGTTCCTCGGGCTCCGATCCAGCAAAGCGTCGAGGAAGAGTTCCGTCAGCACGACGGCGTGATGACGATCTTGATGTACTACCAACGCAGGGCTTCGCCTAAGCACTGTAACGGTACGATCGAGGTGGAATTTGGTGGCAGGGGGCACCGCACACGGCTAAGGAACGATCTCAAGGATCAACTTGTGTGTCTTGGGGTGCCCCCTGCCCCCGTATATAAAGGTTGGAGGAGGGGGAGCCGGCCGGCCAGGGAGAGGAGGCGCAGGGGAGTCCTACTCCCACCGGGAGTAGGACTCCTCCCCCCAATCCTAATCCTATTAGGACTCCCGGGGGAAAAGGAGAGAGAAGGGGGGCCGGCCCCTTATCCTAATCCTACTAGGACTTTGGGGAAGGCGGGCGCCGGCCAGCTTGGGCTTCTCCCTTTTATCCTTTTCCACTAAGGCCCAATAGGCCCATTAGTCTCCCGGGGGGTTCCGGTAACCCTCCCGGTATTCCGGTAAAATCCCGATTTCACCCGGAACACTTCCTATGTCCAAACGTAGGCTTCCAATATATCAATCTTTACGTCTCGACCATTTCGGGACACCTCGTCATGTCCGTGATCTCATCCGGGACTCCGAACAACCTTCGGTACATCAAAATGCATAAACTCATAATAACTGTCATCGTAACGTTAAGCGTGCGGACCCTACGGTTCGAGAACAATGTAGACATGACCGAGACACGTCTCCGGTCAATAACCAATAGCGGGACCTGGATGCCCATATTGGCTCCTACATATTCTACGAAGATCTTTATCGGTCAGACCGCATAACAACATACGTTGTTCCCTTTGTCATCGGTATGTTACTTGCCCGAGATTCGATCGTCGGTATCCAATACCTAGTTCAATCTCGTTACCGGCATGTCTCTTTACTCGTTCCGTAATACATCATCTCACAACTAACATATTAGTTGCAGTGCTTGCAAGGCTTATGTGATGTGCATTACCGAGAGGGCCCAGAGATACCTCTCCGACAATCGGAGTGACAAACCCTAATCTCGAAATACGCCAACCCAACATCTACCATTGGAGACACCTGTAGTACTCCTTTATAATCACCCAGTTACGTTGTGACGTTTGGTAGTACCCAAAGTGTTCCTTCGGTAAACGGGAGTTGCATAATCTCATAGTTATAGGAACATGTATAAGTCATGAAGAAAGCAATAGCAACATACTAAACGATCGGGTGCTAAGCTAATGGGATGGGTCATGTCAATCAGATCATTCAACTAATGATGTGACCTCGTTAATCAAATAACAACTCTTTGTTCATGGTTAGGAAACATAACCATCTTTGATTAACGAGCTAGTCAAGTAGAGGCATACTAGTGACACTCTGTTGGTCTATGTATTCACACATGTATTATATTTACGGTTAATACAATTCTAGCATGAATAATAAACATTTATCATGATGTAAGGAAATAAATAATAACTTTATTATTGCCTCTAGGGCATATTTCCTTCAGTCTCCCACTTGCACTAGAGTCAATAATCTAGATTACACTGTAATGATTCAAACACCCATGGAGCCTTGGTGCTGATCATGTTTTGCTCGTGGAAGAGGCTTAGTCAACGGGTCTGCAACGTTCAGATCCGTATGTATCTTGCAAATCTCTATGTCTCCCACCTGGACTAAATCCCGGATGGAGTTGAAGCGTCTCTTGATGTGTTTGGTCCTCTTGTGAAATATGGATTCCTTTGCCAAGGCAATTGCACCAGTATTGTCACAGAAGATTTTCATTGGACCCGATGCACTAGGTATGACACCTAGATCGGATATGAACTCCTTCATCCAGACTCCTTCGTTTGCTGCTTCCGAAGCAGCTATGTACTCCGCTTCACATGTAGATCCCGCTACGACGCTTTGTTTAGAACTGCACCAACTGACAGCTCCACCGTTTAATGTAAACACGTATCCGGTTTGCGATTTAGAATCGTCCGGATCAGTGTCAAAGCTTGCATCAACGTAACCTCTTACGGTGAGCTCTTTGTCACCTCCATATACGAGAAACATATCCTTAGTCCTTTTCAGGTATTTCAGGATGTTCTTGACCGCTGTCCAGTGATCCATTCCTGGATTACTTTGGTACCTCCCTGCTAAACTTATAGCAAGGCACACATCAGGTCTGGTACACAGCATTGCATACATGATAGAGCCTATGGCTGAAGCATAGGGAACATCTTTCATTTTCTCTCTATCTTCTGCAGTGGTCGGGCATTGAGTCTTACTCAATTTCATACCCTGTAACACAGGCAAGAACCCTTTCTTTGCTTGATCCATTTTGAACTTCTTCAAAATCTTGTCAAGGTATGTACTTTGTGAAATTCCAATTAAGCGTGTTGATCTATCTCTATAGATCTTTATGCCTAATATGTAAGCAGCTTCCCCGAGGTCTTTCATCGAAAAACTTTTATTCAAGTATCCCTTTATGCTATCCAGAAATTCTATATCATTTCCAATCAGCAATATGTCATCCACATATAATATTAGAAATGCTACAGAGCTCCCACTCACTTTCTTGTAAATACAGGCTTCTCCAAAAGTCTGTATAAAGCCAAATGCTTTGATCACACTATCAAAGCGTTTATTCCAACTCCGAGATGCTTGCACCAGTCCATAAATGGATCGCTGGAGTTTGCATACTTTGTTAGCTCCCTTTGGATCGACAAAACCTTTTGGTTGTATCATATACAATTCTTCTTCCAGAAATCCATTCAGGAATGCAGTTTTGACATCCATCTGCCATATTTCATAATCATAAAATGCGGCAATTGCTAACATTATTCTGACGGACTTAAGCATCGCTACGGGTGAGAAGGTCTCATCGTAGTCAACTCCTTGAACTTGCCGAAAACCTTTCGCGACAAGTCGAGCTTTATAGACAGTAATATTACCGTTAGCGTCAGTCTTTTTCTTGAAGATCCATTTATTCTCAATTGCTTGCCGATCATCGGGCAAGTCAACCAAAGTCCATACTTTGTTTTCATACATGGATCCCATCTCAGATTTCATGGCCTCAAGCCACTTTGCGGAATCTGGGCTCACCATCGCTTCTTCATAGTTCGTAGGTTCATCATGATCTAGCATCATGACTTCCAGAACTGGATTACCGTACCACTCTGGTGCGGATCTCACTCTGGTTGATCTACGTGGTTCAGTAGTATCTTGTTCTGAAGCTTCATGATCATCATCATTAGCTTCCTCACTGATTGGTATAGGTGTCGCAGAAACAGTTTTCTGTGATGTACTATTTTCCAACAAGGGAGCAGGTACAGTTACCTCGTCAAGTTCTACTTTCCTCCCACTCACTTCTTTCGAGAGAAACTCCTTCTCTAGAAAGTTTCCAAATTTAGCAACAAAAGTCTTGCCTTCGGATCTGTGATAGAAGGTGTATCCAATAGTTTCCTTTGGATATCCTATGAAGACACACTTCTCCGATTTGGGTTCGAGCTTATCAGGTTGAAGCTTTTTCACATAAGCATCGCAGCCCCAAACTTTAAGAAACGACAACTTTGGTTTCTTGCCAAACCATAGTTCATAAGGTGTCGTCTCAACGAATTTTGATGGTGCCCTGTTTAACGTGAATGCGGCCGTCTCTAAAGCATAACCCCAAAACGACAGCGGTAAATCAGTAAGAGACATCATAGATCGCACATATCTAGTAAAGTATGATTACGACGTTCAGACACACCATTACGTTGTGGTGTTCCGGGTGGCGTGAGTTGCGAAACTATTCCACAATTTTTCAAATGTACACCAAACTCGTAACTCAAATATTCTCCTCCACGATCAGATCGTAGAAACTTTATTTTCTTGTTACGATGATTTTCAACTTCACTCTGAAATTCTTTGAACTTTTCAAATGTTTCAGACTTATGTTTCATTAAGTAGATATACCCATATCTGCTTAAATCATCTGTGAAGGTGAGAAAATAACGATATCCGCCACGAGCCTCAATATTCATCGGACCACATACATCGGTATGTATGATTTCCAACAAATCTGTTGCTCTCTCCATAGTACCGGAGAACGGCGTTTTAGTCATCTTGCCTATGAGGCACGGTTCGCAAGTACCAAGTGATTCATAATCAAGTGGTTCCAAAAGTCCATCAGTATGGAGTTTCTTCATGCGCTTTACACCGATATGACCTAAACGGCAGTGCCACAAATAAGTTGCACTATCATTATTAACTTTGCATCTTTTGGCTTCTACATTATGAATATGTGTATCACTATCTTCGAGATTCAACAAGAATAGACCACTCTTCAAAGGTGCATGACCATAAAAGATATTATTCATATAAATAGAACAACCATTATTCTCTGATTTAAATGAATAACCGTCTCGCATTAAACAAGATCCAGATATAATGTTCATGCTCAACGCTGGCACCAAATAACAATTATTTAGGTCTAATATTAATCCCGAAGGTAGATGTAGAGGTAGCGTGCCGACCGCGATCACATCGACTTTGGAACCGTTTCCCACGCGCATCGTCACCTCGTCCTTTGCTAGCGTCCGCTTATTCTGTAGTCCCTGTTTCGAGTTGCAAATATTAGCAACAGAACCAGTATCAAATACCCAGGTGCTACTGCGAGCTCTAGTAAGGTACACATCAATAACATGTATATCACATATACCTTTGCTCACTTTGCCATCCTTCTTATCCGCCAAATACTTGGGGCAGTTCCGCTTCCAGTGACCAGTCTGCTTGCAGTAGAAGCACTCAGTTTCAGGCTTAGGTCCAGACTTGGGTTTCTTCTCCTGAGCAGCAGCTTGCTTGCTGTTCTTCTTGAAGTTTCCCTTCTTCTTCCCTTTTCCCTTTTTCTTGAAACTAGTGGTTTTGCTAACCATCAACACTTGATGCTCCTTCTTGATTTCTACCTCCGCAGCTTTCAGCATTGCGAAGAGCTCGGGAATAGTCTTGTTCATCCCTTGCATATTATAGTTCATCACGAAGCTCTTGTAGCTTGGTGGTAGTGATTGGAGAATTCTGTCAATGACGCAGTCATCTGGAAGATTAACTCCCATCTGAATTAAGTGATTATTATACCCAGACATCTTGAGTATATGCTCACTGACAGAACTGTTCTCCTCCATCTTACAGCTATAGAACTTATTGGAGACTTCATATCTCTCAATTCGGGCATTTGCTTGAAATATTAACTTCAACTCCTGGAACATCTCATATGCTCCATGACGTTCAAAACGTCGTTGAAGTCCCGATTCTAAGCCGTAAAGCATGGCACACTGAACTATCGAGTAGTCATCAGCTTTGCTCTGCCAGACGTTCATAACATCTGGCGTTGCTCCAGCAGCAGGCCTGTCACCCAACGGTGCTTCCAGGACGTAATTCTTTTGTGCAGCAATGGGGATAATCCTCAGGTTACGGACCCAGTCCGTGTAGTTGCTACCATCATCTTTCAACTTTGCTTTCTCAAGGAACACATTAAAATTCAACGGAACAATAGCACGAGCCATCTATCTACAATCAACATAAACAAGCAAGATACTATCAGGTACTAAGTTCATGATAAGTTTAAGTTCAGTTAATCAAATTACTTAGGAACTCCCACTTAGATAGACATCCCTCTAATCTTCTAAGTGATCACGTGATCCAAATCAACTAAACCATAACCGATCATCACGTGAGATGGAGTAGTTTTCAATGGTGAACATCGTTATGTTGATCATATCTACTATATGATTCACGCTCGACCTTTCGGTCTCCGTGTTCCGAGGCCATATCTGTATATGCTTGGCTCGTCAAGTATAACCTGAGTATTCTGCGTGTGCAACTGTTTTGCACCCGTTGTATTTGGACGTAGAGCTTATCACACCCGATCATCACGTGGTGTCTGGGCACGGCGAACTTTGGCAACGGTGCATACTCAGGGAGAACACTTCTTGATAATTTTAGTGAGATATCATCTTATAATGCTACCGTCAATCAAAGCAAGATAAGATGCATAAAAAGGATAAACATCACATGCAATCAATATAAGTGATATGATATGGCCATCATCATCTTGTGCTTGTGATGTCCATCTCCGAAGCACCGTCATGATCACCATCGTCACCGGCGCGACACCTTGATCTCCATCGTAGCATCGTTGTCGTCTCGCCAATCTTATGCTTCCACGACTATCACTACCGTTTAGTAATAAAGTAAAGCATTACATCGCGATTGCATTGCATACAATAAAGCGACAACCATATGGCTCTTGCCAGTTGCCGATAACTCGGTTACAAAACATGATCATCTCATACAATAAAATCAGCATCATGCCTTGACCATATCACATCACAACATACCCTGCAAAAACAAGTTAGACGTCCTCTACTTTGTTGTTGCAAGTTTTACGTGGCTGCTACGGGCTTAAGTAAGAACTCATCTCACCTACGCATCAAAACCACAACGATAGTTCGTCAAATAGACTCCGTTTTAACCTTCTCAAGGACCGGGCGTAGTCACACTTGGTTCAACTAAAGTTGGAGAGACAGTCTTCCGCAAGCCATCTGTGTGCAAAGCACGTCGAGGGAACCGGTCTCGCGTAAGAGTACGCGTAAGGTTGGTCTGGATCGTCTCACCCAACAATACCGCCGAACCAAAGTATGACATGCTGGTAGGCAGTATGACTTGTATCGCCCACAACTCACTTGTGTTCTACTCGTGCATATAACATCAAACCATAAAACCTAGGCTCTGATACCACTGTTGGGGAACGCAGTAATTTCGAAAATATTCCTACGCACACGCAAGATCATGGTGATGCACAGCAACGAGAGGGGAGAGTGTTGTCTACGTACCAACGCAGACCGACTGCGGAAGCGATCACACAACATAGAGGAAGTAGTCGTACATCTTCTTCCCGATCCGACCGATCCAAGCACCGTTACTCCGGCACCTCCGAGTTCTTAGCACACGTTCAGCTCGATGACGTTCCTCGGGCTCCGATCTAGCAAAGCGTCGAGGAAGAGTTCCGTCAGCACGATGGCGTGATGACGATCTTGATGTACTACCGACGCAGGGCTTCGCCTAAGCACTGTAACGGTACGATCGAGGTGGAATTTGGTGGCAGGGGGCACCGCACACGGCTAAGGAACGATCTCAAGGATCAACTTGTGTGTCTTGGGGTGCCCCTGCCCCCGTATATAAAGGTTGGAGGAGGGGGAGCCGGCCGGCCAGGGAGAGGAGGCGCAGGGGAGTCCTACTCCCACCGGGAGTAGGACTCCTCCCCCCAATCCTAATCCTATTAGGACTCCCGGGGGAAAAGGAGAGAGAAGGGGGGCCGGCCCCTTATCCTAATCCTACTAGGACTTTGGGGAAGGGGGGGGGGCGCCGGCCAGCTTGGGCTTGTCCCTTTTATCCTTTTCCACTAAGGCCCAATAGGCCCATTAGTCTCCCGGGGGGTTCCGGTAACCCTCTCGGTATTACGGTAAAATCCCGATTTCACCCGGAACACTTCCTATGTCCAAACATAGGCTTCCAATATATCAATATTTACGTCTCGACCATTTCGAGACTCCTCGTCATGTCCGTGATCTCATCCGGGACTCCGAACAACCTTCGGTACATCAAAATGCATAAACTCATAATAACTGTCATCGTAACGTTAAGCGTGCGGACCCTACGGTTCGAGAACAATGTAGACATGACCGAGACACGTCTCCGGTCAATAACCAATAGCGGGACCTGGATGCCCATATTGGCTCCTACATATTCTACGAAGATCTTTATCGGTCAGACCGCATAACAACATACGTTGTTCCCTTTGTCATCGGTATGTTACTTGCCCGAGATTCGATCGTCGGTATCCAATACCTAGTTCAATCTCGTTACCGGCAAGTCTCTTTACTCGTTCCGTAATACATCATCTCACAACTAACATATTAGTTGCAGTGCTTGCAAGGCTTATGTGATGTGCATTACCGAGAGGGCCCAGAGATACCTCTCCGACAATCGGAGTGACAAACCCTAATCTCGAAATACGCCAACCCAACATCTACCATTGGAGACACCTGTAGTACTCCTTTATAATCACCCAGTTACGTTGTGACGTTTGGTAGTACCCAAAGTGTTCCTCCGGTAAACGGGAGTTGCATAATCTCATAGTTACAGGAACATGTATAAGTCATGAAGAAAGCAATAGCAACATACTAAACGATCGGGTGCTAAGCTAATGGGATGGGTCATGTCAATCAGATCATTCAACTAATGATGTGACCTCGTTAATCAAATAACAACTCTTTGTTCATGGTTAGGAAACATAACCATCTTTGATTAACGAGCTAGTCAAGTAGAGGCATACTAGTGACACTCTGTTGGTCTATGTATTCACACATGTATTATGTTTCTGGTTAATACAATTCTAGCATGAATAATAAACATATCATGATGTAAGGAAATAAATAATAACTTTATTATTGCCTCTAGGGCATATTTCCTTCACTAGGGTTTTGAGAGGAGATGGTGCTGATGAAGATGTTGATGGAGACTGCCCTCTCCCAATGAGAGGAGCGTTGGTGATGACGATGGCGATGATTTCCCCCTCCGGGAGGGAAGTTTCCCCGGCAGAACAGCTCCGCAAGAGCCCTAGATTGGTTCCGCCAAGGTTCCGCCTCATGGCGGTGGAGTTTCGTCCGAGAAGATGGCTTCCTATTTTTTTCCCATCAAAAGACTTCATATAGAAGAAGATGGCCACCGGAGGGCCACCAGGGGGCCCATGAGATAGGGGAGCGCGCCCAGGGGGGTAGGGCGCGCCCCCCACCTTCGTGGGCAGGGTGCATGTGGCGGGTAGGGCGATGCTACCGACAAATATGCTCAATGCTGCAACCGGTGCTATGCGGAGTATGCACGACAATGTTCTTTCTTGGGAGAAGCGGCGTCTCAGAGAGAATGATGTGGCATACCCGGTTTTCGCGGCCAAGGTGCCAGAGGGCAAGGGCTTTGTGGATGGCGCCATCGGGGTACGATCGTCCTGCGGTTTGATGACATCTTTGCCATGTTCAACCTTCATTCGCTGCACTACACCTTCGTTCGGCTGTTTTCGCTAAGTATGGAGATGCGAATCATTAGAGACAAGGCCTCGGACATCGTGATCGTCGACCCCTTCTACATGCGTGCCAAGCTCTTGAGCAGCGCTGGGACCGCCAAGTCGCGAGTTCACACCTCGAAGACGTCATTCTGGCAAACCCAGATAAGGATAACTTCCTTGTGGCTTACTTTCCCCAGTAAGTCATCCCTTAACCGCCCCGTAACATATGATTTCTTAGATTTCGATCGTTCTTTTTTTTCTAACATTCCGTGTTCTGTGCAGTGACACACATTGCACATTCATCCTCTTAAGCCCGAAATATTCCATGGCCACATATTTCGACCCGAACCGTAACTCCAAGATAGACTACACAAATATCAAGAAAGTTCTTGATGATGTTCTCCCTGGCTACGCCAAATATGTAGGCACCTTCATCAGGGAAGTTCGTAAGTATGGCAAGCACGTGTTCGCCCACAATACGATGTTCTGCTGCGTCAAGCAGCTGCCTGGCGGTCAGAAGGATGCCTACTACGCCCTCCATCACATGCGGGCGATCGTAAGGGACCATCATCAAAGATTGGGCCGCGAGCTTGTCGGCAATCCAGGACGCGGACATCAGACAAGAATTCTTTCGCATCCACTCGGAGTTTGCGGACATCATCCATCAACATGTCCTTCATACCTCAGGGCAGTTCTTCCTCAGATATCAATCGTCCAACATTGAGATAGACGGAATGCTACAAATGCAGGCTGACAACGCCCGCGATTTCATGACCATCACGACAGACGGCGGCTTCATCCACGCTCCTGTCCATGAGTCGAGTCGAAAGTAGTGATGTGTAGTTCTGAAACATTGATTGGCTCATGTTGTAATTAAACTTTAATGAATTGTATGTCTCTTTGGTTTGGACAGTCGTTCAACTTAGATGTAATCGATGCTATTTATTAGTAGGACCATGAATCGTGCTATTAATGTCTTGCTTTTCTTTTCCGATCCTTTTGTTGCATACTTATATATTGCTTATGTATGTATTGTCTGTTGTTTGGCTTGTGCATAGAGATGCCGTCGTATGTCGTGTACAAGGGTAAGGTTCCCGGAGCCTACGACGACTGGGAGGAGTGTCGGAGATAGGTTCACCGTTTCAGCGGTAACAGTTACAAAGGGTACACCACTAGTGCGGAGGCCGAATCTAGATACGCCCGCTATCTAGCGGGAGAGAGGAGGGAGCGTTGGAGGAACCGGATGAACACCAGTTTGATCACGATGATGCTCATCGTGATGACCGCAGCTCTCTTCTATGGGATGGTAGTTTAGATGATTGATATCGACTTGTAATGTGAAGACAAACTCGATACTCGCGGTCTCGAGACTTGTAATGTTTTATCTTTGTTCGGTCTTTTGAATTCGGAGACTAATATGATGAATTGTATTCGGAGTCTAATCTTCTATTGTATTTGATGAATCTGTTGTTGCTGTGTGCTACTGTCTATATTCTGTCAAATAATATATTTTGTAACCAATGCAAAAATCAGAAAAGTAAAAAAAACCAAATATTCATACTAATGGCGCATCACCACAAGGTGCGCCATTAGTATGCCAAAGGATACTAATGGCGCATGAAGACAGAGTGCGCCATTAGTATGCCAAAGGATACTAATGGCGCATCAAGACAGAGTGCGCCATTAGTATGCAAAGTATACTAATGGTGCATCGATCCGCAGTGCGCCAATAGTGTGCCAAAGCATATGGTTAAATATGGCCCCTCGGAGGCACACTAATGGCGCATGGTGTTATATACGAATGACGCACTTGGTGGTGCGCCATTAGTAAAAATTACTAGTGGCGTGCTAGTAATGGCGCACCAGTGATGCGCCATTAGTAGGCAAAACTGGTGCGCCATTACTAGGCCTTTTCCTAGTAGTGGACAGTAAATTTCAGCACACTATATAAATTTTTCCTTACCAAATTCCACCTACCAAAGGCGCTTCACTCCCCAGCAACGGCGCCAGAAAAGAGTCTTGATGACCCACAAGTATAGGGGATCTATCGTAGTCCCACTACAAGGATACCCTCTATGAAGCAACATATATTCTACAACGTTTTAGCTGTATGTTGCAAAATGCACAGTAGATACAGACATAGGCATTGTAGCATATGTGTTGTACCAATACATACTCCTACTACACCGCAACCGCCCATAACTCCAAATAAAGGCCAACGCACTAACCCAGCCGAGCCCAAGTTTGCTTTAATCTAGGTCATTCCCTGTCCCCAGTCTCCCTATTCTTCTGGATCCTATAGGCTCCCACGCCGGCTGCCGCCCCTCACCCTATCTGCATCCCGAAGCGCCGCCCCTCACACTCCCCTGCGATCCTCCGTCCCAGCACGCCGCCCCTCACTGCTCCCCTGCGACCCTCCATCCCGGCATGCCGTCCCTCCTCAACACTCCCCTGCTTCCCGGTGCGTCGCCCCTCATCACCGTTCCCCTACGACCAACTGCGTCTACTACCTCCGCACGGGGGCCTGCGACTATGGGGAGAGTTGCCGCTACAACCACCCTCGCGATCAAGCTGTCGTGGTGAGCCGGACCACTTCTTTTCTTCCAATTTTATTTCCCCCATCTTGTTCTGCTTCACTTCGGTATAGTTGGGAATTGGTACTTACGACTTTCCAGTCCCTGATGTTGACCGACAGGTTGAATTATAGCTGGTTTGTGCGGAGGGGAGATTCCAACTGAAGCCTCTTGCTGTGAACGAATTGATTAGAGTTATGGTTTAGGAGACTATCAGAAACTCATGGAAGTGAAACTTGATTGTGCAGTCGTTGGTTGCTGTCGTTGATTGTGTGACTGACTGATTGTATGGTAAGTCTTGTTATCTTACTCTCGTGGTTGATGTAGATGATTCAAAGATCCACTTTCCGCTTATGTGCAAAGTTGTAGGCATGGTCAGTCACTCTGTCATATGGTCATATTTCTATTATTACAGCTCAAGTAGGTAGCAATGCTCACTTGTTCTAGTGAGTTGTTGTAGAAGTGAGAACTTTACGCAGAGTTGTTGTAGAATTGAGAACATCTGCGACTGTTGTATCACCTATCATGGCCATCTACTCAGGTCTGACCACCACAACTTTGATGTTTGTTAGTTGTTACGCAATGGGCTCTCTTCTTTCTAATCAAATCTACTCGGCTGACTAATTGGTCGCATCACCCTGCCTCCACCTATGGTATGCACTAGGTCTATTAAATTGCATGCATAACAGTAGCCTAATTAACTTTGAACGTGTGATGCTTGAGTCTGTGTGCCAATGCCTGCATGTCTGCAGGTCGACGATTAGTTTAATATCAGCATGGTGGCTATTTTTTTATCCTCGGCGGTTAATATAATTATATACGTATAGTCAGCCTGTGTGATGCATGTGCAAAAGCATAAGCTCCCAGTGTAAAAATTATGATGGTCCATTTTGGTAGATTTTTATGTACCTTTCTTAATATTTTGAGGTACACCTCAAATTATAATTATTTGTGTGATTTACAAAAATGATGTCACTATGTATCAGAGAAAACATATGTTTTCTATTGTATTTGCAGCACACAAATTATCACAGTTTCTTTTCAGTTCAAAAGAAAATAAATGTTTACTTGAGCTAATTAGCACTGTGTACCAGTGCAGGTATGTGGCGTGCAAGCAGAGGACAGAATGAACTTAACAATTACCAATTCTACCGCATATTTGATCTGACAAGGTCAGTTTCTTCGTAGTTTGTTTCATTGCATGTGGAAATATATGTGCCATCAGGCATACTTAGTGTTTTCTTTTGATCATATTGACGCTTTAAATCTTAGACCTAATTTATTGCAATTTCTAATGACATATGACTCTTTGTGCCTATGGTTTGTACATCTTAGAAATTCCCCATCAACCTTTTTAGGTGTCTTCTCCTAACTACATCAGACCAAGGCCATCGTCATGACAATGAGTGTGCCAATGTAGCAGCTGGTGGACATGGTCCTCGCATAGATAATTTCTCTCTAATTTCATCTTTTTTCTTAAAGAGAAATAGCATAAGGAGAAACCATTACTGATGTCATATATGAGCTAACAATTTCAGATCACCATAGTAGTTATTTCTAGCTAACAATGTGAAACACAAAAATGTTAGGCCGTGCATGGGTTGATGTCTAGTGTGCATGGCAGAATAACCTTACTAGCCTTTTTTTACAATGTTTGAAGAAAATTCTGCTTGGTATGTTGGAGAGGCTGGGAGGAGGATCCTTGCATTGTCGAAAAACAATATAATTGTGAATTTTTATTGTACGATGATAGGAACTTTGTTTACAAGTTAAGCTTGTGTTGTTCATTCATGGTTACAACTACAGTAATATTTGTTATTTTTATGCAGTGTGCAATGGATTTAGAATTCGCCAAATTACTATTGCGATTTCCTAGAGAAAGTCCACATTACTCAGCTGGTGTAGATGAATTTCCGGAGTTCGCATATAGAGATATACCAATGGATACAATGGCTAATATCCTGCCTCTGTCACTTCTTGCATCATGTCAATGCATTGTGTGTTAACAGTTAATTTGTGTTTTTTTTGTTTGTAGATTCAAAAGTTAAATGGATGATTATATGGGTGCGTGGCAAGTATACTGCAGTGACGATGATGATGTTCATGTTCATGATGATGCTGCTGATGATGATGATGATGATGATGATGATGGAGGCTTTCAGTTTTGGTTAAGTTGTAGAGATGATGTTCCCCGGTTCAGTTTTAGATAAGTTGTACGGATGTTGATGTATGCTTTCAGTTTAAGTTTCAGTGTCCAGAAAACATTTAGATTACGCATCACATTTGGATGATGTTCCTCGTGTAATATCAACTATTGTAATCCAATAGATTTATCAAATATATAATTTCTTCCTATTGTGAGTATATTCTTTTGTTTTCTGTTCACTTGAAATACATAATTATCACTATTACATGGAGAGTTAATTTAATTGTTGGCGATATATTCACATTATATATACGAACACATGAAGGGTTGCAAATTCTTCGTTGCCAAGCAATTGGATCTTGATTCCTGTGCATTAAGCGCCAACATATATAAGTGTTGTGCAAGTGTGTCTTATGTGTTGCATTCTTGCAATGGTCCCTTTTACCAACGGCAGTATAAGCGTTGCACTATGCGCTAGCAACACTGGATAAGGCTACGCATCCCAAACCGTTGGTAAATACACTAACAATGGATATATGGACATTTAGATACGGAAAAAAGCGTTGCTATAAGGGGGGTCATGTTGTAGTGTCCTTTCGATAAGTAAGAGTGCCGAACCCAACGAGGAGCAGAAGGAAATGATAAGAGGTTTTCAGCAAGGTATTCTCCGCAAGCACTGAAATTATATGTAACAGATAGTTTTGTGATAAGATAATTGGTAATGAGCAACAAGTAACAAAAGTAAATAAAGTGCAGCAAGGTGGCCCAATCCCTTTTGTAGCAAAGGACAAGCCTAAACAAACTCTTATATAGGGAAAAGCGCTCCCAGGGACACATGGGAATTATCGTCAAGCTAGGTTTCATCACGATCATATGATTCGCGTTCGGTATTTTGATAATTTGGTATGTGGGTGGACCGATGCTTGGGTACTACCCTTACTTGGAAAAGCATCCCACTCATGATTAACCTCTATTGCAAGCATCCACAACTACAACAAAAGTATTAAGGTAAACCTGACCATAGCATGAAACATATGGATCCAAATCAGCCCCTTACGAAGCAACACATAAACTAGGGTTTAAGCTTCTGCCACTCTAGCAACCCATCATCTACTTTGTACTTCCCAATGCCTTCCTCTAGGCCCAAATAATGGTCATGTGTCATGTAGTCGATGTTCACATAACACCACTAGAGGAGAGACAACATACATCTCATAAAAATATCGAATGAATACCGAATTCACATGACTACTAATAGCAAGACTTCTCTCATGTCCTCAGGAACAAACGTAACTACTCACAAAGCATATTCATGTTCATAATCAAAGGGTTATTAATACGCATATAGGATCTGAACATATGATCTTTCACCAATTAAACCAACTAGCATCGACTACAAGGAGTAATCAACACTACAAGCAACCAACAGATACCAATCCCAGACTTAGAGACACGGATTGGATACAAGAGATGAACTAGGGTTTGAGAGGAGATGGTGCTAGTGAAGATGTTGATGGAGATTGCCCTCCCCCGATGAGAGGAGCGTTGGTGATGACGATGGCGATGATTTCCCCCTCTCGGAGGGAAGTTTCTCCGGCAGAACAGCTCCGCCGGAGCCCTAGATTGGTTCCGCCAAGATTCCGCCTCATGGCAGCGGAGTCTCGTCCTAAAAGCTGGCTTATGATTTTTTCCTCATCGAAAGACTCCATGTAGCAAAAGATGGGCATCGGAGGGCCACCAGGGGGCCCACGAGGCAGGGGGCACGCCCAGGGGGGTAGTGCGTTCCCCCACCCTCGTGGGCAGGGTGTGGCCCCCCTCTGGAAGTTATTGCGCTCAGTATTTTTTATATATTCTAAAAATGACTTCTGTGAAGTTTCAGGACTTTTGGAGCTGTGCAGAATAGGTCTTTAATATTTGCTCCTTTTTCAGCCCAGAATCCTAGCTGCTGGCATTCTCCCTCTTTATGTAAACCTTGTAAAATAAGAGAGAATATGCATAAGTATTATGACATGATGTGTAATAACAGCACATAACGCAATAAATATCGATATAAAAGCATGACGCAAAATGGACGTATCAGCCAACAAGTCCCGGTGGCCTGTCATTTGATTGCTAGCACCAGTATCCAGGTACCAGCGATCATCGTTGGTGGCAACCCGCACCACACGAGCTTCGTTGAGGAAGATGTCCGTGAACTGCTCTCGAGGGTCGCCCTGTGCGCTCACCGCGCTGGTGGCGAGGAGCAAACCAGGCTGCTCAACCTCGACCTGGGCGACGTTCGCCTGCTGCTCGTGCTGGTCCTTTTCTTTCTTGCGGCACTCTTTCGTCGGTGCCCAAGGATGCCAAAGTAGCAACAATTTCCCTTTCGCTTAGGCAGCATCGGCCCGCCGTTACCGCGGCCAGCGCTCTGGCCACGACCGCCCCCACCATGGAAGTTCTTCGCCTTGACGTTTCCGTGTCCGCGCCGTGCACCAGAGCCCGAGGACGCGCCGCCCTGGTCCAGCAGCTTCTCGTGCGTCCACCGCTGGTCGATGGTGTACAGCAGCTGCGCACCGGGCGCTGGGGTTTCCTCGCGCTCACGCTCCTCAATGACAAGGAGCCGGCCGCAGAGTTCCTCGCGGGAGAGCTGCTTGGTGTCGACCAGCGACTTGATCGCCACGGCCATCTCACGGTACGGGCGTGGCACGGTCCGGAGCACCTTGAGGACTGCCTTGTGCTCGTGCACCGGGTCGCTGAGCGCCTGCAGCTCATCGAATATCGTCGTTAGCCGCATCACATACGACGCGATTCCCTCACTGTCCTTGTACCGGAGCACCTCGTACTCCGAGCGGCGGGTCTGCGCCTTCGCTTCACGCACGCGCTCGACGCCGACGCGCATGGTCTTCAGGGTGTCCCACGCCTCCTTGGGCGTGGCCTTGGCGCCCAGGATCCGCATGAGCTCCGGCGGCACCCCCTTGAGGAGGGCGATCATGGCGCGCTGGTCGTCGCGGTCCATGCCTTGGCTTGTTTCCACCATGTGCCACAGCTCGTTGGCCTGCAGCTGGAGCTTGGTAATCATGGCTCAATCTGTGTTGTTGGTGCGGGTGAGCATCATCGGAGGCGCGCTGCCGCCGCCATGCACGATGCGCTCGGCGACGCGCACCCCCGACCCCTCCTTGGTGGAGAGGCAGGCCAGGGACTTCCCAAGCGCCGAGGCGTCCGCCTTGGCCTGTTCCTCCTCTTGCTCCTTCTTCGCCTTCTCCTCGTCGCTTTCGGTCATCTCTCCGAGGGATCAGACACCGCCGGCGCCCAGGATGGATCGAACACCACCGAGGCTCTCAAACCACTTGTTGTTGAAGATCGCCGGCAAACACGAACGAGAGTGAGAGAGAGCGAGAGGTGGAAGACAGAGTTTTGCGCTGCGTAATGCCTCTGCAGCTTTTTGGGATTTTTTGTTATCGAGCTAGCTCCAACGAGCTGCTGAAAACACGGGAGAATTGGTCTCACACGTCGAGCCTCCTGATCGTGCCATCCCACGATGCTCTCCATGATCGATCCGTACAAGCTCGCCACAATCAGCGTGATCCATGCCATCCCACGGCGCATCTCGGACGAGCTACAAATGCGCTAAGCCAACTAACTGGATCTGTACGTGCACAAGCACACGCTGACAGACAGACACTTATTCAGCTAACTGAAAGTACTATCTTCTAACTGAAACATAACTGAAGAACATGTGCTGCTGATTAGCCAACACATATTTCATCCTATAGGCCTGGTACAACCCTGGCCCGAACTGGCGGATTGCACATCCCAAGACCCAAAAGAACGTGCAAGATAACAGCCCACACTCGACATGTTGTATCCTATCCTCTCACACACCACACGTTCCTTATCCACACCGTCTAGACACACTCGTCTTTATCTTCTTCCCCGTACACCTAAATTAACAACAACCTAAGCTAGCAGCAACTCGGTGACATGCATGGGAAGGTGACAAGGAACACAACAGACACCGTGTGCAACAGCAATCAGAGACGTCGGGGGAAGGTCAATGAGAGGAACCATGGAAGGTCTACCTGAGATACCCGAGAAGGTCACGCGCGAGGGATGACGAGCATACAACAGATTGAATATTGGAGGAGCTGTGTTGGATCCTAGTCATCAGCACTCAATCTGGATCAAAATTTTCAGCCAGTTCAGATAAACAATGTTGTTGCTTTAAAGACGAACAAGAATAGGGTCAGCTGTTGCTTCTTGAAGAACAAGAACGAAGGCAACGACAGCTATTGGAGGAGAGGCCGCGACGCTCAGGCTGCAGGAAAGAAGCGCTACAGTGGGAGGTGACCCTCGGGTGATTGAGGGTAGTAGGGGAAACATGGTGGGGGTGCAGCAAGTGGCCTCGCGACAGTGCTTGGCTGCCTTACAGGGAGGGAGGGGTGGGTGTTCTGTAGGTGACGTGCAAAGCCGAGGCAACACAAGTAGAGGAGAGGAGACCCAACACCAGATCTCATGGCAGTTCGAGGACTATTGGAGCACCGAGCCGAGTCGATGTGGCATTGTGGAGCAGTGGTTGACATGCATCTAGAGGACGGCAACGGCCAAGTCCAACGCGGCGGCGCTCCAGCGCTGCACCACTTGCCCGACGCGGCGAACAAGGAGGCAGGTTGGTCGCCGGCAAGGGGAGGAAGGAGGTAAGGTCCCGGGGACACTAGGTAGCGCGTTGTGGCCTCGGGAGCTGGCGGCGCGAGGGGATCCTTGGCACGGTGGCGGACCGTGGGATCTAGGGCCCAACGGCGGCGCACGAGATTGAGGGCCCTGCGGCGAGGTACGGGGATCCATGCCACGACGGTAGCATGCGGGGATCCAGGGCATGGCGGCGCGCGGGGATGCCGGAGATCTGTCGCGCCGGTGATAGGGAAATGAGAAGGAAGGAGGAGAGGCTAGGCGCACGACGACGGAGGTTCGGTGGTCTCGGGATCGGGGAAGGTGGGGGGTGGAGCTGTTCCTGGTGGTGGGGGTGGTTTTTTTCTTTTTGTTTCCACCCATTCTGGAGATTTAGGAACAGCCGATCGCCCCTATAGTTATTCTAATATACCCTGGTCGATTCGACCGAGATACATCTTGCGTCCAACGTCCAACCAAGCCACCGTTTCACCCACGTAAGATTACAAAAGGATCGAGAAAGAGGCCCACCGCCCCTCGCCGTAAGATTACAAAGGGATCGAGGTATTTTTACGTTTTTGAGTTTGACTCGAGCCTCCTCAGCTCCACATCTTTTCCTAGTTCGCTGCGGACGGTTAGAAGCAGCGAATAGTATCGACTGCGAACGGCGGCATGGTGCTCAGCGATTTGGTTCATCTGGGCGCTCACGATCTGCTCGCTCCGGCACACCTCGAGGTCCCGATCTGACTATAAGTCACTGGATCAGGTTCTCCCGATGGTGAAGTTGAAGAGGCCCTAGTGGCTAATGACATGACCGCCAGGAGGCCACCACAACCAGCGTCCTGGAGCTCTACCTCTAATCATTCTTCTACCACACATCATCACGTGTGTTCTGTTGGTATGTACCCATCCTTGCCTGGTCCAATAATTTTCATTTGCATCAATCCCCAATCTGGTTCGTAGTAGACGTACATGTAGTAGGGTAGAATCTTTGACTCCAGGTTGTAGAATTTTTGGTCGATTCGTGTGCTATTTCACATCGTGAAACCATGAAATAATTTCTGATCCTTCCTGGACTGAATCGTTGAAATTCTTTTCCTTCTTGTCGTGCATACATCATGATTTCTTTCTGAAACCAAAAATCCTATTTGCCGGATTTCTAATTTTCAGAGTTTCCAGATAGTTATTTCAAGTTTAACAATTGGTTGTAATTTTGCTTCATCAGCTGCACCATATGCAAATACACATCTATTATTGGGAAAAGTTTTTGTTCTGTCACTCAGGGTCATACTTGCTGCAGCTAGTAGCTGTTCCAAACATTATTGTAATGTTAATATGTTAATTACTACTACTTAATAATGATTCTGGAGGTGCTGCTAACATTTCCTACCTGCAGAGATAAAAAACACTATGTGTGGGCTTCAGTAATGTGATTGATTTCTGTTTACAATGCATTAGTCTTTCCTATCATCTATGTGGGCTTCAGGGGGAGAGGAGGTGGGCAACCCCAATCCAAATTCTTCCCGTTTCAAATATAATTGACTTCCATTTGCACTTGTCTTTGTTCTTCCCAATTGGCTAATTTGGTGCTCGGTTTTCGTGGATGCTGCAGATTGGAGAGATCACGAAAGGCCGAACATCCTGCCCAAACAGGTAATTTAGATTTTATTATATATGCTGGAATGTGTTCGATCAAACTAGAATTATTGCCGAAATTGTAAAAAGTACAGTAACACTGAAATATTTATAATATATAACTTCATAAAAGGAAAGGTGATGCAGCCCAACTTTGCTGCTCTAATTAAGGCATGCATGCATGCTACGAATTGTCGAACTTTTTTGCTCTACTTGATTTACATGATATGAAAAAACAGCCTCGGGTTTATTTGTCAAGTCCGGTCATTTTATCATCTGTACTCCAGCATTTAAATCATCTGTACTAACAGGAGATGATTGCTCCTAGACCAAAAAATGTCACATATACAGGAGGACCAGCCCATAGGACCATTGCGAATATGAGTGGACTGTTCCTGATTCTTGTTTGAGTTGAATGGTGCTTGTTAATACGTGCAGAAAATCTGGCCTCTTCTTTTTTGCCCACAGATTTTTAACTGACGAAAATCATGTACGAGCTAACAATGGGAAAACAGCAATCTGTCAAAAAAAAAGAGGTGCTTAACTATTGACTAATTTTAACTCACTATACTATGAGATAGTTTAACTGAGAATAATACGCTATATATTCCAAAGCAGCTTCATTTTAGTCCAAGGTTCTATGGATTTGCATTCGTGCATGTAACACCGGGGAATTTTGTTCTTAGTAACACTCTAATGTTTGTACGGTGGGTGGTTGTGGACTCGCATCAGGTTACTTTGGCCGTTGTCATTCTTATAGAAGCAGTCTACATCTCCTTCCACCATGACTGTCAGCATCTAGGCAGGCTTAGTACTCCGACTGTAATATATTTTGAGATCTCGTATATTATTGCCCTGTTCGTGTGTTCAATCATAAATCTTTTTTTTGATAGATCATGTCCTTTATAGTTTACCTTTACTCGTACCATGATTGAAGGAATATCATTCAGTAGTGTCACATACTCACATATTCCATGTACATGTTGCCTAAAGATTTAATTTCTCACAAAATGAAGCTCTACACACTAGTAGAAAAAGGCTCAAATGTTCAGCTCATTTGTCCCGGTTTGTATTTGAGCCGGCACTAATATGACCAATAGTGCCGGTTCCAACGGGTAGGCGGGCGGCACTCATTATTACCGGTTCGTGGTGAACCTTTAGTACCGGAACCGGTACTAAAGAGGTGGTGGCCTTTAGTACGGGTTGGTGGCTCCAACCAGTACTAAAGACCCCCCCCCTTTAGTACGGGTTGGTGGCTCCAACCGGTACTAAAGGTGGTGGCCTTTAGTATGGGCTCCAACCGGTAGTAAAGCCCCCCCCCCCTTTAGTACGAGTTGGAGCCACCAACCGGTACTAAAGGTGGTGCGCTGCCACCCTCAGTGCACAATGTTTAGTCCCACCTCGCTAGTTGAGAGGAGCTCGCACCAGTTATAAGCCCCGCCGCGGCTACCATGTCTAGCTCCTCTCTAAGCAGGTCTTTGTGGGCCTATTGCAAGTCTTCTGTCCTGTGGGGCGTACTGGGCCGTACGGGCCTGCATCTTGGCCCAACTAGAGGTTGGGTTTCTAGTCGTATGCAGGCCGTGTCAGCCCAGTAGGCGGGCTGTTTTTGCTTTATTTCAAAAAAAAATCAAAAAATTCCACTAACCAGGACTAATGGTCCCCAAGACCACGGCGCGCCTCGTGCCACGTGGTTGCCCTTTAGCGCCGGTTCACGCGGAACCGGTACTAAAGGGGGGGGGACCTTTAGTCCCCACACTTTAGTGCCGGTTACCGAACCGGTGCTATAGCCCGGTTCTGCACTAGTGACAGTTAGGAGTGTGCCTTCCAAAAAAAACATTTAGGAGACTGAAAAGGTTTACTTATTTTGCCCCAGTGTTTGAATCTTATCGACTTGTGACATCTTCTCATTGTTGGTTTCTGATTACTACTAGCTTATTCTAATCTAAACTATTGTCATGCATCCCCTTCATTACTGGCACAAATTTCCAACTACAATCTAGCTTGTATATTTCTATTTCTTATGTTCTTTGCAGAAAAGACGTTATGTACAACTGTTGTCACGGATGTAAATTATCAGGTCAATTTTTGAAGCACATAATCTTAGTGGTTTATTTTTATTCTTGGAATTGGAAATCATAAGTTTACGGTTTCTTTTTATGTACAATTTGCTAATTTTGACCATTTGCATAGTTCTTTTACTTTTTGCTATGTTTGGTTTACCGCTTTGTTCAGTTATAGAAAGTACAATGCTAATTTCACAGTGCATACTGGTACTACATAAATCAAAGAATGCTCACATGATGGTCTGGTAATGATGGGTCTGTGAGGCCTATTAAGGTCACATAGGCTTACTTAACAAATCACAGAATGGATAATAGGAACCTAAACACCGCTGTTTTTCTATCGAGGATCAAGTTTTTATTAAAACCTGCCTTTTTAAAGGTTTGTAGGGAAAGTTTCTGGCCAAATTGACTGTACTACTGGCAGTCAGAGTTTTGATTTTTGGTTTCCGTTTTTTTTGCCCTAGGCCAAGATGGTTGAATTTCGGCCATTTTTAAAAAATGGCAAAATCTTGGACGAAACTGCAAGAAGAAAATTTGATTTTTTTAATGAACGGGCCGAAATTATTTGCCTTATTTCGCCAAAGGCCAAGATGGCTGAAATTTGTTTTTTCCGCGAAAATCAAATCTGAGCAGTACCATGGCATAACATTTTAGTTTTGTACTGATAGAACGGCAAGTTACAGGTTAGTTAGAGAAATGTTACTGTAATCACACATCTCACAGGTTATTTAGATTCTTGTGTAAAACTATGGCAAAATTACCTGAAAGCACATTTATGCATTCAAACATTTCTTGGCATCTCACCATGCTTTCGAAATTTAGTCGGACAGGACCTAAATACATTTATTATTCATTGGATTTAGAACTCGCATTTGTTCAATATCATATGCTGTCTAACTTGTTATGCTCATTGATTGAATTTGCAGCATTTGAATTGCACTCACAAGAGATGGAGGGCATTAGCTAAGGCTAAAAATGCTAGTGTAATATGGCCTTGCGTCTATCAACTTGAATGCCCGGGACATGTCCTCGCAAGCTTCTTCCTCTCTAACAAACATCAATGTGTGTAGGTGCTAGTGGAAGAGCATGTACTACAGCTCAGCAAAAAGAGAAAGAAGCAATTGCCGCTGCTACTACAAGAAGATCAAGTATAATAAGAAAATTTCTTGTTATGGCTGCTGCTTAAATACCACTGAATTTATTCATTTGTTCATGTCAGATTTGTTATGGCTCTGTTATTTCAGTAACATTGTATTTCTCGTGTTTTCAAATAACAAATGATACCTGAATTTACACATCTATGCTATATTTTTTTATTATACTTGTCTCTAGTGAATACATTTCTTGAATTAGCTATGTCTGTTATTGATGTATTTCTCGGTTGTACCATGTTCAATTTCAATTCAAAATTTTGAGTTGGCATGGAGAATTACTTGGCTGTAGCATGCATACTGATTTCAAGTGCCAACTCATTAATCCCCTCTCAAAAATGACCTACTGTCAAAATAAAGGAAAAAGACTAGTTCAATTACCGAACTTCCAGCTGAATCACATTGTCAAACATTCCATTGAGATAATTTCGAACAAATCACAGAGTAGTAGAGTATACATCCTCACCTTGCTCTACACCTTGGTTACACCTGAGCTGCTAAGAGAAATGTCAGCAAACTAAAGAAAGATCTGCAAACACAACACACGCATTGTCTGCCTCCAGAGAACACTCCTATGTCCTGTTATTTGCACTTAGCAGTACTGACTGACAAGCGACAAGGGACGCTAATTGCCGTGACGAGAGGGTGGGCGAGGAGAAGCACACCAGGCTGTCGCCAAGTCATTCCCAGTCCGCCATGGACGCACCTCCGTGGTCGCATTCAAGCAGGAAAATAAACATGCAAAAAAAATTCCTTCAACATATAGTACAGCTAATTATTACAGTTTTTCCCATCACATACAGAACAATATTGCAATTGTTTCTTCACTAAGAAATATGCAGCCCCAGCCCTCCATGACATTTGTATCAACACCATGGCTTACATGGAAACATAATATTCATGCTCCATATACAATGTATAACATAGATTTCAGAAACAGTAACTAATCAAACTCTGTCATTTAAGTTCAGCAACATTCCAATTTACCTCTACTCATAATGTTTTGCTAGCTATCCAAGTTCAAGTCACATCAGTACCGAAGACATTTACATCTAAAAAGAAAGCACATGAGCAGTGAATGGCATAAAAATGTACTGCCAATTAATATGGATTGGAAGGGAGTACAAAACTTCTCATGTCATCGATGCACTTCAGGTATCAGAAATTCAGGATGCCATTCTTTCTACCAAGATTACCTGCATCTTCAGGATACCATTCTTTCTACCAAGATTACAGGCATCTTCAGGATACCATTATTTCTACCAAGATTTAGGGCATCTTCTGGCAACACTTTGTGATAGATCATGGAGCTCATCAACAGAGTCAAATTCAGAAACAAACCTAGTTTAACGCAAAGTACAATTTTCTCAACGAATTAAAAGGAATATGCTCATAGAAGTTCACATGCCACTTCCGACATAGAAAGCATGTGAGGATAGACATGGTTAAGATTCAGCCAGCAGAATTAGCTACCGTACACATGTATAGAATTTTGGCAAGGAACGACACAACACAAATGAACAGAATGAGAAGCCTCTACATCAGCATCCAGACATCCTATGTTCCCAACTTTTTCTCTCGGCCGCAACCTTTTTGGTATTCTTCCAGGACATCCTCTGCTATGTCCTACAGGGCATTTGAAATCATATGTCAATTCAGAACAGAGTTACATAGTGTGACCAACCATGTAAAGAGGATTCGGTACCTTCTGAATTTCACTCCCCTACAGTGTGAATTCCCCTGCTACCCCAACTCAAAATCAACATGAACAATCAGAACCATGGCTGCTCAACCAGACAAGACGCTTCCACTGTGCACTTCTCACGTGGGTCAGGGTGCTCGCCGGAGGAGCCTCCATGCCGGGATGCTGGATCGCCGGGAGAAGCTCCCACGACGGCCGCCGCCATGGATAGGCTACGGGCTAGGTTCTCCCATGGCGCTCCCTCATACCGGATCGCCTGGCGGAGCGATGGTGTCATGTGACATTGAACCGGAGACACACTCGAAGCAACAATACTCCGTCTGTTAAAAATCTGCTCATGAAGATACAAAAGAAACGGCATGCTGCTTAACTATTTTGTATGATCATAAGAAGATGGCTACAACAAAGCTCGGTTAGAAAGGGTAGGCTTTACATTAATTGAGCTCAGCTCAACGCATATCTATGAGTATCCAACAAGGAATGAACAACATCACATTGGTGCTTGATCAGGCACCGAGAATGGAGAGGCTGACGAGATCTGAGAGGAGATGGGGCGAGCTTGTACGGATTTGATGGGGACAGGTGGTGCTGACATCTTCACAATAATGTCTCCAGTTCTGTTCTGGATAATTTAGGCAAAGGTTAGCAAAATGCTACTGCTGCAGCACAATGGAGCTCAGGATTTGTAGAAAGCATGAACTAAACTTTAGCCCTGTGGTAATGTATTTAGTAGTGGTTAAGTTATCTTCTGAACTGAACTTGAGCTACTTAATTAGTCATATTGGCCACTAGCCGATTGGGACAAGCCATGAAGTTTAACTAGTTAACTTGACTACTCTAGTGGTTTCAATACTAGCGATTTTAATTGAACTAGCCAATTAGCCCCATCACTTGCAAACTTTAACCAGCCAAGAACAGCATAGATCGTAGCATTGCTGGGACAAACCAATCAATCATGTGCATCCAACCGATTGGGATAAAGGAGCGAGAGGCGACATATCACAGAGGAGGCAGGAGTGGACCTGGATGGTGTGGCTGCTGAAGACGACCTACAGGCCAACGCCGCTTGCAGGATGGCCGATGGCAGGATCACGGTCGCTTGGAGGAGGACCGAACGACTATCCGGTAAATCGCCCCTTTCCTGGTTGCGGTCAAGTCAACGGTTTGCCGGTGCCTCAGCCCCGTCACGGCCACTGAAGCCATTGCCCCATCCTCCTCGCGGTAAACGTAAATCCAGGGGCAGTTATGGTTCGTCGCTCGCACCCTAATAAGTTTTGCACAATCTTGAGACAGTCACTGTAATCTTACCTCGCTGGCACACCATAAGTTTACAACCAAATCTTACCACACAACAGCCGCCGTATAGAAGCACACGACCAATTATGAGGAATGTAAAATTACCTCACAAGCTTATGGGGGATGGAGGCAGCTTCGACCCGATGCATGAGTTGGCTATAGAGTAACATTAAACTAAGCGTGAGTGTACAATAGCTTATTCTACTAGATTTTGTATACAACATTACACTAAGGGGTGCAGAATAAGTTATTCTACACTCACGCTTAGAATAGCATTACGTTATTCTTCATCATTCAGGATGCGGAATAAGTTATTCTTCACCCGAGGTAATTTTACAATTGTACCATAAATAAATTACGTTTGAAATACAAATAGTTACATTCATATTGATTCATTACATAAAATTTGGCATAAGCAAACAAAAATATGGGTCATAAGATCAGAAAAAATGCAATTTAGGTTTATTTTACACTATGTTTATGTTTGTAATTTTACGTAAACATATTTTTCACGGCGACCATATATTTTCTTACGATCTATTTTTACGTACAAACTATGAAAAATTTACGGAATGAAAAGTTACGCTGCATTGCTATTAAAATAGAGGGTGTGAAGAAAATAACTTTTTCTCACCCAGGGTGACGAATAGTCAATCCCTACTAAGGGTAGATTGCGTTAATTTTATAAATATGTTTTACACCATTATGGTCTAATAATAGGCTACCTAATATCGGTGTTAGTGCCAATCAAGTAATTATATCCCGTCTAATATCAATGTGCAGTTAATATCTACCCAATAATATTGACTAATGTAATTATTATCTTGCCTAATATCTACGTGCATTGCATGTACATGATTACTCATTTAGGCAGATAACCCACACGGTATGGCTTATTTCTTATGTGGTAAAATCTCAGAACTCATCTAGGACAATTACAAGGTAAGACAGTGAAATATATTGAAACATTAGACAAAAGCAAATCTCATTTCCCTTTGTGTTACCTAGTATCAAGACAATATCTGGGCTGCAAGTATTGACTTGCAGTTTTTTTTCCTACTCAGCAAGCACACTGGTATCCTCCAATGCTACTCTGAGAAGTGCATCCCAAAGGACAAGGGTTCTCGTTACTACATTCGTCGATAGCTACAATAAGATAAGAAAAGCCAAGTATCAGAATTTTCAACATACTGGTAAACTTTGGCAATGTGTCTATACACATTCAATATGACCATCCGAAACAAGATACGATCCCTTGGACTCCTTCATGAAATATTGCACTACCTGTAGCTCACTACGGGTCCACTTCATCCTGCTCCGCGCATGACTTTACAGGTGCATATAACGGGGAGTTTGTGACGTACATGACTATTGCGATCCACTTCACCAATGGCTCCGGAACGTGATCAATGCTCAGATATCATTTTTCGTTGCCAAAAGGGATCATTCACAAAGTTATCTCAATAAATGAAATACTTATGCGAAGAAATGTTAGAAGACATAGAAAATTATGGCGTGACATTCAATATGCTGCTTTTATTATTCTTCTTCTCCTTTTTAATTATTTTGACTCTATTCCAAAACCACTCACTCCACAACCCATACATTGTTGCCATGATTGCTAGATCTCGTGCCATCCCACGAAGCAACCATGATAGCCTACGGAAAGAAATAAACAAGCATCCATGTCATGCACATACACACACAACATGATGCATTATTTGCATGCCTAGGAATCAAGCAAAACTAGCGTTCATGTGACATGATAACGTTGGAAACGACCAAAGACGGTGTGGTTAGTTGCGGGTTAATCGGGGCCACATTCCATTTTGTTGGAGACCCTCTTTAAGATGGGTGGCGGCAAGCCTAAGTTCCTCCTTGAGCTTCATATTCTCCTCGAACAAGCGTTGGCCCTCTGAGGTGCCCTGAGTTTGAACCACCGCCCCTCTGCATTGGAGGCAAGTGCTATTTTCCATAGCCGACATGATGGCTTGCCTGTCAGATTTTAGCATCTGGTTCTCTAACTGAAGAGTGGTGGTCTCCCGCCGTTGCCTCTTGCCCTGTATTTATTAATTTCATGAGTGCATCATTTCACCGGTTATTATAAGAGTAGGACCCCATGTTCACGAGGGTAACATCGTAGTACATTGTAGGATTTGCTATTGGAGTTCTAGCTTTATGTAGTATCAAATTTTAAAATTTTAAAAATCATATTATTTGAATTCAAAAAAAATCCTGACATTAATATGCACATACCTATGGATGAATACCAGTTTTGTGCAAAGTCACATGGTGAAATACATTTTTAAGACGGTTATGCAAAAATAGCAAAACAATGTATGTCTAGCCCATGTACTATTCACTATGAAAGTACATGATTTGTCGTACAACTCACATCAAAACGTATTTCAAAATGAAGTTTTACACACATCTATATTCTTACTTATGAACTTATCTTCAGATATTTTTGAACCAAAAACTGTATTTTGTATTATTTTTAAAATTCTCTCTCCATTGAGCGAGAGCGCTAAAAAGCCTCACCCATGGCATTGTGAGTTCAAATGACAAACAATGCCACTTTTTCCATTGGAGTTTGTACTATTTAACCGCAAAAATCTGCATAACTGTATGTCTTAGCTGACCCATGTGGTGACATCTCATGTTATTCAGCATGGAGAAGAATAGTATTTACCTTACTGTTGGTGCGATGGTTTTGGAACCAGAACTTGACCTGTTGGGCACTCATGCCAAGCCTCTCACTAAGGGTCTTCCGGAGTTTCTCATTAGGATAAGGGATTTCCTGGAAGACACTACAGATGACGTTAATGAAAATGCATTAGTAAACATCATCTTCAATAGGTAAGAAACAATGATTGAGTATGTATTGTACGCTTCAAGTTGTTGGATCTGTTCTCTGCGGAGACGGTGATAGTTGGCACGCCTTGTCCCCATCCTCTCGCCGCAGTAGGTTTCTACATTGTTGTTTCCTTGGTTTCCAGCAACAACGTTGGTATTATCAATCATTCCCACGTTGGCAGTGGCTCCAAGTAGACCATATGTCTCATCACCATGGTCCTGCTGCAATAGGTGGCTGTCTTCACTTGTCATGAAGGGGTCAAGATCATTGTGCACAACATTGTTGTATTGCGTCCACTCCCCATCCATGTTGATCTGTTGCCATGAAATAAAAATTTTATTCCCTTATATAGAGTTAAAGGCAGCAGTAAACTACCATTAAAAAACATGTAGAAGTGAAAAATGAAACCACATAGAAGGAAACGTCACACAGAACACTACATCTCCAACTACATTAGTCGGATGGTACTTCACTTTAAAAATAATTTAAATTCGTCCATAGGGGTTTCCGACACCGATTTGGTTGTAATCATGTATACTTTAATTATGCTGTAGTTGACATACTTTCTTGGCTTCACGATAGTATATTCATGATTACCGTCAGCTGATTACTTAAAAAAATCGAAACAAGTATGCCATACATAGTAATGCAAAGCTATTACTTTCAGATCTCATCATGTTGTTTTCTTGTTATCCAGATAACTATACCTATCTATATATACATTTGGATCTATCTACAGATTCCATATATGTGGTATATTTAGATAAGGAGGACCTACGTACAATAAAATGAGCACCAACTACTCCTACAAATTATAGAAGCGAGATATTAAAATGTACTATGTGTGGGAAATCATATTAACCATAAATAATGGCATCATATGCACAATTATACAATCAGATCTATGAATATTATCAGATCTATGTTATCTCCTATATTTTACCTTTGGAAGATTAGCTTACCTTATAGCAAGATGCTAGCCATCTCTCAAGCAAAACGTTGAAACACTACTTTCTACATGTATCTACTTATTCCATCACACATGTCATGGAGCATCTGTGCCTAACTTTTGAAGTTGAAGATCAAGGGATAATTAGACTAAAACTGTATAAATATTACTTGATGAACGGTTTGAGGAAATACCGTTGACTTCGGTAGTTGTCTTCCTTAGAAGTTCGATAGGCGATCAAGGGAAGGAAGCTGTTTTGTTCCTACTGAGATATCAAACTCATTCAGCTTAGAATAGCCATGATCATCAGAATTTAAAGCCGTGGGGAGCATGTGGAATTTAGGCTATAGGACCCGTGATTAATGCAAGCAATTACTTGTATCCAAATATAGGCTCAGAAATCAAAGATTTTTACAATTGGGGCATATCTTATATATTGGTTATAATTAAAGCTCATTAAGGATATTTACGGAGTGAATATTGGGATATTGATAAAAATACATTATGTTATTTATTCAATAGAAAATAAGTGGTTCAGATTACTAATAGAAAAGAACGACTGAGATCCATAATATGGTTTTGATCTAAATGACATATATGGACATAAAGGGTTCATGTGGTAATACTACATAGAGAGTATGTTCTTTAAGGCACTTTTTCGGTCTATTCATCAAATGTGAAGGCAACACAATAGATAACACTAACAATAACTTGCATCCAAGTATAACGCTCACATCCCATGGATTCTGAATGTTGCCGCACGGCCCATATTTAGGGCATAATTAAGGCTCATTAAGCATATTTTTTAATTGAATATTAGCATATTTTAAAAAAATTACTATATTAATAAGCCAATAGTAAACAGGTGGTTCAGATTACCAATAGAAAAGAACAGAAGAGATCCATATTATGTTGTAGATCAAAATACAACATGCATAGTATGTTTTTTCTGTGGGAAAAACTTATGATCTATTCGTCAACTGTCATTGTGGCACTAAGAACACCAATACATCTCGGACCATAGAGAACATGCACAGGAACGAGCCGAAGCCGCGCCACCTTCATCGCTTCTCGCTCACCGATGCCAAACAAAACTTGTTTTAGTAGACAATAAGGAAGACATCATGTTAATTAAGTACCCACATGACGAGCACACCTATGCAAGAACCGTTGCCGACAAAGAGAAGCATATATCATGATTCACGAATGAGTATCTAATAGATTACTCACACCGTGATTGTTTCATCATTGGAATGCCCTGCTCGACTTTATAAATGAACTTGAGAGGTTTTTTTAGTCCAATTTTCAAATAGATTTCTCCCCCTATGTTTGTTTCATCTTCAAAATGCACTATTCTACTTTAAAAACCAAGTTGAGAGGTGTTTGAGACTAATTTCAAAATAGATTTATTATAGTGTTTTATATACAATTAAACACGCATCAGTTCTAGTTTTCAACACACACACACACCCCAATTCAATGCATGATTTATTCTGTTCTAATTTTCTATGAACGCACCTTTGTAAGCTACCAAAGGAGATGTCCTTTGCAAATATTTACTTACAAACACTAAAAAAATAAAAATTCATTAAATAACATTTTTTGTCAAGAAGGACACTAAAATGCATGGTGTACGGGGAATATCTCTTCGTATTCGGACATCTAAGGAGCTCGTGGAGAAAATTATAAAATTGGTCCAAATAGTGCGTGAACATTGTACTTTCTTAAAGCCCTCATTTTTTTCATGAGAACTACTTAGATGTCCACACATCGGCAAATTTGGCACGGATATCACGCACTCGAACATATTTCATGCCCAAAACATTCAGATTTTTTAAAATTCTAATATTTATATAAGTTTACTTTTCATGCCAGGGAGCAGATGAGCTCAGGATCGGAATCCTTGTGTACATGTCCTATGTTGCTACTTTGGTCTTCTTTGCATGCAACCGTAATAGCCTGATGCCTAGAACAATCTAAAGTAGTCCTTATTGGATCAGCCAGACAAACATTTGAATAATAGTTTGGTGATGTCGCCCCAACATATACTGACCCGGCACATCGGATGTAAAGGTTTGTAGCATGTTTGAATCAAGTGAAACCACGGTTTGCATAGATAATATAAAATAAAAGGCGTGCATTGGAGCATAACGAATAGATTATTTCGATGTCTAAATAACTAATTTTTATATCATTGACCCCCAAAACAGTGCTCCAACAGATGATGTAAAATAGGGTACTTGGCGATGCAAATTTGCATCTCTTGTGCCTCTCAATTAATCTCGACTAAAATCTGAGCAATCGCACGCGCCAGTTATCTGCCAAGCGGAACTTCCCCGCGTCACGCTTGACTACCCCATGCCGTCGTCCGCCACTGCCGGCCCGCATGGATGCATTTTTCGACCCTGCAGCCACTAAAGCCGCTCCGGCGATGGTGGCCACCATATCTGTCGCTGGTCCCGCCAATGCAGCCACCGATGAATTTGTAGCCCCTCATCCCGCTGCCGGCGTAGGACTGGAGCAGCCGGCGAAAAAGAAGGCAGCAACAACCAAACCATGCGGACACTAGAAAACTAAAATGCATGATGTATGGGAAAAATCATAAAAAACTAAAAAACTAAAAATTGATAAAAAACTATTTTTTTCGTCAACAAGGACACTAAAATGCATGATGTACGGGAAAAATCTCTTCGTATTCGGACATCTAAGGAGCCCATAGAGAAAAGAATAAAATTGGTCCAAATAGTGCGTGAACAATATACTTTCTTAAAGCCCTCATTTTTTTTCATGAGAGCTACTTAGATGTCCAAACACCACCAAATTTGGCATGGATATCACACACTCGAACATATTTCATGCCAAAGACATTCAGATTTTTTAAAATTTTAATATTTATATAAGTTTACAGTTCATGCCAGGGAACAGATGAGCTCCGCAGCCGAATCCTTGTGTCCATGTCCTATGTTGCTACTTTGGTCTTCTTTGCATGCAACCGTAATAGCTTGATGCCTAGAACAATCTAAAGTAGTCCTTATTGGACCGGCCAGACAAACATTTGAGTAATAGTTTGGTGATCTTCTCTGTAGAGACGGTGATAGTTGGTACGCCTTGTCTCCATCCTCTGCTCACTGTAGGTTGGTATTATCAATCATTGCACGTTGGCAACGGCTCCAAGTAGACCATACTCCCTCCGTCCGGAATAGCTTATCCCAAGATTATCCCTAAAATGGATGTATCTAGCACTAATTTGGTGCAAGATACACCCATTCGAGGGACAAGCTTTTTTGGACGGAAGGAGTACATATCATCACCATGGTCATGCTGCAATAACTGGCTGTGTTCACTTGCCATGAAGGCGTCAAGATCATTGTGCACAACACTGTTGTATTGCGGCCACTCCCCGTCCATGGTGATCTGTTGTCATGAAACAAAATGGTTATTTCCCTATATAGAGTTAAAGGCAGCAGTAAACTAATATTAAAAAGCAAACATGTGGAACTGAAAAATGAAACCAAATAGAAGGAAACGTCATAGAAAACACTACATCTCCAAGTACATTTAGGTTTCTATGCCCATATTAGTCGAATGGTACTTCACTTTAAAAATAATTTAAATTCGTCCGTAGGAGTTTTCGACACCGATCTGGATGTAATCACGTAGACTTTAATTACGCTGTAGTTGACATACTTTCTTGACTTCACGATAGTATATTCATGATTACCTTCGGCTGATTACTTTAAAATTTTGAAACAAGTATGCCGTACATAGTAATGCAAAGAGATTACTTTCTCATCTCATCATGTTCTTTTCTTTTTATCGAGATAACTATACCTCTCTATATATATACATTTGGATCTATCTACAGATTCCATATATGTGGTATATTTAAATAAGGAGGACCTACGTACAATAAAATGAGCACCAACTACTCCTACAAATTATAGAAGTGAGATATTAAAATGTACTATATGTGGGAAATCGTATTAACCATAAATAATAGCATGATAGGCACAATAATACAATCTAATCTATGAATATTAGCAGATCTATGTTATCTCCTATATTTTACCTTTCGAAGATTAGCTTACTTTATAGTAGCCATCTCTCAAGCAAAATGATGACCTGTATCCACTCATTCCATCACACATGTCACGGAGTATCAATGTTTTCCATGTGGAGCTGCCACAAAAAAACAAGAAAGTCACAGAGATGTCAGTGAGATGGCACCAAACAGGTTATGGTTACACTAAGCCAATGCATTCTTCAGTATGCACTCACCACAGCATCTGGTGGGGCCAGACCCATCCGGTTTGGCAGGTGTAGCCTCTCCATCATTCCCCTTTCCCTCTCATTCCACCCACGCACCCAAGCATCAAGGCCAGTGTACAACATCTCTCCATGCAAACTGAACTGGTACTTAATCTTGTGACCGTCTATCCTCAGCATAGTAGGGGAGTGGTGCTCAAACCAAGTCCTGATACACACATACAACAATGATGGCATGTTAATTATAGCCAGAACAACTTGCTGTCAAAAGCTAGCAAAGATTGCATGTATGCTAACTAACCTGCTTAGTTCACTTGGGTTGGTTAGCAGCGAGACGGACTCATAGCAGTCAGCGCACACGTAGTCCGGATAAAAAGCATGGTGAAGCTCCAACTCAAATGGTGAATATCCGTATTCGGGCGGAGGTGGCGGTGGCGACGGAGGCATGGCTAGAACCACAACTAGGAGTACATGACAATAAGTAAGGCGTGCTGCCACGTTGCAAACAAAAGTGCATATGTTCAGTTCTTGACTAACTTAGAGGGGCAGGGTTACTCAGTTGGCCACCATCTGGGAGCGCAAGCCTCTTGTTGCCTATGGGAGTAAGCATGGCAATGCTAGCTCCATTAGCAACACCCAGCCCTCCACCGTCAGGCACACTAGCTGCAAAATGGATCACGAACGGTGTGATTAATATTTTTTTCGATCAAAAGACAATGCATTGAGTGCCATAGCCACGCCATACACACCTTCGTACATAACTTGGTCGCATGCTTGGTGTAACACTGGTACAACTTGGTCTCGCGTCGATCCAGCGCCGAGGGCCTCCTGCATCGCCATCTGCCTAGTACACATGCCCCCACCTGCACACAATCGCATAGTTTGGACTAGTGAGAAGCAAGACCATTACTAAAAACACCGATAAACAAATTTAACCATCATGTCAACTCATAGTTAACTGCTGGTCCTTTTCCTTTACGGTTTTCGATCATTGCTTATTTTGAACTTCATCAACACCCATCGGGTCTGAAACAACAATTTCTGCAAAAAGTGAAGGCTTACATCGTACAGGTATGAAGATCCAACGGACCGCACGGCTAATTGAGAATGGTTGCTAATCAACTGGATACCTTTTCCACGCTCCATTGGCTGCACATGCACCATAGGGTTCTGACACCCAGAGCCTAGTGAAATACTTGCTCACGCAACTGGCATCAATAAGAACAAAACGTATTCCAATTAGTCTTGAAACATGCCAAAGATTTGAAAAATCTAAGAAAATTTTGCTTTTCTACCATGGCCATGCGCACCTGGGGGGCTACGTGTTTCCTCTTTACGGACCACAACAGCCATGAGAGATCGAGCAGCTTCACGTGAAGTAGCAGCTAGGTATTGCACGATATCTATTTGAAAGTCAGATTTAACATCAATCGTTTCTGTTAGGCGGCTAATACAATTCTTTCCAGCAATAAAACAAAAGTGTGACAAAACTCATGCATTCTGCATGCATAGCATGGACCACTCCCATGCAAAAACATCACAACCACACATGGGCCCCACAGCTGCATGCATGCAAGACCAAACATTTCATGCACACACTGAGTTCTAATCCATTTTGCAGAGTGCATGCACGCCCATGTTGACAACAAAACTTAGAATAATCGAAACTATAGCTCGTTGCAAGAGGACAGGCAAAAGATTACCTGATTTGCTTCTTGTCACGTGAGAAGACGGGCTGATGTTGGGAAACGCCGCCGCCATTGGAGCCTGTCTCTTCACCCTGGCCATGAAATCCTCGAGCCTGTCTTCAAGGTCTCTTTGTCGTTTGGCTTCTGTCTTGCTATGTATTTCCGGCAGCACCTTCTCCTTGGCATTATCCACCATCTTCAGGAACTCCTCCTCCCTTTTCTTGAACTGATGTTCCACTGCCTCCTTAAGTGCGGCCAGAATCTACGAGATGCGCTATGGACAAAAAAGCCCGATTAGTTTTTGTGCTTACGACAAACGAACCACAGAAGGAAAATCCCAGCAAAAGCAAACAAGATAGAAAATTGCACCTGCGCAAGTATCTCTGTCCCATGGGCCACAACAAATCCAGGTGGCCCGCCGCACACACCAGGGCTTGGGGTGGTCTAAGTATATGCGGGCGGTGCACTACCAGGCAACACATTAATTGCCAGCGATCTGGGGACATCACATACCTGCAAGGGAATAATCGAACAGAATGTTAGCAACCACGGCGAATTTAATGAGCAAGCATTTAAGAGGATTTGTGTACCTTGAATCCAGCATCAACTACGTTCTTGGCTGCATGCTTGCGGATCTGAACCTTCATCAACAGATCGAAGTACGACGCCATCCGAGGAAGTGGCAGCTGCTCACGCCCTTGCATGCCATGCTCATGGTAGTCGTAGAAGATGATCTTCATTTTGTTAAATCAATTAAAACAAATAAAATCATAGACCAATTGGTAGAAATCGCATATGCGTGCTAGTAAATGAACGGGGATTTCTTGTCTAACCTGAGGAAGAACGAGGCATCCCTGAAGAACAAGCTGAGATGGGTCATGCAACAAATCATCCCTCAGCTTTGCTGCAGCCACTCTCAACCCCTCCACTACGTAGTCACACAAATCATATTCCGATATTTTGCTCGGATCAGCAAGAACGTTTAATAGCTCATTCGAAATCTTTGGATGGGCTCGTCTAGTAACAAGAAATGTGGATGCGGCGAGGATTGTGCATGCAGCCATCATTTTCTCTCTCTCTGCTCCCACGATTGCTACTTTGCTAGTGTTTTGCACTATCTTTTTAACTCTGACAATCAGAATCTTGCATGTTTTCGGCATTTCAGTCACTAAGATGGCATGCAACTTCTCTAGCAACTGTTCCCGGTCTGTCAAGCAAGCACCAGCTTGGATATCTATCTTTTCCCTGCTAGGGTTCAATCCTATCCATTTTGCTACCTCCCTAGAGTCAATCACAACAAAGTTTCCGTCACCCATGTCCATCTCCATAGTTTCGGGATCTATCCTAGCGAGGAGAGACATGGAAAATATGCGATTATTGTTCCCTAAAGCCTTTAGCTTGCAAAACTGCTCCATCCCTACCCCCGTGAAAATAGACTTGATGTTGGGGTTCCATTCTCCATCCATGGTTTGGATCATACCGGCGTTGTGGGCGGTGTTCAGCATGCGCATCTTCTTGGCGGCAGCCATTGAAGAGGAAGAAGAAACATCCGGTTGAGCTGCAGGCGCGTAGTTCCTAGGTCTCTGCCCCATCTCAACCAGCAAGCTGCCAGAAAAATCAAGGAAAAAACAGCAACACAAATGTGTTAGGACTTGAGAGAAATCCGGGGCAAGAGAAAAAAAGAGAGAGATGAACGAGTGGTGAGAGCAATAGTAGTCACCTTTGTTCTTGCTCCCTCCCCCCTTGCTGCACCAAGCCCCGGTGCTGTGCGTAGTGTTGTTGATGTATCCCTCTGTACCAACAAGACCTTATTTTATAGACAAGTGTCGACCGAACAACTCCATGTGCTCACGACTGTGTACCAACAAAGCGGATGCCCAACCCTCCACGTATGCAGGTATCTAGGCCACAAAATATCAGACACTATCATCTCTCCATCTCTCTCCCCACTCACTAAATGAGCCACGGCCACTAACAATTATTAAGCACCAAGAAAGACGCGCTCATAAACACAAAATCATGAACAATTCCTCCTCAACCATAGCCGTCGATGCGAACAGAATTTGAAAATGGATTAACTTGCTAAACACATAGGCTTTAATAACGGAAGAACAAGGATTATTTCCACACACAATCCACGCGACAATTACTAACTTGGTAGCATTGGCCCATGCATACTTAGCACACCTACTAAATAAAACACGAACGTACATTTGCATGCATGTTAATAGCACAACACTGGCATCTACAAATCTAGATTTTTGCTCGCTTGCATGGAGGGCTCTCGGCGTCATCTTCTTCGCAGCCAGTGGTGACAGGACCAGTCCCCGACATGTGGTCCCCCTCCTCCAGCTCGCATGCCTCTACTTGCACTGCATGCGCCATGCAAGGGTCAAACTCCGTCATCTCCTCCCCACAAGTGAAAACCGGAAGCTTCACCCTAAGATCAGCCTGGTGTCAAGAAATTTTTAAACGCACACCATTAGACCAACAAATATAATAATCTTCGTCTCATTATGACTAGTAACAAAAGCAAATTCTCACATTATCCACCACCGTCTCGTTCATCTCCGCCTCTGCACCAACGCCCGGCCCTTGCGCCATTACACTTGCCTAGGAGTGCACAAACACATATCGTTTAGCCAGGGCAAACGAGGGATCTGCATGGAAAGTAGAAAAAAAATAGGTACCACATCATCGACACTTGCAGCCCCAGAAGAGCGATCAGGAAAAACCAGAGCGCCTAGCCCGACGGCATCACTAAGAACCTTCATCACATTACAAGTGGTAGTATCAGAAAAGATGTGATTAGAGCGATCTTTATCATCCCTGTGCATGTGATACTCGTACCTGCACCCTGCCTACTGTCAATGCGGAGCCAGAAGTTTCGGTGAGATTAGAGCTTGGGTGACACGATGCTGCTGGGCGCCATCTCTCCACTGTTCGAATGGGTTTCCAGGGTCCGCGCCACCTGCATAAATAGAGGACGAAAATTTTCATTCCCTCCCAAGCAAACAGATTCAAATTTCAAACTACCAAGGCCGCATCACATGCATCGGCTACAATTTTGAATTTTGTGGTCACCGTGAGCACTTGGATCACCTCGACGGTATGGCATTGCCATTTTATCTCACCAAGCTAGGTCCTATCATCCGGTGCATTAACTCGAGCACAGATGGGTGGGACGGTGCAACTGTGCGCCTCTCTTGTCAACCATCTGCCATCGCGTGGCGCGGCGAGAAAGTAGCGTCATGATCACCGAGGAAAAGGTTTCCAGAACAGTGTTTCCATCTGTTGTCACTTGACAACACAACGGGAGACCATGAGGCGTGGTGCGTAGCCACACATGGCAAGGAACCCTCCCGCCCCCTCCCCACACTACCACTCTGCGTCTCATGCCCTGACTAAATGTGCATTGGAAAATCTTAGTTGCTTAATACTCACATCCCCATGTGTATACCACGCACTAACTTTTTTTTTGCAAAAAAACCATTTAAAAAAACACCCCAGGTTGCCTTGGGTCATGTTTTGCATCTTCAATAAGACTCAGTCAAACAATGCTACTCGCATGCTGGCTGCTTCGCCATGGATCTCTGCACCATCCCATGTGCACTGCCTCTAGTGGTTTAATGGTTGTACCCTGCCGCCCGCACATCTGTGCTCGGCAGGCGAGGTGTGCTCTCCCTTCCATCCCGCTGACCGCGCAATGGAGGCCCCCACGAAAGCTATATCAATGCCTTGTTAGGATCATCATCCATCAAAGCACGCCCCTGCTGGTTCAAAACACTGCACCCTGTGCCCATGCATGGTACACAAAATGTGACAAAAAACACTAGTGCATGTACGAGCGATATGGAAACCAAGTGGCCGATCCAACAGATACCAAAAACCCGCCAATAGAAGTTAGTCCATAATGCAACCAGGCAGCGTTTGTGAGCAAGCCCATAGCCGAGAAAAATATCTTGGCCCATGGAGTTAAGGAATAGAATAGTTTTGAACTATAAAGTGTGGTCCAGCAATATATTTGTCCTTGCCCACAATAGTCATGCAGAAGAAAAACCCTCGAAGATGAAATAGTTAGCACACCCAGCCAAATCAATTGGCAAAAAAAGTTGCATGTACCTCGATCTCCGAATGGGAACAGGCGACGGGAACATCATGCCAAGCTAAGAAACATAAGTACAACAAATCACTCACACCATCAGTCCCGTTAACCAGAAAATGTCCTTAATTCAACTATAAGAAATTAGGCTCGAACGGCACACTTTTTTTAGTGCTGCATGCATTCCGTCGATGTCCAACCACCCCACAATTGCTACACTTCGGCAATTTCCTTGGAGCCTTTGACAAATCTCCTCTGTACTAATGTCACCTAGATACTCCAATGTCACCTCAAGTATACGTGGGTATGATTATACGATATGCATCACACAATCTCAGATTCATCTATTCGACCAACACATAGAACCTCAAAGAGTGCCCCAAAGTTTCTACCGGAGAATCACAATGAAAACGTGTGCCAACCCCTATGCATAGGTTCATGGGCAGGTTGTGCATTTGTGCCCTTGCATTCTGCAAATTGTACAGAACCTGGACCTCTTAAGATGGTTCTCATAAGGAGCTTTGTCTCGACTTGTCGTTGGTCTCCCCCTCTGTCGTTTTTTTTCTAATGCATACCCACACCTGAACAATTTGAATCACCATCTCCATTATCCGCATCTTCACCAGCATTTGCTTGGATCGACCCCTCTGGAGCACTGGCTACCAAAAGTTGCTGCTTCTCTCGCTCTGCAAGCCCTAAACCATCCTTGTCTACACTCAAAGGCAGCAGAGTAGCATGGACCTCCTTCATCATAGTCATGAAAACTTCATAACATTCCACATTGTTGTCACCAAGCCCCACACACTCAAGCGCTTGCATGTACATAGTGTGATGCCTGTATCACTCGCAGGAGGCCCTCTGTCTTTCTGGTACAACACCAAGTGTTCCGGGAGAATGTCACAAGCCTGTCTTGTCCAGCTCTTCATTATGTGCTTCTCAGGGATTTTTGCCAAGCGGAAGTGAACCATCACCTTCATAAAAGTATAATGAAAATCAATCAACTAGTCTCATATGGACCAACCCAGCGATAACATGACTGTTTTTAGTCATCATAGAGGATGCAAACCTGCAAAGTATGGCAGCACACTAGACCAGAATGCTCGAACATGCCACACTCGCAGCTGAAAAAACTTTCATCCGCATTGAACTCAATTTTGAAAGGAACTTTACTCCACTTCTCTATGTTCGCTGCTTCAACATGTGTCGACTTATAAATCCTCCTAGGAACAACCTCATATAGTACATATGCACCACATTTTTACAACTCTTCACCAAACATCTCAAACATGGCCCTCGTGTAAACTTTGCTAGCATGCCTCTCCAACGGAAGGTTAAATCTAAGAGATACACCACTCTGCAAGGGGAATAGACACACACAGACCACAAATGTTAGCATGCAGAACCATTGCCAAGAATGAAGGCTTCTAGAGAAAGTAGAACAAATGTTTGTTTTCAATGAACACCAATGCAATGGGAATGATGGAGAAATTTTCTACCTCTTGAGCACTGCATTGGTTTTCCCTTGAAGAGGAAAGGGTGATGGAGCAAAGTAGCATAAGTATTTCCCTCAGGTTTTGAGAACCAAGGTATCAATCCAGTAGAAGACTACACGCAAGTCCCTCGTACCTACGCAAACAAATAAGAACCTCGCAACCAACGCGATAAAGCGGTTGTCAATCCCTTCACGGTCACTTACGAGAGTGAGATCTGATAGAGATAAAAATGCCCGTGCGGTGCAACGGGAGAATAAAACATCATATACCCATAACCAATAAACATGTATCGATCAAGCGTCTCTCTTCCGGATCCATGTCTTATATTTTAAGATGGTATCCTATAAGACCCATCTTATTCGTGTTGTTGTTTATCCTCCTGTCCAACACTTGTCAATGGTGTTTGTAGTTGTCACCGAACATGGTCAATCATCTCAAGACGGTGAGCACGTCCAACACACGGCACATGTGTCGCTTAAACGCGCTAGTGCAAGAGAATGTTTAAAATCGAAAATAATGTCGTCGAGTTGGATGAACCATGCTGGAGCAAGAACATGTTTTTAACTTAAAGAAATAGTCAAGCTGAGAAAAAAAAATCAACCTAAATGGGTCAATCGCCCTAAGGGCGACCCGGCTACCACCGTCCTCCGCCAGCGACTTGAGGGGTTTCTCCTCTCTCTGGCAGCCGCTCCGACGGGGGCGGGAGAAGGGGGAACCATGTCGTCTCGTCGATGGCGTGTAGTTGGGTTAGGGCTAGGTTTTCTTCTTTCACCAGTTTCTGTATTGACGGTTATGGTGGTGCAGGCGTGCAAAATCTGCTTCGGATTCGATTCCGGTGGGTTGCTGTGAGGTAGTCGGCGACGAATCTGGTAGTAAGCTAACCAATCGAGGCTGGTGCGGCGGCGGTGGCGATCTTGAGGTGGGACTTTTTTTTTGCTTTGGCCCCACCGTCATGGTGACACGTGCTCCGGCCTCAACATGGGGCATGGAGCTCTAGTAGGAGCGTGGTGACTCCAGATTTGCAGGTTCTCCTGGGTGACGGCGCTTCATCATCATCGTTCAACAAACCGATGCAAGTGGTGGCGTAGTTCCGATCTGGCTTGTCTCAGGCGTGCTAGTCCTCCTGGACCAAGGATGTGATTTCCTGATGTCTTTATTCTGTGCGCACAACTAAGGGTTTCCTTGGCTCTCGTAGGGAGCGGCGGAGATGGCGACAACGGTGTGCCCTCATCCCTCGTTGGAGGTGTGGCTAGATTGGTTCCCCATGGTGCAGTTTGTAATTTCATATTTTTCTTGGGCTGTGTTGTATCACTGCTTATTTTCAGTATCAATATAATCATCCCCTGCCTCTCCACGTGAGGCGGCACCGGCCGGGAGTACGGTGTTGCGGCCTTCGCCACGACAAGCGTGGTGGTTGCGCCGAGCCTGATGCTGCCGGCCAATACGACATCTGTAGTACCTCGTGGCTCGTGCTCATGGTCGTGCGCAAGGAGACCATGCGTCGATCTTTGTTTGGCCGTACATGCATGCGTGCTTTTGTTCCCATCATTTTCCTACGTCGCCTCATGAATGCCTGCTTTTTCTCTTGCTGTTTTCCCGCATCTCAGGTGCCACGCGATTGCTAGTTTTCTAGAGGTATATTAACTGGTCTAGGTGGATGTGAAAGACCGAGATGGTACTTTTAAGTATGTGAAGCCATTGATGCAACTCATGTACAGGAGGTATTTTTGCAAGGATCAGGATGAACGAAATATTGCGTGTGCTTCTTTCGGCCAAGGCCCAGCAGGACGTACAAGCATAGGGAGGCAACGTATTTTCTGGCGGACGGATGAAGGTTTTAGTACCACCTCGAATATGTTTTAAATTCAAACTCAAAGCGTAAAATCACGGTAAGAAGCGTATTGTGACGGTGAATCCACGAAGTCAATCCGTGCTTTATTATTAGGGAAAGATAGATTGAAAGTAAAGATTGAAAAATAAACGGTGATAGAAATAGCTAGTTGACGGGAGATTAATATAATGGAGAATAGACCCGGGGGTCATAGGTTTCACTAGTGGCTTCTCTCAAGATAGTATAAGTATTACGATGGGTGAACAAATTACTGTCGAGCAATTGATAGAAAAGTGCATAATTATGAGAATATCTAGGCATGATCATGTATATAGGCATCATGTCCGAGACAAGTAGACCGAAACGATTCTGCATCTACTACTATTACTCCGCACATCGACTGCTATCCAGCATGCATCTAGAGTATTAAGTTCATAAGAACAGAGTAACGCATTAGGCAAGATGACATGATGTAGAGGGATTAACTCAAGCAATATGATATAAACCCCTTCTTTTTATCCTCGATGGCAATAATACAATGCGTGCCCTGCTGCCTCTACTATCATTGGGAAAGGACACTGCAAAACCAAACTGATAATTCGAAGAGACTTGCAAAGATAACCAATCGTACATAAAAGATTTCACAGAAGAATCAAATATTGTTCATAGATAAACTTGATCATAAACCCACAATTCAACGGATCTCGACAAACACACCGCAAAAAGGGTTACATCAAATAGATCTCCAAGAAGATTGAGGAGAACATTGTCTTGAGATCCAAAGAGAGAGAAGAAGTCATCTAGCTAATAACTATGGACCCGAAGGTCTGAAGTAAACTACTCACACATCATCGGAGAGGCTATGGTGTTGATGTAGAAGCCCTCCGTGATCGATTCCCCCTCCAGCGGAGCTCCGGAAAAGGCCCCAAGATGGGATCTCTTGGGTGCAGAAGGTTGTGGCGGTGGAAATAGGGTTTCGTTGTGCTCCTGGATGTTTTCGGGTTATATGGATATATATAGGATGAAGAAGTAGGTCAGTGGAGCCACGAGGGGCCCACGAGGGTGGAGTGGGTGCCCAGGGGGGTAGGCGCGCCCCTGCCTCGTGGCCTCCTCGTTGATTTCTTGACGTCCACTCCATGTCCTTTGGATCACATCTGTTCCAAAAATAACTCTCCCAAAGGTTTTATTCCGTTTGGATTCCATTTGATATTTCTTTTCTGCGAAACACTGAAATAGGCAAAAAAACAGCAATTTACACTGCGCCTTGGGTTAGTACGTTAGTCCCAAAAATAATATAAAAGTGTATAAATAAGCCCATCAACATCCAAAATAGATAATATAATAGCATGGAACAATCAAAAATTATAGATGCGTCGGAGACGTATCAAGCATCCCCAAGCTTAATTCCTGCTCGTCCTCGAGTAGGTAAATGATAAAAACAGAATTTTTGATGCGGAATGCTACCTAGCATAATTCTCAATGTAATTTTCTTTATTGTGGAACGAATATTCAGATCCGTTAGATTCAAGACAAAAGTTTAATATTGACATAAAAATAATAATACTTCAAGCATACTAACTAAGCAATCATGTCTTCTCAAAATAACATGGCAAAAGAAAGTTCATCCCAACAAAATCAAATGGTTTGGTCATGCTCCATTTTTGTCACACAAGAATGCTCTCATCTTGCACAACCCTGATGACAAGCCAAGCAATTGTTTCATACATTAGTAATCTCAAACTTTTTTCAACTTTCACGTAATACATGAGCGTGAGCCATGGATATAGCACTATGGGTGGAATAGAATAATGATAGGGGTTATGTGGAGAAGACAAAAAAGGAGAAAGTCTTACATCGACGCGGCTAATCAACGGGCTATGGAGATGCCCATCAATTGATGTCAATGCAAGGAGTAGGGATTACCATGCAACAAATGCACTAGAACTATAAATGTATGAAAGCTCAACAAAAGAAACTAAGTGGGTGTGGATCCAACTTGCTTGCTCACGATGACCTAGAGCATCTGAGGAAGCCCACTATTGGAATATACAAGCCAAGTTCTATAATGAAAAATTCCCACTAGTATCTAAATGTGACAAAACAAGAGACTCTCTATCATAAAGATCATGGTGCTACTTTGAAGCACAAGTGTGGAAAAAAGGATAGTAGCATTGCCCCTTTTTTTTTCTTTTTTTTCTTTTTTCTTTTTTTGGGCCATCCTTTTTTTTATTTGGCCTTTCTCTTTTTTCCCTTTTTTATTTGGGACAATGCTCTATTAATGATGATCATCAAACTTCTATTTATTTACAACTCAATGATTATAACTCGATACTAGAACAAAATATGACTCTAGATGAGTGCCTCCAGCGGTGTACCGGGAAGGGCAATGAATCAAGAGTGACATGTATGATAAATTATGCATTGTGGCTTTGCCGCAAATACGATGTCAACTACATGATCATGCAAGGCAATATGACAAGACAATGAGGAAGCGTGTCATGAATGAAACGGTGGAAAGTTGCATGCCAATATATCTCGGAATAGCTATGGAAATGCCATAATAGGTAGGTATGGTGGCTGTTTTGAGGAAGATATAAGGAGGTTTATGTGTGATAAATCGTATCATATCATGGGGTTTGGATTCACCAGCGAAGTTTGCACCAACTCTCAAGGTGAGAAAGGGCAATGCACGGTACCGAAGAGGCTAGCAATGATGGAAGGGTGAGAGTGCGTATAATCCATGGACTCAACATTAGTCAGAAAGAAATCACATACTTATTGGAAAAATCTACAAGTCATCAAAAACCAAGCACTATGCCCATGCTCCTAGGGGTATAGATTGGTAGGAAAATACCATCGCTCGTCCCCGACCGCCACTCATACGGAAGACAATCAAAGAACACCTCATGTTTCAAATTTGTTACACAACGGTTACCATATGTGCATGCTACGGGACTTGCAATATTCAACACAAGTATTTCTCAAATTCACAACTACTCAACTAGAACACTCTAATGTCACCATCTTTATATCTCAAAACAATTATCAAGTATGAAACTTCTCATAGTATTTAATGCACTTTCTATGATAGTTTTTATTATACCCATGTTGGATGCCTATCATATTATGACTAATTTCATAACCAAAGCAAATTACCATGCTGTTCTAAAGGACTCTCAAAATAATATAAGTTAAGCATGAGATATCAATAATTTCTATAAAATAAAACCACCACCGTGCTCTAAAAGATATAAGTGAAGCACTAGAGCAAAATTATCTAGCTTAAAAGATATAAGTGAATCACATAGAGTATTCTAATAAATTTCAATTCATGTGTGTCTCTCCCAAAAGGTGTGTACAGAAATGATGATTGTGTTAAACTAAAAAGCAAAGACTCAAATCATACAAGACACTCCAAGTAAAACACATATCATGTGGTGAATACAAATATAGCCTCAAGTAAAGTTACCGACAGAACAAGACGAAAGAGGGGATGCCTTCCGGGGCATCCCCAAGCTTAGGCTTTTGGTTTTCCTTGAATTTTGCCATGGGGTGCCTTGGGAATCCCCAAGCTTAGGCTCTTTCCACTCCTTATACCATAATCCATCAAATCTTTACCCAAAACTTGAAAATTTCACAACACAAAACTTAAACAAAAAATCTCATGAGCTCCGTTAGTATAAGAAAACAAACCACCACTTAAGGTACTGTAATGAACTCATTATTTATTTATATTGGTGTTAAACCTACTATATTCCAACTTCACTATGGTTCATACCCTCCGATACTAGGCATAGATTCATCAAAATAAGCAAACAACACACGAAAAACATAAGCTGTTAAAAACAGAACAGTCTGTAGTAATCTGTAAGTTTCTAATACTGGACGTGAGGAATTTATCTATTAATCATCTTCAAAAAGAATCAACCTAATCACACTCTCCAGTAAAAAATGGCAGTAAATCTCGTGAGCGCTAAAGTTTTTGTTTTTTATAACAAGATCACAAAGACTTTCCCCAAGTATTCCCAGAGGCTCTTCTTGGCACAAACACTAATTGAAAGCATAGAACCACATATAAGCATAGTCTAGATGAATTATTTATTGAATAACAGCAAGGAAAAATATTGGGTTGTCTCCCAACAAGCGATTTTCTTTAAAGCCTTATAGCTAGGCATAAGATTTCAACGATGCTCACATGAAAGAAAAGAATTGAAGCACAAAGAGAGCATCATAAAACACGTGAAAAACACATCTAAGTATAGCATACTTCCTATGCATAGGCATCTTATAGGAAAACAAATTATCAAGGCAAGCAAAAATTAGTATATGCAAGGAAGCGGAAAGAAACAATAGCAATCTCAACATACCGAGAGGTAATTTAGTAACATGAAAATTTCTACCACCATATTTTCCTCTCTCATAATAATTACATGTAGGATCAGAATAAAATTAAAAAATATAGCTATCAAAAAACATATTATTAACACGATCCACATGTATGCAAAGTTGACACTCTTCCAAAATAGTGGGATTAACATTAACTAAAGTCATGACCTCTCCAAACCCACTTTTATCAAAAACTTCATAAGATTGAACATTCTCCAAATATGTGGGATCTAAAGTTGACACTCTTCCAAACCCACTTTAAATATTGTTGCAAACATTATAATCAATCTCATATTCATCATGGGGCTTAAATAAATTTTCAATATCATAAGAAGAATCACCCAAATCATGATCATTGCAATAAGTAGTGGACATAGCAAAACTAGCATCCCCAAGCTTAGGGTTTTGCATATTATTAGCACAATTAACGTTAATAAGATTTATAATAACATCATTGCAGTCATGCTTTTTATTCAAAGATTATCGACAATCACTTCATAAAGCACTTCATCACGAATTTCAAGCAAAACTGCATAACGATAATCTAGTGCACAAAACTCACTAGCAATTGGTTCATCATAATTGGATCTCCTAAAAAGATTAGCAAGCAGATGAGGATCCATGGATCTTAGGTTCTCTGTTTAGCAATAAATAAACAATTATTCCAACCAAACGAGCCAAGTGAGACATTAAGGCAAACGAAAAGACGAAAACAGGAAGGGTGAAGAAAAGGCAAGGGTGGTGTGGGGGAGAGGAAAACGAGAGGCAAATGGCAAATAATGTAATGCAATGGATAAGAGTTTGTGATGGGTATTTGGTATGTCTTGACTTGTGCTTAGATCTCCTCGGCAACGGCGCCAGAAATGCTTCTTGCTACCTCTTGAGCACTGTGTTGGTTTTCCCTTGAAGAGGAAAGGGTGATGCAGCAAAGTAGCGTAAGTATTTCCCTCAGTTTTTGAGAACCGAGGTATCAATCCAGTAGGAGACTACACACAAGTCCCTCGTACCTACACAAACAAATAAGAACCTCGCAACCAACGCGACAAAGGGGTTGTCAATCCCTTCACGGTCACTTACGAGAGTGAGATCTGATAGAGATAATAATAATAAGATAAATATTTTTGGTTTTTATGATATAGATTGAAAGTAAAGAAAAATAAACGCTGATAGAAATAGCTAGTTCACGGGAGATTAATATAATGGAGACTAGACCCGGGGGCCATTGATTTCACTAGTGGCTTCTCTCAAGATAGCATAAGTATTACGGTGGGTGAACAAATTACTATTGAGCAATAGATAGAAAAGTGCATAATTATGAGAATATCTCGGAATGATCATGTATATAGGCATCACGTCCGAGACATGTAGACCGAAACGATTCTGCATCTACTACTATTACACCACACATCGACTGCTATCCAGCATGCATCTAGAGTATTAGGTTCATAAGAACAGAGTAATGCATTAGGCAAGATGACATGACGTAGAGGAATAAACTCAAGCAATATGATATAAACCCCATGTTTTTATCCTCGCTGACAACAATACAATACGCGCCTTTCTGCCCCTACTATCACTGGGAAAGGACACTTCAAGATTGAAGCCAAAGCTAAGCACTTCTCCCATTGCAAGAAATATCAATCAAGTAGGCCAAACCAATCTGATAATTCGAAGAGACTTGCAAAGATAACCAATCATTCATATAATATTTCAGAGAAGAATCAAATATTGTTCATAGACCCACAATTCATTGGATCTCGAGAAACACACCGCAAAAAGAGTTACATCAAATAGATCTCCAAGAAGATCGAGGAGAACACTTTATTAAGATCCAAAGAGAGAGAAGAAGCCATCTAGCTAACAACTATGGACCCGAAGGTCTGAAGTAAACTACTCACACATCATTGGAGAGGCTTTGGTGTTGATGTAGAAGCCCTCCGTGATCAATTCCCCCACCGGCGGAGCTCCGGAAAAGGCCCCAAAATGGGATCTCTTGGGTATAGAAGGTTGCGGCGGTGAAAATAGGGTGTCGTGGTACTCTTGGATGTTTTCGGGGTATATATATATATATATATATATGTATATATATATAGGAGGAAGAAGTAGGTCGGTGGAGGGCACGCCGAGGGGCGTAGGCGCGCCCCCCTGCCTCGTGGCCTCCTCGTTGATTTCTTGATGTCCACTCCAAGTCCCCTAGATCACGTTTGTTCCAAAAATAACTCCCCCGAAGGTTTCATTCCGTTTGATATTCCTTTTCTGCGAAACACTGAAATAGGCAAAAAAACAGCAATTTGCACTGGGCCTTGGGTTAGTAGGTTACTCCCAAAAATAATATAAAAGTGTATAAATAAGCCCATTAACATCCAAAACAGATAATATAATAGCATGGAACAATAAATAGTTATAGATACGCTGGAGACGTATCAAAATTTACAAGTGATGTTCTCACTGGTAGAAAAAAGCCCTTTAGTCCCGGTTCGCAACAGCCTTTAGTCCCGGCTGTGCAACCGGGACTAAATAAGCGCGACTAAAGACCCCCCCCCTTTAGCCGCGGCTCTTACGGACCGCGACAAAAGTCTTTAGTCCCGGTTCTTGTGGCTGACCGGGACCAAAGGCCCGCCACGTGGGCGCCCGTGGTCCGTCGGGGCCGAGGACCTTTAGTCCCGGCTCTCGTGGCCAACCGGGACTAAAGGCCTCTTCCTTTTTCTTTTTTCTTTCTTTCTTCTTCTTTCTTTCTTCTTCTTCCTTTCTATTCTTTCTTTTTGAAATTTTTTTATTTTCAAATTTCTGAATTATTTTAACCTCTAGTCTGTAATCACCACCCCTCATCACTTCTCAATTTATTCTTTTATCACCCCTCATCATTCCAAATCATCTAACTTCCCAACCGGTCACCCATCCCTCTCACTACTCCAGCCCAAGCACGCTTAACTTCCGGGTTCTATTTTCCCACACTCCAAGTCTGCACTTGTTGTTTTCCTGACAATAATAAGATGTCAATCCTATTAACCTTCAGGAATTTTGCTTGAGCATGAAGTGACACATTTCACTGTTTGAGTTTGAAACTATTGTTTTAAAAAACAATAATTATTTAGTAACACTAATATTTCTTGAATAATTAGTTTGACCATTGTTTGACCACAGTTTGACCACAGTTGACCACAGTTTGACCAGATTTGACCAAAATTGAAATAATTAAAATAATTATTTAGTAACACTAATATTCTAGAATAATTAGTTTGACCATTGTTTGACCATAGTTTTCGCACTGTTTGAATATTTTTCAATTTTTTCCACTCTAGATCTTAAAAGCCCCGTAACTTTTTTTCTATTAGGTTTTTGAGGATTTTGAAAATGTTTAAATTTGGATGTAACTTTTCGAGTAGATGATTTTTCATATAAAAAACTTTTTCATCCGAGTTAGTATGCAAAAGTTATGCCCATTTTTACAAATTTCAGAGAGATTTTGCAAATAAAGTCAAAATTCACATTTGCAAATTTTCCCAACAACTAGACCACATATCACATGAGAAACTTATTTTCTTTTATTTTTTTGACATTTCCATTATTTTCTTTTATTTTTTTTAAAACTGAAAAGGCGATCCACGGGGGGGGGGGGGGGGTAGAGTTTGAAAATGGAACCTTTAGTACCGGTTCGTGGCACGAACCGGGACTAAAGGTCTCAACCCCATTAGTTCCGGTTCGTGCCACAAACCGGGATTAAAGGGGAGGAGCTTTAGTCGCGGTTGGCCTGGCCAACCGCGACTAAAGGCCTTTGGGCACCTTTAGTCGCGGTTGGCCTGGCCAACCGCGACTAAAGCCCGCGAGCGCCCTGGGCCCAGGCATTTGGTCGCGGTTCGTCTGCCGAACCGCGACTAAAGACTTCATTAGTCGCGGTTCCTACAGTTTCGCGACTAATGGGGCTGGACGGAAGCCTCTTTTTCTACCAGTGTCTTTTCTCGTAGAAGCTTTCTTCAGAGTGTCGGTCAAATTGCAGCTTCGCAAACTGCTTAGATGCATTGGACAGCCTGGAGGCACGTACCCCTTCAGCAGGTGATTTGCGCTCTCACTCCTTTGTATGCTCGTCATTTTAGCACAGAAGACTCCCACGAAATATGGTTTAACACATTTATACCGAACTTCGTATATCTGCATCAGAAACGGATGTTCCGTGAGTGAGTACTTGTCCAACGTCTGCTTCCACCCTTGCTCAAATTCATCCTCCGTGATCATGTGATGTACAAGCTTGTGAAACTTCAGTTTGAATTCACCATTCTTTCTCCAAAGCACACCCATTGACTCCTTTGCCTTTTTCAGGACATGCCACTTGCACGAACGGCGGACTGTGTTTGGCATTTTTGCCTCAATTGGCAGTTCCATAGAGCACGCCTGATATGTAAGTATAGTTTGCGGATGCTTCCCACCAACCATACGTATGAACTCCCGGAACACCCACTTGAAAGATTCTTCTTTCTCATCTCTCATCATGACCCCTCCAAAGATTATACTCTGAAAGTGATTGTTCACGCCAGCGAAAAGCCCAAACGGCATGTCATACAGGTTGGTCCTGTATGTTGTGTCAAATGTAATTGCATCACCGAAGTACCGATACTGATCAAAACCCCTACTCATAACCCACATGAGTGTTTTTATCCTACTGTCTTCATCTACTTGCACAGTGTAATTGAAGTCAGGATCATTTGCTTTCATATCAGCTAGAATTTCCATTGTTTTCATAGCGTCAGAGTCTGACGGGTCCTTGTTCAGCTTCCTACACAGTGTCTTCAATGAACTCTTTGTAAATGTCACATTTTCAACTAAGACAAACATTATTATCGCGGAGTTGCTTGACTAGGTCTTTTCTGTATCTATCGATGTGCCTTTGTGACTTCCAATGCATTTTTTGTCCACATATCACAGACAGCGGGTGGTTATGGCCAGATATGAACTCTGATATTTACCAACCATTGTCCTTTGAACGGAGCAATCTAATCATGGCTTCACACCCACACCAGGATGATCGACTGTTTCCCCTCATTGGTATGCCATGCAGACAACGTAGTAAACACAGAATAAATGTTAGCTAGACATTTCCATAGGTTAACTTGCGTGTTACTGCAACCAAACAACAAAGCATCTTATAGAATAAAAAAGAACTAATTGTTATATTGATTATCGGGATCTGGGGGCACATACCGCACAAGCACACAGTATTTCTTGCATGCATCTCTTCCGATGAACATTCAGTCTGCTTTTCGCAAGCCTCACCACGAAACCATATTCCCATGAATAGAGGTTGTAGAACTTATAGGCTTCGTGCAACGAGTCAAAAGGTGTGCCAATTGGTGGATTGACGTCTGGCCCACATTTTGTCTCTGAATAAGCGCGAACTGACAATTCAAGTGTTGTTTTCCTACCAGGGTTCATCTCCCTCTCCTCGGGCGCCTTCCCAACCCTAACCCGGAGATAGTGTATTTGGGGAAAAACGATGGAGGAAAATGCTCAATTATCCCCGAAACAAAATATATCAACAGAAAAAGATATGGACCGCAACTCAAAAGCGAAGGCATAATCGGTACATCCGTGCTGTCAAAAAACCTAGAAACTCAACTCAAACAATGCATATAAATCCAAGCCACAGATTACAGATCCTAGAAATCTTAACATCTCATCCACCTCCCAAACCCTAAAGACCACACACATATGCCCTGGATACCTCTCCATGATTTTAATCCCACATTAACAGCGAAACAAAAATCCAAAATAGACCACACGACTCATGCGACCAACCACCTGATATAAACTGAAACTCTTTGATCTACATTGCTATCATGGCCGCGTCAAACAAACTAATCTAGCACACTAAAAATGGCAAAAAAATCAGTAATGGACTGATGCATCTACAACCAAAACAACTTCATTCGTCGTCAAAAACAATTCACTAAAGAAAATAGTTCCAACTTAACAAATGAAACCAGCACATTATAATGGGACAAGAAATCAGTAATTGACTGACGCATCTACAACCCAATCAACTTCCTTTGTTGTCAAAGACAATTCCCAAAAGAAAACAAATCCAACTTAAGATTGCACACGTTTTCCACCACATGTCCCTAATTAGTCACCAAATATCCATTTGATGACAGACGTATTACTTTCTCATATCAATATCTCACTACTAAACCAGTCACCATCTATATTCGCTAGGAATCCAAGGAAGGCGTACTAACCGCCGGATCAAGCAATTTCGGCAAAGTCTGGCAGAACAAATCAACAGTTCCTGCTAATCACTGGGCAATAGATGATGATTTTTTTACGCAATGGTGTCCCCCCTGACTAACCTTCATGTCCACCCGATGGTCGCTTCGGAGCAAACATCATATGTGGCTTCCTTTCCCACGGTGTGTGGCTCGCCGGCGGCGACCCCCTGAACATTCACAGCGCTCATGGAATATTGAGACTCCAGCGGTAGTACCAGAGCGCTCCACACCACAGCTCCGTCAACTGCCCTGCTGATGACCCACAAGTATAGGGGATCTATCGTAGTCCTTCCGATAAGTAAGAGTGTCGAACCCATTGAGGGGCAGAATGTAATGATAAGCGGTTTCCAGCAAGGTATTCTCTGCAAGTATTGAAATAAGTGGTAACAGATAGTTTTGTGATAGGATAATTTGTAACGAGCAACAAGTAACAAAAGTAAATAAAGTGCAGCAAGGTGGCCCAATCCTTTTTGTAGCAAAGGACAATCCTAGACAAACTCTTATATAGAGAAAAGTGCTCCTGAGGACACATGGGAATATGGTCAAGCTAGGTTTTATCACGATCATATGATTCAAGCTCGATACTTTGATAATTTGGTATGTGGTTGGACCGGTGCTTGGGTATTTCCCATACTTGGACAAGCATCCCACTTACGATTAACCTCTATTGCAAGCATGCGCAACTATAATAAAAGTATTAAGGTAAACCTAACCATAGCATGAAACATATGGATCCAAATCAGCCCCTTACGAAGCAATGCATAAACTAGGGTTTAAGCTTCTGTCACTCTAGCAACCCATCATCTACTTACTACTTCCCAATGCCTTCCTCTAGGCCCAAATAATGGTGAAGTGTCATGTAGTCGACGTTCACATAACACCACTAGAGGAGAGACAACATACATCTCATCAAAATATCGAACGAATACCAAATTCACATGACTACTAATAGCAAGACTTCTCCCATGTCCTCAGTAATAAACATAACAACTCACAAAGCATAAACATGTTCATAATCAGAGGGGTATTAATATGCATATAGCATCTGAACATATGATCTTCGAGCAAATAAACCAACTAGCATCAACTACAAGGAGTAATTAACACTACTAGCAACCTACTAGCACCAATCCCGGACTTGGAGACAAGAATTGGATACAAGAGATGAACTAGGGTTTTGAGAGGAGATGGTGCTGATGAAGATGTTGATAGAGACTGCCCTCTCCCAATGAGAGGAGCGTTGGTGATGACGATGGCGATGATTTCCCCCTCCGGGAGGGAAGTTTCCCCGGCAGAACAGCTCCGCAAGAGCCCTAGATTGATTCGGCCAAGGTTCCGCCTCATGGCGGCGGAGTTTCGTCCGAGAAGATGGCTTCCTATTTTTTCCCACCAAAAGACTTCATATAGAAGAAGATGGCCACCGGAGGGCCACCAGGGGGCCCATGAGGTAGGGGAGCGCGCCCAGGGGGTTAAGGCGCGCCCCCCACTCTCGTGGGCAGGGTGCATGTGGCGGGTAGGGCGATGCTACCGACAAATATGCTCAATGCTGCAACCGGTGCTATGCGGAGTCTGCACGACAGTGTTCTTTCTTTGGAGAAGCGGCGTCTCAAAGAGAATGATGTGGCACACCCGGTTTTCGTGGCCAAGGTGCCAGAGGGCAAGGGCTTTGTGGATGGCGCCATCGGGGGTACGATCGTCCTGCGGTTTGATGACATCTTTGCTATGTTCAACCTTCATTCGCTGCACTACACCTTCGTTCGGCTGTTTTCACTGAGTATGGAGATGCGGATCATTAGAGACAAGAACCCGGACATTGTGATCGTCGACCCCTTCTACATGCGTGCCAAGCTCTTGAGCAGCGCTGGGGACCGCCAAGTCGCAAGTTCACACCTCGAAGACGTCATTCTGGCAAACCCAGATAAGGATAACTTCCTTGTGCCTTACTTTCCCAAGTAAGTCATCCCTTAACCGCCCCGTAACATTTGATTTCTTAGATTTCGATCGTTCTTTTTTTCTAACATTCCGTGTTCTGTGCAGTGACACACATTGCACACTCATCCTCTTAAGCCCGAAATATTCCATGGCCACGTATTCCGACCCGAACCGTAACTCCAAGATAGACTACACAAATATCAAGAAAGTTCTTGTTGATGTTCTCCCTGGCTACGCCAAATCTGGAGGCACCTTCATCAGGGCAGTTCATAAGTACGGCAAGCACGTGTTCGCCCACAATACGACGTTCTGCTGCATCAAGCAGCTGCCTGGCGGTCAGAAGGATGCCTACTACGCCCTCCATCACACGCGGGCGATCGTAAGGGACCATCATCACCTTCTGCTACCAAATAATCTCAAAGATTGGGCCGCGAGCTTGTCGACAATCCAGGACTCGGACATCAGACAAGAATTCTTTCGCATCCAGTCGGAGTTTGCGGACATCATCCATCAAGATGTCCTTCATACCTCGAGGCAGTTCTTCCTCAGATATCAACCATCCAACATTGAGATAGACGGAATGCTACAAATGCAGGCTGACAACGCCCGCGATTTCATGACCATCACGACAGACGGCGGCTTCATCCACACTCCTGTCCATGAGTCGAGTCGAAAGTAGTGATGTGTAGTTCTGAAACATTGATTGGCTCATGTTGTAATTAAACTTTAATGAATTGTATGTCTCTTTGGTTTGGACAGTCGTTCAACTTAGATGTAATCGATGCTATTTATTAGTAGGACCATGAATCGTGCTATTAATGTCTTGCTTTTCTTTTCCGATTCTTTTGTTGCATACTTATATATTGCTTATGTATGTATTGTCTATTGGTTGGCTTGTGCATAGAGATGCCGCCGTATGTCATGTACAAGGGTAAGGTTCCCGGAGTCTACGACGACTGGGAGGAGTGTCGGAGACAGGTTCACCATTTCAGCGGTAACAGTTACAAAGGGTACACCACTAGGGCGGAGGCCGAATCTAGATACGCCCGCTATCTAGCAGGAGAGAGGAGGGAGCATTGGAGGAACCGGATGAAGACCAGTTTGATCGCGATGATGCCCATCGTGATGACCGCAACTCTCTTCTATGTGATGGTAGTTTAGATGATTGATATCGACTTTTAATGTGAAGACAAACTCGATACTCGCGGTCTCGGGACTTGTAATGTTTTATCTTTGTTCGGTCTTTTAAATTCGGAGACTAATATGATGAATTGTATTTGGAGTCTAATCTTCTATTGTATTCGATGAATCTGCTGTTTCTGTGTGCTACTGTCTATATTCTGTCAAATAATATATTTTGTAACCAATGCAAAAATCAGAAAAGTAAAAAAAACAAATATTCATACTAATGGCGCATCACCACAAGGTGCGCCATTAGTATCCCAAAGGATACTAATTGCTCATCAAGACAGAGTGCGCCATTAGTATGCCAAAGGATACTAATGGCGCATCAAGAGAGAGTGCGCCATTAGTATGCAAAGTATACTAATGGCGCATCGATCCGCAGTGCGCCATTAGTGTGCCAAAGCACATGGTTAAATATGGCCCTGGGAGGCACACTAATGGCGCATGGTGTTATATACTAATGGCGCATGGTGTTATATACTAATGGCGCACTTGGTGCTGCGCCATTAGTATACCAGATACTAATGGCGCACCAGTGGTGCGCCATTAGTAAAACTTACTAGTGGCGTGCTAGTAATGGCACACCAGTTATGCGCCATTAGTAGGCAAAACTGGTGCACCATTAGTAGGCCTTTTCCTAGTAGTGGACAGTAAATTTCAGCACACTATATAAAATTTTCCTTACCAAATTCCACCTACCAAAGGCGCTTCACTGCCCGGCAACGGCGCCAAAAAAGAGTCTTGATGAACCACAAGTATAGGGGATCTATTGTAGTCCTTTCGATAAGTAAGAGTGTCGAATCCAACGAGGAGCAGAAGGAAATGATAAGAGGTTTTCAGCAAGGTATTCTCTGCAAGCACTGAAATTATATGTAACAGATAGTTTTGTGATAAGATAATTGGTAATGAGCAACAAGTAACAAAAGTAAATAAAGTATAGCAAGGTGGCCCAATCCCTTTTGTAGCAAAGGACAAGCCTAAACAAACTCTTATATAGGGAAAAGCGCCCCCGACGACACATGGGAATTATCATCAAGCTAGGTTTCATCACGATCATATGATTCGCGTTCGGTACTTTGATAATTTGGTATGTGGGTGGACCGGTGCTTGGGTACTGCCCTTACTTGGACAAGCATCCCACTTATGATTAACCTCTATTGCAAGCATCCACAACTACAACAAAAGTATTAAGGTAAACCTGACCATAGCATGAAACATATGGATCCAAATCAGCCCCTTACGAAGCAACACATAAACTAGGGTTTAAGCTTCTGTCACTCTAGCAACCGATCACCTACTTAGTACTTCCCAATGCCTTACTCTAGGCCCAAATAATGGTCATGTGTCATGTAGTCGATGTTCACATAACACCACTAGAGGAAAGACAACATACATGTCATCAAAATATCGAATGAATACCGAATTCACATGACTACTAATAGCAAGACTTCTCCCATGTGCTCAGGAACAAACGTAACTACTCACAAAGCATATTCATGTTCATAATCAAAGGGGTATTAATATGCATATAGGATCTGAACATATGATCTTTCACCAATTATACCAACTAGCATCAACTACGAGGAGTAATCAACACTACAAGCAACCCACAAATACCAATCCCAGACTTAGAGACAAGAATTGGATACAAGAGATGAACTAGGGTTTGAGAGGAGATGGTGCTGGTGAAGATGTTGATGGAGATTGCCCTCTCCCGATGAGAGGAGCGTTGGTGGTGACGATGGCGATGATTTCCCCCTCTCGGAGGGAAGTTTCTCCGGCAGAACAGCTCCGCCGGAGCCCTAGATTGCTTCCGCCAAGGTTCCGCCTCGTGGCAGCGGAGTCTCGTCCTGAAAGCTGGCTTATGATTTTTTCCTCATCGAAAGACTCCATGTAGCAGAAGATGGGCATCGGAGGGCCACCAGGGGGCCCATGAGGCAGGGGGCACGCCCAGGGGGGTAGTGCGTGCCCCCACCCTCATGGGCAGGGTGTGCTCCCCCTTTGGAAGTTATTGCGCTCAGTATTTTTTATATATTCTGAAAATTACTTCTGTGAAGTTTCAGGACTTTTGGAGCTGTGCAGAATAGGTCTCTCATATTTGCTCCTTTTTCAGCCCAGAATCCCAGCTGTTGGTATTCTCCCTCTTTATGTAAACCTTGTTAAATAAGAGAGAATATGCATAAGTATTGTGACATGATGTGTAATAATAGCCCATAATGCAATAAATATTGATATAAAAGCATGACACAAAATGGACGTATCAGCAAAATAGTCCCAGTGGCCTGTCATTTGATTGCTAGCACCAGTATCCAGGTACCAGCGATCATCGTTGGTGGCGACCCGCACCACACGAGCTTCGTTGAGGAAGATGTCCGTGAAGTGCTCTCGAGGGTCACCCTGTGCGCTCACCGTGCTGGTGGCGAGGAGCAAACCAGGCTGCTCAACCTCGACCTGGGCGACGTTCACCTGCTGCTCGCGCTGGTCCTTTTCTTTCTTGCGGCACTCTTTCGTCAGTGCCCAAGGATGCCAAACTAGCAACAATTTCCCTTTCGCTTAGGCAGCGTCGGCCCGCCATTACCGCAGCCAGCGCTCTGGCCATGACCGCCCCCACCATGGAAGTTCTTCGCCTTGATGTTTCCGTGTCCGCGCCGTGCACCAGAGCCCGAGGACGCGCCGCCCTGGTCCAGTAGCTTCTCGTGCATCCGCCACTGGTCGATGGTGTACAGCAGCTGCGCACTGGGCGCCGGGGTTTCCTCGCGCTCACGCTCCTCAACGACAAGGAGCCGGCCGCAGAGTTCCTCGAGGGAGAGCTGCTTGGTGTCGACCAGCGACTCGATCGCCACGGCCATCTCACGGTACCGGCGTGGCACGGTCCGGAGCACCTTGAGGACCGCCTTGTGCTCGTCCACCGGGTCGCTGAGCGCCTGTAGGTCATCGAATATCATCGTGAGCCGCATCACATACGACTCCATTCCCTCACCGTCCTTGTACCGGAGCACCTCGTACTCCGAGCGGCGGGTCTGCGCCTTCGCTTCACGCACGCGCTCAACGCCGACGCGCATGGTCTTCAGGGTGTCCCACGCCTCCTTGGGCGTGGCCTTGGCGCCCAGGATCCACATGAGCTCCGGCGGCACCCCCTTGAGGAGGGCGATCATGGCACGCTGGTCGTCGCGGTTCATGCCTTGGCTTGTTTCCACCACGTGCCACAGCTCGTTGGCCTGCAGCTGGAGCTTGGTAATCACGGCTCAATCAGTGTTGTTGGTGCGGGTGAGCATCATCGGAGGCGCGCTGCCGCCGCCATGCACGATGCGCTCGACGACGCGCACCCCCGACCCCTCCTCGGTGGAGAGTCAGGCTAGGGACTTCCCAAGCGCCGAGGCGTCCGCCTTGGCCTGTTCCTCCTCTTGCTCCTTCTTCGCCTTCTCCTCGTCGCTTTCGGCCATCTCTCCGAGGGATCAGACACCGCCGGCGCCCAGGATGGATCGAACACCACCGAGGCTCTCATACCACTTGTTGTTGAAGATCGCCGGCAAACACAAACAAGAGTGAGAGAGAGCGAGAGGTGGAAGACAGAGTTTTGCGCTGCGTAATGCCTCTGCAGCTTTTTGGGATTTTCTGTTATCGAGCTAGCTCCAACGAGCTGCTGAAAACAAGGGAGAATTGGTCTCACACGTCGAGCCTACTGATCGTGCCATCCCACGATGCTCTCCGTGAGCGATCCCTACAAGCTCGCCATGATCAGCGTGATCCATGCCATCCCACGGCGTGTCTCGAACGAGCTACAAATGCGCTAAGCAAACTAACTGGATCTGTACGTGCACAAGCACACGCTGACAGACAGACACTTATTCAGCTAACTGAACGTACTATCTTCTAACTGAAACTTAACTGAAGAACATGTGCTGCTGATTAGCCAACACATATTTCATCCTATTGGCCTGGCACACTGGCCCGAACTGGCAGATTGCACATCCCAAGACCCAAAAGAACGTGCAAGATAATGGCCTGCCTGGTGCTCGGCCGCCATAAGCCCACACTTGACATGTTGTATCCTATCCTCTCACACACCACACGTTCCTTATCCACACCGTCTAGACACACTCGTCTTTATCTTCTTCCCTGTACACCTAAATTAACAACAACCTAAGCTAGCAGCAACTCGGTGACATGCATGGGAAGGTGACAAGGAACACAACAGACACCGTGTGCAACAGCAATCAGAGACGTCGGGGGAAGGTCAATGACAGGAACCATGGAAGGTCTACCTGAGATACCCGAGAAGGTCACGCGCGAGGGATGACGAGCATACAACAGATTGAATATTGGAGGAGCTGCGTTGGATCCTAGTCATCAGCACTCAATCTGGATCAAAATTTTCAGCCAGTTGAGATAAACAATGTTGATGCTTTAAAGACGAACAAGAATAGGGTCAGCTGTTGCTTCTTGAAGAACAAGAACGAAGGCAACAACAGCTATTGCAGGAGAGGCCGCGACGCTCAGGCTGCAGGAAAGAAGCGCTACAGTGGGAGGTGACCCTCGGGTGATTGGGGGTAGTAGGGGAAACATGGTGGGGGTGCAGCAAGTGGCCTCGCGACAGTGCTTGGCTGGCTTACAGGGAGGGAGGGGTGGGTGTTCTGCAGGTGACGTGCAAAGCCGAGGCAACGCAAGTAGAGGAGAGGAGACCCAACACCAGATCTCATGGCAGTTCGAGGACTGTTGGAGCACCGAGCCGAGTCGATGTGGCATTGTGGAGCAGTGGTTGACATGCATCTAGAGGACGGCAACGGCCAAGTCCAACGCGGCGGCGCTCCAGCGCTGCACCACTTGCGCGACGCGGCGAACAAGGAGGCAGGTTGGTCGCCGGCAAGGGGAGGAAGGAGGTAAGGTCCCGGGGACACTAGGTAGCGCGTTGTGGCCTCGGGAGCTGGCGACGCGAGGGGATCCTGGGCATGGCGGCGCGCGGGGATGCGGGAGATCTGTCGCGCCGGTGATAGGGAAATGAGAAGGAAGGAGGAGAGGCTAGGCGCACGATGACGGAGGTTCGGTGGTCTCGGGCGATGGGTTCGCGGGGGGGGGGGGGGGGATCGGGCAAGGTGGTGGGTGGAGCTGTTCCTGGTGGTGGGGTGGTTTTTTTCTTTTTGTTTCCACCCGTTCTGGAGATTGACGAACAGCCGATCGCTCCTATAGCTATTCTAATCACATGATTAGAATAGTGTTGTCCTATATATACCCTGGTCGATTCGACCGAGAAACATCTTGCGTCCAACGTCCAACCAAGCCACCATTTCACCCACGTAAGATTACAAAAGGATCGAGAAAGAGGCCCACCGCCCCTCGCCATAAGATTACAAAGGGATCGAGGTATTTTTACGTTTTTGAGTTTGACTCGAGCCTCCTCAGCTCCACATCTTTTCCTAGTTCGCTGCGGACGGTTAGAAGCAGCGAACAGTATCGACTGCGAACGGCGGCATGGTGCTCAGCGATTTGGTTCATCTGGGCGCTCACGATCTGCTCGCTCCGGCACCCCTCGAGGTCCCGATCTGACTATAAGTCGCTGGATCTGGGTTCTCCCGATGGTGAAGTTGAAGAGGCCCTAGTGGCTAATGACATGACCGCCAGGAGGCCACCACAAATAGCGTCCTGGAGCTCTACCTCTAATCATTCTTCTACCACACATCATCACGTGCGTTCTGTTGGTATGTACCCATCCTTGCCTGGTCCAATAATTTTCATTTGCATCAATCCCCAATCTGGTTCGTAGTAGACGTACATGTAGTAGAGTAGAATCTTTAACTCCAGGTTGTAGAATTTTTGGTCGATTCGTGTGCTGTTTCACATCGTGAAACCATGAAATAATTTCTGATCCTTCCTGGACTGAATCGTTGAAATTATTTTCCTTCTTGTCGTGCATACATCATGATTTCTTTCTGAAACCAAAAATCCTATTTGCCGGATTTCTAATTTTCAGAGTTTCCAGATAGTTATTTCAAGTTTAACAATTGGTTGTAATTTTGCTTCATCAGCTGCACCATATGCAAATACACATCTATTATTGGGAAAAGTTTTTGTTCTGACACTCAGGGTCATACTTGCTGCAGCTAGTAGCTGTTCCAAACATTATTGTAATGTTAATATGTTAATTACTACTACTTAATAATGATTCTGGAGGTGCTGCTAACATTTCCTACCTGCAGAGATAAAAAACACTATGTTTTGGCTTCAGTAATGTGATTGATTTCTGTTTACAATGCATTAGTCTTTCCTATCATCTATGTGGGCTTCAGGGGGAGAGGAGGTGGGCAACCCCAATCCAAATTCTTCCCGTTTCAAATATAATTCACTTCCATTTGCACTTGTCTTTGTTCTTCCCAATTTGCTAATTTGGTGCTCGGTTTTCGTGGATGCTGCAGATTGGAGATATCACGAAAGGCCGAACATCCTGCCCAAATAGGTAATTTAGATTTTATTATATATGCTGGAATGTGTTCCATCAAACTAGAATTATTGCCGAAATTATAAAAAGTACAGTAACACTGAAATATTTATAATATATAACTTCATAGAAGGAAAGGTGATGCAGCCCAACTTTGCTGCTCTAATTAATGCATGCATGCATGCTACGAATTGTCCAACTTTTTTGCTCTACTTGATTTACATGACATGAAAAAACAGCCTCGGGTTTATTTGTCAAGTCCGGTCATTTTATCATCTGTACTCCAGCATTTAAATCATCTGTACTAACAGGAGATGATTGCTCCTAGACCAAAAAATGTCACATATACAGGAGGACCAGCCCATAGGACCATTGCGAATATGAGTGGACTGTTCCTGATTCTTGTTTGAGTTGAATGGTGCTTGTTAATACGTGCAGAAAATCTGGCCTCTTCTTTTTTGCCCACAGATTTTTAACTGACGAAAATCATGTACGAGCTAACAATGGGAAAACAGCAATCTGTCAAAAAAAAGAGGTGCTTAACTATTGACTAATTTTAACTCACTATACTATGAGATAGTTTAACTGAGAATAATACGCTATATATTCCAAAGCAGCTTCATTTTAGTCCAAGGTTCTATGAATTTGCATTCGTGCATGTAACACCGTGGAATTTTGTTCTTAGTAACACTCTAATGTTTGTACGGTGGGTGGTTGTGGACTCGCAGCAGGCGCAGCAGTGGTGTAGCGTTGCCGGTGTTGCTTGCATCAGGTTACTTTGGCCGTTGTCATTCTTATAGAAGCAGTCTGCATCTCCTTCCACCATGACGGTCAGCATCTAGGCAGGCTTAGTGCTCCGACTGTAATATATTTTGAGATCTCGTATATTATTGCCCAGTCTGTGTGTTCAATCATAAATCTTTTTTTTGATAGATCATGTCGTTTATAGTTTACCTTTGCTCGTACCATGATTGAAGGAATATCGTTCAGTAGTGTCACATACTCACATATTCCATGTAAATGTTGCATAAAGATTTAATTTCTGACAAAATGAAGCTCTACACACTAGTAGAAAAAGGCTCAAATGTTCAGCTCATTTGTCCCGGTTTGTATTTGAGCCGGCACTAATGTGACCAATAGTGCCGGTTCCAACGGGTAGGCGGGCCGCGCTCATTATTACCAGTTCGTGGTGAACCTTTAGTACCGGAACCGGTACTAAAGAGGTGGTGGCCTTTAGTACTGGTTGGTGGCTCCAACCAGTACTAAAGACCCCCCCCCCCCCTTTAGTACGGGTTGGTGGCTCCAACCGGTACTAAAGGTGGTGGCCTTTAGTATGGGCTCCAACCGGTACTAAAGCCCCCCCCCCCTTTAGTACCAGTTGGAGCCACCAACCGGTACTAAAGGTGGTGCGCTGCCACCCGCAGTGCACAATGTTTAGTCCCACCTCGCTAGTTGAGAGGAGCTCGCACCAGTTTATAAGCCCCGCCACGGCTACCATGTCTTGCTCCTCTCTAAGCAGGCCTTTGTGGGCCTATTGCAAGTCTTCTGTCCTGTGGGGCGTACTGGGCCGTACGGGCCTGCATCCTAGCCCAACTAGAGGTTGGGTTTCTAGTCGTATGTAGGCCGTGTCAGCCCAGTAGGCGGGCTGTTTTTGCTTTATTTCAAAAAAAATCAAAAAAATCCACTAACCAGGACTAAAGGTCCCCAAGACCACGGCGCGCCTCGTGCCACGTGGTTGCCCTTTAGCGCCGGTTCGCGCGGAACCGGTGCTAAAGGGGGGGGGGGGACCTTTAGTCCCCACACTTTAGTGCCGGTTACCGAACCGGTGCTATAGCCCGGTTCTGCACTAGTGACAGTTAGGAGTGTGCCTTCCAAAAAAACATTTCAGAGAATGAAAAGGTTTACTTATTTTGCCCCAGTGTTTGAATCTTATTGACTTGTGACATCTTCTCATTGTTGGTTTCTGATTACTACTAGCTTATTCTACTCTAAACTATTGTCATGCATCCCCTTCATTACTGGCACAAATTTCCAACTACAATCTAGCTTGTATATTTCTATTTCTTATGTTCTTTGCAGAAAAGACGTTATGTACAACTGTTGTCACGGATGTAAATTATCAGGTCAATTTTTCAAGCACATAATCTTAGTGGTTTATTTTTATTCTTGGAATTGGAAATCATAAGTTTACGGTTTCTTTTTATGTACAATTTGCTAATTTTGACCATTTGCATAGTTCTTTTACTTTTTGCTATGTTTTGTTTACCGCTTTGTTCAGTTATAGAAAGTACAATGCTAATTTCACAGTGCATACTGTTACTACATAAATCAAAGAATGCTCACATGATGGTCTAGTAATGATGGGTCTGTGAGGCCTATTAAGGTCATATAGGCTTACTTAACAAATCACAGAATGGATAATAGGAACCTAAACCCCGCTGTTTTTCTATCGAGGAGCGATTTTTTATTAAAACCTGCCTTTTTAAAGGTTTGTAGGGAATGTTTCTGGCCAAATTGACTGTACTACTGGCAGTCAGAGTTTTGATTTTTGGTTTCCGTTTTTTTTTGCCCTAGGCCAAGATGGTTGAATTTCGGCCATTTTTAAAAAAATGGCAAAATCTTGGACGAAATTGCAAGAAGAAAATTTGATTTTTTTAATGAACGGGCCGAAATTATTTGCCCGAAAGGGACTTATTTCGCCAAAGGCCAAGATGGCTGAAATTTGTTTTTTCCGCGAAAATCAAATCTGAGCAGTACCATGGCATAATATTTTAGTTTTGTACTGATAGAACGGCAAGTTACAGGTTAGTTAGAGAAATGTTACTGTAATCACACATCTCATAGGTTATTTAGATTCTTGTGTAAAACTATGGCAAAATTACCTGAAAACACATTTATGAATTCAAACATTTCTTGGCATCTCACCATGCTTTCGAAATTCAGTCGGACAGGACCTAAATACATTTATTATTCATTGGATTTAGAACTCGCATTTGTTCAATATCATATGCTGTCTAACTTGTTATGCTCATTGATTGAATTTGCAGCATTTGAATTGCACTCAGAAGAGATGGGGGGCATTAGCTAAGGCTAAACATGCTAGTGTAATATGGCCTTGCGTCTATCAACTTGAATGCCCGGGACATGTCCTCGCAAGCATATTCCTCTCTAACAAACATCAATCGTGTAGGTGCTAGTGGAGGAGCATGTACTACAGCTCAGTAAAAAGACAAAGAAGCCATTGCCGCTGCTACGACAAGAAGATCAAGTATAATAAGAAAATTTCTTGTTATGGCTGCTGCTTAAATACCACTGAATTTATTCATTTGTTCATGTCAGATTTGTTATGGCTCTGTTATTTCAGTAACATTGTATTTCTCGTGTTTTCAAATGACAAATGATACCTGAATTTACACATCTGTGCTGTATTTTTTTATTATACTTGTCTCTAGTGAATACATTTCTTGAATTAGCTATGTCTGTTATTGATGTATTTCTCGCGTACTGATTTCAAGTCCCAACTCATTAATCCCCTCTCAAAAATGACCTACTGTCAAAATAAAGGAAAGAGACTAGTTCAATTACCGAACTTCAAGCTGAATCACATTGTCAAACATTCCATTGAGATAATTTCGAACAAATCACAGAGTAGTAGAGTATACATCCTCACCTTGCTCTACACCTTGGTTACACCTCAGCTGCTAAGAGAAATGTCAGCAAACTAAAGAATGATCTGCAAACACAACACATGCATTGTCTGCCTCCAGAGAACACTCCTATGTCCTGTTATTTGCACTTAGCAGTGCTGACTGACAAGCGACAAGGGACGCTAATTGCCGTGACGAGAGGGTCGGCGAGGAGTAGCACACCAGGCTGTCGCCAAGTCATTCCCAGTCCGCCATGGACGCACCTCCGTGGTCGCATTCAAGCAGGAAAATAAACATGCGAAAAAAATTCCTTCCCCACATATAGTACAGATAATTATTACAGTTTTTCCCATCACATACAGAACAATATTGCAATTGTTTCTTCACTAAGAAATATGCAACCCCAGCCCTCCATGACATTTGTATCAACACCTTTGCTTACATGGAAACATAATATTCATGCTCCATATACAATGTATAACATAGATTTCAGAAACAGTAACTAATCAAACTCTGTCATTTAAGTTCAGCAACATTCCAAGTTACCTGTACTCATAATGTTTTGCTAGCTATCCAAGTTCAAGTCACATCAGTACCGAAGACATTTACATCTAAAAAGAAAGCACATGAGCAGTGAATGGCATAAAAATGTACTGCCAATTAATATGGATTGGAAGGGAGTACAAAACTTCTCATGTCATCGATGCACTTCAGGTATCAGAAATTCAGGATGCCATTCTTTCTACCATGATTACCTGCATCTTCAGGATACCATTCTTTCTGCTACCGAGATTACAGGCATCTTCTGGCAACACTTTATGATAGATCATGGAGCTCATCAACAGAGTCAAATTGAGAAACAAACCTAGTTTAACGCAAAGTACAATTTTCTCAACGAATTAAAAGGAATATGCTCACAGAAGTTCACATGCCACTTCCGACATAGAAAGCATGTGCGGATAGACATGGTTAAAATTCAGCCAGCAGAATTAGCTACCGTACACATGTATAGAATTCTGGCAAGGAACGACACAACAAATGAACAGAATGAGAAGCCTCTACATCAGCATCCAGACATCCTATGTTCCCAACTTTTTCTCTCGGCCGCAACCTTTTTGGTATTCTTCCAGGACATCCTCTGCTATGTCCTGCAGGGCATTTGAAATCATATGTCAATTCAGAATAGAGTTACATAGTGTGACCAACCATGTAAAGAGGATTCAGTACCTTCTGAATTTCACTCCCCTACAGTGTGAATTCCCCTGCTACCCCAACTCAAAATCAACATGAACAATCAGAACCATGGCTGCTCAACCAGACAAGACGCTTCCACTGTGGACTTCTCACGTGGGTCAGGGTGCTCGCCGGAGGCGCCTCCATGCCGGGATGCTGGATCGCCGGGAGAAGCTCCCACGACGGCCGCCGCCATGGTTAGGCTATGGGCTAGGTTCTCCCATGGCACTCCCTCATACCGGATCGCCTGGCGGAGCGATGGTGTCATGTGACATTGAACCGGAGACACACTCGAAGCAACAATACTCCGCCTGTTAAAAATCTGGGCATGAAGATACAAAAGAAACGGCATGCTGCTTAACTATTTTGTATGATCATAAGAAGATGGCTACAACAAAGCTCGGTTAGAAAGGGTAGGCTTTACATTAACTGAGCTTAGCTCAACGCATATCTATGAGTATCCAACAAGGAATGAACAACATCACATTGGTGCTTGATCAGGCACCGAGAATGGAGAGGCTGACGAGATCTGAGAGGAGATGGGGCGAGCTTGTACGGATTTGATGGGGACAGGTGGTGCTGACATCTTCTGTTCTTTTCTGGATAATTTAGGCAAAGGTTAGCAAAATGCTACTGCTGCAGCACAATGGAGCTCAGGATTTGTAGAAAGCATGAACTGAACTTCAGCCCTGTTGTAATGTATTTAGTAGTGGTTAAGTTATCTTCTGACCTGAAATTGAACTACTTAATTAGTCCTATTGGCCACTAGCCGATTGGGACCAGCCATGAAGTTTAACTAGTTAACTTGACTACTCTAGTGGTTTTAATACTAGCGATTTTAATTGAACTAGCCAATTAGCCCCGTCACTTGCAAACTTTAACCAGCCAAGAACAGCATAGATCGTAGCATTGCTGGGACAAACCGATCAATCATGTGCATCCAACCGATTGGGATAAAGGAGCGAGAGGCGACATATCACAGAGGAGGCGGGAGTGGACATGGATGGTGTGGCTGCTGAAGACGACCTCCAGGCCAACGCCGCTTGCAGGATGGCCGACGGCAGGATCACGGTCAGATGGAGGAGGAGCGAACGACTATCCGGTAAATCGCCCCTTTCCTGGTTGCGGTCAAGTCAACAGTTTGCCGGCGCCTCAGCCCCGTCACGGCCACTGTCGCCATTGCCTCATCCTCCTGGCGGTAAACGTAAATCCAGGGGCAGTTATGGTTCGTCGCTCGCACCCTAATAAGTTTTGCACAATCTTGAGACAGTCACTGTAATCTTACCTCGCTGGCACACCATAAGTTTACAACCAAATCTTACCACACAACAGCCGCCGTATACAAGCACACGACCAATTACCTCACAAGCTTACGGGGGATGGAGGCAGGTTCGACCCGATGCATGAGTTGGCTATAGAGTAACATTAAACTAAGCGTGACTGTACAATAGCTTATTCTACTAGATTTTGTATCTATCATTACTAAGGGGTGCAGAATAAGTTATTCTACAATCACGCTTAGAATAGCATTACGTTATTCTTCATCATTCAGGATGCGGAATAAGTTATTCTTCACCCGAGGTAATTTTACAATTGTATCATAAATAAATTACGTTTGAAATACAAATAGTTACATTCATATTGATTCATTACATAAAATTTAGGCAGATAACTCACACGGTATGGCTTATTTCTTATGTGGTAAAATCTCATAACTCATCTAGGACAATTACAAGGTAAGACAGTGAAATATATTGAAACATTAGACAAAAGCAAATCTCATTTCCCTTTGTGTTACCTAGTATCAAGACAATATCTGGGCTGCAAGTATTGACTTGCAGTTTTTTTTCCTACTCAGCAAGCACACCGGTATCCTCCAATGCTGCTGTGAGAAGTGCATCCCAAAGGACAAGGGTTCTCGTTACTACATTCGTCGATAGCTACAATAAGATAAGAAAAGCTAAGTATCAGAATTTTCAACATACTGGTAAACTTTGGCAATGTGTGTATACACATTAAATATGACCATCCGAAACAAGATACGATCCGTTGGACTCCTTCATGAAATATTGCACTACCTGTAGCTCACTACGGGTCCTCTTCATCCTGCTCTGCGCATGACTTTACAGGTGCATATAACGGGGAGTTTCTGAGGTACATGACTATTGCGATCCACTTCACCAATGGCTCCGGAACGTGATCAATGCTCAGATATCATTTTTCGTTGCCAAAAGGGATCATTGAGAAAGGTATCTCAATAAATGAAATACTTACGCGAAGAAATGTTAGAAGACATAGAAAATTATGGCGTGACATTCAACATGCTGCTTTTATTATTCTTCTTCTCCTTTTTAATTATTTTGACTCTATTTGATCTGTTTGGATACAAACTCGAAGATAAAAAGATGGGTATTGGACTGAGCTTCACGGCAATGCTATCCCAAAACCACTCACTCCACAACCCATACATTGTTGCCATGATTGCTAGATCTCGTGCCATCCCACGAAGCAACCATGACAGCCTACGGAAAGAAATAAACAAGCATCCAAGTCATGCACATACACACACAACATGATGCATTATTTGCATGCCTAGGAATCTAGCAAAACTAGCGTTCATGCGACATGATAACGTTGGAAATGACCAAAGACGGTGTGGTTAGTTGCGGGTTAATCGGGGCCACATTCCATTTTGTTGGAGACCCTCTTTAAGATGGGTGGCGGCAAGCCTAAGTTCCTCCTTGAGCTTCATATTCTCCTTGAACAAGCGTTGGCCCTCTGAGGTGTCCTAAGTTTGAACCACCGCCCCTCTGCATTTGAGGCAAGTTCTATTTTCCATAGCCGACATGATGGCTTGCCTGTCAGATTTTAGCATCTGGTTCTCTAACTGAAGAGTGGTGGTCTCCCACCGTTGCCTCTTGCCCTGTATTTGTTAATTTCATGAGTGCATCATTTCACCAGTTATTATAAGAGTATGACCCCATGTTCACGAGCGTAACATCGTAGTACATTGTAGGATTTGCTATTGGAGCTCGAGCTTCATGTAGTATCAAATTTTAAAATTTTAAAAATCATATTATTTGAATTCAAAAAAAATCATGACATTAATATGCACATACATATCGATGAATACCAGTTCTGTGCAAAGTTACATGGTGAAATACATTTTTAAGACGGTTACGCAAAAATAGCAAAACATTGTATGTCTAGCACATGTACTCTTCACTATTAAAGTACATGATTTGTCGTACAACTCACATCAAAACGTATTTCAAAATGAAGTTTTACACACATCTATATTCTTACTTATGAACTTATCTTCAGATATTTTTGAACCAAAAACTGTATTTTGTATTATTTTTAAAATTCTCTCTCCATTGAGCGAGAGCGCTAAAAAGCCTCACCCATGGCATTGTGAGTTCAGATGACAAAACAATGCCACTTTTTCCATTGGAGTTTGTACTATTTAACTGCAAAAATCTGCATAACTATATGTCTTAGCTGACACATGTGGTGACATCTCATGTTATTCAGCATGGAGAAGAATAGTATTTACCTTACTGTTGGTGCGATGGTTTTGGAACCAGAACTTGACCTGTTGGGCACTCATGCCAAGCCTCTCACTAAGGGTCTTCCGGAGTTTCTCATCAGGATAAGGGATTTCCTGGAAGACACTACAGATGACGTTAATGAAAATGCATTAGTAAACATCATCTTCAATAGGTAAGAAACAATGATTGAGTATGTATTGTACGCTTCAAGTTGTTGGATCTGTTCTCTGCGAAGACGGTGATAGTTGGCACGCCTTGTCTCCATCCTCTCGCCACAGTAGGTTTCTACATTGTTGTTTCCTTGGTTTCCAGCAACAACGTTGGTATTATCAATCATTCCCACGTTGGCAGTGGCTCCAAGTAGACCATATGTCTCATCACCATGGTCCTGCTGCAATAGGTGGCTGTCTTCACTTGTCATGAAGGGGTCAAGATCATTGTGCACAACATTGTTGTATTGCGTCCACTCCCCATCCATGCTGATCTGTTGTCATGAAATAAAAATTTTATTCCCTTATATAGAGTTAAAGGCAGCAGTAAACTAACATTAAAAAACTTGCATAAGTGAAAAATGAAACCACATAGAAGGAAACATCATACAAAACACTACATCTCCAACTACATTTAGGTTTCTGTGCCCACATTAGTCGGATGGTACTTCACTTTAAAAAGAATTTAAATTCGTCCATAGGGGTTTCCGACACCGATTTGGTTGTAATCATGTATACTTTAATTATGCTGTAGTTGACATACTTTCTTGGCTTCACGATAGTATATTCATGATTACCGTCGTCTGATTACTTAAAAAAAATCGAAACAAGTATGCCATACATAGTAATGCAAAGCTACTACTTTCAGATCTCATCATGTTGTTTTCTTGTTATCCAGATAACTATACCTATCTGTATATACATTTGGATCTATCTACAGATTCCATATATGTGGTATATTTAGATAAGGAGGACCTACGTACAATAAAATGAGCACCAACTACTCCTACAAATTATAGAAGCGTGATATTAAAATGTACTATGTGTGGGAAATCATATTAACCATAAATAATGGCATCATATGCACAATTATACAATCAGATCTATGAATATTATCAGATCTATGTTATCTCCTATATTTTACTTTTGGAAGATTAGCTTACCTTATAGCAAGATGCTAGCCATCTCTCAAGCAAAACGTTGAAACACTACTTTCTACATGTATCTACTTATTCCATCACACATGTCATGGAGCATCTGTGCCTAACTTTTGAAGTTGAAGATCAAGGGATAATTAGACTAAAACTGTATAAATATTACTTGATGAACGGTTTGAGGAAATAGCGTTGACTTCGGTAGTTGTCTTCCTTAGAAGTTCGATAGGCGATCAAGGGAAGGAAGCTGTTTCGTTCCTACTGAGATATCAAACTCATTCAGCTTAGAATAGCCATGATAATCAGAATTTAAAGCCGTGGGGAGCATGTGGAATTTAGGCTATAGGATCCGTGATTAATGCAAGCAATTACTTGTATCCAAATATAGGCTCAGAAATCAAAGAATTTTACAATTGGGGCATATCTTATATATTGGTTATAATTAAAGCTCATTAAGGATATTTACGGAGTGAATATTGGGATATTGATAAAAATACATTATGTTATTTATACAATAGAAAATAAGTGGTTCAGATTACCAATAGAAAAGAACGACCGATATCCATAATATGGTTTTGATCTAAATGACATATATGGACATAAAGGGTTCATGTGGCAATACTACATAGAGAGTATGTTCTTTAAGGCACCTTTTCGGTCTATTCATCAAATGTGAAGGCAACACAATAGATAACACTAACAATAACTTGCATCCAAGTATAACGCTCACATCCCATGGATTTTGAATGTTACCGCACGACCCATATTTAGGGCATAATTAAGGCTCATTAAGCATATTTTTTAATTGAATATTAGCATATTTTTAAAAAATTACTATATTAATAAGCCAATAGAAAACGGGTGGTTCAGATTACCAATAGAAAAGAACAGAAGAGATCCATATTATGTTGTAGATCAAAATACAACATGCATAGTATGTTTTTTCTGTGGGAAAAACTTCTGATCTATTCGTCAACTGTCATTGTAGCACTAAGAACACCAATACATCTCGGACCATAGAGAACATGCACAGGAACGAGCTGAAGCTGCGCCACCTTCATCGCTTCTCGCTCACCGATGCCAAACAAAACTTGTTTTAGTAGACAATAAGGAAGACATCATGTTAATTAAGTACCCACATGACCAGCACACCTATGCAACAACCGTTGCCGACGAAGAGAAGCGTATATCATGATTCACGAATGAGTATCTAATAGATTACTCACACCGTGATTGTTTCATCATTGGAATGCACTGCTCGACTTTATAAACGAACTTGAGAGGTTTTTTTAGTCCAATTTTCAAATAGATTTCTCCCCCTATGTTTGTTTCATCTTCAAAATGCACTATTCTACTTTAAAAACCAAGTTGAGAGGTGTTTGAGACTAATTTCAAAATAGATTTATTATAGTGTTTTATATACGATTAAACACGCATCAGTTCTAGTTTTCAACACACACACCCCAATTCAATGCATGATTTATTCTGTTCTAATTTTCTATGAACGCACCTTTGTAAGCTACCAAAGGAGATGTCCTTTGCAAATATTTACTTACGAACACTAAAAAACTAAAAATTCATTAAATAACATTTTTTCGTCAAGAAGGACCCTAAAATGCATGGTGTACGGGGAATATCTCTTCGTATTCGGACATCTAAGGAGCCCGTGGAGAAAAGTATAAAATTGGTCCAAATAGTGCGTGAACATTGTACTTTCTTAAAGCCCTCATTTTTTTCATGAGAACTACTTAGATGTCCACACATCGGCAAATTTGGCACGGATATCACGCACTCGAACATATTTCATGGCCAAAACATTCAGATTTTTTAAATTTCTAATATTTATATAAGTTTACTTTTCATGCCAGGGAGCAGATGAGCTCAGGATCGGAATCCTTGTGTACATGTCCTATGTTGCTACTTTGGTCTTCTTTGCATGCAACCGTAATAGCCTGATGCCTAGAACAATCTAAAGTAGTCCTTATTGGATCAGCCAGACAAACATTTGAATAATAGTTTGGTGACGTCGCCCCAACATATGCTGACCCGACACATCCGATGTAAAGGTTTGTAGCATGTTTGAATCAAGTAAACCACGGTTTGCATAGATAATATAAAATAAAAGGCGTGCATTGGAGCATCTCGAATAGATTATTTCGATGTCTAAATAACTAATTTTTATATCATTGACCCCCAAAACAGTGCTCCAACAGATGATGTAGATATAAATTTTTACTCCTGATTTGCTATAGATGTAAAATAGGGTACTTGGTGATGCAAATTTGCATCTCTTGTGCCTCTCAATTAATCTTGACTAAAATCTGAGCAATCGCACGCGCCAGTTATCTGCCAAGCGGAACTTCCCCGCGTCACGCTTGACTACGCCATGCCGTCGCTCGCCACTGCCGGCCCGCATGGATGCATTTTTCGACCCTGCAGCCACCAAAGCCGCTCCGGCGATGGTGGCCACCATGTCTGTCGCTGGTCCCGCCAATGCAGCCACCGATGAATTGGTAGCCCCTCATCCCGCTGCCGGCGTAGGACTGGAGCAGCCAGCGAAAAAGAAGGCAGCAACAACCAAACCATGCGGACACTAAAAAACTAAAATGCATGATGTACGGGAAAAATCATAAAAAACAAAAAAACTAAAAATTGATAAAAAACTATTTTTTTCGTCAACAAGGACACTAAAATGCATGATGTACGGGAAAAATCTCTTCATATTCGGACGTCTAAGGAGCCCGTAGAGAAAAGAATAAAATTGGTCCAAATAGTGCGTCAACAATATACTTTCTTAAAGCCCTCATTTTTTTTCATGAGAGCTACTTAGATGTCCAAACACCGCCAAATTTGGCACGGATATCACACACTCGAACATATTTCATGCCAAAAACATTCAGATTTTTTAAAATTTTAATATTTATATAAGTTTACAGTTCATGCCAGGGAACAGATGAGCTCCGCAGCTGAATCCTTGTGTCCATGTCCTATGTTGCTACTTTGGTCTTCTTTGCATGCAACCATAATAGCTTGATACCTAGAACAATCTAAAGTAGTCCTTATTGGACCGGCCAGACAAACATTTGAGTAATAGTTTGGTGATGTTCTCTGTAGAGACGGTGATAGTTGGTACGCCTTGTCTCCATCCTCTGCTCACTATAGGTTCTCCATTGTTGTTTCCCTGGTTTCCAGCAACAAGGTTGGTATTATCAATCATTGCACGTTGGCAATGGCTCCAAGTAGACCATACTCCCTCCGTCCGGAAAAGCTTGTCCCAAGATTATCCCTCAAATGGATGTATCTAGCACTAATTTGGTGCAAGATACATCCATTCGAGGGACAAGCTTTTTTGGACGGAAGGAGTACATATCATCACCATGGTCATGCTGCAATAACTGGCTGTGTTCATTTGCCATGAAGGCGTCAAGATCATTGTGCACAACACTGTTGTATTGCGGCCACTCCCCATCCATGGTGATCTGTTGTCATCAAACAAAATGGTTATTTCCCTATATAGAGTTAAAGGCAGAAGTAAACTAATATTAAAAAACAAACATGTGGAACTGAAAAATCAAACCAAATAGAAGGAAGCGTCATAGAAAACACTACATCTCCAAGTACATTTAGGTTTCTATGCCCATATTAGTCGAATGGTACTTCACTTTAAAAATAATTTAAATTCGTCCGTAGGAGTTTTCCACACCGATCTGGATGTAATCATGTACACTTTAATTATGCTGTAGTTGACATACTTTCTTGACTTCACGATAGTATATTCATGATTACCTTCGGCTGATTACTTTAAAATTTTGAAACAAGTATGCTGTACATAGTAATGCAAAGAGATTACTTTCTCATCTCATCATGTTCTTTTCTTTTTATCGAGATAACTATACCTCTCTCTATATATACACTTGGATCTATCTACAAATTCCATATATGTGGTATATTTAAATAAGGAGGACCTACGTACAATAAAATGAGCACCAACTACTCCTACAAATTATAGAAGTGAGATATTAAAATGTACTATATGTGGGAAATCGTATTAACCATAAATAATAGCATGATAGGCACAATAATACAATCTGATCTATGAATATTAGCAGATCTATGTTATCTCCTATATTTTACCTTTGGAAGATTAGCTTACTTTATAGTAGCCATCTCTCAAGCAAAATGATGACCTGTATCCACTCATTCCATCACACATGTCACGGAGTATCAATGTTTTCCATGTGGAGCTGCCACAAAAAAACAAGAAAGTCACAGAGATGTCTGTGAGATGGCACCAAATATGTTATGGTTACACTAAGCCAATGCATTCTTTAGTATGCACTCACCACAGCATCTGATGGGGCCAGACCCATCCAGTTTGGCAGGTGTACCCTCTCCATCATTCCCCTTTCCCTCTCATTCCACCCACGCACCCAAGCATCAAGGCCAGTGTACAACATCTCTCCATGCAAACTGAACTGGTACTTAATCTTGTGACCGTCTATCCTCAGCATAGTAGGGGAGTGGTGCTCAAACCAAGTCCTGATACACACATACAACAATGATGGCATGCTAATTATAGCCAGAACAGCTTGCTGTGGAAAGCTAGCAAAGATTGCATGTATGCTAACTAACCTGCTTAGTTCACTTGGGTTGGTTAGCAGCGAGACGGACTCATAGGAGTCCGGATAAAAAGCATGGTGAAGCTCCAACTCAAATGGTGAATATCCGTATTCGGGCGGAGGTGGCGGTGGCAACGGAGGCATGGCTAGAACCACAACTAGGAGTACATGACAATAAGTAAGGCGTGCTGCCACGTTGCAAACAAAAGTGCATATGTTCAGTTCATGACTAACTTAGAGGGCCAGGGTTACTCAGTTGGCCACCATCTGGGAGCACAAGCCTCTTGTTGCCTATGGGAGTAAGCATGGCAATGCTAGCTCCATTAGCAACACCCAGCCCTCCACCGTCAGGCACACTAGCTGCAAAATGGATCACGAACGGTGTGATTAATCTTTTTTTCGATCAAAAGACAATGCATTGAGTGCCATAGCCACGCCATACACACCTTCGTACATAACTTGGTCGCATGCTTGGTGTAACACTGGTACAACTTGGTCTCACTTCGATCCAGCGCCGAGGGCCTCGTGCATCGTCATCTGCCTAGTACACATGCCCCCACCTGCACACAATCGCATAGTTTGGACTACTGAGAAGCAAGACCATTACTAAAAACACCGATAAACACATTTAACCATCGTGTCAACTCATAGTTAACTGCTGGTCCTTTTCCTTTACGGTTTTCGATCATTGCTTATTTTCAACTTCATCAACACCCATCGGGTCTGAAACAACAATTTCTGCAAAAAGTGAAGGCTTACTTAGTACAGGTATGAAGATCCAACGGACCGCACGGCTAATTGAGAATGGTTGCTAATCAACTGGATACCTTTTCCACGCTCCATTGGCTGCACATGCACCATAGGGTTCTGACACCCAGAGCCTAGTGAAATACTTGCTCCCGCAACTGGCATCAATAAGAACAAACCGTATTCCAGTTAGTCTTGAAACATGCCAAAGATTTGAAAAATCTAAGAAAATTTTGCTTTTCTACCATGGCCATGCGCACCTAGGGGGCTACGTGTTTCCTCGTTACGGACCACAACAGCCATGAGAGATCGAACAGCTTCACGTGAAGTAGCAGCTAGGTATTGCATGATATCTATTTGAAAGTCAGATTTAACATCAATCATTTCTGTTAGGCGGCTAATACAATTCTTTCCAGCAATAAAACAAAAGTGTGACAAAACTCATGCATTCTGCATGCATGGCATGGCCCACTCCCATGCAAAAACATCACAACCACACATGGGCCCCACAACTGCATGCATGCAAGACCAAACATTTCATGCACACACTGAGTTCTAATCCATTTTGTAGGGTGCATGCATGCCCATGTTGACAACAAAGCTTAGAATAATCGAAACTACAACTCGTTGCAAGAGGATAGGCAAAAGATTACCTGATTTGCTTCTTGGCACATGAGAAGACCGGCTGATGTTGGGAAACGCCGCCGCCATTGGAGCCTGTCTCTTCACCCTGGCCATGAAATCCTCGAGCCTGTCTTCAAGGTCTCTTTATCGTTTGGCTTCTGTCTTGCTATGTATTTCCGCCAGCACCTTCTCCATGGCATTATCCACCATCTTCAGGAACTCCTCCTCCCTTTTCTTGAACTGATGTTCCACTGCCTCCTTAAGTGCGGCCAGAATGTACGAGATGCGCTATGGACAAAAAAGCCCGATTAGTTTTTGTGCTTACGACAAACGAACCACAGAAGGAAAATCCCAGCAGAAGCAAACATGATAGAAAATTGTACCTGCACAAGTATCTCTGTCCCATGGGCCACAACAAATCCAGGTGGCCCGCCGCACACACCAGGGCTTGGGGTGGTCTAAGTATATGCGGGCGGTGCACTACCAGACAACACATTAATTGCCAGTGATCTGGGGACATCAGATACCTGCAAGGGAATAATCAAACAGAATGTTAGCAACCAGGGAGAATTTAATGAGCAAGCATTTAAGAGGATTTGTGTACCTTGAAGCCAGCATCAACTACGTTCTTGGCTGCATGCTTGCGGATCTGAACCTTCATCAACAGATCGAAGTACAACGCCATCCGAGGAAGTGGCAGCTGCTCACGCCCTTGCATGCCATGCTCATGGTAGTCGCAGAAGATGATCTTCATTTTGTTAAATCAATTAAAACAAATAAAATCATAGACCAATTGGTAGAAATCGCATATGCGTGCTAGTAAATGAACGGGGATTTCTTGTCTAACCTAAGGAACAAGGAGGCATCCCTGAAGAACAAGCTGAGATGGGTCATGCAACAAATCATCCCTCAGCTTTGCTGCATCCTCTCTCAGCCCCTCCACTACGTAGTTACACAAATCATATTCCGATATTTTGCTCGGATCAGCAAGAACGTTCAATAGCTCATTTGAAATCTTTGGATGTGCTCGTCTAGTAACAAGAAATGTGGATGCGGCGAGGATTGTTCATGCAGCCATCATTTTCTCTCTCTCTGCTCCCACGATTGCTACTTTGCTAGTGTTTTGCACTATCTTTTTAACTCTGAGAATCAGAATCTTGCATGTTTTCGGCATTTCAGTCAATAAGATGGCATGCAACTTCTCTAGCAACTGTTCCCGGTCTGTCAAGCAAGCACCAGCCCGGATATCTATCTTTTCCCTGCTAGGGTTCAATCCTATCCATTTTGCTACCTCCCTAGAGTCAATCACAACAAAGTTTCCGTCACCCATGTCCATCTTCATAGTTTCGGGATCTATCCTAGCGAGGAGAGACATGGAAAATATGCGATTATTGTTCCCTAAAGCCTTTAGCTTGCAAAACTGCTCCATCCCTACCCCCGTGAAAATAGACTTGATGTTGGGGTTCCATTCTCCATCCATGGTTTGGATCATACCGGCGTTGTAGGCGGTGTTCAGCATGCGCATCTTCTTGCGGCAGCCATTGAAGAGGAAGAAGAAACATCCGATTGAGCTGCTGTCGAGTAGTTCCTAGGTCTCCGCCCCATCTCAACCAGCAAGCTGCCAGAAAAATCAAGGAAAAAACAGCAACACAAATGTGTTAGGACTTGAGAGAAATCCGGGGCAAGAGAAAAAAAGAGAGAGATGAACGAGTGGTGAGAGCAATAGTAGTCACCTTTGTTCTTGCTCCCTTCCTACTTGCTGCACCAAGCCCCGGTGTTGTGCGTAGTGTTGTTGATGTATCCCTCTATACCAACAAGACCTTATTTTATAGACAAGTGTTGACCGAACAACTCCATGTGCTTACGACTGTGTACCAACCAAGCGGATGCCCAACCCTCCACGTATGTACGGTATCTAGGCCACAAAATATCAGACACTATCATCTTTCCATCTCTCTCCCCACTCACTAAATGAGCCACGGCCACTAACAATTATTAAGCACCAAGAAAGACGCGCTCATAAACACAAAATCATGAACAATTCCTCCTCAACCATAGCCATCGATGCGAACAGAATTTGAAAATGGATTAACTTGCTAAACACATAGGCTTGAATAACGGAAGAACAAGGATTATTTCCACACACAATCCACGCGACAATTACTAACTTGGTAGCATTGGCCCATGCATACTTAGCACCTACTAAATAAAACACGAACGTACATTTGCATGCATGTTAATAGCACAACACTGGCATCTACAAATCAAGATTTTTGCTCGCTTGCATGGAGGGCTCTCGGCGTCATCTTCTTCGCAGCCAGCAGTGACAGGACGAGTCCCCAACATGTGGTCCCCCTCCTCCAGCTCGCATGCCTCTACTTGCACTGCATGCGCCATGCAAGGGTCAAACTCCGTCATCTCCTCCCCACAAGAGAAAACCGGAAGCTTCACCCCAAGATCAGCCTGGTGTCAAGAAATTTTTAAACGCACACCATTAGACCAACAAATATAATAATCTTCGTCTCGTTATGACTAGTAACAAAAGCAAATTCTCACATTATCCACCACCGTCTTGTCCATCTCTGCCTCTGCACCAACGCCCGGCCCTTGCGCCATTACACTTGCCTGGGAGTGCACAAACACATATCGTTTAGCCAGGGCAAACGAGGGATCTGCATGGAAACTAGAAAAAAAATAGGTACCACATCATCGACACTTGCAACCCCAGAAGAGTGATCAGGAAAAACCAGAGCGCCAAGCCCAACGGCGTCACTAAGAAACTTCATCACATTACAAGTGGTAGTATCAGAAAAGATGTGATTAGAGCGATCTATATCATCCCTGTGCATGTGATACTCGTACCTGCACCCTGCCTACTGTCAATGCGGAGCCAGACGTTTCGGTGAGATTAGAGCTTGGGTGACACGATGCTGCTGGGTGCCATCTCTCCACTGTTCGAATGGGTTTCCAGGGTCCGCGCCACCTGCGTAAATAGAGGACGAAAATTTTCATTCCCTCCCAAGCAAACAGATTCAAATTTCAAACTACCAAGGCCGCATCACATGCATCGGCTACAATTTTGAATTTTGTGGTCACCGTGAGCACTCGGATCACCTCGACGGTATGGCATTGCCATTTTATCTCACCAAGCTAGGTCCTATCATCCGGTGCATTAACTCGAGGACAGATGGGTGGGACGGTGCAACTGTGCGCCTCTCTTGTCAACCATCTGCCATCGCCTGGCGCGGCGAGAAAGTAGCGTCATGATCACCGAGGAAAAGGTTTCCAGAACAGTGTTTCCATCTGTTGTCACTTGACAACACAACGGGAGACCATGAGGCGTGGTGCGTAGCCACACATGGCAAGGAACCCTCCCGCCCCCTCCCCACACCGCCACTCTGCGTCTCATGCCCTGACTAAATGTGCATGGGAAAATCTTAGTTGCTTAATTCTCACATCCCCATGTGTATACCACGCACTAACTTTTTTGCTAAAAAACCATTTAAAAAAACACCCCAGGTTGCCTTGGGTCATGTTTTGCATCTTCAATAAGACTCAGTCAAACAATGCTACTCGCATGCTGGCTGCTTCGCCATGGATCTCTGCACCATCCCATGCCACTGCCTCTAGCGGTTTAATGGTCGTACCCTGCCGCCCGCACATCTGTGCTCGACAGGCGAGGTGTGCTCTCCCTTCCATCCCGCTGACCGCGCAATGGAGGCCCCCACGAAAGCTATATCAATGCCTTGTCAGGATCATCATCCATCAAAGCACGCCCCTGCTGGTTCAAAAAACTGCACCCTGTGCCCATGCATGGTACACAAAATGTGACAAAACAACACTAGTGCATGTACGAGCGATATGGAAACCAAGTGGCCGATCCAACTGATACCAAAACCCGCCAATAGAAGTTAGTCCATAATGCAATCAGGCAGCGTTTGTGAGCAAGCCCATAGCCGAGAAAAATATCTTGGCCCATGGAGTTAAGGAATAGAATAGTTTTGAACTACAAAGTGTGGTCCAGCAATATATTTGTCCTTGCCCACAATAGTCATGCAGAAGAAAAACCCTCGAAGATGAAATAGTTAGCACACCCAGACAAATCAATTGGCAAAAAAAAAGTTGCATGTACCTCGATCTCCGAATGGGAACAGGCGACACTACTAGGAAAAGGCCTACTAATGGCGCACCTAATTTGGCCATTAATGGCGCATTAGTGGTGCGCCATTAGTACCACACCATTAGTATATTTTACTAATGGCGCACCACTGGTGCGCCATTAGGATCTGGTATACTAATGGCGCACCTGGGATGCACCATTAGTATATACAACAGTGCGCCATTAGTATGCCTCCCAGGGGGCCATGTATACCCAGGTGCTTTGGCAGACTAATGGCGCACAACAACAGGATGCACCATTAGTAACTTCGGCATACTAATGGCGCACTGTTTAATGATGCGCCATTAGTATCCTTTGGCATACTAATGGCGCACTATGATGTGATGCGCCATTAGTATAAATATTAGTTTTTTTTATTTTTTTATTTTCTGTTTTTTGCACAGGTTACAAAATGTATAATTGGACAAAATATAGATAGCACACATCAACAACAGATTCATCGAATAAAAATAGAAGATTAGTCTCTGAATACAATTCATCATTTTAGTCTCCGAATACAATTCATCATATTAGTCTCCGAATTGAAAAGACCGAACAAAGATAGAACATTATATTACAAGTGTCGAGACCGCGAGTTTGTCTTCACATTACAAGTCGATATCGATCATCTAAACTACCATCACATAGAAGAGAGCTGCGGTCATCACGATGAGCATCATCACGATGAAACTCGTCTTCATCCGGTTCCTCCAATGCTCCCTCCCCTCTCCCGCTAGATAGCGGGCGTATCTAGATTCGGCCTCGGCCCTAGTGGTGTACCCTTTGTAACTGTTACCGCTGAATGGGTGAACCTGTCTCCGACACTCCTCCCAGTTGCTGTAGACTCCGGGAACCTTAACCTTGTACACGACATACCACGGCATCGCTATGCAGTAGCCAAACGAAACGTTAGTACCAATTCACAGACAATACATAAGCAACATATAAGTACGCAACAGAACGATCGGAAGAGAAAAGCAAAACATTAATAGCATCGATTACATCTAAGTTGAACGACTCTCTAAACCAAAGAGACATACTACAAGTTCATTAAAGTTTAATTACAACATGAGCCAATCGATGTTTCTGAACTAGACACAACATCACTGTTTTCGACACAGCATCATTAATAGCCCCCGTCTGTCGTGGGAGTCATGAAACAACGGGCGTTGTCAGTCTGCATTTGTAGGATTGTGTCGATGTCACTGTTGGACGGTTGATTTCTAAGGTAGAACTGCCCCGAGGTACGAAGGACATCTTGATGGATGATTTCCGCAAACTCTGACTGGATGCGAAAGAATTCTTGTCTGATGTCCGCGTCCTGGATTGCCGACACGCTCGCGGCCCAATCTTTGAGTATACTCGGTAGCAGAAGTTGATGATGGTCCCGTACGATCGCCCGCATGTGATGGATGGCGTAGTAGGCACCCTTCTGACCGCCAGTTGGCTGCTTGACGTAGCAGAACGTCGTATTGTGGGAGAACACGTGCTTGCCGTACTTACAAATAGGCCTAGTGAAGGTGCCTCCAGATTTGACGTAGCCGGTGAGAACATCATCAAGAACCTTCTTGACATTTGTGTAGTCTACGTTCGACTGACGGTCCGGGTCGAAATATGTGGCCATGGAATATTTGGGGCTTAGGAGGATGAGCGTGCAACGTGTGTCACTGCAGAAAACACGGAATGCTAAAAGAAAAACGATCGAAATCTAAGAATTCATATGTTACGGGGCGGTTGAGGGGAGGACTTACTCGGGAAAGTAAGGCACGAGGAAGTTATCCTTATCTTGGTTTGCCAGAATGACGCCTTCGAGGTAAGAACTCACGACTTGCCGGTCCCCAGCGCTGCCCAAGATCTTGGCACGCATGTAGAAGGGGTCGACTATCACGATATCCGGGGTCTTGTCACGAATGATCCGCATCTCCATACTCAGCGAAAATAGCCGAACGAAGGTGTATTGTAGCGGATGAAGGTTCAACATAGCGTGGATGTCATAAAACCGCAGGACGATCGTAACCCCGATGGAGTTATCCACAAAGCCCTTGCTCTCTGGCACCTTGGCCGCGAAAACCGGGTATGCCACATCCTTCTCTCCGAGACGCCGCTTCTCCAAAGAAAGAACACTGTCATGCAGACTCCGCATAGCACCGGTTGCAGCATCGAGCATATTTCTCGGTAGCATCGGCCTACCCGCCACATGCACCCTCCTCGAGATATCCTCAGGTGCAGGTGGCCCGTCCTGAGCACGGATCGTACTCGGTGCCGGCTGGCCCGTACCCTTGTTAGTCTTTCTTTTGCGTGCCTTCTTCTTCTCCTGTAATGGGACCGAGTTCTGCTCACATACCGCCTTCTTGTGTGTGTTGGGGCTGATAATATTTTGCTCCTCGCCTATCTGAGGCTCGGTGAAGTCGGCAGCTGGAGGCGTCTCCTGAGAGCTGAATGCTAGACGACGCCTGTTGCAACTTGGCTTCTCCGCGGTACCAGCTAGATCGTGCACGTCTTTTGTTGGGTTGGGTTCTTGAGAAGGAGGCCCCATGAAGTCGCCACAGTACCCATGATCGGCAAAGTACTGATCGACGTTGGCAAATGTATCGTCGTCGTCGTCGTTCTGATCCTGTGCCATATGCATGTCTGGATCCAGTGGCATAGGGATGTCCGGCACCGTTGCGGCGGTCTTGCCATGGGGCCGACTTGGCGCCGGCACGACTGGCGGTGTTGTCTTTGGAGTGGTGTCCCCCACCCCCAAACGAATCTGGCTCTTCGGCCAAAGCAGGGGCCAGCTCAGGCAGGCGCTGAGGGTCATCACGTCATCATCGTCGGCCCCGACGGGTCGAATCGGAGGTAACAACTCGTCGTAACCAATTGAACCCTAAACAAGTTGGGTGGCATCTGGGTACCGTGGAACAAGGGGTTGCCCGGTTGAACGATTTTTCCCTTGGTGACATCGACCAACTCGTTGTTCACGAAGTGCAGGAGAGTGCACGGAACGTCGGCGGCGCCCTGCAAAAACATGTAGGGTGTCAGGGATGCCCAGTCAAAGGCAAGGAGATGAAGTCCTCGGCCGAGAGAGGCTTAATTAGTTATCGTGATGATGGCGTCGAGCTCGGCTAATGTCGAGGCACCGCCAACGGCGGGCGTGCAGTTGACGGAGGGGCCGCTTGCTGCAGAGGTGCCGGCCGGCGTACACCCGGGTGCATTAAGCTCCTGTGCCGGCGTCGGAGACACCAATGCCGCATGCGCCGGAGACACCAATGGCCCCGCCATCGCGTTCTGCGAGTTGCTGGCCGTGAAGCTAGGAATCAGGGGCGGCCCCTATTGGCCGCCCTCAATCCACGCACTAATCCCCTGGATCAAGATGAAGGTAGGCACAACAGCGGTGATCGTCCTTCCGAGTTGTTGTTCCACTTGCTCTTGGACCATCTCCGGAATCCGCGCCACCCATGCCCTGGGTTCTTGAACCTCGCGCGCCTGGCTTTCCGAGATGGTCTTTTTCACCTTTTGCCCACCAGTGTTATAGTATGACGACCATTTTGTCGACAAGCCTTTGCCGGCCACACGACCAGCTGACGTCGGCTTACTGAGCTTATCCTTGTTCTTCATTACATTCAACGCCCTATTTAGAGTGGTGTCCCAAGGGTTTCTCTTAGTCGACCCCGCGCTACTGCTTTTAGTCGCCTGCGGAAGGAATGTGAACCATTTAGAAATTTGGCTTCATTAATTAGAATGCAACCATATGAAGCAAATTACGCGGGGGTGTATTCCTTACCAGAACAAGCTCAAGCTCCCTGGTCTTCGGATCCGTGGTAAGCTCCTTTGTTTTTGGGTCCTTCTTGTACCGGGCCCTGACAAAGTTCCTGGTCTGCTTGTCACCGTATTTATCGAAGAGGGGTAGTAGGCCTTGCTCGGCACGGTCCGCCTCCTGCTTGTCCCATATAGGCTCCGCCACTCTGTAACCGCCGGGACCGAGTGTGTGTTCCCCTAAGTTCAGCTCCCGCATTTCTTTCCCCCACTTACTTGATTCGGAGCTTGCGGTGCTCGAGCAATTGATCTTGAAGTCGTTGTAGTCATCTTCGGTGATCGAAGGATTTTTCTCGTTGATCTTCTCATAACTCTCACCTTTCTCGATCATTTTCTTCACATTGCTTTTCCAAGTAGACAGGGCCGTGCTCATCTTCGTGAGGGCAGCATTGTTCACTTTATTCCCTTTGAGGCTTGTGTTTTCAAATTCAGCGGGGAACTTGTATCGTTCGTGCAGCTTCGTGAAGAGGAGGTTGCGCAAATTCCCTCGGTCAGGATGCCTGAGGTTCTCGGTGTTGATCGAGATGGTGCTCCGGAGAATGCACCCGAGCTGAAGCGAGTACCCCTTGACTATTCGTTCGGGCACCGTTGGATTCCCGTTGGAGTCCACTTCAGTAACTTCCTCCTTGAGGGTGCGGAGCACGGTCGGGCGCCGGTCCTTCCGTTGCCTCTTCGGTTGGCTGCCATCTGTGCGTGCGCCGCCATCTTCAGTGGTGGCATCCTCGGCGGTACCATCAGTGGTCTCAGGATCGGTGGGGAAGGCGGCGGCCTCATACAAGTGAGGTTGTTCCTCCATCTCCTGGGACAGCTCCCAGAATGCCTTGACGCCCAAAACCCCGGCCTCATCATTGTTGGCCATGTTTCTCTCTAAATAGGAACAAAGTTTGGTCAAAAAGTTGGTTATTGTCAAGGAACAAGATCTCTAAGTTGACCAAATAACCTAATTCTCGAGGAATGTCGCCAAAAAGTTGGTTATTGTCAAGGAACAATGAGAGATGTTTGTCTAGAAAGTTGGTTGCTACAAAGATACAAGGTTGTGAGTTTGGTCAAATTGCCTATGATGTTTGTGATATTGCCTTGGATCTTGAAGGCACTGTTGCATGATGCCTTCCTAACCCCCTTCTTCTTGTCTCCTCTCACTATCTCTCTCACACACATGGCAAGCAAGGGTGTCTGAGTGTGTGAAAAAAATACTAAACTAATCCAACCACTAAAGCAAATTAATTTTTATTTCGGTTGAGAATCGGGCACCTTCTAGGTCAAGAAAATTGGGCATGACCTTTGCTAATTTTCTTGACCTAGGAGTGCCCCATTTCTCAACCGAAACGGAAATTAATCAACAATTCAGGAGAAAGGGGTTATTTTAAAAGATCACAAGTAGCAGTAGCATCACTTGACAAAATCACAACTAGCAGCAGCAACTCGCAGATAGCAGCAGCAGCATCACTTGACAAGTTTCAGACCACATAAATAGCACAAGTGACATGAAAATTCACTTGTAGTGTACTGATAGCACAAGTGACATGAAAATTCCTTTTACTGTCAAAAAACTACTAATAGCACAAGTGACATGAAAATTCAGGAGTAGGAGATCACAAACTGTCAATAAAAATGATGTACTGCTGCTTTTAGTTAATTCAAATTAGCTAAAACCTTTTACTGTCAAATTTTGCAAATGTTTACTCTATGAAATAAAGTACTCCTCCTCTCTTCTCTTCTTCAGTTAATTAGGAATAGTTTTAGAGGTAACTAACTGAAACTATTTATCATGTTGACAACAGTAGCATGTGGACCTGTCATGGTGATTTCATATTAAAATAGGGGAGTACTCCTGTTCATTTGGAGAACTCATACAACAATTGTTATGCATCAAACTTGGGATCAACAGTAGCATGTGGCCTTATCATTCTGGTTTTTGGATGATTTAGTTAATCAAATTCCTCAATTTAGGAACACCTGGACTTGTCATTCCAGTCTTGGGATTCCACTAAAAATGCCACTTGCAAATACAGAAACAGAACTGAATTGTTTTCTTTATTTTTATACCAACTATGGGAAGCACATAATACCAATTCTTACAGAAAAGAAATCTGTGTGCTCAACAAAACTTAGGCATTGATCCTATAACTCATCGTGCCAGAGAGAGGGGGGGGGGTCTGACCTGCTGCTGTGCGTCCGAGGCACGGTGAGTGGGAGGTTTGCCGGTGATGGATGTCGCCTGCCTGCCAGTGACGGATGCCGCCTGCCTAGATGCAAATGGGGGTTGAGTGAGTCACAGCAGGCCAGGGAGAGAGAGAGAGGCTTACTTACCTGCCGCTGTCCGGCGGCGGCTGGTCCAGATCCAGGAGCCTCTGTGGCCGAGCAGGATGGGGCGCGGGGAGGATACCGGGTGGTGGTGGTGCTCCGGCGACAGTGGTGTGGACGTGGCGGCGTCCGGGCAGCGGGGTTGCGTCGAGGCGGCGGGGCAGCGTCGAGGCGGGGCAGCGGCGTCGGGGCGGGGTCGAGGCGGCGTCGGGGTGGCGTCGGGGCGGTGGGGTAGCGTCGAGGCGGCATCGGGGCGGCGGGGCAGCGTCGAGGCGGCGGGGCAGCGGCGTCGGGAGAGGAGAGGGGAAGGGGATCAAGGGCGAGGGCGAGGGAGAGAGAGGAGATAGGGAGGGGCCGGCCGGGGAGGGAATATGCACTACTAGGAAAAGGCCTACTAATGGCGCACCTAATTTGGCCATTAATGGCGCATTAGTGGTGCGCCATTAGTAGCACGCCATTAGTATATTTAACTAATGGCGCACCACGCGGTGCGCCATTAGTATAGTCCACGGTGCGCCATTAGTATGCCTCCCAGGGGGCCATGTATACCCAGGTGCTTTGGCATACTAATGGCGCACAACAACAGTATGCGCCATTAGTAACTTCGGCATACTAATGGCGCACTGTTTAATGATGCGCCATTAGTATCCTTTGGCACACTAATGGCGCACTATGATGTGATGCGCCATTCGTATGAATATTAGGTTTTTTTTGTTTTTTAATTTTCCATTTTTTGCACAGGTTACAAAAATGTATAATTGGACAAAATATAGACAGCACACATCAACAACAGATTCATCGAATAAAATAGAAGATTAGTCTCTGAATACAATTCATCATTTTAGTCTCCGAATACAATTCATCATATTAGTCTCCGAATTGAAAAGACAGAACAAAGATAGAACATCATATTACAAGTCTCGAGACCGCGAGTTTGTCTTCACATTACAAGTCGATATCGATCATCTAAACTACCATCACATAGAAGAGAGTTGCGGTCATCACGATGAAACTCGTCTTCATCTGGTTCCTCCAACGCTCCCTCCCCTCTCCCGCTAGATAGCGGGCGTATCTAGATTCGGCCTCGACCCTAGTGGTATACCCTTTGTAACTGTTACCGCTGAATCGGTGAACCTGTCTCCGACACTCCTCCCAGTCGTTGTAGACTCCGGGAACCTTACCCTTGTACACGACATACCACGGCATCGCTATGCAGTAGCCAAACGAAACGTTAGTACCAATTCACAGACAATACATAAGCAACATATAAGTATGCAACAGAACGATCGGAAGAGAAAAGCAAAACATTAATAGCATCGATTACATCTAAGTTGTATGACTCTCGAAACCAAAGAGACATACTAAAATTTCATTAAAGTTTAATTACAACATATGAGCCAATCGATGTTTCAGAACTAGACACAGCATCACTGTTTTCGACTCGACTCAAGGGACCGGAGCGTGGATGAAGCCGCCGTCTATCGTGGGAGTCATGAAACAACGGGCGTTGTCAGCCTGCATTTGTAGGATTGTGTCGATGTCACTGTTGGACGGTTGATTTCTGAGGTAGAACTGCCCCGAGGTACGAAGGACATCTTGATGCATGATTTCCGCAAACTCTGACTGGATGCGAAAGAATTCTTGTCTGATGTCCGCGTCCTGGATTGCCGACACGCTCGCGGCCCAATCTTTGAGTCTACTCGGTAGCAGAAGTTGATGATGGTCCCGTACGATCGCCCGCATGTGATGGATGGCGTAGTAGGCACCCTTCTGACCGCCAGTTGGCTGCTTGACGCAGCAAAACGTCGTATTGTGGGAGAACACGTGCTTGCCGTACTTACGAATAGGCCTGGTGAAGGTGCCTCCAGATTTGACGTAGCCAGGGAGAACATCATTAAGAACCTTCTTGACATTTGTGTAGTCTACGTTCGACTGTCGGTCCGGGTCGAAATATGTGGCCATGGAATATTTGGGGCTTAGGAGGATGAGCGTGCAACGTGTGTCACTACAGAAAACATGGAATGTTAAAAGAAAAACGATCGAAATCTAAGAATTCATATGTTACGGGGCGGTTGAGGGGAGGACTTACTCGGGAAAGTAAGGCACGAGGAAGTTATCCTTATCTTGGTTTGCCAGAATGACGCCTTCGAGGTAAGAACTCGCGACTTGCCGGTCCCCAGCGCTCCCCAAGATCTTGGCACGCATGTAGAAGGGGTCAACTATCACGATGTCCGGGGTCTTGTCGCGAATGATCCACATCTCCATACTCAGCGAAAATAGCCGAACGAAGGTGTAGTGCAGCGAATGAAGGTTCAACATAGCGTGGATGTCATCAAACCGCAGGACGATCATACCCCTGATGGATTTATCCACAAAGCCCTTGCCCTCTGGCACCTTTGCCGCGAAAACCGGGTATGCCACATCCTTCTCTCTGAGACGCCGCTTCTCCAAAGAAAGAACATTGTCATGCAGAGTCCGCATAGCACCGGTTGCAGCATTGAGCATATTTCTCGGTAGCATCGGCCTACCCGCCACATGCACCCTCCTCGAGATATCCTCAGGTGCAGGTGGCCCGTCCTGAGCACGGATCGTACTCGGTGCCGGCTGGCCCGCACCCTTGTTAGTCTTTCTTTTGCGTGCCTTCTTCTTCTCCTGTAATGGGACCGAGTTCTGCTCATGGACCGCCTTCTTGAGTGTGTTGGGGCTGATAATATTTCGCTCCTCGCCTATCTGAGGCTCGGTGAAGTCGGCAGCTGGAGGCGTCTCCTGAGAGCTGAGCGCTAGACGACGCCTCTTGCAACTTGGCTTCTCCGCGGTACCAGCTAGATCGCGGACGTCTTTTGTTGGGTTGGGTTCTTGAGAAGGAGGCCCCATGAAGTCGCCACCGTACCAATGATCGGCAAAGTACTGATCGACGTTGGCAAATGTATCGTCGTCGTCGTCATTCTGATCCTGTGCCATATGCAAGTTTGGATCCAGTGGCATAGGGATGTCCGGCACCGTTGCGGCGGTCTTGCCATACGGCCGACTTGGCGCCGGCACGACTGGCGGTGTTGTCTTTGGGGTGGTGTCCCCCGCCCCCAAACGAATCTGGCTCTTCGGCCAAAGCAGGGGCCAGCTCAGGCAGGCGCTGAGGGTCATCACGTCATCATCGTCGGCCCCGACGGGTCGAATCGGAGGTAACAACTCGTCACAGCCTGGCAGCACCCAAACCAGTTGAACCCTAAACAAGTTGGGTGGCATCTGGGTACCGTGGAACAAGGGGTTGCCCGATTGAACGATTTTTCCCTTGGCGACATCGACCAACTCGTTGTTCATGAAGTGCAGGAGAGTGCACGGAACGTCGGCGGCGCCCTGCGAAAACATGTAGGGCGTCAGGGAAGCCCAGTCAAAGGCAAGGAGATGAAGTCCTCGGCCGAGAGAGGCTTAATTAGTTACCGTGATGATGGCGTCGAGCTCGGCTAATGTCGAGGCACCGCCAACGGCGGGCGTGCAGTTGACGGAGGGGCCGCTTGCTGCAGAGGTGCCGGCCGGCGTACACCCGGGTGCATTAAGATCCCGTGCCGGCGTCGGAGACACCAATGCCGCCTCCGTCGGAGACACCAATGGCCCCGCCATCGCGTTCTGCGAGTTGCTGGATGTGAAGCTAGGAATCGGGGGCGGCCCCTGTTGGCCGCCCGCAATCCACGCACTAATCCCCTGGATCAAGGTAGGCACAATGGCGGTCATCGTCCTTCCGAGTTGTTGTTCCACTTGCACTTGGACCATCTCCGGAATCCGCGCCACCTGTGCCCTGAGTTCTTGAACCTCGCGCGCCTGGCTTTCTGAGCTGGTCTTTTTCTCCTTTCGCCCACCAGTGTTATAGTATGACGACCATTTTGTCGACAAGCCTTTGCCGGCCACATGACCGGCTGACGTTGGCTTACTAAGCTTATCCTTGTTCTTCATTACATTCAACGCCCTATTTAGAGTGGTGTCCCAAGGGTTGCTCTTAGTCGACCCCGCGCTACTGCTTTCAGTCGCAGGCGGAAGGAATATGAACCATTTGGAAATTTGGCTTCATTAATTAGAATGCAACCATATGAAGCTAATTACGTGGGGGTGTATTCCTTACCAGAACAAGCTCAAGCTCCCTGGTCTTCGGATCCGTGGTAAGCTCCTTTGTTTTCGGGTCCTTCTTGTACCGGGCCCTGACAAAGTTCCTGGTGTGCTTGTCACCGTATTTATCGAAGAGCAGACGGGCAGACCAACGGGGTTCTCGATGCCTAGATAATTCGTGCAGTAGGAGATGCACTCTTCAGTCAAAAAGCCCCTGGCTATGCTTCCCTCTCGACGTGACATGTTGCGAACGTATCCTTTGATGACACCATTCATCCTTTCGAACGGCATCATGCTGTGCAGGAACGTCGGCCCGAGTTGGATGATATCCTCCACGATATGGACCAGCAGATGCACCATAACGTCGAAGAATGCGGGCGGGAAGTACATCTCAAGCTCGCATAGTATCACCACGATCTCTTCCTGTAGCCTTCTGAGTTGCCTCACGCCAACAGACTTCCGAGAGATGACGTCGAAAAAATTGCATAGGCCAAATAGGGTTTCACGGACGTGCGCGTCCATGATCCCACGGATTGCAACTGGAAGTATCTGTGTCATCAGCACGTGACAGTCGTGAGACTTCATCCCGCTGAACTTCTGCATCGCTGGGTCTAGGTATCTGCTTATCTTCCCCGTGTAACCGTAAGGAAGATTAACTCCTACGAGGCAGGTGAAAAACTGCTCGATCTCCTCCTGACTTAGAGTGAAGCACGCGGGAGGGTAGTCATTTCCGGTCTTCTTGGCCTTCTTGCCTTTGCGACGAATTTCCGTGTCCTGCTTCGCATCATCATCATCATCATCATCATGATTATCATATATAGTGTGAAGCTCCTGCCTGATGCCCATTGATTTCACGTATGCCCTTGCTTTCGGCCCATCTTTGGTCCTCTTTGGCATGTTGAGCAGGGTACCAAGCAGACTCTCGCACACATCCTTTGTGATACGCATGACATCAAGGCTGTGAGGCACACGGTGGATCTTCCAGTATGGCAAGTCCCAGAAAACAGACCTCGTTTTCCATACCTTCAGCAGCGGCTCTGGCGCCTTTCGCTTTTTTCCCGGCTCTGACGCCTTTTGCTTCTTTCCCGGTAGTGGGCAGTCTTTCCAATTTTACAACAACTGGCCTATTTCCTCGCCGCTCCTCGTACGCGGTCGTCCTCGGGGTTCGGTTTCACCATCGAACAGATCCTTGCGTTTTCTCCACGGGTCATCGTCGCGAAGCCACCTTCGATGTCCCATGAACACGGTTTTCGAAGACCCGGGATCTCTATCTAGCTGGCGATACATTGTGTAATCCATGCACCTGGCGCATCCAGAAAATCCGTGGACCACCTGCCCCGCGACATATCCGTAACCGAGATAGTCGTGCACCATCGTGAGCAGTGCGGCTCTCATAGGGAAATATTCTTTCTCTGCGGCGTCCCACGTATTGGCTGGAGTTTTCCAGAGCGTGTCAAGCTCCTCTTTTAGCAGCCCCAGATACAGATTGATGTCGTTCCATGGTTGTTTCGGTCCTTCAATTAGCATACTCATGTGAATGTACTTCCTCTTCATGCACAACTAGGGGGGAAGGTTGTACATCCACACAAACACAGGCCAGGTGCTATGTGTGCTTCTCTAGTTGCCAAACGGATTGACTCCATCGGTGCTCGCGCCCAGCACGATGTTCCTTGGATCGTTCCCAAATTCTGGGTCTTCGAAGTTCAACGCTTGCCACTGGCTCGCATCCTTAGGGTTACTCAGCTTCTTGTCTTTTTTATCTATCTCCGGATCATTTGCATCATCTTCTCGCTACTTCTCCTCCCTATCCGCGTGCCAATGCAGGAGCTTTGCTACCTTAGGGTCCGCAAAATACCGCTGTAGACGAGGAATGATCGGAAAGTACCACACCACTTTTCGAGGAGCTTTCTTCCTCCTCTTGTATCGAGTGACGCCGCACACCAGACATATGGTAGACTCCGCATGCTCGTCCCGATAAATGATGCAATTGTTCATGCACACATGGTATTTCACGTGCGGTAAATCCAGAGGACACACGATTTTCTTCACCTCCTCCAAACTGGTCGGCCACTTGTTCCCCTTGGGAAGACGTTCGTGCCAGAATGACATGTTCTCGTCGAAGCATGCGTCGGTCATTTTGTGTTTTACCTTCATCTCCAGAGCCATGAGCGTTACTTTCAAGCGGGTATCATCGGGCCTGCATCCTTCGTACAATGGAGTGAGCGCGTCTAAGTCAAGTTGATCCATCTTGGCTTTCTCTCAGGCGGCAGCTCTTGCGTTATCCGTCTGCTTGAGAAGCAGCTCTTGAATATGAGGGTCCTGCACCCAGCCCATCGATGGTCCAGCGTCGTCTGCTCCGGCATCTTCCTCATCATCATGTCCTGCATCTTCTACATGATGACTGTGTACAGCATCACCGTCATGATCATCTCCTGGGGATTCTTCGTCTTCTCGCCCGCCCGAGCCGCGGTGGTTGTCTTGCTGCCCTTCCTCATTTCTTGCCCGGCCCCCATGAACGACTTCGTAGTCATCTTCATCACCTTGCCACCGATAGCCATCCATGAAACCACGCAAGAGCATGTGGTCCCGCACCTGCCCGGATTCCGGGTCCGCAATAAGGCTCTTCAGCTTGCATCTTCGACACGGACATCTTATCTCCGTCTCGTTCTTTTGAAGCATCTCGGCCTTCACGGACCTCAAAAACCTATTCACGATGCCTTCGGTCATCATGCGGACCATGGTCGCCTGCGGGGTAGAGCAAAACGATATTTTAGAACCAAGAAAAAAAATTGGCATGACTTCCCCTGAAAATAGGACCAAAAAGAATGCTTAATGCCAAAATTCTCGCCGAAACGGAAATGAATCAACATTCTGGCAAAATATTGGCAACTATCGCATTTCAAATACCGGTACACGTCCAAACACAAACACATATGCAACACCACAAACATATGCAACACCATGAACATACATAGATCTAGCTAGGCCATAAAAAGTGCATATGTGCACATTGTTGTAGGGAGAAATACATAAATATAGCTTCCCCCATTAGGTACCTATCAAAACAAGGTAATTTAACCACTTAAATTGAATGAATCTATGGTGGAAATGAGGTGAAAAAGAGGAGGCACCCGAGACAAGGAGGAGGTGGAGAGAATGAAGTTGGGAAAGTGAGTGTGGGTAGGAGAGGCTCCCCAAAATATCTTGTTGCTGCCCACTTACTAATGGCGCACCAACTCCAAATGCGCCATTAGTAATCTAGGTTACTAATGGCGCACCATCTGGTGGTGCGCCATTAGTAGTTTTGCAAAAAAATAAAAAATTACTAATGGCGCACTGTCCCGCAGTGCGCCATTACTAGTTGGAACCAGTAATGGCGCACGGTGCAACAGTGCGCCATTAGTAGTTTTGCAAAAAAGAGAATAAAAAATATAATAAAAAAACAACATTAGTGGCGCACCTTCCGGCAGGTGCGCCATAACTAGTTACAACTAGTAATGGCGCACTTTGTCTGGATGCGCCATTAGTATGTTTGGACAGGCGCACTAGTTCCAAAAAAAAATTTGATACTAATGGCGCACCCTATGCCAGGTGCGCCATTAGTAGTTTCAACTCTAATGGCGTACCAGGTGGTGGTGCGCCATTAGTATATACTAATGGCGCACCGCTTGTCAGGTGCGCCATTAGTGTCAATCCCATCTATAGCCCTTTTTCTAGTAGTGATGGATGGGGCCGGGCACAATACTAATGGCGCACCACCCCTCGGTGCGCCATAAGTACATCCATACTAATGGCGCACCTCACCGTGGTGCACCATTAGTATTTTTTTATAAGACAGTAATAATTTTTTAAACTAGTTTAAATCATAACAGTAATATTTTTTTACAAGACAATAACAATAATATTTTTTTTATAAGACAGTAATATTTTTTTTAAAAAATATAATCAAACAGTAATGCCGGTGGAGCGGGGGAGGGTGCGCGGGGTGCGGGGGGTCAGCAGCGGCGGTTGAGTAGGGGGAGGGGTGCGGGGGGTCGGCTGCGGCGGTTGAGTAGGGGAGGGGTGCGGGGGTCGGCGGTGGCGGTTGAGTAGGGGAATCGAGGGTGCGGGGGGTCGGCGGCGGCGGCCGGTGGACCGGGGGGTGCTCGGCGGCGAGGGGGATCGGATCTGGCGAGGTGGGATAGCGATCGAGATGGAGGGGGATCGAGATCGAGTGTCCATGAAATTTAAAAATATTCATGATAGTTCAAAAAGTGCCCACGAAATACAATCGAGAAATGAAGGCTACGATTTAAATACAATCGATCTTAGCTAGCTATCTGTTCACAATCTGCTTCTTGCCCTTCTCTTTCGCAAATGGAGTTCTTCTGTGGAACGGACGTCCTTTAGGTAGGGTGGTCCTGCTTCTTCTTGTGGTGTATGCTGCTACTTCATCATCGTCGTCATGTTCGATCGTCGGGTCGCCGTACTTGTCGAAGTCTTGCTCATTGGCTACTCCATCCATTCCGATGATCTTCCTTTTACCTCTCCTCACGACAACACGACTGGGCTTTGACGGGTCGGTAATGAAGAAGCATTGGTCCACTTGGGAAGACAGTACCCATGGCTCATTTTTCGCGGTGACGTTTGCGCCCGCGGTCTTGGATTTGGCTTCGGGTATAACCATGGTGGTGAAATACTGGTCTTCTTTTAGGACGCTCTTGGCCCATCTGACACGGAACATCGGGACCTTCTCTCCAGCGTAGCTCAGCTCCCAGATCTCCTCGATCTTTCCGTAGTATCTGTCCTTGTCGTTACCGGTGTAGGATTCCATCGTTACCCCGGAGTTCTGATAACCATCGCTCTTCATGTCCTTGGCCTCGGTGTAGAATGTGTAGCCGTTGATATCGTATGCCTCATAGGTCATCAGGTTGTGCTCGGCGCCCTGTGACATGGCGAATATGAGTTGTTCTTCCGCGGAAGAATCCTCATGTAAAGGGTACGACAGAAGCTTCTGCTTGAACCAACGCGTGAAACATGAGTTGTGCTCTTTGAGTATATCTTCGTCCGTCCTCTGTTGGCCTCGGTCATTGTACGTCTTCTTAATAAAGGTTTTGTGCTCTACCACCCAAGGATCGACCACGTCTATATGTTGTAGCGCGACTAGGTTTGCTCTTTCAAAGTCGGCGAGTCGACCCTCGAAGTCGACATGCATTTCGCGACGACCCTCACGGTGACCCCATCCAGCGAGCCTGCCGAGGTGCCTGTTGACGGGCAGACCAACGGGGTTCTCGACGCCTAGATAATTCGTGCAGTAGGAGATGCACTCTTCGGTCAAAAAGCCCCTGGCTATGCTTCCCTCTGGACGTGACATGTTGCGAACCTATCCTTTGATGACACCATTCATCCTTTCGAACGGCATCATGCTGTGCAGGAACGTCGGCCCGAGTTGGATGATATCGTCCACGATATGGACCAGCAGATGCACCATAACGTCAAAGAATGCGGGCGGGAAGTACATCTCAAGCTCGCATAGTATCACCACGATCTCTTCCTGTAGCCTTCTGAGTTGCCTCACGCCAACAGACGTCGGAGAGATGACGTCGAAAATGTTGCATAGGCCAAATAGGGTTTCACGAACGTGCGCGTCCATCATCCCACGGATTGCAACTGGAATATCTGCGCCATCAGCACGTGACAGTCGTGAGACTTCATCCCGTTGAACTTCTGCTTCGCTAGGTCTAGGTATCTGCTTATCTTCCCCGCGTAACCGTAAGGAAGTTTTACTCTTACGAGGCCGGTGAAAAACTGCTCGATCTCCTCCTGACTTAGAGTGAAGCACGCATGAGGGTAGTCATTTCCGGTCTTCTTGGCCTTCTTGCCTTTGCGACGACTTTTCGTGTCCTGCTTCGCCTCATCATCATCATCATCATCATCATCATATATAGTGTGAAGCTCCTGCCTGATGCCCATTGATTTCAAGTCTGCCCTTGCTTTCGGCCCATCTTTGGTCCTCTCTGGCATGTTGAGCAGGGTACCAAGCAGACTCTCGCACACGTTCTTCGTGATATGCATGACATCAAGGCTGTGAGGCACACGGTGGATCTTCCAGTACGGCAAGTCCCAGAAAACAGACCTTGTTTTCCATACCTTCAGCAGCGGCTCGGGCGCCTTTCGCTTCTTTCCCGGCTCTGGAGCCTTTTGCTTCTTTCCCGGCAGTGGGCAGTCTTTCCAATTTTTCAACAGCTCGTCTATTTCCTCGCCGCTCCTCGTACGCGGGCGTCCTCATGGTTCAGTTTCACCATCGAATAGATCCTTGCGTTTTCTCCACGGGTCATCGTCGCGAAGCCACCTTCGATGTCCCATGAACACGGTTTTCGAAGACCTGGGATCTCTATCTAGTTGGTGATACGTTGTGTCATCCATGCACCTGACGCATCCAGAAAATCCGTGGACCACCTACCCCGCGACATATGCGTAACTGAGACAGTCGTGCACCGTCGTGAGCAGCGCGGCTCTCATAGGGAAATATTCTTTCTCTGCGGCATTCCACGTATTGGATGCCGTTTTCCAGAGCGTGTCAAGCTCCTCTTTTAGCAGCCCCAGATACAGATTGATGTCGTTCCCTGGTTGTTTCGGTCCTTCAATTAGCATACTCATGTGAATGTACTTCCTCTTCATGCACAACCAGGGGGGAAGGTTATACATCCACACAAACACAGGCGAGGTGCTATGTGTGCTTCTCTGGCTGCCAAACGGATTGACTCCATCGGTGCTCGCACCCAGCACGATGTTCCTTGGATTGTTCCCAAATTTTGGGTCTTCGAAGTTCAACGCTTGCCAGCGGCTCGCATCCTTAGGGTGACTCAGGATCTTGTCTTTTTTATCTATCTCCGGATCATTTGCGTCATCTTCTCGCTTCTTCTCCTCCCTATCCGCGTGCCAACGCAGGAGCTTTGCTACCTTAGGGTCCGTCAAATACCGTTGCAGACGAGGAGTGATCGGAAAGTACCACACCACTTTTCAAGGAGCTTTCTTCCTCTTCTTGTATCGAGTGACGCCGCACACCGGACATATGGTAGACTCCGCGTGCTCGTCTCGATAAATGATGCAATTGTTCATGCACACATGGTATTTCACATGCCGTAAATCCAGAGGACACACGATTTTCTTCGCCTCCTCCAAACTGGTCGGGCACTTGTTCCCCTTGGGAAGACGTTCGTGCCAGAATGACATGTTCTCGTCAAAGCATGCGTCGGTCATTTTGTGTTTTACCTTCATCTCCAGAGCCATGAGCGTTACTTTCAGGCGGGTATCCTTGGGCCTGCATCCTTCATACAATGGAGTGACCGCGTCTACTCAAGTTGATCCATCTTGGCTTTCTCTCGGGCGGCAGCTCTTGCGTTATCCGTCTGCTTGAGAAGCAGCTCTTGAATATGAGGGTCCTGCACCCAGCCCATCGAGGTCCAGCGTCGTCTGCTCCGCCGGCATCACCATCTTCATGATCACGCCAGTCGTCTGCTCCGACATCTTCCTCATCATCATGTCCTGCATCTTCTACATGATGACTGTGTACAGCATCACCGTCGTGATCATCTCCTGGGGATTCTTCGTCTTCTCGCCCGCCCGAGCCGCGGTGGTTGTCTTGTTGCCCTTCCTCATTTCTTGCCCGGCCCCCATGGACGACTTCATAGTCATCTTCATCACCTTGCCACCGATAGCCATCCATGAAACCACGCAAGAGCAGGTGGTCCCGCACGTGCCCGGATTCTGGGTCCGCAATAAGGCTCTTCAGCTTGCATCTTCGACACGGACATCTTATCTCCGTCTCATTCTTTTGAAGCATCTCGGCCTTCGCGGACCTCAAAAACCTATTCACGATGCCTTCGGTCATCATGTGGACCATGGTCGCCTGCGGGGTAGAGCAAAACGATATTTTAGAACCAAGAAATTTTTTGGCATGACTTTCCCTAAAAATAGGACCAAAATGAATGCTTAATGCCAAAATTCTCGCCGAAACGGAAATGAATCAACATTCCGGCAAAATATTGGCAACTATCGCATTTCAAATACCGGTACACCTCCAAACACAAACACATATGCAACAGCACAAACATATGCAACACCACGAACATACATAGATCTAGCTAGGCCATAAAAAGTGCATGTGCACATTGTTGTAGGGAGAAATACATAAATATAGCTTCCCCCATTACTTACCTATCAAAACAAGGTAATTTAACCACTTAAATTGAATGAATCTATGGTGGAAATGAGGTGAAAAAGCGGAGGCACCCGAGACAAGGAGGAGGTGGAGAGAATGAAGTGGGGAGAAAGTGAGTGTGGGTAGGAGAGGCTCCCCAAAATATCTTGTTGCTGCCAACTTACTAATGGCGCACCAACTCCAAATGCGAGATTAGTAATCCAGGTTACTAATGGCGCACCATCTGGTGGTGCGCCATTAGTAGTTTTGCAAAAAAAAACTTACTAATGGCGCACTGTCCCGAAGTGCGCCATTACTAGTTTGAACTAGTAATGGCGCACGGTGGAACAGTGCGCCATTAGTAGTTTTGCAAAAAAGGGAATAAAAAATATAATAAAAAAACAACATTAGTGGCGCACTTTCCGACAGGTGCGCCATTACTAGTTACAACTAGTAATGGCGTACTTTGTCTGGATGCGCCATCAGTATGTTTGGACAGGCGCACTAGTTCAAAAAAAAATGATACTAATGGCGCACCCTGTATATACTAATGGCGTATCAGAAGGTGGTGCGCCATTAGTATATACTAATGGCGCACCGCTTGTCAGGTGCGCCATTAGTGTCAATCCCATCTATAGCCCTTTTTCTAGTAGTGCGACGGTAACATCATGCCAAGCTAAGAAACATAAGTACAACAAATCACTCACACCATCAGTCCCGTTAACCAGAAAATGTCCTTAATTCAACTATAAGAAATTAGGCTCGAACGGCACACTTTTTTTAGTGCCGCATGCATTCCGTCGATGTCCAACCACCCCACAAATCTCCTCTCTACTAATGTCACCTAGATACTCCAATGTCACCTCAAGTATCCGTGGGTATGATTATACGATATGCATCACACAATCTCAGATTCATCTATTCGACCAACACATAGAACCTCAAAGAGTGCCCCAAAGTTTCTACCGGATAATCACAACGAAAACGTGTCCCAACCCCTATGCATAGGTTCATGGGTAGGTTGTGCATTTGTGCCCTTGCATTCTGCAAATTGTACAGAACCTGGACCTCTTAAGATGGTTCTCATAAGGAGACTTGTCGTTGGTCTCCCCCTCTGTCGTTTTTTTCTGATGCACACCCACACCTGAACAATTTGAATCACCATCTCCATTATCCGCATCTTCACCAGCATTTGCCTGGATCGACCCCTCTGGAGCACTGGCTACCAAAAGTTGCTGCTTCTCTCGCTCTGCAAGCCCTAAACCATCCTTGTCTACACTCAAAGGCAGCAGAGTAGCATGGACCTCCTTCATCATAGTCATGAAAACTTCATAACATTCCACATTGTTGTCACCAAGCACCACACACTCAAGCCCTTGCATGTACATAGTGTGATGCCTGTATCACTCGCAGGAGGCCCTCTGTCTTTCTGGTACAACACCAAGTGTTCCGGGAGAATGTCACAGGACTGTCTTGTCCAGCTCTTCATTATGTGCTTCTCAGGGATTTTTGCCAAGCGGAAGTGAACTATCACGTGCATAAAAGTATAATGCAAATCAATCAACTAGTCTCATATGGAGCAACCCAGCGATAACATGACTGTTTTTAGTCCATAGAGGATGCAAACCTGCAAAGTATGGCAGCACACTAGACCAGAATGCTCGAACGTGCCACACTCGCAGCTGAAAAAACTTTCATCCGCATTGAACTCAATTTTGAATGGAACTTTACTCCACTTCTCTCTGTTCGCTGCTTCAACATGTGTCGACTTATAAATCCTCCTAGGAACAACCTCATCTAGTACCTATGCACCACATTTTTACATCTCTTCACCAAACTTCTCAAACATGGCCCTCGTGTAAACTTTGCTAGCATGCCTCTCCAACAGAAGGTTAAATCTAAGAGATACACTACTCTGCAAGGGGAATAGACACACACAGACCACAAATGTTAGCATGCAGAACCATTGCCAAGAATGAAGGCTTCTAGAGAAAGTAGAACAAATGTTTGTTTTCAACGAACACCAATGCAATGTGAATGATGGAGAAATTTGCTACCTCTTGAGCACTGCATTGGTTTTCCCTTGAAGAGGAAAGGGTGATGCAGCAAAGTAGCATAAGTATTTCCCTCAGTTTTTGAGAACCAAGGTATCAATCTAGTAGAAGACTACACGCAAGTCTCTCGTACCTACGCAAACAAATAAGAACCTCGCAACCAACGCGATAAAGCGGTTGTCAATCCCTTCACGGTCACTTACGAGAGTGAGATCTGATAGAGATAATAATAATAAGATAAATATTTTTGGTATTTTTATGGTACTAGCAAAAATGCCCGTGCGGTGCAACGGGAGAATAAAACATCATATACCCATAACCAATAAACATGTATCGATCAAGCCTCTCTCTTCCGGATCCATGTCTTATATTTTAAGATGGTATCCTATAAGACCAATCTTATTCGTGTTGTTTTTTATCCTCCCGTCCAACCCTTGTCAATGGTGGTTGTAGTTGTCACCGAACATGGTCAATCATCTCAAGGCGGTGAGCACGTCCAACACACGGCACATGTGTCGCTTAAACGCGCTAGTGCAAGAGAATGTTTAAAATCGAAAATAATGTCGTCGAGTTGGATGAACCATGCTAGAGCAAGAAAATGTTTTAAACTTAAAGAAATAGCCAAGCTGAGAAAAAAAATATCAACCTAAAGGGGTCAATCGCCCTAAGGGCGACTCGGCTACCACTGTCCTCCGCCAGCGACTTGAGGGGTTTCTCCTCTCTCTGGCAGCCGCTCCGACGGGGGCGGGAGAATGGGGAACCACGTCGTCTCGTCGACGGCGTGTAGTTAGGTTAGGGCTAGGTTTTCTTCTTTCACCAGTTTCTGTATTGACGGTTATGGTGGTGGAGGCGTGGAAAATCTGCTTCGGATTCGATTCCGGTGGGTTGCTGTGAGGTAGTCGGCGACGAATCTTTTAGTAAGCTAACCAATCGAGGCTGGTGCGGCGGCGGTGGCGATCTTGAGGTGGGACTTTTCTTTTTGCTTTGGCCCGGCCGTCATGGTGACGCGTGCTCCGGCCTCAACATGGGGCATGGAGCTCTAGTAGGAGCGTGGTGACTCCGGATTTGCAGGTTCTCGTGGGTGGCGGCGCTTCATTATCATCGTTCAACAAACCGATGCAAGTGGTGGCGTAGTTCTGATCTGGCTCGTCTCAGGCGTGCTGGTCCTCCTGGACCAAGGATGTGATTTCCTGATGTCTTTATTCTGTGCGCACAACTAAGGGTTTCCATGGCTCTGGTAGGGAGCGGCGGAGATGGCGACAACGGTGTGCCCTCATCCCTTGTTGGAGGTGTGGCTAGATTGGTTCCCCATGGTGCAGTTTGTAATTTCATATTTTTCTTGGGTTGTGTTGTATCACTGCTTATTTTCAATATCAATATAATCATCCCCTGCCTCTCCACGTGAGGCAGCACCGGCCGGGAGTACGGTGTTGTGGCCTTCGCCACGACGAGCGTGGTGGTTGCGCCGAGCCTGATGCTGCCGGCCAATACGACATCTGTAGTACCTCGTGGCTCGTGCTCATGGTCGTGCGCAAGGAGACCATGCGTCGATCTTTGTTTGGCCGTACATGCGTGCGTGCTTTTGTTCCCATCATTTTCCTACGTCGGCTCATGAATGCCTGCTTTTTCTCTTGCTGTTTTCCAGCATGTCAGGTGCCACGCGATTGCTAGTTTTCTAGAGGTATATTAACTTGTCTATGTGGATGTGAAAGACCGAGATGGTACTTTTAAGTATGTGAAGCCATTGATGCGACTCATGTACAGGCAGGTATTTTTGCAAGGATCAGGATGAATGAAATATTGCGTGTGCTTCTTTCGGCCAAGGCCCAGCAGGACGTACAAGCATAGGGAGGCAACGTATTTTCTGGCGGACGGATGAAGGTTTCAGTACCACCTCGAATATGTTTTAAATTCAAACTCAAAGCGTAAAATCACGGTAAGAAGCGTATTGTGACGGTGAATCCACGGAGTCAATCCGTGCTTTATTATTAGGGAAAGATAGATTGAAAGTAAAGATTGAAAAATAAACGGTGATAGAAATAGCTAGTTGACGGGAGATTAATATAATGGAGAATAGACCCGGGGGCCATAGGTTTCACCAGTGGCTTCTCTCAAGATAGTATAAGTATTACGATGGGTGAACAAATTACTGTCAAGCAATTGATAGAAAAGTACATAATTATGAGAATATCTAGGCATGATCATGTATATAGGCATCTACTACTATTACTCCACACATCGACTGCTATCCAGCATGCATCTAGAGTATTAAGTTCGTAAGAACAGAGTAACACATTAGGCAAGATGACATGATGTAGAGGGATTAACTCAAGCAATATGATATAAACCCCTTCTTTTTATCCTCGATCGCAATAATACAGTGCGTGCCTTGCTGCCTCTACTATCATTGGGAAAGGACACTGCAAAACCAAACTGATAATTCGAAGAGACATGCAAAGATAACCAATCGTACATAAAAGATTTCACAGAAGAATCAAATATTGTTCATAGATACACTTGATCATAAACCCACAATTCAACGGATCTCGAAAAACACACCGCAAAAAGGGTTACATCAAATAGATCTCCAAGAAGATTGAGGAGAACATTGTATTGAGATCCAAAGAGAGAGAAGAAGTCATCTAGCTAATAACTATGGACCCGAAGGTCTGAAGTAAACTACTCACACATCATCGGAGAGGCTATGGTGTTGATGTAGAAGCCCTCCGTGATCAATTCCCCCTCCAGCGGAGCTCCGGAAAAGGCTCCAAGATGGGATCTGTTGGGTGCAGAAGGTTGTGGCGGTGGAAATAGGGTTTTGTTGTGCTCTTGGATGTTTTGGGTTATATGGATATATATAGGATGGAGAAGTAGGTCAGTGGAGCCACGAGGGGTCCACGAGGGTGAAGTGGGTGCCCAGGGGGGTAGGCGCGCCCACTGCCTCGTTGCCTCCTCGTTGATTTCTTGACGTCCACTCCATGTCCTTTGGATCACATCTGTTCCAAAAATAACTCTCCCAAAGGTTTCATTACGTTTCGATTCCATTTGATATTTCTTTTCTGCGAAACACTGAAATAGGCAAAAATATAGCAATTTACACTGTGCCTTGGGTTAGTACGTTAGTCCCAAAAATAATATAAAAGTGTATAAATAAGCCCATCAACATCCAAAACAGATAATATAATAGCGTGGAACAATCAAAAATTATAGATGCGTCGGAGACGTATCAAGCATCCGCAAGCTTAATTAATTCCTGCTCATCCTCGAGTAGGTAAATGATAAAAACAGAATTTTTGATGCGGAATGCTACCTAGCATAATTCTCAATGTAATTTTATTTATTGTGGAATAAATATTCAGATCCGTTAGATTCAAGACAAAAGTTTAATATTGACATAAAAATAATAATACTTCAAGCATACTAACTAAGCAATCATGTCTTCTCAAAATAACATGGCAAAAGAAAGTTCATCCCAACAAAATCAAATGGTTTGGTCATGCTCCATTTTTGTCACACAAGAATGCTCTCATCTTGCACAACCCTGATGACAAGCCAAGCAATTGTTTCATACATTAGTAATCTCAAACTTTTTTCAACTTTCACGCAATACATGAGCGTGAGCCATGGATATAGCATTATGGGTGGAATAGAATAATGATAGGGGTTATGTGGAGAAGACAAAAAAGGAGAAAGTCTCACATCGACGCGGCTAATCAACGGGCTATGGAGATGCCCATCAATTGATGTCAATGCAAGGAGTAGGGATTACCATGCAACGAATGCACTAGAACTATAAATGTATGAAAGCTCAACAAAAGAAACTAAGTGGGTGTGGATCCTACTTGCTTGCTCACGATGACCTAGAGCATCTGAGGAAACCCACTATTGGAATATACAAGCCAAGTTCTATAATGAAAAATTCCCACTAGTATATGAATGTGACAAAACAATGGACTCTCTATCATAAAGATCATGGTGCTACTTTGAAGCACAAGTGTGGAAACAAGGATAGTAGCATTGCCCCTTTTTTTTCTTTTTTTTCTTTTTTCTTTTTTTGGGCCATCCTTTTCTTTTTTTCCCTTTTTTATTTGGGACAATGCTCTATTAATGATGATCATCAAACTTCTATTTATTTACAACTCAATGATTATAACTCGATACTAGAACAAAATATGACTCTAGATGAGTGCCTCCAGCGGTGTACCATGAAGGGCAATGAATCAAGAGTGACATGTATGATCAATTATGCATAGTGGCTTTGCCACAAATACGATGTCAACTACATGATCATGCAAGGCAATATGACAAGACAATGAGGAAGCGTGTCATGAATGAAACGCTGGAAAGTTGCATGCCAATATATCTCGGAATAACTATGGAAATGCCATAATAGGTAGGTATGGTAGCTGTTTTGAGGAAGATATAAGGAGGTTTATGTGTGATAGATCGTATCATATCATGGGGTTTGGATGCACCGGCGAAGTTTGCACCAACTCTCAAGGTGAGAAAGGGCAATGCACGGTACCGAGGAGGCTAGCAATGATGGAAGGGTGAGAGTGCGTATAATCCATGGACTCAACATTAGTCAGAAAGAAATCACATACTTATTGCAAAAATCTATAAGTCATCAAAAACCAAGCACTATGCGCATGCTCCTAGGGGTATAGATTGGTAGGAAAAGACCATCGCTCGTCCCCGACCGCCACTCATAAGGAAGACAATCAAAGAACACCTCATGTTTCAAATTTGTTACACAACGGTTACCATACGTGCATGCTACGAGACTTGCAATATTCAACACAAGTATTTCTCAAATTCACAACTACTCAACTAGAACACTCTAATGTCACCATCTTTATATCTCAAAACAATTATCAAGTATCAAACTTCTCATAGTATTTAATGCACTTTCTATGATAGTTTTTATTATACCCATCTTGGATGCCTATCATATTATGACTAATTTCATAACCAAAGCAAATTACCGTGCTGTTCTAAAGGACTCTCAAAATAATATAAGTTGAGCATGAGATATCAATAATTTCTATAAATTAAAACCACCACCGTGCTCTAAAAGATATAAGTGAAGCACTAGAGCAAAATTATCTAGCTTAAAAGATATAAGTGAATCACATAGAGTATTCTAATAAATTTCAATTCATGTGTGTCTCTCCCAAAAGGTGTGTACAGAAATGATGATTGTGTTAAACTAAAAAGCAAAGACTCAAATCATACAAGACACTCCAAGTAAAACACATATCATGTGGTGAATACAAATATAGCCTCAAGTAAAGTTACCGATAGAACAAGACGAAAGAGGGGATGCCTTCCGGGGCATCCCCAAGCTTAGGCTTTTGGTTTTCCTTGAATTTTACCATGGGGTGCCTTGGGAATCCCCAAGCTTAGGCTCTTTCCACTCCTTATTCCATAATCCATCAAATCTTTACCCAAAACATGAAAATTTCACAACACAAAACTTAAACAAAAAATCTCATGAGCTCCGTTAGTATAAGAAAACAAACCACCACTTAAGGTACTGTAATGAACTCATTATTTATTTATATTGGTGTTAAACCTACTATATTCCAACTTCACTATGGTTCATACCCTCCGATACTAGGCATAGATTCATCAAAATAAGCAAACAACACACGAAAAACATAAGCTGTTAAAAACAGAACAGTCTGTAGTAATCTGTAAGTTTCTAATACTGGACGTGAGGAATTTATCTATTAATCATATTCAAAAAGAATCAACCTAATCACACTCTCAAGTAAAAAATGTCAGCAAATCTCGTGAGCGCTAAAGTTTCTGTTTTTTACAGCAAGATCGCAAAGACTTTCCCCAAGTCTTCCTAGAGGTTCTTCTTGGCACAAACACTAATTAAAAACATAAAACCACATATAAGCATAGTCTAGAAGAATTATTTATTGAATAACAGCAAGGAAAAATATTGGGTTGTCTCCCAACAAGCGAGTTTCTTTAAAGCCATATAGCTAGGCATAAGATTTCAACGATGCTCACATGAAAGAAAAGAATTGAAGCACAAATAGAGCATCATAAAACACGTGAAAAACACATCTATGTATAGCATACTTCCTATGCATAGGCATCTTATAGGAAAACAAATTACCAAGGCAAGCAAAAACTAGTATATGCAAGGAAGCGGAAAGAAACAATAGCAATCTCAATATAACGAGACGTAATTTAGTAACATGAAAATTTCTACCACCATATTTTCCTCTCTCACAATAATTACATGTAGGATCAGAATAAAATTAAAAAATATAGCTATCACAAAACATATTATTAACACGATCCACATGTATGCAAAGTTGACACTCTTCCAAAATAGTGGGATTAACATTAACTAAAGTCATGACCTCTCCAAACCCACTTTTATCAAAAACTTCATAAGATTGAACATTGTCCAAATATGTGGGATCTAAAGTTGACACTCTTCCAAACCCACTTTAAATATTGTTGCAAACATTATAATCAATCTCATATTCATCATGGGGCTTAAATAAATTTTCAATATCATAAGAAGAATCACCCAAATCATGATCATTGCAATAAGTAGTGGACATAGCAAAACTAGCATCCCCAAGCTTAGGGTTTTGCATATTATTAGCACAATTAACGTTCATAAGATTTATAATAACATCATTGCAGTCATGCTTTTTATTTAAAGATCTATCGACAATCACTTCATAAAGCACTTCATCACAATTTTCAGATTCACGAATTTCAAGCAAAACCACATAACGATAATCTAGTACACAAAACTCACTAGCAATTGGTTCATCATAATTGGATCTCTTAAAAAGTTTAGCAAGCAGATGAGGATCCATGGATCTTAGGTTCTCTATTTAGCAATAAATAAACAATTATTCCAACCAAACGAGCCAAGTAAGACATTAAGGCAAACGAAAAGACGAAAAGAAGAAGGGCGAAGAAAAGGCAAGGGTGGTGTGGGGGGAGAGGAAAACGAGAGGCAAATGGCAAATAATGTATTGCAAGGGATAAGAGTTTGTGATGGGTATTTGGTATGTCTTGACTTGTGCTTAGATCTCCCCGGCAACGGCACCATAAATGCTTCTTGCTACCTCTTGAGCACTGCGTTGGTTTTCCCTTTAAGAGGAAAGGGTGATGCAGCAAAGTAGCGTAAGTATTTCCCTCAGTTTTTGAGAACCAAGGTATCAATCCAGTAGGAGACTACACACAAGTCCCTCGTACCTACACAAACAAATAAGAACCTCGCAACCAACATGACAAAGGGGTTGTCAATCCCTTCACGGTCACTTACGAGAGTGAGATATGATAGAGATAATAATAATAATAATAATAAGATAAATATTTTTGGTTTTTTATGATATAGATTGAAAGTAAAGATTGCAAAATAAACGCTGATAGAAATAGCTAGTTGACGGGAGATTAATATAATGGAAAATAGACCCGGGGGCCATTGATTTCACTAGTGGCTTCTCTCAAGATAGCATAAGTATTACGGTGGGTGAACAAATTACTATTGAGCAATTGATAGAAAAGTGCATAATTATGAGAATATCAAGGCATGATCATGTATATAGGCATCACGTTTGAGACAAGTAGACCAAAACGATTCTGCATCTACTACTATTACTCCACACATTGACTGCTATCCAGCATGCATCTAGAGTATTAGGTTCATAAGAACAGAGTAATGCATTAGGCAAGATGACATGATGTAGAGGGATAAACTCAAGCAATATGATATAAACCCCATCTTTTTATCCTCACTGGCAACAATACAATATGTGCCTTTCTGCCCCTACTGTCAGTGGGAAAGGACACTTCAAGATTGAACCCAAAGCTAAGCACTTCTCCCATTGCAAGAAAGATCAATCAAGTAGGCCAAACCAATCTGATAATTCGTAGAGACTTGCAAAGATAACCAATCATTCATATAATATTTCAGAGAAGAATCAAATATTGTTCATAGACCCACAATTCATGAGATCTCGAGAAACACACCGCAAAAAGAGTTACATCAAATAGATCTCCAAGAAGATCGAGGAGAACACTTTATTAAGATCCAAAGAGAGAGAAGAAGCCATCTAGCTAATAACTATGGACCCGAAGGTCTGAAGTAAACTACTCACACATCATCGGAGAGGCTTTGGTGTTGATGTAGAAGCCTTCCGTGATCAATTCCCCCCTCCGGCGGAGCTCCGGAAAAGGCCCCAAGATGGGATCTCTTGGGTATAGAAGGTTGCGGCGGTGAAAATAGGGTGTCGTGGTGCTCTTGCATGTTTTCGGGGTATATATATATATATATATATATATACATATATATATAAGAGGAAGAAGTAGGTCGGTGGAGCCACGAGGGGCCGACGAGGGTGGAGGGCACGCCGAGGGGCGTAGGCGCGCCCCCCTGCCTCGTGGCCACCTCGTTGATTTCTTGACGTCCACTCCAAGTCCCCTAGATCACGTTTGTTCCAAAAATAACTTCCCCGAAGGTTTCATTCTGTTTGGATTCCGTTTGATATTCCTTTTCTGCGAAACACTGAAATAGGCAGAAAAAACAGCAATTTGCACTGGGCCTTGGGTTAGTAGCTTACTCCCAAAAATAACATAAAAGTGTATAAATAAGCCCATTAACATCCAAAACAGATAATATAATAGCATGGAAGAATAAATAGTTATAGATACGTTGGAGACGTATCAAAATTTACAAGTGATGTTCTTTTCTCGTAGAAGCTTTCTTCAGAGTGTCGGTCAAATTGCAGCTTCGCAAACTACTTCAGGAAGAGATGCATTGGACAGCCTGGAGGCACGTACCCCTTCAGCAGGTGATTTGTGCTCTCACTTCCTTTGTATGCTCATAATTTTAGCACAGAAGACACCCATGAAATATGGTTTAACCCATTTATACCGAACTTCGTATATCTGCGTCAGAAACGGATGTTCCTTGAGTGAGTACTTGTCCAACGTGTGCTTCCACCCTTGCTCAAATTCATCCTCCGTGATCATGTGATGTACAAGCTTGTGAAACTTCAGTTTAAATTCACCGTTCTTTCTCCAAAGCACACCCATTGACTCCTTTTCCTTTTTCAGGACATGCCACTTGCACCAACGGCGGACCGTGTTTGGCATTTTTGCCTCAACTGCAGTTCCATAGAGCGCGCTTGATATGTAAGTATGCTTTGCGGATGCTTCCCACCAACCATACATATGAACTCCCGGAACACCCACTTGAAAGATTCTTATTTCTCATATCTCATCATGACCCCTCCAAAGATTATATTCTGAAAGTGATTGTTCACGTGAACGAAAAGCCCAAACTGCATGTCATACAGGTTGGTCCTGTATGTTGTGTCAAATGTAATTGCATCACCGAAGTAGCGATACTAATCAAAACCCCTACTCATAACCCACATGAGTGTTTTTATCCTACTGTCTTCATCTACTTGCACAGTGTAATTGAAGTCAGGATCATTTGCTTTCATATTAGCCAGAATTTCCATTGTTTTCATAGCGCCAGAGTCTGACTGGTCCTTTTTCAGCTTCCTACACAGTGTCTTCAATGAACGCTTTGTAAATGTCACATTTTCAACTGAGCCAAAAAAAACTCCCAACAATGTAGAAAACCTTCCAAAGACAAACATTATTATCGCGGAGTTGTTTGACTAGGTCTTTTCTGTATCTATCGATGTGCCTGTGTGACTTCCAATGCATTTTTTGTCCACATATCACAGATAGCGGGTGGTTATGGCCAGATATGAACTCTGATATGTACCAACCATTGTCCTTTGAACGGAGCAATCTAATCATGGCTTCACACCCACACCTGGATGATCGACTGTTTTCCCTCATTGGTATGCCATGCAGACAACGTAGTAAACCCAAAATAAATGTTAGCTAGACATTTCCACAGGTTAACTTGCGTGTTACTGCAACCAAACAACAAAGCATCTTATAGAATAAAAAAGAACTAATTGTTATATTGATTATTGGGATCTGGGGGCACATACCGCACAAACACACAGTATTTCTTGCATGCATCTCTTCCGATGAACATTCAGTCTGCTTTTCGCAAGCCTCACCACGAAACCATATTCCCATGAATAGAGGTGGTAGAACTTATAGGCATCGTGCAACGAGTCAAAAGGTGTGCCAATTGGTGGACTGACATCTGGCCCACATTTTGTCTCTGCATAAGCGCGAACTGACAATTCAAGTGTTGTTTTCCTACCAGGGTTCATCTCCCTCTCCTCGGGCACCTTCCCAACCCTAACCCGGAGATAGTGTATTTGGGGAAAAAAGGATGGAGGAAAATGCTCAATTATCCCCGAAACAAAATATATCAACAGAAAAAGATATGGACCACAGCTCAAAAGCGAAGGCATAATCGGTTCATCCGTGCTGGCAAAAAAACTAGAAACTCAACTCAAACAAAGCATATAAATCCAAGACACAGATTACAGATCCTAGAAATCTTAACATCCCATCCACCTCCCAAACCCTAAAGACCACACACATATGCCCTAGATACCACTCCATGATTTTAATCCCACATTAACAGCGAAACAAAAATCCAAAACAGACCACACGACTCATGCGACCAACCACCTGATATAAACTGAAACTCTTTGATCTACATTGCTATCATGGCCGCATCAAACAAACTAATCTAGCACACTAAAAATGGCAAAAAAAACAGTAATGGACTGATGCATCTACAACCAAAACAACTTCACTCGTCGTCAAAAACAATTCACTAAAGAAAACAGTTCCATTTTAACAATTGAAACCAGCACATTATAATGGGACAAGAAATCAGTAATTGACTGACGCATCTACAACCCAATCAACTTCCTTTGTTGTCAAAGACAATTCCCAAAAGAAAACAAATCCAACATAAGATTGCACCCGTTTTCCACCACATGTCCCTAATTAGTCACCAAATATCCATTTGATGACAGACGTATTACTTTCTCATATCAATATCTCACTACTAAACCAGTCGCCATCTATATTCGCTAGGAATCCAAGGAAGGCGTACTAACCACCAGATCAAGCAATTTCGGCAAAATCTGGCAGAACAAATCAACAGTTCCTGCTAATCACTGGGCAGTAGACGATGAATTTTTTTATGCAATGGTGTCCCCCTGACTAACCTTCATGTCCAACCGATGGTCGCTTCGGAGCAAACATCATATGTGGCTTCCTTTCCCACAGCGTGTGGCTCGCCGGCGGCGACCCCCTGAACATTCACAGCGCTCATGGAATCCTGAGACTCCAATGGTAGTACCAGAGCGCTCCACACCACAGCTCCGTCAACTGCCCTGCTGATGACCCACAAGTATAGGCGATCTATCGTTGTCCTTCCGATAATTAAGAGTGTCGAACCCATCGAGGAGCAGAATGTAATGATAAGCGGTTTCCAGCAAGGTATTCTCTGCAAGTACTGAAATAAGTGGTAACAGATAGTTTTGTGATAGGATAATTTGTAACGAGCAACAAGTAACAAAAGTAAATAAAGTGCAGCAAGGTGGCCCAATCCTGTTTGTAGCAAAGGACAATCCTAGAAAAACTCTTATATAGAGAAAAGTGCTCCTGAGGACACATGGGAATATCGTCAAGCTAGGTTTCATCACGATCATATGATTCACGCTCGGTACTTTGATAATTTGGTATGTGGGTGGACCGGTGCTTGGGTATTTCCCATACTTGGACAAGCATCCCACTTATGATTAACCTCTATTGCAAGCATGCGCAACTATAATAAAAGTATTAAGGTAAACCTAACCATAGCATGAAACATGTGGATCCAAATCAGCCCCTTACGAAGCAACGCATAAACTAGGGTTTAAGCTTCTGTCACTCTAGCAACCCATCATCTACTTATTACTTCCCAATGCCTTCCTCTAGGCCCAAATAATGGTGAAGTGTCATGTAGTCGATGTTCACATAACACCACTAGAGGAGAGACAACATACATCTCATCAAAATATCAAACGAATACCAAATTCACATGACTACTAATAGCAAGACTTCTCCCATGTCCTCAGTAATAAACATAACTACTCACAAAGCATAAACATGTTCATAATCAGAGGGGTATTAATATGCATATAGGATCTGAACATATGATCTTCCAGCAAACAAACCAACTAGCATCAACTACAAGGAGTAATTAACACTACTAGCACCAATCCCGGACTTGGAGACAAGAAATGGATACAAGAGATGAACTAGAGTTTTGAGAGGAGATGGTGCTGATGAAGATGTTGATGGAGATTGCCCTCTCCCAATGAGAGGAGCGTTGGTGATGACGATGGCGATGATTTCCCCCTCCGGGAGGGAAGTTTCCCCAGCAGAACAGCTCCTCAAGAGCCCTAGATTGGTTCCGCCATGGTTCCGCCTCATGGCGGTGGAGTTTCGTTCGAGAAGATGGCTTCCTATTTTTTTCCCATCAAAAGACTTCATATAGAAGAAGATGGCCACCGGAGGGCCACCAGGGGGCCCATGAGGTAGGGGAGCGCGCCCATGGGGGGTAGGGCGCGCCCCCCACCCTCGTGGGCAGGGTGCATGTGGCGGGTAGGGCGATGCTACCAACAAATATGCTCAATGCTGCAACCGGTGCTATGCGGAGTCTGCACGACAGTGTTCTTTCTTTGGAGAAGCGGTGTCTCAGAGAGAATGATGTGGCATACCCGGTTTTCATGGCCAAGGTGCCAGAGGGCAAGGGCTTTGTGGATGGCGCCATCGGGGGTACGATTGTCCTGCGGTTTGATGACATCTTTGCTATGTTCAACCTTCATTCGCTGCACTACAGCTTCGTTCGGCTGTTTTCCCTAAGTATGGAGATGCGGATCATTAGAGACAAGACCCCGGACATCGTGATCGTCGACCCCTTCTACATGCGTGCCAAGCTCTTGAGCAGCGCTGGGGACCGCCAAGTCGCGAGTTCACACCTCGAAGACGTCATTCTGGCAAACCCAGATAAGGATAACTTCCTTGTGGCTTACTTTCCCCAGTAAGTCATCCCTTAACCGCCCCGTAACATATGATTTCTTAGATTTCGATCGTTCTTTTTTTCTAACATTCCGTGTTCTGTGCAGTGACACACATTGCACACTCATCCTCTTAAGCCCGATATATTCCATGGCCGTGTATTTCGACCCGAACCGTAACTCCAAGATAGACTACACAAATATCAAGAAAGTTCTCGATGATGTTCTCCCTGGCTACGCCAAATATGGAGGCACCTTCATCAGGGCAGTTCGTAAGTAGGGCAAGCACGTGTTCGCCCACAATACGACGTTCTGCTGCGTCAAGCAGCTGCCTGGCGGTCAGAAGGATGCCTACTACGCCCTCCATCACATGCGGGCGATCGTAAGGGACCATCATCACCTTCTGCTACCAAATAATCTCAAAGATTGGGCCGCGAGCTTGTCCGCAATCCAGGACACGGACATCAGACAAGAATACTTTCGCATCCAGTCGGAGTTTGCGGACATCATCCATCAAGATGTCCTTCATACCTCGGGGCAGTTCTTCCTCAGATATCAACCATCCAATATTGAGATAGACGGAATGCTACAAATGCAGGCTGACAACGCCCGCGATTTCATGACCATCACGACAGACGGCGGCTTCATCCACGCTCCTGTCCATGAGTCGAGTCGAAAGTAGTGATGTGTAGTTCTGAAACATTGATTGGCTCATGTTGTAATTAAACTTTAATGAATTGTATGTCTCTTTGGTTTGGACAGTCGTTCAACTTAGATGTAATCGATGCTATTTATTAGTAGGACCATGAATCATGCTATTAATGTCTTACTTTTCTTTTTTGATCCTTTTGTTGCATACTTATATATTGCTTATGTATGTATTGTCTGTTGTTTGGCTTGTGCATAGAGATGCCGTCGTATGTCGTGTACAAGGGTAAGGTTCCCGGAGTCTACGACGACTGGGAGGAGTGTCGGAGACAGGTTCACCGTTTCAGCGGTAACAGTTATAAAGGGTACACCACTAGGGCGGAGGCCGAATCTAGATACGCCCGCTATCTAGCGGGAGAAAGGTGGGAGCGTTGAAGGAACCGGATGAAGACCAGTTTGATCACGATGATGCTCATCGTGATGACCGCAGCTCTCTTCTATGTGATGGTAGTTTAGATGATTGATATCGACTTGTAATGTGAAGACAAACTCGATGCTCGCGGTCTCGAGACTTGTAATGTTTTATCTTTGTTCGGTCTTTTGAATTCGGAGACTAATATGATGAATTGTATTCGGAGTCTAATCTTCTATTGTATTCGATGAATCTGCTGTTGCTGTGTGCTACTGTCTATATTCTGTCAAATAATATATTTTGTAACCAATGCAAAAATCAGAAAAGTAAAAAAAAAACCAAATATTCATACTAATGGCGCATCACCACAAGGTGCGCCATTAGTATGCCAAAGGATACTAATGGCGCATCAAGACAGAGTGCGCCATTAGTATGCCAAAGGATACTAATGGCGCATCAAGAGAGAGTGCGCCATTAGTGTGCCAAAGCACATGGTCAAATATGGCCCCTCGGAGGCACACTAATGGCGCATGGTGTTATATACTAATGACGCACTTGGTGGTGCGCCATTAGTATACCAGATACTAATGGCGCACTAGTGGTGCGCCATTAGTAAAAATTACTAGTGGCGTGCTAGTAATGGCGCACCAGTGATGCGCCATTAGTAGGCAAAACTGGTGCACCATTAGTAGGCCTTTTCCTAGTAGTGGACAGTAAATTTCAGCACACTATATAAATTTTTCCTTACCAAATTCCACCTACCAAAGGCGCTTCACTCCCCGGCAACGGCGCCAGAAAAGAGTCTTGATGACCCACAAGTATAGGGGATCTATCATAGTCCTTTCGATAAGTAAGAGTGTCGAACCCAACGAGGAGCAGAAGGAAATGATAAGAGGTTTTCAGCAAGGTATTCTCTGCAAGCACTGAAATTATATGTAACAGATAGTTTTGTGATATGATAATTGGTAATGAGCAACAAGTAACAAAAGTAAATAAAGTGCAGCAAGGTGGCCCATTCCCTTTTGTAGCAAACGACAAGCCTAAACAAACTCTTATATAGGGAAAAGCGCTCCCGAGGACACATGGGAATTATCGTCAAGCTAGGTTTCATCACGATCATATGATTCGCGTTCGGTACTTTGAAAATTTGGTATGTGGGTGGACCGATGCTTGGGTACTGCCCTTACTTGGACAAGCATCCCACTTATGATTAACCTCTATTGCAAGCATCCACAACTACAACAAAAGTATTAAGGTAAACCTGACCATAGCATGAAACATATGGATCCAAATCAGCCCCTTACGAAGCAACACATAAACTAGGGTTTAAGCTTCTGCCACTCTAGCAACACATCATCTACTTAGTACTTCCCAATGCCTTCCTCTAGGCCCAAATAATGGTCATGTGTCATGTAGTCGACGTTCACATAACACCACTAGAGGAGACACAACATACATCTCATCAAAATATCGAATGAATACCGAATTCACATGACTACTAATAGCAAGACTTCTCCCATGTCCTCAGGAACAAACATAACTACTCACAAAGCATATTCATGTTCATAATCAAAGGGGTATTAATATGCATATAGGATCTAAACATACGATCTTTCACCAATTAAACCAACTAGCATCAACTACAAGGAGTAATCAACACTATAAGTAACCCACAGATACCAATCCCAGACTTAGAGACAAGAATTGGATACAAGAGATGAACTAGGGTTTGAGAGGAGATGGTGCTGGTGAAGATGTTCATGGAGATTGCCCTCTCCCGATGAGAGGAGCGTTGGTGATGACGATGGCGATGATTTCCCCCTCTCGGAGGGAAGTTTCTCCGGCAGAACAGCTCCGCCAGAGCCCTAGATTGGTTCCGCCAAGGTTCCGCCTCGTGGCAGCGGAGTCTCGTCCTGAAAGCTGGCTTATGATTTTTTCCTCATCGAAAGACTCCATATAGCAGAAGATGGGCATCGGAGGGCCACCAGGGGGCCCACGAGGCAGGGGCACGCCCAGGGGGTAGTGCGTGCCCCCACCCTCGTGGGCAGGGTGTGGCCCCCCTCTCGAAGTTATTGCGCTCAGTATTTTTTATATACTCTGAAAATGACTTCTGTGAAGTTTCAGGACTTTTGGAGCTGTGCAGAATAGGTCTCTAATATTTGCTCCTTTTTTAGCCCAGAATCCCAGCTGCTGGCATTCTCCCTCTTTATGTAAACCTTGTAAAATAAGAGAGAATATGCATAAGTATTGTGACATGATGTGTAATAACAGCGCATAATGCAATAAATATCGATATAAAAGCATGACGCAAAATGGACGTATCAGCCAACAAGTCCCGGTGGCCTGTCATTTGACTGCTAGCACCAGTATCCAGGTACCAGCGATCATCGTTGGTGGCGACCCGCACCACACGAGCTTCGTTGAGGAAGATGTCCGTAAGCTACTCTCGAGGGTTGCCCTGTGCGCTCACCGCGCTGGTGGCGAGGAGCAAACCAGGCTGCTCAACCTCGACCTGGGCGACGTTCGCCTGCTGCTCGCGCTGGTCCTTTTCTTTCTTGCGGCACTCTTTCGTTAGTGCCCAAGGATGCCAAAGTAGCAACAATTTCCCTTTCGCTTAGGCAGCGTTGGCCCGCCGTTACCGCGGCCAGCGCTCTGGCCACGACTGCCCCCACCATGGAAGTTCTTCGCCTTGACGTTTCCGTGTCCGCGCCGTGCACCAGAGCCCGAGGACGCGCCGCCCTGGTCCAGCAGCTTCTCGTGCGTCCGCCACTGGTCGATGGTGTACAGCAGCCGCGCATCGGGCGCCGGGGTTTCCTCGCACTCACGCTCCTCAACGACAAGGAGCCGGCCGTAGAGTTCCTCGAGGGAGAGCTGCTTGGTGTCGACCAGCGACTCGATCGCCACGGCCATCTCACGGTACGGGCGTGGCACGGTCCGGAGCACCTTGAGGACCGCCTTGTGCTCGTCCACCGGGTCGCTGAGCGCCTGCAGCTCATCAAATATCGTCGTGAGCCGCATCACATACGACGCGATTCCCTCACCGTCCTTGTACCGGAGCACCTCGTACTCCGAGCGGTGGGTCTGCGCCTTCGCTTCACGCATGCGCTCGACGCCGACGCGCATGGTCTTCAGGGTGTCCCACGCCTCCTTGGGCGTGGCCTTGGCGCCCAGGATCCGCATGAGCTCCGGCGGCAACCCCTTGAGGAGGGCGATCATGGCGCGCTGGTCGTCGCGGTCCATGCCTTTGCTTGTTTCCACCACGTGCCACAGATCGTTGGCCTGCAGCTGGAGCTTGGTAATCATGGCTCAATCAGTGTTGTTGGTGCGGGTGAGCATCATCGGAGGCGCGCTGCCTCCGCCATGCACGATGCGCTCGACGACGCGCACCCCCGACCCCTACTCGGTGGAGAGGCAGGCCAGGGACTTCCCAAGCGCCGAGGCATCCGCCTTGGCCTGTTCCTCCTCTTGCTCCTTCTTCACCTTCTCCTCGTCGCCTTCGGCCATCTCTCCGAGGGATCAGACACCGCCGGCGCCCAGGATGGATCGAACACCACCGAGGCTCTCATACCACTTGTTGTTGAAGATCGCCGGCAAACACGAACGAGAGTGAGAGAGAGCGAGAGGTGGAAGACAGAGTTTTGCGCTGCGTAATGCCTTTGCAGCTTTTTGGGATTTTCTGTTATCGAGCTAGCTCCAACGAGCTGCTGAAAACAAGGGAGAATTGGTCTCACACGTCGAGCCTACTGATCGTGCCATCCCACGATGCTCTCCGTGATCGATCCCTACAAGCTCGCCACGATCAGCGTGATCCATGCCATCCCATGGCGCGTCTCGGACGAGCTACAAATGCGCTAAGCCAACTAACTGGATCTGTACGTGCACAAGCACACTCTGACAGACAGACACTTATTCAGCTAACTGAAAGTACTATCTTCTAACTGAAACTTAACTGAAGAACATGTGCTGCTGATTAGCCAACACATATTTCATCCTATAGGCCTGGCACAACCCTGGTCCGAACTGGTGGATTGCACATCCCAAGACCCAAAAGAACGTGCAAGATAACGGCCAGCCTGGTGCTCGGCCGCCATAAGCCCACACTCGACATGTTGTATCCTATCCTCTCACACACCACGCGTTCCTTATCCACACCGTCTAGACACACTCGTCTTTATCTTCTTCCCTGTACACCTAAATTAACAACAACCTAAGCTAGCAGCAACTCGGTGACATGCATGGGAAGGTGACAAGGAACACAACAGACACCGTGTGCAACAGCAATCAGAGACGTCGGGGGAAGGTCAATGATAGGAACCATGGAAGGTCTACCTGAGATACCCGAGAAGGTCACGCGCGAGGGATGACGAGCATACAACAGATTGAATATTGGAGGAGCTGCGTTGGATCCTAGTCATCAGCACTCAATCTGGATCAAAATTTTCAGCCAGTTCAGATAAACAATGTTGATGCTTTAAAGACGAACAAGAATAGGGTCAGCTGTTGCTTCTTGAAGAACAAGAACGAAGGCAACGACAGCTATTGCAGGAGAGGCCGCGACGCTCAGGCTGCAGGAAAGAAGCGCTACAGTGGGAGGTGACCCTCGGGTGATTGGGGGTAGTAGGGGAAACATGGTGGGGGTGCAGCAAGTGGCCTCGCGACAGTGCTTGGCTGGCTTACAGGGAGGGAGGGGTGGGTGTTCCAGGGCATCCAGGGAGGGAGGGGTGGGTGTTCCAGGGCACCCGGGGACACTAGGTAGCGCGTTGTGGCCTCGGGAGCTGGCGGCGCGAGGGGATCCAGGGCATGGCGGCGCGCAGGGATGCGGGAGATCTGTCGCGCCGGTGATAGGGAAATGAGAAGGAAGGAGGAGAGGCTAGGCGCACGACGAAGGAGGTTCGGTGGTCTCGGGCGATGGGTTCGCGGGGGGGGGGGGGGGGGGGGGGGGTGGTGGATCGGGCAAGGTGGTGGGTGGAGCTGTTCCTAATGGTGGGGGTGGTTTTTTTCTTTTTGTTTCCACCCGTTCTGGAGATTCACGAACAGCCGATCGCCCTTATAGTTATTTTAATCACAGGATTAGAATAGTGTTGTCCTATATATACCCTGGTCGATTCGTCCGAGATACATCTTGCCTCCAACGTCCAACCAAGCCACCGTTTCACCCACGTAAGATTACAAAAGGATCGAGAAAGAGGCCCACCGCCCCTCGCCGTAAGATTACAAAGGGATCGAGGTATTTTTACGTTTTTGAGTTTGACTCGAGCCTCCTCAGCTCCACATCTTTTCCTAGTTCGCTGCGGATGGTTAGAAGCAGTGAACAATATCGACTGCGAACAGCGGCATGGTGCTCAGCGATTTGTTTCATCTGGGCGCTCACGATCTGCTCGCTCCGGCACCCCTCGAGGTCCCGATCTGACTATAAGTCGCTGGATCTGGGTTCTCCCGATGGTGAAGTTGAAGAGGCCCTAGTGGCTAATGACATGACCGCCAGGAGGCCACCACAACCAGCGTCCTGGAGCTCTACCTCTAATCATTCTTCTACCACACATCATCACGTGCGTTCTGTTGGTATGTACCCATCCTTGCCTGGTCCAATAATTTTCATTTGCATCAATCCCCAATCTGGTTCGTAGTAGACGTACATGTAGTAGAGTAGAATCTTTGACTCCAGGTTGTAGAATTTTTGGTCGATTCGTGTGCTGTTTCACATCGTGAAACCATGAAATAATTTCTGATCCTTCCTGGACTGAATCGTTGAAATTCTTTTCCTTCTTGTCGTGCATACATCATGATTTCTTTCTGAAACCAAAAATCCTATTTGCCGGATTTCTAATTTTCAGAGTTTCCAGATAGTTATTTCAAGTTTAACAATTGGTTGTAATTTTGCTTCATCAGCTGCACCATATGCAAATACACATCTATTATTGGGAAAAGTTTTTGTTCTGTCACTCAGGGTCATACTTGCTGCAGCTAGTAGCTGTTCCAAACATTATTGTAATGTTAATATGTTAATTACTACTACTTAATAATGATTCTGGAGGTGCTGCTAACATTTCCTACCTGGAGAGATAAAAAACACTATGTGTGGGCTTCAGTAATGTGATTGATTTCTGTTTACAATGCATTAGTCTTTCCTATCATCTATGTGGGCTTCAGGGGGAGAGGAGGTGGGCAACCCCAATCCAAATTCTTCCCGTTTCAAATATAATTGACTTCCATTTGCACTTGTCTTTGTTCTTCCCAATTTGCTAATTTGGTGCTCGGTTTTCGTGGATGCTGCAGATTGGAGAGATCACGAAAGGCCGAACATCCTGCCCAAACAGGTAATTTAGATTTTATTATATATGCTGGAATGTGTTCGATCAAACTAGAATTATTGCCGAAATTGTAAAAAGTACAGTAACACTGAAATATTTATCGAAAATGCTCTTTAGAGCTCGGGCTCCATGGAGCCCGAGTTTGACTTGATCAAAATTCAAATTTTCACGTTTCAAAATTTTTTGAAAAAAAATACACACATACTTAGAGACATAAAGCATATGTGTGTAAATTTTCAGGACAAAACACCTTAAAATGAGTGCTACACAAAAAAGAACAAATCTGAGGCTTTTTAGTAGATGCACTATTCATCCTAAAAGTCCATGAATTTGTCTTTTTTGCACAGATCGCATTTTAGGGTATTTCTTCCTCAAATTTTACATACATACACATAACATTGTTGTTTACTTGTATGATTTTTTTCAGATTTTTTTGATACTGAAAAGTGTGAATTTTGAATTTTTCAAAAAATCCGGCCTCCATGGAGGCCGAGCTCCAAAACGCCCTACTCAATATTTATAATATATAACTTCATAAAAGGAAAGGTGATGCCGTCCAACTTTGCTGCTCTAATTAATGCATGCATGCATGCTACGAATTGTCCAACTTTTTTGCTCTACTTTATTTACATGATATGAAAAAACAGCCTCGGGTTTATTTGTCAAGTCCGGTCATTTTATCTTCTATACTCCAGCATTTAAATCATCTGTACTAACAGAAGATGATTGCTCCTAGACCAAAAAATGTCACAAATACAGGAGGACCAGCCCATAGGACCATTGCGAATATAAGTGGAATGTTCTTGATTCTTGTTTGAGTTGAATGGTGCTTGTTAATACGTGCAGAAAATCTGGCCTCTTCTTTTTTGCCCACAGATTTTTAACTGACGAAAATCATGTACGAGCTAACAATGGGAAAACAGCAATCTGTCAAAAAAAAGAGGTGCTTAACTATTGACTAATTTTAACTCACTATACTATGAGATAGTTTAACTGAGAATAATACGCTATATATTCCAAAGCAGCTTCATTTTAGTCCAAGGTTCTATGGATTTGCATTCGTGCATGTAACACCGTGGAATTTTGTTCTTAGTAACACTCTAATGTTTGTACGGTGGGTGGTTGTGGACTCGCAGCAGGCGCAGCAGTGGTGTAGCGTTGCCGGTGTTGCTTGCATCAGGTTACTTTGGCCGTTGTCATTCTTATAGAAGCAGTCTGCATCTCCGTCCACCATTACGGTCAGCATCTAGGCAGGCTTAGTACTCCGACCGTAATATATTTTGAGATCTCGTATATTATTGCCCAGTTTGTGTGTTCAATCATAAATCTTGTTTTTGATAGATCATGTCGTTTATAGTTTACCTTTACTCGTATCATGATTATCGGTGTACTAAAGTAGGGGTATCTTAGTATCCCGAACTTGTGCACGGGCAGTCGCAGCGACTCGCGGCAAGGCTTGCCGGGTGACCGCCAAGACCCTCCATTGTTCCTTTAGGAGCCATTCAAGAAACAAAGTATCCAAGAGTAAAACAAGGCTCCAGCAAGAGGAGCTTGCCGGGAAGGAGACGAGACCCCGGCAAGAGGAGCTTGCCGGGAGGACCAACCAAATCATCTCAAGAAGCTCGCTGCGGCGCACCGCGCGCCCCGACAAGGCTCGGTCAGCGACAAGCTCCCGGACGCGACAAGACTACATCCGCGGCAAGGCGCTTGCCGCGGCAAGCTACTACCCGCAGCCCGCGCTCCAGCTCACCCACCAACGTGTCACCCTGGGACCATTCCTGGCGTACGTGGCGGGAGGCTGTGCAGCCGGGGGCATGCGGTGGCAAGCAGGCGCTGACAAGGAGCCATCGTGGCAAACGGTGGCGCCCCTGAAGGTCCCTTTCCGCCCCGTCTAAGCGACACAGACAGGCATTTAATGCCTTTGTCCCCTGCCGTCAGGGTTAGGTAGGACACGACTGTAGCAGGCGGTGGATTCAACTACCACCCCTTTTACATTTTTACCCTCACCTCTGTTGCCACGTGTCGGTGACCCCTTAGACATATAAAAGGAGGCCCATGCGCAACAGAGAGGGGGGAGGACAGCCATTCTCACGCTCAGTCTCGCCAGCTGCTTGAGTGTACGGTAGCACTCGCCGCTCCCGAGCAAGAACTCAATACAACCACCAAAGCAGGAGTAGGGTTTTACGCATCCGTGCGGCCCGAACCTGGATAAACCGATCGTCTCGCTCGTGTATTTCGCCTCGATCTGCTCTTTGTGCATCCACCGCCCCCTGCCGAACCAAAAGGGGCTCGGTCCGCCGATCCCCATAGGTGTGCGAGGGATCAGACACACCCGACATCTTTGGCGCGCCAGGTAGGGGGTGCGTCGAGGTTGTGCAAACCTGATCCGGCGTTCGCGCGAGCCTAATCTTCATCGTCTTCATGAACATGCCGCCGAAGAAGAAGGCTTCGGAGGTAGCCGCTCCGTCTGCGCCGAGCCCGCCATCGCTGGAGCGGACAACTGGTGGAGCAGGCGCCGGCGGAAGAGCGGGCGCCGACGGGGAGACTCGTGGCGCTGCCAGGTCCAAGGACCAGGCTGCGCCGCACGTCGGCGGCGCGGTCGCCTCCCACAACGACCGCGCCCGTCCCAGGAGGCGCGGGACTAGCAGCGTCATGGTACCTACGGTACCATACGTCTGCTGGGCCAAGATCAAGCTGGCGGATCCCGGAGTGCTCAGGATCAGCATGCGCGCCAACATGTCGGCGCGAACGCGGCGCGGTCGCTTGGACGAGATGTTGCTCCTTCTAACGCAGTTAGAAGTCCGAGCATATCTCGTTCCTCGCACCGTTCGCCGCCGCCCCCCTCTCCGGCAGAAGCTTTGGTGCGGAGCTGCCGGTGATTCTTTGGTCGATCAGAATGACGCCAAATCGAGCCGCCGGCCAGACACCTTTTGCTCTAATCTGTGGAGCAGAAGCAGTTATCCCCACGGAACTCGTATATGGGTCACCTCGAGTGCTCTCTTATGATGAGCTTGAGCAAGAGCAGCTGCGGCAAGATGACGCGCTGCTCCTTGAGGAAGACTGTCTTCAGGCTGCTGTGCGAGCCGCTCGCTACCAGCAAGCTTTGCGCCGCTTCCATAGCCGCAAAGTTAACGCCAGAAGTTTCGAAGAAGGCGACCTTGTTTCTTTGGCGTGATCAGTCCGCCAAGATTTCCGACAAGCTGACGCCGAAGTGGGAAGGCCACTGCCGGGTGAAGCGAGTCGCTAGGCTTGGCGCTGTCCGCCTTGGGACCGAAGATGGCGTACCAGTGAGCAACTCCTGGAATATTGCGCATCTTCGCAAGCTTTGCCCGTGAGGCGCGGTTGTCGGACCCTGTCCGGCAACCACCCATTTGTACAATGTCTTGCCGCTGTTGCATGTAATCCTTTGTACAAAGCCGGGCGCAGACCCCGTGCATAAAGATTATGTGCTCAGCACATACCCCGGGAAAGCAAACAACAGAGAATGATAAGTGCCAGAGTTTGAGCAATCAGATTTCCTTTAGATTTTTGAGTTATTTTCCTTGAACGCCCGTGCTTTGTATGGGAAACCTGGGCGCAGAGGAGCCGACTCGTAGCTAGTTGCGCCCTTACTATTGTTTCGAGTCCGCTCAACAACTTAAGTGAGCTGCAGCTAGCTCCGCAACAAGGTTTCTTGTCGGCCGCAGCACCGCCCGCAGATCGCTGACGTTCCGCACTCAGCACTCGCGGAAAGCGTGCCCACGCCGGCAAGTTCCCTATATGCGCATGGTAAAAACATACAAAGGAAGGAGTCAAGTAAAGGAAATAACATAGCAATTAAATTTATAGAGTTATCTTCCCTCTTGCGATCGTCCCTTGTATGGAAAACCTGTGCGCGGAGGAACCAACTCGTACCTAGTCGCGCTCTTACTGTTGTTTCGAGTCCGCTCAACAACTTAAGTGAGCTGCGGCTAGCTCTGCGACAAGGTTTCTTGTCGGCTGCGGCACCGCCGGCAGGGGACCAACTCGGAGCTAGTTGCCTTACTGTCGTTTCGAGTCCGCTCAATGACTTAAGTAAGCTGCGACTAGCTCCGCGACGAGGTTTCCTGTCGGTTGCAGCACCGCCAGTAGGCTGCTGAAGTTCCGCTGCTGATGTTCCGCACTCAGCGCTCGCGGCAAAGGTGCCCGCACCGGCAAGTTCCCTAAAAGCGTAGGGTAAAAATATACAAGGGGAGGAAGCAAGTAGAGGAAATAACATAGCAATTACTACCTAAGATAGAAGTATATTACAGAATAACTTGTCGAAGCTCTAACAGACTGTTTTTCATAACATGATTGACAGCGACAAGGAAAGAAGAAGATAAATGGCCTAGTCTACACGGTCGCCTTCGACCCTCCTGATTCCGCTCACCTTGTCCACGATAGGTACGACAAGGGCCTTGAGCTCCTCCAGATCAGCATCTGGCGGCAGGCTTCGGAGGACGTTGTTGAGGCGGAGGCATGGGTTGCGGAAGGCCACCCTCATCAGCACCTTCTGGAGAGCTCCCGCGCAGATCTTGCGCGACTCGTCGGCAAGCTGCTTTGGGAACTGCTCCCGTATTCGCTGGAGCGCCGTCGCCACGCCTTTGAAGAACAGAGTAAGCTTGGCGCTGGGTTGGAGGTTCTCGTCGGAGGAGTACGCGAGATACACCATCCCCAACTGCGCCAGCTCCTTGTCGACATCCGCGGCGACGCCCACCAGACCCTCCATCCAGTGCTCCATATCCTCTGACAAAGTCTTCTGGGCGGCGGCGGCCTTCGCCAGCAGCACCTTGCCGGCCTTGACCGCCTCCTTCAGGGCCGCCTCCTGCCGCTTGGGGCCGTCCAGAGATTCGGTCAGAGCCGCCAGCTTCACTTCAAGATCAGCATTTGAAGCCTTGGAGGCGTCCACTCCAAGTCCCCTAGATCACGTTTGTTCCAAAAATAACTTCCCCGAAGGTTTCATTCCGTTTGGATTCCGTTTGATATTCCTTTTCTGCGAAACACTGAAATAGGCAGAAAAAACAGCAATTTGCACTGGGCCTTGGGTTAGTAGCTTACTCCCAAAAATAACATAAAAGTGTATAAATAAGCCCATTAACATCCAAAACAGATAATATAATAGCATGGAACAATAAATAGTTATAGATACGTTGGAGACGTATCAAAATTTACAAGTGATGTTCTTTTCTCGTAGAAGCTTTCTTCAGAGTGTCGGTCAAATTGCAGCTTCGCAAACTACTTCAGGAAGAGATGCATTGGACAGCCTGGAGGCACGTACCCCTTCAGCAGGTGATTTGCGCTCTCACTTCCTTTGTATGCTCATAATTTTAGCACAGAAGACACCCATGAAATATGGTTTAACCCATTTATACCGAACTTCGTATATCTGCGTCAGAAACGGATGTTCCTTGAGTGAGTACTTGTCCAACGTGTGCTTCCACCCTTGCTCAAATTCATCCTCCGTGATCATGTGATGTACAAGCTTGTGAAACTTCAGTTTGAATTCACCGTTCTTTCTCCAAAGCACACCCATTGACTCCTTTGCCTTTTTCAGGACATGCCACTTGCACCAACGGCGGACCGTGTTTGGCATTTTTGCCTCAACTGCAGTTCCATAGAGCGCGCTTGATATGTAAGTATGCTTTGCGGATGCTTCCCACCAACCATACGTATGAACTCCCGGAACACCCACTTGAAAGATTCTTATTTCTCATCTCTCATCATGACCCCTCCAAATATTATACTCTGAAAGTGATTGTTCACGTGAACGAAAAGCCCAAACTGCATGTCATACAGGTTGGTCCTGTATGTTGTGTCAAATGTAATTGCATCACCGAAGTAGCGATACTGATCAAAACCCCTACTCATAACCCACATGAGTGTTTTTATCCTACTGTCTTCATCTACTTGCACAGTGTAATTGAAGTCAGGATCATTTGCTTTCATATTAGCCAGAATTTCCATTGTTTTCATAGCGCCAGAGTCTGACTGGTCCTTTTTCAGCTTCCTACACAGTGTCTTCAATGAACGCTTTGTAAATGTCACATTTTCAACTGAGCCAAAAAAAACTCCCAACAATGTAGAAAACCTTCCAAAGACAAACATTATTATCGCGGAGTTGTTTGACTAGGTCTTTTCTGTATCTATCGATGTGCCTGTGTGTCTTCCAATGCATTTTTTGTCCACATATCACAGATAGCGGGTGGTTATGGCCAGATATGAACTCTGATATGTACCAACCATTGTCCTTTGAACGGAGCAATCTAATCATGGCTTCACACCCACACCTGGATGATCGACTGTTTTCCCTCATTGGTATGCCATGCAGACAACGTAGTAAACACAAAATAAATGTTAGCTAGACATTTCCACAGGTTAACTTGCGTGTTACAGCAACCAAACAACAAAGCATCTTATAGAATAAAAAAGAACTAATTGTTATATTGATTATTGGGATCTGGGGGCACATATCGCACAAACACACAGTATTTCTTGCATGCATCTCTTCCGATGAACATTCAGTCTGCTTTTCGCAAGCCTCACCACGAAACCATATTCCCATGAATAGAGGTGGTAGAACTTATAGGCATCGTGCAACGAGTCAAAAGGTGTGCCAATTGGTGGATTGACATCTGGCCCACATTTTGTCTCTGCATAAGCGCGAACTGACAATTCAAGTGTTGTTTTCCTACCAGGGTTCATCTCCCTCTCTTCGGGCACCTTCCCAACCCTAACCCGGAGATAGTGTATTTGGGGAAAAAAGGATGGAGGAAAATGCTCAATTATCCCCGAAACAAAATATATCAACAGAAAAAGATATGGACCACAGCTCAAAAGCGAAGGCATAATCGGTTCATCCGTGCTGGCAAAAAACCTAGAAACTCAACTCAAACAAAGCATATAAATCCAAGCCACAGATTACAGATCCTAGAAATCTTAACATCCCATCCACCTCCCAAACCCTAAAGACCACACACATATGCCCTAGATACCTCTCCATGATTTTAATCCCACATTAACAGCGAAACAAAAATCCAAAACAGACCACACGACTCATGCGACCAACCACCTGATATAAACTGAAACTCTTTGATCTACATTGCTATCATGGCCGCATCAAACAAACTAATCTAGCACACTAAAAATGGCAAAAAAAACAGTAATGGACTGATGCATCTACAACCAAAACAACTTCACTCGTCGTCAAAAACAATTCACTAAAGAAAACAGTTCCATTTTAACAAATGAAACCAGCACATTATAATGGGACAAGAAATCAGTAATTGACTGACGCATCTACAACCCAATCAACTTCCTTTGTTGTCAAAGACAATTCCCAAAAGAAAACAAATCCAACATAAGATTGCACCCGTTTTCCACCACATGTCCCTAATTAGTCACCAAATATCCATTTGATGACAGACGTATTACTTTCTCATATCAATATCTCACTACTAAACCAGTCGCCATCTATATTCGCTAGGAATCCAAGGAAGGCGTACTAACCGCCAGATCAAGCAATTTCGGCAAAATCTGGCAGAACAAATCAACAGTTCCTGCTAATCACTGGGCAGTAGACGATGGATTTTTTTATGCAATGGTGTCCCCCTGACTAACCTTCATGTCCAACCGATGGTCGCTTCGGAGCAAACATCATATGTGGCTTCCTTTCCCACAGCGTGTGGCTCGCCGGCGGCGACCCCCTGAACATTCACAGCGCTCATGGAATCCTGAGACTCCAATGGTAGTACCAGAGCGCTCCACACCACAGCTCCGTCAACTGCCCTGCTGATGACCCACAAGTATAGGGGATCTATCGTTGTCCTTCCGATAATTAAGAGTGTCGAACCCATCGAGGAGCAGAATGTAATGATAAGCGGTTTCCATCAAGGTATTCTCTGCAAGTACTGAAATAAGTGGTAACAGATAGTTTTGTGATAGGATAATTTGTAACGAGCAACAAGTAACAAAAGTAAATAAAGTGCAGCAAGGTGGCCCAATCCTGTTTGTAGCAAAGGACAATCCTAGAAAAACTCTTATATAGAGAAAAGTGCTCCTGAGGACACATGGGAATATCGTCAAGCTAGGTTTCATCACGATCATATGATTCACGCTCGGTACTTTGATAATTTGGTATGTGGGTGGACCGGTGCTTGGGTATTTCCCATACTTGGACAAGCATCCCACTTATGATTAACCTCTATTGCAAGCATGCGCAACTATAATAAAAGTATTAAGGTAAACCTAACCATAGCATGAAACATGTGGATCCAAATCAGCCCCTTACGAAGCAACGCATAAACTAGGGTTTAAGCTTCTGTCACTCTAGCAACCCATCATCTACTTATTACTTCCCAATGCCTTCCTCTAGGCCCAAATAATGGTGAAGTGTCATGTAGTCGATGTTCACATAACACCACTAGAGGAGAGACAACATACATCTCATCAAAATATCGAACGAATACCAAATTCACATGACTACTAATAGCAAGACTTCTCCCATGTCCTCAGTAATAAACATAACTACTCACAAAGCATAAACATGTTCATAATCAGAGGGGTATTAATATGCATATAGGATCTGAACATATGATCTTCCAGCAAACAAACCAACTAGCATCAACTACAAGGAGTAATTAACACTACTAGCACCAATCCCGGACTTGGAGACAAGAAATGGATACAAGAGATGAACTAGAGTTTTGAGAGGAGATGGTGCTGATGAAGATGTTGATGGAGATTGCCCTCTCCCAATGAGAGGAGCGTTGGTGATGACGATGGCGATGATTTCCCCCTCCGGGAGGCAAGTTTCCCCAGCAGAACAGCTCCGCAAGAGCCCTAGATTGGTTCCGCCAAGGTTCCGCCTCATGGCGGTGGAGTTTCGTCCGAGAAGATGGCTTCCTATTTTTTTCCCATCAAAAGATTTCATATAGAAGAAGATGGCCACCGGAGGGCCACCAGGGGGCCCATGAGGTAGGGGAGCGCGCCCATGGGGGGTAGGGCGCGCCCCCCACCCTCGTGGGCAGGGTGCATGTGGCGGGTAGGGCGATGCTACCAACAAATATGCTCAATGCTGCAACCGGTGCTATGCGGAGTCTGCACGACAGTGTTCTTTCTTTGGAGAAGCGGTGTCTCAGAGAGAATGATGTGGCATACCCGGTTTTCATGGCCAAGGTGCCAGAGGGCAAGGGCTTTGTGGATGGCGCCATCGGGGGTACGATTGTCCTGCGGTTTGATGACATCTTTGCTATGTTCAACCTTCATTCGCTGCACTACAGCTTCGTTCGGCTGTTTTCCCTAAGTATGGAGATGCGGATCATTAGAGACAAGACCCCGGACATCGTGATCGTCGACCCCTTCTACATGCGTGCCAAGCTCTTGAGCAGCGCTGGGGACCGCCAAGTCGCGAGTTCACACCTCGAAGACGTCATTCTGGCAAACCCAGATAAGGATAACTTCCTTGTGGCTTACTTTCCCCAGTAAGTCATCCCTTAACCACCCCGTAACATATGATTTCTTAGATTTCGATCGTTCTTTTTTTTCTAACATTCCGTGTTCTGTGCAGTGACACACATTGCACACTCATCCTCTTAAGCCCGATATATTCCATGGCCGTGTATTTCGACCCGAACCGTAACTCCAAGATAGACTACACAAATATCAAGAAAGTTCTCGATGATGTTCTCCCTGGCTATGCCAAATATGGAGGCACCTTCATCAGGGCAGTTCGTAAGTAGGGCAAGCACGTGTTCGCCCACAATACGATGTTCTGCTGCGTCAAGCAGCTCCCTGGCGGTCAGAAGGATGCCTACTACGCCCTCCATCACATGCGGGCGATCGTAAGGGACCATCATCACCTTCTGCTACCAAATAATCTCAAAGATTGGGCCGCGAGCTTGTCCGCAATCCAGGACGCGGACATCAGACAAGAATACTTTCGCATCCAGTCGGAGTTTGCGGACATCATCCATCAAGATGTCCTTCATACCTCGGGGCAGTTCTTCCTCAGATATCAACCATCCAATATTGAGATAGACGGAATGCTACAAATGCAGGCTGACAACGCCCGCGATTTCATGACCATCACGAGAGACGGCGGCTTCATCCACGCTCCTGTCCATGAGTCGAGTCGAAAGTAGTGATGTGTAGTTCTGAAACATTGATTGGCTCATGTTGTAATTAAACTTTAATGAATTGTATGTCTCTTTGGTTTGGACAGTCGTTCAACTTAGATGTAATCGATGCTATTTATTAGTAGGACCATGAATCATGCTATTAATGTCTTACTTTTCTTTTTTGATCCTTTTGTTGCATACTTATATATTGCTTATGTATGTATTCTCTGTTGTTTGGCTTGTGCATAGAGATGCCGTCGTATGTCGTGTACAAGGGTAAGGTTCCCGGAGTCTACGACGACTGGGAGGAGTGTCGGAGACAGGTTCACCGTTTCAGCGGTAACAGTTATAAAGGGTACACCACTAGGGCGGAGACCGAATCTAGATACGCCCGCTATCTAGCGGGAGAAAGGTGGGAGCGTTGGAGGAACCGGATGAAGACCAGTTTGATCACGATGATGCTCATCGTGATGACCGCAGCTCTCTTCTATGTGATGGTAGTTTAGATGATTGATATCGACTTGTAATGTGAAGACAAACTCGATGCTCGCGGTCTCGAGACTTGTAATGTTTTATCTTTGTTCGGTCTTTTGAATTCGGAGACTAATATGATGAATTGTATTCGGAGTCTAATCTTCTATTGTATTCGATGAATCTGCTGTTGCTGTGTGCTATTGTCTATATTCTGTCAAATAATATATTTTGTAACCAATGCAAAAATCAGAAAAGTAAAAAAAACCAAATATTCATACTAATGGCGCATCACCACAAGGTGCGCCATTAGTATGCCAAAGGATACTAATGGCGCATCAAGACAGAGTGCGCCATTAGTATGCCAAAGGATACTAATGGCGCATCAAGACAGAGTGCACCATTAGTATGCAAAGTATACTAATGGCGCATCGATCCGCAGTGCGCCATTAGTGTGCCAAAGCACATGGTCAAATATGGCCCCTCGGAGGCACACTAATGGCGCATGGTGTTATATACTAATGACGCACTTGGTGGTGCGCCATTAGTATACCAGATACTAATGGCGCACTAGTGGTGCGCCATTAGTAAAAATTACTAGTGGCGTGCTAGTAATGGCGCACCAGTGATGCGCCATTAGTAGGCAAAACTGGTGCACCATTAGTAGGCCTTTTCCTAGTAGTGGACAGTAAATTTCAGCACACTATATAAATTTTTCCTTACCAAATTCCACCTACCAAAGGCGCTTCACTCCCCGGCAACGGTGCCAGAAAAGAGTCTTGATGACCCACAAGTATAGGGGATCTATCATAGTCCTTTCGATAAGTAAGAGTGTCGAACCCAACGAGGAGCAGAAGGAAATGATAAGAGGTTTTCAGCAAGGTATTCTCTGCAAGCACTGAAATTATATGTAACAGATAGTTTTGTGATATGATAATTGGTAATGAGCAACAAGTAACAAAAGTAAATAAAGTGCAGCAAGGTGGCCCATTCCCTTTTGTAGCAAACGACAAGCCTAAACAAACTCTTATATAGGGAAAAGCGCTCCCGAGGACACATGGGAATTATCGTCAAGCTAGGTTTCATCACGATCATATGATTCGCGTTCGGTACTTTGATAATTTGGTATGTGGGTGGACTGATGCTTGGGTACTGCCCTTACTTGGACAAGCATCCCACTTATGATTAACCTCTATTGCAAGTATCCACAACTACAACAAAAGTATTAAGGTAAACCTGACCATAGCATGAAACATATGGATCCAAATCAGCCCCTTACGAAGCAACACATAAACTAGGGTTTAAGCTTCTGCCACTCTAGCAACCCATCATCTACTTAGTACTTCCCAATGCCTTCCTCTAGGCCCAAATAATGGTCATGTGTCATGTAGTCGACGTTCACATAACACCACTAGAGGAGACACAACATACATCTCATCAAAATATCGAATGAATACCGAATTCACATGACTACTAATAGCAAGACTTCTCCCATGTCCTCAGGAACAAACATAACTACTCACAAAGCATATTCATGTTCATAATCAAAGGGGTATTAATATGCATATAGGATCTAAACATACGATCTTTCACCAATTAAACCAACTAGCATCAACTACAAGGAGTAATCAACACTATAAGCAACCCACAGATACCAATCCCAGACTTAGAGACAAGAATTGGATACAAGAGATGAACTAGGGTTTGAGAGGAGATGGTGCTGGTGAAGATGTTCATGGAGATTGCCCTCTCCCGATGAGAGGAGCGTTGGTGATGACGATGGTGATGATTTCCCCCTCTCGGAGGGAAGTTTCTCCGGCAGAACAGCTCCGCCAGAGCCCTAGATTGGTTCCACCAAGGTTCCGCCTCGTGGCAGCGGAGTCTCGTCCTGAAAGCTGGCTTATGATTTTTTCCTCATCGAAAGACTCCATATAGCAGAAGATGGGCATCGGAGGGCCACCAGGGGGCCCACGAGGCAGGGGGCACGCCCAGGGGGTAGTGCGTGCCCCCACCCTCGTGGGCAGGGTGTGGCCCCCCTCTCGAAGTTATTGCGCTCAGTATTTTTTAAATATTCTGAAAATGACTTCTGTGAAGTTTCAGGACTTTTGGAGCTGTGCAGAATAGGTCTCTAATATTTGCTCCTTTTTTAGCCCAGAATCCCAGCTGCTGGCATTCTCCCTCTTTATGTAAACCTTGTAAAATAAGAGAGAATATGCATAAGTATTGTGACATGATGTGTAATAACAGCGCATAATGCAATAAATATCGATATAAAAGCATGACGCAAAATGGACGTATCAGCCAACAAGTCCCGGTGGCCTGTCATTTGACTGCTAGCACCAGTATCCAGGTACCAGCGATCATCGTTGGTGGCGACCCGCACCACACGAGCTTCGTTGAGGAAGATATCCGTAAGCTACTCTCGAGGGTTGCCCTGTGCGCTCACCGCGCTGGTGGCGAGGAGCAAACCAGGCTGCTCAACCTCGACCTGGGCGACGTTCGCCTGCTGCTCGCGCTGGTCCTTTTCTTTCTTGCGGCACTCTTTCGTTAGTGCCCAAGGATGCCAAAGTAGCAACAATTTCCCTTTCGCTTAGGCAGCGTCGGCCCGCCGTTACCGCGGCCAGCGCTCTGGCCACGACTGCCCCCACCATGGAAGTTCTTCGCCTTGACGTTTCCGTGTCCGCGCCGTGCACCAGAGCCCGAGGACGCGCCGCCCTGGTCCAGCAGCTTCTCGTGCGTCCGCCACTGGTCGATGGTGTACAGCAGCCGCGCATCGGGCGCCGGGGTTTCCTCGCACTCACGCTCCTCAACGACAAGGAGCCCGCCGTAGAGTTCCTCGAGGGAGAGCTGCTTGGTGTCGACCAGCGACTCGATCGCCACGGCCATCTCACGGTATGGGCGTGGCACGGTCCGGAGCACCTTGAGGACCGCCTTGTGCTCGTCCACCGGGTCGCTGAGCGCCTGCAGCTCATCAAATATCGTCGTGAGCCGCATCACATACGACGCGATTCCCTCACCGTCCTTGTACCGGAGCACCTCGTACTCCGAGCGGTGGGTCTGCGCCTTCGCTTCACGCATGCGCTCGACGCCGACGCGCATGGTCTTCAGGGTGTCCCACGCCTCCTTGGGCGTGGCCTTGGCGCCCAGGATCCGCATGAGCTCCGGCGGCAACCCCTTGAGGAGGGCGATCATGGCGCGCTGGTCGTCGCGGTCCATGCCTTTGCTTGTTTCCACCACGTGCCACAGATCGCTGGCCTGCAGCTGGAGCTTGGTAATCATGGCTCAATCAGTGTTGTTGGTGCGGGTGAGCATCATCGGAGGCGCGCTGCCTCCGCCATGCACGATGCACTCGACGACGCGCACCCCCGACCCCTACTCGGTGGAGAGGCAGGCCAGGGACTTCCCAAGCGCCGAGGCGTCCACCTTGGCCTGTTCCTCCTCTTGCTCCTTCTTCACCTTCTCCTCGTCGCCTTCGGCCATCTCTCCGAGGGATCAGACACCGCCGGCGCCCAGGATGGATCGAACACCACCGAGGCTCTCATACCACTTGTTGTTGAAGATCGCCGGCAAACACGAACGAGAGTGAGAGAGAGCGAGAGGTGGAAGACAGAGTTTTGCGCTGCGTAATGCCTTTGCAGCTTTTTGGGATTTTCTGTTATCGAGCTAGCTCCAACGAGCTGCTGAAAACAAGGGAGAATTGGTCTCACACGTCGAGCCTACTGATCGTGCCATCCCACGATGCTCTCCGTGATCGATCCCTACAAGCTCGCCACGATCAGCGTGATCCATGCCATCCCATGGCGCGTCTCGGACGAGCTACAAATGCGCTAAGCCAACTAACTGGATCTGTACGTGCACAAGCACACTCTGACAGACAGACACTTATTCAGCTAACTGAAAGTACTATCTTCTAACTGAAACTTAACTGAAGAACATGTGCTGCTGATTAGCCAACACATATTTCATCCTATAGGCCTGGCACAACCCTGGCCCGAACTGGTGGATTGCACATCCCAAGACCCAAAAGAACGTGCAAGATAACGGCCAGCCTGGTGCTCGGCCGCCATAAGCCCACACTCGACATGTTGTATCCTATCCTCTCACACACCACGCGTTCCTTATCCACACCGTCTAGACACACTCGTCTTTATCTTCTTCCCTGTACACCTAAATTAACAACAACCTAAGCTAGCAGCAACTCGGTGACATGCATGGGAAGGTGACAAGGAACACAACAGACACCGTGTGCAACAGCAATCAGAGACGTCGGGGGAAGGTCAATGATAGGAACCATGGAAGGTCTACCTGAGATACCCGAGAAGGTCACGCGCGAGGGATGACGAGCATACAACAGATTGAATATTGGAGGAGCTGCGTTGGATCCTAGTCATCAGCACTCAATCTGGATCAAAATTTTCAGCCAGTTCAGATAAACAATGTTGATGCTTTAAAGACGAACAAGAATAGGGTCAGCTGTTGCTTCTTGAAGAACAAGAACGAAGGCAACGACAGCTATTGCAGGAGAGGCCGCGACGCTCAGGCTGCAGGAAAGAAGCGCTACAGTGGGAGGTGACCCTCGGGTGATTGGGGGTAGTAGGGGAAACATGGTGGGGGTGCAGCAAGTGGCCTCGCGACAGTGCTTGGCTGGCTTACAGGGAGGGAGGGGTGGGTGTTCCAGGGCATCCAGGGAGGGAGGGGTGGGTGTTCCAGGGCACCCGGGGACACTAGGTAGCGCGTTGTGGCCTCGGGAGCTGGCGGCGCGAGGGGATCCAGGGCATGGCGGCGCGCGGGGATGCGGGAGATCTGTCGCGCCGGTGATAGGGAAATGAGAAGGAAGGAGGAGAGGCTAGGCGCACGACGAAGGAGGTTCGGTGGTCTCGGGCGATGGGTTCGCGTGGGGGTGGATCGGGCAAGGTGGTGGGTGGAGCTGTTCCTAATGGTGGGGGTGGTTTTTTTCTTTTTGTTTCCACCCGTTCTGGAGATTCACGAACAGCCGATCGCCCTTATAGTTATTCTAATCACAGGATTAGAATAGTGTTGTCCTATATATACCCTGCTCGATTCGTCCGAGATACATCTTGCGTCCAACGTCCAACCAAGCCACCGTTTCACCCACGTAAGATTACAAAAGGATCGAGAAAGAGGCCCACCGCCCCTCGCTGTAAGATTACAAAGGGATCGAGGTATTTTTACGTTTTTGAGTTTGACTCGAGCCTCCTCAGCTCCACATCTTTTCCTAGTTCGCTGCGGATGGTTAGAAGCAGTGAACAGTATCGACTGCGAACGGCGGCATGGTGCTCAGCGATTTGTTTCATCTGGGCGCTCACGATCTGCTCGCTCCGGCACCCCTCGAGGTCCCGATCTGACTATAAGTCGCTGGATCTGGGTTCTCCCGATGGTGAAGTTGAAGAGGCCCTAGTGGCTAATGACATGACCGCCAGGAGGCCACCACAACCAGCGTCCTGGAGCTCTACCTCTAATCATTCTTCTACCACACATCATCACGTGCGTTCTGTTGGTATGTACCCATCCTTGCCTGGTCCAATAATTTTCATTTGCATCAATCCCCAATCTGGTTCGTAGTAGACGTACATGTAGTAGAGTAGAATCTTTGACTCCAGGTTGTAGAATTTTTGGTCGATTCGTGTGCTGTTTCACATCGTGAAACCATGAAATAATTTCTGATCCTTCCTGGACTGAATCGTTGAAATTCTTTTCCTTCTTGTCGTGCATACATCATGATTTCTTTCTGAAACCAAAAATCCTATTTGCCGGATTTCTAATTTTCAGAGTTTCCAGATAGTTATTTCAAGTTTAACAATTGGTTGTAATTTTGCTTCATCAGCTGCACCATATGCAAATACACATCTATTATTGGGAAAAGTTTTTGTTCTGTCACTCAGGGTCATACTTGCTGCAGCTAGTAGCTGTTCCAAACATTATTGTAATGTTAATATGTTAATTACTACTACTTAATAATGATTCTGGAGGTGCTGCTAACATTTCCTACCTGCAGAGATAAAAACACTATGTGTGGGCTTCAGTAATGTGATTGATTTCTGTTTACAATGCATTAGTCTTTCCTATCATCTATGTGGGCTTCAGGGGGAGAGGAGGTGGGCAACCCCAATCCAAATTCTTCCCGTTTCAAATATAATTGACTTCCATTTGCACTTGTCTTTGTTCTTCCCAATTTGCTAATTTGGTGCTCGGTTTTCGTGGATGCTGCAGATTGGAGAGATCACGAAAGGCCGAACATCCTGCCCAAACAGGTAATTTAGATTTTATTATATATGCTGGAATGTGTTCGATCAAACTAGAATTATTGCCGAAATTGTAAAAAGTACAGTAACACTGAAATATTTATCGAAAATGCTCTTTAGAGCTCGGGCTCCATGGAGCCCGAGTTTGACTTGATCAAAATTCAAATTTTCACGTTTCAAAATTTTTTGAAAAAAAATACACACATACTTAGAGACATAAAGCATATGTGTGTAAATTTTCAGGACAAAACACCTTAAAATGAGTGCTACACAAAAAAGAACAAATCTGAGGCTTTTTAGTAGATGCACTATTCACCCTAAAAGTCCATGAATTTGTCTTTTTTGCACAGATCGCATTTTAGGGTATTTCTTCCTCAAATTTTACATACATACACATAACATTGTTGTTTACTTGTATGATTTTTTTCAAATTTTTTTGATACTGAAAAGTGTGAATTTTGAATTTTTCAAAAAATCCGGCCTCCATGGAGGCCGAGCTCCAAAACGCCCTACTCAATATTTATAATATATAACTTCATAAAAGGAAAGGTGATGCCGTCCAACTTTGCTGCTCTAATTAATGCATGCATGCATGCTACGAATTGTCCAACTTTTTTGCTCTACTTTATTTACATGATATGAAAAAACAGCCTCGGGTTTATTTGTCAAGTCCGGTCATTTTATCATCTGTACTCCAGCATTTAAATCATCTGTACTAACAGAAGATGGTTGCTCCTAGACCAAAAAATGTCACAAATACAGGAGGACCAGCCCATAGGACCATTGCGAATATAAGTGGAATGTTCCTGATTCTTGTTTGAGTTGAATGGTGCTTGTTAATACGTGCAGAAAATCTGGCCTCTTCTTTTTTGCCCACAGATTTTTAACTGACGAAAATCATGTACGAGCTAACAATGGGAAAACAGCAATCTGTCAAAAAAAAGAGGTGCTTAACTATTGACTAATTTTAACTCACTATACTATGAGATAGTTTAACTGAGAATAATACGCTATATATTCCAAAGCAGCTTCATTTTAGTCCAAGGTTCTATGGATTTGCATTCGTGCATGTAACACCGTGGAATTTTGTTCTTAGTAACACTCTAATGTTTGTACGGTGGGTGGTTGTGGACTCGCAGCAGGCGCAGCAGTGGTGTAGCGTTGCCGGTGTTGCTTGCATCAGGTTACTTTGGCCGTTGTCATTCTTATAGAAGCAGTCTGCATCTCCGTCCACCATGACGGTCAGCATCTAGGCAGGCTTAGTACTCCGACCGTAATATATTTTGAGATCTCGTATATTATTGCCCAGTTTGTGTGTTCAATCATAAATCTTGTTTTTGATAGATCATGTCGTTTATAGTTTACCTTTACTCGTATCATGATTATCGGTGTACTAAAGTAGGGGTATCTTAGTATCCCGAACTTGTGCACGGGCAGTCGCAGCGACTCGCGGCAAGGCTTGCCGGGTGACCGCCAAGACCCTCCATTGTTCCTTTAGGAGCCATTCAAGAACAAAGTATCCAAGAGTAAAAAAAGGCTCCAGCAAGAGGAGCTTGCCGGGAAGGAGACGAGACCCCGGCAAGAGGAGCTTGCCGGGAGGACCAACCAAATCATCTCAAGAAGGTCGCTGCGGCGCACCGCGCGCCCCGACAAGGCCCGGTCAGCGACAAGCTTCCGGACGCGACAAGACTACATCCGCGGCAAGGCGCTTGCCGCGGCAAGCTACTACCCGCAGCCCGCGCTCCAGCTCACCGACCAACGTGTCACCCTGGGACCATTCCTGGCGTACGTGGCGGGAGGCTGTGCAGCCGGGGGCATGCGGTGGCAAGCAGGCGCTGACAAGGAGCCATCGTGGCAAACGGTGGCGCCCCTGACGGTCCCTTTCCGCCCCGTCTAAGCGACACAGACAGGCATTTAATGCCTTTGTCCCCTGCCGTCAGGGTTAGGTAGGACACGACTATAGCAGGCGGTGGATTCAACTACCACCCCTTTTACATTTTTACCCTCACCTCTGTTGCCACGTGTCGGTGACCCCTTAGACATATAAAAGGAGGCCCATGCGCAACAGAGAGGGGGGAGGACAGCCATTCTCACGCTCAGTCTCGCCAGCTGCTTGAGTGTACGGTAGCACTCGCCGCTCCCGAGCAAGAACTCAATACAACCACCAAAGCAGGAGTAGGGTTTTACGCATCCGTGCGGCCCGAACCTGGATAAACCGATCGTCTCGCTCGTGTGTTTCGCCTCGATCTGCTCTTTGTGCATCCACCGCCCCCTGCCGAACCAAAAGGGGCTCGGTCCGCCGATCCCCATAGGTGTGTGAGGGATCAGACACACCCGACATCTTTGGCGCGCCAGGTAGGGGGTGCCTCGAGGTTGTGCGAACCTGATCCGGTGTTCGCGCGAGCCTAATCTTCATCGTCTTCATGAACATGCCGCCGAAGAAGAAGGCTTCGGAGGTAGCCGCTCCGTCTGCGCCGAGCCCGCCATCGCTGGAGCGGACAACTGGTGGAGCAGGCGCCGGCGGAAGAGCGGGCGCCGACGGGGAGACTTGTGGCGCTGCCAGGTCCAAGGACCAGGCTGCGCCGCACGTCGGCGGCGCGGTCGCCTCCCACAACGACCGCGCCCGTCCCAGGAGGCGCGGGACCAGCAGCGTCATGGTACCTACGGTACCATACGTCTGCTGGGCCAAGATCAAGCTGGCGGATCCCGGAGTGCTCAGGATCAGCATGCGCGCCAACATGTCGGCGCGAACGCGGCGCGGTCGCTTGGACGAGATGTTGCTCCTTCTAACGCAGTTAGAAGTCCGAGCATATCTCGTTCCTCGCACCGTTCGCCGCCGCCCGCCTCTCCGGCAGAAGCTTTGGTGCGGAGCTGCCGGTGATTCTTTGGTCGATCAGAATGACGCCAAATCGAGCCGCCGGCCAGACACCTTTTGCTCTAATCTGTGGAGCAGAAGCAGTTATCCCCACGGAACTCGTATATGGGTCACCTCGAGTGCTCTCTTATGATGAGCTTGAGCAAGAGCAGCTGCGGCAAGATGACGCGCTGCTCCTTGAGGAAGACCGTCTTCAGGCTGCTGTGCGAGCCGCTCGCTACCAGCAAGCTTTGCGCCGCTTCCATAGCCGCAAAGTTAATGCCAGAAGTTTCGAAGAAGGCGACCTTGTTTCTTTGGCGTGATCAGTCCGCCAAGATTTCCGACAAGCTGACGCCGAAGTGGGAAGGCCACTGCCGGGTGAAGCGAGTCGCTAGGCTTGGCGCTGTCCGCCTTGGGACCGAAGATGGCGTACCAGTGAGCAACTCCTGGAATATTGCGCATCTTCGCAAGCTTTGCCCGTGAGGCGCGGTTGTCGGACCCTGTCCGGCAACCACCCATTTGTACAATGTCTTGCCGCTGTTGCATGTAATCCTTTGTACAAAGCCGGGCGCAGACCCCGTGCATAAAGATTATGTGCTCAGCACATACCCCGGGAAAGAAAACAACAGAGAATGATAAGTGCCAGAGTTTGAGCAATCAGATTTCCTTTAGATTTTTGAGTTATTTTCCTTGAACGCCCGTGCTTTGTATGGGAAACCTGGGCGCAGAGGAGCCGACTCGTAGCTAGTTGCGCCCTTACTATTGTTTCGAGTCCGCTCAACAACTTAAGTGAGCTGCAGCTAGCTCCGCAACAAGGTTTCTTGTCGGCCGCAGCACCGCCCGCAGATCGCTGACGTTCCGCACTCAGCACTCGCGGCAAGCGTGCCCACGCCGGCAAGTTCCCTATATGCGCATGGTAAAAACATACAAAGGAAGGAGTCAAGTAAAGGAAATAACATAGCAATTAAATTTATAGAGTTATCTTCCCTCTTGCGATCGTCCCTTGTATGGAAAACCTGTGCGCGAAGGAACCAACTCGTACCTAGTCGCGCTCTTACTGTTGTTTCGAGTCCGCTCAACAACTTAAGTGAGCTGCGGCTAGCTCTGCGACAAGGTTTCTTGTCGGCTGCGGCACCGCCGGCAGGGGACCAACTCGTAGCTAGTTGCCTTACTGTCGTTTCGAGTCCGCTCAATGACTTAAGTAAGCTGCGACTAGCTCCGCGACGAGGTTTCCTGTCGGTTGCAGCACCGCCAGCAGGCTGCTGAAGTTCCGCTGCTGATGTTCCGCACTCAGCGCTCGCGGCAAAGGTGCCCGCACCGGCAAGTTCCCTAAAAGCGTAGGGTAAAAATGTACAAGGGGAGGAAGCAAGTAGAGGAAATAACATAGCAATTACTACCTAAGATAGAAGTATATTACAGAATAACTTGTCGAAGCTCTAACAGACTATTTTTCATAACATGATTGACAGCGACAAGGAAAGAAGAAGATAAATGGCCTAGTCTACACGGTCGCCTTCGACCCTCCTGATTCCGCTCACCTTGTCCATGATAGGTACGACAAGGGCCTTGAGCTCCTCCAGATCAGCATCTGGCGGCAGGCTTCGGAGGACGTTGTTGAGGCGGAGGCATGGGTTGCGGAAGGCCACCCTCATCAGCACCTTCTGGAGAGCTCCCGCGCAGATCTTGCGCGACTCGTCGGCAAGCTGCTTTGGGAACTGCTCCCTTATTCGCTGGAGCGCCGTCGCCACGCCTTTGAAGAACAGAGTAAGCTTGGCGCTGGGTTGGAGGTTCTCGTCGGAGGAGTACGCGAGATACACCATCCCCAACTGCGCCAGCTCCTTGTCGACATCCGCGGCGACGCCCACCAGACCCTCCATCCAGTGCTCCATATCCTCTGACAAAGTCTTCTGGGCGGCGGCGGCCTTCGCCAGCAGCACCTTGCCGGCCTTGACCGCCTCCTTCAGGGCCGCCTCCTGCCGCTTGGGGCCGTCCAGAGATTCGGTCAGAGCCGCCAGCTTCACTTCAAGATCAGCATTTGAAGCCTTGGAGGCGTCCAGCTCCTTGCGTCTCTCAGCGAAAAGGACCTGCAGCTCCGAATAGCTGTTGGCGTCCCTCTCACGCTCGAGCTTGAGCGCGGCAAGCTCGTCGCCGCTCGCCTTGAGGTCCACCTCCAGCTGCGTCACCTTCAGCTCCAGCTCAGCCTTGGCGGCCTCGGCAGCTGCGGCGGCATCTTCGGCTTGCTTAACGGCTCCGCCGACCGCTCGCTCGTGCGCGGCAAGCTCCTCCTCGTGGCTGTCGAGGTTAACCTTCCGCTACGCTAAGTCACCTTCTTGCGAAGACAACTTCTCTGCGGCAAGGCGCTGGCGCTCTTTGACGTCCGCCTTCTCGAGAAGGAAGGCTTGCTGCGCCTCGGCAAGTTCCTCCCGCTCCCTTGCCAGGAAGCGGAGAGCTTCTTGGTGGGCGCCCCGGAGCTCTTCTGCGCGCTTCTCGATGTTGGCGCCAGCCATTGCCACGAGCGCTTCGCGGGACTCCAGCTTTGCCTGCCGGGTGCGGTAGAGCGCCACTAGCTTCCGCAGCAGGCGCTCCTCTTCAGGATCGCCGCTGCTGCTGCTTGGCGCGTCAACCAGCTTCAGCCCGGCAGAGGCAAGCACCTCTCCGTCCAGCGACTCCCCCTCGATCGGCGCCCTGGAGCTTGACGCCCAGGGGAGGCTGATGAAGATGTTCTCGCCGGCCTTCAGGTAGATGCCGGGTTGGGGCTCTTCGGAGCCTGCCGCGGCGGCAGCAGCGGAGGAGTCAGTGGTCGGAGCGGCGCCTAGCGCTCCTGTGGCCTCCGGGTCGTCAGTACGACCGCCAGACTCCCCGCCCGCCTCCGCGGCGGCAGCCCTGGCAGCCTCCTCGCCGGCGCCGGCTGCTTCCTCGGCGGCGACCTCCGTCTCCATCGGCTCTGCGGCAGATGGACCTGATGGCCGGAAGAGGGTAGAAGATTCAAGCAAAATTCGAGCAAAATCCAAGAGGAAGATCAAGAAGCCGAAGAAGCAAGGGGAGTTTGGAAGCAAGGAAGTTACCTGTGCCAGGGCCGGTCGCTGTGGTCTCCGTCGCCGGGGGATCACTGGCGCGGTCCATTGCCGGAGATCCTTGCCGTGCCGGGGGCTCCTCCCTTGCCGGAGCCTCCTCCCTCGCCGGGGGCTCCTCCCTTGCCGGAGTCCCTTCCCTTGCCGGGGGCTCCTCCCTTGTCGGAGCCTCCTCCCTTGTCGGAGCCTCCTCCATTGCTGGAGTCCCTTCCCTTGCCGGGGGCTCCTCCCTTGTCGGAGCCTCCTCCCTTGCCGGAGTCGCCTCCCTTGCCGGGGACCTTTCCCCCGCCGGAGGACTCTCCCTTGGTGCTTCGGGAACGGTCTCCAGGCTCCCCTGGTGAGGCTGTTCTACTCCTGCACAAGTCAACAAACAAGTATCAGCATAGCAAGGATTTTTGTGCGCGCCTAACAGCGGGAAGTAAACTAAACACTTACGCTGGGGGCTGCTCTGGAGATCAGCCGCCGGGTCCGATAAGTTCGTCTCGGGCACGTCCCCTGTTGATGCAGTGGGTTCGTCCTCGATGACGATCACCGGCACCCTGGCCCTCTTCGCCGCTCTCTGCGCCAGTGTCCTGAAAAGGAAGAGACGCAGAGGAAGGCAAGTGAGAAACAAGGCAAGACAAAAACAGCGGAAATCAAAGAATTACAAGTACAATGAGAAGAACTTACTCCTCCTCTTCTTCCTCGTCGGAGCTAAATGCGGAGAAGTCGAAATCCGGCCCGCGGCTGACGCGGGAAGGTGGAGGGGTAGGGTCCCTTGGTCGCTTGGCGGGAGCAGAGGCGGCAGCCCGGGAAGATCCCGCTCCAGTTGCAGCGGCGGCATGGGGCGCTCCCGCAGCAACAGTGCTTGCCGCGGTCGAGCACGTCGTGCGGCGCGGCGACTGCCCGCCCGCCTGCCGCCTTGCTACATCCCCGGCCTTGCAGAGACGCCTTCTCGGCGGAGACGGAGGCGCAGCCGGCGGCGGGCTGTCGGAACACGAAGTGGAGGAAGAGTCGATCTCTAGCGAGTCGCTTGCATCCCCGGCAGGCTCGCTCGGCTCGGCGCTGCCCTCGGCAAGATCTTCCTTGCCGGCAAGTTCCTCTTGTCGGGCGAGCTCTTTCTTGCCGAGGAACTCCTCTCGCTCGGCACGAGTCTTTGCCTCTTCTGCCGCCGCTTCCTCCAGAGTAAACCCAAATTCGCCTGCCGCTGCCGCTGCCGCCGCCTCTTCCAACCTGGTGGCTATGTACGCCAGCTCCGCCTCGGTGGTATCGCGGATGAGGCCGTCCTTCTCATCGGCGCGGATCGGCACTTCCACCAGGTCATCGAAGAACTGCTGCACGACCTCGGCTTCTGGCTCTTGCCAAGTTGGCTCGATTCTGTGCGAATCGCACAACGGCATCATCGCCCGGATGCGGTCGAGCGCAGAGTTGTTGCACAAAGGGACGACGCCCTACGGCAGCCTGAAGACTTCGGGGTGATCCGAATCATATTTGAAGAGCTCCTGCAGCATGCTAGTGTGCTCGAGGACAGTGAAATTATAGTTGAGGCCTGGGCGCAGCCTCATAATGTCCGTCGCGTTCTTGAACTCCCAGGCAGGCCTTCCCCGTTCCTGCAGAGGGGCAATGCGGCGGCGAAGAAAGTCTGTGCCAACAGCACCTACGGTGAGTCCGGCAAGTCTAAGGCGCTGGATCCTGGTGACGGCAATCCTTAGCTTGCTGTCTTCCGGGGCCAAGTCGCTCCAGTCATTGCCGCGCACCGCTGCTCCTTGGCGCCGGACGGTGAATGACTGCGGGCTCTCCTCGATGATCCAGCACCAATCTGCTCTCCACTCCTCCCACTTGCTGCGGAACTCCCCCTCTAGATAAGATTCCTTCTTGCTGGCTCTGGAGATCCAGGCGATTCCGACGGACAGAGTCTCTCCTCTCTCTACTCGAGGGATAAAGAAATGGCGGAAGAGAGCTACACTAGGGTGGACTCCGACAAAGTTTTCGCAAAGATGTGTGAAAACTGCCATGGTGAGGACGGCGTTGGGGGTGAAGTCAAGGAGGTAGAAGCCATATGTGTTCATAATATCACAGAAGAACTCGGAAAAGGGCGGGAAGAGCCCGCAGTAGAAGAACACAGCAAAGAAAGGGTACCCGTCCGGAGCCTTCGTGTGGGCTTCAGCCGGGAGCACCCTGGTCCACGGGTGAGCTCGCGTCTCCGCCGACCAGAACAGGTAATACCGCTCCCGCAACGCCTTCGCGCCGAGCTTGGGAGGGAAGATGGCCCGCTCCTTCCGCATCGTCGCGAGCCGCTGCGCCTCGGTCGACTTCGCCGCTTTCCCCTTGTCGCCCTTCGGAGCCATGGCGAAGGTGGTGGAGGAGGCCGACGGTGGTGGTGGTGCAGGTGGCAATGGGGGGAGCAGGGCGCTGCTCTCTTGTTGCTCTGAGGAGGCGGGGAGCAGCGGAGGTTTTGAGATTGGAAGCAGCAACGGGCGGACGGCGCCGTACCCCTGTTTCCTCTTCTTATAAAGAGGGAGAAGAAGGGGGGGGGCGGACTTTTCGCCGCCACGAATAAACAACTACCCACGATTCCGCCCACCACGCCTCCACGCCTCCCTCCATTTACGGGAGGGGGCGCGCAGATCGTCCCCTTTTACCACGACGTGATGCATGCGCGCAGGGCGCGGCCCCGCGCACGCCGCCCACATCACGCACGGCGCCGCGTTCGACGCGTGCCGTTTGGGGAGGGCGCGGTGGGTGCGGAGTGGGTTATGGCGTGACCTAGGCCGCGCGTGCCCGTGCACTGTTTTGGGCCTGGCCCAACAGCGCTTGGCATCATGTATGGCCCAAGCCCGGGGCTCCTGTCGGTGTTCTAAAGTAGGGGTACCTTAGTATCCCTAACTTGTGCACGGGCAGTCGCAGCGACCCGCGGCAAGGCTTGCCGGGTGACCGCCAAGACCCTCCATGGTTCCTTTACGAGCCATTCAAGAACAAAGTATCCAAGAGCAAAACAAGGCCCCGGCAAGAGGAGCTTGCCGGGAAGGAGACAAGGCCCCGGCAAAAGGAGCTTGCCGGGAAGGAGACGAGACCCCGGCAAGAGGAGCTTGCCGGGAGGACCAACCAAAGCATCTCAAGAAGCTCGCTGCAGCGCACCGCGCGCCCCGACAAGGCCCGGTGAGCGACAAGCTCCCGGACGCGACAAGACTACATCCGCGGCAAGGGGCTTGCCGCGGCAAGCTACTACCCCGCAGCCCGCGCTCCAGCTCACCCACCAACGTGTCACCCTGGGACCATTCCTGGCGTACGTGGCGGGAGGCTGGGCAGCCGGGGGCATGCGGTGGCAAGCAGGCGCTGACAAGGAGCCATCGTGGCAAACGGTGGTGCCCCTGACGGTCCCTTTCCGCCCCGTCTAAGCGACACAGACAGGCATTTAATGCCTTTGTCCCCTGCCGTCAGGGTTAGGTAGGACACAACTGTAGCAGGCGGTCTATCCAACTACCACCCCTTTTACATTTTTACCCTCACCTCTGTTGCCACGTGTCGGTGACCCCTTAGACATATAAAAGGAGGCCCATGCGCAAGAGAGAGGGGGGAGGACAGCCATTCTCACGCTCGGTCTCGCCAGCTGCTTGAGTGTACTGTAGCACTCGCCGCTCCTGAGCAAGAACTCAATACAACCACCAAAGCAGGAGTAGGGTTTTACGCATCCGTGCGGCCCGAACCTGGGTAAACCGATCGTCTCGCTCGTGTGTTTCGCCTCGATCTGCTCTTTGTGCATCCACCGCCCCCTGCCGAACCAAAAGGCGCTCGGTCCACCGATCCCCATAGGTGTGCGAGGGATCAGACACCCCCGACAATGATTGAAGGAATATCATTCAGTAGTGTCACATACTCACATATTCCATGTACATGTTGCCTAAAGATTTAATTTCTCACAAAATGAAGCTCTACACACTAGTAGAAAAAGGCTCAAATGTTCAGCTAATTTGTCCCGGTTTGTATTTGAGCCGGCACTAATATGACCAATAGTGCCATTTCCAACGGTTAGGCGGGCGGCGCTCATTATTACCGGTTCGTGGTGAGCCTTTAGTACCGGAACCGGTACTAAAGAGGTGGTGGCCTTTAGTACGGGTTGGTGGCTCCAACCAGTACTAAAGACCCCCCCTTTAGTATGGGTTGGTGGCTCCAACCGGTACTAAAGGTGGTGGCCTTTAGTATGGGCTCCAACCGGTACTAAAGCCCCCCCCCCTTAGTACTAGTTGGAGCCACCAACCGGTACTAAAGGTGGTGCGCTGCCACCGGCCGTGCACAATGTTTAGTCCCACCTCGCTAGTTGAGAGGAGCTCGCACCAGTTTATAAGCCCCGCCGCGGCTACCATGTCTAGCTCCTCTCTAAGCAGGTCTTTGTGGGCCTATTGCAAGTCTTCTGTCCTGTGGGGCGTACTGGGCCGTACGGGCGTGCATCCTGGCCCAACTAGAGGTTGGGTTTCTAGTCGTATGCAGGCCGTGTCAGCCCAGTAGGGGGGCTGTTTTGCTTTATTTCAAAAAAATCAAAAAAATCCACTAACCAGGACTAAAGGTCCCCAAGACCACGGCGCGCCTCGTGCCACGTGGTTGCCCTTTAGCGCCGGTTCGCGCGGAACCGGTACTAAAGGGGGGGGGACCTTTAGTCCCCACACTTTAGTGCCGGTTACCAAACCGGCACTAAAGGGCCTTACGAACCGGTGCTATAGCCCGGTTCTGCACTAGTGACAGTTAGGAGTCTGCCTTTCAAAAAAACATTTCGGAGACTGAAAAGGTTTACTTATTTTGCCCCAGTGTTTGAATCTTATTGACTTGTGACATCTTCTCATTGTTGGTTTCTGATTACTACTAGCTTATTCTAATCTAAACTATTGTCATGCATCCCCTTCATTACTGGCACAAATTTCCAACTACAATCTAGCTTGTATATTTCTATTTCTTATGTTCTTTGCAGAAAAGATGTTATGTACAACTGTTGTCACGGATGTAAATTATCAGGTCAATTTTTCAAGCACATTATCTTAGTGGTTTATTTTTATTCTTGGAATTGGAAATCATAAGTTTACGGTTTCTTTTTATGTACAATTTGCTAATTTTGACCATTTGCATAGTTCTTTTACTTTGTGCTATGTTTGGTTTACCGCTTTGTTCAGTTATAGAAAGTACAATGCTAATTTCACAGTGCATACTGTTACTACATAAATCAAAGAATGCTCACATGATGGTCTGTGAGGCCTATTAAGGTCATATAGGCTTACTTAACAAATCACATAATGGATAATAGGAACCTAAACCCCGCTGTTTTTCTATCGAGGAGCGAGTTTTTATTAAAACCTGCCTTTTTAAAGGTTTGTAGGGAAAGTTTCTGGCCAAATTAACTGTACTACTGGCAGTCAGAGTTTTGATTTTTGGTTTCCGTTTTTTTTGCCCTAGGCCAAGATGGTTGAATTTCGGCCATTTTTAAAAAATGGCTAAATCTTGGACGAAATTGCAAGAAGAAAATTTGATTTTTTTAATGAACAGGCCGAAATTATTTGCCCGAAAGGGACTTATTTCGCCAAAGGCCAAGATGGCTGAAATTTGTTTTTTCCGCGAAAATCAAATCTGAGCAGTACCATGGCATAATATTTTTAGTTTTGTACTGATAGAACGGCAAGTTACAGGTTAGTTAGAGAAATGTTACTGTAATCACACATCTCATAGGTTATTTAGATTCTTGTGTAAATCTATGGCAAAATTACCTGAAAACACATTTATGCATTCAAACATTTCTTGGCATCTCACCATGCTTTCGAAATTCAGTCGGACAGGACCTAAATACATTTATTATTCATTGGATTTAGAACTCGCATTTGTTCAATATCATATGCTGTCTAACTTGTTATGCTCATTGATTGAATTTGCAGCATTTGAATTGCACTCAGAAGAGATGGAGGGCATTAGCTAAGGCTAAAAATGCTAGTGTAATATGGCCTTGCGTCTATCAACTTGAATGCCCGGGACATGTCCTCGCAAGCTTCTTCCTCTCTAACAAACATCAATCGTGTAGGTGCTAGTGGAAGAGCATGTACTATAGCTCAGCAAAAAGACAAAGAAGCCATTGCCGCTGCTACTACAAGAAGATCAAGTATAATAAGAAAATTTCTTGTTATGGCTACTGCTTAAATACCACTGAATTTATTCATTTGTTCATGTCAGATTTGTTATGGCTCTGTTATTTCAGTAACATTGTATTTCTCGTGTTTTAAAATGACAAATGATACCTGAATTTACACATCTATGCTATATTTTTTTATTATACTTGTCTCTAGTGAATACATTTCTTGAATTAGCTATGTCTGTTATTGATGTATTTCTCGGTTGTACCATGTTCAATTTCAATTCAAAATTTTCAGTTGGCATGGAGAATTACTTGGCTGTAGCATGCGTACTGATTTCAAGTCCCAACTCATTAATCCCCTCGCAAAAATGACCTACCGTCAAAATAAAGGAAAGAGACTAGTTCAATTACCGAACTTCAAGCTGAATCACATTGTCAAACATTCCATTGAGATAATTTCGAACGAATCACAGAGTAGTAGAGTATACATCCTCACCTTGCTCTACACCTTGGTTACACCTCAGCTGCTAAGAGAACTGTCAGCAAACTAAAGAAAGATCTGCAAACACAACACATGCATTGTCTGCCTCCAGAGAACACTCCTATGTCCTGTTATTTGCACTTAGCAGTACTGACTGACAAGCGACAAGGGACGCTAATTGCCGTGACGAGAGGGTCGGCGAGGAGTAGCACACCAGGCTGTCGCCAAGTCATTTCCAGTCCGCCATGGACGCACCTCCGTGGTCGCATTCAAGCAGGAAAATAAACATGCAAAAAAAATTCCTTCCCCACATATAGTACAGATAATTATTACAGTTTTTCCCATCACATACAGAACAATATTGCAATTGTTTCTTCACTAAGAAATATGCAGCCCCAGCCCTCCACGACATTTGTATCAACACCTTGGCTTACATGGAAACATAATATTCATGCTCCATATACAATGTATAACATAGATTTCAGAAACAGTAACTAATCAAACTCTGTCATTTAAGTTCAGCAACATTCCAAGTTACCTGTACTCGTAATGTTTTGCTAGCTATCCAAGTTCAAGTCACATCAGTACCGAAGACATTTACATCTAAAAAGAAAGCACATGAGCAGTGAATGGCATAAAAATGTACTGCCAATTAATATGGATTGGAAGGGAGTACAAAACTTCTGATGTCATCGATGCACTTCAGGTATCGGAAATTCAGGATGCCATTCTTTCTACCAAGATTACCTGCACATCTTCGGGATACCATTCTTTCTACCAAGATTACAGGCATCTTCAGGATACCATTATTTCAACCAAGATTACAGGCATCTTCTGGCAACACTTTGTGATAGATCATGGAGCTCATCAACTGAGTCAAATTCAGAAACAAACCTAGTTTAACGCAAAGTACAATTTTCTCAACGAATTAAAAGGAATATGCTCACAGAAGTTCACATGCCACTTCCGACATAGAAAGCATGTGCGGATAGACATGGTTAAAATTCAGCCAGCAGAATTAGCTACCGTACACATGTATAGAATTCGGAACGACACAACATAAATGAACAGAATGAGAAGCCTCTACATCAGCATCCAGACATCCTATGTTCCCAGCTTTTTCTCTCGGCCGCAACCTTTTTGGTATTCTTCCAGGACATCCTCTGCTATGTCCTGCTGGGCATTTGAAATCATATGTCAATTCAGAACAGAGTTACATAGTGTGACCAACCATGTAAAGAGGATTCGGTACCTTCTGAATTTCACTCCCCTACAGTGTGAATTCCCCTGCTACCCCAACTCAAAATCAACATGAACAATCAGAACCATGGCTGCTCAACCAGACAAGACGCTTCCACCGTGGACTTCTCACATGGGTCAGGGTGCTCGCCGGAGGCGCCTCCATGCCGGGATGCTGGATCGCCGGGAGAAGCTCCCACGACGGCCGCCGCCATGGTTAGGCTACGGGGTAGGTTCTCCCATGGCGCTCCCTCATACCGGATCGCCTGGCGGAGTGATGGTGTCATGTGACATTGAACCGGAGACACACTCGAAGCAACAATACTCCGCCTGTTAAAAATCTGCGCATGAAGATACAAAAGAAACGGCATGCTGCTTAAGTATTTTGTATGATCATAAGAAGATGGCTACAACAAAGCTCGGTTAGAAAGGGTAGGCTTTACATTAATTGAGCTCAGCTCAACGCATATCTATGAGTATCCAACAAGGAATGAACAACATCACATTGGTGCTTGATCAGGCACCGAGAATGGAGAGGCTGACGAGATCTGAGAGGAGATGGGGCGAGCTTGTACGGATTTGATGGGGACAGGTGGTGCTGACATCTTCACAATAATGTCTCCAGTTCTGTTCTGGATAATTTAGGCAAAGGTTAGCAAAATGCTACTGCTGCAGCACAATGGAGCTCAGGATTTGTAGAAAGCATGAACTGAACTTTAGCCCTGTTGTAATGTATTTAGTAGTGGTTAAGTTATCTTCTGACCTGAACTTGAACTACTTAATTAGTCATATTGGCCACTAGCCGATTGGGACCAGCCATGAAGTTTAACTAGTTAACTTGACTACTCTAGTGGTTTCAATAGTAGCAATTTTAATTGAACTAGCCAATTAGCCCCATCACTTGCAAACTTTAACCAGCCAAGAACAGCATAGATCGTAGCATTTCTGGGACAAACCAATCAATCATGTGCATCCAACCGATTGGGATAAAGGAGCGAGAGGCGACATATCACAGAGGAGGCGGGAGTGGACCTGGATGGTTTGGCTGCTGAAGACGACCTCCCGGCCAACACCGCTTGCAGGATGGCCGATGGCAGGATCACGGTCGCTTGGAGGAGAAGCGAACGACTATCAGGTAAATCCCCCCTTTCCTGGTTGCGGTCAAGTCAACGGTTTGCCGGCGCCTCAGCCCCGTCACGGCCACTATCGCCATTGCCTCATCCTCTTCGCGGTAAACGTAAATCCAGGGGCAGTTATGGTTCGTCGCTCGCACCCTAATAAGTTTTGCACAATCTTGAGACAGTCACTGTAATCTTACCTCGCTGGCACACCATAAGTTTACAACCAAATCGTACCACGCAACAGCCGCCGTATACAAGCACACGACCAATTATGAGGAATGTAAAATTACCTCACAAGCTTACGGGTGATGGAGGCAGGTTCGACCCGATGCATGAGTTGGCTATAGAGTAACATTAAACTAAGCGTGAGTGTACAATAGCTTATTCTACTAGATTTTGTATATAGCATTACTAAGGGGTGCAGAATAAGTTATTCTACAATCACGCTTAGAATAGCATTACGTTATTCTTCATCATTCAGGATGCAGAATAAGTTATTCTTCAAACGAGGTAATTTTACAATTGTATCATAAATAAATTACGTTTGAAATACAAATAGTTACATTCATATTGATTCATTACATAAAATTTGGCATAAGCAAACAAAAATATAGGTCATAAGATCAGAAAAAATGCAATTTATGTTTATTTTACACTATGTTTATGTTTGTAATTTTACATAAACATATTTTTCACGGCGACCATATATTTTCTTACGATCTATTTTTACGTACAAACTATGAAAAATTTACGGAATGAAAAGTTACGGTGCATTGCTATTGAAATAGAGGGTGTGAAGAAAATAACTTTTTCTCACCCAGGGTGACAAATAGTCAATCCCTACTAAGGGTAGATTGCGTTAATTTTATAAATATGTTTTACACCATTATGGTCTAATAATAGGCTACCTAATATCGGTGTTAGTGCCAATCAAGTAATTATATCCCGTCTAATATCAATGTGCAGTTAATATCTACCCAATAATATTGACTAATGTAATTATTATCTTGCCTAATATCTACGTGCATTGCATGTACATGATTACTCGTTTAGGCAGATAACTCACACGGTATGGCTTATTTCTTATGTGGTAAAATCTCCGAACTCATCTAGGACAATTACAAGGTAAGACAGTGAAATATATTGAAACATTAGACAAAAGCAAATCTCATTTCCCTTTGTGTTACCTAGTATCAAGACAATATCTGGGCTGCAAGTATTGACTTGCAGTTTTTTTTCCTACTCAGCAAGCACACTGGTATCCTCCAATGCTACTCTGAGAAGTGCATCCCAAAGGACAAGGGTTCTCGTTACTACATTCGTCGATAGCTACAATAAGATAAGAAAAGCTAAGTATCAGAATTTTCAACATACTGGTAAACATTGGCAATGTGTGTATACACATTCAATATGACCATCTGAAACAAGATACGATCCCTTGGACTCCTTCATGAAATATTGCACCACCTGTAGCTCACTACGGGTCCCCTTCATCCGGCTCTGCGCATGACTTTACAGGTGCATATAACGGGGAGTTTGTGACGTACATGACTATTGCGATCCACTTCACCAATGGCTCCGGAACGTGATCAATGCTCAGATATCATTTTTCGTTGCCAAAACGGATCATTGAGAAAGGTATCTCAATAAATGAAATACTTACGCGAAGAAATGTTAGAAGACATAGAAAATTATGGCGTGACATTCAATATGCTGCTTTTATTATTCTTCTTCTCCTTTTTAATTATTTTGACTCTATTCCAAAACCACTCACTCCACAACCCAATCTTTTGATGCCATGATTGCTAGATCTCGTGCCATCCCACGAAGCAACCATGACAGCCTATGGAAAGAAATAAACAAGCATCCAAGTCATGCACATACACACACAACATGATGCATTATTTGCATGCCTAGGAATCAAGAAAAACTAGCGTTCATGCGACATGATAACGTTGGAAACGACCAAAGACGGTGTGGTTAGTTGCGGGTTAATCGGGGCCACATTCCATTTTGTTGGAGACCCTCTTTAAGATGGGTGGCGGCAAGCCTAAGTTCCTCCTTGAGCTTCATATTCTCCTTGAACAAGCGTTGGCCCTCTGAGCTGTCCTGAGTTTGAACCACTGCCCCTCTGCATTTGAGGCAAGTGCTATTTTCCATAGCCGACATGATGGCTTGCCTGTCAGATTTTAGCATCTGGTTCTCTAACTGAAGAGTGGTGGTCTCCCGCCGTTGTCTCTTGCCCTGTATTTATTAATTTCATGAGTGCATCATTTCACCGGTTATTATAAGAGTATGACCCCATGTTCACGAGGGTAACATCGTAGTACATTGTAGGATTTGCTATTGGAGCTCGAGCTTCATGTAGTATCAAATTTTAAAATTTTAAAAATCATATTATTTGAATTCAAAAAAATCATGACATTAATATGCACATACATATCGATGAATACCAGTTCTATGCAAAGTTACATGGTGAAATACATCTTTAAGATGGTTACGCAAAAATAGCAAAACAATGTATGTCTAGCACATGTACTCTTCACTATTAAAGTACATGATTTGTCGTACAACTCACATCAAAAAGTATTTCAAAATGAAGTTTTACACACATCTATATTCTTACTTATGAACTTATCTTCAGATATTTTTGAACCAAAAACTGTATTTTGTATTATTTTTAAAATTCTCTCTCCATTGAGCGAGAGCGCTAAAAAGCCTCACCCATGGCATTGTGAGTTCAGATGACAAACAATGCCACTTTTTCCATTGGAGTTTGTACTATTTAACCGCAAAAATGTACATAACTGTATCTCTTAGCTGACCCATGTGGTGACATCTCATGTTATTCAGCATGGAGAAGAATAGTATTTACCTTACTGTTGGTGCGATGGTTTTGGAACCAGAACTTGACCTGTTGGGCACTCATGCCAAGCCTCTCACTAAGGGTCTTCCGGAGTTTCTCATTAGGATAAGGGATTTCCTGGAAGACACTACAGATGATGTTAATGAAAATGCATTAGTAAACATCATCTTCAATAGGTAAGAAACAATGATTGAGTATGTATTGTACGCTTCAAGTTGTTGGATCTGTTCTCTGCGGAGACGGTGATAGTTGGCACGCCTTGTCTCCATCCTCTCGCCACAGTAGGTTTCTACATTGTTGTTTCCTTGGTTTCCAGCAACAACGTTGGTATTATCAATCATTCCCACGTTGGCAGTGGCTCCAAGTAGACCATATGTCTCATCACCATGGTCCTGCTGCAATAGGTGGCTGTCTTCACTTGTCATGAAGGGGTCAAGATCATTGTGCACAACATTGTTGTATTGCGTCCACTCCCCATCCATGCTGATCTGTTGTCATGAAATAAAAATTTTATTCCCTTATATAGAGTTAAAGGCAGCAGTAAACTAACATTAAAAAACAAGTAGAAGTGAAAAATGAAACCACATAGAAGGATACGTCATACAGAACACTACATCTCCAACTACATTAGTCGGATGGTACTTCACTTTAAAAATAATTTAAATTCATCCATAGGGGTTTCCGACACCGATTTGGTTGTAATCATGTATACTTTAATTATGCTGTAGTTGACATACTTTCTTGGCCTCACGATAGTTTATTCATGATTACTGTCGGCTGATTACTTAAAAAAATCGAAACAAGTATGCCATACATAGTAATGCAAAGCTATTACTTTCAGATCTCATCATGTTGTTTTCTTGTTATCCAGATAACTATACCTATCTATATATACATTTGGATCTATCTACAGATTCCATATATGTGGTATATTTAGATAAGGAGGACCTACGTACAATAAAATGAGCACCAACTACTCCTACAAATTATAGAAGCGGGATATTAAAATGTACTATGTGTGGGAAATCATATTAACCATAAATAATGGCATCATATGCACAATTATACAATCAGATCTATGAATATTATCAGATCTATGTTATCTCCTATATTTTACCTTTGGAAGATTAGCTTACCTTATAGCAAGATGCTAGCCATCTCTCAAGCAAAACGTTGAAACACTACTTTCTACATGTATCTACTTATTCCATCACACATGTCATGGAGCATCTGTGCCTAACTTTTGAAGTTGAAGATCAAGGGATAATTAGACTAAAACTGTATAAATATTACTTGATGAACGGTTTGAGGAAATACCGTTGACTTCGGTAGTCGTCTTCCTTCGAAGTTCGATAGGCGATCAAGGGAAGGAAGCTGTTTCGTTCCTACTGAGATGTCAAACTCATTCAGCTTAGAATAGCCATGATCATCAGAATTTAAAGCCGTGGGCAGCATGTGGAATTTAGGCTATAGGACCCGTGATTAATGCAAGCAATTACTTGTATCCAAATATAGGCTCAGAAATCAAAGATTTTTACAATTGGGGCATATCTTATATATTGGTTATAATTAAAGCTCATTAAGGATATTTATGGCGTGAATATTGGGATATTGATAAAAATACATTATGTTATTTATTCAATAGAAAATAAGTGGTTCAGATTACTAATAGAAAAGAACGACTGAGATCCATAATATGGTTTTGATCTAAATGACATATATGGACATAAAGGGTTCATGTGGCAATACTACATAGAGAGTATGTTCTTTAAGGCACTTTTTCGGTCTATTCATCAAATGTGAAGGCAACACAATAGATAACACTAACAATAACTTGCATCCATGTATAACGCTCACATCCCATGGATTTTGAATGTTGCCGCACGGCCCATGATTAGGGCATAATTAAGGCTCATTAAGCATATTTTTTTATTGAATATTAGCATATTTTTAAAAAATTACTATATTAATAAGCCAATAGAAAACGGGTGGTTCAGATTACCTATAGAAAAGAACAGAAGAGATCCATATCATGTTGTAGATCAAAATACAACATGCATAGTACGTTTTTTCTGTGGGAAAAACTTCTGATCTATTCGTCAACTGTCATTGTAGCACTAAGAACACCAATACATCTCGGACCATAGAGAACATGCACAGGAACGAGCCGAAGCCGCGCCACCTTCATCGCTTCTCGCTCACCGATGCCAAACAAAACTTGTTTTAGTAGACAATAAGGAAGACATCATGTTAATTAAGTACCCACATGACGAGCACACCTATGCAACAACCGTTGCCGACAAAGAGAAGCATATATCATGATTCACGAATGAGTATCTAATAGATTACTCACACCGTGATTGTTTCATCATTGGAATGCACTGCTCGACTTTATAAACGAACTTGAGAGGTTTTTTTAGTCCAATTTTCAAATAGATTTCTCCCCCTATGTTTGTTTCATCTTCAAAATGCACTATTCTACTTTAAAAACCAAGTTGAGAGGTGTTTGAGACTAATTTCAAAATAGATTTATTATAGTGTTTTATATACGATTAAACATGCATCAGTTCTAGTTTTCAACACACACACACCCCAATTCAATGCATGATTTATTCTGTTCTAATTTTCTATGAACGCAGCTTTGTAAGCTACCAAAGGAGATGTCCTTTGCAAATATTTACTTACGAACAACAAAAAACTAAAAATTCATTAAATAACATTTTTTCGTCAAGAATGACACTAAAATGCATGGTGTACGGGTAATATCTCTTCGTATTCGGACATCTAAGGAGCCAGTGGAGAAAAGTATAAAATTGGTCCAAATAGTGCGTGAACATTGTACTTTCTTAAAGCCCTCATTTTTTCATGAGAACTACTTAGATGTCCACACATCGGCAAATTTGGCACGGATATCACGCACTCGAACATATTTCATGCCCAAAACATTCAGATTTATTAAAATTCTAATATTTATATAAGTTTACTTTCATGCCAGGGAGCAGATGAGCTCAGGATCGGAATACTTGTGTACATGTCCTATGTTGCGACTTTGGTCTTCTTTGCATGCAACCGTAATAGCCTGATGCCTAGAACAATCTAAGGTAGTCCATATTGGATCAGCCAGACAAACATTTGAATAATAGTTTGGTGACGTCGCCCCAACATATACTGACCCGGCACATCCGATGTAAAGGTTTGTAGCATGTTTGAATCAAGTGAAACCAGGGTTTGCATAGATAATATAACATAAAAGGCGTGCATTGGAGCATCTCGAATATATTATTTCGATGTCTAAATAACTAATTTTTATATCATTGACCCCCAAAACAGTGCTCCAACAGATGATGTAGATATAATTGTTTACTCCTGATTTGCTATAGATGTAAAATAGGGTACTTGGTGATGCAAATTTGCATCTCTTGTGCCTCTCAATTAATCTCGACTAAAATCTGAGCAATCGCACGCGCCAGTTATCTGCCAAGCAGAACTTTCCCGCGTCACGCTTGACTACCCCATGCCGTCGCCCGCCACTGCCGGCCCGCATGGATGCATTTTTCGACCCTGCAGCCACCAAAGCCGCTCCGGCGATGGTGGCCACCATGTCTGTCGTTGGTCCCGCCAATGCAGCCACCGATGAATTTGTAGCCCCTCATCCCGCTGCCGGCGTAGGACTAGAGCAGCCGGCGAAAAAGAAGGCAGCAACAACCAAACCATGCGGACACTAAAAAACTAAAATGCATGATGTACGGGAAAAATCATAAAAAACTAAAAAACTAAAAATTGATAAAAAAATCTATTTTTTCGTCAACAAGGACACTAAAATGCATGATGTACGGGAAAAATCTCTTCGTATTCGGACATATAACGAGCCCGTAGAGAAAAGAATAAAATTGGTCCAAATAGTGCGTGAACAATATACTTTCTTAAAGCCCTCATTTTTTTCATGAGAGCTACTTAGATGTCCAAACACCGCCAAATTTGGCACGGATATCACACACTCAAACATATTTCATGCCAAAAACATTCAGATTTTTTAAAATTTTAATATTTATATAAGTTTACAGTTCATGCCAGGGAACAGATGAGCTTGGCAGCCGAATCCTTGTGTCCATGTCCTATGTTGCTACTTTGGTGTTCTTTGCATGCAACCGTAATAGCTTGATGCCTAGAACAATTTAAAGTAGTCCTTATTGGACCGGCCAGACAAACATTTGAGTAATAGTTTGGTGATGTTCTCTGTAGAGACGGTGATAGTTGGTACGCCTTGTCTCCATCCTCTGCTCACTGTAGGTTCTCCATTGTTGTTTCCCTGGTTTCCAGCAACAAGGTTGGTATTATCAATCATTGCACGTTGGCAATGGCTCCAAGTAGACCATACTCCCTCCGTCCGGAAAAGCTTATCCCAAGATTATCCCTCAAATGGTTGTATCTAGCACTAATTTGGTGCAAGATACATCCATTCGAGGAGTACATATCATCACCATGGTCATGCTGCAATAACTGGCTGTGTTCACTTGCCATGAAGGCGTCAAGATCATTGTGCACAACACTGTTGTATTGCGGCCACTCCCCGTCCATGGTGATCTGTTGTCATGAAACAAAATGGTTATTTCCCTATATAGAGTTAAAGGCAGCAGTAAACTAATATCAAAAAACAAACATGTGGAACTGAAAAATGAAACCAAATAGAAGGAAACGTCATAGAAAACACTACATCTCCAAGTACATTTAGGTTTCTATGCCCATATTAGTCGAATGGTACTTCACTTTAAAAATAATTTAAATTCGTCCGTAGGAGTTTTCGACACCGATCTGGATGTAATCATGTAGACTTTAATTACGCTGTAGTTGACATACTTTCTTGACTTCATGATAGTATATTCATGATTACCTTCGGCTGATTACTTTAAAATTTTGAAACAAGTATGCCGTACATAGTAATGCAAAGAGATTACTTTCTCATCTCATCATGTTCTTTTCTTTTTATCGAGATAACTATACCTCTCTATATATATACATTTGGATCTATCTACAGATTCCATATATGTGGTATATTTAAATAAGGAGGACCTACATACAATAAAATGAGCACCAACTACTCCTACAAATTATAGAAGTGAGATATTAAAATGTACTATATGTGTGAAATCGTATTAACCATAAATAATAGCATGATAGGCACAATAATACAATCTGATCTATGAATATCAACAGATCTATGTTATCTCCTATATTTTACCACAGCATTTGGAAGATTAGCTTACTTTATAGTAGCCATCTCTCAAGCAAAATGATGACCTGTATCCACTCATTCCATCACACATGTGACGGAGTATCAATGTTTTCCATGTGGAGCTGCCACAAAAAAACAAGAAAGTCACAGAGATGGCAGTGAGATGGCACCAAACAGGTTATGGTTACACTAAGCCAATGCATTCTTCAGTATGCACTCACCACAGCATCTGGTGGGCCAGACCCATCCAGTTTGGCAGGTGTACCATCTCCATCATTCCCCTTTCCCTCTCATTCCACCCACGCACCTAAGCATCAAGGCCAGTGTACAACATCTCTCCATGCAAACTGAACTGGTACTTAATCTTGTGACCGTCTATCCTCAGCATAGTAGGGGAGTGGTGCTCAAACCAAGTCCTGATACACACATACAACAATGATGGCATGTTAATTATAGCCAGAACAGCTTGCTGTCAAAAGCTAGCAAAGATTGCATGTATGCTAACTAACCTGCTTAGTTCACTTGGGTTGGTTAGCAGCGAGACGGACTCATAGAAGTCAGCGCACACGTAGTCCGGATAAAAAGCATGGTGAAGCTCCAACTCAAATGGTGAATATCCGTATTCGGGCGGAGGTGGCGGTGGCGATGGAGGCATGGCTAGAACCACAACTAGGAGTACATGACAATAAGTAAGGCGTGCTGCCACGTTGCACACAAAAGTGCATATGTTCAGTTGTTGACTAACTTAGAGGGGCAGGGTTACTCAGTTGGCCACCATCTGGGAGCGCAAGCCTCTTGTTGCCTATGGGAGTAAGTATGGCAATGCTAGCTCCATTAGCAACACCCAACCCTCCACCGTCAGGCACACTAGCTGCAAAATGGATCACGAACGGTGTGATTAATCTTTTTTTGATCAAAAGACAATGCATTGAGTGCCATAGCCACGCCATACACACCTTCATACATAACTTGGTCGCACGCTTGGTGTAACACTGGTACAACTTGGTCTCGCGTCGATCCAGCGCCGAGGGCCTCGTGCATCGTCATCTGCCTAGTACACATGCCCCCACCTGCACACAATCGCATAGTTTGGACTAGTGAGAAGCAAGACCATTACTAAAAACACCGATAAACACATTTAACCATCGTGTCAACTCATAGTTAACTGCTGGTCCTTTTCCTTTACGGTTTTCGATCATTGCCTATTTTCAACTTCATCAACACCCATCGGGTCTGAAACAACAATTTCTGCAAAAAGTGAAGGCTTACTTAGTACAGGTATGAAGATCCAACGGACCGCACGGCTAATTGAGAATGGTTGCTAATCAACTGGATACCTTTTCCACGCTCCATTGGCTGCACATGCACCATAGGGTTCTGACACCCAGAGCCTAGTGAAATACTTGCTCCCGCAACTGGCATCAATAAGAACAAACCGTATTCCAGTTAGTCTTGAAACATGCCAAAGATTTGAAAAATCTATGAAAATTTTGCTTTTCTACCATGGCCATGCGCACCTGGGGGGCTACGTGTTTCCTCATTACGGACCACAACAGCCATGAGAGATCGAGCAGCTTCACGTGAAGTAGCAGCTAGGTATTGCACGATATCTATTTGAAAGTCAGATTTAACATCAATCGTTTCTGTTAGGCGGCTAATACAATTCTTTCCAGCAATAAAACAAAAGTGTGACAAAACTCATGCATTCTGCATGCATAGCATGGCCCACTCCCATGCAAAAACATCACAACCACACATGGGCCCCACAACTGCATGCATGCAAGACCAAACATTTCATGCACACACTCAGTTCTAATCCATTTTGCAGAGTGCATGCATGCCCATGTTGACAACAAAGCTTAGAATAATCGAAACTACAGCTCGTTGCAAGAGGACAGGCAAAAGATTACTTGATTTGCTTCTTGGCACATGAGAAGACGGGCTGATGTTGGGAAACGCCGCCGCCATTGGAGCATGTCTCTTCATCCTGGCCATGAAATCCTCGAGCCTGTCTTCAAGGTCTCTTTGTCGTTTGGCTTCTGTCTTGCTATGTATTTCCGCCAGCACCTTCTCCTTGGCATTATCCACCATCTTCAGGAACTCCTCCTCCCTTTTCTTGAACTGATGTTCCACTACCTCCTTAAGTGCGGCCAGAATCTACGAGATGCGCTATGGACAAAAAAGCCCGATTAGTTTTTGTGCTTACGACAAACGAACCACAGAAGGAAAATCCCAGCAGAAGCAAACAAGATAGAAAATTGCACCTGCGCAAGTATCTCTGTCCCATGGGCCACAACAAATCCAGGTGGCCCGCCGCACGCACCAGGGCTTGGGGTGGTCTAAGTATATGCGGGCGGTGCACTACCAGACAACACATTAATTGCCAGCGATCTGGGGACATCAGATACCTGCAAGGGAATAATTGAACAGAATGTTAGCAACCAGGGAGAATTTAATGAGCAAGCATTTAAGAGGATTTGTGTACCTTAAAGCCAGCATCAACTACGTTCTTGGCTGCATGCTTGCAGATCTGAACCTTCATCAACAGATCGAAGTACGACGCCATCCGAGGATGTGGCAGCTGCTCACGCCCTTGCATGCCATGCTCATGGTAGTCGCAGAAGATGATCTTCATTTTGTTAAATCAATTAAAACAAATAAAATCATAGACCAATTGGTAGAAATCGCATATGCGTGCTAGTAAATGAACGGGGATTTCTTGTCTAACCTGAGGAACAAGGAGGCATCCCTGAAGAACAAGCTGAGATGGGTCATGCAACAAATCATCCCTCAGCTTTGCTGCAGCCTCTCTCAACCCCTCCACTACGTAGTCACACAAATCATATTCCGATATTTTGCTCGGATCAGCAAGAACGTTCAATAGCTCATTCGAAATCCTTGGATGGGCTCATCTAGTAACAAGAAATGTGGATGCGGCTAGGATTGTGCATGCAGCCATCATTTTCTCTCTCTCTCTGCTCCCACGATTGCTACTTTGCTAGTGTTTTGCACTATCTTTTTAACTCTGACAATCAGAATCTTGCATGTTTTCGGCATTTCAGTCACTAAGATGGCATGCAACTTCTCTAGCAACTGTTCCCGGTCTGTCAAGGAAGCACCAACCCGGATATCTATCTTTTCCCTGCTAGGGTTCAATCCTATCCATTTTGCTACCTCCCTAGAGTCAATCACAACAAAGTTTCCGTCACCCATGTCCATCTTCATAGTTTCGGGATCTATCCTAGCGAGGAGAGACATGGAAAATATGCGATTATTGTTCCCTAAAGCCTTTAGCTTGCAAAACTGCTCCATCCCTACCCCCATGAAAATAGACTTGATGTTGGGGTTCCATTCTCCATCCATGGTTTGGATCATACCGGCGTTGTATGCGGTGTTCAGCATGCGCATCTTCTTGGCGGCAGCCATTGTAGAGGAAGAAGAAACATCCGGTTGAGCTGCAGGCGAGTAGTTCCTAGGTCTCCGCCCCATCTCAACCAGCAAGCTGCCAGAAAAATCAAGGAAAAAAAAGCAACACAAATGTGTTAGGACTTGAGAGAAATCTGGGGCAAGAGAAAAAAAGAGAGAGATGAACGAGTGGTGAGAGCAATAGTAGTCACCTTTGTTCTTGCTCCCTCCCCCCTTGCTGCACGAAGCCCCGGTGCTGTGCGTAGTGTTGTTGATGTATCCCTCTGTACCAACAAGACCTCTTTTTATAGACAAGTGTCGACCGAACAACTCCATGTGCTCACGACTGTGTACCAACCAAGCGGATGCCCAACCCTCCACGTATGCATGGTATCTAGGCCACAAAATATCAGACACTATCATCTCTCCATCTCTCTCCCCACTCACTAAATGAGCCACGGCCACTAACAATTATTAAGCACCAAGAAAGACGCGCTCATAAACACAAAATCATGAACAATTCCTCCTCAACCATAGCCGTCGATGCGAATAGAATTTGAAAATCAATTAACTTGCTAAACACATAGGCTTGAATAACGGAAGAACAAGGACTATTTCCACACACAATCCACGCGACAATTACTAACTTGGTAGCATTGGCCCATGCATACTTAGCACACCTACTAAATAAAACACGAACGTACATTTGCATGCATGTTAATAGCACAACACTGGCATCTACAAATCTAGATTTTTGCTCGCTTGCATGGAAGGCTCTCGGCGTCATCTTCTTCGCAGCCAGCGGTGACAGGACCAGTCCCCGACATGTGGTCCCCCTCCTCCAGCTCGCATGCCTCTACTTGCACTGCATGCGCCATGCAAGGGTCAAACTCCGTCGTCTCCTCCCCACAAGAGAAAACCGGAAGCTTCACCCCAAGATCAGCCTGGTGTCAAGAAATTTTTAAACGCACAACATTAGACCAACAAATATAATAATCCTCGTCTCGTTATGACTAGTAACAAAAGAAAATTCTCACATTATCCACCACCGTCTCGTCCATCTCCGCCTCTGCACCAACGCCCGGCCCTTGCGCCATTACACTTGCCTGGGAGTGCACAAACACATATCGTTTAGCCAGGGCAAACGAGGGATCTGCATGGAAACTAGAAAAAAATAGGTACCACATCATCGATACTTGCAACCCTAGAAGAGTGATCAGGAAAAACCAGAGCGCCAAGCCCGACGTCGTCACTAAGAACCTTCATCACATTACAAGTGGTAGTATCAGAAAAGATGTGATTAGAGCGATCTATATCATCCCTGTGCATGTGATACTCGTACCTGCACCCTCCCTACTGTCAATGCGGAGCCAGACGTTTCGGTGAGATTAGAGCTTGGGTGACACGATGCTGCTGGGCGCCATCTCTCCACTGTTCGAATGGGTTTCCAGGGTTCGCGCCACCTGCATAAATAGAGGACGAAAATTGTCATTCCCTCCCAAGCAAACAGATTCAAATTTCAAACTACCAAGGCCGCATCACATGCATCGGCTACAATTTTGAATTTTGTGGTCACCGTGAGCACTCGGATCACCTCGACGGTATGGCATTGCCATTTTATCTCACCAAGCTAGGTCCTATCATCCGGTGCATTAACTCGAGCACAGATGGGTGGGACGGTGCAACTGTGCGCCTCCCTTGTCAACCATCTGCCATCGCGTGGCGCGGCGAGAAAGTAGCGTCATGATCACCGAGGAAAAGGTTTCCAGAACAGTGTTTCCATCCGTTGTCACTTGACAACACAACGGGAGACCATGAGGCGTGGTGCGTAGCCACACATGGCAAGGAACCCTCCCGCCCCCTCCCCACACCGCCACTCTACATCTCATGCCCTGACTAAATGTGCATGGGAAAATCTTAGTTGCTTAATTCTCACATCCCCATGTGTATACCACGCACTAACTTTTTTTTGCTAAAAAACCATTTAAAAAAACACCCCAGGTTGCCTTGGGTCATGTTTTGCATCTTCAATAAGACTCAGTCAAACAATGCTACTCCCATGCTGCCTGCTTCGCCATGGATCTCTGCACCATCCCATGCGCACTGCCTCTAGTGGTTTAATGGTTGTACCCTGCCGCCCGCACATCTGTGCTCGACAGGCGAGGTGTGCTCTCCCTTCCATCCCACTGACCGCGCAATGGAGGCCCCCACGAAAGCTATATCAATGCCTTGTTAGGATCATCGTCCATCAAAGCACGCCCCTGCTGGTTCAAAAAACTGCACCCTGTGCCCATGCATGGTACACAAAATGTGACAAAAAAACACTAGTGCATGTACGAGCGATATGGAAACCAAGTGGCGATCCAACAGATACCAAAACCCACCAATAGAAGTTAGTCCATAATGCAATCAGGCAGCGTTTGTGAGCAAGCCCATAGACGAGAAAAATATCTTGGCCCATGGAGTTAAGGAATAGAATAGTTTTGAATTATAAAGTGTGGTCCAGTAATATATTTGTCCTTGCCCACAATAGTCATGCAGAAGAAAAACCCTCGAAGATGAAATAGTTAGCACACCCAGCCAAATCAATTGGCAAAAAAAAGTTGCATGTACCTCGATCTCCGAATGGGAACAGGCGACGGGAACATCATGCCAAGCTAAGAAACATAATTACAACAAATCACTCACACCATCAGTCCCGTTAACCAGAAAATGTCCTTAATTCAACTATAAGAAACTAGGCTTGAACGGCACACTTTTTTTAGTGCCGCATGCATTCCGTCGAGTCCAACCACCCCACAATTGCTAAACTTCGGCAATTTCCTTGGAGCCTTCGACAAATCTCCTCTCTACTAATGTCACCTAGATACTCCAATGTCACCTCAAGTATACATGGGTATGATTATACGATATGCATCACACAATCTCAGATTCATCTATTCGACCAACACATAGATCCTCAAAGAGTGCCCCAAAGTTTCTACCGGAGAATCACAACGAAAACGTGTGCCAACCCCTATGCATAGGTTCATGGGCAGGTTGTGCATTTGTGCCCTTGCATTCTGCAAATTGTACAGAACCTGAACCTCTTAAGATGGTTCTCATAAGGAGCTTTGTATCGACTTGTCATTGGTCTCCCCCTCTGTCATTTTTTTCTGATGCATACCAACACCTGAACAATTTGAATCACCATCTCCATTATCCGCATCTTCACCAGCATTTGCCTGGATCGACCCTCTAGAGCACTGGCTACCGAAAGTTGCTGCTTCTCTCGCTCTGCAAGCCCTAAACCATCCTTGTCTACACTCAAAGGCAGCAGAGTAGCATGGACCTCCTTCATCATAGTCATGAAAACTTCATAACATTCCACATTGTTGTCACCAAGCACCACACACTCAAGTGCTTGCATGTACATAGTGTGATGCCTGTATCACTCGCAGGAGGCCCTCTGTCTTTCTGGTACAACACCAAGTGTTCCGGGAGAATGTCACAAGCCTGTCTTGTCCAACTCTTCATTATGTGCTTCTCAGGGATTTTTGCCAAGCGGAAGTGAACCATCACCTGCATAAAAGTATAATGCAAATCAATCAACTAGTCTCATATGGACCAACCCAGCGATAACATGACTGTTTTTAGTCATCATAGAGGATGCAAACCTGCAAAGTATGGCAGCACACTAGACCAGAATGCTCGAACATGCCACACTCGCAGCTGAAAAAACTTTCATCCGCATTGAACTCAATTTTGAAAGGAACTTTAATCCACTTCTCTCTGTTCGCTGCTTCAACATGTGTCGACTTATAAATCCTCCTAGGAACAACCTCATATAGTACATATGCACCACATTTTTACAACTCTTCACCAAACTTCTCAAACATGGCCCTCGTGTAAACTTTGCTAGCATGCCTCTCCAACGGAAGGTTAAATCTAAGAGATACACCACTCTGCAAGGGGAATAGACACACACAGACCACAAATGTTAGCATGCAGAACCATTGCCAAGAATGAAAGCTTCTAGAGAAAGTAGAACAAATATTTGTTTTCAATGAACACCAATGCAATGGGAATGATGGAGAAATTTGCTACCTCTTGAGCACTGCATTGGTTTTCCCTTGAAGAGGAAAGGGTGATGCAGCAAAGTAGCATAAGTATTTCCCTCAGTTTTTGAGAACCAAGGTATCAATCCAGTAGAAGACTACACACAAGTCCCTCGTACCTACGCAAACAAATAAGAACCTCGCAACCAACGCGATAAAGCGGTTGTCAATCCCTTCACGGTCACTTACGAGAGTGAGATATGATAGAGATAATAATAATAAGATAAATATTTTTGGTATTTTTATGATACTAGCAAAAATGCCCGTGCGGTGCAACGGGAGAATAAAACAACATATACCCATAACCAATAAACGTGTATCGATAAAGCCTCTCTCTTCCGGATCCATGTCTTATATTTTAAGATGGTATCCTATAAGACCCATCTTATTCGTGTTGTTGTTTATCCTCCTGTCCAACCCTTGTCAATGGTGGTTGTAGTTGTCACCGAACATGGTCAATCATCTCAAGGCGGTGAGCACGTCCAACACACGGCACATGTGTCGCTTAAACGCGCTAGTGCAAGAGAATGTTTAAAATCGAAAATAATGTCGTCGAGTTGGATGAACCATGCTAGAGCAAGAACATGTTTTAAACTTAAAGAAATAGTCAAGCTGAGGAAAAAATATCAACCTAAATGGGTCAATCGCCCTAAGGGCGACCTGGCTACCACCGTCCTCCGCCAGCGACTTGAGGGGCTACTCCTCTCTCTGGCAGCCACTCCGACAGGGGCGGGAGAAGGGGGAACCACGTCGTCTCGTCGATGGCGTGTAGTTAGGTTAGGGCTAGGTTTTCTTCTTTCACCAGTTTCTGTATTGACAGTTATGGTGGTGGAGTCGTGGAAAATCTGCTTCGGATTCGATTCCAGTGGGTTGCTGTGAGGTAGTTGGCGACGAATCTGGTAGTAAGCTAACCAATCGAGGCTGGTGCGGCGGCGGTGGCAATCTTGAGGTGGGACTTTTTTTTGCTTTGGCCCCGCCGTCATGGTGACGCGTGCTCCGGCCTCAACATGGGGCATGGAGCTCTAGTAGGAGCGTGGTGACTCCGGATTTGCGGGTTCTCGCGGGTGGCGGCGCTTCATCATCATCGTTCAACAAACCGATGCAAGTGGTGGCGTAGTTCCGATCTGGCTTGTCTCAGGCGTGCTGGTCCTCCTGGACCAAGGATGTGATTTCCTGATGTCTTTATTCTATGCGCACAACTAAGGGATTCCCTTGCTCTGGTAGGGAGCGGCGGAGATGGCGACAACGGTGTGCCCTCATCCCTCGTTGGAGGTGTGGCTAGATTGGTTCCCCATGGTGCAGTTTGTAATTTCATATTTTTCTTGGGTTGTGTTGTATCACTGCTTATTTTCAATATCAATATAATCATCCCCTGCCTCTCCACGTGAGGCGGCACCGGCCGGGAGTACGGTGTTGCGGCCTTCGCCACGACGAGCGTGGTGGTTGCGCCGAGCCAGATGCTGCCCGCCAATACGACATCTGTAGTACCTCGTGGCTCGTGCTCATGGTCGTGCGCAAGGAGACCATGCGTCGATCTTTGTTTGGCCGTACATGCATGCGTGCTTTTGTTCCCATCATTTTCCTACGTCGCCTCATGAATGCCTGCTTTTTCTCTTGATGTTTTCCCGCATCTCAGGTGCCACGCGATTGCTAGTTTTCTAGAGGTATATTAACTGGTCTAGGTGGATGTGAAAGACCGAGATGCTACTTTTAAGTATGTGAAGCCATTGATGCGACTCATGTACAGGCAGGTATTTTTGCAAGGATCAGGATGAACGAAATATTGCGTGTGGTTCTTTCGGACAAGGCCCAGCAGGACGTACAAGCATAGGGAGGCAACGTATTTTCTGGCGGACGGATGAAGGTTTTAGTACCACCTCGAATATGTTTTAAATTCAAACTCAAAGCGTAAAATCACGGTAAGAAGCGTATTGTGACGGTGAATCCACGGAGTCAATCCGTGCTTTATTATTAGGGAAAGATAGATTGAAAGTAAAGATTGAAAAATAAACGGTGATAGAAATAGCTAGTTGACGGGAGATTAATATAATGGAGAATAGACCTGGGGGCCATAGGTTTCACTAGTGGCTTCTCTCAAGATAGTATAAGTATTACGATGGGTGAACAAATTACTGTCGAGCAATTGATAGAAAAGTGCATAATTATGAGAATATCTAGGCATGATCATGTATATAGGCATCATGTCCGAGACAAGTAGACCGAAACGATTCTGCATCTACTACTATTACTCCACACATCGACTGCTATCCAGCATGCATCTAGAGTATTAAGTTCATAAGAACAGAGTAACGCATTAGGCAAGATGACATGATGTAGAGGGATTAACTCAAGCAATATGATATAAACCCCTTCTTTTTATCCTCGATGGCAATAATACAATGCGTGCCTTGCTGCCTCTACAATGCGTGCCTTTCTGCCCCTACTGTCGCTGGGAAAGGACACTGCAAGATTGAACCCAAAGCTAAGCACTTCTCCCATTGCAAGAAAGATCAATCAAGTAGGCCAAAACAATCTGATAATTCGAAGAGACTTGCAAAGATAACCAATCATTCATACAATATTTCAGAGAAGAATCAAATATTGTTCATAGACCCACAATTCATCGGATCTCGAGAAACACACCGCAAAAAGAGTTACATCAAATAGGTCTCCAAGAAGATCGAGGAGAACACTTAATTGAGATCCAAAGAGAGAGAAGAAGCCATCTAGCTAACAACTATGGCCCCGAAGGTCTGAAGTAAACTACTCACACATCATCGAAGAGGCTTTGGTGTTGATGTAGAAGCCCTCCGTGATCAATTCCCCCTCCGGCGGAGCTCCGGAAAAGGCCCCAAGATGGGATCTCTTGGGTATAGAAGGTTGCGGCGGTGAAAATAGGGTGTCGTGGTACTCGTGGATGTTTTCGGGGTATATATATATATATATATATATATATATATATATATATATATATATATATATGAAGAAGTAGGTCGGTGGAGGGCACGCCGAGGGGCGTAGGCGCGCCCCCCTGCCTCGTGGCTTCCTCGTTGATTTCTTGACGTCCACTCCAAGTCCCCTAGATCACGTTTGTTCCAAAAATAACTCCCCCAAAGGTTTCATTCCGTTTGGATTCCGTTTCATATTCCTTTTCTGCGAAACACTGAAATAGGCAAAAAAACAGCAATTTGCACTGGGCCTTGGGTTAGTAGGTTACTCCCAAAAATAATATAAAAGTGTATAAATAAGCCCATTAAAATCCAAAACAGATAATATAATAGCATGGAACAATAAATAGTTATAGATACGTTGGAGACGTATCAAAATTTACAAGTGATGTTCTTTTCTCGTAGAAGCTTTCTTCAGAGTGTCGGTCAAATTGCAGCTTCGCAAACTGCTTCAGGAAGAGATGCATTGAACAGCCTGGAGGCACGTACCCCTTCAGCAGGTGATTTGCGCTCTCACTCCTTTGTATGCTCGTCATTTTAGCACAGAAGACACCCCATGAAATATGGTTTAACCCATTTATACCGAACTTCGTATATCTGCGTCAGAAACAGATGTTCCTTGAGTGAGTACTTGTCCAACGTCTGCTTCCACCCTTGCTCAAATTCATCCTCCGTGATCATGTGATGTACAAGCTTGTGAAACTTCAGTTTGAATTCACCGTTCTTTCTCCAAAGCACACCCATTGACTCCTTTTCCTTTTTCAGGACATGCCACTTGCACCAACGACGGACTATGTTTGGCATTTTTGCCTCAATTGGCAGTTCCATAGAGCGCGCTTGATATGTAAGTATAGTTTGCGGATGCTTCCCACCAACCATACGTATGAACTCCCGGAACACCCACTTGAAAGATTCTTCTTTCTCATCTCTCATCATGACCCCTCCAAAGATTATACTCTGAAAGTGATTGTTCACGCCTACGAAAAGCCCAAACGGCATGTCATACAGGTTGGTCCTATATGTTGTGTCAAATGTAATTGCATCACCGAAGTACCGATACTGATCAAAACCCCTACTCATAACCCACATGAGTGTTTTTATCCTACTGTCGTCATCTACTTGCACAGTGTAATTGAAGTCAGGATCATTTGCTTTCATATCAGCCAGAATTTCCATTGTTTTCATAGCGTCAGAGTCTGACTGGTCCTTGTTCAGCTTCGTACACAGTGTCTTCAATGAACGCTTTGTAAATGTCACATTTTCAACTGAGCCAAAGAAACTCCCAACAATGTTGAAAACCTTCCCAACACAAACATTATTATCGCGGAGTTGTTTGACTAGGTCTTTTCTGTATCTATCGATGTGCCTGTGTGACTTCCAATGCATTTTTTGTCCACATATCACAGACAGCGGGTGGTTATGGCCAGATATGAACTCTGATATTTACCAACCATTGTCCTTTGAATGGAGCAATCTAATCATGGCTTCACACCCACACCTGGATGATCGACTATTTCCCCTCATTGGTATGCCATGCAGACAATGTAGTAAACACAGAATAAATGTTAGCTAGACATTTCCACAGGTTAACTTGCGTGTTACTGCAACCAAACAACAAAGCATCTTATAGAATAAAAAAGAACTAATTGTTATATTGATTATCGAGATCTGGGGGCACATACCGCACAAGCACACAGTATTTCTTGCATGCATCTCTTCCGATGAACATTCAGTCTGCTTTTCGCAAGCCTCACCACGAAACCATATTCCCATGAATAGAGGTTGTGGAACTTATAGGCTTCGTGCAACGAGTCAAAAGGTGTGCCAATTGGTGGATTAACGTCTGGCCCACATTTTGTCTCTGAATAAGCGCGAACTGACAATTCAAGTGTTGTTTTCCTACCAGGGTTCATCTCCCTCTCCTCGGGCGCCTTCCCAACCCTAACCCGGAGATAGTGTATTTGGGGAAAAACGATGGAGGAAAATGCTCAATTATCCCCGAAACGAAATATATCAATAGAAAAAGATATGGACCACAACTCAAAAGCGAAGGCATAATCGGTACATCCATGCTGGCATAAAACCTAGAAACTCAACTCAAACAATGCATATAAATCCAAGCCAAAGATTACAGATCCTAGAAATCTTAACATCTCATCCACCTCCCAAACCCTAAAGACCACACACATATGCCCTGGATACCTCTCCATGATTTTAATCCCACATTAACAGCGAAACAAAAATCCAAAACAGACCACACGACTCATGCGACCAACCACCTGATATAAACTGAAACTCTTTGATCTACACTACTATCATGGCCGCGTCAAGCAAACTAATCTAGCACACTAAAAATGGCAAAAAAATCAGTAATGGACTGATGCATCTACAACCAAAACAACTTCATTCGTCGTCAAAAACAATTCACTAAAGAAAACAGTTCCAACTTAACAAACGAAACCAGGACATAATAATGGGACAAGAAATCAGTAATTGACTGACGCATCTACAACCCAATCAACTTCCTTTTTTGTCAAAGACAATTCCCAAAAGAAAACAAATCCAACTTAAGATTGCACCCGTTTTCCACCACATGTCCCTAATTAGTCACCAAATATCCATTTGATGACAGACGTATTACTTTCTCATATCAATATCTCACTACTAAACTAGTCGCCATCTATATTCGCCAGGAATCCAAGGAAGGCGTACTAACCGCCGGATCAAGCAATTTCGGCAAAGTCTGGTAGAACAAATCAAAAGTTCCTGCTAATCACTGGGCAGTAGATAATGAATTTTTTTATGCCATGGTGTCCCCCTGACTAACCTTCATGTCCACCCGATGGTTGCTTCGGAGCAAACATCATATGTGGCTTCCTTTCCCACGGCATGTGGCTCGCCGGCGGCGACCCCCTGAACATTCACAACGCTCATGGAATCTTGACACTCCAGCGATAGTACCAGAGCGCTCCACACCACAGCTCCGTCAACTGCCCTGCTGATGACCCACAAGTATAGGGGATCTATCATAGTCCTTCCGATAAGTAAGAGTGTCGAACCCATTGAGGAGCAGAATGTAATGATAAGCGGTTTCCAGCAAGGTATTCTCTGCAAGTACTGAAATAAGTGGTAACAAATAGTTTTGTGATAGGATAATATGTAACGAGCAACAAGTAACAAAAGTAAATAAAGTGCAGCAAGGTGGCCCAATCCTTTTTGTAGCAAAGGACAATCCTAGGCAAACTCTTATATAGAGAAAAGTGCTCATGAAGACACATGGGAATATCGTCAAGCTAGGTTTCATCACGATCATATGATTCACGCTCGGTACTTTGATAATTTGGTATGTGGGTGGACCGGTGCTTGGGTATTTCCCATACTTGGACAAGCATCTCACTTATGATTAACCTCTATTGCAAGCGTGCGCAACTATAATAAAAGTAGTAAGGTAAACCTAACCATAGCATGAAACATATGGATCCAAATCAGCCCCTTACGAAACAACGCATAAACTAGGGTTTAAGCTTCTGTCACTCTAGCAACCCATCATCTACTTATTACTTCCCAATGCCTTCCTCTAGGCGTAAACAATGGTGAAGTGTCATGTAGTCGACGTTCACATAACACCACTAGAGGAGAGACAACATACATCTCATCAAAATATCGAACCAATACCAAATTCACATGGCTACTAATAGCAAGACTTCTCCCATGTCCTCAGTAATAAACATAACTACTCACAAAGCATAAACATGTTCATAATCAGAGGGGTATTAATATGCATATAGGATCTGAACATATGATCTTCCAGCAAATAAACCAACTAGCATCAACTACAAGGAGTAATTAACACTACTAGCAACCTACTAGCACCAATCCCGGACTTGGAGACAAGAATTGGGTACAAGAGATGAACTAGGGTTTTGAGAGGAGATGGTGCTGATGAAGATGTTGATGGAGATTTCCCTCTCCCAATGAGAGGAGCGTTGGTGATGACGATGGCGATGATTTCCCCCTCCGGGAGGGAAGTTTCCCCGGCAGAACAGCTCCGCAAGAGCCCTAGATTGGTTCCGCCAAGGTTCCTCCTCATGGCGGCGGAGTTTCGTCCGAGAAGATGGCTTCCTATTTTTTCCCATCAAAAGACTTCATATAGAAGAAGATGGCCACCGGAGGGCCACCAGGGGGCCCATGAGGTAGGGGAGCGCGCCCAGGGGGGTAGGGCGCGCCCCCCCATGCTCGTGGGCAGGGTGCATGTGGCGGGTAGGGCGCTGCTACCGACAAATATGCTCAATGCTGCAACCGGTGCTATGCGGAGTCTGCACGACAGTGTTCTTTCTTTGGAGAAGCGGTGTCTCAAAGAGAATGATGTGGCATACCCGGTTTTCGTGGACAAGGTGCCAGAGGGCAAGGGCTTTGTGGATTGCGCCATCGGGGGTACGATCATCCCGCGGTTTGATGACATCTTTGCTATGTTCAACCTTCATTCGCTGCACTACACCTTCGTTCGGCTGTTTTCGCTGAGTATGGAGATGCAGATCATTAGAGACAAGACCCCGGACATCGTGATCGTCGACCCCTTCTACATGCGTGCCAAGCTCTTGAGTAGTGCTGGGGACCGCCAAGTCGCGACTTCACACTTCGAAGACGTCATTCTGGCAAACCCAGATAAGGATAACTTCCTTGTGGCTTACTTTCCCGAGTAAGTCATCCCTTAACCGCCCCGTAACATATGATGTCTTAGATTTCGATCGTTCTTTTTTTTCTAACATTCCGTGTTCTGTGAAGTGACACACATTGCACACTCATCCTCTTAAGCCTGAAATATTCCATGGCCACGTATTTCGACCCGAACCGTAACTCCAATATAGACTACACAAATATCAAGAAAGTTCTTGATGATGTTCTCCCTGGCTACGCCAAATCTGGAGGCACCTTCATCAGGGCAGTTCGTAAGTACGGCAAGCACGTGTTCGCCCAAAATCATGTACGAGCTAACAATGGGAAAACAACAATCTGTCAAAAAAAAGAGGTGCTTAACTATTGACTAATTTTAACTCACTATACTATGAGATAGTTTAACTGAGAATAATACGCTATATATTCCAAAGCAGCTTCATTTTAGTCCAAGGTTCTATGGATTTGCATTCGTGCATGTAACACCGTGGAATTTTGTTCTTAGTAACACTCTAATGTTTGTACGGTGGGTGGTTGTGGACTCGCAGCACGCGCAGCAGTGGTGTAGCGTTGCCGGTGTTGCTTGCATCAGGTTACTTTGGCCGTTGTCATTCTTATAGAAGCAGTCTGCATCTCCTTCCACCATGACGGTCAGCATCTACGCAGGCTTAGTACTCCGACTGTAATATATTTGAGATCTCGTATATTATTGCCCAGTTTGTGTGTTCAATCATAAATCTTTTTTTGATAGATCATGTCGTTTATAGTTTACCTTTACTCGTACCATGATTGAAGGAATATCATTCAGTAGTGTCACATACTCACATATTCCATGTACATGTTGCGTAAAGATTTAATTTCTCACAAAATGAAGCTCTACACACTAGTAGAAAAAGGCTCAAATGTTCAACTCATTTGTCCCGGTTTGTATTTGAGCCGGCACTAATATGACCAATAGTGCCGGTTCCAACGGGTAGGCGGGCGGCGCTCATTATTACCGGTTCGTGGTGAACTTTTAGTGCCGGAACCGGTACCAAAGAGGTGGTGGCCTTTAGTACGGGTTGGTGGCTCCAACCAGTACTAAAGACCCCCCCCTTTAGTACCAGTTGGAGCCACCAACCGGTACTAAAGGTGGTGCGCTGCCACCCGCAGTGCACAATGTTTACTCCCACCTCGCTAGTTGAGAGGAGCTCGCACCAGTTTATAAGCCCCGGCGAGGCTACCATGTCTAGCTCCTCTCTAAGCAGGCCTTTGTGGGCCTATTGCAAGTCTTCTGTCCTGTGGGGCGTACTGGGCCGTACGGGCCTGCATCCTGGCCCAACTAGAGGTTGGGTTTCTAGTCGTATGCAGGCCGTGTCAGCCCAGTAGGCGGGCTGTTTTTGCTTTATTTCAAAAAAAATCAAAAAAATCCACTAACCAGGACTAATGGTCCCCAAGACCACGGCGCGCCTCGTGCCACGTGGTTGCCCTTTAGCGTCGGTTCGCGCGGAACCGGTACTAAAGGGGGGGGGGGACCTTTAGTACTGTAAATTATCAGGTCAATTTTTCAAGCACATAATCTTAGTGGTTTATTTTTATTCTTGGAATTGGAAATCATAAGTTTACGGTTTCTTTTTATGTACAATTTGCTAATTTTGACCATTTGCATAGTTCTTTTACTTTTTGCTATGTTTGGTTTACCGCTTTGTTCAGTTATAGAAAGTACAATGCTAATTTCACAGTGCATACTGTTACTACATAAATCAAAGAATGCTCACATGATGGTCTGGTAATGATGGGTCTGTGAGGCCTATTAAGTTCATATAGGCTTACTTAACAAATCACAGAATGGATAATAGGAACCTAAACCCCGCTGTTTGTCTATCGAGGAGCGAGTTTTTGTTAAAACCTTCCTTTTTAAAGGATTGTAGGGAAAGTTTCTGGCCAAATTGACTGTACTACTGGCAGTCAGAGTTTTGATTTTTGGTTTCCGTTTTTTTGCCCTAGGCCAAGATGGTTGAAGTTCGGCCATTTTTAAAAAATGGCAAAATCTTGGACGAAATTGCAAGAAGAAAATTTGATTTTTTTAATGAACGGGCCGAAATTATTTGCCCGAAAGGGACTTATTTTGCCAAAGGCCAAGATGGCTAAAATTTGTTTTTTCCGCGAAAATCAAATCTAAGCAGTACCATGGCATCATATTTTAGTTTTGTACTGATAGAACGGCAAGTTACAGGTTAGTTAGAGAAATGTTACTGTAATCACACATCTCATAGGTTATTTAGATTCTTGTGTAAAACTATGGCAAAATTACCTGAAAACACATTTATGAATTCAAACATTTCTTGGCATCTCACCATGCTTTAGAAATTCAGTCGGACAGGACCTAAATACATTTATTATTCATTGGATTTAGAACTCGCATTTGTTCAATATCATATGTTGTCTAACTTGTTATGCTCATTGATTGAATTTGCAGCATTTGAATTGCACTCAGAAGAGATGGAGGGCATTAGCTATGGCTAAAAATGCTAGTGTAATTTGGCCTTGCGTCTATGAACTTGAATGCCCGGGACATGTCCTCGCAAGCTTCTTCCTCTCTAACAAACATCAATCGTGTAGGTGCTAGTGGAAGAGCATGTACTACAGCTCAGCAAAAAGACAAAGAAGCCATTGCCGCTGCTACTACAAGAAGATCAAGTATAATAAGAAAATTTCTTGTTATGGCTGCTGCTTAAATACCACTGAATTTATTCATTTGTTCATGTCAGATTTGTTATGGCTCTGTTATTTCAGTAACATTGTATTTCTCGTGTTTTCAAATGACAAATGATACCTGAATTTACACATCTATGCTATATTTTTTTATTATACTTGTCTCTAGTGAATACATTTCTTGAATTAGCTATGTCTGTTATTGATGTATTTCTCGGTTGTACCATGTTCAATTTCAATTCAAAATTTTCAGTTGGCATGGAGAATTACTTGGCTGTAGCATGCGTACTGATTTCAAGTCCCAACTCATTAATCACCTCTCAAAAATGACCTACTGTCAAAATAAAGGAAAGAGACTAGTTTAATTACCGAACTTCAAGCTGAATCACATTGTCAAACATTCCATTGAGATAATTTCGAACAAATCACAGAGTAGTAGAGTATACATCCTCACCTTTCTCTACACCTTGGTTACACCTCAGCTGCTAAGAGAAATGTCAGCAAACTAAAGAAAGATCTGCAGACACAACACATGCATTGTCTGCCTCCAGAGAACACTCCTATGTCCTGTTATTTGCACTTAGCAGTGCTGACTGACAAGCGACAAGGGACGCTAATTGCCGTGACGAGAGGGTCGGCGAGGAGTAGCACACCAGGCTGTCGCCAAGTCATTCCCAGTCCGCCATGGACGCACCTCCGTGGTCGCATTCAAGCAGGAAAATAAACATGCAAAAAAAATTCCTTCCCCACATATAGTACAGATAATTATTACAGTTTTTCCCATCACATACAGAACAATATTGCAATTGTTTCTTCACTAAGAAATATGCAGCCCCAGCCCTCCATGACATTTGTATCAACACCTTGGCTTACATGGAAACATAATATTCATGCTCCATATACAATGTATAACATAGATTTCAGAAACAGTAACTAATCAAACTCTGTCATTTAAGTTCAGCAACATTCCAAGTTACCTGTACTCATAATGTTTTGCTAGCTATCCAAGTTCAAGTCACATCAGTACCGAAGACATTTACATCTAAAAAGAAAGCACATGAGCAGTGAATGGCATAAAAATGTACTGTCATCGATGCACTTCAGGTATCAGAAATTCAGGATGCCATTCTTTCTACCAAGATTACCTGCATCTTCAGGGTACCATTCTTTCTACCAAGATTACAGGCATCTTCAGGATACCATTATTTCTACCAAGATTACAGGCATCTTCTGGCAACACTTTATGATAGATCATGGAGCTCATCAATAGAGTCAAATTCAGAAACAAACCTAGTTTAACGCAAAGTACAATTTTCTCAACAAATTAAAAGGAATATGCTCACAGAAGTTCACATGCCACTTCCGACATAGAAAGCATGTGCGGATAGACATGGTTAAAATTCAGCCAGCAGAATTAGCTACCGTACACATGTATAGAATTCTGGCAAGGAACGACACAACACAAATGAACAGAATGAGAAGCCTCTACATCAGCATCTAGACATCCTATGTTCCCAACTTTTTCTCTCGGCCGCAACCTTTTTGGTATTCTTCCAGGACATCCTCTGCTATGTCCTGCAGGGCATTTGAAATCATATGTCAATTCAGAACAGAGTTACATAGTGTGACCAACCATGTAAAGAGGATTCGGTACCTTCTGAATTTCACTCCCCTATAGTGTGAATTCCCCTGCTACCCCAACTCAAAATCAACATGAACAATCAGAACCATGGCTGCTCAACCAGACAAGACGCTTCCACTATGGACTTCTCACGTGGGTCAGGGTGCTCGCCGGAGGCGCCTCCATGCCGGGATGCTAGATCGCCGGGAGAAGCTCCCACGACGGCCGCCGCCATGGTTAGGCAACGGGCTAGGTTCTCCCATGGCCCTCCCTCATACCGGATCGCCTGGCGGAGCGACGGTGTCATGTGACATTGAACCGGAGACACACTCGAAGCAACAATACTCTGCCTGTTAAAAATCTGCGCATGAAGATACAAAAGAAACGGCATGCTGCTTAACTATTTTGTATGATCATAAGAAGATGGCTACAAGACAGCTCGGTTAGAAAGGGTAGGCTTTACATTAATTGAGCTCAGCTCAACGCATATCTATGAGTATCCAACAAGGAATGAACAACATCACATTGGTGCTTGATCAGGCACCGAGAATGGAGAGGCTGACGAGATCTGAGAGGAGATGGGGCGAGCTTGTACGGATTTGATGGGGACAGGTGGTGCTGACATCTTCACAATAATGTCTCCAGTTCTGTTCTGGATAATTTAGGCAAAGGTTAGCAAAATGCTACTGCTGCAGCACAATGGAGCTCAGGATTTGTAGAAAGCATGAACTGAACTTTAGCCCTGTTGTAATGTATTTAGTAGTGGTTAAGTTATCTTGTGACCTGAACTTGAACTAATTAATTAGTCCTATTGGCCACTAGCCGATTGGGACCAGCCATGAAGTTTAACTAGTTAACTTGACTACTCTAGTGGTTTCAATACTAGCGATTTTAATTGAACTAGCCAATTAGCCCCATCACTTGCAAACTTTAACCAGCCAAGAACAGCATAGATTGTAGCATTGCTGGGACAAACCAATCAATCATGTGCATCCAACCAATTGGGATAAAGGAGCGAGAGGTGACATATCACAGAGGAGGCGGGAGTGGACCTGGATGGTGTGGCTGCTGAAGACGACCTCCAGGCCAACGCCGCTTGCAGGATGGCCGACGGCAGGATCACGGTCGCTTGGAGGAGGAGCGAACGACTATCCGGTAAATCGCCCCTTTCCTGGTTGCGGTCAAGTCAACGGTTTGCCGGCGCCTCAGCCCCGTCACGGCCACTGTCGCCATTGCCTCATCCTCCTCGCGGTAAACGTAAATCCAGGGGCAGTTATGGTTCGTCGCTCGCACCCTAATAAGTTTTGCACAATCTTGAGACAGTCACTGTAATCTTACCTCGCTGGCACACCATAAGTTTACAACCAAATCTTACCACACAACAGCCGCTGTATACAAGCACACGACCAATTATGAGGAATGTAAAATTACCTCACAAGCTTACGGGGGATGGAGGCAGGTTCGACCTGATTCATGAGTTGGCTATAGAGTAACATTAAACTAAGCGTGAGTGTACAATAGCTTATTCTACTAGATTTTGTATATAGCATTACTAAGGGGTGCAGAATAAGTTATTCTACAATCAGGCTTAGAATAGCATTACATTATTCTTCATCATTCAGGATGTGGAATAAGTTATTCTTCACCCGAGGTAATTTTACAATTGTATCATAATTAAATTACGTTTGAAATACAAATAGTTACATTCATATTGATTCATTACATAAAATTTGGCATAAGCAAACAAAAATATAGGTCATAAGATCAGAAAAAATGCAATTTATGTTTATTTTACACTATGTTTATGTTTGTAATTTTACGTAAACATATTTTTCACGGCGACCATACATTTTCTTACGATCTATTTTTACGTACAAACTATGAAAAATTTACGGAATGAAAGGTTACGGTGCATTGCTATTAAAATAGAGGGTGTGAAGAAAATAACTTTTTCTCACCCAGGGTGACGAATAGTCAATCCCTACTAAGGGTAGATTGCGTTAATTTTATAAATATGTTTTACACCATTATGGTCTAATAATAGGCTACCTAATATCGGTGTTAGTGCCAATCAAGTAATTATATCCCGTCTAATATCAATGTGTAGTTAATATCTACCCAATAATATTGACTAATGTAATTATTATCTTGCCTAATATCTACGTGCATTGCATGTACATGATTACTCGTTTAGGCAGATAACTCACACGGTATGGCTTATTTCTTATGTGGTAAAATCTCAGAACTCATCTAGGACAATTACAAGGTAAGACAGTGAAATATATTGAAACATTAGACAAAAGCAAATCTCATTTCCCTTTGTGTTACCTAGTATGAAGACAATATCTGGGCTGCAAGTATTGACTTGCAGTTTTTTTTCCTACTCAGCAAGCACACTGGTATCCTCCAATGCTACTCTGAGAAGTGCATCCCAAAGGACAAGGGTTCTCGTTACTACATTCGTCGATAGCTACAATAAGATAAGAAAAGCTAAGTATCAGAATTTTCAACATACTGGTAAACTTTGGCAATGTGTGTATACACATTCAATATGATCCCTTGGACTCCTTCATGAAATATTGCACTACCTGTAGCTCACTACGGGTCCTCTTCATCCTGCTCCGCGCATGACTTTACAGGTGCATATAACGGGGAGTTTGTGAGGTACATGACTATTGCGATCCACTTCACCAATGGCTCTCGAACGTGATCAATGCTCAGATATCATTTTTCGTTGCCAAAAGGGATCATTGAGAAAGGTATCTCAATAAATGAAATACTTACGCGAAGAAATGTTAGAAGACATAGAAAATTATGGCGTGACATTCAACATGCTGCTTTTATTATTCTTCTTCTCCTTTTTAATTATTTTGACCCTATTTGATTTGTTTGGATACAAACTCGAAGATAAAAAGATGGGTATTGGACTGAGCTTCACGGCAATGCCATCCGAAAACCACTCACTCCACAACCCATACATTGTTGCCATGATTGCTAGATCTCGTGCCATCCCACGAAGCAACCATGACAGCCTACGGAAAGAAATAAACAAGCATCCAAGTCATGCACATACACACACAACATGATGCATTATTTGCATGCCTAGGAATCAAGCAAAACTAGCGTTCAAGCGACATGATAACGTTGGAAACGACCAAAGATGGTGTGGTTAGTTGCGGGTTAATCGGGGCCACATTCCATTTTGTTGGAGACCCTCTTTAAGATGGGTGGCGGCAAGCCTAAGTTCTTCCTTGAGCTTCATATTCTCCTTGAACAAGCGTTGGCCCTCTGAGGTGTCCTGAGTTTGAACCACCGCCCCTCTGCATTTGAGGCAAGTGCTATTTTCCATAGCCGACATGATGGCTTGCTTGTCAGATTTTAGCATCTGGTTCTCTAACTGAAGAGTGGTGGTCTCCCGCCGTTGCCTCTTGCCCTATATTTATTAATTTCATGAGTGCATCATTTCACCGGTTATTATAAGAGTATGACCCCATGTTCACGGGGGTAACATCGTAGTACATTGTAGGATTTGCTATTGGAGCTCGAGCTTCATGCAGTATCAAATTTTAAAATTTTAAAAATCATATTATTTGAATTCAAAAAAAAATCATGACATTAATATGCACATAGATATCGATGAATACCAGTTCTGTGCAAAGTTACATGGTGAAATACATTTTTAAGACGGTTACGCAAAAATAGCAAAACAATGTATGTCTAGCACATGTACTCTTCACTATTAAAGTACATGATTTGTCGTACAACTCACATCAAAACGTATTTCAAAATGAAGTTTCACACACATCTATATTCTTACTTATGAACTTATCTTCAGATATTTTTGAACCAAAAACTGTATTTTGTATTATTTTTAAAATTCTCTCTCCATTGAGTGAGAGTGCTAAAAAGCCTCACCCATGGCATTGTGAGTTCAGATGACAAACAATGCCACTTTTTCCATTGGAGTTTGTACTATTTAACCGCAAAAATCTGCATAACTGTATGTCTTAGCTGACCCATGTGGTGACATCTCATGTTATTCAGCATGGAGAAGAATAGTATTTACCTTACTGTTGGTGCGATGGTTTTGGAACCAGAACTTGACCTGTTGGGCACTCATGCCAAGCCTCTCACTGAGGGTCTTCCGGAGTTTCTCATCGGGATAAGGGATTTCCTGGAAGACACTACAGATGACGTTAATGAAAATGCATTAGTAAACATCATCTTCAATAGGTAAGAAACAATGATTGAGTATGTATTGTATGCTTCAAGTTGTTGGATCTGTTCTCTGCGGAGATTGTGATAGTTGGCACGCCTTGTCTCCATCCTCTCGCCACAGTAGGATTCTACATTGTTGTTTCCTTGGTTTCCAGCAACAACGTTGGTATTATCAATCATTCCCACGTTGGCAGTGGCTCCAAGTAGACCATATGTCTCATCACCATGGTCCTGCTGCAATAGGTGGCTGTCTTCACTTGTCATGAAGGGGTCAAGATCATTGTGCACAACATTGTTGTATTGCGTCCACTCCCCATCCATGCTGATCTGTTGTCATGAAATAAAAATTTTATTCCCTTATATAGAGTTAAAGGCAGCAGTAAACTACCATTAAAAAACATGTAGAAGTGAAAAATGAAACCACATAGAAGGAAACGTCACACAGAACACTACATCTCCAACTACATTAGTCGGATGGTACTTCACTTTAAAAATAATTTAAATTCGTCCATAGGGGTTTCCGACACCGATTTGGTTGTAATCATGTATACTTTAATTATGCTGTAGTTGACATACTTTCTTGGCTTCACGATAGTATATTCATGATTACCGTCGGCTGATTACTTAAAAAAATCGAAACAAGTATGCCATACATAGTAATGCAAAGCTATTACTTTCAGATCTCATCATGTTGTTTTCTTGTTATCCAGATAACTATACCTATCTATATATACATTTGGATCTATCTACAGATTCCATATATGTGGTATATTTAGATAAGGAGGACCTACGTACAATAAAATGAGCACCAACTACTCCTACAAATTATAGAAGCGAGATATTAAAATGTACTATGTGTGGGAAATCATATTAACCATAAATAATGGCATCATATGCACAATTATACAATCAGATCTATGAATATTATCAGATCTATGTTATCTCCTATATTTATCTTTGGAAGATTAGCTTACCTTATAGCAAGATACTAGCCATCTCTCAAGCAAAACGTTGAAACACTACTTTCTACATGTATCTACTTATTCCATCACACATGTCATGGAGCATCTGTGCCTAACTTTTGAAGTTGAAGATCAAGGGATAATTAGACTAAAACTATATAAATATTACTTGATGAACGGTTTGAGGAAATACTGTTGACTTCGGTAGTCGTCTTCCTTAGAAGTTCGATAGGCGAACAAGGGAAGGAAGCTGTTTCGTTCCTACTGAGATATCAAACTCATTCAGCTTAGAATAGCCATGATCATCAGAATTTAAAGCCGTGGAGAGCATGTGGAATTTAGGCTATAGGACCCGTGATTAATGCAAGCAATTACTTGTATCCAAATATAGGCTCAGAAATCAAAGATTTTTACAATTGGGGCATATCTTATATATTGGTTATAATTAAAGCCCATTAAGGATATTTACGGAGTGAATATTGGGATATTGATAAAAATACATTATGTTATTTATACAATAGAAAATAAGTGGTTCAGATTACTAATGGAAAAGAACGACTGAGATCCATAATATGGTTTTGATCTAAATGACATATATGGACATAAAGGGTTCATGTGGCAATACTACATAGAGAGAATGTTCTTTAAGGAACTTTTTCGGTCTATTCCTCAAATGTGAAGGCAACACAATAGATAACACTAACAATAACTTGCATCCAAGTATAACGCTCACATCCCATGGATTTTGAATGTTGCCGCACGGCCCATATTTAGAGCATAATTAAGGCTCATTAAGCATATTTTTTAATTGAATATTAGCATATTTTTAAAAAATTACTATATTAATAAGCCAATAGAAAACGGGTGGTTCAGATTACCAATAGAAAAGAACAGAAGAGATCCATATTATGTTCTAGATCAAAATACAACATGCATAGTATGTTTTTTCTGCGGGAAAAACTTCTGATCTATTCATCAACTGTCATTGTAGCACTAAGAACACCAATACATCTCGGACCATAGAGAACATGCACAGGAACGAGCCGAAGCCGCGCCACCTTCATCGCTTCTCGCTCACCGATGCCAAACAAAACTTGTTTTAGTAGACAATAAGGAAGACATCATGTTAATTAAGTACCCACATGACGAGCACACCTATGCAACAACCGTTGCCGACGAAGAGAAGCGTATATCATGATTCACGAATGAGTATCTAATAGATTACTCACACCGTGATTGTTTCATCATTGGAATGCACTGCTCGACTTTATAAACGAACTTGAGAGGTTCTTTTAGTCCAATTTTCAAATAGATTTCTCCCCCTATGTTTGTTTCATCTTCAAAATGTATATACGATTAAACACGCATCAGTTCAATGCATGATTTATTTTGTTCTAATTTTCTATGAACGCACCTTTGTAAGCTACCAAAGGAGATGTCCTTTGCAAATATTTACTTACGAACACTAAAAAACTAAAAATTCATGAAATAACATTTTTTCGTCAAGAAGGACACTAAAATGCATGGTGTACGGGGAATATCTCTTCGTATTCGGACATCTAAGGAGCCCGTGGAGAAAAGTATAAAATTGGTCCAAATAGTGCGTGAACATTGTACTTTTTTTCATGAGAACTACTTAGATGTCCACACATCGGCAAATTTGGCACGGATATCACGCACTCGAACATATTTCATGCCCAAAATATTCAGATTTTTTAAAATTCTAATATTTATATAAGTTTACTTTTCATGCCAGGGAGCAGATGAGCTCAGGATCGGAATCCTTGTGTACATGTCCTATGTTGCTACTTTGGTCTTCTTTACATGCAACCGTAATAGCCTGATGCCTAGAACAATCTAAAGTAGTCCTTATTGGATCAGCCAGACAAACATTTGAATAATAGTTTGGTGACGTCGCCCCAACATATACTGACCCGGCACATCCGATGTAAAGGTTTGTAGCATGTTTGAATCAAGTGAAACCACGGTTTGCATAGATAATATAAAATAAAAGGCGTGCATTGGAGCATCTCGAATAGATTATTTTGGTGTCTAAATAACTAATTTTTATATCATTGACCCCCAAAACAGTGCTCCAACAGATGATGTAGATATAATATTTTACTCCTGATTTGTTATAGATGTAAAATAGGGTACTTGGTGATGCAAATTTGCATCTCTTGTGCCTCTCAATTAATCTCGACTAAAATCTGAGCAATCGCACGCGCCAGTTATCTGCCAAGCGGAACTTCCCCGCGTCACGCTTGACTACGCCATGCCGTCGCCTGCCACTGCTGGCCAGCATGGATGCATTTTTCGACCCTGCAGCCACCAAAGCCGCTCCGGCGAGGGTGGCCACCATGTCTGTCGCTGGTCCCACCAATGCAGGCACCGATGAATTTGTAGCCCCTCATCCCGCTGCCGGCGTAGGACTGGAGCAGCCGGCGAAAAAGAAGGCAGCAACAACCAAACCATGCGGACACTAAAAAACTAAAAAGCATGATGTACGGGAAAAATCATAAAAAACTAAAAAACTAAAAATTGATAAAAAACTATTTTTTCGTCAACAAGGACACTAAAATGCATGATGTACGGGAAAAATCTCTTCGTATTCGGACATCTATGGAGTCCGTAGAGAAAAGAATAAAATTGGTCCAAATAGTGCGTCAACAATATACTTTCTTAAAGCCCTCATTTTTTTTCATGAGAGCTACTTAGATGTCCAAATACCGCCAAATTTGGCATGGATATCACACACTCGAACATATTTCATGCCAAAAACATTCAGATTTTTTAAAATTTTAATATTTATATAAGTTTACAGTTCATGCCAGGGAACAGATGAGCTCCGCAGCCGAATCCTTGTGTCCATGTCCTATGTTGCTACTTTGGTCTTCTTTGCATGCAACCGTAATAGTTTGATGGCAAGAACAATCTAAAGTAGTCCTTATTGGACCGGCCAGACAAACATTTGAGTAATAGTTTGGTGATGTTCTCTGTAGAGACGGTGATAGTTGGTACGCCTTGTCTCCATCCTCTGCTCACTGTAGGTTCTCCATTGTTGTTTCCCTGGTTTCCAGCAACAGGGTTGGTATTATCAATCATTGCACGTTGGCAATGGCTCCATGTAGACCATACTCCCTCCATCCGGAAAAGCTTGTCCCAAGATTATCCCTCAAATGGATGTATCTAGCACTAATTTGGTGCAAGATACATCCATTCGAGGGACAAGCTTTTTTGGACGGAAGGAGTACATATCATCACCATGGTCATGCTGCAATAACTGGATGTGTTCACTTGCCATGAAGGCGTCAAGATCATTGTGCACAACACTGTTGTATTGCGGCCACTCCCCGTCCATGGTGATCTGTTGTCATGAAACAAAATGGTTATTTCCCTATATAGAGTTAAAGGCAGCAGTAAACTAATATTAAAAAACAAACATGTGGAACTGAAAAATGAAACCAAATAGAAGGAAACGTCATAGAAAACACTACATCTCCAAGTACATTTAGGTTTCTATGCCCATATTAGTCGAATGGTACTTCCCTTTAAAAATAATTTAAATTCGTCCATAGGAGTTTTCGACACCGATCTGGATGTAATCATGTAGACTTTAATTACGCTGTAGTTGACATACTTTCTTGACTTCACGATAGTACATTCATGATTACCTTCGGCTGATTACTTTAAAATTTTGAAACAAGTATGCCGTACATAGTAATGCAAAGAGATTACTTTCTCATCTCATCATGTTTTTTTCTTTTTATCGAGATAACTATACCTCTCTATATATATATACATTTGGATCTATCTACAGATTCCATATATGTGGTATATTTAAATAAGGAGGACCTATGTACAATAAAATGAGCACCAACTACTCCTAGAAATTATAGAAGTGAGATATTAAAATGTACTATATGTGGGAAATCGTATTAACCATAAATAATAGCATGATAGGCATAATAATACAATCTGATCTATGAATATTAGCAGATCTACGTTATCTCCTATATTTTACCTTTGGAAGATTAGCTTCCTTTATAGTAGCCATCTCTCAAGCAAAATGATGACCTGTATCCACTCATTCCATCACACATGTCACGCAGTATCAATGTTTTCCATGTGGAACTGCCACAAAAAAACAAGAAAGTCACAGAGATGTCAGTGAGATGGCACCAAACAGGTTATGGTTACACTAAGCCAATGCATTCTTGAGTATGCACTCACCACGACATCTGGTGGGGCCAGACCCAGCCAGTTTGGCAGGTGTACCCTCTCCATCATTCCCCTTTCCCTCTCATTCCACCCACGCACCCAAGCATCAAGGCCAGTGTACAACATCTCTCCATGCAAACTGAACTGGTACTTAATCTTGTGACCGTCTATCCTCAGCATAGTAGGGGAGTGGTGCTCAAACCAAGTCCTGATACACACGTACAACAATGATCACATGTTAATTATAGCCAGAACAGCTTGCGGTCAAAAGCTAGCAAAGATTGCATGTATGCTAACTAACCTGCTGAGTTCACTTGGGTTGGTTAGCAGCGAGACGGACTCATAGAAGTCAGCGCACACGTAGTCCGGATAAAAAGCATGGTGAAGCTCCAAATCAAATGGTGAATATCCGTATTCGGGCGGAGGTGGAGGTGGCGACGGAGGCATGGCTAGAACCACAACTAGGAGTACATGACAATAAGTAAGGCGTGCTGCCACGTTGCAAACAAAAGTGCATATGCTCAGTTCTTGACTAACTTAGAGGGGCAGGGTTACTCAGTTGGCCACCATCTGGGAGTGCAAGCCTCTTGTTGCCTATGGGAGTAAGCATGGCAATGCTAGCTCCATTAGCCACACCCAGCCCTCCACCGTCAGGCACACTAGCTGCAAAATGGATCACGAACGGTGTGATTAATCTTTTTTCGATCAAAAGACAATGCATTGAGTGCCATAGCCACGCCATACACACCTTCATACATAATTTGGTCGCATGCTTGGTGTAACACTGGTACAACTTGGTCTCACGTCGATCCAGCGCCGAGGGCCTCGTGGATCGTCATCTGCCTAGTACACATGCCCCCACCTGCACACAATCGCATAGTTTGGACTAGTGAGAAGCAAGACCATTACTAAAAACACCGATAAACACATTTAACCATCGTGTCAACTTATAGTTAACTGCTGGTCCTTTTCCTTTACGGTTTTTGATCATTGCTTATTTTCAACTTCATCAACACCCATCGGGTCTGAAACAACAATTTCTGCAAAAAGTGAAGGCTTACTTAGTACAGGTATGAAGATCCAACGGACCGCACGGCTAATTGAGAATGGTTGCTAATCAACTGGACACCTTTTCCACGCTCCATTGGCTGCACATGCACCATAGGGTTCTGACACCCAGAGCCTAGTGAAATACTTGCTCCCGCAACTGGCATCAATAAGAACAAACCGTATTCCAGTTAGTCTTGAAACATGCCAAATATTTGAAAAATCTAAGAAAATTTTGCTTTTCTACCATGGCCATGCGCACCTGGGGGGCTATGTGTTTCCTCATTACGGACCACAACAGCCATGAGAGATCGAGCAGCTTCACATGAAGTAGCAGCTAGGTATTGCACGATATCTATTTGAAAGTCAGATTTAACATCAATCGTTTCTGTTAGGTGGCTAATACAATTCTTTCGAGCAATAAAACAAAAGTGTGACAAAACTCATGCATTCTGCATGCATAGCATGGCCCACTCCCATGCAAAAACATCACAACCACACATGGGCCCCACAACTGCATGCATGCAAGACCAAACATTTCATGCACACACTGAGTTCTAACCCATTTTGCAGAGTGCATGCATGCCCATGTTGACAACAAAGCTTAGAATAATCGAAACTACAGCTCGTTGCAAGAGGACAGGCAAAAGATTGCCTGATTTTCTTCTTGGCACATGAGAATAAGGGCTGATGTTGGGAAACACCGCCGCCATTGGAGCCTGTCTCTTCACCCTGGCCATGAAATCCTCGAGCCTGTCTTCAAGGTCTCTTTGTCGTTTGGCTTCTGTCTTGCTATGTATTTCCGCCAGCACCTTCTCCTTGGCATTATCCACCATCTTCAGGAACTCCTCCTCCCTTTTCTTGAACTGATGTTCCACTGCCGCCTTAAGTGCGGCCAGAATGTACGAGATGCTCTATGGACAAAAAAGCCCGATTAGTTTTTGTGTTTACGACAAACGAACCACAGAATGAAAATCCCAGTAGAAGCAAGCAAGATAGAAAATTGCACCTGCACAAGTATCTCTGTCCCATGGGCCACAACAAATCAAGGTGGCCCGCCGCACACACCAGGGCTTGGGGTGGTCTAAGTATATGCGGGCGGTGCACTACCAGACAACACATTAATTGCCAGCGATCTAGGGACATCAGATACCTGCAAGGGAATAATCGAACAGAATGTTAGCAACCAGGGAGAATTTAATGAGCAAGCATTTAAGAGGATTTGTGTACCTTGAAGCCAGCATCAACTACGTTCTTGGCTGCATGCTTGCGGATCTGAACCTTCATCAACAGATCGAAGTACGACGCCATCCGAGGAAGTGGCAGCTGCTCACGCCCTTGCATGCCATGCTCATGGTAGTCGCAAAAGATGATCTTCATTTTGTTAAATCAATTAAAACAAATAAAATCATAGACCAATTGGTAGAAATCGCATATGCGTGCTAGTAAATGAACGGGGATTTCTTGTCTAACCTGAGGAACAAGGAGGCATCCCTGAAGAACAAGCTGAGATGGGTCATGCAACAAATCATCCCTCAGCTTTGCTGCAGCCTCTCTCAACCCCTCCACTACGTAGTCACACAAATCATATTCCGATATTTTGCTCGGATTAGCAAGAACGTTCAATAGCTCATTCGAAATCTTTGGATGTGCTCGTCTAGTAACAAGAAATGTGGATGCGGCGAGGATTGTGCATGCAGCAATCATTTTCTCTCTCTCTCTGCTCCCACGATTGCTACTTTGCTAGTGTTTCGCACTATCTTTTTAACTCTGACAATCAGAATCTTGCATGGTTTCGGCATTTCAGTCTCTAAGATGGCATGCAACTTCTCTAGCAACTGTTCCCCGTCTGTCAAGCAAGCACGAGCCCGGATATCTATCTTTTCCCTGCTAGGGTTCAATCCTATCCATTTTGCTACCTCCCTAGAGTCAATCACAACAAAGTTTCCGTCACCCATGTCCATCTTCATAGTTTCGGGATCTATCCTAGCGAGGAGAGACATGGAAAATATGCGATTATTGTTCCCTAAAGCCTTTAGCTTGCAAAACTGCTCCATCCCTACCCCCGTGAAAATAGACTTGATGTTGGGGTTCCATTCTCCATCCATGATTTGGATCATACCGGCATTGTAGGCGGTGTTCAACATGCGCATCTTCTTGGCGGCAGCCATTGAAGAGGAAGAAGAAACATCCGGTTGAGCTGCAGGCAAGTAGTTCCTAGGTCTCCGCCCCATCTCAACCAGCAAGCTGCCAGAAAAATCAAGGAAAAAACAGCAACAGAAATGTGTTAGGACTTGAGAGAAATCTGGGGCAAGAGAAAATAAGAGAGAGATGAACGAGTGGTGAGAGCAATAGTAGTCACCTTTGTTCTTGCTCCCTCCCCCCTTGCTACACCAAGCCCCGGTGCTGTGCATAGTGTTGTTGATGTATCCCTCTGTACCAACAAGACCTTATTTTATAGACAAGTGTTGACCGAACAACTCCATGTGCTCACGACTGTGTACCAACCAAGCGGATGCCCAACCCTGCACGTATGCACAGTATCTAGACCACAAAATATCAGACACTATCATCTCTCCATCTCTCTCCCCACTCACTAAATGAGCCATGGCCACTAACAATTATTAAGCGCCAAGAAAGACGCACTCATAAACACAAAATCATGAACAATTCCTCCTCAACCATAGCCGTCGATGCGAACAGAATTTGAAAATGGATTAACTTGCTAAACACATAGGCTTGAATAACGGAAGAACAAGGATTATTTCCACACACAATCCACGAGACAATTACTAACTTGGTAGCATTGGCCCATGCATACTTAGCACACCTACTAAATAAAGCACGAACGTACATTTGCATGCATGTTAATAGCACAACACTGGCATCTACAAATCAAGATTTTCCTCGCTTGCATGGAGGGCTCTCGGCGTCATCTTCTTCGCAGCCAGCGGTGACAGGACCAGTCCCCGACATGTGGTCCCCCTCCTCCAGCTCGCATGCCTCTACTTGCACTGCATGCGCCATGCAAGGGTCAAGCTCCGTCGTCTCCTCCCCACAAGAGAAAACCGGAAGCTGCACCCCAAGATCAGCCTGGTGTCAAGAAATTTTTAAACGCACACCATTAGACCAACAAATATAATAATCTTCGTCTCGTTATGACTAGTAACAAAAGCAAATTCTCTCATTATCCACCACCGTCTCGTCCATCTCCGCCTCTGCACCAACGCCCGGCCCTTGCGCCATTACACTTGCCTGGGAGTGCACAAACACATATCGTTTAGCCAGGGCAAACAAGGGATCTGCATGGAAACTAGAAAAAAATAGGTACCACATCATCGACACTTGCAACCACAGAAGAGTGATCAGGAAAAACCAGAGCGCCAAGCCCGACGGCGTCACTAAGAACCTTCATCACATTACAAGTGGTAGTATCAGAAAAGATGTGATTAGGGCGATCTATATCATCCCTGTGCATGTGATACTCGTACCTGCACCCTGCCTACTGTCAATGCGGAGCCAGACGTTTTGGTGAGATTAGAGCTTGGGTGACACGATGCTGTTGGGCACCATCTCTCCACTATTCGAATGGGTTTCCAGGGTCCGCGCCACCTGCATAAATAGAGGATGAAAATTTTCATTCCCTCCCAAGCAAACAGATTCAAATTTCAAACTACCAAGGCCGCATCACATGCATCGGCTACAATTTTGAATTTTGTGGTCACCGTGAGCACTCGGATCACCTCGACGGTATGGCATTGCCATTTTATCTCATGAAGCTAGGTCCTATCATCCGGTGCATTAACTCAAGCACAGATGGGTGGGACGGTGCAACTGTGCGCCTCTCTTGTCAACCATCTGGCATCGCGTGGCGCGGCGAGAAAGTAGCGTCATGATCACCGAGGAAAAGGTTTCCAGAACAGTGTTTCCATCTGTTGTCACTTGACAACACAACGGGAGACCATGAGGCGTGGTGCGTAGCCACACATGGCAAGGAACCCTCCCGCCCCCTCCCCACACCGCCACTCTGCGTCTCATGCCCTGACTAAATGTGCATGGGAAAATCTTAGTTGCTTAATTCTCACATCCCCATGTGTATACCACGCACTAACTTTTTTTGCTAAAAAAACCATTTAAAAAAACACCCCAGGTTACCTTGGATCATGTTTTGCATCTTCAATAAGACTCAGTCAAACAATGCTACTAGCATGCTGGCTGCTTCGCCATGGATCTCTGCACCATCCCATGCGCACTGCCTCTAGTGGTTTAATGGTTGTACCCTGCCGCCCGCACATCTGTGCTCGACAGGCGAGGTGTGCTCTCCCTTCCATCCCGCTGACCGCGCAATGGAGGCCCCCACGAAAGCTATATCAATGCCTTGTCAGGATCATCATCCATCAAAGCACGCCCCTGCTGGTTCAAAAAACTGCACCCTGTGCCCATGCATGGTACACAAAATGTGACAAAAAACACTAGTGCATGTACGAGCGATATGGAAACCAAGTGGCCGATCCAACAGATACCAAAACCCGCTAATAGAAGTTAGTCCATAATGCAATCAGGCAGCGTTTGTGAGCAAGCCCCTAGCCGAGAAAAATATCTTGGCCCATGGAGTTAAGGAATAGAATAGTTTTGAACTACAAAGTGTGGTCCAGCAATATATTTGTCCTTGCCCACAATAGTCATGCAGAAGAAAAACCGTCAAAGATGAAATAGTTAGCACACCCAGCCAAATCAGTTGGCAAAAAAAAAGTTGCATGTACCTCGATCTCCGAATGGGAACAGGCAACGGGAACATCATGCCAAGCTAAGAAACATAAGTACAACAAATCACTCAGACCATTAGTCCTGTTAACCAGAAAATGTCCTTAATTCAACTATAAGAAATTAGGCTCGAACGTCACACTTTTTTTAGTGCCGCATGCATTCCGTCGATGTCCAACCACCCCACAATTGCTACACTTCGGCAATTTCCTTGGAGCCTTCGACAAATCTCCTCTCTACTAATGTCACCTAGATACTCCAATGTCACCTCAAGTATCCGTGGGTATGATTATACGATATGCATCACACAATCTCAGATTCATCTATTCGACCAACACATAGAACCTCAAAGAGTGCCCCAAAGTTTCTACCGGATAATCACAACGAAAACGTGTGCCAACCCCTATGCATAGGTTCATGGGCAGGTTGTGCATTTGTGCCCTTGCATTCTGCAAATTATACAGAACCTGGACCTCTTAAGATGGTTCTCATAAGGAGCTTTGTCTCGACTTGTCGTTGGTCTCCCCCTCTGTCGTTTTTTTCTGATGCACACCCACACCTGAACAATTTGAATCACCATCTCCATTATCCGCATCTTCACCAGCATTTTCCTGGATCGACCCCTCTGGAGCACTGGCTACCAAAAGTTGCTGCTTCTCTCGCTCTGCAAGCCCTAAACCATCCTTGTCTACACTCAAAGGCAGCAGAGTAGCATGGACCTCCTTCATCATAGTCATGAAAACTTCATAACATTCCAAATTGTTGTCACCAAGCACCACACACTCAAGCGCTTGCATGTACATAGTGTGATGCCAATATCACTCGCAGGAGGCCCTCTGTCTTTCTGGTACAACACCAAGTGTTCCGGGAGAATGTCACAAGACTGTCTTGTCCAACTCTTCATTATGTGCTTCTCAGGGATTTTTGCCAAGCAGAAGTGAACCATCACCTGCATAAAAGTATAATGCAAATCAATCAACTAGTCTCATATGGAGCAACACAGCGATAACATGACTGTTTTTAGTCATCATAGAGGATGCAAACCTGCAAAGTATGGCAGCACACTAGACCAGAATGCTCGAACATGCCACACTCATAGCTGAAAAAACTTTCATCCGCATTGAACTCAATTTTGAAAGGAACTTTTCTCCACTTCTCTCTGTTCGCTGCTTCAACATGTGTCGACTTATAAATCCTCCTAGGAACAACCTCATCTACTACATATGCACCACATTTTTACAACTCTTCACCAAACTTCTCAAACATGGCCCTCATGTAAACTTTGCTAGCATGCCTCTCCAACGGAAGGTTAAATCTAAGAGATACACCACTCTGCAAGGGGAATAGACACACACAGACCACAAATGTTAGCATGCAGAACCATTGCCAAGAATGAAGGCTTCTAGAGAAAGTAGAACAAATGTTTGTTTTCAATGAACACCAATGCAATGGGAATGATGGAGAAATTTGCTACCTCTTGAGCACTGCATTGGTTTTCCCTTGAAGAGGAAAGGGTGATGCAGCAAAGTAACATAAGTATTTCCCTCAGTTTTTGAGAACCAAGGTATCAATCCAGTAGAAGACTACACGCAAGTCCCTCGTACCTACGCAAACAAATAAGAACCTCGCAACCAACGCGATAAAGCGGTTGTCAATCCCTTCACGGTCACTTACGAGAGTGAGATCTGATAGAGATAATAATAATAAGATAAATATTTTTGGTATTTTTATGATACTAGCAAAAATGCCCGTGCGGTGCAACGGGAGAATAAAACATCATATACCCATAACCAATAAACATGTATCGATCAAGCCTCTCTCTTCCGGATCCATGTCTTATATTTTAAGATGGTATCCTATAAGACCCATCTTATTCGTGTTGTTGTTTATCCTCCTATCCAACCCTTGTCAATGGTGGTTGTAGTTGTCACCGAACATGGTCAATCATCTCAAGGCGGTGAGCACGTCCAATACACGGCACATGTGTCGCTTAAACGCGCTAGTGCAAGAGAATGTTTAAAATCGAAAATAATGTCGTCGAGTTGGATGAACCAAGCTAGAGCAAGAAAATGTTTTAAACTTAAAGAAATAGTCAAGCTGAGAAAAAAATATGAACCTAAAGGGGTCAATCGCCCTAAGGGCGACCGGGCTACCACCGTCCTCCGGCAGCGACTTGAGGGGTTTCTCCTCTCTCTGGTAGCCGCTCCGACGGGGGTGGGAGAAGGGGGAACCACGTCGTCTCGTCGATGGCGTGTAGTTAGGTTAGGGCTAGGTTTTCTTCTTTCACCAGTTTCTGTATTGACGGTTATGGTGGTGGAGGCGTGGAAAATCTGCTTCGGAATCGATTCCGGTGGGTTGCTGTGAGGTAGTCGACGACGAATCTGGTAGTAAGCTAACCAATCAAGGCTGGTGCAGCGGCGGTGGCGATCTTGAGGTGGGACTTTTTTTTGCTTTGGCCCCGCCGTCATGGTGACGCGTGCTCCGGCCTCAACATGGAGAATGGAGCTCTTGAGGTGGGATTTGCAGGTTCTCGTGGGTGGCGGCGCTTCATCATCATCGTTCAACAAACCGATGCAAGTGGTGGCGTAGTTCCGATCTGGCTTGTCTCTGGCGTGCTGGTCCTCCTCGACCAAGGATGTGATTTCCTGATGTCTTTATTCTGTGCGCACAACTAAGGGTTTCCCTGGCTCTGGTAGGGAGCGGCGGAGATGGCGACAACGGTGTGCCCTCATCCCTCGTTGGAGGTGTGGCTAGATTGGTTCCCCATGGTGTAGTTTGTAATTTCATATTTTTCTTGGGTTGTGTTGTATCACTGCTTATTTTCAATATCAATATAATCATCCCCTGCCTCTCCACGTGAGGCGGCACCTGCCGGGAGTACGGTGTTGCGGCCTTCGCCACGACGAGCGTGGTGGTTGCGCCGAGCCTGATGCTGCCGGCCAATACGACATCTGTAGTACCTCGTGGCTCGTGCTCATGGTCGTGCACAAGGAGACCATGCGTCGATGTTTGTTTGGCCGTACATGCATGCGTGCTTTTGTTTCCATCATTTTCCTACGTCGCCTCATGAATGCCTACTTTTTCTCTTGCTGTTTTCACGCATCTCAGGTGCCACGCGATTGCTAGTTTTCTAAAGGTATATTAACTGGTCTATGTGGATGTGAAAGACCGAGATGGTACTTTTAATTATGTGAAGCCATTGATGCGACTCATGTACATGCAGGTATTTTTGCAAGGATCAGGATGAACGAAATATTGCGTGTGCTTCTTTCGGCCAAGGCCCAGCAGGACGTACTTGCATAGGGAGGCAACGTATTTTCTGCCGGACGGATGAAGGTTTTAGTACCACCTCGAATATGTTTTAAATTCAAACTCAAAGCGTAAAATCACTGTAAGAAGCGTATTGTGACGGTGAATCCACGGAGTCAATCTGTGCTTTATTATTAGGGAAAGATAGATTGAAAGTAAAGATTTAAAAATAAACCGTGATAGACCCGGGGGCCATAGCTTTCACCAGTGGCTTCTCTCAAGATAGTATAAGTATTACGATGGGTGAACAAATTACTGTCGAGCAATTGATAGAAAAGTGCATAATTATGAGAATATCTAGGCATGATCATGTATATAGGCATCATGTCCGAGACAAGTAGACCGAAACGATTCTGCATCTACTACTATTACTCCACACATCGACTGCTATCCAGCATGCATCTAGAGTATTATGTTCATAAGAACAGAGTAACGCATTAGGCAAGATGACATGATGTAGAGGGATTAACTCAAGCAATATGATATAAACCCCTTCTTTTTATCCTCGATGGCAATAATACAATGTGTGCCTTGCTGCCTCTACTATCATTGGGAAAGGACACTGCAAAACCAAACTGATAATTCGAAGAGACTTGCAAAGATAACCAATCGTACGTAAAAGATTTCACAGAAGAATCAAATATTGTTCATAGATAAACTTGATCATAAACCCACAATTCAACGGATCCCGACAAACACACCGCAAAAAGGGTTACATCAAATAGATCTCCAAGAAGATTGAGGAGAACATTGTATTGAGATCCAGAGAGAGAGAAGAAGTCAGCTAGCTAATAACTATGGACCCGAAGGTCTGAAGTAAACTACTCACACATCATCGGAGAGGCTATGGTGTTGATGTAGAAGCCCTCCGTGATCGATTCCCCCTCCAGCGGATCTCCGGAAAAGGCCCCAAGATGGGATCTCTTGGGTGCAGAAGGTTGTGGCGGTGGAAATAGGGTTTCGTTGTGCTCCTGGATGTTTTCGGGTTATATGGATATATATAGGATGAAGAAGTAGGTCAGTGGAGCCACGACGGGCCCACGAGGGTGGAGTGGGTGCCCAGGGGGGTAGGCGCGCCCCCTGCCTCGTGGCCTCCTCGTTGATTTCTTGACGTCCACTCCATGTCCTTTGGATCACATCTGTTCCAAAAATAACTCTCCCAAAGGTTTCATTCCGTTTGGATTCCATTTGATATTTCTTTTCTGTGAAACACTGAAATAGGCAAAAAAAACAGCAATTTACACTGCGCCTTGGGTTAGTACGTTAGTCCCAAAAATAATATAAAAGCCCATCAACATCCAAAACAGATAATATAATAGTGTGGAACAATCAAAAATTATAGATGCGTCGGAGACATATCAAGCATCCCCAAGCTTAATTCCTGCTCGTCCTCGAGTAGGTAAATGATAAAAACAGAATTTTTGATGCGGAATGCTACCTAGCATAATTCTCAATGTAATTTTTTTATTGTGGAATGAATATTCAGATCCGTTAGATTCAAGACAAAAGTTTAATATTGACATAAAAATAATAGTACTTCAAGCATACTAACTAAGCAATCATGTCTTCTCAAAATAACATGGCAAAAGAAAGTTCATCCCAACAAATTAAAATGGTTTGTTCATGCTCCATTTTTGTAACACAAGAATGCTCTCATCTTCCACAGCCCTGATGACAAGCCAAGCAATTGTTTCATACATTAGTAATCTCAAACTTTTTTCAACTTTCACGCAATACATGAGCATGAGCCATGGATATAGCACTATGGGTGGAATATAATAATGATAGGGTTTATGTCGAGAAGACAAAAAAGGAGAAAGTCTCACATCGACGTGGCTAATCAACGGGCTATGGAGATGCCCATCAATTGATGTCAATGCAAGGAGTAGGGATTACCATGCAATAAATGCACTAGAACTATAAATGTATGAAAGCTCAACAAAAGAAACTAAGTTGGTGTGGATCCAACTTGCTTGCTCACGATGACCTAGAGCATCTGAGGAAGCCCACTATTGGAATATACAAGCCAAGTTCTATAATGAAAAATTCCCACTAGTATATGAATGTGACAAAACAAGAGACTCTCTATCATAAAGATCATGGTGCTACTTTGAAGCACAAGTGTGGAAAAAGGATAGTAGCATTGCCCCTTTTTTTCTTTTTTTTCTTTTTTCTTTTTTGGGCCATCCTTTTTTTTATTTGGCCTTTCTATTTTTTCCCTTTTTTATTTTGGACAATGCTCTATTAATGATGATCATCAAACTTCTATTTATTTACAACTCAATGATTATAACTCGATACTAGAACAAAATATGACTCTAGCTGAGTGCCTCCAGCGGTGTACCGGGAAGGGCAATGAATCAAGAGTGACATGTATGATAAATTATGCATAGTGGCTTTGCCACAAATACGATGTCAACTACATGATCATGCAAGGCAATATGACAAGACAATGAGGAAGCGTGTCATGAATGAAACGGTGGAAAGTAGCATGCCAATATATCTCGGAATAGCTATGGAAATGCCATAATCGGTAGGTATGGTGGCTGTTTTGAGGAAGATATAAGGAGGTTTATGTGTGATAAATCATATCATATCATGGGGTTTGGATGCACCGGCGAAGTTTGCACCAACTCTCAAGGTGAGAAAGGGCAATGCACGGTACCGAGGAGGCTAGCAATGATGGAAGGGTGAGAGTGCGTATAATCCATGGACTCAACATTAGTCAAAAAGAAATCACATACTTATTGCAAAAATCTACAAGTCATCAAAAACCAAGCACTATGTGCATGCTCCTAGGGGTATAGATTGGTAGGAAAAGACCATCGCTCGTCCCCGACCGCCACTCATAAGGAAGACAATCAAAGAACACCTCATGTTTCAAATTTGTTACACAACAGTTACCATACGTGCATTATACGGGACTTGCAATATTCAACAAAAGTATTTCTCAAATTCACAACTACTCAACTAGAACACTCTAATGTCACCATCTTTATATCTCAAAACAATTATCAAGTATCAAACTTCTCATAGTATTTAATGCACTTTCTATGATAGTTTTTACTATACCCATCTTGGATGCCTATCATATTATGACTAATTTCATATACAAAGCAAATTACCATGCTGTTCTAAAGGACTCTCAAAATAATATAAGTTAAGCATGAGATATCAATAATTTCTAGAAAATAAAACCACCACCGTGCTCTAAAAGATATAAGTGAAGCACTAGAGCAAAATTATCTAGCTTAAAAGATATAAGTGAATCACATAGAGTATTCTAATAAATTTCAATTCATGTGTGTCTCTCCCAAAAGGTGTGTACAGAAATGATGATTGTGTTAAACTAAAAGGCAAAGACTCAAATCATACAAGACACTCTAAGTAAAACACATATCATGTGGTGAATACAAATATAGCCTGAAGTAAAGTTACCGATAGAACAAGACGAAAGAGGGGACGCCTTCTGGGGCATCCCCAAGCTTAGGCTTTTGGTTTTCCTTGAACTTTCCCATCGGGTGCCTTGGGAATCCCCAAGCTTAGGCTCTTTCCACTCCTTATTCCATAATCCATCAAATCTTTACCCAAAACTTGAAAATTTCACAACACAAAACTTAAACAAAAAATCTCATGAGCTCTGTTAGTATAAGAAAACAAACCACCACTTAAGGTACTGTAATGAACTCATTATTTATTTATATTGGTATTAAACCTACTATATTCCAACTTCACTATGGTTCATACCCTCCGATACTAGGCATAGATTCATCAAAATAAGCAAACAACACACGAAAAACATAAGCTGTTAAAAACAGAACAGTCTGTAGTAATCTGTAAGTTTCTAATACTGGACGTGAGGAATTTATCTATTAATCATCTTCAAAAAGAATCAACCTAATCACACTCTCCAGTAAAAAATGGCAGCAAATCTCGTGAGCGCTAAAGTTTCCGTTTTTTACAGCAAGATCGCAAAGACTTTCCCCAAGTCTTCCTATAGGTTCTTCTTGGCACAAACACTAATTAAAAGCATAAAACCACATATAAGCATAGTCTAGATGAATTATTTATTGAATAACAGCAAGGAAAAATATTGGGTTATCTCCCAACAAGCGATTTTCTTTAAAGCCTTATAGCTAGGCATAAGATTTCAACGATGCTCACATGAAAGAAAAGAATTGAAGCACAAAGAGAGCCACGAGGGGCCGACGAGGGTGGAGGGCATGCCGAGGGGCGTAGGCGCGCCCCCCTGCCTCGTGGCCTCCTCCTTGATTTCTTGATGTCCACTCCAAGTCCCCTAGATCACATTTGTTCCAAAAATAACTCCCCCAAAGGTTTCATTCCGTTTGGATTCCGTTTGATATTCCTTTTCTGCGAAACACTGAAATAGGCAAAAAACAGCAATTTGCACTGGGCCTTGGGTTAGTAGCTTACTCCCAAAAATAATATAAAAGTGTATAAATAAGCCCATTAACATCCAAAACAGATAATATAATAGCATGGAACAATAAATAGTTATAGATACGTTGGAGACGTATCAAAATTTACAAGTGATGTTCTTTTCTCGTAGAAGCTTTCTTCAGAGTGTGGGTCAAACTGCAGCTTCGCAAACTGCTTCAGTAAGAGATGCATTGGACAGCCTGGAGGCACGTACCCCTTCAGCAGGTGATTTGCGCTCTCACTCCTTTGTATGCTCATCATTTTAGCACAGAAGACACCCATGAAATATGGTTTAACCCATTTATACCGAACTTCGTATATCTGCGTCAAAAACGGATGTTCCTTGAGTGAGTACTTGTCCAACGTCTGCTTCCACCCTTGCTCAAATTCATCCTCCGTGATCATGTGATGTACAAGCTTGTGAAACTTCTGTTTGAATTCACCGTTCTTTCTCCAAAGCACACCCATTGACTCCTTTGCCTTTTTCAGGACATGCCACTTGCACCAACGGCGGACTGTGTTTGGCATTTTTGCCTCAATTGGCAGTTCCATAGAGCACGCTTGATATGTAAGTATAGTTTGCGGATGCTTCCCACCATCCATACGTATGAACTCCCGGAACACCCACTTGAAAGATTCTTCTTTCTCATCTCTCATCATGACCCCTCCAAAGATTATACTCTGAAAGTGATTGTTCACGCGAACGAAAAGCCCAAATGGCATGTCATATAGGTTGGTCCTGTATGTTGTGTGAAATGTAATTGCATCACCGAAGTACCGATACTGATCAAAACCCCTACTCATCACCCACATGAGTGTTTTTATCCTACTGTCTTCATCTACTTGCACAGTGTAATTGAAGTCAGGATCATTTGCTTTCATATCAGCCAGAATTTCCATTGTTTTCATAGCGTCAGAGTCTGACTGGTCCTTGTTCAGCTTCCTACACAGTGTCTTCAATGAATGCTTTGTAAATGTGACATTTTCAACTGAGCCAAAAAAACTCCCAACAATGTTGAAAACCTTCCCAAGACAAACATTATTATCGCGGAGTTGTTTGACTAGGTCTTTTTTGTATCTATCGATGTGCCTGTGTGACTTCCAATGCATTTTTTGTCCACATATCACAGACAGCGGGTGGTTATGGCCAGATATGAACTCTGATATTTACCAACCATTGTCCTTTGAACGGAGCAATCTAATCATGGCTTCACACCAACACCTGGATGATCGACTGTTTCCCCTCATTGGTATGCCATGCAGACAACGTAGTAAACATAGAATAAATGTTAGATAGACATTTCCACAGGTTAACTTGCGTGTTACTGCAACCAAACAACAAAGCATCTTATAGAATAAAAAAGAACTAATTGTTATATTGATTATCGGGATCTGGGGGTACATACCGCACAAGCACATAGTATTCTTGCATGCATCTCTTCAGATGAACATTCAGTCTGCTTTTCGCAAGCCTCACCACGAAACCATATTCCCATGAATAGAGGTTGTAGAACTTATAGGCTTCGTGCAACGAGTCAAAAGGTGTGCCAATTGGTGGATTGACGTCTGGCCCACATGTTGTCTCTGCATAAGCGCGAATTGACAATTCAAGTGTTGTTTTCCTACCAGGGTTCATCCCCCTCTCCTCGGGCGCCTTCCCAACCCTAACCCGGAGATAGTGTATTTGGGGAAAAAACGATGGAGGAAAATGCTCAATTATCCCCGAAACAAAATATATCAACAGAAAAAGATATGGACCACAGCTCAAAAGCAAAGGCATAATCGTTACATCCCTGCTGGCAAAAAACCTAGAAACTCAACTCAAACAAAGCATATAAATCCAAGCCACAGATTACAGATCCTAGAAATCTTAACATCTCATCCACCTCCCAAACCCTAAAGACCACACACATATGCCCTGGATACCTCTCCATGATTTTAATCCCACATTAACAGCGAAACAAAAATCCAAAACAGACCACACGACTCATGCGACCAACCACCTGATATAAACTGAAACTCTTTGATCTACATTGCTATCATGGCCGCGTCAAACAAACTAATCTAGCACACTAAAAATGGCAAAAAAATCAGTAATGGACTGATCCATCTACAACCAAAACAACTTCATTCGTCATAAAAAACAATTCACTAAAGAAAACAGTTCCAACTTAACAAACGAAACCAGCACATTATAATGGGACAAGAAATTAGTAATTGACTAACGCATCTACAACCAAATCAACTTCCTTTGTTGTCAAAGATAATTCCCAAAAGAAAACAAATCCAACTTAAGATTGCACCCGTTTTCCACCACATGTCCCTAATTAGTCACCAAATATCCATTTGATGACAGACGTATTACTTTCTCATATCAATATCTCACTACTAAACCAGTCGCCATCTATATTCGCTAGGAATCCAAGGAAGGCGTACAAACCGGCGAATCAAGCAATTTCGGCAAAGTCTAGCAGAACTAATCAACAGTTCCTGCTAATCACTAGGCAGTAAACGATGAATTTTTTTATGCAATGGTGTCCCCCTGACTAACCTTCATGTCCACCCGATGGTCGCTTCGGAGCAAACATCATATGTGGCTTCCTTTCCGACGGCGTGTGGCTCACCGGCGGCGACCCCCTGAACATTCACAGCGCTCATGGAATCCTGAGACTCCAGCGGTAGTACCAGAGCGCTCCACACCACAGCTCCGTCAACTGCCCTGCTGATGACCCACAAGTATAGGGGATCTATCGTAGTCCTTCCGATAAGTAAGAGTGTGGAACCCATCGAGGAGCAGAATGTAATGATAAGCGGTTTCCAGCAAGGTATTCTCTGGAAGTATTGAAATAAGTGGTAACAGATAGTTTTGTGATAGGATAATTTGTAACGAGCAACAAGTAACAAAAGTAAATAAAGTGCAGCAAGGTGGCCCAATCCTTTTTGTAGCAAAGGACAATCCTAGACAAACTCTTATATAGAGAAAAGTGCTCCTGAGGACACATGGGAATATCGTCAAGCTAGGTTTCATCACGATCATATGATTCACGCTCGGTACTTTGATAATTTGGTATGTGGGTGGACCGGTGCTTGGGTATTTCCCATACTTGGACAAGCATGCGCAACTATAATAAAAGTATTAAGGTAAACCTAACCATAGCATGAAACATATGGATCCAAATCATCCCCTTACGAAGCAACGCAGAAACTAGGGTTTAAGCTTCTGTCACTCTAGCAACCCATCATCTACATATTACTTCCCAATGCCTTCCTCTAGGCCCAAATAATGGTGAAGTGTCATGTAGTCGACGTTCACATAACACCACTAGAGGAGAGACAACATACATCTCATCAAAATATCGAACGAATACCAAATTCACATGACTACTAATAGCAAGACTTCTCCCATGTCCTCAGTAATAAACATAACTACTCACAAAGAATAAACATGTTCATAATCAGAGGGGTATTAATATGCATATAGGATCTGAACATATGATCTTCCAGCAAATAAACCAACTAGCATCAACTACAAGGAGTAATTAACACTACTAGCAACCTACTAGCACCAATCCCGGACTTGGAGACAAGAATTGGATACAAGAGATGAACTAGGGTTTTGAGAGGAGATGGTGCTGATGAAGATGTTGATGGAGATTGCCCTCTCCCAATGAGAGGAGCGTCGGTGATGACGATGGCGATGATTTCCCCCTTCGGGAGGGAAGTTTTCCCGGCAGAACAGCTCCGCAAGAGCCCTAGATTGGTTCCGCCAAGGTTCCGCCTCATGGCGGCGCAGTTTCGTCCCAGAAGATGGCTTCCTATTTTTTCGCATCAAAAGACTTCATATAGAAGAAGATGGCCACCGGAGGGCCACCAGGGGGCCCATGAGGTAGGGGGGAGTGCCCAGGGGGGTAGGGCGCGCCCCCCACCCTCGTGGGCAGGGTTTGCCCCCCTGGTGAATCTCTTCCACTGAGTATTTTTTATATATTCTGAAAACGTCTTCCGTGAAATTTCAAGACTTTTGGAGCTGTGCAGAATAGGTCTCTAATATTTGCTCCTTTTCCAGCCCAGCATCCCAGCTGCCGGCATTCTCCCTCTTCATGTAAACCTTGTAAAATAAGAGAGAATAGGCATAAGTATTGTAACATAATGTGTAATAACAGCCCATAATGCAATAAATATCGATATAAAAGCATGATGCAAAATGGACGTATCAACTGCCCCAAGCTTAGATCTTGCTTGTCCTCAACCAAAAAGCCGAAATCGAAAAATATGTCCACATGTTTAGAGATAGAGGTGTCGATAAAAATAAAATACAGGCATGAGGGCATCATGATCATTCTTAGGACAACAACTTACATAATTCTAGTCATATGATTTCTTACGATGGAGTAATAATTCAATCACAATTTCAAGTATGAATCATGAACTTTATTGAAAACTAACAAACTATAATCTCAGTCATTGGAGCAATTGCAATTTATCATAACATAGGAAAGAGTCAATGTATAAGAGCTTTTCAGCAAGTCCACATACTCAACTATCATATAGTCTTTCACTACTGATGACACGCACGCAATACTTATGAGTATGGAGTTTTAATCAGACACAGAGAAAGATAGAGTCTTATAGTTCTGTCTCCCAATGTTTTACCTCAAGGGTAATGTCAACAATAATAGTCAATGAAAACTCACATCTAATTAGTCATATATACCAGGATCTTTCCAACATACTGTGCTTGCCAAAGGATAAAATGTAAAAAGGAAGGGTGAAGATCACCATGAATCTTATGGAGGGTAGGAGATGAAAGTAAAAGAGAGGCCCTTCACAAAGGGAAGCAGAGATTGTCATGCGCTTTTATGGTTGGATGCACAAAATCTTAATGTGAAAGAATGTCACTTTATATTGCCATTTGTGATATGGACCTTTATTATGCAGTCTATCGCTTTTATTTCTTCCATATCACACGATCATATAAAGCTTATTTTCGCCCACACTAATAAGTCATACATATTTAGAGAGCAATTTTTATTGCGTGCACCGATGACAACTTACATGGAGGATTTTACTCAATCCATAGGTAGGTATGGTGGACTCTCATGGCAAAATTGGTTTAAGGGTATTTGGAAGCACAAGTAGTATCTCTACTTGGTGCGCTGAATTTGGCTAGCATGTGGGAGAAAGGCAAGCTCAACCATGTTGGATGATCCACGACAATATAATTTATCTTAGATGTAAGAAAACATGACCCATTACGTTGTCTTCCTTGTCCACACTACTAGGACAAGGGCTATAGATAGGATTGATACTAATGGCGCACCAGGGAAGCAGTGCGCCACTACTATATACTAATGGCGCACCTGTTGGTGATGCGCCATTAGTGTGGAAGACACTAATGGCGCACCAGAAACAGGGTGCGCCACTAGTATTAATTTTTTTTCCATTTTTTCATACATACTAATGGCGCATCAGGTAGACAATGCGCCATTACTAGTTCTAACTAGTAATGGCGCACCTGGTAGAGAGTGCGCCATTACTGTAATTTTTTTCTTATTCTTTTTTTGCAAAACTACTAATGGCGCACCGTTTCACAGTGCGCGATTACTAGTTTAAACTAGTAATGGCGCACTATTAGACTGTGCGCCATTAGTATATATATTTATATTTTTTACTTTTTTGCAAAACTTGGTGCGCCATTAGTAACCAGGGTTACTAATGGCGCATTTCCTTGTGGTGCGCCATTAGTAACCTGGGACCCTAGTAAGATATTTTAGACAGCCCCACACCTACCCACTCACTTTCTCCACTTCATTCTCTCCACCTCCTTCTCCAAGATTTCGGCTGCCTCCTCCTCCTCACCTCATTTGCACCATAGATTCATCAAAATTAAGTGGTGAAATTACCTTTTTTTTGATAGGTAAGTAAGGGGAAAGCTATCTTCATGATGTAGATCTACTTTTTTCTCCGTAGCTCGCTCCAACAACGTGCACATGCACTTTTTGTGGCCTAGCTAGATCTATATATGTTTGTGGTGTTGCATATATGTTTGTGTCTGAAGGTACCGGTATTTGAAATGCGATAGTTGCCAATATTTTGCCGGAATGTTTTGATTCATTTCCGTTTCGGCGAGAATTTTGGCACTATGCATTCTTTTTGGTCCTATTTTTAGGGAAGGTCATGCTAAATTTTTTCTTGGTTCTAAAATATCGTTTTGCTCTACCCCGCAGGAGACCATGGTCCGCACGATGACTGAAGGCATCGTGAATAGGTTTTTGAGCTCCGCGAAGGCCGAGATGCTTCAAAAGAACGAGATGGAGATAAGATGTCCGTGTCGAAGATGCAAGCTGAAGAGCCTTATTGCGGACCCGGATTCCGGGCAGGTGCGGGACCACCTGCTCTTGCGTGGTTTCATGGATGGCTATCGGTGGCAAGGTGATGAAGATGACTATGAAGTCGTCCATGGCCGGGGCCGGGCAACAAATGAGGAAGGGCAACAAGACAAGTACCACCGCGGTGAGGGCGGGCGAGAAGACGAAGAATCTCCAGGACATGATCACGACGGTGATGCTGTACACAGTCATCATGTAGAAGATGTCGTACATGATGATGAGGAAGATCAAGACGAAGGGCATGATCATTAAGATGAAGATGTCGGAGCAGAAGACGATGGAGGCTGGGTGTAGGACCCTCATATTCAAGAGCTGCTTCTCAATCAGACGGATAACGCAAGAGCTGCTGCCCGAGAGAAAGCCAAGCTGGATCAACTGGAGATAGACGCGGTTACTCCATTGTATGAAGGATGCATGCCCAAGGATATCCGCCTGAAAGTAATGCTCATGGCTTTGGAGATGAAGGTAAAACACAAAATGACCGACGCATGCTTCGACGAGAACATGTCATTCTGGCACGAACGTCTTCCCAAGGGGAACAAGTGCCCAACCAGTTTCGAGGAGGCGAAGAAAATCGTGTGTCCTCTGGATTTACCGCACGTGAAATACCATGTGTGCATGAACAATTGTATCATTTATCGGGACGAGCACGCGGAGTCTACCATATGTCCGGTGTGCGGCGTCACTCGATACAAGAAGAGGAAGAAAGCTCCTCGAAATTCGGTGTGGTACTTTCCGATCACTCCTCGTCTGCAGCGGTATATCGCGGACCCTAAGGTAGCAAAGCTCCTGCGTTGGCACGCGGATAGGGAGGAGAAGAAGTGGGAATATGACGGAAATGATTCGGAGATAAGTAAAAAAGACAAGATGCTGAGTCACCCTAAGGATGCGAGCCAGTGGCAAGCGTTGAACTTCGAATACACAGAATTTGGGAAGGATCCAAGGAACATCGTGTTGGGCGCGAGCAGCAATGGAGTCAATCCGTTTGGCAGCCAGAGAAGCACACATAGCACCTGGCCTATGTTTGTGTGGATGTACAACCTTCCTCACATGAGTATGCTAACTGAAGGGCCGAAACAACCAGAGAATGACATCAATCTGTATCTGGGGCTGCTGAAGGAGGAGCTAGACACGCTGTGGAAAACGCCAACCAATATGTGGGACACCGCAGAGAAAGAATATTTCCCTATGAGAGCCGCACTACTCACGACGGTGCACGACTATCTCGGTTACGGATATCTCGCGGGGCAGGTAGTCCACGGATTTTCTGGATGCGTAAGGTGCATGGATGACACAACATATCGCCAGCTAGATAGAGATCCCGGGTCTTCGAAAACCGTGTTCATGGGACATCGAAGGTGGATTCGCAACGATGACCCATGGAGGAAACGCAAGAATCTGTTCGATGGTGAAACCGAACCCCGAAAACGCCCGTGTACGAGGAGCGGCGAGGAAATAGACGAGCTGTTGAAAAATTGGAAAGATTGCCCACTGCCGGGAAAGAAGCAAAAGGCGCCAGAGACGGGAAAGAAGCGAAAGGCACCATAGCCTCTGCTGAAGGTATGGAAAACGAGGTATGTTTTCTGGGACTTGTCGTACTAGAAGATCCACCGTGTGCCTCACAGCCTTGATGTCATGCATAGCACGAAGAACGTGTGCGAGAGTCTGCTTGGTACCTTGCTCAACATGCCAGAGAGGACCAAAGATGGGCCGAAAGCAAGGGCAGACTTGAAATCAATGGGCATCAGGCAGGAGCTTCACGCTAATGATGATGATGATGATGATGAGGCGAAGGAGGACACAGAAAGTCGTCGCAAAGGCAAAAAGGCCAAGAAGACCGGAAATGACTACCCTCCCACGTGCTTCACTCTAAGTCAGGAGGAGATCGAGCAGTTTTTCACCTGCCTCCTAGGAGTAAAACTTCCTTACGGTTACACGGGGAAGATAAGTTGATACCTAGACCCGGCGAAGCAGAAGTTCAACGGAATGAAGTCTCACGACTGTCATGTGCTGATGACGCAGATACTTCTAGTTGCAATCCGTGGGATCATGGACGCGCACGTCTGTGAAACGCTATTTGGCCTATGCAACTTTTTCGTCGTCATCTCTCGGAAGTCGATTGGCGTGAGGCAACTCAGAAGGCTACAGGAAGAGATCGTGGTGATACTACGAGAGCTTGAGATGTACTTCCCGCACGCATTCTTCGACGTTATGGTGCATCTGCTGGTCCATATCGTGGAGGATATCATCCAACTCGGGCCGACGTTCCTGCACAGCATGATGCCGTTCGAAACGATGAATGGTGTCATTAAAGGATACGTTCACAACATGTCACGTCCAGAGGGAAGTATAGCCAGGGGCTTTCTGACCGAAGAGTACATCTCCTACTGCACGAATTATCTAGGCATCAAGGACCCTGTTGGTCTGCCTGTCAACAGGCACCTCGGCAGGCTCGCTGGATGGGGTCACCATGAGGGTCGCCGCGAAATGCATGTCGACTTCGAGGGTCGACTCGCCGACTTTGAAAGAGAAAACCTAGTTGCGCTACAACACATAGACGTGGTCGATCCTTGGGTGGTAGAGCACAAAACCTTTATTGAGAAGACGTACAATGACCGAGGCCAACAGAGGACGGACGGAGATATACTCAAAGAGCACAACTCATGTTTCACTCGTCGGTTCAAGCAGAAGCTTCTGTTGTACCCTTTACATGAGGATTCTTCCATGGAAGAACAACTCATATTCGCCTTGTCACACGGCGCCGAGCACAACCTGATGACCTATGAGGCGTACGATATCAACAGCAACACATTCTACACCGAGGACAAGGACATGAAGAGCGATGGTTATCAGAACTCCTGGGTAACGATGGAATCCTACACCAATAACGACAAGGACAGATACTACGAAAGGATCGAGGAGATCTGGGAGCTGAGCTACGTTGGAGAGAAGGTCCCGATGTTCCATGTCAGATGGGCCAAGAGCGTCCTAAAAGAAGACCGGTATTTCACCACCATGGTTATACCCGAAGCCAAATCGAAGACCACGGGCGCAAACGTCACCGCGAAAAATGAGCCATGGGTACTGGCTTCACAGGTGGACCAATGCTTCTTCATTACCGATCCGTCAAAGCCCAGTCGTGTTGTCGTGAGGAGAGGCAAAAGGAAGATCATCGGAATGGATGGAGTAGCCAATGAGCAAGACTTCGACAAGTACGGCGACCCAAAGATCGAACATGACGACGACGATGAAGTAGCAGCATACACCACCAGAAGAAACAGGACCACCCTACCTAAAGGACGCCCGTTCCACAGAAGAACTCCATTTGCGTAAAAGAAGGGCAAGAAGATTGTGAACAGATAGCTAGCTAAGATCGATTGTATTTAAATTGTAGCCTTCATTTCTCGGGCACCTTTTGATATCATGAATATTTTTGTATTCAATATGAAAAAATATTTCTCGGGCCTACAGAAGATCGATTGTATTCAATATGAAAATATATTGAATATTCATGAGGACACTCGATCTCGATCCCCCTCCCTCTCGATAGCTATCCCCCTCGCCAGATCCCCCTCGCCGCCGAGCACCCCCCGCACCCTCCCCCCCCCCCCCGCTCCACCACCACCGATGACCCACCGCACCCTCCCCCGCTCCACCGCCGCCGACGACCCACCACACCCTCCCCTGCTCCACCACCGCCGCCGACACCCCGCACCTTCCCCCGGCCCGCTCCACCGCCGCCGCCGACAGCTGCACCCTCCCCCACTTTTTGAAGATATTTTTAAATAACAAATTTGATGATATTTTGAAATAAGAAATTTGATGATATCTTCAAATACCAAATTTGATGATATTTTCAATTAAAAAATTACTAATGGCGGACCAGAGGACGGTGCGCCATTGCTATCAGAAAAAAACTTACTTATGGCGCACCGCTAGGTGGTTCGCCATTGCTATACCTCCCCTGACTAAAATGTCGGCCCCATTCCCCGGCCGATCCCATCTCACATCATCTCTGAGCCCCTGCGCGTCGCTGCCCCGACGACCCACGACGCCGCCTCCCCCACGCCCCCGCGCCCCCACCACTGCAGCTCCTCCGCCGCCCACCGGACAGCAAGCCGCCGCGGCCCCCAACCATCCCACCGCCGCCGACCGCACGGGGTCCAAGACGACGACCGCCGCCGACCTGCAACCGTCTCACCGCCGCCCGTAAGCCCCCTCCTCCTCCGCCCGTCCTCCTCCGCCCGTAAGCTCCCTCCCCCTAGACTCCCCTCTCTGCTCCTCCCTCCTTGCCCTCTCCCTCTCTACTCGATCCCCTCTCTTCTCTGTCTCCACCTTCTGTTCTTGCCTGTGAGGTGTTTGATTGAATGCCAAATCAAACGATTGATGCAGCCGCGTCCACTGGAGCACCACGACCGTGTCTGTGACCTTGTCTCTGCTCCGCCGCCGTCTACGACCTTGTCTGCGACCGCGTCCATCGAGGTGAGTTCTAGTCTGAAACTCTCAATGCTCAAGTCTGGAAGCATCATGGATTCAAGTGTTAGCTAGCTAGATGATAAGAGGGATGCATGAGAAGCTAGCTACACTGCCATAAACTTTGTTTTTCCTTTTGACAAACACTCTTGTTAACATCAGGAATTAAAAATGCAACATAGATAAGATATATAGGTAGCTGAAACAAAGAGGTGTGTTTTGAAAGAAAAAATTTGCACCTGCAAGTGAGACTTGACATGTGCCAAGCTAGTGAACAAAATCTGTATATCTACATACTCTCATAAGGTTCTAAGAGATTTTATTATAAGCTTGATGTTCCTTGTCGTTGACTTATCACTGTTAAACAGAGACCTCTGAGCTGATACTCTGCATGTATGCACACAAACAATAATCCTATAGACAAAAAATGCCATGATCCATACAGTATAAATTCCATGATGCATAGGCTATATTTGCCATGGGAGATGGCAATTTTGTTAGATCATGATCCAGAGATTAAAAAATGCATAGACTATAATTTCCTGGCATGATCAATAGAATAAAAAATGCCATGATCCATACACTATAATTTTCATGATGCATAGACTATATTTGCCATGGCCTGGTGCAAAAGAAATTTGCCATGTTGCAAAAAGAAAAGAAATTTGCCATGGTGCATATAGTAAAAACAATGCCATGATCTGTAAAATACATTTGTCATTCTTTCTGTGTTTGTACAGACTTCCTAAATTATTGATGAATTTTTGTTGGGAGACATATTATATCTGGAATGGAAGCTCACGTAAGTTGAGCTGATTTTTGTCAATATGAAAGCAGAGGACCATATGGTCTGTGGCTGGGTTTTGTCTCCGACCATTGTGTCGTGATGAATTTGCAGGTACCCCGAGAGGCCCTTGAGTTTGCCGGAATGTCGATTAACTTCCGTTCCGGCAAATTCGGGTACTCCATATGTCCTATTTTCAGCAAAGGTCAGGCTGAAATTTTCCGTGAATTTTAGCATGACTATGCTAAAAATAGGACATATGGGGTACTTGTGACTAATGCATGGGCTGGGGTATCTTAGTACTTAGTTAAGTAGGATCAACTGCCGCGCCATTCTTGCTGCATTAAACCATAGGTGGCAATAGAGCCAAGTGATTAGTGCCAAGTGATTAGGCCCAACCTAGGGTGCCTCGGCATCGATAAACCCTAAATGATGAAAACTTAACTTGGCTGCCCCGGATGCCTCGGTGTCGATGAGAACCTAAATGATGTACGCTTAGGCTTTTAGGGTGCCTCGGCGTCGACAAACCCTAAATGATGAAAGCTTAGGCTTTTCGGGTGCCTCGGTGTCGACAAACCCTAAATGATGAGACCATGATCTTGTTCCTTGACAATAACCAACTTTTCAACACAATAGATAACACTAACAATAACTTGCATCCAAGTATAACACTCACATCCCATGGATTTTGAATGTGGCCGCACGGCCCATATTTAGGGCATAATTAAGGCTCATTAAGCATATTTTTTAATTGAATATTAGCATATTTTTAAAAAATTACTATATTAATAAGCCAATAGAAAACGGGTGGTTCATATTACCAATAGAAAAGAACAGAAGAGATCCATATTATGTTGTAGATCAAAATACAACATGCATAGTATGTTTTTTCTGTGGGAAAAACTTCTGATCTATTCGTCAACTGTCATTGTAGCACTAAGAACACCAATACATCTCGGACCATAGAGAACATGCACAGGAACGAGCCGAAGCCGCGCCACCTTCATCGCTTCTCGCTCACCGATGCCAAACCAAACTTGTTTTAGTAGACAATAAGGAAGACATCATGTTAATTAAGTACCCACATGACGAGCACACCTATGCAACAACCGTTGCCGACGAAGAGAAGCGTATATCATGATTCACGAATGAGTATCTAATAGATTACTCACACCTTGATTGTTTCATCATTGGAATGCACTGCTCGACTTTATAAACGAACTTGAGAGGTTTTTTTAGTCCAATTTTCAAATAGATTTCTCCCCCTATGTTTGTTTCATCTTCAAAATGCACTATTCTACTTTAAAAACCAAGTTGAGAGGTGTTTGAGACTAATTTCAAAATAGATTTATTATAGTGTTTTATATACAATTAAACACGCATCAGTTCTAGTTTTCAACACACACACCCCCCAATTCAATGCATGATTTATTCTGTTCTAATTTTCTATGAACGCACCTTTGTAAGCTACCAAAGGAGATGTCCTTTGCAAATATTTACTTACGAACACTAAAAAAACTAAAAATTCATTTTTTCGTCAAGAAGGACACTAAATGCATGGTGTACGGGGTATATCTCTTCGTATTCGGACATCTAAGGAGCCCGTGGAGAAAAGTATAAAATTGGTCCAAATAGTGCGTGAACATTGTACTTTCTTAAAGCCCTCATTTTTTTCATGAGAACTACTTAGATGTCCACACATCGGCAAATTTGGCACGGATATCACGCACTCGAACATATTTCATGCCCAAAACATTCAGATTTTTTAAAATTCTAATATTTATATAAGTTTACTTTTCATGCCAGGGAGCAGATGAGCTCAGGATCGGAATCCTTGTGTACATGTCCTATGTTGCTACTTTGGTCTTCTTTGCATGCCTAGAACAATCTAAAGTAGTCCTTATTGGATCAGCCAGACAAACATCTGAATAATAGTTTGGTGACGTCCCGCCAACATATACTGACCTGGCACATCCGATGTAAAGGTTTGTAGCATGTTTGAATCAAGTGAAACCACGGTTTGCATAGATAATATAAAATAAAAGGCGTGCATTGGAGCATATCGAATAGATAATTTCGATGTCTAAATAACTAATTTTTATATCATTGACCCCCAAAACAGTGCTCCAACAGATGATGTAGATATAATTTTTTACTCCTGATTTGCTATAGATGTAAAATAGGGTACTTGGTAATGCAAATTTGCATCTCTTGTGCCTCTCAATTAATCTCGACTAAAATCTGAGCAATCGCACGCGCGAGTTATCTGCCAAGCGGAACTTCCCCGCGTCATGCTTGACAACCCCATGCCGTCACCCGCCGCTGCCGGCCCCCATGGATGCATTTTTCGACCCTGGAGCCACCAAAGCCGCTCCGGCGATGGTGGCCACCATGTCTGTCGCCGGTCCCGCCAATGCAGCCACCGATGACTCCCCCATATTACATATTGAATTTGTATCCCCTCATCCCGCTGCCGGAGTAGGACTGGAGCAGCCGGCGAAAAAGAAGGCAGCAACAAACCAAACCATGCGGACACTAAAAAACTAAAATGCATGATGTATGGGAAAAATCATAAAAAACTAAAAAACTAAAAATTGATAAAAAACTATTTTTTTCGTCAACAAGGACACTAAAATGCATGATGTACGGTAAAAATCTCTTCGTATTCGGACATCTAAGGAGCCCGTAGAGAAAAGAATAAAATTGGTCCAAATAGTGCGTGAACAATATACTTTCTTAAAGCCCTCATTTTTTTTCATGAGAGCTACTTAGATGTCCAAACACCGCCAAATTTGGCACAGATATCACACACTCGAACATATTTCATGCCAAAACCATTCAGATTTTTTAAAATTTTAATATTTATATAAGTTTACAGTTCATGCCAGGGAACAGATGAGCTCCGCAGCCGAATCCTTGTGTCCATGTCCTATGTTGCTACTTTGGTCTTCTTTGCATGCAACCGTAATAGCTTGATGCCTAGAACAATCTAAAGTAGTCCTTATTGTACCGGCCAGACAAACATTTGAGTAATAGTTTGGTGATGTTCTCTGTAGAGACGGTGATAGTTGGTACGCCTTGTCTCCATCCTCTGCTCACTGTAGGTTCTCCATTGTTGTTTCCCTGGTTTCCAGCAACAAGGTTGGTATTATCAATCATTCCACGTTGGCAATGGCTCCAAGTAGACCATACTCCCTCCGCCCGGAAAAGCTTGTCCCAAGATTATCCCTCAAATGGATGTATCTAGCACTAATTTGGTGCAAGATACATCCATTCGAGGGACAAGCTTTTTTGCACGGAAGGAGTACATATCATCACCACGGTCATGCTGCAATAACTTGCTGTGTTCACTTGCCATGAAGGCGTCAAGATCATTGTGCACAACACTGTTGTATTGCGGCCACTCCCCGTCCATGGTGATCTGTTGTCATGAAACAAAATGGTTATTTCCCTGTATAGAGTTAAAGGCAGCAGTAAACTAATATTAAAAACAAACATGTGGAACTGAAAAATGAAACCAAATAGAAGGAAACGTCATAGAAAACACTACATCCCCAAGTACATTTAGGTTTCTATGCCCATATTAGTCGAATGGTACTTCACTTTAAAAATAATTTAAATTCGTCCGTAGGAGTTTTCGACACCGATCTGGATGTAATCATGTAGACTTTAATTACGCTGTAGTTGACATACTTTCTTGACTTCACGATAGTATATTCATGATTACCTTCGGCTGATTACTTTAAAATTTTGAAACCAGTATGCCGTACATAGTAATGCAAAGAGATTACTTTCTCATCTCATCATGTTCTTTTCTTTTTATCGAGATAACTATATCTCTCTATATATACATTTGGATCTATCTACAGATTCCATATATGTGGTATATTTAAATAAATAGGACCTACGTACAATAAAATGAGCACCAACTACTCCTACAAATTATAGAAGTGAGATATTAAAATGTACTATATGTGGGAAATCATATTAACCATAAATAATAGCATGATAGGCACAATAATACAATCTGATCTATGAATATTAGCAGATCTATGTTATCTCCTATATTTTACCTTTGGAAGATTAGATTACTTTATAGTAGCCATCTCTCAAGCAAAATGATGACCTGTATCCACTCATTCAATCACACATGTCATGGAGTAACAATGTTTTCCATGTGGAGCTGCCACAAAAAAACAAGAAAGTCACAGAGATGTCAGTGAGATGGCACCAAACAGGTTATGGTTACACTAAGCCAATGCATTCTTCAGTATGCACTCACCACAGCATCTGGTGGGGCCAGACCCATCCAGTTTGGCAGGTGTACCCTCTCCATCATTCCCCTTTCCCTCTCATTCCACCCATGCACCCAAGCATCAAGGCCAGTGTACAACATCTCTCCATGCAAACTGAACTGGTACTTAATCTTGTGACCGTCTATCCTCAGCATAGTAGGGGAGTGGTGCTCAAACCAAGTCCTGATACACACATACAACAATGATGGCATGTTAATTATGCTAACTAACCTGCTTAGTTCACTTGGGTTGGTTAGCAGCGAGACGGACTCATAGAAGTCAGCGCACACGTAGTCCGGATAAAAAGCATGGTGAAGCTCCAACTCAAATGGTGAATATCCGTATTCGGGCGGAGGTGGCGGTGGAGATGGAGGCATGGCTGGAACCACAACTAGCTGTACATGACAATAAGTAAGGCGTGCTGCCACGTTGCAAACAAAAGTGCATATGTTCAGTTCTTGACTAACTTAGAGGGGCAGGGTTACTCAGTTGGCCACCATCTGGGAGCGCAAGCCTCTTGTTTCCTATGGGAGTAAGCATGGCAATGCTAGCTCCATTAGCAACACCCAGCCCTCCACCGTCAGGCACACTAGCTGCAAAATGGATCACGAACGGTGTGATTAATCTTTTTTTCGATCAAAAGACAATGCATTGAGTGCCATAGCCACGCCATACACACCTTCGTACATAACTTGGTCGCATGCTTGGTGTAACACTAGTACAACTTGGTCTCGCGTCGATCCAGCGCCGAGGGCCTCGTGCATCGTCATCTGCCTAGTACACATGCCCCCCCCCCTGCACACAATCGCATTGTTTGGACTAGTGAGAAGCAAGACCATTACTAAAAACGCCGATGAACACATTTAACCATCGTGTCAACTCATAGTTAACTGCTGGTCCTTTTCCTTTACGATTTTCGATCATTGGCTTATTTTCAACTTCATCAACACCCATCGGGTCTGAAACAACAATTTCTGCAAAAAGTGAAGGCTTACTTAGTACAGGTATGAAGATCCAACGGACCGCACGGCTAATTGAGAATGGTTGCTAATCAACTGGATACCTTTTCCACGCTCCATTGGCCGCACATGCACCGTAGGGTTCTGACACCCAGAGCCTAGTGAAATACCTGCTCCCGCAACTGGCATCAATAAGAACAAACCGTATTCCAGTTAGTCTTGAAACATGCCAAAGATTGGGAAAATCTAAGAAAATTTTTCTTTTCTACCATGGCCATGCGCACCTGGGGGGCTACGTGTTTCCTCGTTACGGACCACAACAGCCCTGAGAGATCGAGCAGCTTCACGTGAAGTAGCAGCTATTGCACGATATCTATTTGAAAGTCAGATTTAACATCAATCGTTTGTGTTAGGCGGCTATTACAATTCGTTCCAGCAATAAAACAAAAGTGTGACAAAACTCATGCATTCTGCATGCATAGCATGGCCCACTCCCATGCAAAAACATCACAACCACACATGGGCCCCACAAATGCATGCAAGCAAGACCAAACATTTCATGCACACACTGAGTTCTAATCCATTTTGCAGAGTGCATGCATGCCCATGTTGACAACAAAGCTTAGAATAATCGAAACTACAGCTCGTTGCAAGAGGACAGGCAAAAGATTACCGGATTTGCTTCTTGGCACATGAGAAGACGGGCTGATGTTGGGAAACGCCGCCGCCATTGGAGCCTGTCTCTTCACCCTGGCCATGAAATCCTCGAGCCTGTCTTCAAGGTCTCTTTGTCGTTTGGCTTCTATCTTGCTATGTATTTCCGCCAGCACCTTCTCCTTGGCATTATCCACCATCCTCAGGAACTCCTCCTCCCTTTTCTTGAACTGATGTTCCACTGCCTCCTTAAGTGCGGCCAGAATCTACGAGATGCGCTATGGACAAAAAAGCCCGATTAGTTTTTGTGCTTACGACAAACGAACCACAGAAGGAAAATCCCAGTAGAAGCAAACAAGATAGAAAATTGCACCTGCGCAATTATCTCTGTCCCATGGGCCACAACAAATCCAGGTGGCCCGCCGCACACACCAGGGCTTGGGGTGGTCTAAGTATATGCGGGTGTGCACTACCAGACAACACATTAATTGCCAGCGATCTGGGGACATCAGATACCTACAAGGGAATAATCGAACAGAATGTTAGCAACCATGGAGAATTTAATGAGCAAGCATTTAAGAGGATTTGTGTACCTTGAAGCCAGCATCAACTACGTTCTTGGCTGCATGCTTGCGGATCTGAACCTTCATCAACAGATCGAAGTACGACGCCATCTGAGGAAGTGGCAGCTGCTCACGCCCTTGCATGCCATGCTCATGGTAGTCACAGAAGATGAACTTCATTTTGTTAAATCAATTAAAACAAATAAAATCATAGACCAATTGGTAGAAATCGCATGTGCGTGCTAGTAAATGAACGGGGATTTCTTGTCTAACCTGAGGAACAAGGAGGCATCCCTGAAGAACAAGCTGAGATGGGTCATGCAACAAATCATCCCTCAACTTTGCTGCAGCCTCTCTCAACCCCTCCACTACGTAGTCACACAAATCATATTCCGATATTTTGCTCGGATCAGCAAGAACGTTCAACAGCTCATTCGAAATCTTTGGATGGGCTCGTCTAGTAACAAGAAATGTGGATGCGGCGAGGATTGTGCATGCAGCCATCATTTTCTCTCTCTCCCCTCCCATGATTGCTACTTTGCTAGTGTTTTGCAATATCTTTTTAACTCTGACAATCGGAATCTTGCATGTTTTCGGCATTTCAATCACTAAGATGGCATGCTACTTCTCTAGCAACTGTTCCCGGTCTGTCAAGCAAGCACCAGCCTGGATATCTATCTTTTCCCTGCTAGGGTTCAATCCTATGCATTTTGCTACCTCCCTAGAGTCAATCACAACAAAGTTTCCGTCACCCATGTCCATCTTCATAGTTTCGGGATCTATCCTAGCGAGGAGAGACATGTAAAATATGCGATTATTGTTCCCTAAAGCCTTTAGCTTGCAAAACTGCTCCATCCCTACCCCTGTGAAAATAGACTTGATGTTGGGGTTCCATTCTCCATCCATGGTTTGGATCATACCGGCATTGTAGGCGGTGTTCAACATGCGCATCTTCTTGGCGGCAACCATTGAAGAGGAAGAAGAAACATCCGGTTGAGCTGCAGGCGAGTAGTTCCTAGGTCTCCGCCCCATCTCAACCAGCAAGCTGCCAGAAAAATCAAGGAAAAAACAGCAACACAAATGTGTTAGGACTTGAGAGAAATCTGGGGCAAGAGAAAAAAAGAGAGAGCTGAACGAGTGATGAGAGCAATAGTAGTCACCTTTGTTCTTGCTCCCTCCCCCCTTGCTGCACCAAGCCCCGGTGTTGTGCGTAGTGTTGTTGATGTATCCCTCTGTACCAACTACACCTTATTTTATAGACAAGTGTCGACCGAACAACTCCATGTGCTCACGACTGTGTACCAACCAAGCGGATGCCCAACCCTCCACGTATGCACGGTATCTAGGCCACAAAATATCAGACACTATCATCTCTCCATCGATCTCCCCACTCACTAAATGAGCCAGGGCCACTAACAATTATTAAGCACCAAGAATGACGCGCTCATCAACACAAAATCATGAACAATTCCTCCTCAACCATAGCGGTCGATGCGAACAGAATTTGAAAATGGATTAACTTGCTAAACACATAGGCTTGAATAACGGAAGAACAAGGATTATTTCCACACACAATCCACGCGACAATTACTAACTTGGTAGCATTGGCCCATGCATACTTAGCACACCTACTAAATAAAACACGAACGTACATTTGCATGCCTGTTAATAGAAAAACACTGGCATCTACAAATCTAGATTTTTTCTCGCTTGCATGGAGGGCTCTCGGCGTCATCTTCTTCGCAGCCAGTGGTGACAGGACCAGTCGCCGACATGTGGTCCCCCTCCTCCAGCCCGCATGCCTCTACTTGCACTGCATGCGCCATGCAAGGGTCAAACTCCGTCGTCTCCTCCCCACAAGAGAAAACCGGAAGCTCCACCCCAAGATCATCCTGGTGTCAAGAAATTTTTAAACGCACACCATTAGACCAACAAATATAATAATCTTCGTCTCTTTATGACTAGTAACAAAAGCAAATTCTCACATTATCCACCACTGTCTCGTCCATCTCCGCCTCTGCACTAACTCCCGGCCCTTGCGCCATCACACTTGCCTGGGAGTGCACAAACACATATCGTTTAGCCAGGGCAAACGAGGGATCTGCATGGAAACTAGAAAAAAAATATCAACCTAAAGGGGTCAATCGCCCTAAGGGCAGTGCTGAATTAGAAATAATAATAAAACTTATATTCTTTCATTTTGTTTCCCCTCCCCTGCGAGAGAGGCGGAACCGAAGGCGACCCGGCTACCACCGTCCTCCGCCAGCGACTTGAGGGGTTTCTCCTCTCTCTGGCAGCCGCTCCGACGGGGGCGGGAGAAGGGGGAACCTCGTCGTCTCGTTGATGGCGTGTAGTTAGGTTAGGGCTAGGTTTTCTTCTTTCACCAGTTTCTGTATTGACGGTTATTGTGGTGGAGGCGTGGAAAATCTGCTTCGGATTCGATTCCGGTGGGTTGCTGTGAGGTAGTCAGCGACGAATCTGGTAGTAAGCTAACCAATCGAGGCTGGTGCGGCGGCGGTGGTGATCTTGAGGTGGGACTTTTTTTTTCTTTGGCCCCGCCGTCATGGTGACGCGTGCTCCGGCCTAACATGGGGCATGGAGCTCTAGATGGAGCGTGGTGACTCTGGATTTGCAGGTTCTCGTGGGTGGCGGCGCTTCATCATCATCATTCAACAAACCGATGCAAGTGGCGGCGTAGTTCCGATCTGGCTTATCTCAGGCGTGCTGGTCCTCCTGGACCAAGGATGTGATTTCCTGATGTCTTTATTGCGTGCGCACAACTAAGGGTTTCCTTGGCTCTGGTAGGGAGCGGCGGAGATGGCGACAACGGCGTGCCCTCATCCCTCGTTGGAGGTGTGGCTAGATTGGTTCCCCATGGTGCAGTTTGTAATTTCATATTTTTCTTGGGTTGTGTTGTATCACTGCTTATTTTCAATATCAATATAATCATTCCCTGCCTCTCCATGTGAGGCGGCACCGGCCGGGAGTACGGTGTTGCGGCCTTCACCACGACGAGCGTGCTGGTTGCGCCGAGCCTGATGCTGCCCGCCAATACGACATCTGAAGTACCTCGTGGCTCGTGCTCATGGTCGTGCGCAAGGAGACCATGCATCGATCTTTGTTTGGACATACATGCATGCGTTCTTTTGTTCCCATCATTTTCCTACGTCGCCTCACGAATGCCTGCTTTTTCTCTTACTGTTTTCCCACATCTCAGGTGCCACGTGATTGCTAGTTTTCTAGAGGTATATTAACTGGTCTAGGTGGATGTGAAAGACCGAGATCGTACTTTTAAGTATGTGAAGCCATTGATGCGACTCATGTACAGGCAGGTATTTTTGCAAGGATCAGGATGAATGAAATATTGCGTGTGCTTCTTTCCGCCAAGGCCCAGCCAGAAGCACAAGGCCCAGCAGGACGTACAAGCATAGGGAGGCAACGTATTTTCTGGCGGACGGATGCAGGTTTTAGTACCACCTCGAATATGTTTTAAATTCAAACTCAAAGTGTAAAATCACGGTAAGAAGCGTATTGTGACGGTAAATCCACGGAGTCAATCCGTGCTTTATTATTAGGGAAAGATAGATTGAAAGTAAAGATTGAAAAATAAACGGTGATAGAAATAGCTAGTTGACAGGAGATTAATATAATGGAGAATAGACCCGGGGCCATAGGTTTCACTAGTGGCTTCTTTCAAGATAGTATAAGTATTACGATGGGTGAACAAATTACTGTCGAGCAATTGATAGAAAAGTGCATATTTATGAGAATATCTAGGCATGATCATGTATATAGGCATCATGTCCGAGACAAGTAGACCGAAACGATTCTGCATCTACTACTATTACTCCACACATCGACTGCTATCCAGCATGCATCTAGAGTATTCAGTTCATAAGAACAGAGTAACGCATTAGGCAAGATGACATGATGTAGAGGGATTAACTCAAGCAATATGATATAAACCCCTTCTTTTTATCATCGATGGCAATAATACAATGTGTGCCTTGCTGCCTCTACTATCATTGGGAAAGGACACTGCCAAACCAAACTGATAATTCGAAGAGACTTGCAAAGATAACCAATTGTACATAAAAGATTTCACAGAAGAATCAAATATTGTTCATAGATAAACTTGATCATAAACCCACAATTCAATGGATCTCGACAAACACACCGCAAAAAGGGTTACATCAAATAGATCTCCAAGAAGATTGAGGAGAACATTGTATTGAGATCCAAAGAGAGAGAAGAAGTCATCTAGCTAATAACTATGGACCCGAAGGTCTGAAGTAAACTACTCACACATCATCGGAGAGGCGATGGTGTTGATGTAGAAGCCCTCCCTGATCGATTCCCCCTCCAGCAGAGCTCCGGAAAAGGCCCCAAGATGGGATCTCTTGGGTGCAGAAGGTTGTGGCAGTGGAAATAGGGTTTCGTTGTGCTCCTGGATGTTTTCCGGTTATAGGGAGAGGTGGGTGTTCCAGGGCATCCAGGGAGGGAGGGGTGGGTGTTCCAGGGCACCCGGGGACACTAGGTAGCGCGTTGTGGCCTCGGGAGCTGGCGGCGCGAGAGGATCCAGGGCATGGCGGTGCGCGGGGATCCAGGGCCGGTGATAGGGAAATGAGAAGGAAGGAGGAGAGGCTAGGCGCACGACGAAGGAGGTTCGGTGGTCTCGGGCGATGGGTTCGCGGGGGGGGGGGGGGGGGGGGGGGTGGATCGGGCAAGGTGGTGGGTGGAGCTGTTCCTGATGGTGGGGGTGGTTTTTTTCTTTTTGTTTCCACCCGTTCTAGAGATTCACGAACAGCCGATCGCCCCTATAGTTATTCTAATCACAGGATTAGAATAGTATTGTCCTATATATACCCTGGTCGATTCGTCCGAGATACATCTTGCGTCCAACGTCCAACTAAGCCACCGTTTCACACACGTAAGATTACAAAAGGATCGAGAAAGAGGCCCACCGCCCCTCGCCCTAAGATTACAAAGGGATCGAGGTATTTTTACGTTTTTGAGTTTGACTCGAGCCTCCTCAGCTCCACATCTTTTCCTAGTTCGCTGCGGACCGTTAGAAGCAGCGAACAATATCGACTGCGAACGGCGGCATGGTGCTCAGCGATTTGGTTCATCTGGGCGCTCACGATCTGCTCGCTCCGGCACCCCTCGAGGTCCCGATCTGACTATAAGTCGCTGGATCTGGGTTCTCCCGATGGTGAAGTTCAAGAGGCCCTAGTGGCTAATGACATGACCGCCAGAAGGCCACCACAACCAGCGTCCTGGAGCTCTACCTCTAATCATTCTTCTACCACACATCATCACGTGCGTTCTGTTGGTATGTACCCATCCTTGCCTGGTCCAATAATTTTCATTTGCATCAATCCCCAATCTGGTTCGTAGTAGACGTACATGTAGTAGAGTAGAATCTTTGACTCCAGGTTGTAGAATTTTTGGTCGATTCGTGTGCTGTTTCACATCGTGAAACCATGAAATAATTTCTGATCCTTCCTGGACTGAATCGTTGAAATTCTTTTCCTTCTTGTGGTGCATACATCATGATTTCTTTCTGAAACCAAAAATCCTATTTGCCGGATTTCTAATTTTCAGAGTTTCCAGATAGTTATTTCAAGTTTAACAATTGGTTGTAATTTTGCTTCATCAGCTGCACCATATGCAAATACACATCTATTATTGGGAAAAGTTTTTGTTCTGTCACTCAGGGTCATACTTGCTGCAGCTAGTAGCTGTTCCAAACATTATTGTAATGTTAATATGTTAATTACTACTACTTAATAATGATTCTGGAGGTGCTGCTAACATTTCCTACCTGCAGAGATAAAAAAACACTATGTGTGGGCTTCAGTAATGTGATTGATTTCTGTTTACAATGCATTAGTCTTTCCTATCATCTATGTGGGCTTCAGGGGGAGAGGAGGTGGGCAACCCCAATCCAAATCCTTCCCGTTTCAAATATAATTGACTTCCATTTGCACTTGTCTTTGTTCTTCCCAATTTGCTAATTTGGTGCTCGGTTTTCGTGGATGCTGCAGATTGGAGAGATCACGAAAGGCCGAACATCCTGCCCAAACAGGTAATTTAGATTTTATTATATATGCTGGAATGTGTTCCATCAAACTAGAATTATTGCCAAAATTGTAAAAAGTACAGTAACACTGAAATATTTATAATATATAACTTCATAAAAGGAAAGGTGATGCAGCCCAACTTTGCTGCTCTAATTAATGCATGCATGCATGCTACGAATTGTCCAACTTTTTTTTTTGCGAACTTGTCCAACTTTTTTGCTCTACTTGATTTACATGATATGAAAAAACAGCCTCGGGTTTATTTGTCAAGTCCGGTCATTTTATCATCTGTACTCCAGCATTTAAATCATCTGTACTAACAGGAGATGATTGCTCCTAGACCAAAAAATGTCACATATACAGGAGGACCAGCCCATAGGACCATTGCGAATATGAGTGGACTGTTCCTGATTCTTGTTTGAGTTGAATGGTGCTTGTTAATACATGCAGAAAATCTGGCCTCTTCTTTTTTGCCCACAGATTTTTAACTGACGAAAATCATGTACGAGCTAACAATGGGAAAACAGCAATCTGTCAAAAAAAAGAGGTGCTTAACTATTGACTAATTTTAACTCACTATACTATGAGATAGTTTAACTGAGAATAATACGCTATATATTCCAAAGCAGCTTCATTTTAGTCCAAGGTTCTATGGATTTGCATTCGTGCATGTAACACCGTGGAAATTTGTTCTTAGTAACACTCTAATGTTTGTACGGTGGGTGGTTGTGGACTCGCAGCAGGCGCAGCAGTGGTGTAGCGTTGCCGGTGTTGCTTGCATCAGGTTACTTTGGCCGTTGTCATTCTTATAGAAGCAGTCTGCATCTCCTTCCACCATGACGGTCAGCATCTAGGCAGGCTTAGTACTCCGACTGTAATATATTTGAGATCTCGTATATTATTGCCCAGTTTGTGTGTTCAATCATAAATCTTTTTTTTGATAGATCATGTCGTTTATAGTTTACCTTTACTCGTACCATGATTGAAGGAATATCATTCAGTAGTGTCACATACTCACATATTCCATGTACATGTTGCGTAAAGATTTAATTTCTCACAAAATGAAGCTCTACACACTATTAGAAAAAGGCTCAAATGTTCAACTCATTTGTCCCGGTTTGTATTTGAGCCGGCACTAATATGACCAATAGTGCCGGTTCCAACGGGTAGGCGGGCGGCGCTCATTATCACCGGTTCGTGGTGAACTTTTAGTGCCGGAACCGGTACTAAAGAGGTGGTGTCCTTTAGTACGGGTTGGTGGCTCAAACCAGTACTAAAAACCCCCCCTTTAGTACCAGTTGGAGCCATCAACCGGTACTAAAGGTGGTGCGCTGCCACCCACAGTGCACAATGTTTACTCCCACCTCGCTAGTTGAGAGGAGCTCGCACCAGTTTATAAGCCCCGCCGAGGCTACCATGTCTAGCTCCTCTCTAAGCAGGCCTCTGTGGGCCTATTGCAAGTCTTCTGTCCTGTGGGGCGTACTGGGCCGTACGGGCCTGCATCCTGGCCCAACTAGAGGTTCGGTTTCTAGTCGTATGCAGGCCGTGTCAGCCCAGTAGGCGGGCTGTTTTTGCTTTATTTCAAAAAAAAATCAAAAAAATCCACTAACCAGGACTAATGGTCCCCAAGACCACGGCGCGCCTCGTGCCACGTGGTTGCCCTTTAGCGCCGGTTCGCGCGGAACCGGTACTAAAGGGGGGGGACCTTTAGTACTATAAATTATCAGGTCAATTTTTCAAGCACATAATCTTAGTGGTTTATTTTTATTCTTGGAATTGGAAATCATAAGTTTACGGTTTCTTTTTATGTACAATTTGCTAATTTTGACCATTTGCATAGTTCTTTTACTTTTTGCTATGTTTGGTTTACCGCTTTGTTCAGTTATAGAAAGTACAATGCTAATTTCACAGTGCATACTGTTACTACATAAATCAAAGAATGCTCACATGATGGTCTGGTAATGATGGGTCTGTGAGGCCTATTAAGGTCATATAGGCTTACTTAACAAATCACAGAATGGATAATAGGAACCTAAACCCCGCTGTTTGTCTATCGAGGAGCGAGTTTTTATTAAAACCTGCCTTTTTAAAGGTTTGTAGGGAAAGTTTCTGGCCAAATTGACTGTACTACTGGCAGTCAGAGTTTTGATTTTTGGTTTCCGTTTTTTTTTTGCCCTAGGCCAAGATGGTTGAAGTTCGGCCATTTTTAAAAAATGGCAAAATCTTGGACGAAATTGCAAGAAGAAAATTTGATTTTTTTAATGAACGGGCCGAAATTATTTGCCCGAAAGGGACTTATTTCGCCAAAGGCCAAGATGGCTGAAATTTGTTTTTTCCACGAAAATCAAATCTGAGCAGTACCATGGCATAATATTTTAGTTTTGTACTGATAGAACGGCAAGTTACAGGTTAGTTAGAGAAATGTTACTGTAATCACACATCTCATAGGTTATTTAGATTCTTGTGTAAAACTATGGCAAAATTACCTGAAAACACATTTATGAATTCAAACATTTCTTGGCATCTCACCATGCTTTCGAAATTCAGTCGGACAGGACCTAAATACATTTATTATTCATTGGATTTAGAACTCGCATTTGTTCAATATCATATGTTGTCTAACTTGTTATGCTCATTGATTGAATTTGCAGCATTTGAATTGCACTCAGAAGAGATGGAGGGCATTAGCTAAGGCTAAAAATGCTAGTGTAATTTGGCCTTGCGTCTATGAACTTGAATGCCTGGGACATGTCCTCGCAAGCTTCTTCCTCTCTAACAAACATCAATCGTGTAGGTGCTAGTGGAAGAGCATGTACTACAGCTCAGCAATAAGACAAAGAAGCCATTGCCGCTGCTACTACAAGAAGATCAAGTATAATAAGAAAATTTCTTGTTATGGCTGCTGCTTAAATACCACTGAATTTATTCATTTGTTCATGTCAGATTTGTTATGGCTCTGTTATTTCAGTAACATTGTATTTCTCGTGTTTTAAAATGACAAATGATACCTGAATTTACACATCTATGCTATATTTTTTTATTATACTTGTCTCTAGTGAATACATTTCTTGAATTAGCTATGTCTGTTATTGATGTATTTCTCGGTTGTACCATGTTCAATTTCAATTCAAAATTTTCAGTTGGCATGGAGAATTACTTGGCTGTAGCATGCGTACTGATGTCAAGTCCCAACTCATTAATCCCCTCTCAAAAATGACCTACTGTCAAAATAAAGGAAAGAGACTAGTTCAATTACCGAACTTCAAGCTGAATCACATTGTCAAACATTCCATTGAGATAATTTCGAACAAATCACAGAGTAGTAGAGTATACATCCTCACCTTGCTCTACACCTTGGTTACACCTCAGCTGCTAAGAGAAATGTCAGCAAACTAAAGAAAGATCTGCAAACACAACACATGCATTGTCTGCCTCCAGAGAACACTCCTATGTCCTGTTATTTGCACTTAGCAGTGCTGACTGACAAGCGACAACGGACGCTAATTGCCGTGACGAGAGGGTCGGCGAGGAGTAGCACACCAGGCTGTCGCCAAGTCATTCCCAGTCCGCCATGGACGCACCTCCGTGGTCGCATTCAAGCAGGAAAATAAACATGCAAAAAAAATTCCTTCCCCACATATAGTACAGATAATTATTACAGTTTTTCCCATCACATACAGAACAATATTGCAATTGTTTCTTCACTAAGAAATATGCAGCCCCAGCCCTCCATGACATTTGTATCAACACCTTGGCTTATATGGAAACATAATATTCATGCTCCATATACAATGTATAACATAGATTTCAGAAACAGTAACTAATCAAACTCTGTCATTTAAGTTCAGCAACATTCCAAGTTACCTGTACTCATAATGTTTTGCTAGCTATCCAAGTTCAAGTCACATCAGTACCGAAGACATTTACATCTAAAAAGAAAGCACATGAGCAGTGAATGGCATAAAAATGTACTGCCAATTAATATGGATTGGAAGGGAGTACAAAACTTCTCATGTCATCGATGCACTTCAGGTATCAGAAATTCAGGATGCCATTCTTTCTACCAAGATTACCTGCATCTTCAGGGTACCATTCTTTCTTTCAAGATTACAGGCATCTTCAGGATACCATTATTTCTACCAAGATTACAGGCATCTTCTGGCAACACTTTATGATAGATCATGGAGCTCATCAATAGAGTCAAATTCAGAAACAAACCTAGTTTAACGCAAAGTACAATTTTCTCAACGAATTAAAAGGAATATGCTCACAGAAGTTCACATGCCACTTCCGACATAGAAAGCATGTGCGGATAGACATGGTTAAAATTCAGCCAGCAGAATTAGCTACCGTACACATGTATAGAATTCTGGCAAGGAACGACACAACACAAATGAACAGAATGAGAAGCCTCTACATCAGCATCCAGACATCCTATGTTCCCAACTTTTTCTCTCGGCCGCAACCTTTTTGGTATTCTTCCAGGACATCCTCTGCTATGTCCTGCAGGGCATTTGAAATCATATGTCAATTCAGAACAGAGTTACATAGTGTGACCAACCATGTAAAGAGGATTCGGTACCTTCTGGATTTCACTCCCCTACAGTGTGAATTCCCCTGCTACCCCAACTCAAAATCAACATGAACAATCAGAACCATGGCTGCTCAACCAGACAAGACGCTTCCACTATGGACTTCTCACATGGGTCAGGGTGCTCGCCGGAGGCGCCTCCATGCCGGGATGCTGGATCGCCGGGAGAAGCTCCCACGACGGCCGCCGCCATGGTTAGGCTATGGGCTAGGTTCTCCCATGGCGCTCCCTCATACCAGATCGCCTGGCGGAGCGATGGTGTCATGTGACATTGAACCGGAGACACACTCGAAGCAACAATACTCCGCCTGTTAAAAATCTGCGCATGAAGATACAAAAGAAACGGCATGCTGCTTAACTATTTTGTATGATCATAAGAAGATGGCTACAAGAAAGCTCGGTTAGAAAGGGTAGGCTTTACATTAATTGAGCTCAGCTCAACGCATATCTATGAGTATCCAACAAGGAATGAACAACATCACATTGGTGCTTGATCAGGCACCGAGAATGGAGAGGCTGACGAGATCTGAGAGGAGATGGTCGAGCTTGTACGGATTTGATGGGGACAGGTGGTGCTGACATCTTCACAATAATGTCTCTAGTTCTGTTCTGGATAATTTAGGCAAAGGTTAGCAAAATGCTACTGCTGCAGCACAATGGAGCTCAGGATTTGTAGAAAGCATGAACTGAACTTTAGCCCTGTTGTAATGTATTTAGTAGTGGTTAAGTTATCTTCTGACCTGAACTTGAACTAATTAATTAGTCCTATTGGCCACTAGCCGATTGGGACCAGCCATGAAGTTTAACTAGTTAACTTGACTACTCTAGTGGTTTCAATACTAGCGATTTTAATTGAACTAGCCAATTAGCCCCATCACTTGCAAACTTTAACCAGCCAAGAACAGCATAGATTGTAGCATTTTACACTATGTTTATGTTTGTAATTTTACGTAAACATATTTTTCACGGCGACCATGCATTTTCTTACGATCTATTTTTACGTACAAACTCTGAAAAATTTACGGAATGAAAAGTTACGGTGCATTGCTATTAAAATAGAGGGTGTGAAGAAAATAACTTTTTCTCACCCAGGGTGACGAATAGTCAATCCCTACTAAGGGTAGATTGCGTTAATTTTATAAATATGTTTTACACCATTATGGTCTAATAATAGGCTACCTAATATCGGTGTTAGTGCCAATCAAGTAATTATATCCCGTCTAATATCAATGTGTAGTTAATATCTACCCAATAATATTGACTAATGTAATTATTATCTTGCCTAATATCTACGTGCATTGCATGTACATGATTACTCGTTTAGGCAGATAACTCACACGGTATGGCTTATTTCTTATGTGGTAAAATCTCAGAACTCATCTAGGACAATTACAAGGTAAGACAGTGAAATATATTGAAACATTAGACAAAAGCAAATCTCATTTCCCTTTGTGTTACCTAGTATCAAGACAATATCTGGGCTGCAAGTATTGACTTGCAGTTTTTTTTCCTACTCAGCAAGCACACTGGTATCCTCCAATGCTACTCTGAGAAGTGCATCCCAAAGGACAAGGGTTCTCGTTACTACATTCGTCGATAGCTACAATAAGATAAGAAAAGCTAAGTATCAGAATTTTCAACATACTGGTAAACTTTGGCAATGTGTGTATACACATTCAATATGACCATCCGAAACAAGATACGATCCCTTGGACTCCTTCATGAAATATTGCACTACCTGTAGCTCACTACGGGTCCTCTTCATCCTGCTCCGCGCATGACTTTACAGGTGCATATAACGGGGAGTTTGTGAGGTACATGACTATTGCGATCCACTTCACCAATGGCTCCGGAATGTGATCAATGCTCAGATATCATTTTTCGTTGCCAAAAGGGATCATTGAGAAAGGTATCTCAATAAATGAAATACTTACGCGAAGAAATGTTAGAAGACATAGAAAATTATGGCGTGACATTCAACATGCTTCTTTTATTATTCTTCTTCTCCTTTTTAATTATTTTGACCCTATTTGATTTGTTTGGATACAAACTCGAAGATAAAAAGATGGGTATTGGACTGAGCTTCACGGCAATGCCATCTGAAAACCACTCACTCCACAACCCATACATTGTTGCCATGATTGCCAGATCTCGTGCCATCCCACGAAGCAACCATGACAGCCTACGGAAAGAAATAAACAAGCATCCAAGTCATGCACATACACACACAACATGATGCATTATTTGCATGCCTAGGAATCAAGCAAAACTAGCGTTCATGCGACATGATAACGTTGGAAACGACCAAAGACGGTGTGGTTAGTTGCGGGTTAATCGGGGCCACATTCCATTTTGTTGGAGACCCTCTTTAAGATGGGTGGTGGCAAGCCTAAGTTCATCCTTGAGCTTCATATTCTCCTTGAACAAGCGTTGGCCCTCTGAGGTGTCCTGAGTTTGAACCACCGCCCCTCTGCATTTGAGGCAAGTGCTATTTTCCATAGCCGACATGATGGCTTGCCTGTCAGATTTTAGCATCTGGTTCTCTAACTGAAGAGTGGTGGTCTCCCGCCGTTGCCTCTTGCCCTGTATTTATTAATTTCATGAGTGCATCATTTCACCGGTTATTATAAGAGTATGACCCCATGTTCACGGGGGTAACATCGTAGTACATTGTAGGATTTGCTATTGGAGCTCGAGCTTCATGCAGTATCAAATTTTAAAATTTTAAAAATCATATTATTTGAATTCAAAAAAAAATCATGACATTAATATGCACATAGATATTGATGAATACCAGTTCTGTGCAAAGTTACATGGTGAAATACATTTTTAAGACGGTTACGCAAAAATAGCAAAACAATGTATGTCTACCCCATGTACTCTTCACTATTAAAGTACATGATTTGTCGTACAGCTCACATCAAAACGTATTTCAAAATGAAGTTTCACACACATCTATATTCTTACTTATGAACTTATCTTCAGATATTTTTGAACCAAAAACTGTATTTTGTATTATTTTTAAAATTCTCTCTCCATTGAGTGAGAGCGCTAAAAAGCCTCACCCATGGCATTGTGAGTTCATACGACAAACAATGCCACTTTTTCCATTGGAGTTTGTACTATTTAACCGCAAAAATCTGCATAACTGTATGTCTTAGCTGACCCATGTGGTGACATCTCATGTTATTCAACATGGAGAAGAATAGTATTTACCTTACTGTTGGTGCGATGGTTTTGGAACCAGAACTTGACCTGTTGGGCACTCATGCCAAGCCTCTCACTAAGGGTCTTCCGGAGTTTCTCATCAGGATAAGGGATTTCCTGGAAGACACTACAGATGACCTTAATGAAAATGCATTAGTAAACATCATCTTCAATAGGTAAGAAACAAAGATTGAGTATGTATTTTACGCTTCAAGTTGTTGGATCTGTTCTCTGCGGAGACGGTGATAGTTGGCACGCCTTGTCTCCATCCTCTCGCCACAGTAGGATTCTACATTGTTGTTTCCTTGGTTTCCAGCAACAACGTTGGTATTATCAATCATTCCCACGTTGGCAGTGGCTCCAAGTAGACCATATGTCTCATCACCATGGTCCTGCTGCAATAGGTGGCTGTCTTCACTTGTCATGAAGGGGTCAAGATCATTGTGCACAACATTGTTGTATTGCGTCCACTCCCCATCCATGCTGATCTGTTGTCATGAAATAAAAATTTTATTCCCTTATATAGAGTTAAAGGCAGCAGTAAACTACCATTAAAAAACATGTAGAAGTGAAAAATGAAACCACATAGAAGGAAACGTCACACAGAACACTACATCTCCAACTACATTAGTCGGATGGTACTTCACTTTAAAAATAATTTAAATTCGTTCATAGGGGTTTCCGACACCGATTTGGTTGTAATCATGTATACTTTAATTATGCTGTAGTTGACATACTTTCTTGGCTTCACGATAGTATATTCATGATTACCGTCGGCTGATTACTTAAAAAAATCGAAACAAGTATGCCATACATAGTAATGCAAAGCTATTACTTTCAGATCTCATCATGTTGTTTTCTTGTTATCCAGATAACTATACCTATCTATATATACATTTGGATCTATCTACAGATTCCATATATGTGGTATATTTAGATAAGGAGGACCTACGTACAATAAAATGAGCACCAACTACTCCTACAAATTATAGAAGCGAGATATTAAAATGTACTATGTGTGGGAAATCATATTAACCATAAATAATGGCATCATATGCACAATTATACAATCAGATCTATGTTATCTCCTATATTTTACCTTTGGAAGATTAGCTTACCTTATAGCAAGATACTAGCCATCTCTCAAGCAAAACGTTGAAACACTACTTTCTACATGTATCTACTTATTCCATCACACATGTCATGGAGCATCTGTGCCTAACTTTTGAAGTTGAAGATCAAGGGATAATTAGACTAAAACTATATAAATATTACTTGATGAACGGTTTGAGGAAATACCGTTGACTTCGGTAGTCGTCTTCCTTAGAAGTTCGATAGGCGATCAAGGGAAGGAAGCTGTTTCGTTCCTACTGAGATATCAAACTCATTCAGCTTAGAATAGCCATGATCATCAGAATTTAAAGCCGTGGAGAGCATGTGGAATTTAGGCTATAGGACCCATGATTAATGCAAGCAATTACTTGTATCCAAATATAGGCTCAGAAATCAAAGATTTTTACAATTGGGGCATATCTTATATATTGGTTATAATTATAGCTCATTAAGGATATTTGCGGAGTGAATATTGGGATATTGATAAAAATACATTATGTTATTTATACAATAGAAAATAAGTGGTTCAGATTACTAATAGAAAAGAACGACTGAGATCCATAATATGGTTTTGATCTAAATGACATATATGGACATAAAGGGTTCATGTGGCAATACTACATAGAGAGAATGTTCTTTAAGGAACTTTTTCGATCTATTCCTCAAATGTGAAGGCAACACAATAGATACCACTAACAATAACTTGCATCCAAGTATAACGCTCACATCCCATGGATTTTGAATGTTGCCGCACGGCCCATATTTAGAGCATAATTAAGGCTCATTAAGCATATTTTTTAATTGAATATTAGCATATTTTTAAAAAATTACTATATTAATAAGCCAATAGAAAACGGGTGGTTCAGATTACCAATAGAAAAGAACAGAAGAGATCCAGATTATGTTCTAGATCAAAATACAACATGCATAGTATGTTTTTCTGCGGGAAAAACTTTTGATCTATTCATCAACTGTCATTGTAGCACTAAGAACACCAATACATCTCGGACCATAGAGAACATGCACAGGAACGAGCCGAAGCCGCGCCACCTTCATCGCTTCTCGCTCACCGATGCCAAACAAAACTTGTTTTAGTAGACAATAAGGAAGACATCATGTTAATTAAGTACCCACATGACGAGGACACCTATGCAACAACCGTTGCCGACGAAGAGAAGCGTATATCATGATTCACGAATGAGTATCTAATAGATTACTCACACCGTGATTGTTTCATCATTGGAATGCACTGCTCGACTTTATAAACGAACTTGAGAGGTCTTTTTAGTCCAATTTTCAAATAGATTTCTCCCCCTATGTTTGTTTCATCTTCAAAATGCACTATTCTACTTTAAAAACCAAGTTGAGAGGTGTTTGAGACTAATTGCAAAATAGATTTATTATAGTGTTTTATATACGATTAAACACGCATCAGTTCTAGTTTTCAACACACACACACCCCAATTCAATGGATGATTTATTCTGTTCTAATTTTCTATGAACGCACCTTTGTAAGCTACCAAAGGAGATGTCCTTTGCAAATATTTACTTACAAACACTAAAAAACTAAAAATTCATTAAATAACATTTTTTCGTCAAGAAGGACACTAAAATGCATGGTGTACGGGGAATATCTCTTCGTATTCGGACATCTAAGGAGCCCGTGGAGAAAAGTATAAAATTGGTCCAAATAGTGCGTGAACATTGTACTTTTTTTTATGAGAACTACTTAGATGTCCACACATCGGCAAATTTGGCACGGATATCACGCACTCGAACATATTTCATGCCCAAAACATTCAGATTCTTTAAAATTCTAATATTTATATAAGTTTACTTTTCATGCCAGGGAGCAGATGAGCTCAGGATCGGAATCCTTGTGTACATGTCCTATGTTGCTACTTTGGTCTTCTTTACATGCAACCGTAATAGCCTGATGCCTAGAACAATCTAAAGTAGTCCTTATTGGATCAGCCAGACAAACATTTGAATAATAGTTTGGTGACGTCGCCCCAACATATACTGACCCGGCACATCCGATGTAAAGGTTTGTAGCATGTTTGAATCAAGTGAAACCACGGTTTGCATAGATAATATAAAATAAAAGGCGTGCATTGGAGCATCTCGAATAGATTATTTCGATGTCCAAATAACTAATTTTTATATCATTGACCCCCAAAACAGTGCTCCAACAGATGATGTAGATATAATTGTTTACTCCTGATTTGTTATAGATGTAAAATAGGGTACTTGGTGATGCAAATTTGCATCTCTTGTGCCTCTCAATTAATCTCGACTAAAATCTGAGCAATCGCACGCGCCAGTTATCTGCCAAGCGGAACTTCCCCGCGTCACGCTTGACTACGCCATGTCGTCGCCCGCCACTGCCAGCCAGCATGGATGCATTTTTTGACCCTGCAGCCACCAAAGCCGCTCCGGCGATGGTGGCCACCATGTCTGTCGCTGGTCCCGCCAATGCAGCCACCGATGAATTTGTAGCCCCTCATCCCACTGCCGGCGTAGGACTGGAGCAGCCGGCGAAAAAGAAGGCAGCAACAACCAAACCATGCGGACACTAAAAAACTAAAAAGCATGATGTACGCGAAAAATCATAAAAAACTAAAAAACTAAAAATTGGTAAAAAAACTATTTTTTTCGTCAACAAGGACACTAAAATGCATGATGTACGGGAAAAATCTCTTCGTATTCGGACATCTAAGGAGCCGGTAGAGAAAAGAATAAAATTGGTCCAAATAGTGCGTCAACAATATACTTTCCTAAAGCCCTCATTTTTTTTCATGAGAGCTACTTAGATGTCCAAATACCGCCAAATTTGGCACGGATATCACACACTCGAACATATTTCATGCCAAAAACATTCAGATTTTTTAAAATTTTAATATTTATATAAGTTTACAGTTCATGCCAGGGAACAGATGAGCTCCGCAGCCGAATCCTTGTGTCCATGTCCTATGTTGCTACTTTGGTCTTCTTTGCATGCAACCGTAATAGCTTGATGGCAAGAACAATCTAAAGTAGTCCTTATTGGACTGGCCAGACAAACATTTGAGTAATAGTTTGGTGATGTTCTCTGTAGAGACGGTGATAGTCGGTACGCCTTGTCTCCATCCTCTGCTCACTGTAGGTTCTCCATTGTTGTTTCCCTGGTTTCCAGCAACAAGGTTGGTATTATCAATCATTGCACGTTGGCAATGGCTCCATGTAGACCATACTCCCTCCATCCGGAAAAGCTTGTCCCAAGATTATCCCTCAAATGGATGTATCTAGCACTAATTTGGTGCAAGATACATCCATTCGAGGGACAAGCTTTTTTGGACGGAAGGAGTACATATCATCACCATGGTCATGCTGCAATAACTGGATGTGTTCACTTGCCATGAAGGCGTCAAGATCATTGTGCACAACACTGTTGTATTGCGGCCACTCCCCGTCCATGGTGATCTGTTGTCATGAAACAAAATGGTTATTTCCCTATATAGAGTTAAAGGCAGCAGTAAACTAATATTAAAAAACAAACATGTGGAACTGAAAAATGAAACCAAATAGAAGGAAACGTCATAGAAAACACTACATCTCCAAGTACATTCAGGTTTCTGTGCCCATATTAGTCGAATGGTACTTCACTTTAAAAATAATTTAAATTCGTCCGTAGGAGTTTTCGACACCGATCTGGATGTAATCATGTAGACTTTAATTACGCTGTAGTTGACATACTTTCTTGACTTCACGATAGTATATTCATGATTACCTTCGGCTGATTACTTTAAAATTTTGAAACAAGTATGCCGTACATAGTAATGCAAAGAGATTACTTTCTCATCTCATCATGTTTTTTTTCTTTTTATCGAGATAACTATACCTCTCTATATATATACATTTGGATCTATCTACAGATTCCATATATGTGGTATATTTAAATAAGGAGGACCTATGTACAATAAAATGAGCACCAACTACTCCTACAAATTATAGAATTGAGATATTAAAATGTACTATATGTGGGAAATCGTATTAACCATAAATAATAGCATGATAGGCATAATAATACAATCTGATCTATGAATATTAGCAGATCTATGTTATCTCCTATATTTTACCTTTGGAAGATTAGCTTCCTTTATAGTAGCCATCTCTCAAGCAAAATGATGACCTGTATCCACTCATTCCATCACACATGTCACGGAGTATCAATGTTTTCCATGTGGAACTGCCACAAAAAAACAAGAAAGTCACAGAGATGTCAGTAAGATGGCACCAAACAGGTTATGGTTACACTAAGCCAATGCATTCTTGAGTATGCACTCACCACGGCATCTGGTGGGGCCAGACCTAGCCAGTTTGGCAGGTGTACCCTCTCCATCATTCCCCTTTCCCTCTCATTCCACCCACGCACCCAAGCATCAAGGCCAGTGTACAACATCTCTCCATGCAAACTGAACTGGTACTTAATCTTGTGACCGTCTATCCTCAGCATAGTAGGGGAGTGGTGCTCAAACCAAGTCCTGATACACACATACAACAATGATCGCATGTTAATTATAGCCAGAACAGCTTGCGGTCAAAAGCTAGCAAAGATTGCATGTATGCTAACTAACCTGCTGAGTTCACTTGGGTTGGTTAGCAGCGAGACGGACTCATAGAAGTCAGCGCACACGTAGTCCGGATAAAAAGCATGGTGAAGCTCCAACTCAAATGGTGAATATCCGTATTCGGGCAGAGGTGGAGGTGGCGACGGAGGCATGGCTAGAACCACAACTAGGAGTACATGACAATAAGTAAGGCGTAGTGCCACGTTGCAAACAAAAGTGCATATGCTCAGTTCTTGACTAACTTAGAGGGGCAGGGTTACTCAGTTGGCCACCATCTGGGAGTGCAAGCCTCTTGTTGCCTATGGGAGTAAGCATGGCAATGCTAGCTCCATTAGCAACACCCAGCCCTCCACCGTCAGGCACACTAGCTGCAAAATGGATCACGAACGGTGTGATTAATCTTTTTTCGATCAAAAGACAATGCATTGAGTGCCATAGCCACGCCATACACACCTTCGTACATAATTTGGTCGCATGCTTGGTGTAACACTGGTACAACTTGGTCTCACGTCGATCCAGCGCCGAGGGCCTCGTGCATCGTCATCTGCCTAGTACACATGCCCCCACCTGCACACAATCGCATAGTTTGGACTAGTGAGAAGCAAGACCATTACTGAAAACACCGATAAACACATTTAACCATCGTGTCAACTTATAGTTAACTGCTGGTCCTTTTCCTTTACGGTTTTTGATCATTGCTTATTTTCAACTTCATCAACACCCATCGGGTCTGAAACAACAATTTCTGCAAAAAGTGAAGGCTTACTTAGTAAAGGTATGAAGATCCAACGGACCGCACGGCTAATTGAGAATGGTTGCTAATCAACTGGACACCTTTTCCACGCTCCATTGGCTGCACATGCACCATAGGGTTCTGACACCCAGAGCCTAGTGAAATACTTGCTCCCGCAACTGGCATCAATAAGAACAAACCGTATTCCAGTTAGTCTTGAAACATGCCAAATATTTGAAAAATCTAAGAAAATTTTGCTTTTCTACCATGGCCATGCGCACCTGGGGGGCTACGTGTTTCCTCGTTACGGACCACAACAGCCATGAGAGATCGAGCAGCTTCACATGAAGTAGCAGCTAGGTATTGCACGATATCTATTTGAAAGTGAGATTTAACATCAATCGTTTCTGTTAGGTGGCTAATACAATTCTTTGGAGCAATAAAACAAAAGTGTGACAAAACTCATGCATTCTACATGCATAGCATGGCCCACTCCCATGCAAAAACATCACAACCACACATGGGCCCCACAACTGCATGCATGCAAGACCAAACATTTCATGCACACACTGAGTTCTAATCCATTTTGCAGAGTGCATGCATGCCCATGTTGACAACAAAGCTTAGAATAATCGAAACTACAGCTCGTTGCAAGAGGACAGGCAAAAGATTACCTGATTTTCTTCTTGGCACATGAGAATAAGGGCTGATGTTGGGAAACGCCGCCACCATTGGAGCCTGTCTCTTCACCCTGGCCATGAAATCCTCGAGCCTGTCTTCAAGGTCTCTTTGTCGTTTGGCTTCTGTCTTGCTATGTATTTCCGCCAGCACCTTCTCCTTGGCATTATCCACCATCCTCAGGAACTCCTCCTCCCTTTTCTTGAACTGATGTTCCACTGCCTCCTTAAGTGCGGCCAGAATCTACGAGATGCGCTAAGGACAAAAAAGCCCGATTAGTTTTTGTGCTTACGACAAACGAACCACAGAATGAAAATCCCAGTAGAAGCAAACAAGATAGAAAATTGCACCTGCACAAGTATCTCTATCCCATGGGCCACAACAAATCCAGGTGGCGCGCCGCACACACCAGGGCTTGGGGTGGTCTAAGTATATGCGGGCGGTGCACTACCAGACAACACATTAATTGCCAGCGATCTAGGGACATCAGATACCTGCAAGGGAATAATCGAACAGAATGTTAGCTACCAGGGAGAATTTAATGAGCAAGCATTTAAGAGGATTTGTGTACCTTGAAGCCAGCATCAACTACGTTCTTGGCTGCATGCTTGCGGATCTGAACCTTCATCAACAGATCGAAGTACGACGCCATCCGAGGAAGTGGCAGCTGCTCACGCCCCTGCATGCCATGCTCATGGTAGTCGCAAAAGATGATCTTCATTTTGTTAAATCAATTAAAACAAATAAAATCATAGACCAATTGGTAGAAATCGCATATGCGTGCTAGTAAATGAACGGGGATTTCTTGTCTAACCTGAGGAACAAGGAGGCATCCCTGAAGAACAAGCTGAGATGGGTCATGCAACAAATCATCCCTCAGCTTTGCTGCAGCCTCTCTCAACCCCTCCACTACGTAGTCACACAAATCATATTTCGATATTTTGCTCGGATCAGCAAGAACGTTCAATAGCTCATTCGAAATCTTTGGATGTGCTCGTCTAGTAACAAGAAATGTGGATGCGGCGAGGATTGTGCATGCAGCAATCATTTTCTCTCTCTCTCTCTGCTCCCACGATTGCTACTTTGCTAGTGTTTTGCACTATCTTTTTAACTCTGACAATCAGAATCTTGCATGTTTTCGGCATTTCAGTCTCTAAGATGGCATGCAACTTCTCTAGCAACTGTTCCCGGTCTGTCAAGCAAGCACCAGCCCGGATATCTATCTTTTCCCTGCTAGGGTTCAATCCTATCCATTTTGCTACCTCCCTAGAGTCAATCACAACAAAGTTTCCGTCACCCATGTCCATCTTCATAGTTTCGGGATCTATCCTAGCGAGGAGAGACATGGAAAATATGCGATTATTGTTCCCTAAAGCCTTTAGCTTGCAAAACTGCTCCATCCCTACCCCCGTGAGAATAGACTTGATGTTGGGGTTCCATTCTCCATCCATGGTTTGGATCATACCGGCATTGTAGGCGGTGTTCAGCATGCGCATCTTCTTGGCGGCAGCCATTGAAGAGGAAGAAGAAACATCCGGTTGAGCTGCAGGCGAGTAGTTCCTAGGTCTCCGGCCCATCTCAACCAGCAAGCTGCCAGAAAAATCAAGGAAAAAACAGCAACAGAAATGTGTTTGGACTTGAGAGAAATCCGGGGCAAGAGAAAAAAAGAGAGAGATGAACGAGTGGTGAGAGCAATAGTAGTCACCTTTGTTCTTGCTCCCTCCCCCCTTGCTGCACCAAGCCCCGGTGCTGTGCATAGTGTTGTTGATGTATCCCTCTGTACCAACAAGACCTTATTTTATAGACAAGTGTTGACCGAACAACTCCATGTGCTCACGACTGTGTACCAACCAAGCGGATGCCCAACCCTCCACGCATGCACGGTATCTCGGCCACAAAATATCAGACACTATCATCTCTCCATCTCTCTCCCCACTCACTAAATGAGCCATGGCCACTAACAATTATTAAGCACCAAGAAAGATGCGCTCATAAACACAAAATCATGAACAATTCCTCCTGAACCATAGCCGTCGATGCGAACAGAATTTGAAAATGGATTAACTTGCTAAACACATAGGCTTGAATAACGGAAGAACAAGGATTATTTCCACACACAATCCACGAGACAATTACTAACTTGGTAGCATTGACCCATGCATACTTAGCACACCTACTAAATAAAGCACGAACGTACATTTGCATGCATGTTAATAGCACAACACTGGCATCTACAAATCAAGATTTTTGCTCGCTTGCATGGAGGGCTCTCGGCGTCATCTTCTTCGCAGCCAGCGGTGACAGGACCAGTCCCCGACATGTGGTCCCCCTCCTCCAGCTCGCATGCCTCTACTTGCACTGCATGCGCCATGCAAGGGTCAAGCTCCGTCGTCTCCTCCCCACAAGAGAAAACCGGAAGCTTCACCCCAAGATCAGCCTGGTGTCAAGAAATTTTTAAACGCACACCATTGGACCAACAAATATAATAATCTTTGTCTCGTTATGACTAGTAACAAAAGCAAATTCTCTCATTATCCACCACCGTCTCGTCCATCTCCGCCTCTGCACCAACGCCCGGCCCTTGCGCCATTACACTTGCCTGGGAGTGCACAAACACATATCGTTTAGCCAGGGCAAACAAGGGATCTGCATGGAAACTAGAAAAAAACAGGTACCACATCATCGACACTTGCAACCACAGAAGAGTGATCTGGAAAAACCAGAGCGCCAAGCCCGACGGCGTCACTAAGAACCTTCATCACATTACAAGTGGTAGTATCAGAAAAGATGTGATTAGGGTGATCTATATCATCCCTGTGCATGTGATACTCGTACCTGCACCCTGCCTACTGTCAATGCGGAGCCAGACGTTTTGGTGAGATTAGAGCTTGGGTGACACGATGCTGTTGGGCGCCATCTCTCCACTATTCGAATGGGTTTCCAGGGTCCGCGCCACCTGCATAAATAGAGGACGAAAATTTTCATTCCCTCCGAAGCAAACAGATTCAAATTTCAAACTACCAAGGCCGCATCACATGCATCGGCTACAATTTTGAATTTTGTGGTCACCGTGAGCACTCGGATCACCTCGACGGTATGGCATTGCCATTTTATCTCACGAAGCTAGGTCCTATCATCCGGTGCATTAACTCAAGCACAGATGGGTGGGACGGTGCAACTATGCGCCTCTCTTGTCAACCATCTGGCATCGCGTGGCGTGGCGAGAAAGTAGCGTCATGATCACCGAGGAAAAGGTTTCCAGAACAATGTTTCCATCTGTTGTCACTTGACAACACAACGGGAGACCATGAGGCGTGGTGCGTAGCCACACATGGCAAGGAACCCTCCCGCCCCCTCCCCACACCGCCACTCTGCGTCTCATGCCCTCACTAAATGTGCATGGGAAAATCTTAGTTGCTTAATTCTCACATCCCCATGTGTATACCACGCACTAACTTTTTTTTGCTAAAAAACCATTTAAAAAAACACCCCAGGTTGCCTTGGGTCATGTTTTGCATCTTCAATAAGACTCAGTCAAACAATGCTACTAGCATGCTGGCTGCTTCGCCATGGATCTCTGCACCATCCCATGCGCACTGCCTCTAGTGGTTTAATGGTTGTACCCTGCCGCCCGCACATCTGTGCTCGACAGGCGAGGTGTGCTCTCCCTTCCATCCCGCTGACCGCGCAATGGAGGCCCCCACGAAAGCTATATCAATGCCTTGTCAGGATCATCATCCATCAAAGCACGCCCCTGCTGGTTCAAAAAACTGCACCCTTTTCCCATGCATGGTACACAAAATGTGACAAAAAACACTAGTACATGTACGAGCGATATGGAAACCAAGTGGCCGATCCAACAGATACCAAAACCCGCCAATAGAAGTTAGTCCATAATGCAATCAGGCAGCGTTTGTGAGCAAGCCCCTAGCCGAGAAAAATATCTTGGCCCATGGAGTTAAGGAATAGAATAGTTTTGAAGTACAAAGTGTGGTCCAGCAATATATTTGTCCTTGCCCACAATAGTCATGCAGAAGAAAAACCGTCAAAGATGAAATAGTTAGCACACCCAGCCAAATCAATTGGCAAAAAAAAAAGTTGCATGTACCTTGATCTCCGAATGGGAACAGGCGACGGGAACATCATGCCTAGCTAAGAAACATAAGTACAACAAATCACTCAGACCATCAGTCACGTTAACCAGAAAATGTCCTTAATTCAACTATAAGAAATTAGGCTCGAATGGCACACTTTTTTCAGTGCCGCATGCATTCCGTCGATGTCCATCCACCCCACAATTGCTACACTTCGGCAATTTCCTTGGAGCCTTCGACAAATCTCCTCTCTACTAATGTCACCTAGATACTCCAATGTCACCTCAAGTATCCGTGGGTATGATTATACGATATGCATCACACAATCTCAGATTCATCTATTCGACCAACACATAGAACCTCAAAGAGTGCCCCAAAGTTTCTGCCGGATAATCACAACGAAAACGTGTGCCAACCCCTATGCATAGGTTCATGGGCAGGTTGTGCATTTGTGCCCTTGCATTCTGCAAATTATACAGAACCTGGACCTCTTAAGATGGTTCTCATAAGGAGCTTTTTCTCGACTCGTCGTTGGTCTCCCCCTCTGTCGTTTTTTTTCTGATGCACACCCACACCTGAACAATTTGAATCACCATCTCCATTATCCGCATCTGGAGCACTGGCTACCAAAAGTTGCTGCTTCTCTCGCTCTGCAAGCCCTAAACCATCCTTGTCTACACTCAAAGGCAGCAGAGTAGCATGGACCTCCTTCATCATAGTCATGAAAACTTCATAACATTCCACATTGTTGTCACCAAGCACCACACACTCAAGCGCTTGCATGTACATAGTGTGATGCCTGTATCACTCGCAGGAGGCCCTCTGTCTTTCTGGTACAACACCAAGTGTTCTGGGAGAATGTCACAAGCCTGTCTTGTCCAACTCTTCATTATGTGCTTCTCAGGGATTTTTGCCAAGCAGAAGTGAACCATCACCTGCATAAAAGTATAATGCAAATCAATCAACTAGTCTCATATGGAGCAACACAGCGATAACATGACTGTTTTTAGTCATCATAGAGGATGCAAACCTGCAAAGTATGGCAGCACACTAGACCAGAATGCTCGAACATGCCACACTCGCAGCTGAAAAAACTTTCATCCGCATTGAACTCAATTTTGAAAGGAACTTTACTCCACTTCTCTCTGTTCGCTGCTTCAACATGTGTCGACTTATAAATCCTCCTAGGAACAACCTCATCTACTACATATGCACCACATTTTTACAACTCTTCACCAAACTTCTCAAACATGGCCCTCATGTAAACTTTGCTAGCATGCCTCTCCAACAGAAGGTTAAATCTAAGAGATACACCACTCTGCAAGGGGAATAGACACACACAGACCACAAATGTTAGCATGCAGAACCATTGCCAAGAATGAAGGCTTCTAGAGAAAGTAGAACAAATGTTTGTTTTCAATGAACACCAATCCAATGGGAATGATGGAGAAATTTGCTACCTCTTGAGCACTGCATTGGTTTTCCCTTGAAGAGGAAAGGGTGATGCAGCAAAGTAACATAAGTATTTCCCTCAGTTTTTGAGAACCAAGGTATCAATCCAGTAGAAGACTACACGCAAGTCCCTCGTACCTACGCAAACAAATAAGAACCTCGCAACCAACGCGATAAAGCGGTTGTCAATCCCTTCACGGTCACTTACGAGAGTGAGATCTGATAGAGATAATAATAATAAGATAAATATTTTTGGTATTTTTATGATACTAGCAAAAATGCCCGTGCGGTGCAACGGGAGAATAAAACATCATATACCCATAACCAATAAACATGTATCGATCAAGCCTCTCTCTTCCGGATCCATGTCTTATATTTTAAGATGGTATCCTATAAGACCCATCTTATTCGTGTTGTTGTTTATCCTCCTGTCCAACCCTTGTCAATGGTGGTTGTAGTTGTCACCGAACATGGTCAATCATCTCAAGGCGGTGAGCACGTCCAACACACGGCACATGTGTCGCTTAAACGCGCTAGTGCAAGAGAATGTTTAAAATCGAAAATAATGTCGTCGAGTTGGATGAACCATGCTAGAGCAAGAAAATGTTTTCAACTTAAGGAAATAGTCAAGCTGAGAAAAAAAATATGAACCTAAAGGGGTCAATCGCCCTAAGGGCGACCGGGCTACCACCGTCCTCCGCCAGCGACTTGAGGGGTTTCTCCTCTCTCTGGGAGCCGCTCCGACGGGGGCGGGAGAAGGGGGAACCACGTCGTCTCGTCGATGGCGTGTAGTTAGGTTAGGGCTAGGTTTTCTTCTTTCACCAGTTTCTGTATTGACGGTTATGGTGGTGGAGGCGTGGAAAATCTGCTTCGGAATCGATTCCGGTGGGTTGCTGTGAGGTAGTCGACGACGAATCTGGTAGTAAGCTAACCAATCAAGGCTGGTGCAGCGGCGGTGGCGATCTTGAGGTGGGACTTTTTTTTTTGCTTTGGCCCCGCCGTCATGGTGACGCGTGCTCCGGCCTCAACATGGAGCATGGAGCTCTTGAGGTGGGATTTGCAGGTTCTCGTGGGTGGCGGCGCTTCATCATCATCGTTCAACAAACCGATGCAAGTGGTGGCGTAGTTCCAATCTGGCTTGTCTCAGGCGTGCTGGTCCTCCTCGACCAAGGATGTGATTTCCTGATGTCTTTATTCTGTGCGCACAACTAAGGGTTTCCCTGGCTCTGGTAGGGAGCGGCGGAGATGGCGACAACGGTGTGCCCTCATCCCTCGTTGGAGGTGTGGCTAGATTGGTTCCCCATGGTGCAGTTTGTAATTTCATATTTTTCTTGGGTTGTGTTGTATCACTGCTTCTTTTCAATATCAATATAATCATCCCCTGCCTCTCCACGTGAGGCGGCACCTGCCGGGAGTACGGTGTTGAGGCCTTCGCCACGACGAGCGTGGTGGTTGCGCCGAGCCTGATGCTGCCGGCCAATACAACATCTGTAGTACCTCGTGGCTCGTGCTCATGGTCGTGCGCAAGGAGACCATGCGTCGATCTTTGTTTGGCCGTACATGCATGCGTGCTTTTGTTTCCATCATTTTCCTATGTCTCCTCATGAATGCCTACTTTTTCTCTTGCTGTTTTCACGCATCTCAGGTGCCACGCGATTGCTAGTTTTCTAAAGGTATATTAACTGGTCTATGTGGATGTGAAAGACCGAGATGGTACTTTTAAGTATGTGAAGCCATTGATGCGACTCATGTACAGGCAGGTATTTTTGCAAGGATCAGGATGAACGAAATATTGCGTGTGCTTCTTTCGGCCAAGGCCCAGCAGGACGTACAAGCATAGGGAGGCAACGTATTTTCTGGCGGACGGATGAAGGTTTTAGTACCACCTCGAATATGTTTTAAATTCAAACTCAAAGCGTAAAATCACGGTAAGAAGCGTATTGTGATGGTGAATCCACGGAGTCAATCCGTGCTTTATTATTAGGGAAAGATAGATTGAAAGTAAAGATTGAAAAATAAACGGTGATAGACCCGGGGGCCATAGCTTTCACCAGTGGCTTCTCTCAAGATAGTATAAGTATTACGATGGGTGAACAAATTACTGTCGAGCAATTGATAGAAAAGTGCATAATTATGAGAATATCTAGGCATGATCATGTATATAGGCATCATGTCCGAGACAAGTAGACCGAAACGATTCTGCATCTACTACTATTACTCCACACATCGACTGCTATCCAGCATGCATCTAGAGTATTAAGTTCATAAGAACAAAGTAACGCATTAGGCAAGATGACATGATGTAGAGGGATTAACTCAAGCAATATGATATAAACCCCTTCTTTTTATCCTCGATGGCAATAATACAATGTGTGCCTTGCTGCCTCTACTATCATTGGGAAAGGACAATGCAAAACCAAACTGATAATTCGAAGAGACTTGCAAAGATAACCAATCGTACATAAAAGATTTCACAGAAGAATCAAATATTGTTCATAGATAAACTTGATCATAAACCCACAATTCAACGGATCCCGACATACACACCGCAAAAAGGGTTACATCAAATAGATCTCCAAGAAGATTAAGGAGAACATTGTATTGAGATCCAAAGAGAGAGAAGAAGTAAGCTAGCTAATAACTATGGACCCGAAGGTCTGAAGTAAACTACTCACACATCATCGGAGAGGCTATGGTGTTGATGTAGAAGCCCTCCGTGATCGATTCCCCCTCCAGCGGAGCTCCGGAAAAGGCCCCAAGATGGGATCTCTTGGGTGCAGAAGGTTGTGGCGGTGGAAATAGGGTTTCGTTGTGCTCCTGGATGTTTTCGGGTTATATGGATATATATAGGATGAAGAAGTAGGTCAGTGGAGCCACGAGGGGCCCACGAGGGTGGAGTGGGTGCCCAGGGGGGTAGGCGCGCCCCCTGCCTCGTGGCCTCCTCGTTGATTTCTTGACGTCCACTCCATGTCCTTTGGATCACATCTGTTCCAAAAATAACTCTCCCAAAGGTTTCATTCCGTTTGGATTCCATTTGATATTTCTTTTCTGCGAAACACTGAAATAGGCAAAAAAAACAGCAATTTACACTGCGCCTTGGGTTAGTACATTAGTCCCAAAAATAATATAAAAGCCCATCAACATCCAAAACAGATAATATAATAGTGTGGAACAATCAAAAATTATAGATGCGTCGGAGACATATCAAGCATCCCCAAGCTTAATTCCTGCTCGTCCTCGAGTAGGTAAATGATAAAAACAGAATTTTTGATGCGGAATGCTACCTAGCATAATTATCAATGTAATTTTTTTATTGTGGAATGAATATTCAGATCTGTTAGATTCAAGACAAAAGTTTAATATTGACATAAAAATAATAGTACTTCAAGCATACTAACTAAGCAATCATGTCTTCTCAAAATATCATGGCAAAAGAAAGTTCATCCCAACAAATTAAAATGGTTTGTTCATGCTCCATTTTTGTAACACAAGAATGCTCTCATCTTCCACAACCCTGATGACAAGCCAAGCAATTGTTTCATACATTAGTAATCTCAAACTTTTTTCAACTTTCACGCAATACATGAGCATGAGCCATGGATATAGCACTATGGGTGGAATATAATAATGATAGGGTTTATGTCGAGAAGACAAAAAAGGAGAAAGTCTCACATCGACGTGGCTAATCAACGGGCTATGGAGATGCCCATCAATTGATGTCAATGCAAGGAGTAGGGATTACCATGCAACAAATGCACTAGAACTATAAATGTATGAAAGCTCAACAAAAGAAACTAAGTTGGTGTGGATCCAACTTGCTTGCTCACGATGACCTAGAGCATCTGAGGAATCCCACTATTGGAATATACAAGCCAAGTTCTATAATGAAAAATTCCCACTAGTATATGAATGTGACAAAACAAGAGACTCTCTATCATAAAGATCATGGTGCTACTTTGAAGCACAAGTGTGGAAAAAAGGATAGTAGCCTTGCCCCTTTTTTTCTTTTTTTTTCTTTTTTCTTTTTTGGGCCATCCTTTTTTTATTTGGCCTTTCTATTTTTTCCCTTTTTTATTTGGGACAATGCTCTATTAATGATGATCATCAAACTTCTATTTATTTACAACTCAATGATTATAACTCGATACTAGAACAAAATATGACTCTAGCTGAGTGCCTCCAGCGGTGTACCGGGAAGGGCAATGAATCAAGAGTGACATGTATGATAAATTATGCATAGTGGCTTTGCCACAAATACGATGTCAACTACATGATCATGCAAGGCAATATGACAAGACAATGAGGAAGCGTGTCATGAATGAAACGATGGAAAGTTGCATGCCAATATATCTCGGAATAGCTATGGAAATGCCATAATCGGTAGGTATGGTGGCTGTTTTGAGGAATATATAAGGAGGTTTATGTGTGATAGATCGTATCATATCATGGGGTTTGGATGCACCGGCGAAGTTTACACCAACTCTCAAGGTGAGAAAGGGCAATGCACGGTACCGAGGAGGCTAGCAATGATGGAAGGGTGAGAGTGCGTATAATCCATGGACTCAACATTAGTCAAAAAGAAATCACATACTTATTGCAAAAATCTACAAGTCATCAAAAACCAAGCAATATGCGCATGCTCCTAGGGGTATAGATTGGTAGGAAAAGATCATCGCTCGTCCCCGACCGCCACTCATAAGGAAGAAAATCAAAGAACACCTCATGTTTCAAATTTGTTACACAACAGTTACCATACGTGCATGCTACTAGAACACTCTAATGTCACCATCTTTATATCTCAAAACAATTATCAAGTATCAAACTTCTCATAGTATTTAATGCACTTTCTATGATAGTTTTTATTATACCCATCTTGGATGCCTATCATATTATGACTAATTTCATAACCAAAGCAAATTACCATGCTGTTCTAAAGGACTCTCAAAATAATATAAGTTAAGCATGAGATATCAATAATTTCTAGAAAATAAAACCACCACCGTGCTCTAAAAGATATAAGTGAAGCACTAGAGCAAAATTATCTAGCTTAAAAGATATAAGTGAATCACATAGAGTATTCTAATAAATTTCAATTCATGTGTGTCTCTCCCAAAAGGTGTGTACAAAAATGATGATTGTGTTATACTAAAAGGCAAAGAGTCAAATCATACAAGACACTCTAAGTAAAACACATATCATGTGGTGAATACAAATATAGCCTCAAGTAAAGTTACCGATAGAACAAGACGAAAGAGGGGACGCCTTCCGGGGCATCCCCAAGCTTAGGCTTTTGGTTTTCCTTGAATTTTCCCATGGGGTGCCTTGGGAATCCCCAAGCTTAGGCACTTTCCACTCCTTATTCCATAATCCATCAAATCTTTACCCAAAACTTGAAAATTTCACAACACAAAACTTAAACAAAAAATCTCATGAGCTCCGTTAGTATAAGAAAACAAACCACCACTTAAGGTACTATAATGAACTCATTATTTATTTATATTGGTGTTAAACCTACTATATTCCAACTTCACTATGGTTCATACCCTCCGATACTAGGCATAGATTCATCAAAATAAGCAAACAACACACGAAAAACATAAGCTGTTAAAAACAGAACAGTCTGTAGTAATCTGTAAGTTTCTAATACTGGACGTGAGGAATTTATCTATTAATCATCTTCAAAAAGAATCAACCTAATCACACTCTCCAGTAAAAAATGGCAGCAAATCTCGTGAGCGCTAAAGTTTCTGTTTTTTACAGCAAGATCGCAAAGACTTTCCCCAAGTCTTCCTATAGGTTCTTCTTGGCACAAACACTAATTAAAAGCATAAAACCACATATAAGCATAGTCTAGATGAATTATTTATTGAATAACAGCAAGGAAAAATATTGGGTTGTCTCCCAACAAGCGATTTTCTTTAAAGCCTTATAGCTAGGCATAAGATTTCAACGATGCTCACATGAAAGAAAAGAATTGAAGCACAAAGAGAGCCACGAGGGGCCGACGAGGGTGGAGGGCACGCCGAGGGGCGTAGGCGCGCCCCCCTGCCTCGTGGCCTCCTCCTTGATTTCTTGATGTCCACTCCAAGTCCCCTAGATCACATTTGTTCCAAAAATAACTCCCCCAAAGGTTTCATTCCGTTTGGATTCCATTTGATATTCCTTTTCTGCGAAAAACTGAAATAGGCAAAAAACAGCAATTTGCACTGGGCCTTGGGTTAGTAGCTTACTCCCAAAAATAATATAAAAGTGTATAAATAAGCCCATTAACATCCAAAACAGATAATATAATAGCATGGAACAATAAATAGTTATAGATACGTTGGAGACGTATCAAAATTTACAAGTGATGTTCTTTTCTCGTAGAAGCTTTCTTCAGAGTGTGGGTCAAATTGCAGCTTCGCAAACTGCTTCAGTAAGAGATGCATTGGACAGCCTGGAGGCACGTACCCCTTCAGCAGGTGATTTGCGCTCTCACTCCTTTGTATGCTCATCATTTTAGCACAGAAGACACCCATGAAATATGGTTTAACCCATTTATACCGAACTTCGTATATCTGCGTCAGAAACGGATGTTCCTTGAGTGAGTACTTGTCCAACGTCTGCTTCCACCCTTGCTCAAATTCATCCTCCGTGATCATGTGATGTACAAGCTTGTGAAAATTCAGTTTGAATTCACCGTTCTTTCTCCAAAGCACACCCATTGACTCCTTTGCCTTTTTCAGGACATGCCACTTGCACCAACGGCGGACTGTGTTTGGCATTTTTGCCTCAATTGGCAGTTCCATAGAGCGCGCTTGATATGTAAGTATAGTTTGCGGATGCTTCCCACCAACCATACGTATGAACTCCCGGAACACCCACTTGAAAGATTCTTCTTTCTCATCTCTCATCATGACCCCTCCAAAGATTATACTCTGAAAGTGATTGTTCACGCGAACGAAAAGCCCAAACGGCATGTCATACAGGTTGGTCCTGTATGTTGTGTGAAATGTAATTGCATCACCGAAGTACCGATACTGATCAAAACCCCTACTCATCACCCACATGAGTGTTTTTATCCTACTGTCTTCATCTACTTGCACAGTGTAATTGAAGTCAGGATCATTTGCTTTCATATCAGCCAGAATTTCCATTGTTTTCATAGCGTCAGAGTCTGACTAGTCCTTGTTCAGCTTCCTACACAGTGTCTTCAATGAATGCTTTGTAAATGTGACATTTTCAACTGAGCCAAAAAAACTCCCAACAATGTTGAAAACCTTCCCAAGACAAACATTATTATCGCGGAGTTGTTTGACTAGGTCTTTTCTGTATCTATCGATGTGCCTGTGTGACTTCCAATGCATTTTTTGTCCACATATCACAGACAGCGGGTGGTTATGGCCAGATATGAACTCTGATATTTACCAACCATTGTCCTTTGAACGGAGCAATCTAATCATGGCTTCACACCCACACCTGGATGATCGACTGTTTCCCCTCATTGGTATGCCATGTAGACAACGTAGTAAACACAGAATAAATGTTAGCTAGACATTTCCACAGGTTAACTTGCGTGTTACTGCAACCAAACAAAAAAGCATCTTATAGAATAAAAAAGAACTAATTGTTATATTGATTATCGGGATCTGGGGGTACATACCGCACAAGCACATAGTATTTCTTGCATGCATCTCTTCCGATGAACATTCAGTCTGCTTTTCGCAAGCCTCACCACGAAACCATATTCCCATGAATAGAGGTTGTAGAACTTATAGGCTTCGTGCAACGAGTCAAAAGGTGTGCCAATTGGTGGATTGACGTCTGGCCCACATGTTGTCTCTGCATAAGCGCGAACTGACAATTCAAGTGTTGTTTTCCTACCAGGGTTCATCCCCCTCTCCTTGGGCGCCTTCCCAACCCTAACCCGGAGATAGTGTATTTGGGGAAAAAACGATGGAGGAAAATGCTCAATTATCCCCGAAACAAAATATATCAACAGAAAAAGATATGGACCACAGCTCAAAAGCAAAGGCATAATCAGTACATCCGTGCTGGCAAAAAACCTAGAAACTCAACTCAAACAAAGTATATAAATCCAAGCCACAGATTACAGATCCTAGAAATCTTAACATCTCATCCACCTCCCAAACCCTAAAGACCACACACATATGCCCTGGATACCTCTCCATGATTTTAATCCCACATTAACAGCGAAACAAAAATCCAAAACAGACCACACGACTCATGCGACCAACCACCTGATATAAACTGAAACTCTTTGATCTACATTGCTATCATGGCCGCGTCAAACAAACTAATCTAGCACACTAAAAATGGCAAAAAAATCAGTAATGGACTGATCCATCTACAACCAAAACAACTTCATTCGTCATCAAAAAAAATTCACTAAAGAAAACAGTTCCAACTTAACAAACGAAACCAGCACATTATAATGGGACAAGAAATCAGTAATTGACTAACGCATCTACAACCCAATCAACTTCCTTTGTTGTCAAAGATAATTCCCAAAAGAAAACAAATCCAACTTAAGATTGCACCCGTTTTCCACCACATGTCCCTAATTAGTCACCAAATATCCATTTGATGACAGACGTATTACTTTCTCATATCAATATCTCACTACTAAACCAGTCGCCATCTATATTCGCTAGGAATCCAAGGAAGACGTACTAACCGCCGGATCAAGCAATTTCGGCAAAGTCTAGTAGAACTAATCAACAGTTCCTGCTAATCACTAGGCAGTAAACGATGAATTTTTTTATGCAATGGTGTCCCCCTGACTAACCTTCATGTCCACCCGATGGTCGCTTCGGAGCAAACATCATATGTGGCTTCCTTTCCCACGGCGTGTGGCTCACCGGCGGCGACCCCCTGAACATTCACAGCGCTCAAGGAATCCTGAGACTCCAGCGGTAGTACCAGAGCGCTCCACACCACAGATCCGTCAACTGCCCTGCTGATGACCCACAAGTATAGGGGATCTATCGTAGTCCTTCCGATAAGTAAGAGTGTGGAACCCATCGAGGAGCAGAATGTAATGATAAGCGGTTTCCAGCAAGGTATTCTCTGCAAGTATTGAAATAAGTGGTAACAGATAGTTTTGTGATAGGATAATTTGTAACGAGCAACAAGTAACAAAAGTAAATAAAGTGCAGCAAGGTGGCCCAATCCTTTTTGTAGCAAAGGACAATCCTAGACAAACTCTTATATAGAGAAAAGTGCTCCTGAGGACACATGGGAATATCGTCAAGCTAGGTTTCATCACGATCATATGATTCACGCTCGGTACTTTGATAATTTGGTATGTGGGTGGACCGGTGCTTGGGTATTTCCCATACTTGGACAAGCCTGCGCAACTATAGTAAAAGTATTAAGGTAAACCTAACCATAGCATGAAACATATGGATCCAAATCATCCCCTTACGAAGCAACGCATAAACTAGGGTTTAAGCTTCTGTCACTCTAGCAACCCATCATCTACATATTACTTCCCAATGCCTTCCTCTAGGCCCAAATAATGGTGAAGTGTCATGTAGTCGACGTTCACATAACACCACTAGAGGAGAGACAACATACATCTCATCAAAATATCGAACGAGTACCAAATTCACATGACTACTAATAGCAAGACTTCTCCCATGTCCCCAGTAATAAACATAACTACTCACAAAGAATAAACATGTTCATAATCAGAGGGGTATTAATATGCATATAGGATCTGAACATATGATCTTCCAACAAATAAACCAACTAGCATCAACTACAAGGAGTAATTAACACTACTAGCAACCTACTAGCACCAATCCCGGACTTGGAGACAAGAATTGGATACAAGAGATGAACTAGGGTTTTGAGAGGAGATGGTGCTGATGAAGATGTTGATGGCGATTGCCCTCTCCCAATGAGAGGAGCGTTGGTGATGACGATGGCGATGATTTCCCCCTCCGGGAGGGAAGTTTTCCCGGCAGAACAGCTCCGCAAGAGCCCTAGATTGGTTCCGCCAAGGTTCCGCCTCATGGCGGCGAAGTTTCGTCCCAGAAGATGGCTTCCTATTGTTTTCCCATCAAAAGACTTCATATAGAAGAAGATGGCCACCGGAGGGCCACCAGGGGGCCCATGAGGTAGGGGGGAGTGCCCAGGGGGGTAGGGCGCGCCCCCCACCCTCGTGGGCAGGGTGTGCCCCCCTGGTGAATCTCTTCCGCTGAGTATTTTTTATATATTCTGAAAACGTCTTCCGTGAAATTTCAAGACTTTTGGAGCTGTGCAGAATAGGTCTCTAATATTTGCTCCTTTTCCAGCCCAGAATCCCAGCTGCCGGCATTCTCCCTCTTCATGTAAACCTTGTAAAATAAGAGAGAATATGCATAAGTATTGTAACATAATGTGTAATAACAGCCCATAATGCAATAAATATCGATATAAAAGCATGATGCAAAATGGACGTATCAACTGCCCCAAGGTTAGATCTTGCTTGTCCTCAACCAAAAAGCCGAAATCGAAAAATATGTCCACATGTTTAGAGATAGAGGTGTCGATAAAAATAAAATACAGGCATGAGGGCATCATGATCATTCTTAGGAAAACAACTTACATAATTCTAGTCATATGATTTCTTACGCTAGAGTAATAATTCAATCACAATTTCAAGTATGAATCATGAACTTTATTGAAAACTAACAAACTATAATCTCAGTCATTGGAGCAATTGCAATTTATCATAACATAGGAAAGAGTCAATGTATAAGAGCTTTTCAGCAAGTCCACATACTCAACTATCATATAGTCTTTCACTATTGATGACACGCACGCAATACTTATGAGTATGGAGTTTTAATCAGACACAGAGAAAGATAGAGTCTTATAGTTCTGTCTCCCAATGTTTTACCTCAAGGGTAATGTCAACAATAATAGTCAATGAAAACTCACATCTAATTAGTCATATATACCAGGATCTTTCCAACATACTGTGCTTGCCAAAGGATAAAATGTAAAAAGGAAGGGTGAAGATCACCATGAATCTTATGCAAGGTACGAGATGAAAGTAAAAGAGAGGCCCTTCACAAAGGGAAGCAGAGGTTGTCAGGCGCTTTTATGGTTGGATGCACAAAATCTTAATGTGAAAGAATGTCACTTTATATTGCCATTTGTGATATGGACCTTTATTATGCAGTCTGTCGCTTTTATTTCTTCCATATCACACGATCATATAAAGCTTATTTTCGCCCACACTAATAAGTCATACATATTTAGAGAGCAATTTTTATTGCGTGCACCGATGACAACTTACTTGGAGGATTTTACTCAATCCATAGGTAGGTATGGCGGACTCTCATGGCAAAATTGGTTTCAGGGTATTTGGAAGCACAAGTAGTATCTCTACTTGGTGCGCTGAATTTGGCTAGCATGTGGGAGAAAGGCAAGCTCAACCATGTTGGATGATCCATGACAATATAATTTATCTTAGATGTAAGAAAACATGACCCATTACGTTATCTTCCTTGTCCACACTACTAGGAAAAGGGCTATAGATAGGATTGATACTAATGGCGCACCAGGGAAGCAGTGCGCCACTACTATATACTAATGGCGCACCTGTTGGTGATGCGCCATTAGTGTGGAAGACACTAATGGCGCACCAGAAACAGGGTGCGCCACTAGTATTAATTTTTTTTCCATTTTTTCATACATACTAATGGCGCATCAGGTAGACAATGCGCCATTACTAGTTCTAACTAGTAATGGCGCACCTGGTAGAGAGTGCGCCATTACTGTAATTTTTTTCTTATTCTTTTTTTGCAAAACTACTAATGGCGCACCGTTTCACAGTGCGCGATTACTAGTTTAAACTAGTAATGGGTGCGCCATTAGTATATATATTTATATTTTTTACTTTTTTGCAAAACTTCTAATGGCGCACCTGCAGGTGGTGCGCCATTAGTAACCAGGGTTACTAATGGCGCATTTCCTTGTGGTGCGCCATTAGTAACCAGGGTTACTAATAGCGCATTTCCTTGTGGTGCGCCATTAGTAACCTGGGACCCCAGTAAGATATTTTGGACAGCCCCACAACTACCCACTCACTTTCTCCACTTCATTCTCTCCACCTCCTTCTCCAACATTTCGGCTGCCTCCTCCTCCTCACCTCATTTGCACCATAGATTCATCAAAATTAAGTGGTGAAATTACCTTTTTTTTGATAGGTAAGTAAGGGGAAAGCTATCTTCATGATGTAGATCTACTTTTTTTTCTCCCTAGCTCGCTCCAACAACGTGCACATGCACTTTTTGTGGCCTAGCTAGATCTATATATGTTTGTGGTGTTGCATTTGTTTGTGGTGTTGCATATATGTTTGTGTCTGAAGGTACCGGTATTTGAAATGCGATAGTTGCCAATATTTTGCCGGAATGTTTTGATTCATTTCCGTTTCGGAGAGAATTTTGGCACTATGCATTCTTTTTGGTCCTATTTTTAGGGAAGGTCATGCTAAATTTTTTCTTGGTTCTAAAATATCGTTTTGCTCTACCCCGCAGGCGACCATGGTCCGCACGATGACTGAAGGCATCGTGAATAGGTTTTTTAGCTCCGCGAAGGCCGAGATGCTTCAAAAGAACGAGATGGAGATAAGATGTCCGTGTCGAAGATGCAAGCTGAAGAGCCTTATTGCGGACCCGGATTCCGGGCAGGTGCGGGACCACCTGCTCTTGCGTGGTTTCATGGATGGCTATCGGTGGCAAGGTGATGAAGATGACTATGAAGTCGTCCATGGCCGGGGCCGGGCAACAAATGAGGAAGGGCAACAAGACAAGTACCACCGCGGCGAGGGCGGGCGAGAAGACGAAGAATCTCCAGGACATGATCACGACGGTGATGCTGTACACAGTCATCATGTAGAAGATGTCGTACATGATGATGAGGAAGATCAAGACGAAGGGCATGATCATGAAGATGAAGATGCCGGAGCAGACGACGATGGAGGCTGGGTGTAGGACCCTCATATTCAAGAGCTGCTTCTCAAGCAGACGGATAACGCAAGAGCTGCCGCCCGAGAGAAAGCCAAGCTGGATCAACTGGAGATAGACGCGGTTACTCCATTGTATGAAGGATGCATGCCCGAGGATACCCGCCTGAAAGTAACGCTCATGGCTCTGGAGATGAAGGTAAAACACAAAATGACCGACGCATGCTTCGAGAAGAACATGTCATTCTGGCACGAACGTCTTCCCAAGGGGAACAAGTGCCCGACCAGTTTCGAGGAGGCGAAGAAAATCGTGTGTCCTCTGGATTTACCGCACGTGAAATACCATGTGTGCATGAACAATTGTATCATTTATCGGGACGAGCACGCGGAGTCTACCATATGTCCGGTGTGCGGCGTCACTCGATACAAGAAGAGGAAGAAAGCTCCTCGAAAATCGGTGTGGTACTTCCCGATCACTCCTCGTCTGCAGCGGTATTTCGCGGACCCTAAGGTAGCAAAGCTCCTGTGTTGGCATGCGGATAGGGAGGAGAAGAAGTGGGAATATGACGGAAATGATCCGGAGATAAGTAAAAAAGACAAGATGTTGAGTCACCCTAAGGATGCGAGCCAGTGGCAAGCGTTGAACTTCAAATACCCAGAATTTGGGAAGGATCCAAGGAACATCGTGTTGGGCGCGAGCAGCGATGGAGTCAATCCGTTTGGCAGCCAGAGAAGCACACATAGCACCTGGCCTATGTTTGTGTGGATGTACAACCTTCCTCACATGAGTATGCTAACTGAAGGGCCGAAACAACCATAGAATGACATCAATCTGTATCTGGGGCTGCTGAAGGAGGAGCTAGACACGCTGTGGAAAACGCCAACCAATACGTGGGACGCCGCAGAGAAAGAATATTTCCCTATGAGAGCCGCACTGCTCACGACGGTGCACGACTATCTCGGTTACGGATATCTCGCGGGGCAGGTAGTCCACGGATTTTCTGGATGCGTAAGGTGCATGGATGACACAACATATCACCAGCTAGATAGAGATCCCGGGTCTTCGAAAACCGTGTTCATGGGACATCGAAGGTGGATTCACGACGATGACCCATGGAGGAAACGCAAGGATCTGTTCGATGGTGAAACCGAACCCCGAAAACGCCCGTGTACGAGGAGCGGCGAGGAAATAGACGAGCTGTTGAAAAATTGGAAAGATTGCCCACTGCCGGGAAAGAAGCAAAAGGCACCAGAGACGGGAAAGAAGCGAAAGGCGCCAGAGCCGCTGCTGAAGGTATGGAAAACGAGGTATGTTTTCTGGGACTTGTCGTACTAGAAGATCCACCATGTGCCTCACAGCCTTGATGTCATGCATAGCACGAAGAACGTGTGCGAGAGTCTGCTTGGTACCTTGCTCAACATGCCAGAGAGGACCAAAGATGGGCCGAAAGCAAGGGCAGACTTGAAATCAATGGGCATCAGGCAGGAGCGTCATGCTAATGATGATGATGATGATGATGATGATGAGGCGAAGGAGGACACAGAAAGTCATCGCAAAGGCAAAAAGGCCAAGAAGACCGGAAATGACTACCCTCCCACGTGCTTCACTCTAAGTCAGGAGGAGATCGAGCAGTTTTTCACCTGCCTCCTAGGAGTAAAACTTCCTTACGGTTACACGGGGAAGATAAGTTGATACCTAGACCCAGCGAAGCAGAAGTTCAGCGGAATGAAGTCTCACGACTGTCATGTGCTGATGACGCAGATACTTCCAGTTGCAATCCGTGGGATCATGGACGCGCACGTCCGTGAAACGCTATTTGGCCTATGCAACTTTTTCGACGTCATCTCTCGGAAGTCGATTGGCGTGAGGCAACTCAGAAGGCTACAGGAAGAGATCGTGGTGATACTACGCGAGCTTGAGATGTACTTCCCGCACGCATTCTTCGACGTTACGGTGCATCTGCTGGTCCATATCGTGGAGGATATCATCCAACTCGGGCCGATGTTCCTGCACAACATGATGCCGTTCGAAACGATGAATGGTGTCATTAAAGGATACGTTCACAACATGTCACGTCCAGAGGGAAGTATAGCCAGGGGCTTTCTGACCGAAGAGTGCATCTCCTACTGCACGAATTATCTAGGCATCAAGGACCCCCTTGGTCTGCCTGTCAACAGGCACCTCGGCAGGCTCGCTGGATGGGGTCACCATGAGGGTCGCCGCGAAATGCATGTCGACTTCGAGGGTCGACTCGCCGACTTTGAAAGAGCAAACCTAGTCGCGCTACAACACATAGACGTGGTCGATCCTTGGGTGGTAGAGCACAAAACCTTTATTGAGAAGACGTACAATGACCGAGGCCAATAGAGGACGGACGGAGATATACTCAAAGAGCACAACTCATGTTTCACTCGTCGGTTCAAGCAGAAGCTTCTGTTGTACCCTTTACATGAGGATTCTTCCATGGAAGAACAACTCATATTCGCCTTGTCACACGGCGCCGAGCACAACCTGATGACCTATGAGGCGTACGATATCAACAGCAACACATTCTACACCGAGGACAAGGACATGAAGAGCGATGGTTATCAGAACTCCTGGGTAACGATGGAATCCTACACCAATAACGACAAGGACAGATACTACGGAAGGATCGAGGAGATCTGGGAGCTGAGCTACGTTGGAGAGAAGGTCCCGATGTTCCATGTCAGATGGGCCAAGAGCGTCCTAAAAGAAGACCGGTATTTCACCACCATGGTTATACCCGAAGCCAAATCTAAGACCACGGGCGCAAACGTCACCGCGAAAAATGAGCCATGGGTACTGGCTTCACAGGTGGACCAATGCTTCTTCATTACCAATCCGTCAAAGCCCAGTCATGTTGTCGTGAGGAGAGGCAAAAGGAAGATCATCGGAATGGATGGAGTAGCCAATGAGCAAGACTTCGACAAGTACGGCGACCCAAAGATCGAACATGACGACGACGATGAAGTAGCAGCATATACCACGAGAAGAAACAGGACCACCCTACCTAAAGGACGCCCGTTCCACAGAAGAACTCCATTTGCGAAAAAGAAGGGCAAGAAGATTGTGAACAGATAGCTAGCTAAGATCGATTGTATTTAAATTGTAGCCTTCATTTCTCGGGCACCTTTTGATATCATGAATATTTTTGTATTCAATATGAAAAAATATTTCTCGGGCCTACAGAAGATCGATTGTATTCAATATGAAAATATATTGAATATTCAGGAGGACACTCGATCTCGATCCCCCTCCCTCTCGATAGCTATCCCCCTCGCCAGATCCCCCTCGCCGCCGAGCACCCCCCGCACCCCCCCGCTCCACCACCGCCGATGACCCACCGCACCCTCCCCCGCTCCACCGCCGCCGACGACCCACCACACCCTCCCCCGCTCCACCACCGCCGCCGACACCCCGCACCTTCCCCCGGCCCGCTCCACCGCCGCCGCCGACAGCCGCACCCTCCCCCACTTTTTGAAGATATTTTTAAATAACAAATTTGATGATATTTTGAAATAAGAAATTTGATGATATCTTCAAATACCAAATTTGATGATATTTTCAATTAAAAAATTACTAATGGCGGACCAGAGGAGGGTGCACCATTGCTATCAGAAAAAAACTTACTTATGGCGCACCGCTAGGTGGTTCGCCATTGCTATACCTCCCCTGACTAAAATCTCGGCCCCATTCCCCGGCCGATCCCATCTCACATCATCTCTCAGCCCCTGCGCGTCGCTGCCCCGACGACCCACGACGCCGCCTCCCCCGCGCCCCCGCGGCCCCACCACTGCAGCTCCTCCGCCGCCCACCGGACAGCAAGCCACCGCGGCCCCCAACCATCCCACCGCCGCCGACCGCACGGGGTCCAAGACGACGACCGCCGCCGACCCGCAACCGTCTCACCGCCGCCCGTAAGCCCCCTCCTCCTCCGCCCGTCCTCCTCCGCCCGTAAGCTCCCTCCCCCTAGACTCCCCTCTCTGCTCCTCCCTCCTTGCCCTCTCCCTCTCTGCTCGATCCCCTCTCTTCTCTGTCTCCACCTTCTGTTCTTGCCTGTGAGGTGTTTGATTGAATGCCAATTCAAACGATTGATGCAGCCGCGTCCACTGGAGCACCACGACCGTGTCTGTGACCTTGTCTCTGCTCCGCCGCCGTCTACGACCTTGTCTGCGACCGCGTCCATCGAGGTGAGTTCTAGTCTGAAACTCTCAATGCTCAAGTCTGGAAGCATCATGGATTCAAGTGTTAGCTAGCTAGATGATAAGAGGGATGCATGAGAAGCTAGCTACACTGCCATAAACTTTGTTTTTCCTTTTGACAAACACTCTTGTTAACATCAGGAATTAAAAATGCAACATAGAACAAGATATATAGATAGCTGAAACAAAGAGGTGTGTTTTGAAAGAAAAAAATGTGCACCTGCAAGTGAGACTTGACATGTGCCAAGCTAGTAAACAAAATCTGTATATGTACATACTCTCATAAGGTTCTAAGAGATTTTATTATAAGCTTGATGTTCCTTGTCGTTGACTTATCACTGTTAAACAGAGACCTCTGAGCTGATACTCTGCATGTATGCACACAAACAATAATCCTATAGACAAAAAATGCCATGATCCATACAGTATAAATTCCATGATGCATAGGCTATATTTGCCATGGAAATGGCAATTTTGTTAGATCATGATCCAGAGATTAAAAAATGCATAGACTATAATTTCCTGGCATGATCAATAGAATAAAAATGTATAATAAAAAATGCCATGATCCATACACTATAATTTTCATGATGCATAGACTATATTTGCCATGGCCTGGTGCAAAAGAAATTTGCCATGTTGCAAAAAGAAAAGAAATTTGCCATGGTGCATATAGTAAAAACAGTGCCATGATCTGTAAAATAAATTTGTCATTCTTTTTGTGTTTGTACAGACTTCCTAAATTATTGATGATTTTTTGTTGGGACACATATTATATCTGGAATGGAAGCTCACGTAAGTTGAGCTGATTTTTGTCAATATGAAAGCAGAGGACCATATGGTCTGTGGCTGGGTTTTGTCTCCGACCATTGTGTCGTGATGAATTTGCAGGTACCCCGAGAGGCCCTTGAGTTTGCCGGAATGTCGATTAACTTCCGTTCCGGCAAATTCGGGTACTCCATATGTCCTATTTTCAGCAACGGTCAGGCTGAAATTTTCCGTGAATTTTAGCATGACTTTGCTAAAAATAGGACATATGGGGTACTTGCGACTAATGCATGGGCCGGGGTATCTTAGTACTTAGTTAAGTAGGATCAACTGCCGCGCCAATCTTGCTGCATTAAACCATAGGTGGCAATAGAGCCAAGTGATTAGTGCCAAGTGATTAGGCCCAACCTAGGGTGCCTCGGCATCGATAAACCCTAAATGATGAAAACTTAACTTGGCTGCCCCGGATGCCTCGGTGTCGATGAGAACCTAAATGATGTACGCTTAGGCTTTTAGGGTGCCTCGGCGTCGACAAACCCTAAATGATGAAAGCTTAGGCTTTTCGGGTGCCTCGGTGTCGACAAACCCTAAATGATGAGACCATGATCTTGTTCCTCGACAATAACCAACTTTTTGACCAAACTTTTTTCCTATTTAAAGCGAAACATGGCCCACAATGATGAGGCCGGTGGTTTGGGAGGCAAGCAATTCTGGGAGCTGTCCCAGGATATGTCGTCATCATCATCGGACGACTAAAGTCTCCCGGCAGAGTATGACTGGTGCCACGACAATCGAGGTCTGTGCGACATGCCTCACCTGGACGATGATCGGCGCTTCAGCATTAAGCTCGAGGAGACCTTCGAAGTTGAAACGGTACACAACGATGACAAGTGTTATTTTCATAATTAAGCATGGCTTCAACTATTTCAACGTGTAATTTTCATCTTTTTCAATTCGAGTATAGCTTATCCCATGCCATGCAAGACGCTATGTCTTGGAGAGGATGGATTTTGAAGACCATGAAATTTCTGAAACAAAGAAAATTCACCTAAGGACTCATCACGATGTGGACTTTGAAGTAAATCTATATAATTCTAAGAGTGTAACCCATTTCGGTTGTAAAAATTGGGAAGCATTTTGCAAGATGTATGGTTTTGATGAGGGTATGCTTATCACCATGGATCTTGGTAATCCTGACATCAACCAAGACAATATGGACATTTGGGTCCTTGTTGATAGGCCTCCAGTTCTACCGCTATGTGAGTTTCTCAAACATAGTTATTAGCTAATTTATATTGTTTATTTCAAAATAGTTGACAGCTTATTTCCATTGACAGCTTATTTTTATTGTTCAAAGAATGTGCGGGAGATGGTAGACAAAACCCACTACTAGGAGAAAAATCATCTGGTCGGATTTTGTACTGACATTGAAAATTACATTATCCACAAACAAACTCCTCAACATTATGGTAAATACGTGCCACTAGTGCATGTGCTCAACTACGGTAACTACCATGGAGATACCCTGGTAAGATTTTTACTATTACGACATCCATGCATCTTTTGCATACTTCTAAAACTAGTACAACATTACTAACTATGAAGTTATTACTATGTTTTTCAACAAATAATCCCAAAGAATTGTGTGCCTCATATGATGTATCTGAAAGGTAGTGTTAATGTTTTGAACCTACAGCCAGGTCGTCCTACGAATCTCAACTGTCCATACCAGATTTCTAAAAGAAGTGGAGACATGAAAATCAAAGGATGGAAAAAATATATGGCAGTCGTAAGGAGCTTCTTGGAAGCAAAAGGAAGCGAAGCGCAAGAATTGGAGACAGAATGTTCTCCATTGTCCATAATGGAGAGTCAGGGTCTATATTGTTTTATGCTATTTTAGCTTAAATAGGGTATTTAGGTCCTGCCTAATACTGATGATCATGTGCTGATGAACAATTAAGTAGGGTTGGTTCGAAGACTATCAAGATGATGATCGTATGACTTGTTATGAATAACGAGTAGAAGTTGTATGATGATGATTAGTAGGACTTGTTAGGATTAGTATTACTTCCGACAAACTCGATACTCGCGGTCTTGAGACTTGTAATGTTTTATCTTTGTTCGGTCTTTTGAATTCGAAGACTAATATGATGAATTGTATTCGGAGACTAATCTTCTATTGTATTCGATGAATCTGATCTTGCTGTCTATATTCTGTCTAATAATATATTTTATATTCTGTCTAATAATATATTTTATAACCTGCGCAAAAATTAGAAAAGGAAAAAAAACCAAATATTCATACTAATGGCGCATCACCACCAGGTGCGCCATTAGTATACCAAACGATACTATTGGCGCATCAACAGAGAATGCGCCATTAGTATGACAAAGCCATGCTTATCTATTGCCCCCCGGGAGGCACACTAATGGCGCATGCTGTTACATACTAATGGCGCACTAGCTGGTGCGCCAACAGTTTACCAGATAGTAATGGCGCATCAGTGGTGCACCATTAGTAAAAATTACTAGTGGTGTGCTACTAATGGCGCACCGGTGATGCGCCATTAGTAGGCAAAACCGGTGCGCCATTAGTAGGCCTTTTTCTAGTAGTGCCGACATCAACTCTTTAGCATGTCATATTTTAATGAGTGCTCACAATCATAAAAGATGTCCAAAATCTATACCTACTAATAAAGCGAAGTGCGTTTCTCCAATTATTTGATCCGTTCACTGTCAAAAAGTTTTTTTCCTATCCGAGGTGGTACTAAAAGATTTTTTTATCCTATCCATGGTGGTACTAAATTTTAATGCATCTATCTGCTATAAAAGAAAAAGGTACGTCGAGAATTCTACAATTGGGCCGCGCTCGCTCCTGCCGAACAAAACCAGCCCAGTAATTATTCTGCCCATGTAGTTCGAATGACCTTATTTGTTGCACAAAGCGACAAATAGTTAAAAGCTACACACAGGTTGCCCAAGACTGGGCCGGCCGTTTTTATTTTTTCTTTTTTTCTGTTTATATTTTTCTTTCTCTGCTCCCTTCTCTTTCCTGCTTCTTTTTCATATTTCCCATTTTTTCATGTGAACTAAGAATTTAAAAATATATTCAGAATTTCAATTTGTGATCAAATATTCAAAAAATGTTCCTAATTAAGAAACAATTGTTTCTGTTTTGAAAAATATTCGAAAATTTAATTAGATATGGTTTCAGAATTTGTCTAACATTTAAAAAATGTTCCTTTTGTTTTAAAGAAAATTGTGCTTTTCAAAATTGTTTGTGATTTTTTATGAAAAATAAATTTTATAAAATGTTCCACATTCAAACAATATTCTTATTTTAGTGTAATATTCACAAATATATAAAATAATGTTTGCGTGAAAGAATTTATTTTATAAAATTGTTCCAAATGTTCCTTTTTCAATATATTTATAAAATGTTTTTCTTTTCATTAAAGGTTGAAGTATTCAAAATATTGTTTGTGAATTTCAAAAATTATTCCTGTTTCTAATTTTGTTCATGTTTTTCCCAAAAATATACACAATTTTCAAAAAAGAATGTTTGTATATTTTAAAACTGATCAGGATTTGAAATTTTTTTTCATTTCCAAGAATATTCAGCTATAAATTAAAGAAAATTTTGGCATGTGTAAATAAAGGAGAATATGTTGTTTGGCTATAATTAGAAAAACAATGTGAGCATGTGAGCACAGCCCACTTATTATTGCCCACGTAGTTGGGAAGACCTTATTTGTCACACGGAGCCATAAATATATGAAGCTTCCCACAGAGCGCCTTAGACTGGGCCGGGCCGTTTCGCTTTTTCGTTGTTCTATGTCTATTTTTTCTAATTATGTTACTTTCTCTTTCTCTTTAATATTTATTTTAACTTTGTGCTATGTTTGGTTTACCACTTTGTTCAGTTATAGAAAGTACAATGCTAATTTCACAGTGCATACTGTTACTACATAAATCAAAGAATGCTCACATGATGGTCTGGTAATGATGGGTCTGTGAGGCCTATTAAGGTCATATAGGCTTACTTAACAAATCACAGAATGGATAATAGGAACCTAAACCCCGCTGTTTTTCTATCGAGGAGCGAGTTTTTATTAAAACCTGCCTTTTTAAAGGTTTGTAGGGAAAGTTTCTGGCCAAATTGACTGTACTACTGGTAGTCAGAGTTTTGATTTTTGATTTCCGTTTTTTTTGCCCTAGGCCAAGATGGTTGAATTTCGGCCATTTTTAAAAAATGGCAAAATCTTGGACGAAATTGCAAGAAGAAAATTTGATTTTTTTAATGAACGGGCCGAAATTATTTGCCCGAAAGGGACTTATTTCGCCAAAGGCCAAGATGGCTGAAATTTGTTTTTTCCACGAAAATCAAATCTGACCAGTACTATGGCATAATATTTTAGTTTTGTACTGATAGAACGGCAAGTTACAGGTTAGTTAGAGAAATGATACTGTAATCACACATCTCATAGGTTATTTAGATTCTTGTGTAAAACTATGGCAAAATTACCTGAAAACACATTTATGCATTCAAACATTTCTTGGCATCTCACCATGATTTCGAAATTCAGCCGGACATGACCTAAATACATTTATTATTCATTGGATTTAGAACTCGCGTTTGTTCAATATCATATGCTGTCTAACTTGTTATGCTCATTGATTGAATTTGCAGCATTTGAATTGCACTCAGAAGAGATGGAGGGAATTAGCTAAGGCTAAAAATGCTAGTGTAATATGGCCTTGCGTCTATCAACTTGAATGCCCGGGACATGTCCTCCCAAGCTTCTTCCTCTCTAACAAACATCAGTCGTGTAGGTGCTAGTGGAAGAGCATGTACTACAGCTCAGCAAAAAGACAAAGAAGCCATTGCCGCTGCTACTACAAGAAGATCATGTATAATAAGAAAATTTCTTGTTATCGCTGCTGCTTAAATACCACTGAATTTATTCATTTGTTCATGTCAGATTTGTTATGGCTCTGTTATTTCAGTAACATTGTATTTCTCGTGTTTTCAAATGACAAATGATACCTGAATTTACACATCTATGCTATATTTTTTTATTATACTTGTCTCTAGTGAATACATTTCTTGAATTAGCTATGTCTGTTATTGATGTATTTCTCGGTTGTACCATGTCCAATTTCAATTCCAAATTTTTAGTTGGCATGGAGAATTACTTGGCTGTAGCATGCATACTGATTTCAAGTCCCAACTCATTAATCCCCTCTCAAAAATGACCTACTGTCAAAATAAAGGAAAGAGACTAATTCAATTACCGAACTTCAAGCTGAATCACATTGTCAAACATTCCATTGAGATAATTTTGAACAAATCACAGAGTAGTAGAGTATACATCCTCACTTTGCTCTACACCTTGGTTACACCTCAGCTGCTAAGAGAAATGTCAGCAAACTAAAGAAAGATCTGCAAACACAACACATGCATTGTCTGCCTCCAAAGAACACTCCTATGTCCTGTTATTTGCACTTAGCAGTACTGACTGACAAGCGACAAGGGACGCTAATTGCCGTGACGAGAGGGTCGGCGAGGAGTAGCACACCAGGCTGTCGCCAAGTCATTCCCAGTCCGCCATGGACGCACCTCCGTGGTCGCATTCAAGCAGGAAAATAAACATGCAAAAAAATTCCTTCCCCACATATAGTACAGATAATTATTACAGTTTTTCCCATCACATACAGAACAATATTGCAAGTGTTTCTTCACTAAGAAATATGCAGCCCCAGCCCTCCATGACATTTGTATCAACACCTTGGCTTACATGGAAACATAATATTCATGCTCCATATACAACGTATAACATAGATTTCAGAAACAGTAACTAATCAAACTCTGTCATTTATGTTCAGCAACATTCCAAGTTACATGTACTCATAATGTTTTGCTAGCTATCCAAGTTCAAGTCACATCAGTACCGAAGACATTTACATCTAAAAAGAAAGCACATGAGCAGTGAATGGTATAAAAATGTACTGCCAATTAATATGGATTGGAAGGGAGTACAAAACTTCTCATGTCACCGATGCACTTCAGGTATCAGAAATTCAGGATGCCATTCTTTCTACCAAGATTACCTGCATCTTCAAGATACCATATGCTTTCTACCAAGATTACAGGCATCTTCAGGATACCATTATTTCTACCAAGATTACAGGAATCTTCTGGCAACACTTTATGATAGATCATGGAGCTCATCAACAGAGTCAAATTCAGAAACAAACCTAGTTTAACACAAAGTACAATTTTCTCAATGAATTAAAAGGAATATGCTCACAGAAGTTCACATGCCACTTCCGACATAGAAAGCATGTGCGGATAGACATGGTTAAAATTCAGCCAGCAGAATTAGCTACCGTACACATGTATAGAATTCTGGCAAGGAACGACACAACACAAATGAACAGAATGAGAAGCCTCTACATCAGCATCCAGACATCCTATGTTCCCAACTTTGTCCCTCGGCCGCAACCTTTTTGGTATTCTTACAGGACATCCTCTGCTATGTCCTACAGGGCATTTGAAATCATATGTCAATTTAGAACAGAGTTACATAGTGTGACCAACCATGTAAAGAGGATTCAGTACCTTCTGAATTTCACTCCAGTACAGTGTGAATTCCCCTGCTACCCCAACTCAAAATCAACATGAACAATCAGAACCATGGCTGCTCAACCAGACAAGACGCTTCCACTATGGCCTTCTCACGTGGGTCAGGGTGCTCGCCGGAGGCGCCTCCATGCCGGGATGCTGGATCGCCGGGACAAGCTCCCCCGCCGGCCACCGCCATGGTTAGGCTACGGGCTAGGTTCTCCCATGGCTCTCCCTCATACCGGATCGCCTGGCGGAGCGATGGTGTCATGTGACATTGAACCGGAGACACACTCGAAGCAACAATACTCCGCCTATTATAAATCTGCGCATGAAGATACAAAAGAAACGGCATGCTACTTAACTATTTTGTATGATCATAAGAAGATGGCTACAACAAAGCTCGGTTAGAAAGGGTGGGCTTTACATTAATTGAGCTCAGCTCAACGCATATCTATGAGTATCCAACAAGGAGTGAACAACATCACATTGGTGCTTGATCAGGCACCGAGAATGGAGAGGCTGACGAGATCTGAGAGGACATGGGGCGAGCTTGTACGGATTTGACGGGGACAGGTGGTGCTGACATCTTCACAATAATGTCTCTAGTTCTGTTCTGGATAATTTAGGAAAAGGTTAGCAAAATGCTACTGCTGCAGCACAATGGAGCTCAGGATTTGTAGAAAGCACGAACTGAACTTTAGCCCTGTTGTAATGTATTTAGTAGTGGTTAAGTTATCTTCTGACCTGAACTTGAACTACTTAATTAGTCTTATTGGCCACAAGCCGATTGGGACCAGCCATGAAGTTTAACTAGTTAACTTGACTACTGTAGTGGTTTCAATACTAGCGACTTTAATTGAACTAGCCAATTAGCCCCATCACTTGCAAACTTTAACCAGCCAAGAACAGCATAGATCAATGCCGCTTGCAGGATGGCCGATGGCAGGATCGCGGGAGTGGACCTGGATGGTGTGGCTACTGAAGACGACGTCCAGGCCAATGCCGCTTGCAGGATGGCCGATGGCAGGATCGCGGTCGCTTGGAGGAGGAGCGAACGACTATCCGGTAAATCCCCCCTTTCCTGGTTGCGGTCAAGTCAACGGTTTGCCGGCGCCTCAGCCCCGTCACGGCCACTATCGCCATTGCCTCATCCTCCTCGCGGTAAACGGAAATCCAGGGGCAGTTATGGTTCGTCGCTAGCACCCTAATAAGTTTTGCACAATCTTGAGACTGTCACTGTAATCTTACCTCGCTGGCACACCATAAGTTTACAACCAAATCTTACCACACAACAGCCGCCGTATACAAGCACACGACCAATTATGAGGAATGTAAAATTACCTCACAAGCTTACGGGGGATGAAGGAAGGTTCGACCCGATGCATGAGTTGGCTATAGAGTAACATTAAACTAAGCGTGAGTGTACAATAGCTTATTCTACTACATTTTGTATATAGCATTACTAAGGGTGCAGAATAAGTTATTCTACACTCACGCTTAGAATAGCATTATGTTATTCTTCATCATTCAGGGTGCGGAATAAGTTATTGTTCACCCGAGGTAATTTTACAATTGTATCATAGTTAAATTACGTTTGTAATTTTACGTAAACATATTTTTTACAGCGACCATATATTTTCTTACGATCTATTTTTACGTACAAACTATGAAAAATTTACGGAATGAAAAGTTACGGTGCATTGCTATTAAAATAGAGGGTGTGAAGAAAATAACTTTTTCTCACCCAGGATGACGAATAGTCAATCCCTACAAAGGGTAGATTGCGTTAATTTTATAAATATGTTTTACACCATTATGGTCTAATAATAGGCTACCTAATATCGGTGTTAGTGCCAATCAAGTAATTATATCCCGGCTAATATCAATGTGTAGTTAATATCTACCCAATACTATTGACTAATGTGATTATTATCTTGCCTAATATCTACGTGCATTGCATGTACATGATTACTCGTTTAGGCAGATAACTCACACGGTATGGCTTATTTCTTATGTGGTAAAATCTCAGAACTCATCTAGGACAATTACAAGGTAAGAGAGTGAAATATATTGAAATATTAGACAAAAGCAAATCTCAATTTACTTGAAGGTCGAGGAATAGATAAAATCTCATTTCCCTTTGTGTTACCTAGTATCAAGACAATATCTGGGCTGCAAGTATTGACTTGCAGTTTTTTTCCTACTCAGCAAGCACACAGGTATCCTCCAATGTTACTCTGACATGTGCATCCCAAAGGACAAGGGTTCTCGTTACTACATTTGTCGATAGCTACAATAAGATAAGAAAAGCTAAGTATCAGAATTTTCAACATACTGGTAAACTTTGGCAATGTGTGTATACATATTCAATATGACCATCCGAAACAAGATACGATCCCTTGGACTCCTTCATGAAATATTGCACTACCTATAGCTCACTACGGGCCCTCTTCATCCTGCTCCGCGCATGACTTTACAGGTGCATATAACGGGGAGTTTGTGAGGTACATGACTATTGCGATCCACTTCACCAATGGCTCCGGAACGTGATCAATGCTCAGATATCATTTTTCTTTGCCAAAAGGGATCATTGAGAAAGGTATCTCAATAAATGAAATACTTTCGCGAAGAAATGTTAGAAGACATAGAAAATTATGGCGTGACATTCAACATGCTGCTTTTATTATTCTTCTTCTCCTTTTTAATTATTTTGACTCTATTTGATCTGTTTGGATACAAACTCGAAGATAAAAAGATGGGTATTGGACTGAGCTTCACGGTAATGCCATCCCAAAACCACTCACTCCACAACCCATACATTGTTGCCATGATTGCTAGATCTCGTGCCGTCCCACGAAGCAACCATGACAGCCTACGGAAAGAAATAAACAAGCATCCAAGTCATGCACATACACACACAACATGATGCATGATTTGCATGCCTAGGAATCAATCAAAACTAGCGACATGATAACGTTGGAAACGACCAAAGACGGTGTGGTTAGTTGCGGGTTAATCGGGGCCACATTCCATGTTGTTGGAGACCCTCTTTAAGATGGGTGGCGGCAAGCCTAAGTTCCTCCTTGAGCTTCATATTCTCCTTGAACAAGCGTTGGCCCTCCGAGGCGGCATGATTTGAGGCAAGTGCTATTTTCCATAGCCGACATGATGGCTTGCCTGTCAGATTTTAGCATCTGGTTCTCTAACTGAAGAGTGGTGGTCTCCCGCCGTTGCCTCTTGCCCTGTATTTATTAATTTCATGAGTGCATCATTTCAGCAGTTATTATAAGAGTATGACCCCATGTTCACGAGGGTAATATCGTAGTACATTGTAGGATTTGCTATTGGAGCTCGAGCTTCATGCAGTATCAAATTTTAAAATTTTAAAAATCATATTATTTGAATTCAAAAAAATCATGACATTAATATGCACATACATATCGATGAATACCAGTTCTGTGTAAAGTTACATGGTCAAATACATTTTTAAGACCGTTACGCAAAAATAGCAAAACAATGTATGTCTAGCACATGTACTCTTCACTATTAAAGTACATGATTTGTCGTACAACTCACATCAAAACGTATTTCAAAATGAAGTTTTACACACATCTATATTCTTACTTATGAACTTATCTTCAGATATTTTTGAACCAAAAACTGTATTTTGTATTATTTTTAAAATTCTCTCTCGATTGAGCGAGAGCGCTAAAAAGCCTCACTCATGGCATTGTGAGTTCAGATGAGAAACAATGCCACTTTTTTCTATTGGAGTTTGTACTATTTAACCGCAAAAATCTGCATAACTGTATGTCTTAGCTGACCCATGTGGTGACATCTCATGTTATTCAGCATGGAGAAGAATAGTATTTACCTTACTGTTGGTGCGATGGTTTTGGAACCAGAACTTGACCTGTTGGGCACTCATGCCAAGCCTCTCACTAAGGGTCTTCCGGAGTTTCTCATCAAGATAAGGGATTTCCTGGAAGAAACTACAGATGACGTTAATGAAAATGCATTAGTAAACATCATCTTCGATAGGTAACAAACAATGATTGAGTATGTATTGTACGCTTCAAGTTGTTGGATTTGTTCTCTGCGGAGACGGTGATAGTTGGCACGCCTTGTCTCCATCCTCTGGCCACAGTAGGTTTCTACATTGTTGTTTCCTTGGTTTCCAGCAACAACATTGGTATTATCAATCATTCCCACGTTGGCAGTGGCTCCAAGTAGACCATATGTCTCATCACCATGGTCCTGCTGCAATAGGTGGCTGTCTTCACTTGTCATGAAGGGGTCAAGATCATTGTGCACAACATTGTTGTATTGCATCCGCTCCCCATCCATGCTGATCTGTTGTCATGAAATAAAAATTTAATTCCCTTATATAGAGTTAAAGGCAGCAGTAAACTAACATTAAAAAACATGTAGAAGTGAAAAATGAAACCACATAGAAGGAAACGTCATACAGAACACTACATCTCCAACTACATTTAGGTTTCTGTGCCCACATTAGTCGGATGGTACTTCACTTTAAAAATAATTTAAATTCGTCCATAGGGGTTTCCGACACCGATTTGGTTGTAATCGTGTATACTTTAATTATGCTGTAGTTGACATACTTTCTTGGCTTCATGATAGTATATTCATGATTACCATCGGCAAATTACTTAAGAAAAGCGAAACAAGTATGCCATACATAGTAATGCAAAGCTATTACTTTCAGATCTCATCATGTTGTTTTCTTGTTATCCAGATAACTATACCTATCTATATATACATTTGGATCTATTTACAGATTCCATATATGTGGTATATTTAGATAAGGAGGACCTACGTACAATAAAATGAGCACCAACTACTCCTACAAATTATAGAAGCGAGATATTAAAATGCACTATGTGTGGGAAATCATATTAACCATAAATAATAGCATCATATGCACAATTATACAATCAGATCTATGAATATTATCAGATCTATGTTATCTCCTATATTTTACCTTTGGAAGATTAGCTTACCTTATAGCAAGATGCTAGCCATCTCTCAAGCAAAATGATGAAACACTACTTTCTCCTTGTATCTACTTATTCCATCACACATGTCATGGAGCATCCGTGCCTAACTTTTGAAGTTGAAGATCAAGGGATAATTAGACTAAAACTGTATAAATATTACTTGATGAACGGTGTGAGGAAATACCGTTGACTTCGGTAGTCGTCTTCCTTAGAAGTTCGATAGGCGATCAAGGGAAGGAAGCTGTTTCGTTCCTACTGAGATATCAAACTCATTCAGCTTAGAATAGCCATGATCATTAGAATTTAAAGCCGTGGGGAGCATGTGGAATTTAGGCTATAGGACCCGTGATTAATGCAAGCAATTACTTGTATCCAAATATAGGCTCAGAAATCAAAGATTTTTACAATTGGGGCATATCTTATATATTGGTTATAATTAAAGCTCATTAAGGATATTTACGGAGTGAATATTGGGATATTGATAAAAATACATTATGTTATTTATACAATAGAAAATAAGTGGTTCAGATTACTAATAGAAAAGAACGACTGAGATCCATAATATGGTTTTGATCTAAATGACATATATGGACATAAAGGGTTCATGTGGCAATACTACATAGAGAGTATGTTCTTTAAGGCAGTTTTTCGGTCTATTCATCAAATATGAAGGAAACACAATAGATAACACTAACAATAACTTGCATCCAAGTATAACGCTCACATCCCATGGATTTTGAATGTTGCCGCACGGCCCATATTTAGGGCATAATTAAGGCTCATTAAGCATATTTTTTAATTGAATATTAGCATATTTTTTAAAAAATACTATATTAATAAGCCAATAGAAAACGGGTGGTTCATATTACCAATAGAAAAGAACAGAAGAGATCCATATTATGTTGTAGATCAAAATACAACATGCATAGTATGTTTTTTCTGTGGGAAAAACTTCTGATCTATTCGTCAACTGTCATTGTAGCACTAAGAACACCAATACATCTCGGACCATAGAGAACATGCACAGGAACGAGCCGAAGCCGCGCCACCTTCATCGCTTCTCGCTCACCGATGCCAAACAAAACTTGTTTTAGTAGACAATAAGGAAGACATCATGTTAATTAAGTACCCACATGACGAGCACACCTATGCAACAACCGTTGCCGACGAAGAGAAGCGTATATCATGATTCACGAATGAGTATCTAATAGATTACTCACACCTTGATTGTTTCATCATTGGAATGCACTGCTCGACTTTATAAACGAACTTGAGAGGTTTTTTTAGTCCAATTTTCAAATAGATTTCTCCCCCTATGTTTGTTTCATCTTCAAAATGCACTATTCTACTTTAAAAACCAAGTTGAGAGGTGTTTGAGACTAATTTCAAAATAGATTTATTATAGTGTTTTATATACGATTAAACACGCATCAGTTCTAGTTTTCAACACACACACACCCCCCAATTCAATGCATGATTTATTCTGTTCTAATTTTCTATGAACGCACCTTTGTAAGCTACCAAAGGAGATGTCCTTTGCAAATATTTACTTACGAACACTAAAAAACTAAAAATTCATTAAATAACATTTTTTCGTCAAGAAGGACACTAAATGCATGGTGTACGGGGTATATCTCTTCGTATTCGGACATCTAAGGAGCCCGTGGAGAAAAGTATAAAATTGGTCCAAATAGTGCGTGAACATTGTACTTTCTTAAAGCCCTCATTTTTTTCATGAGAACTACTTAGATGTCCACACATCGGCAAATTTGGCACGGATATCACGCACTCGAACATATTTCATGCCCAAAACATTCAGATTTTTTAAAATTCTAATATTTATATAAGTTTACTTTTCATGCCAGGGAGCAGATGAGCTCAGGATCGGAATCCTTGTGTACATGTCCTATGTTGCTACTTTGGTCTTCTTTGCATGCCTAGAACAATCTAAAGTAGTCCTTATTGGATCAACCAGACAAACATCTGAATAATAGTTTGGTGACGTCCCGCCAACATATACTGACCCGGCACATCCGATGTAAAGGTTTGTAGCATGTTTGAATCAAGTGAAACCACGGTTTGCATAGATAATATAAAATAAAAGGCGTGCATTGGAGCATCTCGAATAGATTATTTCGATGTCTAAATAACTAATTTTTATATCATTGACCCCCAAAACAGTGCTCCAACAGATGATGTAGATATAATTTTTTACTCCTGATTTGCTATAGATGTAAAATAGGGTACTTGGTAATGCAAATTTGCATCTCTTGTGCCTCTCAATTAATCTCGACTAAAATCTGAGCAATCGCACGCGCCAGTTATCTGCCAAGCGGAACTTCCCCGCGTCACGCTTGACTACCCCATGCCGTCGCCCGCCGCTGCCGGCCCCCATGGATGCATTTTTCGACCCTGGAGCCACCAAAGCCGCTCCGGCGATGGTGGCCACCATGTCTGTCGCCGGTCCCGCCAATGCAGCCACCGATGACTCCCCCATATTACATATTGAATTTGTATCCCCTCATCCCGCTGCCGGAGTAGGACTGGAGCAGCCGGCGAAAAAGAAGGCAGCAACAAACCAAACCATGCGATCACTAAAAAACTAAAATGCATGATGTATGGGAAAAATCATAAAAAACTAAAAAACTAAAAATTGATAAAAAAAACTATTTTTTTCGTCAACAAGGACACTAAAATGCATGATGTACGGTAAAAATCTCTTCGTATTCGGACATCTAAGGAGCCCGTAGAGAAAAGAATAAAATTGGTCCAAATAGTGCGTGAACAATATACTTTCTTAAAGCCCTCATTTTTTTCCATGAGAGCTACTTAGATGTCCAAACACCGCCAAATTTGGCACAGATATCACACACTCGAACATATTTCATGCCAAAACCATTCAGATTTTTTAAAATTTTAATATTTATATAAGTTTACAGTTCATGCCAGGGAACAGATGAGCTCCGCAGCCGAATCCTTGTGTCCATGTCCTATGTTGCTACTTTGGTCTTCTTTGCATGCAACCGTAATAGCTTGATGCCTAGAACAATCTAAAGTAGTCCTTATTGGACCGGCCAGACAAACATTTGAGTAATAGTTTGGTGATGTTCTCTGTAGAGACGGTGATAGTTGGTACGCCTTGTCTCCATCCTCTGCTCACTGTAGGTTCTGCATTGTTGTTTCCCTGGTTTCCAGCAACAAGGTTGGTATTATCAATCATTCCACGTTGGCAATGGCTCCAAGTAGACCATACTCCCTCCGCCCGGAAAAGCTTGTCCCAAGATTATCCCTCAAATGGATGTATCTAGCACTAATTTGGTGCAAGATACATCCATTCGAGGGACAAGCTTTTTTGCACGGAAGGAGTACATATCATCACCACGATCATGCTGCAATAACTGGCTGTGTTCACTTGCCATGAAGGCGTCAAGATCATTGTGCACAACACTGTTGTATTGCGGCCACTCCCCGTCCATGGTGATCTGTTGTCATGAAACAAAATGGTTATTTCCCTATATAGAGTTAAAGGCAGCAGTAAACTAATATTAAAAACAAACATGTGGAACTGAAAAATGAAACCAAATAGAAGGAAACGTCATAGAAAACACTACATCTCCAAGTACATTTAGGTTTCTATGCCCATATTAGTCGAATGGTACTTCACTTTAAAAATAATGTAAATTCGTCCGTAGGAGTTTTCGACACCGATCTGGATGTAATCATGTAGACTTTAATTACGCTGTAGTTGACATACTTTCTTGACTTCACGATAGTATATTCATGATTACCTTCGGCTGATTACTTTAAAATTTTGAAACCAGTATGCCGTACATAGTAATGCAAAGAGATTACTTTCTCATCTCATCATGTTCTTTTCTTTTTATCGAGATAACTATACCTCTCTATATATACATTTGGATCTATCTACAGATTCCATATATGTGGTATATTTAAATAAGGAGGACCTACGTACAATAAAATGAGCACCAACTACTCCTACAAATTATAGAAGTGAGATATTAAAATGTACTATATGTGGGAAATCGTATTAACCATAAATAATAGCATGATAGGCACAATAATACAATCTGATCTATGAATATTAGCAGATCTATGTTATCTCCTATATTTTACCTTTGGAAGATTAGCTTACTTTATAGTAGCCATCTCTCAAGCAAAATGATGACCTGTATCCACTCATTCAATCACACATGTCACGGAGTATCAATGTTTTCCATGTGGAGCTGCCACAAAAAAACAAGAAAGTCACAGAGATGTCAGTGAGATGGCACCAAACAGGTTATGGTTACACTAAGCCAATGCATTCTTCAGTATGCACTCACCACAGCATCTGGTGGGGCCAGACCCATCCAGTTTGGCAGGTGTACCCTCTCCATCATTCCCCTTTCCCTCTCATTCCACCCATGCACCCAAGCATCAAGGCTAATGTACAACATCTCTCCATGCAAACTGAACTGGTACTTAATCTTTTGACCGTCTATCCTCAGCATAGTAGGGGAGTGGTGCTCAAACCAAGTCCTGATACACACATACAACAATGATGGCATGTTAATTATGCTAACTAACCTGCTTAGTTCACTTGGGTTGGTTAGCAGCGAGACGGACTCATAGAAGTCAGCGCACACGTAGTCCGGATAAAAAGCATGGTGAAGCTCCAACTCAAATGGTGAATATCCGTATTCGGGCGGAGGTGGCGGTGGAGATGGTGAAGGAAATATGCCCTAGAGGCAATAATAAAGTTATTATTTATTTCCTTATATCATGATAAATGTTTATTATTCATGCTAGAATTGTATTAACCGGAAACATAATACATGTGTGAATACATAGACCAACAGAGTGTCACTAGTATGCCTCTACTTTGACTAGCTCGTTAATCAAAGATGGTTATGTTTCCTAACCATGAACAAAGAGTTGTTATTTGATTAACGAGGTCACATCATTAGTTGAATGATCTGATTGACATGACCCATTCCATTAGCTTAGCACCCGATCGTTTAGTATGTTGCTATTGCTTTCTTCATGACTTATACATGTTCCTATAACTATGAGATTATGCAACTCCCGTTTACCGGAGGAACACTTTGGGTACTACCAAACGTCACAACGTAACTGGGTGATTATAAAGGAGTACTACATGTGTCTCCAATGGTAGATGTTGGGTTGGCGTATTTCGAGATTAGGGTTTGTCACTCCGATTGTCGGAGAGGTATCTCTGGGCCCTCTCGGTAATACACATCACATAAGCCTTGCAAGCATAATAACTAAGATGTTAGTTATGAGATGATGTATTACGGAACGAGTAAAGAGACTTGCCAGTAACGAGATTGAACTAGGTATTGGATACCGACGATCGAATCTCGAGCAAGTAACATACCGATGACAAAGGGAACAACGTATGTTGTTATGCGGTCTGACCGATAAAGATCTTCGTAGAATATGTAGGAGCCAATATGGGCATCCAGGTCCCGCTATTGGTTATTGACCGGAAACGTGTCTCGGTCATGTCTATATTGTTCTCGAACCGTAGGGTCCGCTCGCTTAACGTTACGATGACAGTTATTATGAGTTTATGCATTTTGATGTACCGAAGGTTGTTCGGAGTCCCGGATGTGATCACGGACATGACGAGGAGTCTCGAAATAGTCGAGACGTAAAGATTGATATATTGGAAGCCTATGTTTGGACACCGGAAGTGTTCCGGGTGAAATCGGGATTTTACCGGATTACCGGGAGGGTTACCGGAACCCCCCGGGAGCCAAATGGGCCAACATGGGCCTTAGTGGAAAGGTGAGAGGGCAGCCCACATAGGGCTGCACCTCCCCCCCCTCTCCCTAGTCCTATTAGGACTAGGAGAGGGGCCGGCCACCTCTCTCTCTCTCCCGTTTAAGGATTCCTAGTTGGACTAGGATTGGAGGGGGGAGTCCTACTCCCGGTAGGAGTAGGACTCCTCCTGCGCCTCCCTCTCTTTGGCCGGCCAGCCCCCCTCCCTCCATCCTTTATATACGGGGGCAGGGGACACCCCAAGACACACAAGTTGATCCTTGAGATCGTTCCTTAGCCGTGTGCGGTGCCCCCTGCCACCAAATTCCACCTCGATCATACCGTTACAGTGCTTAGGCGAAGCCCTGCGTCGGTAGTACATCAAGATCGTCACCACGCCGTCGTGCTGACGGAACTCTTCCTCGACGCTTTGCTGGATCGGAGCCCGAGGAACGTCATCTTGCTGAACGTGTGCTAAGAACTCGGAGGTGCCGGAGTAACGGTGCTTGGATCGGTCGGATCGGGAAGAAGACGTACGACTACTTCCTCTACGTTGTGTGATCGCTTCCGCAGTCGGTCTGCGTTGGTACGTAGACAACACTCTCCCCTCTCGTTGCTATGCATCACCATGATCTTGCGTGTGCGTAGGAAAATTTTCGAAATTACTACGTTCCCCAACAGATGGAGGCATGGCTGGAACCACAACTAGGTGTACATGACAATAAGTAAGGCGTGCTGCCACGTTGCAAACAAAAGTGCATATGTTCAGTTCTTGACTAACTTAGAGGGGCAGGGTTACTCAATTGGCCACCATCTGGGAGCGCAAGCCTCTTGTTGCCTATGGGAGTAAGCATGGAAATGCTAGCTCCATTAGCAACACCCAGCCCTCCACCGTCAGGCACACTAGCTGCAAAATGGATCACGAACAGTGTGATTAATCTTTTTTTCGATCAAAAGACAACGCATTGAGTGCCATAGCCACGCCATACACACCTTCGTACATAACTTGGTCGCATGCTTGGTGTAACACTAGTACAACTTGGTCTCGCGTCGATCCAGCGCCGAGGGCCTCGTGCATCGTCATCTGCCTAGTACACATGCCCCCCCCCCCTGCACACAATCGCATAGTTTGGACTAGTGAGAAGCAAGACCATTACTAAAAACGCCGATGAACACATTTAACCATCGTGTCAACTCATAGTTAACTGCTGGTCCTTTTCCTTTACGATTTTCGATCATTGGCTTATTTTCAACTTCATCAACACCCATCGGGTCTGAAACAACAATTTCTGCAAAAAGTGAATGCTTACTTAGTACAGGTATGAAGATCCAACAGACCGCACGACTAATTGAGAATGGTTGCTAATCAACTGGATACCTTTTCCACGCTCCATTGGCCGCACATGCACCGTAGGGTTCTGACACCCAGAGCCTAGTGAAATACCTGCTCCCGCAACTGGCATCAATAAGAACAAACCGTATTCCAGTTAGTCTTGAAATATGCCAAAGATTGGAAAAATCTATGAAAATTTTGCTTTTCTACCATGGCCATGCGCACCTGGGGGGCTACGTGTTTCCTCGTTACGGACCACAACAGCACTGAGAGATCGAGCAGCTTCACGTGAAGTAGCAGCTATTGCACGATATCTATTTGAAAGTCAGATTTAACATCAATCGTTTGTGTTAGGCGGCTAATACAATTCTTTCCAGCAATAAAACAAAAGTGTGACAAAACTCATGCATTCTGCATGCATAGCATGGCCCACTCCCATGCAAAAACATCACAACCACACATGGGCCCCACAACTGCATGCAAGCAAGACCAAACATTTCATGCACACACTGAGTTCTAATCCATTTTGCAGAGTGCATGCATGCCCATGTTGACAACAAAGCTTAGAATAATCGAAACTACAGCTCGTTGCAAGAGGACAGGCAAAAGATTACCGGATTTGCTTCTTGGCACATGAGAAGACGGGCTGATGTTGGGAAACGCCGCCACCATTGGAGCCTGTCTCTTCACCCTGGCCATGAAATCCTCGAGCCTGTCTTCAAGGTCTCTTTGTCGTTTGGCTTCTGTCTTGCTATGTATTTCCGCCAGCACCTTCTCCTTGGCATTATCCACCATCCTCAGGAACTCCTCCTCCCTTTTCTTGAACTGATGTTCCACTGCCTCCTTAAGTGCGGCCAGAATCTACGAGATGCGCTATGGACAAAAAAGCCCGATTAGTTTTTGTGCTTACGACAAACGAACCACAGAAGGAAAATCCCAGCAGAAGCAAACAAGATAGAAAATTGCACCTGTGCAAGTATCTCTGTCCCATGGGCCACAACAAATCCAGGTGGCCCGCCGCACACACCAGGGCTTGGGGTGGTCTAAGTATATGCGGGCGGTGCACTACCAGACAACACATTAATTGCCAGCGATCTGGGGACATCAGATACCTGCAAGGGAATAATCGAACAGAATGTTAGCAACCATGGAGAATTTAATGAGCAAGCATTTAAGAGGATTTGTGTACCTTGAAGCCAGCATCAACTACGTTCTTGGCTGCATGCTTGCGGATCTGATCCTTCATCAACAGATCGAAGTACGACGCCATCCGAGGAAGTGGCAGCTGCTCACGCCCTTGCATGCCATGCTCAAGGTAGTCACAGAAGATGAACTTCATTTTGTTAAATCAATTAAAACAAATAAAATCATAGACCAATTGGTAGAAATCGCATGTGCGTGCTAGTAAATGAATGGGGATTTCTTGTCTAACCTGAGGAACAAGGAGGCATCCCTGAAGAACAAGCTGAGATGGGTCATGCAACAAATCATCCCTCAACTTTGCTGCAGCCTCTCTCAACCCCTCCACTACGTAGTCACACAAATCATATTCCGATATTTTGCTCGGATCAGCAAGAACGTTCAACAGCTCATTCGAAATCTTTGGATGGGCTCGTCTAGTAACAAGAAATGTGGATGCTGCGAGGATTGTGCATGCAGCCATCATTTTCTCTCTCTCCGCTCCCATGATTGCTACTTTGCTAGTGTTTTGCAATATCTTTTTAACTCTGACAATTGGAATCTTGCATGTTTTCGGCATTTCAATCACTAAGATTGCATGCTACTTCTCTAGCAACTGTTCCCGGTCTGTCAAGCAAGCACCAGCCCGGATATCTATCTTTTCCCTGCTAGGGTTCAATCCTATGCATTTTGCTACCTCCCTAGAGTCAATCACAACAAAGTTTCCGTCACCCATGTCCATCTTCATAGTTTCGGGATCTATCCTAGCAAGGAGAGACATGGAAAATATGCGATTATTGTTCCCTAAAGCCTTTAGCTTGCAAAACTGCTCCATCCCTACCCCCGTGAAAATAGACTTGATGTTGGGGTTCCATTCTCCATCCATGGTTTGGATCATACCGGCATTGTAGGCGGTGTTCAACATGCGCATCTTCTTGGCGGCAGCCATTGAAGAGGAAGAAGAAACATCCGGTTGAGCTGCAGGCGAGTAGTTCCTAGGTCTCCGCCCCATCTCAACTGGCAAGCTGCCAGAAAAATCAAGGAAAAAACAGCAACACAAATGTGTTAGGACTTGAGAGAAATCTGGGGCAAGAGAAAAAAAGAGAGAGCTGAACGAGTGATGAGAGCAATAGTAGTCACCTTTGTTCTTGCTCCCTCCCCCCTTGCTGCACAAAGCACCGGTGTTGTGCGTAGTGTTGTTGATGTATCCCTCTGTACCAACTACACCTTATTTTATAGACAAGTGTCGACCGAACAACTCCATGTGCTCACGACTGTGTACCAACCAAGCGGATGCCCAACCCTCCACGTATGCACGGTATCTAGGCCACAAAATATCAGACACTATCATCTCTCCATCGATCTCCCCACTCACTAAATGAGCCAGGGCCACTAACAATTATTAAGCACCAAGAATGACGCACTCATAAACACAAAATCATGAACAATTCCTCCTCAACCATAGCGGTCGATGCAAACAGAATTTGAAAATGGATTAACTTGCTAAACACATAGGCTTGAATAACGGAAGAACAAGGATTATTTCCACACACAATCCACGCGACAATTACTAACTTGGTAGCATTGGCCCATGCATACTTAGCACACCTACTAAATAAAACACGAACGTACATTTGCATGCCTGTTAATAGAAAAACACTGGCATCTACAAATCTAGATTTTTTCTCGCTTGCATGGATGGCTCTCGGCGTAATCTTCTTCGCAGCCAGTGGTGACAGGACCAGTCGCCGACATGTGGTCCCCCTCCTCCAGCCCTGATGCCTCTACTTGCACTGCATGCGCCATGCAAGGGTCAAACTCCGTCGTCTCCTCCCCACAAGAGAAAACCGGAAGCTCCACCCCAAGATCATCCTGGTGTCAAGAAATTTTTAAACGCACACCATTAGACCAACAAATATAATAATCTTCGTCTCTTTATGACTAGTAACAAAAGCAAATTCTCACATTATCCACCACTGTCTCGTCCATCTCCGCCTCTGCACTAACTCCCGGCCCTTGCGCCATCACACTTGCCTGGGAGTGCACAAACACATATCGTTTAGCCAGGGCAAACGAGGGATCTGCATGGAAACTAGAAAAAAAAATAGGTACCACATCATCGACACTTGCAACCCCAGAAGAGTGATCAGGAAAAACCAGAGCGCCAAGCCCGACGGCGTCACTAAAAACCTTCATCACATTACAAGTCGTAGTATCAGAAAAGATGTGATTAGAGCGATCTATATCATCCATGTGCATGTGATACTCGTACCTGCAACCTGCCTACTGTCAATGCGGAGCTAGACATTTTGGTGAGATTTGAGCTTGGGGACACGATGCTGCCGGGCGCCATCTCTCCACTGTTCGAATGGGTTTCCAGGGTCCGCGCCACCTGCATAAATAGAGGACGAAAATTTTCATTCCCTCCCAAGCAAACAGATTCAAATTTCAAACTACCAAGGCCGCATCACATGCATCAGCTACAACAGGAGACCATGAGGCGTGGTGCGTAGCCACACATGGCAAGGAACCCTCCCGCCCCCTCCCCACACCGCCACTGTGCGTCTCATGCCGTGACTAAATGTGCATGGGAAAATCTTAGTTGCTTAATTCTCACATCCCCATGTGTATACCATGCACTAACTTTTTTTGCTAAAAACCATTTAAAAAAACACCCCAGGTTGCCTTGGGTCATGTTTTGCATCTTCAATAAGACTCAGTCAAACAATGCTACTCGCATGCTAGCTGCTTCGCCATGGATCTCTGCACCATCCCATGCGCACTGCCTATAGTGGTTTAATGGTTGTACCCTGCCGCCCGCACATCTGTGCTCGACAGGCGAGGTGTGCTCTCCCTTCCATCCCGCTGACCGCGCAATGGAGGCCCCCACGAAAGCTATATCAATGCCTTGTCAGGATCATCATCCATCAAAGCACGCCCCTGCTGGTTCAAAAAACTGCACCCTGTGCCCATGCATGGTACACAAAATGTGACAAAAAAACACTAGTGCATGTACGAGCGATATGGAAACCAAGTGGCCGATCCAACAGATACCAAAACCCGCCAATAGAAGTTAGTCCATAATGCAATCAGGCAGCGTTTGTGAGCAAGCCCATAGCCAAGAAAAATATCGTGGCCCATGGAGTTAAGGAACAGAATAGTTTTGAACTACAAAGTGTGGTCCAGCAATATATTTGTCCTTGCCCGCAATAGTCATGCAGAAGAAAAACCCTCGAAGATGAAATAGTTAGCACGCCCAGCCAAATCAATTGGCAAAAAAAAAGTTCCATGTACCTCGATCTCCAAATGGGAACAGGCGACGGGAACATCATGCCAAGCTAAGAAACATAAGTACAACAAATCACTCACACCATCAGTCCCGTTAACCAGAAAATGTCCTTAATTCAACTATAAGAAATTAGGCTCGAACGGCGCACTTTTTTTAGTGCCGCATGCATTCCGTCGATGTCCAACCACCCCACAATTGCTACACTTCGGCAATTTCCTTGGAGCCTTCGAAAAATCTCCTCTATACGGGCAGGTTGTGCATTTGTGCCCTTGCATTCTGCAAATTGTACAGAACCTGGACCAATTAAGATGGTTCTCATAAGGAGCTTTGTCTCGACTTGTCGTTGGTCTCCCCCTCTGTCGTTTTTTTCTGATGCACACCCACACCTGAACAATTTGAATCACCATCTCCATTATCCGCATCTTCACCAGCATTTGCCTGAATCAACCGCTCTGGAGCACTGGCTACCAAAAGTTGCTGCTTCTCTCCCTTTGCAAGCCCTAAACCATCCTTGTCTACACTCAAAGGAAGCAGAGTAGCATGGACCTCCTTCATCATAGTCATGAAAACTTCATAACATTCCACATTGTTGTCACCAAGCACCAAACTCAAGCGCTTGCATGTACATAGTGTGATGCCTGAATGTATCACTCGCAGGAGGCCCTCTGTCTTTCTGGTACAACACCAAGTGTTCCGGGAGAATGTCACAAGCCTGTCTTGTCCAGCTCTTCATTATGTGCTTCTCAGGGATTTTTGCCAAGCGGAAGTGAACCATCACCTGCATAAAAGTATAACGCGACTCAATTAACTAGTCTCATATGGACCAACCCAGCGATAACATGACTGTTTTTAGTCATCATAGAAGATGAAAACCTGCAAAGTATGGCAGCACACTAGACCAGAATGCTCGAACATGCCACACTCGTAGCTGAAAAAACTTTCATCCCCATTGAACTCAATTTTGAAAGGAACTTTACTCCACTTCTATCTGTTTGCTGCTTCAACATGTGTCGACTTATAAATCCTCCTAGGAACAACCTCATCTAGTACATATGCACCACATTTATACAACTCTTCACCAAACTTCTCAAACATGGCCCTCGTGTAAACTTTGCTAGCATGCCTCTCCAATGGAAGGTTAAATCTAAGAGATACACCACTCTGCAAGGGGAATAGACACACACAGACCACAAATATTAGCATGATGAACCATTGCCAAGAATGAAGGCTTCTAGAGAAAGTAGAACAAATGTTTGTTTTCAATGAACACCAATGCAATGGGAATGATGGAGAAATTTGCTACCTCTTGAGCACTGCATTGGTTTTCCCTTGAAGAGGAAAGGGTGATGCAGCAAAGTAGCATAAGTATTTCCCTCAGTTTTTGAGAACAAAGGTATCAATCCAGTAGAAGACTACACGCAAGTCCCTCGTATCTACGCAAACAAATAAGAACCTCGCAACCAACGCGATAAAGGGGTTGTCAATCCCTTCACGGTCACTTACGAGAGTGAGATCTGATAGAGATAATAATAATAAGATAAATATTTTTGGTATTTTTATGATACTAGCAAAAATGATCGTGCGGTGCAACGGGAGAATAAAACATCATATACCCATAACCAATAAACATGTATCGATCAAGCCTCGCTCTTCCGGATCCATGTCTTATATTTTAAGATGGTATCCTATAAGACCCATCTTATTCGTGTTGTGGTTTATCCTCCTGTCCAACCCTTGTCAATGGTGGTTGTAGTTGTCACCGAACATGGTCAATCATCTCAAGGCGGTGAGCACGTCCAACACACGGCACATGTGTCGCTTAACCACGCTAGTGCAAGAGAATGTTTAAAATCGAAAATAATGATGTCGAGTTGGATGAACCATGCTAGAGCAAGAAAATGTTTTAAACTTAAAGAAATAGTCAAGTTGAGAAAAAAATATCAACCTAAAGGGGTCAACCGCCCAGTGCTGAATTAGAAATAATAATAAAACTTATATTCTTTCATTTTGTTTCCCCTCCCTTGCGAGAGAGGCGGAACCGAAGGCGACCCAGCTACCACCGTCCTCTGCCAGCGACTTGAGGGGTTTCTCCTCTCTCTGGCAGCGACGGGGGCGGGAGAAGGGGGAACCTCGTCGTCTCGTTGATGGCGTGTAGTTAGGTTAGGGCTAGGTTTTCTTCTTTCACCAGTTTCTGTATTGACGGTTATTGTGGTGGAGGCGTGGAAAATCTGCTTCGGATTCGATTCCGGTGGGTTGCTGTGAGGTAGTCAGCGACGAATCTGGTAGTAAGCTAACCAATCGAGGCTGGTGCGGCGGCGGTGGCGATCTTGAGGTGGGACTTTTTTTTTCTTTGGCCCCGCCGTCATGGTGACGCGTGCTCCGGCCTCAACATGGGGCATGGAGCTCTAGATGGAGCGTGGTGACTCTGGATTTGCAGGTTCTCGTGGGTGGCGGCGCTTCATCATCATCGTTCAACAAACCGATGCAAGTGGCGGCATAGTTCCGATCTGGCTTATCTCAGGCGTGCTGGTCCTCCTGGACTAAGGATGTGATTTCCTGATGTCTTTATTCCGTGCGCACAACTAAGGGTTTCCTTGGCTCTGGTAGGGAGCGGCGGAGATGGCGACAACGGCGTGCCCTCATCCCTCGTTGGAGGTGTGGCTAGATTGGTTCCCCATGGTGCAGTTTGTAATTTCATATTTTTCTTGGGTTGTGTTGTATCACTGCTTATTTTCAATATCAATATAATCATCCCCTGCCTCTCCACGTGAGGCGGCACCGACCGGGAGTACGGTGTTGCGGCCTTCACCACGACGAGCGTGCTGGTTGCGCCGAGCCTGATGCTGCCGGCCAATACGACATCTGAAGTAACTCGTGGCTCGTGCTCATGGTCGTGCGCAAGGAGACCATGCATCGATCTTTGTTTGGCCATACATGCATGCGTGCTTTTGTTCCCATCATTTTCCTACGTCGCCTCACGAATGCCTGCTTTTTCTCTTACTGTTTTCCCACATCTCAGGTGCCACGTGATTGCTAGTTTTCTAGAGGTATATTAACTGGTCTAGGTGGATGTGAAAGACCGAGATGGTAGTTTTAAGTATGTGAAGCCATTGATGCGACTCATGTACAGGCAGGTATTTTTGCAAGGATCAGGATGAATGAAATATTGCGTGTGCTTCTTTCCGCCAAGGCCCAGCAGGACGTACAAGCATAGGGAGGCAACGTATTTTCTGGCGGACGGATGCAGGTTTTAGTACCACCTCGAATATGTTTTAAATTCAAACTCAAAGCATAAAATCACGGTAAGAAGCATATTGTGACGGTGAATCCACGGAGTCAATCCGTGCTATATTATTAGGGAAAGATAGATTGAAAGTAAAGATTGAAAAATAAACGGTGATAGAAATAGCTAGTTGATGGGAGATTAATATAATGGAGAATAGACCCGGGGGCCATAGGTTTCACTAGTGGCTTCTCTCAAGATAGTATAAGTATTACGATGGGTGAACAAATTACTGTTGAGCAATTGATAGAAAAGTGCATAATTATGAGAATATCTAGGCATGATCATCTATATAGGCATCATGTCCGAGACAAGTAGACCGAAACGATTCTGCATCTACTACTATTACTCCACACATCGACTGCTATCCAGCATGCATCTAGAGTATTCAGTTCATAAGAACAGAGTAACGCATTAGGCAAGATGACATGATGTAGAGGGATTAACTCAAGCAATATGATATAAACCCCTTCTTTTTATCATCGATGGCAATAATACAATGTGTGCCTTGCTGCCTCTACTATCATTGGGAAAGGACACTGCCAAACCAAACTGATAATTCGAAGAGACTTGCAAAGATAACCAATCGTACATAAAAGATTTCACAGAAGAATCAAATATTGTTCATAGATAAACTTGATCATAAACCCACAATTCAATCGATCTCGACAAACACACCGCAAAAAGGGTTACATCAAATAGATCTCCAAGAAGATTGAGGAGAACATTGTATTGAGATCCAAAGAGAGAGAAGAAGTCATCTAGCTAATAACTATGGACCCGAAGGTCTGAAGTAAACTACTCACACATCATCGGAGAGGCGATGGTATTGATGTAGAAGCCCTCCGTGATCGATTCCCCCTCCAGCAGAGCTCCGGAAAAGGCCCCAAGATGGGATCTCTTGGGTGCAGAAAGTTGTGGCAGTGGAAATAGGGTTTCGTTGTGCTCCTGGATGTTTTCCGGTTATATGGATATATATAGGATGAAGAAGTAGGTCGGTGGAGCCACGAGGGGCCCACGAGGGTGGAGTGGGTGCCCAGGGGGGTAGGCGCGCCCCCTGCCTCGTGGCCTCCTCGTTGATTTCTTGACGTCCACTCCAAGTCCTCTGGATCATATCTGTTCCAAAAAGAACTCTCCTGAAGGTTTCATTCCGTTTGGATTCCATTTGATATTTCTTTTCTGCGAAACACTAAAATAGGCAAAAAAACAGCAATTTACACTGGGCCTTGGGTTAGTACGTTAGTCCCAAAAATAATATAAAAGTGTATAAATAAGCCCATCAACATCCAAACCAGATAATATAACAGCATGGAACAATCAAAAATTATAGATGCGTTGGAGACGTATCAAGCATCCCCAAGCTTAATTCCTGCTCGTCCTCGAGTTGTAACTGATAAAACAGAATTTTTGATGCGGAATGTGTCACAGCCCCAGTTCAGGCCTTGCCTGCCTTTGCATTAGCCTCCATGCATCATGTCTAAATCCTATTAATTTTGAAATGGGGATGACAAGCCCTAGCACCAAATGAAATGCAATTAGGATCAAAATAAAAATATTTTCAATGAACCCAGAATGCCTTTAGAAAAGTTCATTATTTTTGATAAAGGTGAAAACCTATGCCAAAAATGATGCACATATTTTTAGGCCATCCTGGATTTTTGAATTAAATCTTATGTTATTTGCATTTGGACAATTAAATGCTATAAAATATTTAAAATGTCCAAATAATCCTAAACTGAAATGTTCCATGTTAGATATATTCCAAACAATGGCCATGAGCAGTTTGGTGATTTTTGAGTGTGCCTAAGTATTTTTAATAAAGCCAAACACAATTACAGAAAATAGAAATGAGAAATAAAATTAGGAAAAGAACAGAGGCTCACCTGGAACTTACCTGGCGCCCACCAAAGCCACCTGGCCGGCCCGGTTGGCCAGCCCAGCCCACCTACCTCGTCGCTCGTCGTCTTCCTCTGCCAGTAGGCAGAGGCGAAGACACACGCGCGCGCTGGGAGGCCTCCACCTCCTGCTTCACGCTGTCGATGCCCCTGTGCCCTCATGTGGCGTCGTGGAGCTTCCCTGGACGCCCTGAACCTTCTTCCTCTCTCTCTGCTCTCCCTCTCGCTCCGCACCTCGGACCCGAACGCATCCATCGCCGCCGCACACTGCCTCTGCACTCACCGGCCGTCCCTCGAGCATCCGCCGTGTCCAAAGGATCCGCCTCGACGTCGTATACTTCCTCGCCAAGCCAAGCATCGCCGGACGGCCCGCATTGCCGTCCCTGCCATCATCTTTAAGCTTCGGCAACAGCGCTCGATTCTGTCGATCCGCAGCAACCCGGCCGTCCCCGACCTTGCTCTCGCGCTCTCTGGACTCGCTGTGAGCCCCTGCCCCGAACCCCTCTTCTCCCCCTTGCGTTCGCATGCTCTAGCCCCATCCCCCTCCATGGCCGCAAGCTTGCCGCCGCCGCGTCTGTCGCCATCGGTGCTGTAGGTCTCCGTCCTGGCGTCCGAGCACGGCCTTGAGCTCGTAGAGCTCATAGGAAGCCCATGTGTAGCTCAGCTTGTCCAAAACCCCACCAGGGCCTCGCGCCCATTACCACCCAAACTCCAGCGCCGCCGTGAGCTCCGTTCCGGTGAGCCCCGGCATTCCCGCAGCCTCCAACCTGCCCCACCAGATGCGGGAGTGCACGGGCCACATCCCGGTGCCCTCATCCGCCGCCCCCATGGCCTGTGACGCGGACTCCGCCGTGACCAGTGGTCACCAGCGACGAGCCGTCGCCTGAGCCACTAATCGGTGGCCACCGCCGCTCAGGAGATTAGTTAGCGACTAATCACCCCACTAACCAACCCCCTATGCCAGTGACACATGGGCCCCACTGCCTAATTAAATCTGGTTTTGTTTTTGTTTACATTAAACTAACCACACCGGCCCCACAGGTCTGTTTGACCCTGCCATGTCACGCGTTGACCGGCCCCACACGTCAGTGCTGACTTGCTGACGTGGCTGTTGACTTGACCCCACATGTCTGTGACCCAAACAACTCTGTGTCACTGACCAGTGGACCCCACTGGTCAGGTTTCACCTGGAGGCGCCCAGTTGACCTGCTGACATCATCATGACGTCAAGCTGACGCAGTAATCCTTTTTCTAGAATTTAAATAAATCTGAAATGATTTATTTATTTCAGAAAATGTCCAAAACTTCTAAAAATCATAGAAAATCAACCGTAACTCCAAATAAAATAAATTATATATGAAAAATTATCAGGAAAATTCAAGAAATCTGTTTAAGGCATTTTCATGCATGTTTGAACAATGTTTGTCCTCTGTTTTGGACAAAACAAATAAAGGGCATTTAAATAATCATATATGGAGTTTGAATTTGAATCCTGTATTCAAACCAACTTCATTTAATTGTGTTGTTAGTTGCTTTAGCTCAATCAACAGCATATTGCCATGTCATGATCATGCATCATATTGTTGCATCGCATTGATTGTGTCCTTCCTTGTTTGCCGGTAATTGCCCCCTCTCAGTAGACGTTGTTTCTGACGACGTGTTCGATGACACCGATGAAGAGCTATTCTATCTTCAGAAGTGCCAGGCGAGCAAAACCCCCCCTTGTTCATTCCGATACAATCCCCCTCTCTCGCTCCTGCTCTCTTTTACTGCATTAGGACAACACGTTTCCTCTGTTACTTGCCGCGGTAGTTGAACCCCTTATCCTCTGCATGACCTGTCATTGCCACAGTAAATAGATGAAACCCACTAGCATGAGTAGGAGTTGTTTGAGCCCTGATGTGCCTACTCATTCATGCTTGTTTGTCATGCCTGCTACTGCTTAGAGTTGAGTCAGTTCCGATTCATCAGGGATGAATCAGAGATGTGTGAACATGTCCTACTGTGTGTGAGCTAAGTGTGTGAACACGATTTGGTAAAGGTAGCGGTGAGAGGCCATGTAGGAGTACATGGTGGGTTGTCTCATTGAAACCGTTCTTAGGAACTGAGTTCTGTGTTTGTGATCCATGAAACAGTTACTACCACGCATTGGGCCCGAAACCAATGGACCCTCTCGGCTTCTTAATCACCCTAGTACTCTGTCCAGGAGTTGCAACCAGTTTTTGGTGTTTGTAGGTTATGTGTTGGCGGCCGTGCGTAGCGCTGACCCTAGGGGTGGGCTATGATGCGGTAGATACACCGTGGCGGGAACCCTGTTCACATCGTTCGGGCCGTATGTGGAAACCTCGGCCGGACTCCCTGCGGATGGAACCTGGATAGGCGACAAACCTGGACTAGAGACTTAGGTGTTTAGGTAGGCCATGGCTGACACCCTCATTGGGCTTCCGCTTGAAGGTTGCCGAGTACATGTCGTGTAAACGGCGGTAAGTGGTGAGAGCGTGTGTGAAGAAGTACTCCCCTGCAGGGTTAACATCATCTATTCGAATAGCCGCGTCCGCAGTAATGGACTTCTGGGTTGCCTATAATAGATCATGGACAAGTGAAAGTGGATACTCTAAAACTCGCAAGATAAGTGTGAGTGCTGTGGATGGCCTTCTCGTAGGGAGACGAGAGCGGATCCATAGTGGTGTATTGATTGGTGAATATGTGGACTCGTGTGCGCCACCTCAAAAGAGTTGCTTGCAATCGTAGTTCAGGTTAGCCACTGAGTCAAAGCTGGCTTGCTGCAGTTAAATTCCACCACCCCCTTGTTGATACCGATGCATATGTAGCTAGTTCTAATGTAAGTCTTGCTGAGTACCTTGTACTCACGTTTGCTTAATTTATGTTTTGCAGAGAGACTTCAGTCTCGCTAGTAGTTCCACGTGGACTTCGACATTTAGCTTGATACCTCGGCTACGATCTTGTGCCCTCTGTAGGATCTGGTAGATAGTCAGGCTTCTCAGCCTTTTTCATTTGTAGTTGTCTGTACTCAGACAAGTTAAGCTTCCGCATGTGCTTGTTGCTTGTATGCTCTGTATGTTGGGTCATGAGACCCATGTTTGTAATATCTCGCTCCTCGGAGCCTAATGAATAAATACTTGAGTTGTAGAGTTATGTTGTGATGCCATGTTGTATTTACACATATCGAGCATATTGTGTGTATGATTGAAATGCTTGGTATGCGTGGGATCCGACAATCTAGTTGTTTATCCTTGGCAGTCTCTCTTATGGGGAAATGTAGTCTAGTGCTTCCATGAGCCATAGTAGTCCACTACAGCCCGATTCACCGCAGTCTTGCTAGCCCAGCACTACTGTTCAGGACACTTGACTGGCCGCCATGTGTTTCACTTCGTCCCTATGTCTGTCCCTTCGGGGAAATGTCACACGGCGGCTTCCGGAGTCCTGCCTAACCTGCTACAGCCCGGGATCCCCGGAGTCCTGTTAGCCCAGTGCTACAGCCCGGAACCACTCGTTGATGACCGACATGTTCGATGTGATTCGCGTATGCCTGTCTCCATAGGTCTGTGCCGCTTTGGGTTCACGACTAGCCATGTCGGCCAGGGTTCTCTGTCATATGGATGCTAGCGACACTATCATATACGTGAGCCAAAAGGCGCAAACGGTCCCGGGGCATGGTAAGGCGTCACCCGTGGGATACCGTGCGTGAGGCCGCAAAGTGATATGAGGTGTTACCGGCTAGATCGATGTGACTTGGAATCGGGGTCCTGACAGCGTTGGTATCAGAGCCTGATTGCCTGTAGGATTACCAAGCCAAACTGGTCGAAGTTGAGTCTAGAAATGCTTTAGTTATGTAAGGGAATTGATTGCGGAAGGGAACGTAAGGCTCTTTTTACTCCTTTACCCTATGCCCTTCTGATCTGAGTCAACCTCTTCTTTTCTACGGGGATTAAGAATTAGGCCTTCTCATCTATCTATCAGGATGATGTGTTACTAAACCATAGTTGCCTAGGATTGTTGAGTTCAAGCCTCAGTTCAGTTCCTACTACTTCCATATATTCATAACTGGCCTCAGAACCTTGATATTATGATTCTGAGTGGTTATGCCACCATTTTTGCAGGATGTCTCAAATCTTTTCGAGCATTTACAGCCGTTATGCTGTCCGAGTCATCCCAGGTTTCTAAATAGTCTGATGCATTTGCAAACCTTTTCCCCTGTTCCTGATGTCCATTTAGGCCAGGTAAATCACACTAATTGTGAGTTGGGGTATTCTTCTGCCTCGACATATATTTTGGAATTATTATTATGACCCTAGATGTCTTAGAGTGCCACCTAGTAATCGAACCATGTTTTGCGTTTCCAGTGTGATGATTCTGGCCGTTATTCTTGAAAGCATCCCGTGATGCCATTTAGTTAGTAGGCATTCTATTCATGGGTTCTTGGACCCGAGATTCACTCTACTTTACCTTTTGCTGATAGTGTTGCTAGTTCCTTTAGGTTATTAGTAACCTTTGCATCAGTCCTCGAGGTCCGTGGTATTTCCTTCTTCCAAATACTATGAACCACTTATGGCAGAAGTTCTTGAACCAAAGGATCACAACCAGAGTGCTCTTGATGAGTTCTCCATTCTATATTGTGTCTCTGCCAGTTCTACCTTTCTACATGGGTTATCCGGAAGAAATATGTTGAACTCGTTCGACATACTAATATATGCATCCACAACTCAGAAAATTATATGTTCCTTTGAGATGTCCCCCTTCCGTTATATTCCGATCTTCGTCTATCCATTGATAGTGAGGAGTATGTATGCATTCGTGTTCATCGATGCCTAGTATTCTTGTGGTTCGTCAAGCCGTTCTATTTCAGAATGACTGGGAGAAACAAACTCCAGTACCTCATCCATATCTAGGGTTGGGTCAAAGCAGTTGTATTCCGTAGATCAAATGCCAATCCAGCTTTTGCTCTGTTCTACCTTGGAGTGTTACCATCTTTATGTCGAGAATGTCATGAGAATTGCACCACCTCTTATGAATTCTTGACGCAGTGACACTTCTCGCTATCATTATTCATTCCTCGGTCCCGTGTTGTTGCAACCGGAATGTCGACAAGTGAATCGTGGTGTGTGAAATCAATACTCCTAGCAACCCCGTTGGTTGGTAGTTAATGGACAATATTCTCATTCTTAGCGTGTTGGTTATTGAATCATCATTCTAAGATAGATTGTGCTACCTAGTCCTTATTTCCTAGTGCACTCTTCGATCAACGGGTTAGCATTTTGCTAAACCCTCGCTCCTTGATCATATCGTCTTGCCCTGAAAAGCAAGATTGTTCTCGAGCTTAATAACATATCGGTGGTTCGTGATTTTCTGAATATCTTCTCAGAAGTGTTACCAAGTTGTCACCTGACCGTTATGTTGAGTTCGTGATCAAGATGGTTTTTCAATAAACCACTTTTCCCCAAGAACCTGTGTTGGATACCCCTGACCTAGTTGGTTAAGCTTAACAACAACTTGGAGAGTTGGAAGATGAAAACTTGTCCGACTTAGTTCATCCCTAAGGGATATCCTTGTGTGTGTGTATTGAAGAAAGAAGATATATTCATCGACTGATCCCCGTGATCAGCTGATGAATCTATTATCTTGTCCAAACCTTGATTTGAGTGTGGGCTATCATCAAATCAAATCAGAACCAACGATGTTCGTAATGTTGTCTTACTTGCGGTTGTCCCTCGAGCATACACCATTATATCTTTGGTCTGACCAATACTATCACATTGTTCACATAGAGGTGGAAGTCCAATGATATGGAAATTCCGATGAGTTGCTGTTGAGCCCATCAGCGGCATTTTGTCTCCTCCATGATTGTGTTGAACATCCAGCTAGTGTTGGAAACTTTATAAGCATTGCCCTCATGTCCCGATCATGAAGCATATGTCCGGTTGAAAGATGTGACTACCTCTAATTCATGTGCATCTGATGTAAGTTGCCGCCGTGAATTCGAGAAAGTTTTTTTTTGCTTCCTCTGGAATCATCCCAAGTCATTCATGCATGTGCGAAGTATTCTATGGTCTGATAGACTGATCATCTACATTCTATATGTATCCCTAGCACACCAAGCCACTGATTGATTTGTTCAAGGAGAAGAAGTTTCTTCTTAAGGGTTAGACCTACGCAAGGACTTCGATATCCTCGTTGATGGTTCCCCCCTGAACTCGGTAGTGTTTCATTTTAAGACTACCAGGTGACCATGCTTGTCTAGGACAACGTGTTCACATGCTTGTAGCAGAACCGGCTCATGTTTTGGAGCTTACTACCGTAGTTCATTCCTCCGAGAATTTCGCAATGTCATCTCGTCGATTTGTGTTGCAAACCCTCATTTTCCTTTCTAGACTCGATGAGTCTGGAATATCTTGTCACCAACCAGATCTGAATCTCAGGCAGATATGATGGTTGGAGCATTTTCCAAGAACTATAATATTGGTCTCTCGATAACCGGTAAAGTGGATGTCGTGGCCAACACATCCAGTCGGAAGACCTATTATTGTAGTATCTCGATTGAAGAAAGTTGGCCACCTTCCCATGAGGATTTCGTAGGATTTACTCCAGAAGTTGTTCCTTATGGATCTATTGTATTCCGAAGTCCGACCACTACTTGGTGGCTATGCCGATGCTTAAAGCATGACCGTGGTAACCAGTACATCAAGGAGAACATTAGAAGCGGAGTGCTAAATGTCTCTCGGTCGATCATCCAGATTTTGTTTCCTTGGCTTCGCTAAGGTGAAATCTGAGAAAGTGTTATCTTTCTTTGCATCTGCGTCTTCCACCCTTATTCATCATGGTAGCATGTTGTGTTGCCAGGATCCTTGACAAGGATATTGGCAGAACCTTGATGAATACGGAAATGCTCAAGTTCTTGAGAGCACGCTCAGGCACTAGGTTCTGACGTTGTCATTAACTGGAATGTGCCTCCGTCCTCGCAGTTGTTGATAGCCATCCAATTGGTGGAATCACCTTTGCCGGTGAACCTTCTCCCCAGTTACTAGAATCATTCCCAACATTTGCATTTTGTTCCCAGCTTACACCTCAGTAGCTGTTGTTCAGGATCATCTTCAAAAGTGGACTTACCATGGGTCCCATCCATTTCCGATGATAAGCTAAAAATCATCCATTGCGTTGTCTTCAACAAGGTAGTCCACATCATCCATCCTAGTCCAAGTATGCCATCTCTTCAAGCTATCTCAAACGATCTATTGTAAATTGCCTTAAGCTGGTATGAAGAGTTTCAACGATCTCTGAATCAAAAGTAATTCTTTTTGCCACTTAAGGGAATATTCTGCGAGTCACTTTCCTTAAGATGTCTCGTTATGGTATCATGGCAACTATTTCCTCGCCACCTTGACACCATCCACCATCTTTCTAAGCGTGGAATTGCTGCCCACAAATCAAACCCCTTCGTCGTTGTTCTTCCATCCCTCTCGATGTGTCATGTGTCTCAACTCAAGATGTTTCAACATCTCATTCCGCGAGTTGATATTGTTTAGCTCGATCTTCGAGAAGCTCAATCCTAGTTGAGTTTCTTTCCGTCGTCATCGCGTGGATGAAGATCTCAAAAGCGAGGATGTCAAGATCGACATGATGCAATGAATCAACATCTTCGAGAAGGGCAATCGGATCATGAAGATTCTTTATTGGCGTTCCCTCTGTCTTCTTACCTCACGTCTAGAATCTCGGGACGAGATTTTTGTTTAGTGGGGGTGAGTTGTCACAGCCCCAGTTCAGGCCTTGCCTGCCTTTGCATTAGCCTCCATGCATCATGTCTAAATCCTATTAATTTTGAAATGGGGATGACAAGCCCTAGCACCAAATGAAATGCAATTAGGATCAAAATAAAAATATTTTCAATGAACCCAGAATGCCTTTAGAAAAGTTCATTATTTTTGATAAAGGTGAAAACCTATGCCAAAATTGATGCACATATTTTTAGGCCATCCTGGATTTTTGAATTAAATCTTATGTCATTTGCATTTGGACAATTAAATGCTATAAAATATTTAAAATGTCCAAATAATCCTAAACTGAAATGTTCCATGTTAGATATATTCCAAACAATGGCCATGAGCAGTTTGGTGATTTTTGAGTGTGCCTAAGTATTTTTAATAAAGCCAAACACAATTACAGAAAATAGAAAAGAGAAATAAAATTAGGAAAACAACAGAGGCTCACCTGGAACTTACCTGGCGCCCACCATAGCCACCTGGCCGGCCCGGTTGGCCAGCCCAGCCCACCTACCTCGTCGCTCGTCGTCTTCCTCTGCCAGTAGGCAGAGGCGAAGACACACGCGCGCGCTGGGAGGCCTCCACCTCCTGCTTCCCGCTGTCGATGCCCCTGTGCCCTCGTGTGGCATCGTGGAGCTTCCCTGGACGCCCTGAACTTTCTTCCTCTCTCTCTGCTCTCCCTCTCGCTCCGCAACTCGGACCCGAACGCATCCATCGCCGCCGCACACTGCCTCTGCACTCACCGGCCGTACCTCGAGCATCCGCCGTGTCCAAAGGATCCGCCTCGACGTCATATACTTCCTCGCCAAGCCAAGCATCGCCGGACGGCCCGCATCGCCGTCCCTGCCATCATCTTCAAGCTTCGGCACCAGCACTAGATTCCGTCGATCCGCAGCAACCCGCCCGTCCCCGACCTTGCTCTCGCGCTCTTTGGACTCGCTGTGAGCCCCTGCCCCGAACCCCTCTTCTCCCCCTCGCGTTCGCATGCTCTAGCCCCACCCCCCTCCATGGACGCAAGCTTGCCGCCGCCGCGTCTGTCGCCATCGGTGCTGTAGGTCTCCATCCTGGTGTCCGAGCACGGCCTTGAGCTTGTGGAGCTCACAGGAAGCCCATGCGCAGCTCAGCTTGTCCAAAACCCCACCAGCGCCTCGCGCCCATTACCACCCGAACTCCAGTGCCGCCGCGAGCTCCGTTCCGGCGAGCCCCGGCGTTCCCGCAGCATCCCACCTGCCCCACCAGATGCGGGAGTGCACGGGCCACATCCCGGTGCCCTCATCCGCCGCCCCCATGGCCTGTGACGCGGACTCCGCCGCGACCAGTGGTCACCGGCGATGAGCCGTCGCCTGAGCCGCTAATCGGTGGCCCCCGCCGCTCAGGAGATTAGTTAGTGACTAATCACCCCACTAACCAACCCCCTATGCCACTGACACATGGGCCCCACTTCCTAATTAAATCTGGTTTTGTTTTTGTTTAGATTAAACTAACCACACCGGCCCCATAGGTCTGTTTGACCCTGCCATGTCACGTGTTGACCGACCCCACACGTCAGTGCTGACTTGCTGACGTGGCTGTTGACTTGACCCCACATGTCTGTGACCCAGACAACTCTGTGTCACTGACCAGTGGACCCCACTGGTCAGGTTTGACCTGGAGGCGCCTAGTTGACCTGCTAACATCATCATGATGTCAAGCTGACGCAGTAATCCTTTTTCTGGAATTTAAATAAATCTTAAATGATTTATTTATTTCAAAAAATGTCCAAAACTTCTAAAAATCATAGAAAATCAACCGTAACTCCAAATAAAATAAATTATATATGAAAAATTATCAGGAAAATTCAAGGAATCTGTTTATGGCATTTTCATGCATGTTTGAACAATGTTTGTGCTCTGTTTTGGACAAAACAAATAAAGGGCATTTAAATAATCATATATGGAGTTTGAATTTGAATCTTGTATTCAAACCAACTTCATTTAATTGTGTTGTTAGTTGCTTTAGCTCAATCAACAGCATATTGCCATGTCATGATCACGCATCATATTGTTGCATCGCATTGATTGTGTCCTTCCTTGTTTGCCGGTAATTGCCCCCTCACAGTAGACGTTGTTTCCGACGACGTCTTCGATGACACCGATGAAGAGCTATTCTATCTTCAGAAGTGCCAGGCAAGCAAAACCCCCCCTTGTTCATTCCGATACGATCCCCCTCTCTCGCTCCTGCTCTCTTTTACTGCATTAGGACAACACGTTTCCTCTGTTACTTGCCGCGGTAGTTGAACCCCTTATCCTCTGCATGACCTGTCATTGCCACAGTAAATAGATGAAACCCACTAGCATGAGTAGGAGTTGTTTGAGCCCTGATGTGCCTACTCATTCATGCTTGTTTGTCATGCCTGCTACTGCTTAGTGTTGAGTCAATTCCGATTCATCAGGGATGAATCGGAGATGTGTGAACATGTCCTACTGTGTGTGAGCTAAGTGTGTGAACACGATTTGGTAAAGGTAGCGGTGAGAGGCCATGTAGGAGTACATGGTGGGTTGTCTCATTGAAACCGTTCTTAGGAACTGAGTTCTGTGTTTGTGATCCATGAAATAGTTACTACCACGCATTGGGCCCGAAACCAATGGACCCTCTCGGCTTCTTAATCACCCTAGTACTCTGTCCAGGAGTTGCAACTAGTTTCTGGTGTTTGTAGGTTATGTGTTGGCGGCCGTGCGTAGCGCTGACCCTAGGGGTGGGCTATGATGCGGTAGATACACCGTGGCACGGTGTACCGGGCGCCCGTTTGGTGTCTCGGGAACCCTGTTCACATCGTTCGGGGCCGTCTGTGGAACCCTCGGCCGGACTCCCTGCAGATGGAACCTGGATAGGCGATAAACCTGGACTAGAGTCTTAGGTGTTTAGGTAGGCCGTGGCCGACACCCTCGTTGGGCTTCTGCTTGAAGGTTGCCGAGTACATGTCGTGTAAACGACGGTAAGTGGTGAGAGCGTGTGTGAAGAAGTACTCCCCTGCAGGGTTAACATCATCTATTCGAATAGCCGCGTCCGCGGTAATGGACTTCTGGGTTGCCTATAATAGTTCATAGACAAGTGAAAGTGGATACTCTAAAACTCGCAAGATAAGTGTGAGTGCTGTGGATGGCGTTCTCATAGGGAGACGAGAGCGGATCCATAGTGGTGTATTGATTGGTGAATATGTGGACTCATGTGCGCCACCTCAAAAGAGTTGCTTGCAATCGTAGTTCAGGTTAGCCACTGAGTCAAAGCTGGCTTGCTGCAGTTAAACTCCACCACCCCCTTGTTGATACCGATGCATATGTAGCTAGTTCTGATGTAAGTCTTGCTGAGTACCTTGTACTCACGTTTGCTTAATTTATGTTTTGCAGAGAGACTTCAGTCTCGCTAGTAGTTCCGCGTGGACTTCGACGTTTAGCTTGATACCTCAGCTACGATCTTGTGCCCTCGGCAGGATCTGGTAGATAGTCAGGCTTCTCAGCCTTTTTCATTTGTAGTTGTCTGTATTCAGACAAGTTGAGCTTCCGCATGTGCTTGTTGCTTGTATGCTCTGTATGTTGGTTCATGAGACCCATGTTTGTAATATCTCGCTCCTCGGAGCCTAATGAATAAATACTTGAGTTGTAGAGTTATGTTGTGATGCCATGTTGTATTTACACATATCGACCATATTGTGTGTATGATTGAAATGCTTGGTATGTGTGGGATCCGACAATCTAGTTGTTTATCCTTGGCAGTCTCTCTTATGGGAAATGTAGTCTAGTGCTTCCATGAGGCATAGTAGTCCGCTACAGCCCGGTTCACCGGAGTCCTGCTAGCCCAGCACTACTGTTCAGGACACTTGACTGGCCGGCATGTGTTTCACTTCGTCCCTATGTCTGTCCCTTCGGGGAAATGTCACACGGTGGCTTCCGGAGTCCTGCCTAGCCTGCTACAGCCCGGGATCCCCGGAGTCCTGTTAGCCCAGTGCTACAGCCCGGAATCACTCGTTGATGACCGACATGTTCGATGTGATTCGCGTATGCCTGTCTCCATAGGTCTGTGCCGCTTTGGGTTCACGACTAGCCATGTCGGCCCGGGTTCTCTGTCATATGGATGCTAGCGACACTATCATATACGTGAGCCAAAAGGCGCAAACGGTCCCGGGGCATGGTAAGGCGTCACCCGTGGGATACCGTGCGTCAGGCCGCAAAGTGATATGAGGTGTTACCGGCTAGATCGATGTGACTTGGAATCGGGGTCCTGACAGAATGCGACCTAGCATAATTCTCAATGTAATTTTCTTTATTGTGGCATGAATATTCAGATCTGTTAGATTCAAGACAAAAGTTTAATATTGACATAAAAATAATAATACTTCAAGCATACTAACTTAGCAATCATGTCTTCTCAAAATAACATGGCAAAAGAAAGTTCCTCCCAACAAAATCAAATGGTTTGGTCATGCTCCATTTTTGTCACACAAGAATGCTCTCATCTTGCACAACCTTGATGACAAGCCAAGCAATTGTTTCACACATTAGTAATCTCAATTTTTTTCAACTTTCACGCAATACATGAGCGTGGGCCATGGATATAGCACTATGGGTGGAATAGAATAATGATAGGGGTTATGTGGAGAAGACAAAAAAGGAGAAAGTCTCACATCGACGCGGCTAATCAACGGGCTATGGAGATGCCCATCAATTGATGTCAATACAAGGAGTAGGGATTGCCATGCAACAAATGCACTAGAACTATAAATGTATGAAAGCTCAACAAAAGAAACTAAGTGGGTGTGGATCCAACTTGCTTGCTCACGATGACCTAGGGCATTTGAGAAAGCCCACTGTTGGAATATACAAGCCAAGTTCTATAATGAAAAATTCCCACTAGTATATGAAAGTGACAAAACAAGAGACTCTCTATCATAAAGATCATGGTGCTACTTTGAAGCACAAGTGTGGAAAAAAGGATAGTAGCATTGCCCCTTTTTATTTATTTATTTTTTCTATTTTCTTTTTTTGGGCCATCCTTTTTTTATTTGGCCTTTCTCTTTTTTCCGTTTTTTTATTTGGGACAATGCTCTATTAATGATGATCATCAAACTTCTATTTATTTACATGTGCCGGACGGGGCGCCGGTGTGGTGCCGGATGGGGCCGAGCCATGCAGCGACGCCACGGGCAGAGGCAGCCGAACAGAGAACTAGAGGAGGAGGAGAATGGAGCTCGGAGGAGGAACGATGACGCCATGGGCAGAGAGGCAACAGGAGCTGCTGGCCGGGCAGAGAATGAGAGGAGGGGGAGAGTGGAGGTTGGAGGGGCAGCGGCCTCGCCGAAGTGACGAACGCGCGCGGAGCTGGCTACGAGCGCGGCGGGATTGAGAGGCGCTGGCCCCTTTGTGTGTGTGTGATGGCGCTGGAAGGGGATCGTGGGTTAGGTGGGCTTCCTGTGAGGTTAGTCTCAGGCCGTGGCTAGCTGGGTCGGTGACACCATCCCTCAAAAATATATGGGGTCAATTCAAATTACGTGGTTGGACTTTCTTATTTCAACTATCTCCATCCTAAAGTACCTTCTTATTTCAACTAACCCTAAAAAACCTTCTTATTTCAACTTCCGTCTTTATCGAGTTGAACTTTGCCAGGAGCATTTTTTCGAAAATCTATGTACTTTTTTCTATATTTTCCACCGAGTCAAAAATCCTTGCATGATATATATATTGCATGGTCTGTTCAAGTTGCTGCGTATTTCCCTCTAATGTCACTGTAGAGTGTACGCACATGTATGGTGTTGATGAAAAAATTAACGTTTTGGATTAGTATATTTACTTAATTCTCAAGAGCTAAACGAGAGACTCCGTGGGTTCACCTTCACAATATGCTTTCTCCTGTGAATTAACGCTTTTAGTTTGAGTTTAAAACATATATGTGAGGTGGTACTAATTTGGAGAACCACGTCGCAAAATTTTCGTACGTACATGATCTGTCGTCCGCACTACTACCTGGGCCTTGACCTGAAGTGTTGCCACTTGGGCCTCAGACTCAACCCGCAAACCATATAGGAATCAACCTCGAAGAGAAAGAAAAAAGCACGCCGTCGTCTGGCTCTGCCAATCTGCCGCTGCTTTTCCCTCTCTTACTGATCTCTCTCACCCCTCGTCGCATAATCCCACATCGCTACTTTACAGTTAATGTCATCGATTCATATACGTGCGCCTTCGTGATTCAACAAGAGCCAACGGAAATCAAGGGAGGAACGAACCAAACCGAACCCAGAGGAGAGACAGAGCAGGATTGGGGTGGCAGTGCACCTCGACGGCGGTGCCATCACCTGCTGGCCAGATGGAATGGTGCCGGACGGGGCGCCGGTGTGGTGCCGGACGGGGCCGAGTCATGCAGCGGCACCACGGGCAGAGGCAGCTGGACAGAGAACTAGAGGAGGAGGAGAATGGAGCTCGGAGGAGGAACGACGACGCCATGGGCAGAGAGGCAGTAGGAGCTGCTGGCCAGGCAGAGAATGAGAGGAGGGGGAGAGTGGAGGTTGGAGGGGCAGCGGCCTCACCGAAGTGACGAACGCGCGCGGAGCTGTCTGCGAGCGCGGAGGGATCGAGAGGCGCTGGCCCCTCTATGCGTGTGTGACGGCGTTGGAAGGGGATCGTGGGTTAGGTGGGCTTCCTGTGAGGTTAGTCTCAAGCCGTGGTTAGCTGAGTCGGTGACACCATCCCTCAAAAATATACGGGGTCAATTCAAATTACGTGGTTGGACTTTCTTATTTCAACTATCTCCATCCTAAAGTACCTTCTTATTTCAACTAACCCTAAAAAAACTTCTTATTTCAACTTCCCTCTTTATTGAGTTGAACTTTGCCAGGAGCATTTTTTCGAAAATCTATGTCCTTTTTTCTATTATATTTTCCACCGAGTCAAAAATCCTTGAATGATATATATATTGCATGGTCTGTTCAAGTTGCTTCGTATTTCCCTCTAATGTCACTGTAGAGTGTATGTACATGTATGGTGTTGATGAAAAAATTAACGTTTTGGATTAGTATATTTACTTAATTCTCAAGAGCTAAACGAGAGACTCCGTGGATTCACCGTCACAATACGCTTTCTCCTGTGAATTTACGCTTTTAGTTTGAATTTAAAACATATATGTGAGGTGGTACTAATTTGGAGAACCACGTCGCAAAATTTTCGTACGTACATGATCTGTCGTCCGCACTACTACCTGGGCCTTCACCTGAAGCGTTGCCACTTGGGCCTCAGACTCAACCCGCAGACCATATAGGAATCAGCCTCGAAGAGAAAGAAAAAAGCACGCCGTCGTCTGGCTCTGCCAATCTGCCGCTGCTTTTCCCTCTCTTATTGATCTCTCTCGACCATCGTCGCATAATCCCGCATCGCTACTTTACAGTTAATGTCATTGATTCATATACGTGCGCCTTGGTTGATTCAACAAGAAGCAACGGAAATCAAGGGAGGAACGAACCAAACCGAACCCAGAGGAGAGACATACCAGGCTTGGGGTGGCAGTGCACCTCGACGGCGGTGCCATGGGCTGCCGGCTAGATGGAAAGGTGCCGGACGGGGCGCCGGTGTGGTGTCGGACGGGGCCGAGCCGTGCAGCGGCGCCACGGGAAGAGGTAGCCGGACAGAGAACTAGAGGAGGAGGAGAATGGAGCTCGGAGGAGGAACAACGACGCCATGGGTAGAGAGGAAGTAGGAGCTGCTGGCTGGGCAGAGAATGAGAGGAGGGGGAGAGTGGAGGTTGGAGAGGCAGCGGCCTCGCCGAAGTGACGAACGCGCGCGGAGCTGGCCGCGAGCGCGGCGGTATCAAGAGGCCCTGGCCCCTCTGTGCGTGTGTGACGGCGCTGGAAGGGGATCGTGGGTTAGGTGGGCTTCTTGTGAGGTTAGTCTCAGGCCGTGGCTAGCTGGGTTGGTGACACCATCCCTCAAAAATATACGGGGTCAATTCAAATTACGTGGTTGGACTTTCTTATTTCTACTATCTCCATCCTAAAGTACCTTATTATTTAAACTAACCTTAAAAAAACTTCTTATTTCAACTTCCCTCTTTATCAACTTGAACTTTGCCAGGAGCATTTTTTCGAAAATCTACGTCCTTTTTTCTATTATATTTTCTACCGAGTCAAAAATCCTTGAATGATATATATATATATCTATTGCATGGTCTGTTCCAGTTGCTTCATATTTCCCTCTAATGTCACTTTAGAGTGTACATACATGTATGGTGTTGATGAAAAAATTAACGTTTTGGATTAGTATATTTACTTAATTCTCAAGAGCTAAACGAGAGACTCCGTGGGTTCACCGTCACAATACGCTTTCTCTTGTGAATTTACGCTTTTAGTTTGAATTTAAAACATATATGTGAGGTGGTACTAATTTGGAGAACCACGTCGCAAAATTTTCGTACGTACATGATCTGTCGTCCACACTACTACCTGGGCCTTGACCTGAAGCGCTGCCACTTGGGACTCAGACTCAACCCGCAGACCATATAGGAATCAGCCTCGAAGAGAAAGAAAAAACCATGCCGTTGTCTGGCTCTGCCAATCTTCCGCTGCTTTTCCCTCTCTTATTGATCTCTCTCGCCCCTCGTCGCATAATCCCGCATCGCTACTTTACAGTTAATGTCATCGATTCATATACGTGCGCTTTGGTGATTCAACAAGAGGCAACGGAAATCAAGGGAGGAACGAACCAAACCGAACCCAGAGGAGAGACATAGCAGGCTTGGGGTGGCAGTGCACCTCGACGGCGGTGCCATGGGCTGCCGGCCAGATGGAAAGGTGCCGGACGGGGCGCCGGTGTGGTGCCGGACGGGGCCGAGCCATGCAGCGGCACCACGGGCAGAGGCAGCCGGACAGAGAACTAGAGGAGGAGGAGAATGGAGCTCGGAGGAGGAACGATGACGCCATGGGCAGAGAGGAAGTAGGAGTTGCTGGCTGGGCAGAGAATGAGGGGAGGGGGAGAGTGGAGGTTGGAGAGGCAGCGGCCTCGCCGAAGTGACGAACGCGCGCGGAGCTGGCTACGAGCGCGGCGGTATCGAGAGGCGCTGGCCCCTCTGTGCATGTGTGACGGCGCTGGAAGGGGATCGTGGGTTAGGTGGGCTTCCTGTGAGGTTAGTCTCAGGCCGTGGCTAGCTGGGTCGGTGACACCATCCCTAAAAATATACGGGGTCAGTTCAAATTACGTGGTTGGACTTTCTTATTTCAACTATCTCCATCCTAAAGTACCTTCTTATTTCAACTAACCCTAAAAAAACTTCTTATTTCAACTTCCCTCTTTATCGAGTTGAACTTTGCCAGGAGCATTTTTTCAAAAATCTATGTCCTTTTTTCTATTATATTTTCCACCGAGTCAAAAATCCTTGAATGATATATATATTGCATGGTCTATTCAAGTTGCTTCGTATTTCCCTCTAATGTCACTGTAGACTTTACGTACATGTATGGTGTTGATGAAAAAATTAACGTTTTGGATTAGTATACTTACTTAATTCTAAAGAGCTAAACGAGAGACTCCGTGGGTTCACCATCACAATATGCTTTCTCTTGTGAATTTACGCTTTTAGTTTGAATTTAAAATATATATGTGAGGTGGTACTAATTTGGAGAACCACGTCGCAAAATTTTCGTACGTACATGATCTGTCGTCCGCACTACTACCTGGGCCTTGACCCGAAGCGTTGCCACTTGGGCCTCAGACTCAACCCGCGGACCATATAGGAATCAGCCTCGAAGAGAACGAAAAACCCACGCCGTCGTCTGGCTCTGCCAATCTGCCGCTGCTTTTCCCTCTCTTATTGATCTCTCTCGCCCCTCGTCGCATAATCCCACATCGCTACTTTACAGTTAATATCATCGATTCATATACGTGCGCCTTGGTGATTCAACAAGAGGCAACGGAGATCAAGGGAGGAACGAACCAAACCGAAACCAGAGGAGAGACAGAGCAGGCTTGGCGTGGCAGTGCACCTCGACAGCGGTGCCATGGCCTACCGGCCAGATGGAAAGGTGCCGGACAGGGCACCGGTGTGGTGCCGGACGGGGCCGAGCCGTGCAGCGGCACCACGGGTAGAGGCAGCCGGACAGAGAACTAGAGGAGGAGGAGAATGGAGCTCAGAGGAGGAACGACGACGCAATGGGCAGAGAGGAAGCAGGAGCTGCTGGCCAGGCAGAGAATGAGAGGAGGCGGAGAGTGGAGGTTGGAGGGGCAGCGGCGTCGCCGAAGTGACGAACGCGCGCGGAGCTGGCTGCGAGCGCGGCGGGATCAAGAGGCGCTGGCCCCTCTGTGTGTGTGTGACGGCGCTGGAAGGGGATCGTGGGTTAGGTGGGCTTCCTGTGAGGTTAGTCTCAGGCCGTGGGTTAGTCTCAGGCCGTGGCTAGCTGGGTCGGTGACACCATCCCTCAAAAATATATGGGGTCAATTCAAATTACGTGGTTGGACTTTCTTATTTCAACTATCTCCATCCTAAAGTACCTTCTTATTTCAACTAACCCTAAAAAAACTTTGCCAGGAGCATTTTTTCGAAAATCTATGTCCTTTTTTCTATTATATTTTCTACCGAGTCAAAAATCCTTCAATGATATATATATTGCATGGTCTGTTCAAGTTGCTTCGTATTTCCCTCTAATATCACTGTAGAGTGTACATACATATATGGTGTTGATGAAAAAATTAACGTTTTGGATTAGAATATTTACTTAATTATCAAGAGCTAAACAAGAGACTCCGTGGTTACGCTTTCTCCTGTGAATTTACGCTTTTAGTTTGAATTTAAAACATATGTGTGAGGTGGTACTAATTTGGAGAACCACGTCGCAAAATTGTCATACGTACATGATCTGACGTCCGCACTACTACCTGGGCCTTGACCTGAAGCGTTGCCACTTGGGCCTCAGACTCAACCCGCCGACCATATAGGAATCAGCCTCGAGGAGAATGAAAAAACCACGCCGTCGTCTGGCTCTGCCAATCTGCCGCTGCTTTTCCCTCTCTTATTGATCTCTCTCGCCCCTCGTCGCATAATCCCACATCGCTACTTTACAGTTAATGTCATCGATTCATATACGTGCGCCTTGGTGATTCAACAAGAGGCAACGGAAATCAAGGGAGGAACGAACCGAACCGAACCCAGAGGAGAGACAGAGCAGGCTTGGGGTGGTAGTGCACCTCGACGGCGGTTCCATGGCCTGCTGGCCAGATGGAAAGGTGCCGGAAGGGGCGCTGGTGTGGTGCCGGACGGGGCCGAGCCGTGCAGCGGCGCCACGGGCAGAGGCAGCCGGAAAGAGAACTAGAGGAGGAGGAGAATGGAGCTCGGAGGAGGAACGACGATGCCATGGGCAGAGAGGAAGCAGGAGCTGCTGGCCGAGCAGAGAATGAGAGGAGGGGGAGAGTGGAGGTAGGAGGGGCAGCGGCCTCCCCGAAGTGACGAACGCGCGCGGAGCTGGCGGCGAGCGCGCCGGGATAGAGAGGCGCTGGCCCCTCTGTGCGTGTGTGACGGCGCTGGAAGAGGATCGTGGGTTAGGTGTGCTTCCTGTGAGGTTAGTCTCAGGCCGTGGCTAGCTGGGTCGGTGACACCATCCCTCAAAAATAGACGGGGTCAATTCAAATTACGTGGTTGGACTTTCTTATTTCAACTATCTCCATCCTAAAGTAGCTTCTTATTTCAACTAACCCTAAAAAAAACTTCTTATTTCAACTTCCCTCTTTATCGAGTTGAACTTTGCCAGGAGCATTTTTTCGAAAATCTATGTCCTTTTTTCTATTATATTTTCCACCGAGTCAAAAATCCTTCAATGATATATATATTGCATGGTCTGTTCAAGTTGCTTCGTATTTCCCTCTAATATCACTGTAGAGTGTACATACATCGCAAAATTTGTGAGGTGGTACTAATTTGGAGAACCACGTCGCAAAATTTCCGTACGTACATGATCCGTCGTCCGCACTACTACCTGGGCCTTGACCTGAAGCGTTGCCACTTGGGCCTCAGACTCAACCCCTGGACCATATAGGAATCAGGCTCGAAGAGAAAGAAAAAACCACGCCGTTGTCTGGCTCTGCCAATCTGCCGCTGCTTTTCCCTCTCTTATTGATCTCTCCCGCCCCTCGTCGAATAATCCCACATCGCTACTTTATAGTTAATTGTTGGGGAACGTAGCAGAAATTCAAAATTTTCCTATGTGTCACCAAGATCTATCTATGGAGAAACCAGCAACGAGGGGAAGGAGAGTGCATCTACATACCCTTGTACATCGCTAAGCGGAAGCGGTCAAGAAAACGGGGTTGAAGGGGTCGTACTCGTCGTGATCCAAATCACCGGAGATCCTAGTGCCGAACGGACGACACCTCCTCGTTCAACACACGTACAGCCCGACGACGTCTCCCATGCCTTGATCTAGCAAGGAGAGAGGGAGATGTTGAGGAAGACTCCATCCAGCAGCAGCACGACGGCGTGGTGGTGGTGGAGGAGCGTGGCAATCCTACAGGGCTTCGTCAAGCACCACGGGAGAGGAGAAGGACTTGGGAGAGGGGAGGGCTGCGCCAGAACATTGGTGCGGCTGCCCTCCCACCCCCCACATATATATAGGGGCAAGGGAGAGGGGGGGCGGGCCCCCTCAGATCCTATCTAAGGAGGGGGCGTCGGCCAGGGGGGTTGCCTTGCCCCCCAAGACAGGGGGGCGCCCCCCTTTAGGGTTCCCCCAAAACCCTAGGCGCATGGGCCCTAGGGGGAGGCGTCCAGCCCACTAAGGGGCTGGTCCCTCTCGGCATACAGCCCATAGGGCCCTTCGGGGCAGGTGGACCCTCCCGGTGGTCCCCTGGAACCCCTTCGGTGGTCCCGGTACAATACCGGCATCGCCCGAATTATTCCGGTGACTTTATGATGACTTCCTATATATAAATCTATAACCAAAAGCGGGATCTGGATACCCATGTTGGCTCCCACATGTTCCATGATGATCTCATCGGATGAACCACGATGTCGAGGATTTGATCAATCCCGTAAACAATTCCCTTTGTCTAGCGGTATTGTACTTGCCTGAGATTCGATCGTCGGTATCCCGATACCTTGTTCAATCTCGTTACCGGCAAGTCTCTTTACTCGTTCCGTAATACATCATCCCGTGATCAACTCCTTGATCATATTGTGCACATTATGATGATGTCCTACCGAGTGGGCCCAGAGATACCTCTCCGTTTACACGGAGTGACAAATCCCAGTCTTGATTCGTGCCAACCCAACAGACACTTTCGGAGATACCTGTAGTGTACCTTTATAGCCACCCAGTTACATTGTGACGTTTGGCACACCCAAAGCACTCCTACGGTATCCAGGAGTTGCACAATCTCATGGTCTAAGGAAATGATACTTGACATTAGAAAAGCTTTAGCATACGAACTACATGATCTTGTGCTAGGCTTAGGATTGGGTCTTGTCCATCACATCATTCTCCTAACGAAGTGATCCTGTTATCAACGACATCCAATGTCCATGGTCAAGAAACCGTGACCATCTATTGATCAACGAGCTAGTCAACTAGAGGCTTACTAGGGACATGGTGTTGTCTATGTATCCACACATCTATCCGAGTTTCCTATCAATACAATTCTAGCATGGATAATAAACGATTATCATGAACAAGGAAATATAATAATAACCAATTTATTATTGCCTCTAGGGCATATTTCCAACAATCTCCCACTTGCACTAGAGTCAATAATCCAGTTCACATCGATATGTGATTACCACTCAAGGTCACATCCCCATGTGACTAACACCCAAAGAGTTCTGGGTTTGATCATGTTATGCTTGTGAGAGAGGTTTCAGTGAACGGGTCTGCAACATTCAGATCCGTATGTACTTCCCAAATTTCTATGCCATCTTGTAGATGCAACTACTACGCTACATTTGGAGCCATTTCAAATAACTGTTCTACTTGGAGCTATTCTAAATTATTGCTCCATTATACGTATCCGGTATCTCTACTCAGAGCTATCCGGATAGGTGTTAAGCTTGCATCGACGTAACCCTTTACGACAAACTCTTTTACCACCTCAATAATCGAGAATATTCCTTAGTCCACTAGTTACTAAGGATAACTTTGACCGCTGTCCTGTGATCCATTCTTGGATCACTCTTGTACCCCTTGACTGACTTATGGCAAGGCACACTTCAGGTGCGGTACACAGCATAGCATACTGTAGAGCCTATGTCTTAAGCATGGGGGACGAACTTCGTCCTTTCTCTCTATTCTGTCGTGGTCAAGCTTTAAGTCTTAACTTCATACCTTACAACTCAGGTAAGAACTCCTTCTTTGAATGATCCATCTTGAACACTTTCAAGATCATGTCAAGGTATGTGCTCATTTGAAAGTACCATTACGCGTTTTGATCTATCCTTATAGATCTTGATACTCAATGTTCATGTAGCTTAATCCAGGATTTCCATTGAAAAACACTTTCCAAATAATCCTATATGCTTTCCAGAAATTCTACGTCATTTCTGATCAACAATATGTCAACAACATATACTCATCAGAAATTCTATAGTGCTCCCACTCACTTCTTTGGAAATACAAGTTTCTCATAAACTTTGTATACACCCAAAACTTTGATCATCTCATCAAAGCATACATTCCAACTCCGAGATGCTTACTCCAGCCCTTAGAAGGATTGCTGGAGCTTTGCATACTTTTTAGCATCTTTCAGGATTGACAAAACCTTCTGGTTGTATCACATACAACCTTTCCTCAAAAATCGTCAAGGAAACAATGTTTTGACATCCTATCTGCAAGATTTCATAAATAATGCAGTAATTGCTAATATAATTCCAATAGACTCTTAGCATCGCTACGAGTGAGAAATTCTCATCGTAGTCAACTCCTTGAACTTGTCGGAAAACATCTTAACGACAAGTTGAGCTTTCTTAATGGTGATACTTACCATCATTGTCCGTCTTCCTTTTAAAATCCAACTGTACTCAATAGCCTTACGACCATCGAGCCATTCTGCCAGAGTCTACACTTTGTTTTCATACATGGATCCTCTCTCGGATTTTATGGCCTCGAGCCATTTATCGGAATCCGGGCCCACCATCGCTTCTCCATAGCTCGTAGGTTCATTGTTGTCTAGCAACATGACTTCCAAGACAGGATTACATACCACTCTGAAGTAGTACGCATCCTTGTCATCCTACGAGGTTTGATAGTGACTTGATCTGAAGTTTCATGATCACTATCATAAGCTTCCACTTCAATTGGTGTAGACGCCACAGGAACAACTCCCTGTGCCCTGCCACACACTAGTTGAAGAGACGGTTCAATAACCTCATCAAGTCTCCACCATCCTCCCACTCAATTCTTTCGAGAGAAACTTTTCCTCGAGAAAGGACCCGATTCTAGAAACAATCCCTATTGCTTTTGGATCTGAGACAGGAGGTATACCCAACTGTTTTAGGTATTCTATGAAGATGCATTCATCCGCTTTGGGTTCGAGCTTATCAGCCTGAAACTTTTTCACATAAACATTGCAGCCCCAAACCTTTTAACAAATGACAGCTTAGGTTTCTCTAAACCATAGTTCATACGGTGTCATCTCATCGGAATTACGTGGTGCCCTATTAAAGTGAATGTGGTTGTCTCTAATGCCTAACCCATAAACTATCATGGTAATTCGATAAGAGACATCATGGTATGCATCATATCCAATAGGGTGCAGTTATGATGTTTGGACACACCATCACACTATGGTGTTCCAGGCTGTATTAGTTGTGAAACAATTTCCACAATGTCTTAATTCTGTGCGAAACTCATAATTCAGATATTCATCTCTATGATCATATCATAGATCTTTTATCCTCTTGTCACGACGATCTTTCAACTTCACCCTGAAATTACTTGAACCTTTCAATAATTCAGACTCGTGATTCATCAAGTAAATATACTCAACATCTACTCAAATCATCTGTGAAGTAAGAACATAACGATATCAACTACACGCCTCAGCACTCATTGGACTGCACACATCAAAATGTATTACTTCCAACAATTTGCTTTCTAGTTCCATTTTACTGAAAACGAGGCTTTCAGTCATCTTGCCCATGTGGTATGATTTGGATATCTCAAGTGATTCAAAATCAAGTGAGTCCAAATGGTCCATTTGCATGGAGTTTCTTCATGCATATACACCAATAGACATGGTTCGCATGTCTCAAAATTTTCAAAACGAGTGAGCCCAAAGATCCATCAACATGGAGCCTCTTCATGCGTTTTATACCGGTATGACTTACATGGCAGTGCCACAAGTAGGTGGTACTATCATTACTATCTTATATCTTTTGGCATGAACATGTGTATCACTACGATCGAGATTCAATAAACCATTCATTTTAGGTGCAAGACCATTGAAGGTATTATTCAAATAAACAGAGTAACCATTATTCTCCTTAAATGAATAACCGCATTGCGATAGACATAATCCAATTATGTCTATCCTCAATGCAAATGTCAATCTCGATGGTAGAGGGAGTGTGCGATGCTTGATTACATCAAGCTTGGAAAAACTTCCAACACATATCGCCAGCTCACCTTTAGCTAGTCTCCGTTTACTCCGCAGCCTTTTATTTCGAGTTTATTAACACTTAGCAACCGAACCAGTATCTAATACCATGGCGCTACTAGGAGTACTAGTAAAGTACACATTAACACAATGTATATCCAATATACTTCTATCGACCTTGCCAGCCTTCTCATCTACCAAGTATCTAGGGTAATTCTGCTCCAGTGGTTGTTCCTCTTATTACAGAAGCACTTAGTCTCGGGTTTGGGTTCAACCTTGGGTTTCTTCACTAGAGCAGCAGCTGATTTGCCGTTTCATGAAGTATCCCTTCTTGCCCTTGCCCTTCTTGAAACTAGTGGTTTCACCAACCATCAACAATTGATGCTCCTTCTTGATTTCTACTTTTGTGGTGTCAAACATCGCGAATATCTCAAGGATCATCACATATGTCCCTGATATATTATAGTTCATCATGAAGCTCCAGCAGCTTGGTGGTAATGACTTTGTTGAACTATCACTATTGCATCTGGAAGATCAACTCCCACTTGATTCAAGCGATTGTTGTGCTCAGACAATCTGAGCACAAGCTCAACAATTAAGCTTTTCTCCCTTAGTTTGCAGGCTAAGAAAATCGTCGGAAGTCTTATACCTCTTGATGTGGGCATGAGCCTGAAATCCCAATTTCATCCCTCGAAACATCTCATATGTTTCGCGACGTTTTAAAAAACGTCTTTGGTACCTCAACTCTAAACCATTTAACTAAACTATCACGTAGTTATCAAAATGTGTATGTCAAATGTTCGTAACATCCACAGACGATGTTCGAGGTTCAGCACATTGAGCGGTGCATTAAGGACATAAGCCTTCTATGAAGCAATGAGGGTAATCCTCAGTTTACGGACCTAGTCCGCATAATTGCTACTCTCAACTTTCAACTAAATTTTCTCTAGGAACATATCTAAACAGTAGAACTGAAGCTTGTGCTATGACATAATTTGCGAAGACCATTTGACTATGTTCAGGATAATTAAGTTCATCTTATGAACTCCCACTCAGATAGACATCCCTCTAGCGATCTAAGTGATTACATGATCTGAGTCAACTAGGCCGTGTCTGATCATCACGTGAGACGGACTAGTCAACATCGGTGAACATCTTCATGTTGATCGTATCTGCCATACGACTCATGCTCAACCTTTCGGTCTTCTCTGTTCCGAGGCCATGTCTGTACATGCTAGGCTCGTCAAGTCAACCTAAGTGTTTCGCATGTGTCCCGAGGCCATGTCTGTACATGCTAGGCTTGTCAACACCTGTTGTATTCAAACGTTAGAATCTATCACACCCGATCATGACGTGATGCTTCGAAACGACGAACTTTCACAACGGTGCACAGTTAGGGGGAACACTTTCTTGAAATTTTAATGAGGGATCATCTTATTTACTACCATCGTTCTAAGCAAATAAGATGCAAAAACATGATGAACATCACATGCAATCAAAAAGTGACATGATATGGCCAATATCATATTGCTCCTTTTGATCTCGATCTTCGGGGCTCCATGATCATCATCGTCACCGGCATGACACCATGATCTCCATCATCATGATCTCCATCATCGTGTCTCCATGAAGTTGTCTCGCCAACTTACTACTTCTACTACTACAGCTAACGGTTAGCAATAAAGTAAAGTAATTACATGGCGTTGTTCAATGACACGCAGGTCATACAATAAATAACGACAACTCCTATGGCTCCTGCCGGTTGTCATACTCATCGACATGCAAGTCGTGATTCCTATTACAAGAACATGATCATCCCATACATCACATATATCATTCATCACATCCTTTTGGCCATATCACATCACAAGGCATATGCTGCAAAAACAAGTTAGACGTCCTCTAATTGTCGTTGCAAGTTTTTACGTGGCTGCTATAGGTTGCTAGCAAGAACGTTTCTTACCTATGCCAAAACCACAACGTGATATGCCAATTGCTATTTACCCTTCATAAGGACCCTTTTCATTGAATCCGATCCGACTAAAGTGGGAGAGACAGACACCCGCTAGCCACCTTATGCAACTAGTCTCACGTAAGAGTACGTGTAAGGTCGGTCCGGGCCGCTTCATCCCACGATGCCGCCGAATCAAGATAAGACTAGTAACGGCAAGTACATTGACAAAATCAACACCCACAACTACTTTGTGTTCTACTCGTGCATAGAATCTACGCAATAGACCTAGCTCATGATGCCACTGTTGGCGAACGTAGAAGAAATTAAAAATTTTCCTACGTGTCACCAAGATCTATCTATGGAGAAACCAGCAACGAGGGGAAGGAGAGTGCGTCTAAATACCCTTGTAGATCGCTAAGCGGAAGCGTTCAAGAAAACGGGGTTGAAGGAGTCGTACTCGTCGTGATCCAAATCACCGGAGATCCTAGTGCCGAACGGACGGCACCTCCGCGTTCAACGCACGTACAGCCCGACAACGTCTCCCATGCCTTGATCCAGCAACGAGAGAGGGAGAGGTTGAGGAAGACTCCATCCAGCAGCAGCACGACGGCGTGGTGGTGGTGGAGGAGCCTGGCAATCCTGCAGGGCTTCGCCAAGCACCACGAGAGAGGAGAAGGACTTGGGAGAGGGGAGGGCTGCGCCAAAACATTGGTGCGGCTGCCCTCCCACCCCCCACATATATATAGGGGCAAGGGAGAGGGGGGGCCGGCCCCCCTCAGATCCTATCTGAGGAGGGGGCGGCAGCCAGGGGGGTTGCCTTGCCCCCCAAGACAGGGGGGCGCCCCCCTTTAGGGTTCCCCCAAAACCCTAGGCGCATGGGCCCTAGGGGGGAGGCGTCCAGCCCACTAAGGGGCTGGTCCCTCTCCACATACAGCCCATAGGGCCCTCCGGGGCAGGTGGACCCTCCCGGTGGACCCCCGGAACCCCTTCGGTGGTCCCGGTACAATACCGGCATCCCCCAAATTTTTCTGGTGATCGTATGATGACTTCCTATATATAAATATTTACCTCCGGACCATTCCGGAACTCCTCCTGATGTCCGGGATCTCATCCGGGACTCCGAACAACATTCGGTAACCACATACAAACTTCCTTTATAACCCTAGCGTCATCGAACCTTAAGTGTGTAGACCCTACGGGTTCGGGAAGCATGCAGACATGACCGAGACGTTCTCCGGTCAACAACCAAAAGCGGGATCTGGATACCCATGTTGGCTCCCACATGTTCCGTGATGATCTCATCGGATGAACCACGATGTCGAGGATTCGATCAATCCCGTAAACAATTCCCTTTGTCTAGCGGTATTGTACTTGCCTGAGATTCGATCGTCGGTATCCCGATACCTTGTTCAATCTCGTTACCGGCAAGTCTCTTTACTCGTTTCGTAATACATCATCCCGTGATCAACTCCTTGATCACATTGTGCACATTATGATGATGTCCTACCGAGTGGGCCCAGAGATACCTCTCCGTTTACACGGAGTGACAAATCCCAGTCTTGATTCGTGCCAACCCAACAGACACTTTCGGAGATACCTGTAGTGTACCTTTATAGCCACCCAGTTACATTGTGACGTTTGGCACACCCAAAGCACTCCTACGGTATCCAGGAGTTGCACAATCTCATGGTCTAAGGAAATGATACTTGACATTAGAAAAGCTTTAGCATACGAACTACATGATCTTGTGATAGGCTTAGGATTGGGTCTTGTCCATCACATCATTCTCCTAACGAAGTGATCCTGTTATCAACGACATCCAATGTCCATGGTCAAGAAACCGTGACCATCTATTGATCAACGAGCTAGTCAACTAGAGGCTTACTAGGGACATGGTGTTGTCTAGGTATCCACACATCTATCCGAGTTTCCTATCAATACAATTCTAGCATGGATAATAAACGATTAACATGAACAAGGAAACATAATAATAACCAATTTAATATTGCCTCTAGGGCATATTAACAACATTAATGTCATCGATTCATATACGTGCACCTTGGTGATTCAACAAGAGGCAACGGAAATCAAGGGAGGAACAAACCGAACCGAACCCAGAGGAGAGACAGAGCAGGCTTGGGGTGGCAGTGCACCTCGACGGCGGTGCCATGGCCTGCCGGGCAGATGGAAAGGTGCCGGACGGGGCGCCGGTGTGGTGTCGGACGGGGCCGAGCCGTGCAGCGGCGCCACGGGCAGAGGCAGCCGGACAGAGAACTAGAGGAGGAGGAGAATGGAGCTCAGAGGAGGAACGACGACGGCATGGGCAGAGAGGAAGCAGGAGCTGTTGGCCGGGCAGAGAATGAGAGGGGGGGGAGTGGAGGTTGGAGAGGCAGCGGCCTCGCCGAACCGACGAACGCGCGCGGAGCTGGCTGCGAGCGCGGCGGGATCGAGAGGCGCTGGCCCCTCTGTGTGTGTGTGACGGCGCTGGAAGGGGATCGTGGGTTAGGTGGGCTTCCTGTGAGGTTAGTCTCAGGCCGTGGCTAGCTGGGTCGGTGACACCATCCCTAAAAAATATACGGGGTCAATTCAAATTACGTGGTTGGACTTTCTTATTTCAACCATCTCCATCCTAAAGTACCTTCTTATTTCAACTAACCCTCAAAAAAACTTCTTATTTCAACTTCCCTCTTTATCGAGTTGAACTTTGCCAGGAGCATTGTTTCGAAAATCTATGTCCTTTTTTCTACTATATTTTCCACCGAGTCGAAAATCCTTCAATGATATATATATTGCATGGTCTGTTCAAGTTGCTTCGTATTTCCCTCTAATGTCACTTTAGAGTGTACGTACATGTATGGTGTTGATGAAAAAATTAACATTTTGGATTAGTATATTTACTAAATTCTCAAGAGCTAAACGAGAGACTCCGTGGGTTCACCGTCACAATACGCTTTCTCCTGTGAATTTACGCTTTTAGTTTGAATTTAAAACATATATGTGAGGTGGTACTAATTTGGAGAACCATGTCGCAAAATTTTCGTACATACATGATCTGTCATCCGCACTACTACCTGGGCCTTGACCTGAAGCGTTGCCACTTGGGCCTCAGACTCAACCCGCAGACCGTATAGGAATCAGCCTCGAAGAGAAAGAAAAAACCACGCCGTCGTCCGGCTCTGCCAATCTGCAGCTGCTTTTCCCTCTCTTATTGATCTCTCTCGCCCCTCGTCACATAATCCCACATCGCTACTTTACAGTTAATGTCATCGATTCATATACGCGCGCCTTAGTGATTCAACAAGAGGCAACGGAAATCAAGGGCGGAACGAACCGAACCGAACCCAGAGGAGAGACAGAGCAGGCTTGGGATGGCAGTGCACCTCGACGGCGGTGCCATGGCCTGCTGGCCAGATGGAAAGGAGACGGACAGGGCGCCGGTGTGGTGCCGGACAGGGCCGAGCCATGCTGCGGCGCCATGGGCAGAGGCAGCCGGACAGAGAACTAGATGAGGAGGAGAATGGAGCTCGGAGGAGGAACGACGACGCCATGGGCAGAGAGGCAGCAGGAGCTGCTGGCCGGGCAGAGAATGAGAGGAGGGGGAGAGTGGAGGTGGGAGGGGCAGCGGCCTCGCCGAAGTGACGAACGCGCGCGGAGCTGGCTGCGAGCGCGGCGGGATCGAGAGGCGCTGGCCCCTCTGTGCGTGTGTGACGTCGCTGGAAGAGGATCGTGGGTTAGGTGGGCTTCCTGTGAGGTTAGTCTCAGGCCGTGGCTAGCTTGGTCGGTGACACCATCCCTCAAAAATAGACGGGGTCAATTCAAATTACGTGGTTGGACTTTCTTATTTCAACTATCTCCATCCTAAAGTAGCTTCTTATTTCAACTAACCCAAAAAAAACCTTCTTATTTCAACTTCCCTCTTTATCGAGTTGAACTTTGCCAGGAGCATTTTTTCGAAAATCTATGTCCTTTTTTCTATTATATTTTCCACCGAGTCAAAAATCCTTGAATGATATATATATTGCATGGTCTGTTCAAGTTGCTTCGTATTTCCCTCTAATGTCACTGTAGAGTGTACGTACATGTATGGTTTTGATAAAAAAATTAACATGTTGGATTAGTATATTTACTTAATTCTCAAGAGCTAAACGAGAGACTCCGTGGGTTCACCGTCACAATACGCTTTCTCCTGTGAATTTACGCTTTTAGTTTGAATTTAAAACATATATGTGAGGTGGTACTAATTTGGAGAACCACGTCGCAAAATTTTCGTACGTACATGATTTGTCGTCCGCACTACTACCTAGGCCTTGACCTGAAGCGTTGCCACTTGGGCCTCAGACTCAACCCGCAGACCATATAGGAATCAGCCTCGACGAGAAAGAAAAAACCACGCCGTCGTCTGGCTCTGCCAATCTGCCGCTGCTTTTCCCTCTCTTACTGATCTCTCTCGCCCCTCGTCGCGTAATCCCACATCGCTACTTTATAGTTAATGTCATCGATTCATATACGTGCGCCTTGGTGATTCAACAAGAGGCAACGGAAATCAAGGGAGGAACGAACCGAACCGAAACCAGAGGAGAGACAGAGCAGGCTTGGGGTTGCAGTGCACCTCGACGGCGGTGCCATGGCCTGCTGGCCAGATGGAAAGGAGACGGACAGGCAAGGTTGTCAGAATCGCGATTCTGTTATACGATTCTACGACTTTACGATCCAAACTAACCCCTATCATTCTACGATTTTAGTTCATAGAATCTACGTTTTTACGATCCTGATAGTGAAGATTCTACGATTTGCGATCCTACCATCATAGCTCCGATCCCATTCAAAATTGTTATTCTGACAACCTTGCGGACAGGGCGCCGGTGTGGTGCCGGACGGGGCCGAGTCGTGCATTGGCGCCACGGGCAGAGGCAGCCGGACAGAGAACTAGATGAGGAGGAGAAGGGAGCTCGAAGGAGGAACGACGACGCCATGGGCAGAGAGGCAGCAGAAGGTGCTGGCCGGGCAGAGAATGAGAGGAGGGGGAGAGTGGAGGTTGGAGGGGTAGCGGCCTCGCCGAAGTGACGAACGCGCGCGGAGCTGGCTGCGAACGCGGCGGGATCAAGAGGCGCTGGCCCCTCTGTGCGTGTGTGACGGCACTGGAAGGGGATCGTGGGTTAGTTGGGCTTCCTGTGAGGTTAGTCCCGGGCCGTGGCTAGCTGGGTCGGTGACACCATCCCTCAAAAATATACGGGGTCAATTCAAATTACGTGGTTGGACTTTCTTATTTCAACTATCTCCATCCTAAAGTAGCTTCTTATTTCAACTAACCCTAAAAAAACTTCTTATTTCAACTTCCCTCTTTATCAAGTTGAACTTTGCCAAGAGCATTTTTTCGAAAATCTATGTCCTTTTTTCTATTATATTTTCCACCGAGTCAAAAATCCTTGAATGATATATATATTGCTTGGTCTGTTCAAGTTGCTTCGTATTTCCCTCTAATGTCACTGTAGAGTGTACGTACATGTATGGTGTTGATGAAAAACTTAACATTTTGGATTAGTATATTTACTTAATTCTCAAGAGCTAAACGAGAGACTCCGTGGGTTCACCTTCACAATACGCTTTCTCCTGTGAATTTACGCTTTTAGTTTAAATTTAAAACATATATGTGAGGTGGTACTAATTTGGAGAACCACGTCGCAAAATTTTCGTATGTACATGATCTGTCGTTCGCACTACTACCTGGGCCTTGACCTGAAGCGTTGCCACTTGGGCCTCAGACTCAACCCGCAGACCATATAGGAATCAGCCTCGAAGAGAAAGAAAAAACCACGCCGTCGTCTGGCTCTGCCAATCTGCCGCTGCTTTTCGCTCTCTTATTGATCTCTCTCACCCCTCGTCGCATAATCCCACATCGCTACTTTACAGTTAATGCCATCGATTCATATACGTGCGCCTTGGTGATTCAACAAGAGGCAACGGAAATCAAGGGAGGAACGAACCAAACCGAACCCAGAGGAGAGACAGAGCAGGCTTGGGGTGGCAGTGCACCTCGACGGCGGTGCCATGGCCTGCTGGCCAGAAGGAAAGGAGACGGACAGGGCGCCGGTGTGGTGCCGGACAGGGCCGAGCTGTGCAGCGGCACCACGGGCAGAGGCAGCAGGACAGAGAACTAGATGAGGAGGAGAATTTAGCTTCGAGGAGGAACGACAACGCCATGGGCAGAGAGGCAGTAGGAGCTGCATGGCCGGGCAGAGAATGAGAAGAGGGGGAGACTGGAGGTTGGAGGTGCAGCGGCCTCGCCGAAGTGACGAACGCGCATGGAGCTGACTGCAAGCGCGGCGGGATCGAGAGGCGCTGGCCCCTCTGTGCATATGTGACGGCGCTGGAAGGGGATCGTGGGTTAGGTGGGCTTCGTGTGAGGTTAGTCTCAGGCCGTGGCTAGCTGGGTCGGTGACAACATCCTTCAAAAATATACGGGGTCAATTCAAATTACGTGGTTGGACTTTTTTATTTCAACTATCTCCATCCTAAAGTATCTTCTTATTTCAACTAACCCTAAAAAAACTTCTTATTTCAACTCCCTCTTTATCAAGTTGAACTTTGCCAAGAGCATTTTTTCGAAAATCTATGTCCGTTTTCTATTATATTTTCCACCGAGTCAAAAATCCTTGAATGATATATATATTGCATGGTCTGTTCAAGTTGCTTCGAATTTCCCTCTAATGTCACTGTAGAGTGTACGTACATGTATGGTGTTGATGAAAAAATTAACATTTTGGATTAGTATATTTACTTAATTTTCAAGAGCTAAACGAGAGACTCCGTGGGTTCACCGTCACAATACGGTTTCTTCTGTGAATTTACGCTTTTAGTTTGAATTTAAAACATATATGTGAGGTGGTACTAATTTGGCGAACCACGTCGCAAAATTTTCGTATGTACATGATCTGTCGTCCGCACGACTACCTGGGCCTTGACCTGATGCGTTGCCACTTGGGCCTCAGACTCAACCCGCAGACCATATAGGAATCAGCCTTGAAGAGAAAGAAAAAACCACGCCGTCGTCTGGCTCTGCCAATCTGCCGCTGCTTTTCGCTCTCTTATTGATCTCTCTCACCCCTCGTCGCATAATCCCACATCGCTACTTTACAGTTAATGTCATCGATTCATATACGTGCGCCTTGGTGATTCAACAAGAGGCAACGAAAATCAAGGGAGGAACGAACCGAACCGAACCCAGAGGAGAGACAGAGTAGGCTTGGGGTGGCAGTGCACCTCGACGGCGGTGCCATGGCCTGCTGGCCAGATGGAAAGGAGACGCACAGGGCGCCGGTGTGGTGCCAGACAGGGCCGAGCTATGCAGCGGCGCCATGGGCAGAGGCAGCCAGACAAAGAACTAGATGAGGAGGAGAATGGAGCTTGGAGGAGGAACAACGACGCCATGGGCAGAGAGGCAGCAGGATCTGTGTGGCCGGGCAGAGAATGAGAGGAGGAGGAGACTGAGGGTTGGAGGGGCAGCGGCCTCGCCGAAGTGACGAACGCGTGTGGAGCTGGCTGCGTGCGCGGAGGATCGAGAGGCGCTGGCCCCTTTGTGCGTATGTGACGGCGCTGGAAGGGGATCGTGGTTTAGGTGGGCTTCCTGTGAGGTTAGTCTCAGGCCGTGGCTAGCTGGGTCGGTGATACCATCCCTCAAAAATATACGGGGTCAATTCAAATTACGTGGTTGGACTTTCTTATTTCAACTATCTCCATCCTAAAGTATCTTCTTATTTCAACTAACCCTAAAAAAACTTCTTATTTCAACTTCCCTCTTTATCGAGTTGAACTTTGCCAGGAGCATTTTTTCGAAAATCTATGTCCTTTTTTCTATTATATTTTCCACCGAGTCAAAAATCCTTCAATGATATATATATTGCATGGTCTGTTCAAGTTGCTTCGTATTTCCCTCTAATGTCACTCTAGAGTGTAAGTACATGTATGGTGTTGATGAAAAAATTAACGTTTTGGATTAGTATATTTACTTAATTCTCAAGAGCTAAACGAGAGACTCCGTGGGTTCACCGTCACAATACGCTTTCTCCTATGAATTTACGCTTTTAGTTTCAATTTAAAACATATATGTGAGGTGGTACTAATTTGGAGAACCACGTCGCAAAATTTTCGTACGTACATGATCTGTCGTCCGCACTACTACCTGGGCCTTGACCTCAAGCGTTGCCACTTGGGCCTCAGACTCAACCCACAGACCATATAGGAATCAGCCTCGAAGAGAAAGAAAAAACCACGCCATCGTCTGGCTCTGCCAATCTGCCGCTGCTTTTCCCTCTCTTACTGATCTCTCTCGCCCCTCGTCGCGTAATCCCACATCGCTACTTTATAGTTAATGTCATCGATTCATATACGTGCGCCTAGGTGATTCAACAAGAGGCAACGGAAATCAAGGGAGGAACGAACCGAACCGAAACCAGAGGAAAGACAGAGCAGGCTTGGGGTTGCAGTGCACCTCAACGGCGGTGCCATGGCCTGCTGGCCAGATGGAAAGGAGACGGACAGACAAGGTTGTCAGAATCGCGATTCTGTTATACGATTCTACGACTTTACGATCCAAACTAACCCCTATGATTCTACGATTTTAGTTCATAGAATCTACGTTTTTACGATCCTGATAATGAAGATTCTACGATTTGCGATCCTACCATCATTGCTCCGATCCGATTCAAAATCGTGATTCTGACAACCTTGCGGACAGGGCGCCGGTGTGGTGCCGGACGGGGCCGAGCCGTGCAGCGGCGCCACGGGCAGAGGCAGCCGGATAGAGAACTAGATGAGGAGGAGAATGGAGCTCGAAGGAGGAACGACGACGCCATGGGCAGAGAGGCAGCAGAAGGTGCTGGCCGGGCAGAGAATGATAGGAGGGGGAGAGTGGAGGTTGGAGGGGTAGCGGCCTCGCCGAAGTGACGAACCCGCGCGGAGCTGGCTGCGAGCGCGGCGGGATCAAGAGGCGCTGGCCCCTCTGTGCGTGTGTGACAGCGCTGGAAGGGGATCGTGGGTTAGGTGGGCTTCCTGTGAGGTTAGTCTCAGGCCGTGGCTAGCTGGGTCGGTGACACCATCCCTGAAAAATATACGGGGTCAATTCAAATTACGTGGTTGGACTTTCTTATTTCAATTATCTCCATCCTAAAGTAGCTTCTTATTTCAACTAATCCTAAAAAAACTTCTTATTTCAACTCCCTCTTTATCATGTTGAACTTTGCCAAGAGCATTTTTTCGAAAATCTATGTCCGTTTTTCTATTATATTTTCCACCAAGTCAAAAATCCTTGAATGATATATATATTGCATGGTCTGTTCAAGTTGCTTCGTATTTCCCTCTAATGTCACTGTAGAGTGTACGTACATGTATGGTGTTGATGAAAATAATTAACATTTTGGATTAGTATATTTACTTAATTCTCAAGAGCTAAACGAGAGACTCCGTGGGTTCACCGTCACAATACGGTTTCTCCTGTGAATTTACGCTTTTAGTTTGAATTTAAAACATATATATGAGGTGGTACTAATTTGGAGAACCACGTCGCAAAATTTTCGTATGTACATGATCTGTCGTCCGCACTACTACCTGGGCCTTGCCCTGATGCGTTGCCAGTTGGGCCTCACACTCAACCCGCAGACCATATAGGAATCAGCCTTGAAGAGAAAGAAAAAACCACGCTGTCGTCTGGCTTTGCCAATGTGCCGCTGCATTTCCCTCTCTTATTGATCTCTCTCACCCCTCGTCGCATAATCCCACATTGCTACTTTATAGTTAATGTCATCGATTCATATACGTGCGCCTTGGTGATTCAACAAGAGGCAACGAAAATCAAGGGAGGAACAAACCGAACCGAACCCAGAGGAGAGACAGAACAGGCTTGGGGTGGCAGTGCACCTCGACGGCGGTGCCATGGCCTGCTGGCCAGATGGAAAGGAGACGGACAGGGCGCCGGTGTGGTGCCACACAGGGCCGAGCTGTGCAGCGGGGCCACGGGCAGAGGCAGCCGGACAGAGAACTAGATGAGGAGCAGAATGGAGCTTGGAGGAGGAACAACGACGCCATGGGCAGAGAGGCAGCAGGATCTGCGTGGCCGGGCAGAGAATGATAGGAGGGGGAGAGTGGAGGTTGGAGGGGTAGCGGCCTCGCCGAAGTGACGAACCCGCGCGGAGCTGGCTGCGAGCGCGGCGGGATCAAGAGGCGCTGGCCCCTCTGTGCGTGTGTGACGGCGCTGGAAGGGGATCGTGGGTTAGGTGGGCTTCCTGTGAGGTTAGTCTCAGGCCGTGGCTAGCTGGGTCGGTGACACCATCCCTGAAAAATATACGGGGTCAATTCAAATTACGTGGTTGGACTTTCTTATTTCAACTATCTCCATCCTAAAGTAGCTTCTTATTTCAACTAATCCTAAAAAAACTTCTTATTTCAACTCCCTCTTTATCAAGTTGAACTTTGCCAAGAGCATTTTTTCGAAAATCTATGTCCGTTTTTCTATTATATTTTCCACCAAGTAAAAAATCCTTGAATGATATATATATTGCATGGTCTGTTCAAGCTGCTTCGTATTTCCCTCTAATGTCACTGTAGAGTGTACGTACATGTATGGTGTTGATGAAAAAATTAACATTTTGGATTAGTATATTTATTTAATTCTCAAGAGCTAAACGAGAGACTCCGTGGGTTCACCGTCACAATACGGTTTCTCCTGTGAATTTACGCTTTTAGTTTGAATTTAAAACATATATGTGAGGTGGTACTAATTTGGAGAACCACGTCGCAAAATTTTCGTATGTACATGATCTGTCGTCCGCACTACTACCTGGGCCTTGCCCTGATGCGTTGCCAGTTGGGCCTCACACTCAACCCGCAGACCATATAGGAATCAGCCTTGAAGAGAAAGAAAAAACCACGCCGTCGTCTGGCTTTGCCAATCTGCCGCTGCATTTCCCTCTCTTATTGATCTCTCTCACCCCTCGTCGCATAATCCCACATTGCTACTTTATAGTTAATGTCATCGATTCATATACGTGCGCCTTGGTGATTCAACAAGAGGCAACGAAAATCAAGGGAGGAACGAACTGAACCGAACCCAGAGGAGAGACAGAACAGGCTTGGGGTGGCAGTGCACCTCGACGGCGGTGCCATGGCCTGCTGGCCAGATGGAAAGGAGACGGACAGGGCGCCGGTGTGGTGCCACACAGGGCCGAGCTGTGCAGCGGCGCCACGGGCAGAGGCAGCCGGACAGAGAACTAGATGAGGAGCAGAATGGAGCTTGGAGGAGGAACAACGACGCCATGGGCAGAGAGGCAGCAGGATCTGCGTGGCCGGGCAGAGAATGAGAGGAGGGGGAGACTGGAAGATGGAGGGGCAGCGGCCTCGCCGAAGTGACGAACGCGTGTGGAGCTGGCTGCGAGCGCGGAGGATCGAGAGGCGCTGGCCCCTTTGTGCATATGTGACGGCGCTGGAAGGGGATCGTGGTTTAGGTGGGCTTCCTGTGATGTCAGTCTCAGGCCGTGGCTAGCTGGGTCGGTGACACCATCCCTGAAAAATATACGGGGTCAATTCAAATTACGTGGTTGGACTTTCTTATTTCAACTATCTCCATCCTAAAGTATCTTCTTATTTCAACTAACCCTAAAAAAACTTCTTATTTCAACTTCCCTCTTTATCGAGTTGAACTTTGCCAGGAGCATTTTTTCGAAAATCTATGTCCTTTTTTCTATTATATTTTCCACCGATCAAAAATCCTTCAATGATATAGATATTGCATGATCTGTTCAAGTTGCTTCGTATTTCCCTCTAATGTCACTCTAGAGTGTAAGTACATGTATGGTGTTGATGAAAAAATTAACGTTTTGGATTAGTATATTTACTTAATTCTCAAGAGCTAAACAAGAGACTCCGTGGGTTCACCGTCACAATACGCTTTCTCCTATGAATTTACGCTTTTAGTTTCAATTTAAAACATATATGTGAGGTGGTACTAATTTGGAGAACCACGTCGCAAAATTTTCGTACGTACATGATCTGTCGTCCGCACTACTACCTGGGCCTTGACCTCAAGCGTTGCCACTTGGGCCTCAGACTCAACCCACAGACCATATAGGAATCAGCCTCGAAGAGAAAGAAAAAACCACGCCATCGTCTGGCTCTGCCAATCTGCCGCTGCTTTTCCCTCTCTTACTGACCTCTCTCGCCCCTCGTCGCGTAATCCCACATCGCCTACTTTACAGTTAATGTCATCGATTCATATACGTGCGCCTAGGTGATTCAACAAGAGGCAACGGAAATCAAGGGAGGAACGAACCGAACCGAAACCAGAGGAGAGACAGAGCAGGCTTGGGGTTGCAGTGCACCTCAACGGCGGTGCCATGGCCTGCTGGCCAGATGGAAAGGAGACGGACAGACAAGGTTGTCAGAATCGCGATTCTGTTATACGATTCTACGACTTTACGATCCAAACTAACCCCTATGATTCTACGATTTTAGTTCATAGAATCTACGTTTTTACGATCCTGATAATGAAGATTCTACGATTTGCGATCCTACCATCATAGCTCCGATCCGATTCAAAATCGTGATTCTGACAACCTTGCGGACAGGGCGCCGGTGTGGTGCCGGACGGGGCCGAGCCGTGCAGCGGCGCCACGGGCAGAGGCAGCCGGATAGAGAACTAGATGAGGAGGAGAATGGAGCTCGAAGGAGGAACGACGACGCCATGGGCAGAGAGGCAGCAGAAGGTGCTGGCCGGGCAGAGAATGATAGGAGGGGGAGAGTGGAGGTTGGAGGGGTAGCGGCCTCGCCGAAGTGACGAACCCGCGCGGAGCTGGCTGCGAGCGCGGCGGGATCAAGAGGCGCTGGCCCCTCTGTGCGTGTGTGACGGCGCTGGAAGGGGATCGTGGGTTAGGTGGGCTTCCTGTGAGGTTAGTCTCAGGCCGTGGCTAGCTGGGTCGGTGACACCATCCCTGAAAAATATACGGGGTCAATTCAAATTACGTGGTTGGACTTTCTTATTTCAACTATCTCCATCCTAAAGTAGCTTCTTATTTCAACTAATCCTAAAAAAACTTCTTCTTTCAACTCCCTCTTTATCAAGTTGAACTTTGCCAAGAGCATTTTTTCGAAAATCTATGTCCGTTTTTCTATTATATTTTCCACCAAGTCAAAAATCCTTGAATGATATATATATTGCATGGTCTGTTCAAGTTGCTTCGTATTTCCCTCTAATGTCACTGTAGAGTGTACGTACATGTATGGTGTTGACGAAAAAATTAACATTTTGGATTAGTATATTTACTTAATTCTCAAGAGCTAAACGAGAGACTCCGTGGGTTCACCGTCACAATACGGTTTCTCCTGTGAATTTACGCTTTTAGTTTGAATTTAAAACATATATGTGAGGTGGTACTAATTTGGAGAACCACGTCGCAAAATTTTCGTATGTACATGATCTGTCGTCCGCACTACTACCTGGGCCTTGCCCTGATGCGTTGCCAGTTGGGCCTCACACTCAACCCGCAGACCATATAGGAATCAGCCTTGAAGAGAAAGAAAAAACCACGCCGTCGTCTGGCTTTGCCAATCTGCCGCTGCATTTCCCTCTCTTATTGATCTCTCTCACCCCTCGTCGCATAATCCCACATTGCTACTTTATAGTTAATGTCATCGATTCATATACGTGCGCCTTGGTGATTCAACAAGAGGCAACGAAAATCAAGGGAGGAACGAACTGAACCGAACCCAGAGGAGAGACAGAACAGGCTTGGGGTGGCAGTGCACCTCGACGGCGGTGCCATGGCCTGCTGGCCAGATGGAAAGGAGACGGACAGGGCGCCGGTGTGGTGCCACACAGGGCCGAGCTGTGCAGCGGCGCCACGGGCAGAGGCAGCCGGACAGAGAACTAGATGAGGAGCAGAATGGAGCTTGGAGGAGGAACAACGACGCCATGGGCAGAGAGGCAGCAGGATCTGCCTGGCCGGGCAGAGAATGAGAGGAGGGGGAGACTGGAAGATGGAGGGGCAGCGGCCTCGCCGAAGTGACGAACGCGTGTGGAGCTGGCTGCGAGCGCGGAGGATCGAGAGGCGCTGGCCCCTTTGTGCATATGTGACGGCGCTGGAAGGGGATCGTGGTTTAGGTGGGCTTCCTGTGATGTTAGTCTCAGGCCGTGGCTAGCTGGGTCGGTGACACCATCCCTGAAAAATATACGGGGTCAATTCAAATTACGTGGTTGGACTTTCTTATTTCAACTATCTACATCCTAAAGTAGCTTCTTATTTCAACTAATCCTAAAAAAACTTCTTATTTCAACTCCCTCTTTATCGAGTTGAACTTTGCCAAGAGCATTTTTACGAAAATCTATGTCCGTTTTTCTATTATATTTCCACCGAGTCAAAAATCCTTGAATGATATATATATTGCATGGTCTGTTCAAGTTGCTTTGTATTTCCCTCTAATGTCACTGTAGAGTGTACGTACATGTATGGTGTTGATGAAAAAATTAACGTTTTGGATTAGTATATTTACTTAATTCTCAAGAGCTAAACGAGAGACTCCGTGGATTCACCGTCACAATACGGTTTCTCCTGTGAATTTACGCTTTTAGTTTGAATTTAAAACATATATGTGAGGTGGTACTAATTTGGAGAACCATGTGGCAAAATTTTCGTATGTACATGATCCGTCGTCCGCACTACTACCTGGGCCTTGACCTGATGCGTTGCCACTTGGGCGTCAGACTCAACCCGCAGACCATATAGGAATCAGCCTCAAAGAGAAAGAAAAAACCACGCCGTCGTCTGGCTCTGCCAATCTGCCGCTGCTTTTCCCTCTCTTATTGATCTCTCTCACCCCTCGTCGCATAATCCCACATCGCTACTTTACAGTTAATGTCATCGATTCATATACGTGCGCCTTGGTGATTCAACAAGAGGCAACGGAAATCAAGGGAGGAACGAATCGAACTGAACCCAGAGGAGAGACATACCAGGCTGGGGGTGGCAGAGCACCTCGACGGCGGTGCCATGGCCTGCTGGCTAGATGGAAAGGAGACGGACAGGGCGCCGGTGTGGTGCCAGACAGGGCCGAGCTGTGCAGCGGCGCCACGGGCAGAGGCAGCCGGACAGAGAACTAGATGAGGAGGAGAATGGAGCTTGGAGGAGGAACAACGACGCCATGGGCAGAGAGGCAGCAGGATCTGCGTGGCCGGGCAGAGAATGAGAGGAGGGGGAGACTGGAGGTTGGAGGGGCAGCGGCCTCGCGGAAGTGACGAACGCGCGTGGAGCTGGCTGCGAGCGCGGAGGATCGAGAGGCGCTGGCCCCTTTGTGCGTATGTGACGGCGCTGGAAGGGGATCGTGGTTTAGGTGGGCTTCCTGTGAGGTTAGTCTCAGGCCGTGGCTAGCTGGGTCGGTGATACCATCCGTCAAAAATATACGGGGTCAATTCAAATTACCTGGTTGGACTTTCTTATTTCAACTATCTCCATCCTAAAGTATCTTCTTATTTAAACTAACCCTAAAAAAACTTCTTATTTCAACTTCCCTCTTTATCGAGTTGAACTTTGCCAGGAGCATTTTTTCGAAAATCTATGTCCTTTTTTCTACTATATTTTCCACCGAGTCAAAAATCCTTCAATGATATATATATTGCATGGTCAGTTCAAGTTGCTTCGTATTTCCCTCTAATGTCACTGTAGAGTGTACGTACATGTATGGTGTTGATGAAAAAATTAACGTTTTGGATTAGTATATTTACTTAATTCTCAAGTGCTAAACGAGAGACTCCGTGGGTTCACCGTCACAATACGCTTTCTCCTGTGAATTTACGCTTTTAGTTTGAATTTAAAACATATTTGTGAGGTGGTACTAATTTGGAGAACCACGTCGCAAAATTTTCGTACGTACATAATCTGTCGTCCGCACTACTACCTGGGCCTTGACCTGAAGCGCTGCCACTTGGGACTCAGACTCAACCCGCAGACCATATAGGAATCAGCCTCAAAGAGAAAGAAAAAACCACGCCGTCGTCTGGCTCTGCCAATCTGCCGCTGCTTTTCCCTCTCTTATTGATCTCTCTCATCCCTCGTCGCATAATCCCACATCGCTACTTTACAGTTAATGTCATCGATTCATATACGTGCGCCTTGGTGATTCAACAAGAGGCAACGGAAATCAAGGGAGGAACGAATCGAACCGAACCCAGAGGAGAGACAGACCAGGCTTGGGGTGGCAGTGCACCTCGACGGCGGTGCCATGGCCTGCTGGCTAGATGGAAAGGAGACGGACAGGGCGCCGGTGTGGTGCCAGACAGGGCCGAGCTGTGCAGCGGCGCCACGGGCAGAGGAAGCCGGACAGAGAACTAGATGAGGAGGAGAATGGAGCTTGGAGGAGGAACAATGACGCCATGGGCAGAGAGGCAGCAGGATCTGCGTGGCCGGGCAGAGAATGAGAGGAGGGGGAGACTGGAGGTTGGAGGGGCAGCGGCCTCGCGGAAGTGACGAACGCGCGTGGAGCTGGCTGCGAGCGCGGAGGATCGAGAGGCGCTGGCCCCTTTGTGCGTATGTGACGGCGCTGGAAGGGGATCGTGGTTTAGGTGGGCTTCCTGTGAGGTTAGTCTCAGGCCGTGGCTAGCTGGGTCGGTGATACCATCCGTCAAAAATATACGGGGTCAATTCAAATTACCTGGTTGGACTTTCTTATTTCAACTATCTCCATCCTAAAGTATCTTCTTATTTAAACTAACCCTAAAAAAACTTCTTATTTCAACTTCCCTCTTTATCGAGTTGAACTTTGCCAGGAGCATTTTTTCGAAAATCTATGTCCTTTTTTCTACTATATTTTCCACCGAGTCAAAAATCCTTCAATGATATATATATTGCATGGTCAGTTCAAGTTGCTTCGTATTTCCCTCTAATGTCACTGTAGAGTGTACGTACATGTATGGTGTTGATGAAAAAATTAACGTTTTGGATTAGTATATTTACTTAATTCTCAAGTGCTAAACGAGAGACTCCGTGGGTTCACCGTCACAATACGGTTTCTCCTGTGAATTTACGCTTTTAGTTTGAATTTAAAACATATTTGTGAGGTGGTACTAATTTGGAGAACCACGTCGCAAAATTTTCGTACGTACATAATCTGTCGTCCGCACTACTACCTGGGCCTTGACCTGAAGCGCTGCCACTTGGGACTCAGACTCAACCCGCAGACCATATAGGAATCAGCCTCAAAGAGAAAGAAAAAACCACGCCGTCGTCTGGCTCTGCCAATCTGCCGCTGCTTTTCCCTCTCTTATTGATCTCTCCCACCCCTCGTCGCATAATCCCACATCGCTACTTTACAGTTAATGTCATCGATTCATATACGTGCGCCTTGGTGATTCAACAAGAGGCAACGGAAATCAAGGGAGGAACGAATCGAACCGAACCCAGAGGAGAGACAGACCAGGCTTGGGGTGGCAGTGCACCTCGACGGCGGTGCCATGGCCTGCTGGCTAGATGGAAAGGAGACGGACAGGGCGCCGGTGTGGTGCCAGACAGGGCCGAGCTGTGCAGCGGCGCCACGGGCAGAGGAAGCCGGACAGAGAACTAGATGAGGAGGAGAATGGAGCTTGGAGGAGGAACAATGACGCCATGGGCAGAGAGGCAGCAGGATCTGCGTGGCCGGGCAGAGAATGAGAGGAGGGGGAAACTGGAGGTTGGAGGGGCAGCGGCCTCGCGGAAGTGACGAACGCGCGTGGAGCTGGCTGCGAGCGCGGAGGATCGAGAGGCGCTGGCCCCTTTGTGCGTATGTGACGGCGCTGGAAGGGGATCGTGGTTTAGGTGGGCTTCCTGTGCGGTTAGTCTCAGGCCGTGGCTAGCTGGGTCGGTGATACCATCCCTCAAAAATATACGGGGTCAATTCAAATTACGTGGTTGGACTTTCTTATTTCAACTATCTCCATCCTAAAGTAGCTTCTTATTTCAACTAACCCTAAAACAACTTCTTATTTCAACTTCCCTCTTTATCAAGTTGAACTTTGCCGGGAGCATTTTTTCGAAAATCTATGTCCTTTTTTCTATTATATTTTCCACCGAGTCAAAAATCCTTGAATGATATATATATTGCATGGTCTGTTCAAGTTGCTTCGTATTTCCCTCTAATGTCACTGTAGAGTCTACGTACATGTATGGTGTTGATGAAAAAATTAACATTTTGGATTAGTATATTTACTTAATTCTCAAGAGCTAAACGAGAGACTCCGTGGGTTCACCGTCACAATACGGTTTCTCCTGTGAATTTACGCTTTTAGTTTGAATTTAAAACATATATGTGAGGTGGTACTAATTTAGAGAACCATGTCGCAAAATTTTCGTATGTACATGATCCGTCGTCCGCACTACTACCTGGGCCTTGACCTGATGCGTTGCCACTTGGGCCTCAGACTCAACCCGCAGACCATATAGGAATCAGCCTCAAAGAGAAAGAAAAAACCACGCCGTCGTCTGGCTCTGCCAATCTGCCGCTGCTTTTCCCTCTCTTATTGATCTCTCTCACCCCTCGTCGCATAATCCCACATCGCTACTTTACAGTTAATGTCATCGATTCATATACGTGCGCCTTGGTGATTCAACAAGAGGCAACGGAAATCAAGGGAGGAACGAATCGAACCGAACCCAGAGGAGAGACAGACCAGGCTTGGGGTGGCAGTGCACCTCGACGGCGGTGCCATGGCCTGCTGGCTAGATGGAAAGGAGACGGACAGGGCGCTGGTGTGGTGCCAGACAGGGCCGAGCTGTGCAGCGGCGCCACGGGCAGAGGCAGCCGGACAGAGAACTAGATGAGGAGGAGAATGGAGCTTGGAGGAGGAACAACGACGCCATGGGCGGAGAGGCAGCAGGATCTGCGTGGCCGGGCTGAGAATGAGAGGAGGGGGAGACTGGAGGTTGGAGGGGCAGCGGCCTCGCTGAAGTGACGAACGCGCGTGGAGCTGGCTGCGAGCGCGGAGGATCGAGAGGCACTGGCCCCTTTGTGCGTATGTGACGGCGCTGGAAGGGGATCGTGGTTTAGGTGGGCTTCCTGTGAGGTTAGTCTCAGGCCGTGGCTAGCTGGGTCGGTGATACCATCCCTCAAAAATATACGGGGTCAATTCAAATTACGTGGTTGGACTTTCTTATTTCAACTATCTCCATCCTAAAGTATCTTCTTATTTCAACTAACCCTAAAAAAACTTCTTATTTCAACTTCCCTCTTTATCGAGTTGAACTTTGCCAGGAGCATTTTTTCGAAAATCTATGTCCTTTTTTCTATTATATTTTCCACCGAGTCAAAAATCCTTGAATGATATATATATATTGCATGGTCTGTTCAAGTTGCTTCGTATTTCCCTCTAATGTCACTGTAGAGTGTACGTACATGTATGGTGTTGATGAAAAAATTAACATTTTGGATTAGTATATTTACTTAATTCTCAAGAGCTAAACGAGAGACTCCGTGGGTTCACCGTCACAATACGGTTTCTCCTGTGAATTTACGCTTTTAGTTTGAATTTAAAACATATATGTGAGGTGGTACTAATTTGGAGAACCATGTCGCAAAATTTTCGTATGTACATGATCCGTCGTCCGCACTACTACCTGGGCCTTGACCTGATGCGTTGCCACTTGGGCCTCAGACTCAACCCGCAGACCATATAGGAATCAGCCTCAAAGAGAAAGAAAAAACCACGCCGTCGTCTGGCTCTGCCAATCTGCCGCTGCTTTTCCCTCTCTTATTGATCTCTCTCACCCCTCGTCGCATAATCCCACATCGCTACTTTACAGTTAATGTCATCGATTCATATACGTGCGCCTTGGTGATTCAACAAGAGGCAACGGAAATCAAGGGAGGAACGAATCGAACCGAACCCAGAGGAAAGACAGACCAGGCTTGGGGTGGCAGTGCACCTCGACGGCGGTGCCATGGCCTGCTGGCTAGATGGAAAGGAGACGGACAGGGCGCCGGTGTGGTGCCAGACAGGGCCGAGCTGTGCAGCGGCGCCACGGGCAGAGGCAGCCGGACAGAGAACTAGATGAGGAGGAGAATGGAGCTTGGAGGAGGAACAACGACGCCATGGGCAGAGAGGCAGCAGGATCTACGTGGCCGGGCAGAGAATGAGAGGAGGGGGAAACTGGAGGTTGGAGGGGCAGCGGCCTCACGGAAGTGACGAACGCGCGTGGAGCTGGCTGCGAGCGCGGAGGATCGAGAGGCGCTGGCCCCTTTGTGCGTATGTGACGGCGCTGGAAGGGGATCGTGGTTTAGGTGGGCTTCCTGTGAGGTTAGTCTCAGGCCGTGGCTAGCTGGGTCGGTGATACCATCCCTCAAAAATATACGGGGTCAATTCAAATTACGTGGTTGGACTTTCTTATTTCAACTATCTCCATCCTAAAGTAGCTTCTTATTTCAACTAACCCTAAAACAACTTCTTATTTCAACTTCCCTCTTTATCAAGTTGAACTTTGCCAGGAGCATTTTTTCGAAAATCTATGTCCTTTTTTCTATTATATTTTCCACCGAGTCAAAAATCCTAGAATGATATATATATTGCATGGTCTGTTCAAGTTGCTTCGTATTTCCCTCTAATGTCACTGTAGAGTGTACGTACATGTATGGTGTTGATGAAAAAATTAACATTTTGGATTAGTATATTTACTTAATTCTCAAGAGCTAAACGAGAGACTCCGTGGGTTCACCGTCACAATACGGTTTCTCCTGTGAATTTACGCTTTTAGTTTGAATTTAAAACATATATGTGAGGTGGTACTAATTTGGAGAACCATGTCGCAAAATTTTCGTATGTACATGATCCGTCGTCCGCACTACTACCTGGGCCTTGACCTGATGCGTTGCCACTTGGGCCTCAGACTCAACCCGCAGACCATATAGGAATCAGCCTCAAAGAGAAAGAAAAAACCACGCCGTCGTCTGGCTCTGCCAATCTGCCGCTGCTTTTCCCTCTCTTATTGATCTCTCTCACCCCTCGTCGCATAATCCCACATCGCTACTTTGCAGTTAATGTCATCGATTCATATACGTGCGCCTTGGTGATTCAACAAGAGGCAACGGAAATCAAGGGAGGAACGAATCGAACCGAACCCAGAGGAGAGACAGACCAGGCTTGGGGTGGCAGTGCACCTCGACGGCGGTGCCATGGCCTGCTGGCTAGATGGAAAGGAGACGGACAGGGCGCCGGTGTGGTGCCAGACAGGGCCGAGCTGTGCAGCGGCGCCACGGGCAGAGGCAGCCGGACAGAGAACTAGATGAGGAGGAGAATGGAGCTTGGAGGAGGAACAACGACGCCATGGGCAGAGAGGCAGCCGGATCTGCGTGGCCGGGCAGAGAATGAGAGGAGGGGGAAACTGGAGGTTGGAGGGGCAGCGGCCTCGCGGAAGTGACGAACGCGCGTGGAGCTGGCTGCGAGCGCGGAGGATCGAGAGGCGCTGGCCCCTTTGTGCGTATGTGACGGCGCTGGAAGGGGATCGTGGTTTAGGTTGGCTTCCTGTGAGGTTAGTCTCAGGCCGTGGCTAGCTGGGTCGGTGATACCATCCCTCAAAAATATACGGGGTCAATTCAAATTACGTGGTTGGACTTTCTTATTTCAACTATCTCCATCCTAAAGTATCTTCTTATTTCAACTAACCCTAAAAAAACTTCTTATTTCAACTTCCCTCTTTATCGAGTTGAACTTTGCCAGGAGCATTTTTTCGAAAATCTATGTCCTTTTTTCTATTATATTTTCCACCGAGTCAAAAATCCTTCAATGATATATATATTGCATGGTCTGTTCAAGTTGCTTCGTATTTCCCTCTAATGTCACTGTAGAGTGTACGTACATGTATGGTGTTGATGAAAAAATTAACGTTTTGGATTAGTATATTTACTTAATTCTCAAGTGCTAAACGAGAGACTCCATGGGTTCACCGTCACAATACACTTTCTCCTGTGAATTTACGCTTTTAGTTTGAATTTAAAACATATTTGTGAGGTGGTACTAATTTGGAGAACCACGTCGCAAAATTTTCGTACGTACATAATCTTTCGTCCGCACTACTACCTGGGCCTTGACCTGAAGCGCTGCCACTTGGGCCTCAGACTCAACCCGCAGACCATATAGGAATCAGCCTCGAAGAGAAAGAAAAAACCACGCCGTCGTCTGGCTCTGCCAATCTGCCGCTGCTTTTCCCTCTCTTATTGATCTCTCTCACCCCTCGTCGCATAATCCCACATCGCTACTTTACAGTTAATGTCATCGATTCATATACGTGCACCTTGGTGATTCAACAAGAGGCAACGGAAATCAAGGGAGGAACGAATCGAACCGAACCCAGAGGAGAGACAGACCAGGCTTGGGGTGGCAGTGCACCTCGACGGCGGTGCCATGGCCTGCTGGCTAGATGGAAAGGAGATGGACAGGGCGCCGGTGTGGTGCCAGACAGGGCCGAGCTGTGCAGCGGCGCCACGGGCAGAGGCAGCCGGACAGAGAACTAGATGAGGAGGAGAATGGAGCTTGGAGGAGGAACAACGACGCCATGGGCAGAGAGGCAGCAGGATCTGCGTGGCCGGGCAGAGAATGAGAGGAGGGGGAAACTGGAGGTTGGAGGGGCAGCGGCCTCGCGGAAGTGACGAACGCGCGTGGAGCTGGCTGCGAGCGCGGAGGATCGAGAGGCGCTGGCCCCTTTGTGCGTATGTGACGGCGCTGGAAGGGGATCGTGGTTTAGGTGGGCTTCCTGTGAGGTTAGTCTCAGGCCGTGGCTAGCTGGGTCGGTGATACCATCCCTCAAAAATATACGGGGTCAATTCAAATTACGTGGTTGGACTTTCTTATTTCAACTATCTCCATCCTAAAGTATCTTCTTATTTCAACTAACCCTAAAAAAACTTCTTATTTAAACTTCCTTCTTTATCGAGTTGATCTTTGCCAGGAGCATTTTTTCGAAAATCTATGTCCTTTTTTCTATTATATTTTCCACCGAGTCAAAAATCCTTCAATGATATATATATTGCATGGTCTGTTCAAGTTGCTTCGTATTTCCCTCTAATGTCACTGTAGAGTGTACGTACATGTATGGTGTTGATGAAAAAATTAACGTTTTGGATTAGTATATTTACATAATTCTCAAGTGCTAAACGAGAGACTCCGTGGGTTCACCGTCACAATACGCTTTCTCCTGTGAATTTACGCTTTTAGTTTGAATTTAAAACATATTTGTGAGGTGGTACTAATTTGGAGAACCACGTCGCAAAATTTTCGTACGTACATAATCTTTCGTCCGCACTACTACCTGGGCCTTGACCTGAAGCGCTGCCACTTGGGCCTCAGACTCAACCCTCAGACCATATAGGAATCAGCCTCGAAGAGAAAGAAAAAACCACGCCGTTGTCTGGCTCTGCCAATCTGCCGCTGCTTTTCCCTCTCTTATTGATCTCTCTCACCCCTCGTCGCATAATCCCACATCGCTACTTTACAGTTAATGTCATCGATTCATATACGTGCGCCTTGGTGATTCAACAAGAGGCAACGGAAATCAAGGGAGGAACGAATCGAACCGAACCCAGAGGAGAGACACACCAGGCTTGGGGTGGCAGTGCACCTCGACGGCGGTGCCATGGCCTGCTGGCTAGATGGAAAGGAGGCGGACAGGGCGCCGGTGTGGTGCCAGACAGGGCCGAGCTGTGCAGCGGCGCCACGGGCAGAGGCAGCCGGACAGAGAACTAGATGAGGAGGAGAATGGAGCTTGGGGGAGGAACAACGACGCCATGGGCAGAGAGGCAGCAGGATCTGCGTGGCCGGGCAGAGAATGAGAGGAGGGGGAGACTGGAGGTTGGAGGGGCAGCGGCCTCGCTGAAGTGACGAACGCGCGTGGAGCTGGCTGCGAGCGCGGAGGATCGAGAGGCGCTGGCCCCTTTGTGCGTATGTGACGGCGCTGGAAGGGGATCGTGGTTTAGGTGGGCTTCCTGTGAGGTTAGTCTCAGGCCGTGGCTAGCTGGGTCGGTGATACCATCCCTCAAAAATATACGGGGTCAATTCAAATTACCTGGTTGGACCTTCTTATTTCAACTATCTCCATCCTAAAGTATCTTCTTATTTCAACTAACCCTAAAAAAACTTCTTATTTCAACTTCCCTCTTTATCGAGTTGAACTTTGCCAAGAGCATTTTTTCGAAAATCTATGTCCTTTTTTCTATTATATTTTCCACCGAGTCAAAAATCCTTCAATGATATATATATGGCATGCTCTGTTCAAGTTGCTTCGTATTTCCCTCTAATGTCACTGTAGAGTGTACGTACATGTATGGTGTTGATGAAAAAATTAACGTTTTGGATTAGTATATTTACTTAATTCTCAAGTGCTAAATGAGACACTCCGTGGGTTCACCGTCACAATACGCTTTCTCCTGTGAATTTACGCTTTTAGTTTGAATTTAAAACATATTTGTGAGGTGGTACTAATTTGGAGAACCACGTCGCAAAATTTTCGTACGTACATAATCTGTCGTCCGCACTACTACCTGGGCCTTGACCTGAAGCGCTGCCACTTGGGCCTCAGACTCAACCCGCAGACCATATAGGAATCAGTCTCGAAGAAAAGAAAAAACCACGCCGTCGTCTGGCTCTGCCAATCTGCCGCTACTTTTCCCTCTCTTATTGATCTCTCTCGCCCCTCGTCGCATAATCCCACATCGCTACTTTACAATTAATGTCATCGATTCATATGTGTGCGCCTTGGTGATTCAGCAAGAGGCAACGGAAATCAAGGGAGGAACGAACCGAACCGAAACCAGAGGAGAGAGAGAGCAGGCTTGGGGTTGCAGTGCACCTCGACGGCGGTGCCATGGCCGGCTGGCCAGATGGAAAGGAGACGGACAGGGCGCCGGTGTGGTGCCGGACGGGGCCGAGCCGTGCAGCGGCGCCACGAGCAGAGGCAGCCGGACAGAGAACTAGATGAGGAGGAGAATGGAGCTCGAAGGAGGAATGACGATGCCATGGGAAGAGAGGCAGCAGAAGCTGCTGGCCGGGCAGAGAATGAGAGGAGGGGGAGAGTGGAGGTTGGAGGGGCAGCGGCCTCGCCGAAGTGACGAACGCGCGTGGAGCTGGCTGCGAGCGCGGCGGAATCGAGAGGCGCTGGCCCCTCTATGCGTGTTTGACGGCGCTGGAAGGGGATCGTGAGTTAGGTGGGCTTCCTGTGAGGTTAGTCTCAGGCCGTGGCTAGCTGGGTCGATGACACCATCCCTCAAAAATATACGGGGTCAATTCAAATTACGTGGTTGGACTTTCTTATTTTAACTATCTCCATCCTAAAGTAGCTTCTTATTTCAACTAACCCTAAAACAACTTCTTATTTCAACTTCCCTCTTTATCAAGTTGAACTTTGCCAGGATCATTTTTTCGAAAATCTTTGTCCTTTTTTCTATTATATTTTCCACCGAGTCAAAAATCCTTGAATGATATATATATTGCATGGTCTGTTCAAGTTGCTTCGTATTTCCCTCTAATGTCACTATAGAGTGTACGTACATGTATGGTGTTGATGAAAAAATTAACGTTTTGGATTAGTATATTTACTTAATTCTCAAGAGCTAAACGAGAGACTCCGTGGGTTCACCGTCACAATACGGTTTCTCCTGTGAATTTACGCTTTTAGTTTGAATTTAAAACATATATGTGAGGTGGTACTAATTTGGAGAACCACGTCGCAAAATTTTCGTATGTACATGATCTGTTGTCCGCACTACTACCTGGGCCTTGACCTGAAGCGTTGCCACTTGGGACTCAGACTCAACCCGCACACCATATAGGAATCAGCCTCGAAGAGAAAGAAAAAACCACGCCGTCGTCTGGCTCTGCCAATCTGCCGCTACTTTTCCCTCTCTTATTGATCTCTCTCGCCCCTCGTCGCATAATCCCACATCGCTACTTTACAGTTAATGTCATCGATTCATATACGTGCGCCTTGGTGATTCAACAAGAGGCAACAGAAATAAAGGGAGGAACGAACCGAACCGAAACCAGAGGAGAGAGAGAGCAGGCTTGGGGTTGCAGTGCACCTCGACGGCGGTGCCATGGCCGGCTGGCCAGATGGAAAGGAGACGGACAGGGCGCCGGTGTGGTGCCGGACGGGGCCGAGCCGTGCAGCGGCGCCACGAGCAGAGGCAGCCGGACAGAGAACTAGATGAGGAGGAGAATGGAGCTCGAAGGAGGAATGACGATGCCATGGGAAGAGAGGCAGCAGAAGCTGCTGGCCGGGCAGAGAATGAGAGGAGGGGGAGAGTGGAGGTTGGAGGGGCAGCGGCCTCGCCGAAGTGACGAACGCGCGTGGAGCTGGCTGCGAGCGCGGCGGAATCGAGAGGCGCTGGCCCCTCTATGCGTGTTTGACGGCGCTGGAAGGGGATCGTGAGTTAGGTGGGCTTCCCGTGAGGTTAGTCTCAGGCCGTGGCTAGCTGGGTCGGTGACACCATCCCTCAAAAATATACGGGGTCAATTCAAATTACGTGGTTGGACTTTCTTATTTTAACTATCTCCATCCTAAAGTAGCTTCTTATTTCAACTAACCCTAAAACAACTTCTTATTTCAACTTCCCTCTTTATCAAGTTGAACTTTGCCAGGATCATTTTTTCGAAAATCTTTGTCCTTTTTTCTATTATATTTTCCACCGAGTCAAAAATCCTTGAATGATATATATATTGCATGGTCTGTTCAAGTTGCTTCGTATTTCCCTCTAATGTCACTATAGAGTGTACGTACATGTATGGTGTTGATGAAAAAATTAACGTTTTGGATTAGTATATTTACTTAATTCTCAAGAGCTAAACGAGAGACTCCGTGGGTTCACCGTCACAATACGGTTTCTCCTGTGAATTTACGCTTTTAGTTTGAATTTAAAACATATATGTGAGGTGGTACTAATTTGGAGAACCACGTCGCAAAATTTTCGTATGTACATGATCTGTTGTCCGCACTACTACCTGGGCCTTGACCTGAAGCGTTGCCACTTGGGACTCAGACTCAACCTGCACACCATATAGGAATCAGCCTCGAAGAGAAAGAAAAAACCACGCCGTCGTCTGGCTCTGCCAATCTGCCGCTCCTTTTCCCTCTCTTATTGATCTCTCTCGCCCCTCGTCGCATAATCCCACATCGCTACTTTACAGTTAATGTCATCGATTCATATACGTGCGCCTTGGTGATTCAACAAGAGGCAACAGAAATCAAGGGAGGAACGAACCGAACCGAAACCAGAGGAGAGAGAGAGCAGGCTTGGGGTTGCAGTGCACCTCGACGGCGGTGCCATGGCCTGCTGGCCAGATGGAAAGGAGACGGACAGGGCGCCGGTGTGGTGCCGGACGGGGCCGAGCCGTGCAGCGGCGCCACGAGCAGAGGCAGCCGGACAGAGAACTAGATGAGGAGGAGAATGGAGCTCGAAGGAGGAACGACGATGCCATGGGAAGAGAGGCAGCAGAAGCTGATGGCCGGGCAGAGAATGAGAGGAGGGGGAGAGTGGAGGTTGCAGGGGCAGCGGCCTCGCCGAAGTGACGAACGCGCGCGGAGCTGGCTGCGAGCGCGGCGGGATCGAGAGGGGCTGGCCCGTCTATGCGTGTTTGACGGCGCTGGAAGGGGATCGTGAGTTAGGTGGGCTTCCTGTGAGGTTAGTCTCAGGCCGTGGCTAGCTAGGTCGGTGACACCATCCCTCAAAAATATACGGGGTCAATTCAAATTACCTGGTTGGACTTTCTTATTTTAACTATCTCCATCCTAAAGTAGCTTCTTATTTCAACTAACCCTAAAACAACTTCTTATTTCAACTTCCCTCTTTATCAAGTTGAACTTTGCCAGGAGCATATTTTCGAAAATCTATGTCCTTTTTTCTATTATATTTTCCACCGAGTCAAAAATCCTTGAATGATATATATATTGCATGGTCTGTTCAAGTTGCTTCCTATTTCCCTCTAATGTCACTGTAGAGTGTACGTACATGTATGGTGTTGATGAAAAAATTAACGTATTGGATTAGTATATTTACTTAATTCTCAAGAGCTAAAGGAGAGACTCCGTGGGTTCACCGTTACAATACGGTTTCTCCTGTGAATTTACGCTTTTAGTTTGAATTTAAAACATATATGTGAGGTGGTACTAATTTGGAGAACCACGTCACAAAATTTTTGTATGTACATGATCTGTCGTCCGCACTACTACCTGGGCCTTGACCTGAAGTGTTGCCACTTGGGCCTCAGACTCAACCCGCACACCATATAGGAATCAGCCTCAAAGAGAAAGAAAAAACCACGCCATCGTCTGGCCCTGCCAATCTGCCGCTGCTTTTCCCTCTCTTATTGATCTCTCTCGCCCCTCGTCGCATAATCCCACATCGCTACTTTACAGTTAATGTCATCGATTCATATACGTGCGCCTTGGTGATTCAATAAGAGGCAACGGAAATCAAGGGAGGAACGAACCGAACCGAACCCAGAGCAGAGACAGAGCAGGCTTGGGGTGGCAGTGCACCTCGACGGCGGTGCCATGGCCTGCTGGCCAGATGGAAAGGAGACGGACTGGGCGCCGGTGTGGTGCCGGACGGCGCCGAGCTGTGTAGCGGCGCCACGGGCAGAGGCAGCTGGACAGAGAACTAGAGGAGGAGGAGAATGGAGCTTGGAGGAGGAACGACGAAGCCATGGGCAGAGAGGCAGCAGGAGCTGCGTGGCCGGGCAGAGAATGAGAGGACGGGGAGACTGGAGGTTGGAGGGGCAGCGGCCTCGCCGAAGTGACGAATGCACGCGGAGCTGGCTGCGAGCGCGGGAGGATCGAGAGGCGTTGGCCCCTCTATGCGTATGAGACGGCGCTGGAAGGGGATCGTGGGTTAGGTGGGCTTCCTGTGAGGTTAGTCTCAGGCCGTGGCTAGCTGGGTTGGTGACACCATCCCTCCAAAATATACGGGGTCAATTCCAATTACGTGGTTGGACTTTCTTATTTCAACTATCTCCATCCTAAAGTACCTTCTTATTTCAACTAACCCTAAAAAAACTTCTTATTTCAACTTCCCTTTTTATTGTGTTGAACTTTGCCAGGAGCATTTTTTTCCAAAATCTATGTCCTTTTTTCTATTATATTTTCCACCGAGTCAAAAATCCTTGAATGATATATATATTGCATGGTCTATTCAAGTTGCTTTGTATTTCCCTCTAATGTCACTGTAGAGTGTACGTACATGTATGGTGTTGATGAAAAAATTAACGTTTTGGATTAGTATATTTACTTAACTAGTATAATGCCCGTGCGTTGCCACGGGCTCTTCAAAATTTATAATCAGTATCTTTCATTTATCATCCCCTCGTATTGGGTGATTATGGGGTTCTCTAATTAGAAACACAACAATCAAATATTAGGAAATTTTACCGAACGAACAACAACGAATAATACGATATCTATCAAACGAATAAAATGAGGTCATATTTTTGGTCCTCATGCACTTCTGTTGAAAATTGCCTATCCTTTTTAGAATCAACCCACTGTTTGCTCGCACGCAAAAAAATAACTCTCTAAATTGGGGAACCGATCGGTGCCAAAAAGAACTCAAACTCCTATCCAATCTCGACTTCGTGCTCTTCCATTTCCATTGATGAAGATGGGACGTCAAGGGTTTCATCATGATGACCTCGAGCAGCCGCCAACATCCCTCCCCACATCTACCCCTACCCCCTGCTGCCGCTTGCACTGTCCTTGCTCCTCGAGGGAGCTAGGGACACAATGTTCTCTACGATGGGCATGACCAGATCCACGAGGAGGCCACATTCTTCCATGGGAACCCAACCTAGAACACCACCCTCCGCAACCATCCAATCCCAGCCTAACAAAGTCAAGACCTAGCATCGATCCACAAATCAGGCTTGCCGCATCCAGGTTCACTTCAAGTCTGCGACGAGTCTGTAGTCGACATCTTGACTTTGGCTATCCCCACGGAAGAATCATTGGATCCTGCTTACTTTTACCATCACTTCGTCTCTTCCCAAGGTAGCGACACCACCCAGCCAATCACCACCACCTCTTGCGGCTTGCCTACATAAAATCATGAGAAATCCCCACGGCAATGCTGTAAGATCACCTTGGCGACCTCGACAGTGACCGACTGGTCTAAGATCTAAGCTAGCCGCTCTTCATAGAAACCAATAGAAGTAGGCATGTGACTCAGATTTGTTCTTTGGTGTGCATGCGTTTCTTGCTGCCCACCAGCTCTTGTCTACAACTCCCCTATCTCTGTACCAGCTCTTGGTCTACAACTCGCCTATCTCCATGCTCGAGACAACCAAGCTCGATGCGCAAGCTGCATACGTCTGCTAGAGCTATATCCAGGCCCTATGATTTTTGGATCACTGGCACTATGGGTGCCAGGACCGGAGTCGCCCTCATCCACCAAGTGGATCAAGGAGGCTCACCACCTAGACTCTACATCGCAACATTTTGTGTTTTCCTATAAAAAGTAAAGAACCTTCTCTAATAAACGTAAATATAACCTTTTGGTTTTATAGTCTCAACTTCCCTACACTCCAATACCAGAAGGATTTCTTGGTTTTTATTTAATGACCTTCTTGAATGTCATTCACTTAGAAAGGTAGTAATACAAGCTGTGATATTAAGGCAAATTATTAGTCATATTAAAGTGCAAAAGGCCCTATAGGAGTCAAAGCATGACTTTTATGGTTATACTGTAATTTGTAAGATCTGAGATTTATGCAAGTGTACATTAGAGAAGAGCCAATTAAATAGATTTTCACATTCAGAATAGTACGATTAGCAGTAGCACTTCAATTTTTTCATGTTTGATCAGCTTGATAGGTGGTTATCACTAAGCATGTTGGAACGATGAGCATAACCTAACTTAGTTCAGTACGTGTTGCTGCAAATTAGTTCAGTACATACGAAGCTGTTGCTAATTTCAATGCCTGGCTGTTGCAAGTTTCTAATGAAAAAGAACTTCAGGTCAAAGGTCAGGGAATATACACTTTTGTTATCATGGTTGTTTCCTTATAGTGAACAACTTTGATCACCACTTCAGCAGCTACTATCTATAAGAAGACATTAGCTAAGTAGATACAGGCAAAGAAAGCATGTAGGCAAAACCAGAATTAAAAACATCCTTCTCAATGGAGCTCGTGCAGTTCGGAAGACCCTAATGATCGATGAGGGACCCCTCCGATGGTAGCATGGCGTGACAATTGCCGTCAATGACGACACCCAAAGTACCTTGCACAATCCATCGATCCAGTTCGGAACAATCAAGCACATACCTTGCAAAGTGATGTGGATCTGAAGCAGAGGTGGGAAGGTAAAGGCTCAGGTGAGGTGGAATGAGACGTTGATATAGACGTGCACGCATGAGAATAAGGCGGTGCCCAGGATGGATCTCCATCAAAGGAGGCCGGATCCGCTGGGGAGGAGGTCGCTGTAGTACCTGCCATCTGTGCGATAGATCACGGGGCTGGCTGGCAGGGGGATGGGATAGGAGGGTGTGGGTGGGCTAGAGCGCAGATGGTGGTGGAGGTGGATGAGGATGGCGGCGACAGCGTCTGCAGTTGCGCCTCGTCCGCAGCCGTGCTGGTGGTAGTCGATGCGAGAGGCGGATGGCGTCGGCCAGAATCAGGCAGGGGCGACAAAGATTTAGAGGAGAGAGAGAATGGAGGCAATGAGCGATGGGAGGAAGGGCCACCGGCGATTGGGGTGGCCTCAGATCCGCCCTCCGTGGCCGCCTATTTCATGGGACGAACACCCGCGCTCACCGTCAGGCTCGCCTTCGGCCAATGCCTCACCGACATTCACGACGTAGAGCCCCTTCCTCCGATCCCATTTGCCAGGGAGGCAGCGTCATCCTTCATCGCAGAGAACGAGTCCACACTGAGATCCCAACCAGATCGTGATTGCGCCTCCCCAAACCGCAGCCGCACATCCCACTCCATCAACGACCAACCTATATGAGGCGGAGGGTCAGTGTAGGACGCGAGCGCCGTCACCATGGACGTGGGGGACTCCGTAGGTGGGAAGGAGGCGGCGACGGCGTCTGTGTCAGGAAGATTGCGCGACGGTGGCGGCGTTTACTCGAGGGGATCGAGAGGAGCTGCATTTGGTGCCGGGTGGGTTCTTGGGTGCGTGCATGGGGCTGGAGATTGTGATAGGTGATCAGGTGAGGGCGTGCCATACCTGGATCGATAGCCTTACCATACCTGGTGGTAATTTAAATTTATTACCATATTCGATATTTCCCGAGTTATGGCCTTACCATACCTGGATTGATAGCCTTTGGGGTAATTTAAATTTATTATCATATAATTACCATATTTAAAATTTCCTGAGTTATGACCTTACCATACCTGGATTGATTTATTACTATGCGTGGATTAATTGTGATTGATTACCATAAATACGTTGGTGCGTGCGTGGGGCTGGAGATTGTGATAGGTGATCAGGTGAGGGCGTGCCATACCTGGATCGACAGCCTTACCATACCTGGTGGTAATTTAAATTTATTACCATATTCGATATTTCCCGAGTTATGGCCTTACCATACCTGGATTGATAGCCTTTGGGTAATTTAAATTTATTACAATATAATTACCATATTCAAAATTTCTTGAGTTATGACCTTACCATACCTGGATTGATTTATTAGTATACGTGGATTAATTATGATTGATTACCATAAATACGTTGGTGCGTGCGTGGGGCTGGAGATTGTGATAGGTGATCAGGTGAGGGCGTGCCATACCTAGATCGATAGCCTTACCATACCTGGTGGTAATTTAAATTTATTACCATATTCGATATTTCCCGAGTTATGGCCTTACCATACCTGGATTGATAGCCTTTGGGTAATTTAAATTTATTATCATATAATTACCATATTCAAAATTTCCTGAGTTACAACCTTACCATACCTGGATTGATTTATTACTATACGTGGATTAATTATGATTGATTACCATAAATACGTTGGGTATTGCCGGTCAGACGAGAAAAGAGAAAAACCGGTGGGAGGGGCTGCTCGGAAGTGTGACTAAGAAAAACCGGTTGAAAATAAACCGGTTGAAAGTGGGAGGGACTATTCAACCAATTCGTCCATTAGGAGTAGAGATTCTCAAGAGCTAAATGAGAATATGTTCATAAAAACACTTAATTTAAGCAGGCTACAGAGTTTAGTAGGCTTGATCTAACTTCGGTTAGAAAAAAAATAACCACATAATTTTGGTTCAAATCCCGACTCTACAATAAATCCCGACTCTTCGCTCGGGAGCGCGACGTGCATGATCAATCCATTTAAGCCAAATAGGACACAAAGTACCGTCCAATTTCAAAAGAAATAAACCATGAAGATATTACAACTCAATAAGTTAGATAGCAATTTTAACTGAGAAGTCTAGGTATTTCTCAGAAAAGATACAACAGCAAAAATTATCTTGCCCTCCACAACAACGGCACTGTGCTGGCTGCACATGAAAAAATGAGAATAAAAAAAAACAAGACCCGTAGATATATATAAAGTGGCAAAAAAGGACCCATGAAGTAAGTTCTGCCACATTTATCGTCCGGTGCAACACACGGGCATTTGTACTAGATTGAGAGGAAAAAATATTGATAACCACGCATGCACAACTGTGAAAAACCTCGCGGGAAAAAGCAACATTGTTCTCAGCTTATGCCAACCGATTGTGTGCATGCGAGCGCGTGTGTGTGTGAGAGAGAAAGAGACGCCTTAGGAATGACCATATTCAAATGCTTTTTTGTTGTGTGAGCATTGAGACCACCGTCGGGAACACAAATGTGATGCCATTTTAAAATAAAGAACGTCTACCTATCAGGGTCTCGAGTCATGGTTATTGGGTTAAGAGCATGTATTTTTTCTGTTCCGTTGCAACGCACGGGCTCTTTAGGCGATGGTGGTATAAAATAAAAGGCGTGCATTGGATCATCTAGAATAGACTATTTCGATATCTAAATAACTAATTTTTATATCATTGGCCCCAAAACAGTGCTCCAACAAATGATGTAGATATAATTTTTTTACTCCTGATTTGCTATAGATATAAAATAGGGTACTTGGTGATGCAAATTTGCATCTCTTGTGCCTCTCAATTAATCCCGATTAAAACAGGAAAAGCAAAAATAATTATCATACAGAATTTTTTTCTTAAAAACTTTAATAACAAACATTATTTTCATAAAGAATTTTTTTGATAGAAACTAAAATAAGAAAATATGTTTTTAGAATATAATGATAAAACACAGTAATATTAAATAGCAAGAAAAAGAATCACCCAAAATATATTTTTATAGTGAATTATTCTGACATAAAAGCAAAAAAGAATTAAAAAATAAATCGAAAAAACAAAGGAAAATGCATTATTCAAAAAATAAAACAAAAATACTGGAAACAAAATGCCGCCAACTGGGCCACACGGCCTACATATGACTAGAAACCCATCTGTATATGGGCCAGGATGCACGCCTGCAGGCCCAATAGGCCCAACATGGCAGCGACAAGGGTAGGCAAGTACTGCCTGCATATTAGAGAGGAGCTCAACACCTGAGCCGCAACGCAGCTTATAAACAGGTGTTAAGCTCTCTCAGCTAGCGAGGTGGGACAAAACTCCCACCACACCACCGCTGCGCCACCCTTTCGTCTTAGTTGGTGCCACCTACCGGGACAAAAGCCCACCTTTGGTCCCGGTTGGTGGGACGAACCGGTACGAATACCCCCCTTTGGTCCTGGTTCGTGCAACCAACCGGGACCAAAGGTCGACCTTTGGTCCAGGTTGGTGGCACGAAACGGGACCAAAGGGGGGTATTCATCCCGGTTGGTGCCACCAACCGGGACCAAAGATTCTACTATATAAACCCACACTTAGAAAATTTGGCAGTTTCACCGCCAATTGCCTCGTGATGACGCCGCGCTCATCGACGCCGCCAGGCTGCCTCAACGCCGTCCTCCACCCCTGCCGATGCCCCCGACCGCCCCTTCGTCTTCGCCCGTGCCTCGTCGTCGCCATCTCCGTCGCCATCGCCGACGTCGCCCCGAGCCCGCGCGCCCCTGCCCCCGCCCCCGAGCGCGCCTTCGCCGTCCGCCGTCCCCGAGCCTTCCTCGTCGCCGACGCCACCTCGCTCTGAGCGCCGCCCTGATCCCCTGCTCCTCCCTGTACTGGCCGCCGTCGCCGCCGCCCCTGCCCTTCGCTGCCGCCGCACGCCGCCCTGCCCTACATTTTTATTTCATAGCACTTTTGGGTTAGTATTGAGGAAAAAGTAAAATAAGGAAAAGGAAGAAAAGAGGAAGTAGGAGGAAGGAAGAAGAAGAAGAAAAAGAAGGAGTGGAAAAAGGAAAATAAGAAGAGGAAGAACGAGAAGAAGAAAGGAGAATAAGAGGAGAGGAAGAAGAGGAGAAATAAAAAAAGAAAAGAAGAGGAGAAGAAGAAGATCTTTGGGACGCGCTGAAGGCAAATTTCACCCTATCGCCAGAGGAGGATTCGGAGAAGCTAGTTAAAGAGCCATTGATCAAGTCTCATGCTCTTAAGAAGATGGCAGATCTATTCAGGAGGTGGAAGAATGAGCTCAAAACAACGTTTGTCGACCAAGAAAAGACACCAAAATTCACCGGCTGGTATGAGAAGATCAGAGAATACTGGGACGCATTTGTGGCCCACAAGACATCGGACAAGAGTAAGAAGATGCCCGCAGAAACAAGATAAATGATGCATGGGGTCAGGTGGCTACCTCAAAGCCCGGCCATTGTGGACGAAGGTTGAGAATGACCTGCTTGATAAAGGGGTCGAACTAGAGACATTGAACTGGCCAGACAGTTGCCGGACTTGGTTCTTCGGGGTTGGCGGAACCTTGGACCCTGTAACAGGGAAGTGCATTTGGACGAAGGAGCAACTACGAATACCCGTCACGAAGCTTCAGGACTATATCGTCGCAGCGCAGCAAGGGACGTTCGTTCCAGACAGAGAGAACAACGAGCTCACAATGGCCCATGGGAATCTTGAGCACCCTGGACGGACACGAGGCACACCAGGCTCCGTTCCGTGGAAGGCTGGGTTTCCGGATGCAGGCGGTTACAAATGCCAGGAGAGGAGGAGGAAAGTGGAGCATACACAAATACAGAAGCTGCACGCAAGGGTACAAGCGCTAGTGGAAAGAGAAGCAGTTCACAGCAAGCGACCTGCTGAAGTTACCCCCGAAGCTACTGTCGGGAAACGTAGTAATTTCAAAAAAATTCCTATGCACACACAAGATCATGGTGATGCATAGCAACGAGAGGGGAGAGTGTTGTCTACGTACCCTCGTAGACCGACTGCGGAAGCGTTGACACAACGTAGCGGAAGTAGTCGTAAGTCTTCCCGATCCGACCGGTCCAAGCACCGTTATTCCGGCACCTCCGAGTTCTTAGCACACGTACAGTTCGATGACGATCCCCGGGCTCCGATCCAGCAAAGCATCAGGGAGGAGTTCCGTCAGCACGACGGCGTGGTGACGATCTTGATGCATTACCGTCGCAGGGCTTCGCCTAAGCACTGCTACAATATAATCGAGGTGGAATATGGTGGCAGGGGGCACCGCACATGGCTAAGGAACGATCTCAATGATCAACTTGTGTGTCTATGGGGTGCCCCATGCCTCAGTATATAAGGATGGAGGAGGAGGAGGCCGGCCAAGGCTTGGTGCGGCCAGGTTGTGGAGTCCTACTAGGACTCCAAGTCCTAGTAGGAGTCCACCAAGAGGGGAGGAAGGGAGAAGGAAGTGGAGGAGAAGGAAAGGTGGCCGGCCCCCTTTTCCCTAGTCCAATTCGGACTAGAGGGGAGGGGGCGCAGAAGGCCCTTTCTCCTCTTCCCACTAAAGCCCATCAAGGCCCAATACTTCTCCCGGCGAATTCCCGTAACTCTCCGGTACTCCGAAAAATACCCGAATCACTCGGAACCTTTCCGATGTCCGAATATAGTCGTCCAATATATCGAGCTTTACGTCTCGACCATTTCGAGACTCCTCGTCATGTCCCCGATCTCATCCGGGACTCCGAACTCCTTCGGTACATCAAAACTCATAAACTCATAATATAACTGTCATCGGAACCTTAAGCGTGTGGACCCTATGGTTCGAGAACAATGTAGACATGACCGAGACACGTCTCCGGTCAATAACCAATAGCGGGACCGGGATGCCCATATTGGCTCCTACATATTCTACAAAGATCTTTATCGGTCAGACCGCATAACAACATACGTTGTTCCCTTTGTCATCGGTATGTTACTTGCCCGAGATTCGATCGTCGGTATCCAATACCTAGTTCAATCTTGTTACCGGCAAGTCTCTTTACTCGTTCCGTAATACATCATCCCGCAACTAACTCATTAGTTGCAATGCTTGCAAGGATTAAGTGATGTGCATTACCGAGAGGGCCCAGAGATACCTCTCCGATATTCGGAGTGACAAATCCTAATCTCGAAATACGCCAACCCAACATGTACCTTTGGAGACACCTGTAGAGCTCCTTTATAATTACCCAGTTACGTTGTGACGTTTGGTAGCACACAAAGTGTTCCTCCGGCAAACGGGAGTTGCATAATCTCATAGTCATAGGAACATGTATAAGTCATGAAGAAAGCAATAGCAACATACTAAACGATCGGGTGCTAAGCTAATGGAATGGGTCATGTCAATCAGATCATTCAACTAATGATGTGATCCTGTTAATCAAATAAAAACTCTTTGTTCATGGTTAGTAAACATAACCATCTTTGATTAACAAGCTAGTCAAGTAGAGGCATACTAGTGACACTCTATTTGTCTATGTATTCACACATGTATTATGTTTCCGGTTAATACAATTCTAGCATGAATAATAAACATTTATCATGATATAAGGAAATAAATAATAACTTTATTATTGCCTCTAGGGCATATTTCCTTCAGTCTCCCACTTGCACTAGAGTCAATAATCTAGATCACATCACCATGTGATTAACATCGATAGTTCACATCGTCATGTGATTAACACCCACAGTTCACATCGCATGTGACCAACACCCAAAGGGTTTACTAGATTCAGTAATCTAGTTCACATCGCTATGTGATTAACACCCAAAGAGTACTAAGGTGTGATCATGTTTTGCTTGTGAGAGAAGTTTAGTCAACGGGTCTGCCACATTCAGATCCGCATGTATTTTGCAAATTTCTATGTCAACAATGCTCTGTATTGAGCTACTCTAGCTAATTGCTCCCACTTTCAATATGTATCCAGATTGAGACTTAGAGTCATCTGGATCAGTGTCAAAACTTGCATCGACGTAACCCTTTACGACGAACCTTTTTTCACCCCCGTAATCGAGAAACATATCCTTATTCCAGTAAGGATAATTTTGACCGCTGTCCATTGATCTACTCCTAGATCATTATTGTACTCCCTCTCTTAACACAGTGTATGGTATACAATAGATTTGGTACACAGCATGGCATACTTTATAGAACCTGTGACTGAGGCATAGGGAATGACTTCCATTCTCTTTCTATCTTCTGCCATGGTCGGGCTTTGAGTCTTACTCAACTTCACACCTTGTAACACAGGCAAGAATCCTTTCTTTGCTTGATCCATTTTGAACTAGTTCAAAATCTTGTCAAGGTATGTACTCATTGAAAAAACTTATCAAGCGTCTTGATCTATCTCTATAGATCTTGATGCTCAATATGTAAGCAGCTTCACCGAAGTATTTCTTTGAAAAACTCCTTTCAAACACTCCTTTATGCTTTACAGAATAATTCTACATTATTTCCGATCAACAATATGTCATTCACATATACTTATCAGAAATGCCGTAGTGCTCCCACTCACTTTTCTTGTAAATACAGGCTTCAGCGTAAGTCTGTATAAAACTATATGCTTTGATCAACTCATCAAAGCGTATATTCCAACTCCGAGATGCTTGCACCAGTCCACAGATGGATTGCTGGAGCTTGCACATTTTGTTAGCACCTTTCGGATTGACAAAACCTTCTAGTTGCATCGTATACACCTCTTCTTTAATAAATTCATTTAGGAATTCAGTTTTGTTTATCCATTTCCCAGATTTCATAAAATGCAGTAATTGCTAACATGATTCGGACAGACTTAAGCATAGATACGAGTGAGAATCTCTCATCATAGTCAACACCTTGAACTTGTCGAAACACTTTTGCGACAATTCTAGCTTTGTAGATAATAACACTACTATCAGTGTCTGTCTTCCTCTTAAAGATCCATTTATTCTCAATTGCTTGCCGATCATCGGGCAAGTCAACCAAAGTCCAAACTTTGTTCTCATACATGGATCATATCTCGGATTTCATGGCCTCAAACCATTTCGCGGAATCTGGGCTCATCATCGCTTCCTCATAGTTCGCAAGTTCGTCATGGTCTAGTAACATGACTTCCAGAACAGGATTACCATACCACTCTGGTGCGGATCTTACTCTGGTTTACCTACGAGATTCGGTAGTAACTTGATCTGAAGTTTTATGATCATCATCATTAGCTTCCTCACTAATTGGTGTAGTAGTCACAGGAACAGATTTCTGTGATGAACAACTTTCCAATAAGGGAGAAGGTACAATTACCTTATCAAGTTCTACTTTCCTCCCACTCACTTCTTTCGAGAGAAACTCCTTCTCGAGAAAGTTTCCAAATTTAGCAACAAAAGTCTTGCCTTCGGATCTGTGATAGAAGGTGTATCCAATAGTTTCCTTTGGATATCCTATGAAGACATATTTCACCGTTTTGAGTATATCAGGATGACACTTTTTCACATAAGCATCACAACCCCAAACTTTAAGAAACGACAACTTTGGTTTCTTGCTAAACCATAGTTCATACAGTGTCGTCTCAACGGATTTAGATGGTGCCCTATTTAACGTGAATACAACTGTCTCTAATGCATAACCCCAAAACGATAGTGGTAGATCGGTAAGAGACATCATAGATCGCACCATATCTAATAAAGTACGGTAATGACGTTCGGACACACCATTACATTGTGGTGTTCCAGGTGGTGTGAGTAGTGAAACTATTTCACATTGTTTTTAACTCAAGGCCAAACTCGTAACTCAAATACTCTTCTCTACGATCAGATCGTAGAAACTTTATTTTCTTGTTACGATGATTTTTCACTTCACTCTGAAATTCTTTGAACTTTTCAAATGTTTCAGACTTATGTTTCATCAAGTAGATATACTCATATCTGCTCAAATCATCTGTGAAGATCAGAAAATAATGATACCTGTCACGAGCCTCAATATTTATCAGACCACATACATCAGTATGTATGATTTCCAACAAATCTGTTGCTCGCTCCATTGTTCCGAAGAACAGAGACTTAGTCATCTTGCCCATGAGGCATGGTTCGCAAGCATCAACAGGTTCATAATCAAGTGATTCCAAAAGCCCATCAGCATGGAGTTTCTTCATGCACTTCACACCAATATGACCTAAACGGCAGTGCCACAAATAAGTTGCACTATCATTATTAACTTTGCATCTTTTGGTTTCAATATTATGATTATGTGTATCACTATGATCGAGATCCAACGAACTATTTTCATTGGGTGTGTAACCATATAGGGTTTTATTCATGGAAACAGAACAACAATTTATTCTCTTACTTAAATGAATAACCGTATTACAATAAACATGATCAAATCATATTCATGCTCAACGCAAACACCAAATAACACTTATTTAGCTTCAACACTAATCCCAAAATTATAGGGAGTGTGCGATGATGATCATATCAATCTTGGAACCACTTCCAACACACATCGTCACTTCACCCTTAACTAGTCTCTGTTTATTTTGCAACTCCCGTTTCGAGTTACTAATCTTAGCAACTGAACTAGTATCAAATACTGAGGGGTTGCTATAAACACTAGTAAAGTACACATCAATAAGGTGTATATCAAATATACTTATGTTTACTTTTCCATCCTTCTTATCCGCCAATCACTTGGGGTAGTTCCGCTTCTAGTGACCAGTCCCTTTGCAGCACTTAGTCTCAGGCTTAGGACCAGACTTGGGCTTCTTCACTTGAGCAGCAACTTGCTTGCTGTTCTTCTTGAAGTTCCCCTTTTTTCCCTTTGCCTTTTTCTTGAAACTAGTGGTCTTGTCAACCATCAACACTTGATGCTCTTTCTTGATTTCTACCTTCATCGATTTCATCATCATGAAAAGCTCGGGAGTCGTTTTCGTCATCCCTTGCATACTATAGTTCATCACGAAGTTCTATTAACTTGGTGATGGTGACTGGAGAATTCTGTCAATCACTACCTTATCTGGAAGATTAACTCCCACTTGATTCAAGCGATTGTAGTACCCAGACAATCTGAGCACATGCTCACTAGTGGAGCGATTTTCTTTTATCTTTTAGCTATAGAACTTGTTGGAGACTTCATATCTCTCAACTCGGGTATTTGCTTGAAATATTAACTTCAACTCCTGGAACATCTCATATGGTCCATGACATTCAAAACGTCTTTGAAGTCCCGATTCTAAGCCGTTAAGCATGGTGCACTAAACTATCAAGTAGTCATCATATTTAGCTAGCCAAACGTTCATAACGTCAGCATCTGCTCCTGCAATAGGTCTGTCACCTAGCGGTGCATCAAGGACATAATTCCTCTGTGTAACAATGAGGATAAACCTCAGATCACGGATCCAATCCGCATCATTGCTACTAACATCTTTCAACATAGTTTTTCTCTAGGAACATATCAAAACAAACGTAGGAAAGCAACAACGCGAGCTATTGATCTACAACATAGATATGCTAATACTACCAGGACTAAGTTCATGATAGATTTAAGTTCAATTAATCATATTACTTAAGAACTCCCACTTAGATAGACATCCCTCTAATCCTCTAAGTGATCACGTGATCCAAATCAACTAAACCATAACCGATCATCACGTGAAATGGATTAGTTTTCAATGGTGAACATCATTATGTTGATCATATCTACTCTATGATTAATGCTCGACCTTTCGGTCTCCGTGTTCCGAGGCCATATCTGCATATGCTAGGCTCGTCAAGTTTTAACCTGAGTAATCTGCGTGTGCAAAACTGGCTTGCACCCGTTGTAGATGGACGTAGAGCTTATCACACCCGATCATCACGTGGTGTCTGGGCACGACGAACTTTGGCAACGGTGCATACTCAGGGAGAACACTTCTTGATAATTTAGTGGGAGATCATCTTATAATGCTACCGTCAATCAAAACAAGATAAGATGCATAAAAAGATAAACATCACATGCAATCAATATAAGTGATATGATATGGCCATCATCATCTTGTGCTTGTGATCTCCATCTCTGAAGCACCGTCATGATCACCATCGTCACCGGCGCGACACCTTGATCTCCATCGTAGCATCGTTGTCGTCTCGCCAATCTTATGCTTCCACGACTATCGCTACCGCTTAGTGATAAAGTAAAGCATTACATCGCGATTGCATTGCATACAATAAAGCAACAACCATATGGCTCCTGCCAGTTGCCGATAACTCGGTTACAAAACATGATCATCTCATCCAATAAAATTTAGCATCATGTCTTGGCCATATCACATCACAACATGCCCTGCAAAAACAAGTTAGACGTCCTCTACTTTGTTGTTGCAAGTTTTACGTGGTTGCTACGGGCTTAAGTAAGAACCAATCTCACCTACGCATCAAAACCACAACGATAGTTTGTCAATTTGACTCCGTTTGAACCTTCGCAAGGACCGGGCGTAGCCACACTTGGTTCAACTAAAGTTGGAGAAACAGTCACCCGCAAGCCACCTTTGTGCAAAGCACGTCGGGAGAACCTGTCTCGCCTAAGCGTACACGTAATGTCGGTCCGGGCCGCTTCATCCAACAATACCGCCGAACCAAAGTATGACATGCTGGTAGGCAGTATGACTTATATCGCCCACAACTCACTTGTGTTCTACTCGTGCATATAACATCAAACCATAAAACCTGGCTCGGATGCCACTCTTGGGAAACGTAGTAATTTCAAAAAAATTCCTACGCACATGCAAGATCATGGTGATGCATAGCAACAAGAGGGGAGAGTGTTGTCTACGTACCCTCGTAGACCGACTGCGGAAGCGTTGACACAACGTAGAGGAAGTAGTCGTACGTCTTCCCGATCCGACCGATCCAAGCACCGTTACTCCGGCACCTCTGAGTTCTGAGCACACGTACAGCTCGATGACAATCCCCGGGCTCCGATCCAGCAAAGCGTCGGGGAGGAGTTCCGTCAGCACGACGGCGTGGTGACGATCTTGATGCACTACCGTCGCAGGGCTTCGCCTAAGCACTGCTACAATATAATCGAGGTGGAATATGGTGGCAGGGGGCACCGAACACGGCTAAGGAACGATCTCAATGATCAACTTGTGTGTCTATGGGGTGCCCCTTGCCTCAGTATATAAAGGATGGAGGAGGAGGAGGCCGGCCAAGGCTTGGTGCGGCCAGGATGTGGAGTCCTACTAGGACTCCAAGTCCTAGTAGGAGTCCACCAAGAGGGGAGGAAGGGAGAAGGAAGTGGAGGAGAACGAAAGGTGGCCGGCCCCTTTTCCCTAATCCAATTCGAACTAGAGGGGAGGGGGGGTGTAGCAGGCCCTTTCTCCTCTTCCCACTAAAGCCCATCAAGGCCCAATACTTCTCTCGGCGAATTCCCGTAACTCTCCGGTACTCCAAAAAACACCCGAGTCACTCGGAACCTTTCCGATGGCCGAATATAGTCGTCCAATATATCGATCTTTACATCTCGACCATTTCGAGACTCCTCGTCATGTCCCCGATCTCCTTCGGTACATCAAAACTCATAAACTCATAATATAACTGTCATCGAAACCTTAAGCGTGCGGACCCTACGGTTTGAGAACAATGTAGACATGACCGAGACACGTCTCCGGTCAATAACCAATAGCGGGACCTGGATGCCCATATTGGCTCCTACATATTCTACGAAGATCTTTATCAGTCAGACCGCATAACAACATACGTTGTTCCCTTTGTCATCGGTATGTTACTCGCCTGAGATTCGATCATCGGTATCCAATACCTAGTTCAATCTTGTTACCGGCAAGTCTCTTTACTCGTTCCGTAATACATCATCCCGCTACTAACTCATTAGTTGCAATGCTTGCAAGGCTTAAGTGATGTGCATTACCGAGAAGGCCCAGAGATACCTCTCCGACATTCGGAGTGACAAATCCTAATCTCGAAATACGCCAACCCAACATGTACCTTTGGAGACACCTGTAGAGCTCCTTTATAATCACCCAGTTACGTTGTGACGTTTGGTAACACACAAAGTGTTCCTCTGGCAAACGGGAGTTGCATAATCTCATAGTCATAGGAACATGTATAAGTCATGAAGAAAGCAATAGCAACATACTAAATGATCGGGTGCTAAGCTAATGGAATGGGTCATGTAAATCACATCATTCAACTAGTGATGTGATCCCGTTAATCAAATAACAACTCTTTGTTCATGGTTAGGAAACATAACCATCTTTGATTAACGAGCTAGTCAAGTAGAGGCATACTAGTGACACTCTGTTTGTCTATGTATTCACACATGTATTATGTTTCTGGTTAATACAATTCTAGCATGAATAATAAACATGTATCATGATATAAGGAAATAAATAATAACTTTATTATTGCCTCTAGGGCATTTTTCCTTCAGCTACCCCGCCATCTCAGCGGAGAAGCAGCGTGGCTTCCACCGAGCTGCTTCAGCTGCAGCCTGTTTTCACGGCTCCTGCTAGCTACCCCGTGGATGCTATCACGGAGTCTCAACATTGCCACCTTATGACGCAATGGCAAAACTTGAAACTCAAGGCGGTTCTCAGCTCTATTCGACCTCCTGAACCCGGCGCAATTTTTCACCGCCGTCCAATTCCAGAAGGATATGCTAGGGTGACGGTGGACAAAATAACCGAGAGATTTGAGGAGCTCAAGCTTGACCACCCTACCGGTGAAGGTAAGACTCGGCTGGGTTCTGCTCTAAAGACTCCATGCCTATGGCGGAAGGAGCTCATCAACCTTCCGAACTGGACGCCTCCGCCTCCTCCTCCTCCTCAATTAAGTTATGGAACTCCGCCTCCTCCTCCGCCTCCTCCTCCGGCGAGTGATCAGGGAACTCTGCCTCCTTCTCTAAAACATGGAGACACTCCACCTCCTTCTCCTCCTGCCCCGACGCACCCGAGCAGCCAACCTCTTCCTTCTCCGCTTCGTCAGCAAGGGCGGAAGAGACACGCCGCCGCTCTGGCTGCTCCGGCGCATCATAGTCCTTCTCCTCTGCCTCGTAAGCAAGGAAAAAGATAGCCACAGCCGCTCCGTCTGCTCCGGCTTCTAGCGGTACAGCCAGAGGCGGGGGGCAATACAGATTCTGTCCATCTCTCAAGCCTCTAGAGAAGTTACCATACGAGAGGACCGTGGAGGAAAACGCAAAGATCGTGGAAGCCGAAGTGAGGGACCTCTTTGAAGCGGTGAAAGCAAAGAAACATCCACCTCCAGAGGAGAAGATAGATCCGGTGAAAGCAAAGCACACTATCGCTACCCTGAAGAAACCTCCATCGTCTCTGCGAAAAAATAACTATGAGTGCATTACTGACAACTCATATATCGAAGCGGAGCGGTTGGGAAGTACTATCAGTGATCGAAGGTTAGCACAATGATGGTCTGGGAAAAAAATGCCCAGCTCGGTGAACCAGCGAACCAATCGTGCTCTCCGCTTAAGGTGTCTAGCGGTATCGCCATTAATGATCCGAGGATGGTGCCTGGTTATACCAATCCTGGTGATTACCTGCCCGACGATGCACATTATGATATAATGGAGGTGGACGAACAGAAATACCAGTACGGGAAGCCTCTCATCAGAGATGGAAGTCCTCCTCTAACAATGATGATGCGAAGATTCCATGATTGGTACATGAAAACCTACAGAGAGTCTGGGGAGAAGGATACTTTGATGCTGAGAGTTAAAGAGGAGCACGACCTCGTTGAAATTGAATTGTTAACTGTTCCATTTGAGGAGTTCTTCCAACGGTTCAATCAAAAGGCCCTCGATAAATTAACGGTCACTTACTACTGCCTGTAAGTACTACTTCTGTCATTAAGTCTCTATATATAGCTGAGCTCTTTCATTGCGTGTACTTTCTTGACTTCACGATAGTATGTTCATGATTACCTTCGGCTAATTACTTAAAAAAATCGAAACAAGTATGCCCTACGTAGTAATGCAAAGCTATTACTTTCACATCTCATCATGTTCTTTTCTTTTTTTTCAGATAACTATACCTATCTATATATACATTTGGATCTATCTACAGATTCCATATATGTGGTATATTTAGATAAGGAGGACCTACATACAATAAAATGAGCACCAACTACTCCTACAAATTATGGAAGAGAGATAATTAAATGTACTATGTGTGGGAAATCATATTAACCATAAATAATAGCATCATATGCACAATTATACACTCAGATCTACGTTATCTCCTATATTTTACCTTTGGAAGATAATCTTACCTTATAGCAAGATGCTAGCCATCTCTCAAGCAAAACAATGAAACACTAGTTTCTACATGTATCTACTCATTCCATCACACATGTCATGGAGCATCCGTGCCTAACTTTTGAAGTTGAAGATCAAGGGATAATTAGAGTAAAACTGTATAAATATTACTTGATGAACGGTTTGAGTAAATACCGTTGACTTCGGTAGTCCTCTTCCTTAGAACTTCGATAGGCGAGCAAGGGATGGAAGTTGTTTCGTTCCTACTGAAATATCAAACTCATTCAGAAAAGAATAGCCATGATCATCGCAATTTAAAGCCATGGGGAGCATGTGGAATTTAGGCTATAGGACCCATGATTAATGCAAGCAATTACTTGTATCCAAATATAGGCTCAGAAATCATAGATTCTGACAATTGGGGCATATCTTATATATTGGTTATAATTAAAGCTCATTTAGGATATTTAAGGAGTGAATATTGGGATATTGATAAAAATACATTATGTCATTTATACAATAGAAAATGAGTGGTTCAGATTACTAATAGAAAAGAACGACTAAGATCAATAATATGTTTTCGATCTAAATGACATATATGGATATAAAGGGTTCATATCTGCCAATACTATATAGAGAGTATGTTTCTAAGGCATTTGTTCGGTCTATTCATCAAATGTGAAGGCAACGCAATAGAGAACACTAACAATAACATGCATCCAAGTATAACGCTCACATCCCATGGATTTAGAATGTTGCCGCACGACCCATATATAGGGCATAATTAAAGCTCATTAAGCATATTTTTAATTGAATATTAGCATATTTCAAAAAAATTACTATATTAATAAGCCAATAGAAAACAAGTGGTTCATATTACCAATAGAAAACAACAGAAGAGATCCATATTATGTTGTAGATCAAAATGATATGCATGGACATAAAGAGTTTGTCAGCAAATAAAACATGCATAGTATGTTCTTTGTGTGGGAAAGACTTCTGATCTATTCGTCAACTGTCATTATAGCACTAAGAACACCAATACATCTGGGTCCGTAGTGAACATGCACAGGAAAGAGCCGAAGGCGCGCCACCTTCATCGCTTTCTCGCTCACCGATTTCAAACAAAACTTGTTTTAGTAGAAAATAAGGAAGACATCATGTTAATTAAGTACCCACATGACGAGCACACCTATGCAACAACCGTTGCCGGCGAAGAGGAGCGTATATCATGATTCACGAATGAGTAGCTAATAGATTACTCACACCGTGATTGTTTCATCATTGGAATGCACTGCTCGACTTTATAAACGAACTTGAGAGGTTTTTTGAGTCAAATTTTCAAATAGATTTCTCCCCCTATGTTTGTTTCATCTTCAAAATTCCATCATGGTAGTACAACGAACACTAGAAATAATAAAAATTACATCAAGATCCGTTGACCACCAAGCGGCGACTACAAGCAATGAAGCGAGCCAAAGGTGCACATTTGTTGTAGTAGACAGTCGGGAAGTCATCATGCTAACGCCCCATGGAACCAACGCACCAGAACAGCAACTGCCGTAGATGAAGAGTGTAAATCAAAAGGATGCAACTTGGATACACACGAACGAGGACCAACTATGAACAGATCTGAGCAAATCCACAAAAGATATATCTGCTAGAGACACACCTCCACACGCCCACCGATGATACTAGACGCATCAACGGAAGGGGGCTAGGCGGGGAGACTTTTATTCCATCTTCAGGGAGCCTCCATCATCTCGCCTTCCTTAGCAGGACACAAACCCTAACAAAGCCAAAAGGTCTGGAGCCTCAACCATGCATTAAACAAAGAAGAACTACTAACCTAATTAGGCAAGAACACCAGAAGATCTTTGTGTGTGCCATTCATAAGTGTGCGCCGTGTGTGCATGCCCTTCATGTGTTGTGTCTACCTTTAATTACTTTGTTTGACGAGTGGAGATAGCTAGACAGGGAGGCACAACACAGAGGGAAGGACCTTGCTAACCTGCATGCCGTGGTCGGGGTTGATGCCATGGTCGTCACTAGTAGAAAACAGGGCTTTGGTTGGAGCCTGTCCAGCCCATTAGTCCCGGTTCAGTCAAGAACATGGACCCATGGGGGGCATTTGTCCCGGTTCTTGACTGAACCGTGTGTGCCATTCATAAGTGTGCGCCGTGTGTGCATGCCCTTCATGTGTTCTGTCTACCTTTAATTACTTTGTTTGACAAGTGGAGATAGCTAGACAGGGAGGCACAAGACAGAGGGAAGGACCTTGCTAACCTGCATGCCGTGGTCGGGGTTGATGCCATGGTCGTCACTAGTAGAAAACAGGGCTTTGGTTGGAGCCTGTCCAGCCCACTAGTCCCGGTTCAGTCAAGAACCGGGATCCATGGGGGGCATTTGTCCCGGTTCATGTGGACACATTTGTCCTGGTTCTAGGCACGAACCGGGACCAATGGGCCTCGCTCCTAGCCCACAGCCATTGGTCCCGGTTCGTGCCTAGAACTGGGACAGAAGGAGGGCCTTTAGTCCCAGTTCCAGCCACGAACCAGGAACAATGAGGTGGCTATATATACCCCTCACCCGCGAGCAGAGCACTCCACATTGCTCTGTTCTTTCTGGCCGGCGAGGGGAGAGCTTTGTGGTGCTCTAGCTCACCTCCTATGCACATGAGGTGTTCGATGAAATGCCCGAGCCACACTAGTTAAGCTTTCTTCTCTCGAAGCTCGACCTCCAAGCTCCATTTTCCCCGAGATTTCTCTAGGTTTAGCAGTATGTCACATCCCGTCCCCGTCTTCACCGCCATCGATCACCTGCGCCGATCTTGTCACCGGCACCACGTGGTGAGCCTCTTGCTCTTATCTTGTTCTAAAAGAAAAAAATTCTTACTTTAGATAGATACTTGTCTAATTTTCTTACTTTTATTATTTCTTGTTTTTATATAGTGCGATGGTTTTGGTATCCGCACACGTCGGCCCTCGTCCTGGCTGTGATTCAGATGTGTTATATATTATCTTTTATAACTATTTGGTTCATTTATTGTTTATGAGAATTATGCCCATCAAGTTGACATAGATTTTATTTATCTAGGAGGTAGTTGAACCAGAAATTCCAACCGACCCTATTGTCAAGAGGTTGAATTTAGTTGAAGAAGAAAACAATTATTTAAAGGAAAAAATAAAAAATTTGAGGAGGAGAAGATGATATTGGAGTTGCATGTTGCGGATGTCGTCGATGATCACAAGATCATGATGGATGCAATCCGGTTGAAGATTTGAAAGATTAGAAAATATGCCATTCATAGAGAGGCTTGGTATCATTATGTTGTTGGATCAATTGTTACCTTGGTTGTGATTATGATCGCATTTGTTGTTGCATTGAAAGGTTTTACATAGTTTCAATGTATGGTTTAACTAGATGCTCTGGAGAGCTATATGTTTTTCAATGAGAACCATGTATGTACTTTGGTTTTAATGTGATGATGAACTTCTATTAATTTGGTCACTTATCTATCCATGTGAATCTGTAATGGTTTTTGAGAAACGTAATTATATAAAATGCACGCAGATGAACAGGCAATGGATGTGCGGTGACAGACACACCTCCGAGTACATTAAGGGCCTACATAATTTTCTCGAAGTGGCTGAGGAAAACAAGCAGAATGGTTTTATGTGTAGTCCGTGCCCTAATTGTGGGAATACGAAGTCTTACTCTGATAGGAAAATCCTTCACACCCACCTACTTTATACGGGTTTCATGCCACACTATAATGTTTGGATGAAGCACGGGGAAATAGGGGTTATGATGGAAGATAGCGAAGAAGAAGAGGACGATGACAACTATGTGCCCCCTGAATACGGTGATGATGCAACGGGGGAAGCTATTGAAGATCAAGAGGAACCAGATGATGAGCCCGATGATGATGATCTCTGCCGGGTCATTGTTGATGCAAGGACACAGTGCAAAGTCAAAAGGAGAAGCTGAAGTTCGATCGCATGTTAGAGGATCACCAAAAAGGGTTTTACCCCAATTGCAAAGATGGCAACACAAAGCTCAGTACCATAATGGAATTGCTGCAGTGGAAGGCAGAGAAGGCTGTATCTAACAAAGGATTCGAGAAGCTACTGAAAATATTTTAGAAGAAGCTTCCAAACGATAACGAATTACCCGACAGTACGTACGCGACAAAGAAGGCCGTATGCCCTCTAGGATTGGAGGTGCAGAAGATACATGCATGCCCTAATGACTACATCCTCTACCGCAGTGCGTAAGGATTTGAACGCATGCCCGGTATGCGGTGCATTGCGGTACAAGATCAGACGAGATGACCCTGGTGACGTTGACGGCGAGCCCCCCGGGAAGAGGGTTCCTGCGAAGGTGATGTGGTATGCTCCTATAATACCATGGTTGAAACATTTGTTCAGAAACGAAGAGCATGCCAAGTTGATGCGATGGCACAAAGAAGACCATAAGAAAGACGGGAATTTGAGAGCACCCGCTGATGGTTCGCAGTGGAGAAAATCGAGAGAAAGTACTGGGCTGAGTTTGTAGGCGACCCAAGGAACATATGGTTTGGTTTAAGCGTGGATGGCATTAGTCCTTTCGGGGAGCAGAGCAGCAAACACAACACCTGGCCCATGACTCTATGCATGTATAACCTTCCTCCTAGGATGTGCATGAAGCGAAAGTTCATTCAAGGCCCTAAGCAACCCGACAAAGACATTGATGTGTACCTAAGGCCATTAGTTGAAGAACCTTTACAGTTGTGGAATGGAAACGGTGTACGTGTGTGGGATGAGCACAAACATGAGGAATTTAACCTGCACGCGTTGCTGTTTGTAACCATCAACGATTGGCCCGCTCTCAGTAACCTTTCAGGACAGACAAACAAGGGATACCATGCATGCACACACAAATGCGGGAAGGATGTGTACCTGGGCCATCGTCAATTTCTTCCGACCAACCATCAATGTCGAAAGAAAGGCAAGCATTTCAAAGGCGAGGTAGATCACCAGAAGAAGCCCGCCATGCGTACCGGTGATCACATACTTTCTATGGTAAATGATTTACACGTAATCTTTGGAAAGGGTCCCGGCCGACTATCTATTCTGAATGACGCTGAGGGACGCGCACCCATGTGGAAGAAGAAATCTATATTTTGGGACCTACCCTACTGGAAAGAGCTAGAGGTCCGCTCTTCAATCGACGTGATGCACGTGACAAAGAACCTTTGCGTGAACCTGCTAGGCTTCTTGGGCATGTATGGGAAGACAAAAGATACACCGGAGGCACGGGAGGACCTGCGACGTTTGCACGAAAAAGATGCATGCCTCCAAAGCAGTATGAAGGTCCTGCTAGCTACGCTCTTACCAAAGAAGAGAATGAAATCTTCTATGCCTGCTCAGTATGAAGGTCTAGTCTGGCTTCTCGTCGAATATAAAGGGAATAATAAATATGCTAGAGAAAAAGTTCTAGAACCTAAAATCTCATGACTGCCACGTGATTATGACGCAAACGCTTCCGGTTGCATTGAGGGGGCTTCTACCGGAAAACGTCTAATTAGCCATTATGAAGCTATGTGCATTCCTCAATGCAATCTCTCAGAAGGTGATCGTTCCAGAAATCATACCAAGGCTAAGGAGTGATGTGACGCAATGTCCTGTCTGTTTTGAGCTGGTGTTCCCACCATCCTTCTTCAATATCATGATGCACGTCCTTGTTCATCTAGTTGACGAGATTGTCATTGTAGGCCCCGTATTTCTAGACAATATGTTCCCATTTGAGAGGTTCATGGGAGTCCTAAAGAAATATATCCATAACCACGCTAGGACAGAAGGAAGCATCTCCAAGGGCCATCAAACAGAGGATGTCATTGGGTTTTGTGTTGACTTCATTCCTGGACTAAAGAAGATAGGTCTTCCTAAATCTCAGTATGAGGGGAGACTAACTGGAAAAGGCAAGCTCGGAGGGGACTCAACAATATGCAGGGACGGGCATTCTTGGTCTCAGGCACAATACATAGTAATATAGAACTCTACCTTGGTGACCCTGTATGTCGATGAACACAACAACAGTATGCGGTCCAAACACCCGGAGCAGTGTGACGACTTGATTACATGTGAACACATCAGGACTTTCAGCAGTTGGTTGGTTTCGGTGTCAAAACAGGCGGATCTCGGGTACGGGGTCCCAAATTGTGCGTCTAAGGCGGATGGTAACAGGAGGCAGGGGAAACGATGTTTACCCAGGTTCGGGCCCTCTTGATGGAGGTAATACCCTATGTCCTGCTTGATTGATCTTCATGATTTGAGTATTACAAGAGTTGATCTACCACGAGATCGTAGAGGCTAAACCCTAGAAACTAGCCTATGGTTTGATTGTTGTTGTCCTACAGACTAAACCCTCCAGTTTATATAGACACCAGAGGGGGCTAGGGTTACCCAGAGTTGGTTACAAGGGGGAGATCTACATATCCATACTGCCAAGCTTGCCTTCCACGCCAAGGAGAGTCCCATCCGGACACGGGACGAAGTCTTCAATCTTGTATCTTCGTAGTCCAACAGTCCGGCCAAAGGATATAGTCCGTCTGTCCGGAGACCCCTAATCCAGGACTCCCTCAGTAGCCCCTGAACCAGGCTTTCAATGACGATGAGTCCGGCGCGCAGATTTGTCTTCGACATTGCAAGGCAGGTTCTTCCTCCGAATACTCCATAGAAGATTTTGATCACAAGGATAGTGTCTAGCTCTGCAATACAAGTTCCACATACCACCGTAGAGAGAATAATATTTCCACAAATCTAATCTGTTGATATGTTTAGCAACATGACATCATGCCATGGCCCGGATCCAACCTTCAAGGTCGGTGGATGCCTTCCTCTGTCATAGAGGAAGACATCAAGAAGCTAAGAGAGGCCAGGTATTTGACCAGCGAAATTAGGCACAGGCTGCCTGCTCGAGGGCAGGTATGTTGGGGAATGCAGTAATTTCGAAAATTTTCCTACGCACACGCAAGATCATGGTGATGCACAGCAACGAGAGGGGAGAGTGTTGTCTACGTACCAACGCAGACCGACTGCGGAAGCGATCACACAACGTAGAGGAAGTAGTCGTACGTCTTCTTCCCGATCCGACCGACCAAGCACCGTTAGTCCGGCACCTCCGAGTTCTTAGCACACGTTCAGCTCGATGACGATCCTCGGGCTCCGATCCAGCAAAGCGTCGAGGAAGAGTTCCGTCAGCACGACGGCGTGATGACGATCTTGATGTACTACCGACGCAGTGCTTCGCCTAAGCACTACAACGGTATGATCGAGGTGGAATATGGTGGCAGGGGGTACCGCACACGGCTAAGGAACGATCTCAAGGATCAACTTGTGTGTCTTGGGGTGTCCCCTGCCCCCGTATATAAAGGTTGGAGGAGGGGGGCCGGCCGGCCAGAGAGAGGGAGGCGCAGGGGGAGTCCTACTCCTACCGGGAGTAGGACTCCCCTCTCCAATCCTATTCCAACTAGGACTCTCAAGGGGGAAAGGAGAGAGAGGGGGGGCCGGCCCCTTCTCCTAGTCCTACTAGGACTTGGGGAAAGGGGGGCGCCGGCCAGCTATGGGCTGCCCCTTTTCTCTTTTCCACTAAGGCCCAATAGGCCCATTAGTCTCCCGGGGGGTTCCGGTAACCCTCCCGGTATTCCGGTAAAATCCCGATTTCACCCGGAACACTTCCTATGTCCAAACATAGGCTTCCAATATATCAATCTTTACGTCTCGACCATTTCGAGACTCCTCGTCATGTCCGTGATCTCATCCGGGACTCCGAACAACCTTCGGTACATCAAAATGCATGAAACTCATAATAACTGTCATCGTAACGTTAAGCGTGCGGACCCTACGGTTCGAGAACAATGTAGACATGACCGAGACACGTCTCCGGTCAATAACCAATAGCGGGACCTGGATGCCCATATTGACTCCTACATATTCTACGAAGATCTTTATCGGTCAGACCGCATAACAACATACGTTGTTCCCTTTGTCATCGGTATGTTACTTGCCCGAGATTCGATCGTCGGTATCCAATACCTAGTTCAATCTCGTTACTGGCAAGTCTCTTTACTCATTCCGTAATACATCATCTCACAACTAACATATTAGTTGCAGTGCTTGCAAGGCTTATGTGATGTGCATTACCGAGAGGGCCCAGAGATACCTCTCCGACAATCGGAGTGACAAACCCTAATCTCGAAATACGCCAACCCAACATCTACCATTGGAGACACCTGTAGTACTCCTTTATAATCACCCAGTTACGTTGTGACGTTTGGTAGTACCCAAAGTGTTCCTCCGGTAAACGGGAGTTGCATAATCTCATAGTTATAGGAACATGTATAAGTCATGAAGAAAGCAATAGCAACATACTAAATGATCGGGTGCTAAGCTAATGGAATGGGTCATGTCAATCAGATCATTCAACTAATGATGTGACCTCGTTAATCAAATAACAACTCTTTGTTCATGGTTAGGAAACATAACCATCTTTGATTAACGAGCTAGTCAAGTAGAGGCATACTAGTGACACTCTGTTGGTCTATGTATTCACACATGTATTATGTTTCCGGTTAATACAATTCTAGCATGAATAATAAACATTTATCATGATACAAGGAAATAAATAATAACTTTATTATTGCCTCTAGGGCATATTTCCTTCAGTCTCCCACTTGCACTAGAGTCAATAATCTAGATTACACTGTAATGATTCTAACACCCATGGAGCCTTGGTGCTGATCATGTTTTGCTCGTGGAAGAGGCTTAGTCAACGGGTCTGCAACGTTCAGATCCGTATGTATCTTGCAAATCTCTATGTCTCCCACCTGGACTAAATCCCGGATGGAGTTGAAGCGTCTCTTGATGTGTTTGGTCCTTTTGTGAAATCTGGATTCCTTTGCCAAGGCAATTGCACCAGTATTGTCACAGAAGATTTTCATTGGACCCGATGCATTAGGTATGACACCTAGATCGGATATGAACTCCTTCATCCAGACTCCTTCGTTTGCTGCTTCCGAAGCAGCTATGTACTCCGCTTCACATGTAGATCCCGCTACGACGCTTTGTTTAGAACTGCACCAACTAACAGCTCCACCGTTTAGAGTAAACACGTATCCGGTTTGCGATTTAGAATCGTCCGGATCAGTGTCAAAGCTTGCATCAATGTAACCTCTTACGGTGAGCTCTTTGTCACCTCCATATACGAGAAACATATCCTTAGTCCTTTTCAGGTATTTCAGGATGTTCTTGACCGCTGTCCAGTGATCCATTCCTGGATTACTTTGGTACCTCCCTGCTAAACTTATAGCAAGGCACACATCAGGTCTGGTACACAGCATTGCATACATGATAGAGCCTATGGCTGAAGCATAGGGAACATCTTTCATTTTCTCTCTATCTTCTGCAGTGGTCGGGAATTGAGTCTGACTCAATTTCACACCTTGTAACACAGGCAAGAACCCTTTCTTTGCTTGATCCATTTTGAACTTCTTCAAAATTTTGTCAAGGTATGTGCTCTGTGAAAGTCCAATTAAGCGTTTTGATCTATCTCTATAGATCTTTATGCCTAATATGTAAGCAGCTTCCCCGAGGTCTTTCATCGAAAAACTTTTATTCAAGTATCCCTTTATGCTATCCAGAAATTCTATATCATTTCCAATCAGCAATATGTCATCCACATATAATATTAGAAATGCTACAGAGCTCCCACTCACTTTCTTGTAAATACAGGCTTCTCCAAAAGTCTGTATAAAGCCAAATGCCTTGATCACACTATCAAAGCGTTTATTCCAACTCCGAGATGCTTGCACCAGTCCATAAATGGATCGCTGGAGTTTGCATACTTTGTTAGCTCCCTTTGGATCGACAAAACCTTCTGGTTGTATCATATACAACTCTTCTTCCAGAAATCCATTAGCAATGCAGTTTTGACATCCATCTGTCATATTTCATAATCATAAAATGCGGCAATTGCTAACATAATTCTGACGGACTTAAGCATCGCTACGGGTGAGAAGGTCTCATCGTAGTCAACCCCTTGAACTTGTCGAAAACCTTTCGCGACAAGTCGAGCTTTATAGACAGTAATATTACCGTCAGCGTCAGTCTTTTTCTTGAAGATCCATTTATTCTCAATTGCTTGCCGATCATCGGGCAAGTCAACCAAAGTCCATACTTTGTTTTCATACATGGATCCCATCTCAGATTTCATGGCCTCAAGCCACTTTGCGGAATCTGGGCTCACCATTGCTTCTTCATAGTTTGTAGGTTCATCATGATCTAGCATCATGACTTCCAGAATTGGATTACCGTACCACTCTGGTGCGGATCTCACTCTGTTTGATCTACGTGGTTCAGTAGTATCTTGTTCTGAAGCTTCATGATCATCATCATTAGCTTCCTCACTGATTGGTATAGGTGTCGCAGAAACAGTTTTCTGTGATGTACTATTTTCCAATAAGGGAGCAGGTACAGTTACCTCGTCAAGTTCTACTTTCCTCCCACTCACTTCTTTCGAGAGAAACTCCTTCTCTAGAAAGTTTCCGAATTTAGCAACAAAAGTCTTGCCTTCGGATCTGTGATAGAAGGTGTATCCAATAGTTTCATTTGGATATCCTATGAAGACACATTTCTCCGATTTGGGTTCGAGCTTATCAGGTTGAAGTTTTTTCACATAAGCATCGCAGCCCCAAACTTTAAGAAACGACAGCTTTGGTTTCTTGCCAAACCATAGTTCATAAGGTGTCGTCTCAACGGATTTTGATGGTGCCCTGTTTAACGTGAATGCGGCCGTCTCTAAAGCATAACAACAAAATGATAGCGGTAAATCAGTAAGCGACATCATAGATCGCACCATATCTAGTAAAGTACGATTACGACGTTCGGACACACCATTACGCTGTGGTGTTCCGGGTGGCGTGAATTGCGAAACTATTCCACAATTTTTCAAATGTACACCAAACTCGTAACTCAAATATTCTCCTCCACGATCAGATCGTAGAAACTTTATTTTCTTGTTACGATGATTTTCAACCTCACTCTGAAATTTTTTGAACTTTTCAAATGTTTCAGACTTATGTTTCATTAAGTAGATATACCCATATCTGCTTAAATCATCCATGAAGGTGAGAAAATAATGATATCTGCCACGAGCCTCAATATTCATCGGACCACATACATCGGTATGTACGATTTCCAATAAATCTGTTGCTCTCTCCATAGTACCGGAGAACGGTGTTTTAGTCATCTTGCCTATGAGGCACGGTTCGCAAGTACCAAGTGATTCATAATCAAGTGGTTCCAAAAGCCCATCAGTATGGAGTTTCTTCATGCGCTTTACACCGATATGACCTAAACGGCAGTGCCACAAATAAGTTGCACTATCATTATTAACTTTGCATCTTTTGGCTTCTACATTATGAATATGTGTATCGCTATCTTAGAGATTCAACAAGAATAGACCACTCTTCAAAGGTGCGTGACCATAAAAGATATTACTCATATAAATAGAACAACCATTATTCTCTGATTTAAATGAATAACCGTCTCGCATCAAACAAGATCCAGATATAATGTTCATGCTCAACGCTGGCACCAAATAACAATTATTTAGGTCTAATATTAATCCCGAAGGTAGATGTAGAGGTAGCGTGCCGACCGCGATCACATCGACTTTGGAACCGTTTCCCACGCGCATCGTCACCTCGTCCTTTGCTAGCGTCCGCTTATTCCGTAGTCCCTATTTCGAGTTGCAAATATTAGCAACAGAACCAGTATCAAATACCCAGGTGCTACTGCGAGGTCTAGTAAGGTACACATCAATAACATGTATATCACATATACCTTTGTTCACTTTGCCATCCTTCTTATCCGCCAAATACTTGGGGCAGTTCCGCTTCCAATGACCAGTCTGCTTGCAGTAGAAGCACTCAGTTTCAGGCTTAGGTACAGACTTGGGTTTCTTCTCCTGAGCAGCAACTTGCTTCCTGTTCTTCTTGAAGTTTCCCTTCTTCTTCCCTTTGCCCTTTTTCTTGAAACTAGTGGTTTTGCTAACCATCAACACTTGATGCTCCTTCTTGATTTCTACCTCCGCAGCTTTCAGCATTGCGAAGAGCTCGGGAATAGTCTTGTTCATCCCTTGCATATTATAGTTCATCACGAAGCTCTTGTAGCTTGGTGGCAGTGATTGGAGAATTCTGTCAATGACGCAGTCATCTGGAAGATTAACTCCCATCTGAATCAAGTGATTAATATACCCAGACATTTTGAGTATATGCTCACTGACAGAACTGTTCTCCTCCATCTGGCAGCTATAGAACTTATTGGAGACTTCATATCTCTCAATTCGGGCATTTGCTTGAAATATTAACTTCAACTCCTGGAACATCTCATATGCACCATGGCGTTCAAAACGTCGTTGAACTCCCGATTCTAAGCCGTAAAGCATGGCACACTGAACTATCGAGTAGTCATCAGCTTTGCTCTGCCAGACGTTCATAACATCTGGTGTTGCTCCAGCAGCAGGCCTATCACCCAGCGGTGCTTCCAGGACGTAATTCTTCTGTGCAGCAATGAGGATAATCCTCAGGTTACGGACCCAGTCCGTGTAATTGCTACCATCATCTTTCAACTTTTCTTTCTCAAGGAACGCATTAAAATTCAACGGAACAACAGCACGAGCCATCTATCTACAATCAACATAAACAAGCAAGATACTATCAGGTACTAAGTTCATGATAAGTTTAAGTTCAGTTTAATCAAATTACTTAAGAACTCCCACTTAGATAGACATCCCTCTAATCCTCTAAGTGATCACGTGATCCAAATCAACTAAACCATAACCGATCATCACGTGAGATGGAGTAGTTTTCAATGGTGAACATCGTTATGTTGATCATATCTACTATATGATTCACGCTCGACCTTTCGGTCTCCGTGTTCCGAGGCCATATCTGTATATGCTTGGCTCGTCAAGTATAACCTGAGTATTCTGCGTGTGCAACTGTTTTGCACCCGTTGTATTTGGACGTAGAGCTTATCACACCCGATCATCACGTGGTGTCTGGGCACGACGAACTTTGGCAACGGTGCATACTCAGGGAGAACACTTCTTGATAATTTAGTGAGAGTTCATCTTATAATGCTACCGTCAATCAAAGCAAGATAAGATGCATAAAAGGATAAACATCACATGCAATCAATATAAGTGATATGATATGGCCATCATCATCTTGTGCTTGTGATCTCCATCTCCGAAGCACTGTCATGATCACCATCGTCACCGGCGCGCCACCTTGATCTCCATGGTAGCATTGTTGTCGTCTCGCCAATCTTATGCTTCCACGACTATCACTACTGCTTAGTAATAAAGTAAAGCATTACATCGCGATTGCATTGCATACAATAAAGCGACAACCATATGGCTCCTGCCAGTTGCCGATAACTCGGTTACAAAACATGATCATCTCATACAATAAAATCAGCATCATGCCTTGACCATATCACATCACAACATACCCTGCAAAAACAAGTTAGACGTCCTCTACTTTGTTGTTGCAAGTTTTACGTGGCTGCTACGGGCTTAAGTAAGAACTCATCTCACCTACGCATCAAAACCACAACGATAGTTCGTCAAATAGACTCCGTTTTAACCTTCTCAAGGACCGGGCGTAGTCACACTTGGTTCAACTAAAGTTGGAGAGACAGTCTACCGCAAGCCATCTATGTGCAAAGCACGTCGAGGGAACCGGTCTCGCGTAAGAGTACGCGTAAGGTTGGTCCGGATCGTCTCACCCAACAATACCGCCGAACCAAAGTATGACATGCTGGTAGGCAGTATGACTTGTATCGCCCAAACCTCACTTGTGTTCTACTCGTGCAAATAACGTCAAACCATAAAAACCAGGCTCGGATGCCACTGTTGGGGAACGCAGTAATTTCGAAAATTTTCCTACGCACACGCAAGATCATGGTGATGCACAGCAACGAGAGGGGAGAGTGTTGTCTACGTACCAACGCAGACCGACTGCGGAAGCGATCACACAACGTAGAGGAAGTAGTCGTACGTCTTCTTCCCGATCCGACCGATCCAAGCACCGTTACTCCGGCACCTCCGAGTTCTTAGCACACGTTCAGCTCGATGACGATCCTCGGGCTTCGATCCAGCAAAGCGTCGAGGAAGAGTTCCGTCAGCACGACGGCGTGATGACGATCTTGATGTACTACCGACGCAGGGCTTCGCCTAAGCACTACAACGGTATGATCGAGGTGGAATATGGTGGCAGGGGGCACCGCACACGGCTAAGGAACGATCTCAAGGATCAACTTGTGTGTCTTGGGGTGTCCCCTGCCCCCGTATATAAAGGTTGGAGGAGGGGGCCGGCCGGCCAGAGAGAGGGAGGCGCAGGGGGAGTCCTACTCCTACCGGGAGTAGGACTCCCCTCTCCAATCCTATTCCAACTAGGACTCTCAAGGGGGAAAGGAGAGAGAGGGGGGGCCGGCCCCTTCTCCTAGTCCTACTAGGACTTGGGGAAAGGGGGAGCGCCGGCTAGCTATGGGCTGCCCCTTTTCTCTTTTCCACTAAGGCCCAATAGGCCCATTAGTCTCCCGGGGGGTTCCGGTAACCCTCCCGGTATTCCGGTAAAATCCCGATTTCACCCGGAACACTTCCTATGTCCAAACATAGGCTTCCAATATATCAATCTTTACGTCTCGACCATTTCGAGACTCCTCGTCATGTCCGTGATCTAATCCGGGACTCCAAACAACCTTCGGTACATCAAAATGCATAAAACTCATAATAACTGTCATCGTAACGTTAAGCGTGCGGACCCTACGGTTCGAGAACAATGTAGACATGACCGAGACACGTCTTCGGTCAATAACCAATAGCGGGACTTGGATGCCCATATTGGCTCCTACATATTCTACGAAGATCTTTATCGGTCAGACCGCATAACAACATACGTTGTTCCCTTTGTCATCGGTATGTTACTTGCCCGAGATTCGATCGTCGGTATCCAATACCTAGTTCAATCTCGTTACCGGCAAGTCTCTTTACTCGTTCCGTAATACATCATCTCACAACTAACATATTAGTTGCAGTGCTTGCAAGGCTTATGTGATGTGCATTACCGAGAGGGCCCAGAGATACCTCTCCGACAATCGGAGTGACAAACCCTAATCTCGAAATACGCCAACCCAACATCTACCATTGGAGACACCTGTAGTACTCCTTTATAATCACCCAGTTACGTTGTGACGTTTGGTAGTACCCAAAGTGTTCCTCCGGTAAACGGGAGTTGCATAATCTCATAGTTATAGGAACATGTATAAGTCATGAAGAAAGCAATAGCAACATACTAAACGATCGGGTGCTAAGCTAATGGAATGGGTCATGTCAATCAGATCATTCAACTAATGATGTGACCTCGTTAATCAAATAACAACTCTTTGTTCATGGTTAGGAAACATAACCATCTTTGATTAACGAGCTAGTCAAGTAGAGGCATACTAGTGACACTCTGTTGGTCTATGTATTCACACATGTATTATGTTTCCGGTTAATACAATTCTAGCATGAATAATAAACATTTATCGTGATACAAGGAAATAAATAATAACTTTATTATTGCCTCTAGGGCATATTTCCTTCATTGTATTCATCTCTCACTTTCTCCGAGGGCTAGGCCTCGCTATGGATACCTTTGTTAGGGGTCTCATGTTCTATTATGGGCTAGATTTCCATGACATGGCCCTGGATTCCCTCCATCACATCTCGTCGTTCATCGTCGTGTGTGAGGCCTTCCTCCGCATTACCCCACACTTTGGCCTTTGGCTCAAGACCTTAAATGTGAAGCCGAAGATGATCGAGGGGCGACGCACAAAGTGCGTAGGTGCCGTAATCAGCAGAAGCGCTGACGCTCCATGGCCAGAGGGTTCTTTCCAAGGGGTGTCCAGTTTATGGCAGCGGGAGTGGTTTTATATCACAGCCCCCAGAGTGCCAAGTGGGTAGCCGCCCCTGCCTTTCGCTCGGGCCCCCCACCACAACTGACGTCATGGATCAACAAGGGGCTGGACTGGTTGCCATTAAATGATGTGCCGATATTGCAGAGTCGCATCCGAGATCTCCTCGAGAGAGATATCAGCCTGGTTATGGTAATGCAAGTCATGCTAGTTCGTCGAGTCCCACCTTGCAAACATCGACCCCTCCGCATGTGGGAATTCAACCCGGAAGGACCGCGAACTATTCAACCCTTCCTCGGCATGACGCTCGAAGAGATGTACAAATTGTTCTTCGGACCACAAATAAAGTGTCCGGACATCACCGAGGATGCGGGTCTGAGCTGTAATCGCCTAGACACCCAAGTAAGTAATCCCGTGGCCAAACATGCTATCTTTTTTATTTATCACAACATCATTCTGGAAAATCGCTCTTTGACCAGGACTGGGTAACAAAGGCGAAGATGATAAGGTGTTCGGCCCCTCTTCCCGAAGTCTTGGCATGTCCAGTACTGGCTAGAATGCTTGAGTCGGCGCCTTATCAGGCGCCCTCAGGGGAAGATAAAGGGGGGAATAAAGAGGTTGAGAGCAGGACTCACTCATTATTCATCCAAACCGGGGGAATTAGCGCCTCCACGAAGGAGGATAACCAGGGAGAAGAATCTGAAATTCCCTCTCCCCAAGGAAGGAAGAGGACCACCTCCGAAGACCCGGAAACAAAGGTTTCCAAACAGGGGAAGAAATCTTCGCCAGAGGGTCCTGCCTCGGAGGGTACTCTTGCCGCACAGTGCCCGCAAGGGGATCAACCCTCTATCGAGCTGTAAGTAAACAAACAGTACTTAATAGTACAAATATCCTACATTACTTCTGAAGACGATAACCGAAGCATGTATCTTGTAGTTCGGATCGTAGACCTTCTTGACAGAGTTCGTCTTTAGGGGATCTTCTTTCGGAGATGATGGAGGGAGAAACACCTCCCCATGCCACCACGCCTCATGAGGCGGGCGACCCTGAAGTGTCGTCGCGGAGGGTTTCTCCTGATCCGCCAAGGCTAGAGGGTAATCCTTCGGCCTCCCGAAGTCCTCAGTATTCGGCTCCTAAAGAGAGCAACAGAAAGAGTCTGGAACCGTTCGGTGTGCGATCGGACGCATTGAAGGATATTCTAGAGCAAGTGGCCATCTCAGAAGCACATCGTACGCTATTGGGTACAGTAATTGAGAGGATCTCATCCGCCGAAAGCGGATTGCATGAAGCTTTTATGAGTCTGCTGAAAGGCTTTGAGGTACGTGAAATAGTGTATGTTTTTGACGGTACCGCACACGTTAGGTGTGCCCTATGTAGATAGTAACCCCTAAGACTCTGGTTGCTGTCGAGAACGGCGGCAAACAGAGGATCATAGTCCCAGGAATAATCAGGCCGCCTTCATATGCAGGTGGCGGAAGGTCCGGTGGCTAGCCTGACTGGTGAGGTTGCCGAGCTGAAGCGACAACTTGATGCGGCTGATGCCAACATCGTGCTTGTCAACAAGCGGCTCGATGAGGCACGGGGTATGTGATTTCTCCGGTGATCAACACATAGTAAGAGGAGCATGATGCTAGTAACTTTAATATGTTGTGACTGCAGATGGAGCTCCCACCGTGGAGACCCTTCGGGCGGAACTTGCCCGAGCCAAGGAACAAGCTAGGAATAGTGATGCGGCCATTCTAAGGGTGGACGAAGAGCTAAGAGCCGAACAGGCTGCACATTGCCAAAGCAAGGAAAAAATAGCCAAGATGGCAGTTGAGTTGAAGGATGCCGCCGACCGTTACCAGTTTCTTGAAAAAGAAAGCCGAGCGAAGGCGACGGACCTGGAGAAGGCCATGGTAGCAGCCAAGGAAGCCCGTTCTAAAATTAGGGCGGAGAAGGAGGAGCTGCGTCAAGCTGGAGATATTATGGCTGGGAAGCCCTTTTTGTTGCGGACGAAGTTCCAAGATCCAAAGTATGCCCCTCTTGATCAACTATGGAGTTCTGCAGACGTGTAGGTGGATTTGGCAGCAAGTGCTGCTGATGCGGCCGAGTACTTCAAGGATCAAGAAGATCGTGAAGTGGAAAACTGTTCTGGTCACATTTCCATGTTCTAGTGCGTCCGTTGTTGCTGAATGAGCGCATGGCCGAATGGGCCGAGCTCCATAGGTTCTCCAGGCTTGCCATGAGGTCTGTTGTGGATCATCTATGGCCGGAAGGGCCAAGGCCGAATAGTTAGTTATTTTAGTTTAGTGCAACAGTTCCTTGGCGTTGTGCCGCACATCGACGGTATGAAGAGGTCGGCGTACAAAGAGGGTGCGTGTATGGCACTTGCCCGTGTCAAGATATACTGGGCAGAGATGGAGGCCATCGCTATTGCAACCTAAAGTTCGGCCGTAGGCCGAGTATCTGCTGAGCACTACTTTGAAGAAGTCCTTGAAGGTGCTCATTCCATAGAGGCTCAGTGCTCGAAGAATATTATGTTCTAGTGACATCTATTCCCATTGTAAAAACAATGTTTTATTGAATTATGAAGGCTGTGTTTATACTTTCGCCTAAAAGTATTATGATGCCTCCTGTGCGGTCGTTTATGTATATATGTATATAACCTGAAAGTTTGCAGTCGTCGGCTTCAGCCCCCACGCATATAATGCGGGGGTGTTCGCAAAAAATGTGTTTTCACACTTGATCCAACGTCTTGGTCCAATAAGGAGGTGGTAGCCCAGCGAACAAGGCAATCAGACTATATTGCTTTAACACTTTCACTTAGCCATAGGAATTTCATGGCTGGACTACTATATAGCCCCTGGTACCTCCACGCTCGTCCGAATACGGTGCGTGTACATACATGACCGGGAAACAGCCCTCCCATAATGTGGAGGAATCCCGAAGATTCTGCTAAGTCATCGAGTGGTTGACCACTCTCGCACTTTATCATGACAGTCAGTTTTTGGCTTTCTCTACTGAGCTGCTCATCCGGATGAAGCAAAGCACAATCGCAGTAGTTCTCCTGGTGTCGCCTTAGCCAGAGCCGGACAAACCCAACATTAGACGAAAGACATGATTCGGAGCTGATGCATATAAGGCCAAACTCACGACGCCGAACACTCCCTAAGGTATTCGGTCTTTATAACATATGCCGGGTAGAACAATGCCCTTAATAATAAACCCCGAGTGTCCAGGTACGTGCAATATTCTAACGTGGCGAAATGCCAATAACGTCAGCATCCTTCTCGGTTGTATTGAGTATCCGGAGCATGTGAACAACAAGAGACAGTAAAAAAGGTTTACGTAGGGTCTTAATCTGAAAAGCAACCTCTGAGTGGGTCCCTGCTGCACGTCTGTGCCTGTGTCTCCGTTGTGCCGTGTCCTGGACGGGTATAGCACGATTGTCATCTGTAAAAGAGAAAAACTTAGGTGAAAGTTGTCGTGCCAAAAAAATGGTTATTCTTGATAAACCATTAAAATTCAAGATAAGTCAAGTTGAGCCGAACTAGCCTTGATTACACACGGGAAGCCCCTATTACTGTCTATGAGGGTTTAACCATCAAACCAATCTCTGGTATATCGAGTGATGCGCCGGACTCATCTAACCGTGTCCGTGGTCTTGACGACCTGACATTTATTCTGGTTGGTGAGGCCATCTAGTGCTCGGCTGTTAAAGCCGCCGCACGTTCTTTCGCGCATAGAGAACGCTCAATATTTCCACTAACTGTGATGGTGCCACGTGGACCGGGCATCTTAAGCTTGAGAAAAGGGTAATGCGGTACTGCATTAAAACGAGCGAAAGTCGCTCTTCCGAGTAGTGCTTGATAGACGCTTCAGAATGGAGCGATGTCGAAGTCTAACTTCTCACTTAGGTTGTTGTCGGGTGAACTGAATACAACCTCTAGTATTAGAGAGCCCGTGGAGCCGGCCTCTAGACCTGGTATTACTCCCTTGAAGGTAGTATTACTATGGCTGATTTTTGTTGCCTCTATCCCCATTTTGCGTACTGTGTCCTGGTATATCAGATTTAGACCACTGCCGCCGTCCATAAGGACTCGTGTGAGATGGTATCCGTTTATTATTGGGTCTAACACCAAGGCAGCTAATCCTTCATGCCGGATGCTTGTCAGGTGGTCCCTGCGATCAAAAGTGATCGGGCAGGCCAACCAGGGGTTGAACTTAGGGGTGGCGGGCTCTACGGCGCGTATGTCTCGGAGTGCATGTTTGCTTCTCCTCTTCATCATGTGGATCATGTTTACTGTTTTAACCGCTCGTGGGAATTTTTTCTGTCCTCTAGTGCTTTCTTGGCGAGTTTCGTCCTCATCTTCGCTTGGTGTCTCCCTCCCCTTGTGTTCGGCATTTAGCTTACCGGCCTGCTTGAAGACCCAGCATTCTCTATGGGTGTGATTTGCAGGTTTATCGGGGGTGCCATGAATCTCACATGGTTTGTCTAGAATCTTTTTTAGGCTGGACGGTCCATCTCTGCTGCCTTTGAAAGGCTTTTTCGCTGACCTGGTAGAGAGCCCCTGAATCCGGCATTTACCGCCGTATTATCTGGGCTATCTTATTTGTTTCAACGCTTGTTTTTACTCTGTCGTGGTTTTCCATTGCATCCCTGATTTCAGATGTGCTTGGGTCGCTGGTGCTACTATGGGCTAACCAGCTATCTTCGCCCGCGGAAGAGCGGGTCATGAGGCTTGTCAGGGCTGCCATTGTTCTCGGTTTTTCTTGGCTGAGGTGTCTAGCGAGCCATTCATCTCGGACGCTGTGCTTGAAAGCTGCTAAGGCTTCGGCGTCCGGGCAGTCGATGATTTGGTTCTTCTTAGTGAGAAACCTGTTCCAAAGCTTTCGGGCTGACTCTCCGGGCTATTGAATTATATGACTTACATCGTCTGCATCCGGAGGTCGGACATAGGTCCCTTGAAAATTAGCCCGAAAAGCATCCTCTAGCTCCTCCCAACTTCCAATTGAGTTTTCAGCGAGGCTTTTCAGCCAGTGCCGAGCTGGTCCTTTAAGCTTGAGGGGCAAGTACTTAATAGCGTGGAGATCGTCTCCGTGAGCCATATGGATATGGAGGATAAAGTCCTCAATCCAGACCCCAGGGTCTGTGGTCCCGTCGTATGCCTCTATGTTCACTGGTTTTGAATCGTTCTAGGAATTCATGGTCTAGCACCTCATTGCTGAAACATAGGGGGTGTGCGACACCTCTGTATTTGGAGGTATCATGGCGTTCGGATGGTTGTAGTATTCGGTTTTGACATTGTGCGGAGCGCGCTCCCAAGATCCATAGATGGATCTGGTTGTACTGGATTTTTGGCGCAAGTCATCACGTAGATCGTGTGTTGACTTATGTGCGGCCTTGTAAGCCGCTCTATTGCGGCCACAAGGTGGTTGATCCGGCCGGTTGGCCGTTTTATTTTTCGGCTGTGTGGGCTCTACGGCCTCATCGTCGAATTCAGGCAATAGCTTGTGCTTTGGGTAGCTCTTTGTGTGGTAACTTCCACCATACTTTTCTTCATTGTCGAGCACTTTGTTCCACCTACTGTTGAGCGTATTTTGTGCGGCATTAAGCCTTTGCTTCTGCTTCATCAGACACCTCGCTATGGCAATAAGCCTTATGCGGATGTTCTCTTGCTCCAAGTGTGTTTCCGGCATGATGTGTGCATCTTTGTCCGGACTGTTTTCCTCCCCAGAGGGGGGTTGATGACGCTTATCCTCGTCGTTGCCATGTTCGGACGTCGGATCCGTACTATGTTCTCCATTTGTAGTTTCATCGTGCTCTGCCGCTGGGTCAATGTGGTCGTCGTTTCCTCTGGAGTCGACTAGAGTGTTATTTTCTCTTGTGCTGTTATCGCTGTTTTTGCCGAGGCGGGATTTTGAGCGGCGCCGCTGACGTCGGCGCTTGGGTTGCTTCTCGGATGGGTCATCCTCCACTGTCTCCCGCCGTTCTTTGTCATTGTTTTCTTTGGGTGTATCCACCATGTTTGTGTCATGTGATGAAGTGGTTGTCCAGCGCCCTGTGGGCACTGGTTCCTGTTCCTCTCCTGCATCGTCGTCCATGCCGTCGATGTCTTCGGAGTCGAAATCGAGCATGTCGGTTAAATCGTCGACAAAGGCTACAAAGTGGGTGGTGGGTGGGTAGCGAATTTCTTCGTCGAACGCATCCCATCCTAACCGGACATAGTTCGCCCAAGTTTCTCCTGACAAAGAGAGGGACCTTAATGAATTTAGCACATCGCCGAAAGGCGAGTGCTGAAAGTTATCCGCAGAGGTAAACTCCATGATCGGTGCCCAATCGGATTCGATGGGCGCGCATGCAGGCGGTTCAGAGTCCATGGCCGGAAACGAATCCAGTGGTTTAGCAACACGACTCCCGTAAGGGGTGAAGTCAGTATCCGGCTCCATCGCCACTGAGAGTGCGGCCACCATGGCGGGGTCTATCCACCTGTCCTCGGATGGCGAAATTGCTTCGGATTGAAGGCTGGAGTAGTTGCAGGTGTGATCTCCCGAACACTGTCCGGCGACAGAGCTAAATCATGCTCGTCATGATCGTGCGGCGCACCTGACGTAGGCTCAAATCCGTCGAAGATCATGTCTCCGCGGATGTCGGCAGTGTAGTTTAAGTTTCCGAACCTGACATGATGGCTAGGGGCGTAGCTCTCAATCTGTTCCAGGTGGCCAAGCGAGTTGGCCCATAGTGTGAGGCCGTCGAATACGAAGATCTGTCCGGGAAGGAGAACCTTACCTTGGACCGCATCGTTACCGATGATCGAAGGAGCCATCAAGCCTTATGGTTATGGCACAGTGGAACTCTGAATGAAAGCACCAATGTCAGTGTAAAAACCGGCGGATCTTGGGTAGGGGGTCCCAAACTGTGCGTCTAAGGCGGATGGTAACAGGAGGTGGGGCACACGATGTTTACCCAGGTTCGGGCCCTCTTGATGGAGGTAATACCCTACGTCCTTCTTGATTGATCTTGATGATATGAGTATTACAAGAGTTGATCTACCATGAGATCGTAGAGTCTAAACCCTAGAAGCTAGCCTATGGTCTGATTGTTGTTGTCCTACAGACTAAACCCTCCAGTTTATATAAACACCGGAGGGGGCTAGGGTTACCCAGAGTCGGTTACAAGGGAGGAGATCTACATATCCGTACTGCCAAGCTTGCCTTCCACGCCAAGGAGAGTACCATCCGAACATGGGACGAAGTCTTCAATCTTGTATCTTCATAGTCCAACAGTCCGGCCAAAGGATATAGTCCAGTTGTCCGGAGAGCCCGTAATCCAGGACTCCCTTAGTTGGAAACACATCTCAGAGGTGACAACACTGTTTGTGATGAGCTGTACTCGTTGTCCAGGGGACCATCTTCGACTGTATTGACTTACAAAGGATACGAGATAAATGGGAATACATTTTACACAATCGCCCAAGATCAAAAGAGCACCAACCAAAACAGCGGTGTCCGCTTTGATGCAGCAACCAAGAGGAGAAAGAACACATATTATGGTTACATAGTGGACATATGGGAACTTTACTATGGACATGATTTTAAGGTCCCTTTGTTTAAGTGCAAATGGGTCAATCTGTCAGGAGGCGGGGGTACAGGTAGACCCACAGTACGGAAGGACAACAGGGATCCTAACAATCTTGGGTACACCGACGAACCGTTCGTCCTAGCACTAGTAGAAAAAGGACCTAATGTGAGACACATTAGTGCCGGTTTGATTTTAACCCGGTACTAATGGTACCATTAGTGCCGGTTCGAACAGCTATGCATTAATGTCGGTTCCTGTTGAACCTTTAGTACCGGTTCGTGCCACGAACTGGTACTAAAGGGGTGATGGCAGGCTGGCGTCAGGCCGGGGCCCCACGATCACCTTTAGTACTGCTTCGTGTCACAAACCGGTACTAAAGGGCTAACCTTTAGTACCGGTTTGTGCCACGAACCGGTACTAAAGGGGTCTGACCTATAGTACCGGTTTGTGACACAAACCGGCACTATAGGGCAATTTTCAAACTCTACCCCCCCTCCCTGTTGGGGAACGTAGTAATTTCACAAAAATTCCTATGCACACGCAAGATCATGGTGATGCATAGCAACGAGAGGGGAAAGTGTTGTCTACGTACCCTCGTAGACCGAAAGCGGAAGCGTTATGACAACGCGGTTGATGCAGTCGTACGTCTTCGCGAACCGACCAATCAAGCACCGAAACTACGGCACCTCCGAGTTCTAGCACACGTTCAACTCGATCCAACAAAGTGTCGGGGAAGAGTTCCGTCAGCACGACGGCGTGGTGACGATCTTGATGTTCCACCGTCGCAGGGCTTCGCCTAGGCACCGCTACAATATTATCGAGGAGTATGGTGGAGGGGGGCACCACACACGGTTAAGAGAACGATCACGAAGATCAACTTGTGTGTCTATGGGGTGCCCCCTACCCCCGTGTATAAAGGAGTGGAGGAGGGGAGGGCCGGCCCTCTCTATGGCGCTCCCTAGGGGAGTCCTACTCCCACCGGGAGTAGGATTCCCCCTTTCCTAGTCCAACTAAGAGTCCTTCCAAGTAGTAGGAGTAGGAGACAAGGAAGGGGAAGAGGGAAGAGACGGAAGGAGGGGGCGCCGCCCCACCCCCTAGTCCAATTCGGACTAGTCAACGGGGGGCACGCGGCCTGCCTCTTCCTCTCCCCTAAAGCCCAATAAGGCCCATATACTTCCCCCGTATTCCCGTAACTCCCCGGTACTCCGAAAAATACCCGAACCACTCGAAACCTTTCCGATGTCCGAATATTATCGTCCAATATATCGATCTTTACGTCTCGACCATTTAAAGACTCCTTGTCATGCCCCGATCTCATCCGGGACTCCAAACTCCTTTGGTACATCAAAACTCATAAACTCATAATATAACTATCATCGAAACCTTAAGCATGCGGACCCTACCGGTTCGAGAACAATGTAGACATGACCGAGACACGTCTCCGGTCAATAACCCATAGCGGAACCTGGATGCTCATATTGGCTCCTACATATTCTACGAAGATCTTTATCGGTCAGACCGCATAACAACATATGTTGTTTCCTTTGTCATCGGTATGTTACTTGCCCGAGATTCGATCGTCGGTATCTCAATACCTAGTTCAATCTCATTAACGGCAAGTCTCTTTACTCGTGTCGTAATACATCATCTCGCAACTAAATCATTAGTTGCAATGCTTGCAAGGCTTATGTGATGTGCATTACCGAGAGGGCCCAGAGATACCTCTCCAGCAATCGGAGTGACAAATCCTAATCTCGAAATACGCAAACCCAACATGTACCTTTGGAGACACCTGTAGAGCTCCTTTATAATCACCCAGTTACGTTGTGACGTTTGGTAGCACACAAACTGTTCCTTCGGTAAACAGGAGTTGCATAATCTAATAGTCATAGGAACATGTATAAGTCATGAGGAAAGCAATAGCAACATACTAAACGATCGAGTGCTAAGCTAACGGAATGGGTCAAGTCAATCACATCATTCTCCTAATGATGTGATCCCGTTAATCAAATAACAACTCTTTGTCTATGGTTAGGAAACATGACCATCTTTGATTAACGAGCTAGTCAAGTAGAGGCATACTAGTGACACTCTGTTTGTCTATGTATTCACACATGTATTATGTTTCCAGTTAATACAATTCTAGCATGAATAATAAACATTTATCATGAAATAAGGAAATAAATAATAACTTTATTATTGCCTCTAGGGCATATTTCCTTCAGTCTCCCACTTGCACTAGAGTCAATAGTCTAGTTCACATTGCCTTGTGATTTAACACCAATAGTTCACATCATCATGTGATTAACACCCATAGTTCACATCGTTATGTGAACAACACTCAAAGGGTTTACTAGAGTCAATAATCTAGTTCACATCGCTATGTGATTAACACCCAAAGAGTACTAAGGTGTGATCATGTTTTGCTTGTGAGAGAAGTTTAGTCAACGGGTCTGCCACATTCAGATCCGTAAGTATTTTGCAAATTTCTATGTCAACAATGCTCTGCACTAAGCTACTCTAGCTAATTGCTCCCACTTTTAATATGTATCCAGATTGAGACTTTGAGTCATCTGGATGAGTGTCAAAACTTGCATTGACGTAACCTTTTACGACGAACCTTTTGTCACCTCCATAAGCGAGAAAACATATCTTTATTCCTCTAAGGATAATTTTGACCAATGTCCAGTGATCTACTCCTAGATCACTATTGTACTCCCTTGCCAAACTCAGGGCAAGGTATACAATAGGTCTGGTACACAGCATGGCATACTTTATAGAACCTATGGCTGAGGCATAGGGAATGACTTTCATTCTCTCTCTATCTTTTGCCGTGGTCGGGTTTTGAGTCTTACTCAACTTCACACCTTGTAACACAGGCAAGAACTCCTTCTTTGACTATTCCATTTTGAACTACTTCAAAATCTAGTCAAGGTATGTACTCATTGAAAAACTTATCAAGCGTCTTGATCTATTTCTATAGATCTTGATGCTCAATATGTAAGCAGCTTCACCTAGGTCTTTCTTTTAAAAACTTCTTTCAAACATTCCTTTATGCTTTGCAGAATAATTCTACATTATCTTCGATCAACAATATGTCATTCACATATACTTATCAGAAATGTTGTAGTGCTCCCACTCACTTTCTTGTAAATATAGGCTTCACCGCAAGTCTGTATAAAACTATATGCTTTCACTAGTAGAAAAAGGGGCTATGGTCTAGGCCGCCTCAGCCCATTAGTCCCGGTTCAGTCTTGAACCGGGACCAATGTGGGAATTGGTCCCGGTTCATGAGCCCAGGGGGCCGGCCGGGCCACGTGGGCCATTGGTCCCGGTTCGTATGGACCTTTTAGTCCCGGTTGGTGAGACGAACCGGGACCAATGGGCCTCCCTCCTGGCCCACCACCATTGGTCCCGGTTGGTGGCCTGAACCGGGACCAAAGGCTTCCCTTTAGTCCCGGCTCATGCCACCAACCGGGACCAATGAGGTGCCTATATATACCCCTCGCTCGCGAGCAGAGCACCCCAGTGCTCTGTTTTCTCTGGCCGAGGCGGAGAGGGCTTTGTGGTGCTCTAGCTCACCTCCTATGCACATGAGGTGTTCGATGGAATGCCCGAGCCACACTACTTAAGCTTTCTCCTCTCGAAGCTCGACCTCCAAGCTCCATTTTCCTCGAGATTTGTCTAGATTTAGCGGTCCGTCATGCCCCGTCCCCGTCTTCACCGCCGTCGATCACCCGCGCCGATCACATCACCGACACCACCGTGGTGAGCCTCTTGTTCTTATCTTCTTTCTGAAAGGAAAAATATTCTTACTTGTATGTTTAGATAGATACTTGTATCATTTTATTACATTTATTATTGCATCTTATATAGTGCGATGGTTTTGGTATCCGCCCCCGTCGGCCCTCGTCCTGTCTATGATTCGGATGTGGTATGTATATTATATTTATAACTATTGGTTCATTTATTGTTTATGAAAATTATGCCGACCAACGTGACATAGATTTTATTTATCTATGATGTATGTGAATCGGAAATGCCAACCGACCTTATTGTCGAGAGGTTAAATTTAGTTGAAGAAGAAAACAATTTGTTGAAGGAAAAAATAAAAAAATGGAGGAGGAGAAGATGATATTGGAGTTGCATGTTGCGGATGTCGTCGATGATCACAAGATCAAGATGGATGCAATGCGCTTGAAGATTAGAAAGATTAGAAAATATGCCATTCATACCAAGGCTTGGTATCATTATGCCGTTGGATCAATTGTTACCTTGGTTGCGATTATGATCGCATTTGTTTTCGCATTGAAATGTTTTACATAGTTTCAATGTATGGTTTAATTAATTAGATGCTCTGGAGAGCTATATGTTGTTAGATGAGGACTATGTATGCACTTTGGTTCTAATGTGATGATGAACTTCTATTAATTTGGACACTTAATTATATATAATGCACGCAGATGAACCGGCAATGGATGTACGGTGACAGACACACCCGCGAGTACATTAAGGGCGTGCATGAGTTTATCGATGCGGCTGAGGCAAACAAGCAGAATGGTTTTATGTGTTGTCCATGCACTGAATGTGGGAATATGAGGTCTTACTCTAACCGGAAAATCCTTCACTCCCACCTGCTTTACAAGGGTTTCATGCCACACTATAATGTTTGGACGAGGCACGGAGAAATAGGGGTTATGATGGAAGACGGCGAAGAAGAAGAGTACGATGACAACTATGTGCCCCCTGAATACGGTGATGCTACAACGGGGGGAGCTGTTGAAGATCAAGAGGAACCAGACGATGATGTGCCCAATGATGCTGCCACGGGTGAAGCTGCTGAAGATCAAGAGGAACCAGACGATGTGCCCGATGATGATGATCTCCGCCGGGTCATTGTCGATGCAAGGACGCAATGCATTAGTCAAAAGGAGAAGCTGAAGTTCGATCGCATGTTAGAGGATCACAAAAAAGGGTTTTACCCCAATTGCGAAGATGGCCACACAAAGCTCGGTACCATACTGGCATTAATCCTTTCGGGGAGCAGAGCAGTAATCACAGCAAAGAAGAAAAAAATTCATAAACTAGTGATTCACACAAATTTTTAAAAATTCAAATTTAAACTATTTAAAATTTAAAACTAATGGCACTAACAGAAAGTTTATAATTTTTGTGACCTAAAAGCAAAAAGAAATCACTAAAAAACTATAAGTATTTAGTTGTAAGTAGAAATAAAAATAAATAGAAAAAAATTCTAATTTTATAGTAAAGTTATTCATAAACTAGTGATTCACACAAATTTTTAAAAATTCAAATTTAAACTATTTAAAATTTAAAACTAATGGCACTAATAGAAAGTTTATAATTTTTGTGACCTAAAAGCAAAAAGAAATCGCTAAAAAACTATAAGTATTTAGTTGTAAGTAGAAATAAAAATAAATAGAAAAAAATTCTAATTTTATAGTAAAGTTATTCATAAACTAGTGATTCACACAAATTTTTAAAAATTCAAATTTAAACTATTTAAAATTTAAAACTAATGGCACTAATAGAAAGTTTATAATTTTTGTGACCTAAAAGCAAAAAGAAATCACTAAAAAACTGTAAGTATTTAGTTGTAAGTAGAAATAAAAAAACCAAAAAAATATAGAAACAAAAAAGAAAAAACCAAAAAAAATGCCTCCTACTGGGCCTCCACGGCCTGAATACGACTAGAAACCCTACATGGGCCAGGATTCAGGCCCGCAGAGGCCCAATAGGCCCACAGGCAGTAGCAGTTTAGGCCCGAAAGCCTGCATTTGAGAGGAGCTCGAAAGGGGAGGCAGAGCAGCGCTTATAAACCAGTATCGGCGCCCTTCAGCTAGCGATGTGGGACTAAACTTCTGGGCGCGGGGCGCACAAGGGCATTGGTCCCGGTTGGTGGCACCAACCGCGACTAAAGGTGGCATTGGTCACGGTTCGTGGCACCAACCGTGACCATTGCCCCCCTTTAGTCCCGGTTGGTGCCACCAACCGGGACCAAAGGCCGCCGCTTCCCGCCCTTTGGGCTGCTGAAAATTGGCCTTTGGTCCCGGTTCGTGGCACCAACCGGGACCAAAGGGGGGCATTGGTCACAGGTCGTGCCACGAACCAGGACCATTGCTCTGGCTATATATACAACCCTTGCGAAATTTTCACCAACTGCTCCATTCCCCGTCGCCGACGCCGCCAGGCTGCTCGTCCTCCTCGTCGCCGTCGCCGCGGCCTGCCCCGTCGTCGCCCCGCTCCCCTGCCCCGTGCTCGCCGTTGCCGTCGCCCCGCGCCCCTGCCCCCGCGCGCCGGCGCCCTCGCCGCCCCCGCCGTCCTCGTCGCGCCCCCGCTCGCCTTGCTCGCCGTGGCTGCCCCGTGCTCGCCGTCCCTCCCCCGTCGCCGTCGCCCGCCCGCCCCCATCGTCGCCATCGCGGTCCTCCTCTGGTCCGGCCGCGGCGCCCTTTTTTTCTGTTATATGCTTTTTTTCTGCTATATGCTTTTTTTCATGTATATATGCAAAAAATATATATGTATATATATGCTTGTTTTTTCATAGATATTTTTCTGTTCATAGATATTTTTTCATAGCTATATTAGGATTTTTTTCTGTTCATAGATATTTTTTCATATATATGCTTGCTTCTTATATATATGTGTATATATGTTCTCTGTGTATATATCTATGTTCATGTATATATGCAAAAAATAGTTCTTTAGAAAAATTAGGATTTTTTTGGTGATATTAATTATTGTAAATATGAAATTGTTTTTATATTCATATGAACAAATGAATTAGAAGAGGGAGAAGAAGAGGGGGTCGAGAGGGGGTCTAGGGTCACCAAGGGGTCGAGGGTCGTCGAACATGAGAGGAGGAAGAGGATAAAAATAAGAGGAAGAAGAAGAAAAAAAAGAGGAGAAGAAAGAATAGAGTTTTTTTCTTCTTCTTCCTCTTTTTTTATCGGGAACGAGGGTCGTCGAGGGTCGCCGAGCAGTAGAGGAAGAAGAGGATAAAATAGAAGAGGAAGAAAAAAAAAGAGAGGGGTCGACGGTCGCCTAGGGGTCGAGGGTCGAGAGGGGGTCTAGGGTCGCCGAGAGGGGAGAGGAAGACGAGGAGAAATAAATAAGAAGACGAAAAAAGAAGAAAAAAAAAGAGGAGAAGAAGAAAGGAATAGAGGAGAAAAGAGAAAAATAGATATTCTATTTTTCTCTTTTCTCCTCTATTCCTTTCTTCTTCTCCTCTTTTTCTTCTTCTTTTTTTTCTTCGACACGTGGGGAGGGGGGGGGGTCAAGAACGCCGGACATTCATGAGAGAGGCGAGGAAAGAATAGAGGAGACTTCTCCTCTATTCTTTCTTCTCTTCTTTTTTCTTCTTCTTCTTCCTCTTTATTTTATCGGGTTCATTAACACATATCTCATAGATGCAATTCAGGTTAAACTTCATGTCGCAGCTACCGAGGCCAACTTGCTACAATCGTTCGTAATAAATCAAAACAAAGATATAATACTCTTTCCTTACAACTTCAAGTGAGTGTTACTGTCTTGTGCGTATTCGGTTTCCCTTATATATTACTCAAGGTTATAGTAATGTAATTCATGAGTTATGCATGCGTGTGCAGTTTCCACTATATTCTCCTAGAGATTAAGCTTGAGCAGGGACTAGTAACCGTCTTAGACTCAAAACGAAAAGATCCCCAGGACTATGCAGACATGACTGAAATCCTCAAGAAGTAAGTTAAATCGATCATTATCCACCATATCAGCAACTTTGTTTATTTCCTGATATCAAGTAATTGTTTTCTTTGTCCGGCAGGGTTTGGTGAAAATTCACCAAAAAAGTTCCGGGACTGCCGAAGGAGCTGGAATTTAGACACCCGAAAGTAAGTACTATAGTAGCATGTTCCGCGCATCTCCTAGTGATTCAAGCGCTAGTTTCATCAATACCATTTAGCATTCTTGCTTATCAGTTTGATTGACCTCTATTTCTTGTAAAGTGGTTGTGGCAGGAACAAGGGAATGATTTCTGTGGATACTACATCTGCGAGTCCATCCGCCACACGATGTGTGAGCGGGGAGGGTACTCTAACGAACAATATGAAGTACGTAAATAACAATATTCACAATTTTATTTTATTACCATCATTTGTGTTGAGTTTCATTCATTCATATATATATATGTATTGACCCCCTTCTTCAAATTAGATGTTTCGGAAGCGGGATGAACTCCTAGCACCAGCTCGCATGCGAGCAATTCAAGAGGAATTGGCGGCATTCTCTCTTGACCACGTGATCCCTGAAGACGGAGAATTCTATGTTAAACCTGAGTCCGTATGATTATATTTGTAAGAGATAATTACTGTATATATGTACCCGGTACTGTCAGATAGATATACGAGAACTTGTTGTTCGACCAATCTCTCGGAGAAGGAGAGGTGGTCGATATCACTTCTCTCTGTATGCATATATGTTCATGACGTGTCTAGTCCTCTCTATACGTATGTATAGTACGTAGCGTCGACCAAGCACGGACATAAGAGAGGACACTTCTCTATATTAATTATAGCTAGCTAACACAATATATGAAACACCTAAATTAACCCCCCAAAACCCCAAACCCCCCCTTTAAAAAAACAAAAACCCTAGCCACAGAAATGCTGACGCGTGGATGCCTATTGTTCCCGGATGGTGCCACCAACCGGGACCAAAGGGTCTCCTGACTGGGCTCTGCACACTGCCCACATGGATGGGCTTTAGTCCCGGTTCTGGATTGAACCGGGACTAAAGGTGGGATGTATTAGTACCGACACTTTAGTCCCGGTTCAGGAACCGAGACTAAAGGCCCTTATGAACCGGGACTATAGGCCCTTTTTCTACCAGTGTTTGATCAACTTATCAAACAGTATATTCCAACTCCGAGATGCTTACACCAGTTCATAGATGGATCGCTGGAGCTTGCATATTTTGTTAGTACCTTTAGGATTGACAAAACCTTCTGGTTGCATCATATACAACTCTTCTTTAATAAATCCATTAAGGAATGCAGTTTTGTTTATCCATTTGCCAGATTTCATAAAATGCGGCAATTTCTAACATGATTCGGACAGACTTAAGCATAGATACGAGTGAGAAACTCTCATCGTAGTCAACACCTTGAAGTTGTCGAAAACCCTTTTGCGACAATTCTAGCTTTGTAGATAGTAACACTACTATCAGCGTCCGTCTTCCTCTTGAAGATCCATTTAAGCTCAATGGCTCACCGATCAATGGGCAAGTCAATCAATGTCTATACTTTGTTCTCATACATGGATCTCATCTCAGATTTCATGGCCTCAAGCCATTTCGCGGAATCTGGGCTCATCATCGCTTCCTCATAGTTCGTATGTTCGTCATGGTCAAGTAACATGACCTCCAGAACAGGATTACCGTACCACTCTGGTGTGGATCACACTCTGGTTTACCTACGAGGTTCGGTAGTTACTTGATCTGAAGTTACATGATCATCATCATTAGCTTCCTCACTAATTGGTGTAGTAGTCACAGGAACAGATTTCTGTGATGAACTACTTTCCAATAAGGGAGCAGGTACAGTTACCTCATCAAGTTCTACTTTCCTCCCACTCACTACTTTCGAGAGAAACTCCTGCTGGGGAACGTAGCAGAAATTCAAAATTTTCTACGCATCACCAAGATCAATCTATGGAGTAATCTAGCAACGAGGGAAGGAGAGTGCATCTACATACCCTTGTAGATCGCTATGCGGAAGCGTTGCAAGAACGCGGATGAAGGAGTCGTACTCGTAGCGATTCGGATCACGGTTGATTCCGATCTATGTGCCGAACGGACGGCACCTCCGCGTTCAACACACGTACAGCCCGGGGACGTCTCCTCCTTCTTGATCCAGCAAGGGGAGAGGAGAAGTTGAGGGAGAGCTCCGTCAGCACAACGGTGTGGTGGTGGTGGAGCTCGTGGTTCTCCGGCAGGGCTTCGCCAAGCACCATGGAGGAGGAGGAGAAGGTAGGAGGAGGGAGGGCTGCGCCAGGGAATAGGTCACGGCTGCCCTCCCACCCCTCCAATATATATAGAGGCAAGGGGAGAAGGGGAGGCGCCCTAGGGTTTCCCCTAGGGGCGGCGGCTAGGCAGATTGGATCTCCCTAGGGAAAATCCTAGGGAGACTTGCCCCCCAAGCCAAGCAGGTCGAGGCTTGCCTCCCAAGCCAGGTGGAGGCGCCCCACCTCCCCAAGTAATGTGGGAAAGGGTGTGGGGGCCGCACCAACCCTTAGTGGCTGGTTCACCCCTTCCCCTTTGGCCCATGAGGCCCTCCAACACTTGCCGGGGCTCCCGAAACACCTTTCGGTCATGCTGGCCATAGCCTGGTACCTCCGGAACACTTCCGGACTCCAATACCCTTCGTCCAATATATCGATCTTCACCGCCGGACCATTCCGGAACTCCTCGTGATGTCTGGGATCTCATCCGGAACTCCGTACTACCTTCGTTATCCACATACTATTTCCCATAACAACTCTAGCGTCACCGAACCTTAAGTGTGTAGACCCTACGGGTTCGGGAATCATGCAGACATGACCGAGATACCTCTCCGGCCAATAACCAACAGCGGGATCTGGATACCCATGTTGGCTCCCACATGTTCCACGATGATCTCATCGGATGAACCACAATGTCAAGGATTCAGTCAATTCCGTATACAATTCCCTTTGTCTATCGGTACGATACTTGCCCGAGATTCGATCGTCGGTATCCCGATACCTTGTTCAATCTCGTTACCGGCAAGTCTCTTTACTCGTTCCGTAACACATCATCCCGTGATCAACTCCTTGATCACATTGTGCACATTATGATGATGCCCTACCGAGTGGGCCCAGAGATACCTCTCCGTCACACGGACTGACAAATCCTAGTCTCGATTCATGCCAACCCAACAGACACTTTCAGAGATACCCGTAGTGTACCTTTATAGCCACCCAGTTACGTTGTGACGTTTGGCACACCCAAAGCACTCCTACGGTATCCGGGAGTTGCACAATCTCATGGTCTAAGGAAACGATACTTGACATTAGAAAAGCTTTAGCATACGAACTACACGATCTAGTGCTATGCTTAGGATTGGGTCTTGTCCATCACATCATTCTCCTAATGATGTGACCCCGTTATCAACGACATCCAATGTCCATGGTCAGGAAACCGTAACCATCTATTGATCAACGAGCTAGTCAACTAGAGGCTTACTAGGGACATGGTGTTGTCTATGTATCCACACATGTTTCTGAGTTTCCTATCAATACAATTATAGCATGGATAATAAACTATTATCATGAACAAGGAAATATAATAATAACTAATTTGTTATTGCCTCTAGAGCATATTTCCAACAGTCTCCCACTTGCACTAGAGTCAATAATCTAGTTCACATCGCCATGTGATTAACACTCACAGGTCACATCGCCATGTGACCAACATCCAAAGAGTTTACTAGATTCAATAATCTAGTTCACATCACTATGTGATTAGCACTCAATGTGTTCTGGGTTTGATCATGTTGCTTGTGAGAGAGGTTTTAGTCAACGGGTCTGAACCTTTCAAATCTGTGTGTGCTTTACAAATCTCTATGTCATCTCCTAGATGTAGCTACCACTTTCTATTTGGAGCTATTCCAAATAACTGTTCTACTTGGAGCTATTCTAAATTGTTGCTCCATTATACGTATCCGGTATCTCTACTGAGAGCTATCCGGATAGGTGTTAATCTTGCATCGACGTAACCCTTTACGACGAACTCTTTTACCACCTCCATAATCGAGAAAATTCCTTAGTCCACTAGTTACTAAGGATAACTTTGACCACTGTCCCGTGATCCATTCTCAGATCACTCTTGTACCCCTTGACTGACTCGTGGCAAGGAACACTTCAGGTGCGGTACACAGCATAGCATACTGTAGAGCATATGTCTTTAAGCATAGGGGACGACCTTCGTCCTTTCTCTCTATTCTGCCGCGGTCAGGTTTCGAGTCTTACTCAATGTTCACACCTTATAACACAGCCAAGAACTCCTTCTTTGCCGACCCATTTTGAACTCCTTCAAAATCTTGTCAAGGTATGTGCTCATTTGAAAGTACCATTAAGCGTTTTGATCTATCCTTATAGATCTTGATGCTCAATGTTCAAGTAGCTTAATCCAGGCTTTCCATTGAAAAACACTTTCCAAATAACCCTATATGCTTTCCAGAAATTCTACGTCATTCCTGATCTACGATATGTCAACAACATATATTCATCAGAAATTCTATAGTGCTCCCACTCACTTCTTTGGAAATACAAGTTTCTCATAAACTTTCTATACACCCAAAATCTTTGATCATCATCAAAGAATACATTCCAACTCCGAGATGCTCACTCAAGTCCTTAGAAGGATTGCTGGAGCTTTGCACACTTATTAGCATTTTCAGGATTGACAAAACCTTCCGATTGTATCACATACAACCTTTCCTCAAGAAAAACATTGAGAAAACAATGTTTTGACATCCTATCTGCAAGATTTCATAAATAATGCAGTAATCGCTAATATAATTCCAATAGACTCTTAGCATCGCTACGAGTGAGAAAGTCTCATCGTAGTCAACTCCTTGAACTTGTCGGGAAACTTCTTAACGACAAGTCGAGCTTTCTTAATGGTGACATTTACCATCGTTGTCCGTCTTGCTTTGAAAATCCATCTGTACTCAACAGCCTTACGACCATCGGGCTGTTCTGCCAAAGTCTACACTTTGTTTTCATACATGGATCCTCTCTTGGATTATATGGCCTCGAGCCATTTATCGGAATCCAGGCCCACCATCGCTTCTCCATAGCTTGTAGGTTCATTGTTCTCTAGCAACATGACTTCCAAGACAGGATTACGTACCACTCTGAAGTAGTACGCATCCTTGTCATCCTACGAGGTTTGATAGTGACTTGATCTGAAGTTTCATGATCACTATCATAAGCTTCCACTTCAATTGGTGTAGGTGCCACAGGAACAACTTCCTGTGCCCTGCCACACACTAGTTGAAGAGACGGTTTAATAACCTCATCAAGTCTCCACCATCCTCCCACTCAATTCTTTCGAGAGAAACTTTTCCTTGAGAAAGGACCCGATTCTAGAAACAATCCCTTATTGCTTTCGGGTCTAAGACAGGAGGTATACCCAACTGTTTTGGGTGTCTTATGAAGATGCATTTATCCGCTTTGGGTTCGAGCTTATCAACCTGAAACTTTTCACATAAGCGTCACAGCCCCAAACTTTTAAGAAATGACAGCTTAGGTTTCTCTAAACCATAGTTCATACGGTGTCATCTCATCGGAATTACGTGGTGCCCTATTTAAAGTGAATGTGGTTGTCTCTAATGCCTAACCCATAAACTATCATGGTAATTCGATAAGAGACATCATGGTATGCATCATATCTAATAGGGTGCAGTTATGATATTCGGACACACCATCACACTATGGTGTTCCAGGCTGTATTAGTTGTGAAACAATTTCCACAATGTCTTAATTCTGTGCCAAACTCGTAATTCAGATATTCATCTCTATGATCATATCATAGATATTTTATCCTCTTGTCACGATGATCTTTCAACTTCACCTTGAAATTACTTGAACCTTTCAATAATTCAGACTCGTGATTCATCAAGTTAATATACTCAACATCTACTCAAATCATCTTTTAAGTAAGACCATAATGATATCCACTACACGCCTCACAACACTCATTGGACTGCACACATCAAAAATGTATTACTTCACTAGTGCAGAACCGGGCAATAGCACCGGTTCGTAAGGCCCTTTAGTGCCGGTTTAGGAACCGGCACTATTATTTCGGCACTAAAGCCCCCCCCCCCTTTAGTACCGGTTCAGCACGAACCGGTGCTAAAGGGGTACCATGTGGCACGAGCCAGCTTCGGGGGCCGGGAGCCCTTTAGTACCGGTTGGTAAAACCAACCGGTACTAAATGGTTGTGCGTTTTTGTTTTATTTTGTATTTTTCAATTAAATTTGTGTTATCAATTTAATTTAGGATTGTTTTACGTTATAATGAGTTGTAGTCGTCGTCATCATCATCATCATCATCGCATATTAATAAATAAATAAACTCTAGCTAGCTAAAAATCATCGTGGTCGTCTAATTACCACTATTTAATCATCATAGTCATTATCGCTAGCTATGTAATCATCATCAACGTTGGCTAGCTTAAAGAGGAAACATTCACTTTGTAACAGAAGCAAAGAGATATCATCAAGTTCAACATAATAATCACCAACATCGAAGTTCAGGACACGGATCCATGAGACAAGTACTAATTAAGAGCATGAAGTAGTAGCTACTGATCCCGCTGCTCCCTCTCAGGTAGAATAGCATAGAACATGTATAGCTCTCCTGATTCATCATACTGGAGCATGCAGATGAATCTGTCTCCTAATCTTGGGTTGCGCTTCTCCATACTGCCCCCTAGTACTTCTCTGCGATCGTTAACAATTTTGCTCCAATCTTTCACTATTAAGCATTCTTCGCTTTTAGAAATCCTGAAAGCACTCATGTGCAATGTAGGAAATCTTGGTCGTAAGCTAACCATTGACATGCGACCTTTTGTCTCGATCCACTAAGGCACAACTGTCATCGGAAGTCCCTGTTGAACAACATCGTATAGTAATTAATATACTAAGCAATGAAAGTTTAGCTTCAAAAATAATGTATGCAAAATATGCACTAATTAAGGACAAATATTTGAAATCTTACCATCTTTTGATTATAGATGTGACCGTAGTTCAATACGATCACCATTGGTCGCACCTTTTGAGTACTAACATTTCTAAGTTTAGGAAAAAATTTGTCTTGACAGTATTAAGATCCTCAAGCCATGAAACATAATGACTTATCTTCTCGCAGTTTAGTTGAGCCCCGGGGCAGTAGTAGGTCCTGTCTACCAAGCGCTGGACATGTTTGCTTGAACCGAAATAAGCTGACAATAAAAATTAGTTGTCAACTATTTTTGAATAAACTGTATGAAAGACATAAACATATGCATGCATGGTTGAGAAAAACTCACCAAATGGTAGAACTGGAGGCGTTTGCACATCGACCAAGATGTCTATATTACCTTCAATATCATCTTCTGGATGAATATCAAAGGTGATAACCATATCAGGATCAAATGCATAAGCCATGCATAGTGCTTGCCAAGTTTTGCATTCAAAATGGGTGTATGTGTCTCCATTATATAATTTGACGTTGAAAGTATACCCATGCTGCGTCTTCAAGTAAACTCTCTTTACCTCCATGTCATCTATAGCACTGAAACCTATCTTATCCAAGACAAAAATTCTTGCATGGCAGGGGATGCGCTAGTAAAATAGTGAAAATTTAAAATTATAAGTTGAAGCAAATGAAGCATAAGTTTTGCATTCAAATAATAATTGACAAAGTGACTTACTGTATCAACTTCGAATGTCTCATCCAGCTTGATGCTGAAGCGCCTACCATCAATAAGGAAATTTTGGTGGCACAGGCCGCGCTGGTCTTCACAGTGTTCGCACATAAAAAAATCTTTTTCGTCGTCAGATGACATTTCCTATGTTCATATGGGTGAAACATTAAACACCTATATCTAGCCAAATATATATTCATCTAACATTTGACATTAATATATCTAACTATATATTCAATTGACATTACTATATATTTAACTTTTCTATCTAATTCATCTAACATTCGACATTAATCTAACATTTATATAAACTCAAAATATATAAAAAATTAAATAAATAGAAAAACTCATTAACAAATAATATTTTAATTAGATCATAAAATCTCATATACCTAAATTTTCTTACTAAAAATAAACTAGTTATATTAATTATTCAAGTAGTTCTAATCTCATATACCTAAATTTTCTTACTAAAAATAAACTACTTATATTAATTATTCAACTAGTTCTAATCTCATATACCTAAATTTTCTTACTAAAAATAAACTAGTTATATTAATTATTCAACTAGTTCTAATCTCATATACCTAAATTTTCTTATTAAAAATAAACTAGCTATATTAATTATTCAACTAGTTCTAATCTCATATACCTAAATTTTCTTATTAAAAATAAACTAGTTATATTAATTATTCAACTAGTTCTAATCTCTAGTTCGACAATTTTTCTATCTAGCTAGCTAATTCATCTAACATTCGACATTAATCTAACATTCGATCATCTAATTAACTTTTCTAAAAAACAGAAAATAAGTAAAAAAAATTGTGTGTGTGTATGTGTGTGTATGCATGTGTGTGTATATATACGTATATGTGTGTACGTATGTGTGTATGTGTGTGTATGCGTCTGTGTGTGTGGTATATGTGTGTGTGTGTGTGTGCGGCCCCATATGCCGCCGCCCCGGGGGCGCCGGCGTACGGGGCGGGGGCGCTGGTGTGTGTTTGTATGTGTGTGTATGTATGTGTGTGTATGTGTGTGCGGGAGCGAGAGAGAGACGTACGGCCGCGGCGATGACGACGGACGGCGGCGGCGTTCGGGGCGGCAGCGCGAGACGACGACGATGACGGGCGGCGGCGGGGACAACGACGATGACGACGGACGACGGTACGGGCGACGGGCGGCGATGACGGGATCGAGCGGCGCGCGCGGCGGAGGTTGGAGACGAAGTGGGGAGTTGAAACTGAAATTTTCGTAAGTGCTATATATATAGGATTGGCCTTTAGTACCGGTTCGTGGCTCCAACTGGTACTAAAGGCCTTGCGCTGCCACCCCAAAATTTAGTCCCACCTCGCCCGGCGAAGGGCAGCCGCACTGGTTTATAAACCCAGCCGCGGCTACCTCTTCGAACTCCTCTATATAGCAGGCTTCTAGGCCTAATTAATTAGGGCGCGCTGCCCTGTGAGTCTGCTGGCCCTTCTGGGCCTGCATTTGCACATCCTAGGTTTGGTAGACCCACAGGGCAGTGCGCCAACAAATTTTTTATATAGTTTTTTCTTTTCCGCATTACTTATTTTCTTTTATTTATTTTTGAGTAGTTTTTATATAGTTTTTTCTTTTATGCATTATTTATTTTCTTCTATTTATTTTTGAGTAATTTTTTTGTATAGTTCTTTTATTTTCTGCATTACTTATTTTTGCATAGTCGGAAACCCTGATACTCGGAAAGAGTTTGTCCAGTTTGTACACGAAGTGCATCCAGTTTTTGCCGTGACCCTCTCTACTCTTTCGCGCATGCTATGTGGGTGCTACGATGATACCATGCCAAGTTTCAACATTTTCAGGATTCATTTTGTAGTGATTTTCAATTTCACGGTCATTTAGCTCTCTAAACAATTAGGTAAATGACCGAAAAACAACAAATGATGTCAGAACATGTTGAAAATTGATGTTGTCGCTTTAAATGCTGCATACTGAACACAAAAGAAGTCCGGAGTTCAAATAAGTTTAAAAAACATTGAAGTGGCCATGTAACAGATGAGTTCTCGTCCGAAACCCTGATACTCGGAAAGAGTATGTCCAGTTTGTACACGAAGTGCGTCCAGTTTTTGCCGTGACCCTCTCTACTCTTTCGCGCATGCTATGCGGGTGATATGATGATACCATGCCAAGTTTCAACATTTTCAGGATTCATTTTGTAGTGATTTTCAATTTCACGGTCATTTAGCTCTCTAAACAATTAGGTAAATGACAGAAAAACAACAAATGATGTCAGAACATGTTGAAAATTGATGACGTCGCTTTAAATACTGCATACTGAACACAAAAGAAGTCAGGAGTTCAAATAAGTATAAAAAACATTGAAGTAGCCATGTAACAGATGAGTTCTCGTCCGAAACCCTGATACTCGGAAAGAGTTTGTCCAGTTTGTACACGAAGTGCGTCCAGTTTTTGCCGTGACCCTCTCTACTCTTTCGCGCATGCTATGCGGGTGGTAGGATAATACCATGCCAAGTTTCAACATTTTCAGGATTCATTTTGTAGTAATTTTCAATTTCACGGTCATTTAGCTCTCTAAACAATTAGGTAAATGACCGAAAAACAACAAATGATGTCAGAACATGTTGAAAATTGATGACGTCGCATTAAATGCTGCATACTGAACACAAAAGAAGTCCGAAGTTCAAATAAGTTTAAAAAACATTGAAGTGGCCATGTAACAGATGAGTTCTCGTCCGAAACCCTGATACTCGGAAAGAGTTTGTCCAGTTTGTACACGAAGTGCGTCCAGTTTTTGCCGTGACCCTCTCTACTCTTTCGCACATGCTATGCGGGTGATACGATGATACCATGCCAAGTTTCAACATTTTCAGGATTCATTTTGTAGTGATTTTCAATTTCATGGTCATTGAGCTCTCTAAACAATTAGGTAAATGACCGAAAAACAACAAATGATGTCAGAACATGTTGGAAATTGATGACGTCGCTTTAAATGCTGCATACTTAACACAAAAGAAGTCCGGATTTCAAATAAGTTTAAAAAACATTGAAGTGGCCATGTAACAGATGAGTTCTCGTCCGAAACCCTGATACTCGGAAAGAGTTTGTCCTGTTTGTACACGAAGTGCGTCCAGTTTTTGCCGTGACCCTCTCTACTCTTTCGCGCATGCTATGCGGGTGATACGATGATACCATGCCAAGTTTCAACATTTTCAGGATTCATTTTGTAGTGATTTTCAATTTCACGGTCATTTAGCTCTCTAAACAATTAGGTAAATGACCGAAAAACAACAAATGATGTCAGAACATGTTGGAAATTGATGACGTCGCTTTAAATGCTGCATACTGAAAACAAAAGAAGTCTGGAGTTCAAATAAGTTTAAAAAACATTGAAGTGGCCATGTAACAGAGGTGCAATGCTGGTTAATTTGCTTCAAGCCATTCGGAATAGTGTAGACTGCACTGCACATAGCTCAGTGCAATCTTTGCTATTCCGCAAGGCTTGAAGCTAGTCAACATGTAGATGAGCATTGCAACTCTTCGTCATTGTCTGTCCACTCACGGCTTATAAACCGCTCATACTGCCTCTCTCTTGGCGAGGTGGGACTAAAAACAACTTGACATAACCTCATCAATTTCCTCTTGAAGCTTGTCCTTGCCTTTTTGCTTGTAGTCTTGTGGTGGAAGATCATCTTGAGCTTGTGTCCCCTTGAAGGAAGTAGGATACTTCTCTTGTTGAGGAACAAACTTTGTATTGGGGTATTGATCTTCTTCCCACTCAACTCCATTGGCATTGAACTTTCGTTCAAAACCAACACCTTGATTCTTCCGGTGCCTTCCTTGCTTGCGCACAATTTCCTCGAACTGCTTACTCCCGGCAAGGCTTTTGTACACTCCTTTCTCTATAATTCCCTTCAATAAGCTATTTTCTTGCTCAAGTGTAACGTGGCTAAGAGAATCATTAGTGGAATCAAGAGAACTACTAGAAGCAACAATGTTAGATCTTATGTCACAAAAAAGAAGTTGTATCAAACCTTTTATGTCGGATCTAGAACAAACCAATCGGTATCGCCATCATACAGCCCTACCGTGGCTCGTGATGCATATATATGCATATCAAATGCACGGTTGGGCGTATGATGGCGAATCCGAATGATTTGTATTCAGTCGATGAACTGGTAGATGTATGCAGTCGATGAACTGGTAGATGTATGTAGTCAATGAACTGAAAGACTTATGCAGGAAAGGCGAGAGATGGGCTATATATAGGGTCGTCTGGCTCACAAAGTGATTCTGGTAGTTTCTATCCAACGACTAACATGAGCTAGGAAGAAACACACCCTTGATCCAACGACTCGCAAGAGCTAGAAACAAACACACGATCCGTGTGATTCTTCCTGATTGGTGGGATGCACATTAGTATCGGTTCGTGCCACGAACCGGTGCTAAAGATTGGCAATGAACCGGTACTAATGGTAGCAGCCCGCCTAGCCGTTGGAATCGGCACTAATGGTCACATTCGTGCCGGCTCAAATTCAAACCGGCACTATAATGTGCTTCACATTTGACCGTTTTTCTACTAGTCAATAGAGTTTGCCAAACTTGAGTTTCCCAAGTCACTTACACAAAAAGCTATGATTCATGGTTGTCAAATCCATAATTTCCAAACCACAACAACCTTGAGGCATAACAACCTTTAAATGCTGCATATTGAACACAAAAGAAGTCCGGAGTTTAAATAAGTTATTAAAAATAAAAAAGAGGTGCAATGCTGGTTAATTTGCTTCAAGCCATTCGGAATAGTGTAGATTGCACTAAGCCGGCTTGAAGCTAATCAACATGTAGGTGAGCATTGCAACTCTTCGTCATGGTCTGTGCACTCACGGCTTATAAACCGCTCATACTGCCTCTCTCTTGGCGAGGTGGGACTAAAAACAGCTTGCCATAACCTCATTAGTACCGGTTCGTGGTACGAACCGGCACTAAATGGTGATGGTGGGGCCATAGCTTGACCGCAGGCTGGCGCAGCCTCTTTAGTACCGGTTCGTGGCATGAACCGGTACTAAAGGTTCGCCACGAACCGGCACTAATGTACACATTAGTGCCGGCTCTAATTCAAACCGGCACTAATGTGCTTCACGTTTGACCCTTTTTCTACTAGTGCTTCCAACAAGTTGCTTTCTAGTTCCATTTTACTGAAACCGAGGCTTTCAGTCATCTTGCCCATGTGGTGTGACTTGCATGTCTCAAGTGATTCAAAATCAAGTGAGTCCAAACGGTCCATTTGCATGGAGTTTCTTCATGCATATACACCAATAGACATGGTTCGCATGCCTCAAACTTTTCAAAAACGAGTGAGTCCAAAGATCCATCAACATGGAGCTTCTTCATGCGTTTAATACCGATATGACTTAAGTGCCAGTGCCACAAGTAGGTGGTACTATCATTACTATCTTATATCTTTTGGCATGAACATGTGTATCACTACGATCGAGATTCAATAAACCATTCATTTTAGGTGCAAGACCATTAAAGGTATTATTCAAATAAACAGAGTAACCATTATTCTCCTTAAATGAATAACCGTATTGCGATAGACATAATCCAATCATGTCTATGCTCAACGCAAACACCAAATAACAATTATTTAGGTTCAACACCAATCTCGATGGTAGAGGGAGCATGCGATGCTTGATCATATCAACATTGGAAACACTTCCAACACATATCGTCAGCTCACTTTTAGCTAGTCTCCTTTTATTCTGTAGCTTTTATTCCGAGTTCCTAACACTTAGCAACCGAACCGGTATCTAATACCCTGGTGCTACTAGGAGTACTAGTAAAGTACACATCAACACAATGTATATCCAATATACTTCTATCGACCTTGCCAGCCTTCTCATCTACCAAGTATCTAGGGTAATTCTGCTCCAGTGGCTGTTCCCCTTATTACAGAAGCACTTAGTCTCGGGTTTGGGTTCAACCTTGGGTTTCTTCACTAGAGCAGCAGCTGAATTGCCGTTTCATGAAGTATCCCTTCTTGCCCTTGCCCTTCTTGAAACTAGTGGTTTCACCAACCATCAACAATTGATGCTTCTTCTTGAAACTACTTTTGTGGTGTCGAACATCACAAATATCTCAAGGATCATCATATGTGTCCCTGATATATTATAGTTCATCACGAAGCTCTAGCAGCTTGGTGGTAATGACTTCGAAGAACTATCACTATTTCATCTGGAAGATCAACTCCCACTTGATTCAAGCGATTGTTGTACTCAGACAATCTGAGCACAAGCTCAACAATTGAGATTTTCTCCCTTAGTTTGCAGGCTAAGAGAATCGTCGAAGGTCTTATACCTCTGGACGTGGGCACGAGCCTGAAATTCCAATTTCTGCCCTCGAAACATCTCATATGTTTTGCGACGTTTCAAAACGTCTTCGGTGCCTCAACTCTAAACCGTTTAACTAAACTATCACGTAGTTATCAAAATGTGTATGTGAGATGTTCGCAACATCCACAAACAACGTTCGAGGTTCAGCACACTGAGCGGTGCATTAAGGACATAAGCCTTCTATGAAGCAATGAGGACAATCCTCAGTTTACGGACCTAGTCCGCATAATTGCTACTATCAACTTTCAACTAAATTTTCTCTAGGAACATATCTAAACAGTAGAACTAAAGCGCGAGCTACGACATAATTTGCAAAGTCCTTTTGACTATGTTCAGGATAATTAAGTTCATCTTATGAACTCCCACTCAGATAGACATCCCTCTATTCATCTAAGTGATTACATGATCCGAGTCAACTAGGCCATGTCCGATCATCACGTGAGACGGACTAGTCAACATCGGTGAACATCTTCATGTTGATCGTATCTTCTATACGACTCATGCTCGACCTTTCGGTCTTCTGTGTTCCGAGGCCATGTCTGTACACATGCTAGGCTCGTCAAGTCAACCTAAGTGTTTCGCGTGTGTAAATCTGTCTTACACCCGTTGTATGTGAACGTTAGAATCTATCACACCCGATCATCACGTGGTGCTTCGAAACAACGAACTATCGCAATGGTGCACAGTTAGGGGGAACACTTTCTTGAAATTTTAATGGGGGATCATCTTATTTACTACCGTCGTTCTAAGTAAACAAGATGTATAAACATGATAAACATCACATGCAATCAAATAGTGACATGATATGGCCAATATCATATTGCTCCTTTTGATCTCCATCTTCGGGGCTCTATGATCATCTTGTCACCGGCATGACACCATGATCTCCATCATCATGATCTCCATCATCGTGTCTTCATCAAGTTGTCTCGCCAACGATTACTTCTACTACTACAGCTAACGGTTAGCAATAAAGTAAAGTAATTACACGACGTTTATGTTGACACGCAGGTCATAAATAAATTAAGAAAACTCCTATGGCTCCTGCCGGTTGTCATATTCATCGACATGCAAGTCGTGATTCCTATTACAAGAACATGATCAATCTCATACATCACACATATATATCATTCATCACATTCTTCTTGGCCATATCACATCACATAGCATACCCTGCAAAAACAAGTTAGACGTCCTCTAATTGTTGTTTGCATGTTTTACGTGGCTGCTTTGGGTTTCTAGCAAGAACGTTTCTTACCTACGCAAAAACCACAATGTGATATGCCAATTTCTATTTACCCTTTCATAAGGACCCTTTTCATCGAATCCGATCCGACTAAAGTGGGAGAGACAGACACCCGCTAGCCACCTTATGCAACTAGTGCATGTCAGTCGGTGGAACCAGTCTCACGTAAGAGTACGTGTAAGGTCGGTCCGGGCCGCTTCATCCCACGATGCCGCCGAATCAAGATAAGACTAGTAACGGCAAGTAAATTGACAAAGTCAACGCCCACAACTACTTTGTGTTGTACTCGTGCATAGAATCTACGCAATAGACCTAGCTCGTGATGCCACTGTTGGGGAACATAGCAGAAATTCAAAATTTTCTAGCAACGAGGGAAGGAGAGTGCATCTACATACCCTTGTAGATCGCTATGCGGAAGCGTTGCAAGAACGCGGATGAAGGAGTCGTACTCGTAGCGATTCAGATCGCGGTTGATTCCGATCTAAGTGTCGAACGGACGGCACCTCCACGCTCAACACACGTATAGCCCGGGGACGTCTCCTCCTTCGTGATCCAGCAAGGGGAGAGGAGAAGTTGAGGGAGAGCTCCGTCAGCACAACGGCGTGGTGGTGGTGGAGCTCGTGGTTCTCCGGCAGGGCTTCGCCAAGCACCATGGAGGAGGAGGAGAAGGTAGGAGGAGGGAGGGCTGCGCCAATGAAGAGGTCACAGCTGCCCTCCCACCCCTCCACTATATATAGGGGCAAGGGGAGAAGGGGAGGCGCCCTAGGGTTTCCCCTAGGGGCGGCGGCTAGGCAGATTGGATCTCCTTAGGGAAAATCCTAGGGAGACTTGCCCCCCAACCCAAGCAGGTGGAGGCTTGCCTCCCAAGCCAGGTGGAGGCGCCCCACCTCCCCAAGTAACGTGGGAAAGGGTGTGGGGGGCGCACCAACCCTCAGTGGGCTGGTTTGCCCCTTCCCCTTTGGCCCATGAGGCCCTCCAACACTTGCCGAGGCTCCAGAAACACCTTTCGGTCATGCTGGCCATAGCCTGGTACCTCCGGAACACTTCCGGACTCCAATACCCTTCGTCCAATATATCGATCTTCACCGCCGGACCATTCCGGAACTCCTTGTGATGTCCGGGATCTCATCCGGAACTCCGAACTACCTTCGGTAACCACATACTATTTCCCATAACAACTTAGCGTCACCGAACCTTAAGTGTGTAGACCCTACGGGTTCGGGAATCATGCAGACATGACCGAGACACCTCTCCGGCCAATAACCAACAGCGGGATCTGGATACCCATGTTGGCTCCCACATGTTCTACGATGATCTCATCGGATGAACCACGATGTCAAGGATTCAGTCAATCCCGTATACAATTCCCTTTGTCTATCGGTACGATACTTGCCCGAGATTCGATCATCGGTATCCCGATACCTTGTTCAATCTCATTACCGGCAAGTCTCTTTACTCGTTCCGTAACACATCATCCCGTGATCAACTCCCTGATCACATTGTGCACATTATGATGATGTCCTACCGAGTGGGCCAAGAGATACCTCTCCATCACACGAAGTGACAAATCCCAGTCTCGATTCGTGCCAACCCAACAGACACTTTCAGAGATACCCGTAGTGTACCTTTATAGCCACCCAGTTACGTTGTGACGTTTGGCACACCCAAAGCACTCCTACGGTATCCGGGAGTTGCACAATCTCATGGTCTAAGGAAACGATACTTGACATTAGAAAAGCTTCAGCATACGAACTACACGATCTAGTGCTATGCTTAGGATTGGGTCTTGTCCATCACATCATTCTCCTAATGATGTGACCCTGTTATCAACGACATCCAATGTCCATGGTCAGGAAACCGTAACCATCTATTGATCAACGAGCTAGTCAACTAGAGGCTTACTAGGGACATGGTGTTGTCTATGTATCCACACATGTATCTGAGTTTCCTATCAATACAATTATAGCATGGATAATAAACGATTATCATGATAAGGAAATATAATAATAACTAATTTGTTATTGCCTCTAGAGCATATTTCCAACAACTCCTTCTCTAGAAAGGATCCATTCTCAGCAATGAATATCTTGCCTTCGGATCTGTGATAGAAGGTGTACCCAACATTCTCTTTTGGGTATCCTATGAAGATTTACTTCTCCGATTTGGGTTCAAGCTTATCATGTCGAAACTTTTTGACATAAGCAACGCAGTCCCAAACTTTAAGAAACAACAGCTTAGGTTTCTTGCCAAACCACAGTTCATACGGTGTCGTCTCAACAGATTTAGATGGTGCCCTATTTAACGTGAATGTAGCTGTCTCTAATGCATAACCCCAAAACGATAGTGGTAACCGGTAAGAGACATCATAGATCGTACCATATCTAATAAAGCACGGTTACGACGTTCGGACACACCATTACACTATGGTGTTCCAGGTGGCGTGAGTAGTGAAACTATTTCACATTGTTTTAACAGAAGGCCAAACTCGTAACTCAAATATTTTAATTCTGTGATCATATCGTAGAAATTTTTATTTTTGTTACGATGATCCACTTCACTCTGAAATTCTTTGAACTTTTCAAATATTTCAGACTTGTGTTTCATCAAGTAGATGTACTCATATCTGCTAAAATCATCTGTGAAGATCAGAAAATAATGATACCTGCCGCGAGCCTCAATATTCATCGGACCACATAAATCAGTATGTATGATTTCCAACAAATTTGTTGCTCGCTCCATTGTTCCAGAGAACGGAGTCTTAGTCATCTTGCCCATAAGGCATGGTTCGCAAGCATCAAGTGATTCCAAATTCCCATCGGCATGGAGTTTCTTCATGCGGTCTACACCAATATGACCTAAACGGCAGTGCCACAAATAAGTTGCACTATCATTATTAACTTTGCATCTTTTGTCTTCAATATTATGAATATGTGTATCACTATGATCGAGATCCAATGAACCATTTTCATTGGGTGTGTAACCATATAAGGTTTATTCATGTAAACAGAACAACAATTATTCTCTAACTTAAATGAAGAACCGTATTGCAATAAACATGATAAAATCATATTAATGCTCAACACAAACACCAAATAACACTTATTTAGGTTCAACACTAATCCCGAAAGTATAGGGAGTGTGTGATGATGATCATATCAATCTTGGAACTACTTCCAACACACATCATCACTTCACCCTTAACTAGTTTTTGTTCATTCTGCAACTCCCGTTTCGAGTTACTACTCTTAGCTACTGAACCAGTATCAAATACCGAGGGTTTGCTATGAACACTAGTAAAATACACATCAATTATCTGTATATCAAATATACCTTTGTTCACTTTGCCATCCTTCTTATCCGCCAAATACTTGGGGTAGTTCCACTTCCAGTGACCAGTTCCTTTGCAGTAGAGGCACTTAGTCTCAGGCTTAGGTCCAGACTTGGCCTTCTTCACTTGAGAAGCAACTCGCTTGCGGTTCTTCTTGAATTTCCCTTTCTTACCTTTGCCCTTTTCTTGAAACTAGTGGTCTTGTCAACCATCAACACTTGATGTTTTTCTTGATTTCTACCTTCGTCGATTTCAGCATTACGAAGAGCTTTGGAATCGTTTCCGTTATCCCTTGCATATCATAGTTCATCACGAAGTTCCACTAACTTGGTAATGGTGACTAGAGAATTTTGTCAATCACTATTTTATCTGGAAGATTAACTCCCACTTGATTCAAGTGATTGTAGTACCCAGACAATCTGAGCACATGCTCACTAGTTGAGCGATTCTCCTCCATCTTTTAGCTATAGAACTTGTTGGAGACTTCATATCTCTCAACTCGGGTATTTGCTTGAAATATTAACTTCAACTCCTGGAACATCTCATATGGTCCATGACGTCCAAAACGTCTTTGAAGTCCCGATTATAAGCCGTTAAGCATGGTGCACTAAACTATCAAGTAGTCATCATATTGAGCTAGCCAAACGTTCATAAAGTCTGCATCTGCTCCTGCAATAGGTCTTTCACCTAGCGGTGCATCAAGGACATAATTCTTCTGTGCAGCAATGAGGATAAACCTTAGATCACGGATCCAATCCGCATCATTGCTACTAATATCTTTCAACACAATTTTCTCTAGGAACATATCAAAATAAACATTTGAAAGCAACAACGCGAGCTATTGATCTACACCATAATTTGCAAAATACTACCAGGACTAAGTTCATAATGTTGGGGAACGTAGTAATTTCGAAAATTTTCCTACGCACACGCAAGATCATGGTGATGCATAGCAACGAGAGGGGAGAGTGTTGTCTACGTACCAACGCAGACCGACTGCGGAAGCGATCACACAACGTAGAGGAAGTAGTCGTACGTCTTCCCGATCCGACCGATCCAAGCACCGTTACTCCGGCACCTCCGAGTTCTTAGCACACGTTCAGCTCGATGACGATCCCCGGGCTCCGATCCAGCAAAGCTTCGGGTAGGAGTTCCGTCAGCACGACGGCGTGGTGACGATCTTGATGTAGTACCGATGCAGGGCTTCGCCTAAGCACTACAACGGTATGATCGAGGTGGAATTTGGTGGCAGGGGGCACCGCACACGGCTAAGGAACGATCTCAAGGATCAACTTGTGTGTCTTGGGGTGTCCCCTGCCCCCGTATATAAAGGATGGAGGAGGAGGAGCTGGCCGGCCAAGGTGGGAGGCGCAGGAGGAGTCCTACTCCTACCGGGAGTAGGACTCCCCCCTCCAATCCTAGTCCAACTAGGTTTCCTCAAGAGGGAAGTGAAAGAGAGAGGTGGCCGGCCCCTCTCCTAGTCCTAATAGGACTAGGGAGAGGGGGGAGGCGCAGACCTATGTGGGCTGCCCTCTCACCTTTCCACTAAGGCCCATGTTGGCCCATTTGGATCCCGGGGGGTTCCGGTAACCCTCCCGGCAATCCGGTAAAATCCCGATTTCACCCGGAACACTTCCGGTGTCCAAACATAGGCTTCCAATATATCAATCTTTACGTCTTGACCATTTCGAGACTCCTCGTCATGTCCGTGATCACATCCGGGACTCCGAACAACCTTCGGTACATCAAAATGCATAAACTCATAATAACTGTCATCGTAACGTTAAGCGTGCGGACCCTACGGTTCGAGAACAATGTAGACATGACCGAGACACGTCTCCGGTCAATAACCAATAGCAGGACCTGGATGCCCATATTGGCTCCTACATATTCTACGAAGATCTTTATCGGTCAGACCGCATAACAACATACGTTGTTCCCTTTGTCATTGGTATGTTACTTGCCCGAGATTCGATCGTCGGTATCCAATACCTAGTTCAATCTCGTTACTGGCAAGTCTCTTTACTCGTTCCGTAATACATCATCTCATAACTAACATCTTAGTTATTATGCTTGCAAGGCTTATGTGATGTGTATTACCGAGAGGGCCCAGAGATACCTCTCCGACAATCGGAGTGACAAACCCTAATCTCTAAATACGCCAACCCAACATCTACCATTGGAGACACCTGTAGTACTCCTTTATAATCACCCAGTTACGTTGTGACGTTTGGTAGTACCCAAAGTGTTCCTCCGGTAAACGGGATTTGCATAATCTCATAGTTATAGGAACATGTATAAGTCATGAAGAAAGCAATAGCAACATACTAAACGATCGGGTGCTAAGCGAATGGAATGGGTCATGTCAATCAGATCATTCAACTAATGATGTGACCTCGTTAATCAAATAACAACTCTTTGTTCATGGTTAGGAAACATAACCATCTTTGATTAACGAGCTAGTCAAGTAGAGGCATACTAGTGACACTCTCTTGGTCTATGTATTCACACATGTATTATGTTTCCGGTTAATACAATTCTAGCATGAATAATAAACATTTATCATGATATAAGAAAATAAATAATAACTTTATTATTGCCTCTAGGGCATATTTCCTTTAGTCTCCCACTTGCACTAGAGTCAATAATCTAGATTACACAGTAATGATTCTAACACCCATGGAGCCTTGGTGCTGATCATGTTTTGCTCGTGGAAGAGGCTTAGTCAACGGGTCTGCAACATTCAGATCCGTATGTATCTTGCAAATCTCTATGTCTCCCACCTGGACTAAATCCCGGATGGAGTTGAAGCGTCTCTTGATGTGTTTGGTTGCTTTGTGAAATCTGGATTCCTTTGCCAAGGCAATTGCACCAGTATTGTCACAGAAGATTTTCATTGGACCCGATGCACTAGGTATGACACCTAGATCGGATATGAACTCCTTCATCCAGACTCCTTCGTTCGCTGCTTCCGAAGCAGCTATGTACTCCGCTTCACATGTAGATCCCGCTACAACGCTTTGTTTAGAACTGCACCAACTGACAGCTCCACCGTTTAAAGTAAACACGTATCCGGTTTGCGATTTAGAATCGTCCGGATCAGTGTCAAAGCTTGCATCAACGTAACCTCTTACAGTGAGCTCTTTGTCACCTCCATATACGAGAAACATATCCCTAGTCCTTTTCAGGTATTTCAGGATGTTCTTGACCGCTGTCCAGTGATCCACTACTGGATTACTTTGGTACCTCCCTGCTAAACTTATAGCACGGCACACATCAGGTCTGGTACACAGCATTGCATACATGATAGAGCCTATGGCTGAAGCATAGGGAACATCTTTCATTTTCTCTCTATCTTCTGCATTGGTCGGGCATTGAGTCTGACTCAACTTCACACCTTGTAACACAGGCAAGAACCCTTTCTTTGCTTGATCCATTTTGAACTTCTTCAAAATCTTGTGAAGGTATGTGCTTTGTGAAAGTCCAATTAAGCGTTTTGATCTATCTCTATAGATCTTTATGCCTAATATGTAAGTAGCTTCCCCGAGGTCTTTCATCGAAAAACTTTTATTCAAGTATCCCTTTATGCTATCCAGAAATTCTATATCATTTCCAATCAGCAATATGTCATCCACATATAATATCAGAAATGCTACAGAGCTCCCACTCACTTTCTTGTAAATACAGGCTTCTCCAAAAGTCTGTATAAAGCCAAATGCTTTGATCACACTATCAAAGCATTTATTCCAACTCCGAGATGCTTGCACTAGTCCATAAATGGATCGCTGGAGTTTGCACACTTTGTTAGCTCCCTTCGGATCGACAAAACCTTCTGGTTGCATCATATACAACTCTTCTTCCAGAAATCCATTCAGGAATGCAGTTTTGACATCCATTTGCCATATTTCATAATCATAAAACGCAGCAATTGCTAACATAATTCTGACGGACTTAAGCATCGCTACGGGTGAGAAGGTCTCATCGTAGTCAACCCCTTGAACTTGTCGAAAACCTTTTGCGACAAGTCGAGCTTTATAGACAGTAATATTACCGTCAGCGTCAGTCTTTTTCTTGAAGATCCATTTATTCTCAATTGCTTGCCGATCATCGGGCAAGTCAACCAAAGTCCATACTTTGTTCTCATACATGGATCCCATCTCAGATTTCATGGCCTAAAGCCACTTTGCGGAATCTGGGCTCACCATCACTTCTTCATAGTTCGTAGGTTCATCATGATCTAGTAGCATGACTTCCAGAACTGGATTACCGTACCACTCTGGTGCGGATCTCACTCTGGTTGATCTACGTGGTTCAGGAGTATCTTGTCCTGAAGCTTCATGATCATCATCATTAGCTTCCTCACTAATTGGTATAAGTGTCGCAGAAACAGTTTTCTGTGATGTACTATTTTCCAATAAGGGAGCAGGTACAGTTACCTCGTCAAGTTCTACTTTCCTCCCACTCACTTCTTTCGAGAGAAACTCCTTCTCTAGAAATGATCCATTCTTAGCAACAAATGTCTTGCCTTCGGATCTGTGATAGAAGGTATACCCAACAGTTTCCTTTGGGTATCCTATGAAGACACATTTCTCCGCTTTGGGTTCAAGCTTATCAGGTTGAAGCTTTTTCACATAAGCATCGCAGCCCCAAACTTTAAGAAACGACAACTTTGGTTTCTTGCCAAACCATAGTTCATAAGGCGTCGTCTCAACGGATTTTGATGGTGCCCTATTTAACGTGAATGCGGCCGTCTCTAAAGCATAACCCCAAAACGATAGCGGTAAATCAGTAAGAGACATCATAGATCGCACCATATCTAGTAAAGTACGATTACGACGTTCGGACACACCATTACGCTGTGGTGTTCCGGGTGGCGTGAGTTGCGAAACTATTCCACAATTTTTCAAATGTATACCAAACTTGTAACTCAAATATTCTCCACCACGATCAGATTGTAGAAACTTTATTTTCTTGTTATGATGATTTTCAACTTCACTCTGAAATTCCTTGAACTTTTCAAATGTTTCAGACTTATGTTTCATTAAGTAGATATACCCATATCTGCTTAAATCATCTGTGAAGGTGAGAAAATAACGATATCCGCCACAAGCCTCAATATTCATCGGACCACATACATCGGTATGTATGATTTCCAATAAATCTCTTGCTCTCTCCATAGTACCGGAGAACGGTGTTTTAGTCATCTTGCCTATGAGGCACGGTTCGCAAGTACCAAGTGATTCATAATCAAGTGGTTCCAAAAGCCCATCAGTATGGAGTTTCTTCATGCGCTTTACACCGATATGACCTAAACGGCAGTGCCACAAATAAGTTGCACTATCATTATCAACTCTGCATCTTTTGGCTTCTACATTATGAATATGTGTATCACTACTATCGAGATTCAATAAGAATAGACCACTCTTCAAGGGTGCATGACCACAAAAGATATTACTCATATAAATAGAACAACCATTATTCTCTGATTTAAATGAATAACCGTCTCGCATCAAACAATATCCAGATATAATGTTCATGCTCAACGCTGGCACCAAATAACAATTATTTAGGTCTAATATTAATCGCGAAGGTAGATGTAGAGGTAGCGTGCCGACCCCGATCACATCGACTTTGGAACCGTTTCCCACGCGCATCGTCACCTCGTCCTTTGCTAGCGTCCGCTTATTCCGTAGTGCCTGTTTCGAGTTGCAAATATTAGCAACAGAACCAGTATCAAATACCCAGGTGCTACTGCGAGCTCTAGTAAGGTACACATCAATAACATGTATATCACATATACCTTTGTTCACCTTGCCATCCTTCTTATCCGCCAAATACTTGGGGCAGTTCCGCTTCTAGTGACCAGTCTGCTTGCAGTAGAAGCACTCAGTTTCAGGCTTAGGTCCAGACTTGGGTTTCTTCTCCTGAGCAGCAACTTGCTTGCTGTTCTTCTTGAAGTTTCCCTTCTTCTTCCCTTTGCCCTTTTTCTTGAAACTAGTGGTTTTGCTAACCATCAACACTTGATGCTCCTTCTTGATTTCTACCTCCGCAGCTTTCAGCATTGCGAAGAGCTCGGGAATAGTCTTGTTCATCCCTTGCATATTATAGTTCATCACGAAGCTCTTGTAGCTTGGTGGCAGTGATTGGAGAATTCTGTCAATGACGCAATCATCTGGAAGATTAACTCCCATCTGAATCAAGTGATTATTATACCCAGACATTTTGAGTATATGCTCACTGACAGAACTGTTCTCCTCCATCTTGCAGCTATAGAACTTATTGGAGACTTCATATCTCTCAATTCGGGCATTTGCTTGAAATATTAACTTCAACTCCTGGAACATCTCATATGCTCCATGACGTTCAAAACGTCGTTGAAGTCCCGATTCTAAGCCGTAAAGCATGGCACACTGAACTATCGAGTAGTCATCAGCTTTGCTCTGCCAGACGTTCATAACATCTGGCGTTGCTCCAGCAGCAGGCCTGGCACCCAGCGGTGCTTCCAGGACGTAATTCTTCTGTGCAGCAATGAGGATAATCCTCAGGTTACGGACCTAGTCCGTGTAATTGCTACCATCATCTTTCAACTTTGCTTTCTCAAGGAACGCATTAAAATTCAACGGAACAACAGCACGAGCCATCTATCTACAATCAACATAAACAAGCAAGATACTATCAGGTACTAAGTTCATGATAAGTTTAAGTTCAGTTAATCAAATTACTTAGGAACTCCCACTTAGATAGACATCCCTCTAATCCTCTAAGTGATCACGTGATCCAAATCAACTAAACCATAACCGATCATCACGTGAGATGGAGTAGTTTTCAATGGTGAACATCGTCATGTTGATCATATCTACTATATGATTCACGCTCGACCTTTCGGTCTCTGTGTTCTGAGGCCATATCTGCATATGCTAGGCTCGTCAAGTTTAACCTGAGTATTCTGCGTGTGCAAAACTGGCTTGCACCCGTTGTAGATGGACGTAGAGCTTATCACACCCGATCATCACGTGGTGTCTGGGCACAACAAACTTTGGCAACGGTGCATACTCAGGGAGAACACTTCTTGATAATTTAGTGAGAGATCATCTTATAATGCTACCGTCAATCAAAGCAAGATAAGATGCATAAAAGGATAAACATCACATGCAATCAATATAAGTGATATGATATGGCCATCATCATCTTGTGCTTGTGATCTCCATCTCCGAAGCACCGTCATGATCACCATCATCACCGGCGCGACACCTTGATCTCCATCGTAGCATCGTTGTCGTCTCGCCAATCTTATGCTTCCACGACTATCACTACCGCTTAGTAATAAAGTAAAGCATTACATCGCGATTGCATTGCATACAATAAAGCGACAACCATATAGCTCCTGCCAGTTGCCGATAACTCGTTTACAAAACATGATCATCTCATACAATAAAATCAGCATCATGCCTTGACCATATCACATCACAACATGCCCTGCAAAAACAATTTAGACGTCCTCTACTTTGTTGTTGCAAGTTTTACGTGGCTGCTACGGGCTTAAGTAAGAACTCATCTCACCTACGCATCAAAACCACAACGATAGTTCGTCAAATAGACTCCGTTTTAACCTTCTCAAGGACCGGGCGTAGTCACACTTGGTTCAAATAAAGTTGGAGAGACAGTCTTCCGCAAGCCATCTATGTGCAAAGCACGTCGAGGGAACCGGTCTCGCGTAACAGTACGCGTAAGGTTGGTCCGGATCGTCTCGTCCAACAATGCCGCCGAACCAAAGTATGACATGCTGGTAGGCAGTATGACTTGTATCGCCCACAACTCACTTGTGTTCTACTCGTGCAAATAACATCAAACCATAAAACCTAGGCTCGGATGCCACTGTTGGGGAACGTAGTAATTTCGAAAATTTTCCTACGCACACGCAAGATCATGGTGATGCATAGCAACGAGAGGGGAGAGTGTTGTCTATGTACCAACGCAGACCGACTGCGGAAGCGTTCACACAACGTAGAGGAAGTAGTCGTACGTCTTCCCGATCCGACCGATCCAAGCATCGTTACTCCGGCACCTCCGAGTTCTTAGCACACGTTCAGCTCGATGACGATCCCCGGGCTCCGATCCAGCAAAGCTTCGGGTAGGAGTTCCGTCAGCACGACGGCGTGGTGACGATCTTGATGTACTACCGACGCAGGGCTTCGCCTAAGCACTACAACAGTATGTCGAGGTGGAATTTGGTGGCAGGGGGCACCGCACACGGCTAAGGAACGATCTCAAGGATCAACTTGTGTGTCTTGGGGTGTCCCCTGCCCCCGTATATAAAGGATGGAGGAGGAGGAGCTGGCTGGCCAAGGTGGGAGGCACAGGAGGAGTCCTACTCCTACCGGGAGTAGGACCCCCCCCCCCTCCAATCCTAGTCCAACTAGGTTTCCTCAAGAGGGAAGTGAAAGAGAGAGGTGGCCGGCCCCTCTCCTAGTCCTAATAGGACTAGGGAGAAGGGGGGAGGCGCAGCCCTATGTGGGCTGCCCTCTCACCTTTCCACTAAGGCCCATGTTGGCCCATTTGGCTCCCGAGGGGTTCCGGTAACCCTCCCGGTAATCCGGTAAAATCCCGATTTCACCCGGAACACTTTCGGTGTCCAAACATAGGCTTCCAATATATCAATCTTTACGTCTCGACCATTTCGAGACTCCTCGTCATGTCCGTGATCACATCCGGGACTCCGAACAACCTTCGGTACATCAAAATGCATAAACTCATAATAACTGTCATCGTAACGTTAAGCGTGCGGACCCTACGGTTCGAGAACAATGTAGACATGACCGAGACACGTCTCCGGTCAATAACCAATAGCGGGACCTGGGTGCCCATATTGGCTCCTACATATTCTACGAAGATCTTTATTGGTCAGACCGCATAACAACATACGTTGTTCCCTTTGTCATTGGTATGTTACTTGCCCGAGATTCGATCGTCGGTATCCAATACCTAGTTCAATCTCGTTACTGGCAAGTCTCTTTACTCGTTCCGTAATACATCATCTCATAACTAACATCTTAGTTATTATGCTTGCAAGGCTTATGTGATGTGTATTACCGAGAGTGCCCAGAGATACCTCTCCGACAATCGGAGTGACAAACCCTAATCTATAAATACGCCAACCCAACATCTACCATTGGAGACACCTGTAGTACTCCTTTATAATCACCCAGTTACGTTGTGACGTTTGGTAGTACCCAAAGTGTTCCTCCGGTAAACGGGAGTTGCATAATCTCATAGTTATAGGAACATGTATAAGTCATGAAGAAAGCAATAGCAACATACTAAACGATCGGGTGCTAGGCTAATGGAATGGGTCATGTCAATCAGATCATTCAACTAATGATGTGACCTCGTTAATCAAATAACAACTCTTTGTTCATGGTTAGGAAACATAACCATCTTTGATTAACGAGCTAGTCAAGTAGAGGCATACTAGTGACACTCTGTTGGTCTATGTATTCACACATGTATTATGTTTCCGGTTAATACAATTCTAGCATGAATAATAAACATTTATCATGATATAAGGAAATAAATAATAACTTTATTATTGCCTCTAGGGCATATTTCCTTCACATAATAAATTTAAGTTCAATTAATCATATTACTTAAGAACTCCCACTTAGATAGACATCCCTCTAATCATCTAAGTGATCACATGATCCGAATCAACTAAACCATGTCCGTTCAACACGTGAGATGGAGTAGTTTTCAATATGATTCACGCTAATCATCTAAGTGATCACATGATCCGAATCAACTAAACCATTGCGAACATCACTATGTTGATCATATCTACTATATGATTCACGCTCGACCTTTCGGTCTCCAGTGTTCCGAGGCCATATCTATATATGCTAGGCTCGTCAAGTTTAACCTGAGTATTCCGCATGTGCAACTATTTTGCACCCGTTGTATTTGAACGTAGAGCCTATCACACCCGATCATGGCGTGGTGTCTCAGCACGAAGAACTTTCGCAACGTTGCATACTCAGGGAGAACACTTATACCTTGAAATTTAGTGAGAGAACATCTTATAAACCTACTATCGAACTAAGCAAAATAAGATGTATAAAATATAAACATCATATGCAATCAAAATATGTGACATGATATGGCCATGATCATCTTGCGCCTTTGATCTCCATCTCCAAAGTTCTGTCATGATCTCTATCGTCACCGGCATGACACCATGATCTCCATCATCTTGATCTATATCAATGTGTCGTTACATGGTCGTCTCGCCAACAATTGCTCTTGCAACTATTTCTATCGCATAGCGATAAAGTAAAGCAATTATTTGGCGCTTGCATCTTATGCAATAGAGAGACAACCATAAGGATTTTGCCAGTTGCCAATAACTTCAACAAAACATGATCATCTCATACAACAACTTATATGTCATCACGTCTTGACCATATCACATCACAACATGCCCTGCAGAAACAAGTTAGACGTCCTCTACTTTGTTGTTGCAAGTTTTACGTGGCTGCTACGGGCTTAGCAAGAACCAAACTTACCTACGCATCAAAACCACAATGATAGTTTGTCAAGTTGGTGCTGCTTTAACCTTCGCAAGGACCGGGCGTAGCAAAACTCGGTTCAACTAAAGTTGGAGAAACTAACACCCGCCAGCCACCTATGTGCAAAGCACGTCGGTAGAAACAGTCTCGCGTAAGCGTACGCGTAATGTCGGTCCGGGCCGCTTCATCCAACAATACCGCCGAACCAAAGTATGACATGCTGGTAAGCAGTATGACTTATATCGCCCACAACTCACTTTTGTTCTACTCGTGCATATAACATCAACAAATAAAACCTAGGCTCGGATGCCACTGTTGGGGAACGTAGTAATTTCAAAAAAAATTCCTGCGCACACGCAAGATCATGGTGATGCATAGCAACGAGAGGGGAAAGTGTTGTCTACGTACCCTCGTAGACCGAAAGTGTAAGCATTATGACGATGCGGTTGATGTAGTCGTACGTCTTCACGACCCGACCGATCAAGCACCGAAACTACGGCACCTCCGAGTTCTAGCACACGTTCAGCTCGATGAGGAACCCCGGACTCCGATCTAGCAAACTGTCGGGGAAGAGTTCCGTCAGCACGACGGCGTGGTGACGATCTTGATGTTCCACCGTCGCAGGGCTTCGCCTAAGCACCGCTACAATATTATCAAGGAGTATGGTGGAGGGGGGCACCTCACACGGTTAAGAGAATGATCACGAAGATCAACTTGTGTGTCTATGGGGTGCCCCCTGCCACCGTATATAAAGGAGTGGAGGAGGGGAGGGCCGGCCCTCTCTATGGTGCGCCCTAGGGGAGTCCTACTCCCACCGGGAGTAGGATTCCCCCTTTCCTAGTCCAACTAAGAGTCCTTCCAAGTAGTAGGAGTAGGAGACAAGGAAGGGGATGAGGGAAGAGAAGGAAGGAGGGGGCGCCGCCCCTCCCCCTAGTCCAATTCGGACTAGTCAATGGGGGGCGCGCGGCCTGCCTCTTCCTCTCCCCTAAAGCCCAATAAGGCCCATATACTTCTTCCCCCGTATTCCCGTAACTCCCCGGTACTCCGAAAAATACCCGAACCACTCGGAACCTTTTCGATGTCAGAATATAGTCGTCCAATATATCGATCTTTACATCTCGACCATTTCGAGACTCCTCGTCATGTCCCCGATCTCATCCGGAACTCCGAACTCCTTCGGCAAATCAAAACTCATAATATAACTGTCATCGAAACCTTAAGTGTGCGGACCCTACGGGTTCGAGAACAATGTAGACATGACCGAGACACGTGTCTGGTCAATAACCAATAGTGGAACCTAGATGCTCATATTGGCTCCTACATATTCTATGAAGATCTTTATCGGTCAGACCGCATAACAACATACGTTGTTCCCTTTGTCATCGGTATGTTACTTGCCCGAGATTCGATCGTCGATATCTCAATACCTAGTTCAATCTCGTTACCGGCAAGTCTCTTTACTTGTTCCGTAATACATCATCTCGCAACTAACTCATTAGTTGCAATGCTTGCAAGGCTTATGTGATGTGCATTACCGAGAGGGCCCAGAGATACCTCTTCGACAATCGAAGTGACAAATCGTAATCTCGAAATACGCCAACCCAACATGTACCTTTAGAGACACCTGTAGAGCTCCTTTATAATCACCAAGTTCCGTTGTGACGTTTGGTAGCACACAAAGTGTTCCTCCGGTAAACGGGAGTTGCATAATCTCATAGTCATAGGAACATGTATAAGTCATGAAGAAAGCAATAGCAACATACTAAACGATCGAGTGCTAAGCTAACAGAATGGGTCAAGTCAATCACATCATTCTCCTAATGATGTGATCCCGCTAATCAAATAACAACTCTTTGTCTATGGTTAGGAAACATAACCATATTTGATTAACGCGCTAGTCAAGTGAGGCATACTAGTGACACTCTGTTTGTCAATGTATTCACACATGTATTATGTTTCCGGTTAATACAATTCTGGCATGAATAATAAACATTTATCATGAAATAAGGAAATAAATAATAACTTTATTATTGCCTCTAGGGCATATTTCCTTCACCCCCCCCCCCCCGAGTGTCGCCATCTCAGTTCTGAAAAAATCAAAAGAAAATGATGAAAACTTCAAAAAATAAAATCCTTCGAGTGGTAGTTATATTACTACATCTACTAGTTAGGAAAATTTGAAAATTCAAATTTGGACATGTTTTGCAAAAAGTGTAGGGAAAATGTAAAACGGCTATAACTTTTGCATACGATGTCGGAAAAAAATGTATAATATATCAAAAAATTCAGCACGAAAATCCGCATCCGGTGGAGACCGCCAACGACCTGTTTGCAATTTTTTAGAATCCTCAAATTCCAAAACGAAAAAAAGATATGGTCAAATTTCAGTTTTTTAAAAAAAATTGGTTAAATCTAGTCAAACTACTTATTCAAGAAGTATTAATGTTTCTACATAATTATTCAAGAATATTAGTGTTACTAAATAATTATTTCAATTTTTTAAATTTTGGTCAAATCTGGTCAAACCGTGGTCAAACTTTTGTCAAACTTATTCAAGAAATATTAGTGTTTCTAAATAATTAATGTTTTTAGAATAATAGTTTGAAACTCAAACGGTGAAACGTGTGACCTAATGCTCAAGCTAAACTGCTGAGGGATAATAGGATTGACAGCTTACATTTGTCAGGAAAACAACAAGTGCAGACTTGGAATGTAGGCTGGGTGAGTGAGAGGATGGGTGACCGGCCGGGAAGTCAGGCGATTTGGAATGAGTGATCCACACTTGAGCAGTTAAGAGAGGTGATTAGAGACTAAATCATCAAATAATTCAGAAAAATCAAAAATCAAAAAAAATTCCGTACTAAAGGCCCTTACGAACCGGCGCTAAAGCTCCGTTTTCTACTAGTGTAGCCAATGATGTGGCGTAGGTTTTCTATGTGAAGGACATGTCTACCAAACCGAGAAAAAGAAAAGATAAGGAAGCGAATACATCATATGATGAGCCAAAGTGCCACATAGTTCTTTTAGGAAAAAGAGACATCGTGGGAGTGGAGGGCAAGATGGACATGTCTGAAGATTATGAAAAGTTTCATGAAATTACTCCCTTCAATGTCAAGGCTGACCCAAGCACCCTGTTAAACGATGAAGATTATCCATGGTTACGGCGCAATAAGCAAAGGACCAAAGCGGCTAAAAAGTGAAGACTTTCTCCCACACCTATTATGATGATGCCTTTGATCTAGAATATCCAGTTTTTGTCGTAACCCTCTCGACTTTTTAGCACATGCTATGTGGGTGAAATGATGATACCATGCCATTTTTAAATCTCTTCAGAGTTCATCTGAAGTGCTTTTCATTTTCAGGGTCATATAGCTCAAAAGAATTAGTAAATGTATGAAAATAACAAATGAATTCAGAAAGGGTTGAAAATTGATGATGTGGCTTTGAATGGTGCATTTTGAACACACAAAAAGTCTAGAGTTCAAATAAGTTCGAAAAAATGGAATCCCTTTGTAACAGACTTGTTTCCGTATGAAACCCTGATACTTCGAAAGAGATAGTCCGTTTTGTACACGAAGTGCATCCAGTTTTTGCCGTAACCCTCTCAACTTTTTAGCACATGCTATGTGGGTGAAATGATGATACCATGCCAATTTTCAACCTCTTAAGAGTTCATCTGTAGTGCTTTTCAAGGAAACTCTTATAGAAAAAAGAATGAACTGGAAAACTTTAATGAAACTCAAATAGCTAAAGGAATAAACTAAAAAGCTTATGCAAACCTCTAGTATTAATGAAACTAAAATTATATAAAATTTATGCAACTAAAATTATCAAAGTATTTCTGTTCAAAACATTGAAAGAAAAAATAATTTTCATAAAATAAATAAAAAGCAAAAAATAAAATAACTAAGTAGAAACAAAACTATAATATTCTTTTATGATCAACAAAAACAAAACTATAATATTCATCAATAGCAAAAACAAAATCAACTAAAAAACTTCTATAAAACTCTAATAGCAAAAGGAATCAACTAAAAAGCTTTTATAAACTTCTAGTATCTTTTAAATTAAAATTCTATAAAATTTATGCAACTAAAATTATCAAAGTATTTTCTGTTCAAAACATGAAAGCAAAAAGAATTATCATGAAGATTTTTTTTTCTTAAAAACTTTAATAACAAACATTATTTTCATAAAGAATTTTTTTGATAGAAACTAAAATAACAAAATCTGTTTTTGAATATAATGATAAAACGTAGTAATATTAAATAGCAAGAAAAAGAATCACTCAAAATATATTTTTATAGTGAATTATCCTGACATAAAAGCAAAAAGAATTAAAAAAATAAACCAAAAAACAAAAGAAAATAAACAATTCAAAAAATAAAACAATAATACTGGAAACAAAATGCCGCCAACTGGGCCACACGGCCTACATACGACTAGAAAACCATCTGTACATGGGCTAGGATGCAGGGCTACAGGCCCAATAGGCCCAACATGGCAGTGACAAGGGTAGGCAAGCACTGCCTGCATATAAGAGAGGAGCTCAACAATTGAGCCGCAACGCAGCTTATAAACAGGTGCTAAGCTCTCTCAGCTAGCGAGGTGGGACTAAACTCCCACCACACCACTGTTGCGCCACCCTTTCGTCCCGGTTGGTGCCACCAACCAGGACAAAAGCCCACCTTTGGTCCCGCTTGGTGGGACAAACCAGTACGAATACCCCCCTTTGGTCCCGGTTCGTGCCACCAACCTGGACCAAAGGTCGGTTCGTGCCACCAACCGGGACCAAAGGTCGACCTTTGGTCTAGGTTGGTGGCACGAACGGGGACCAAAGGGGGGTATTCATCCCGGTTGGTGCCACTAACCGGGACCAAAGATTCTACTATATAAGCCCACACTTAGCAAATTTGGCAGTTTCATCGCCAATTGCCTCCTCATGACGCCGAGCTCATCGACGCCGCTAGGTTGCCCCGACGCAGTCCTCCACCCCTGCCGACGCCCCCGACCGCCCCGTCGCCGTCGCCCGTGCCTCGTCGTCGCCGTCTCCGACACCGTCGCCCGTGCCTCGTCGTCGCCGTCTCCGACACCGTCGCCGACGTTGTCCGCGAGCCCGCGCGCACCTGCCCCCACCCCCGAGCGCGCCTTCACCGTCCGCCGTCCCCGAGCCTTCCACGTCGCTGACGCCACCTCGTTGTGAGCGCCGCCCCGATCCCCTTCTCCTCCTCCCTGTACTGGCCGTCATCGCCGCCGCCCCTGCCCTTCGCTACCGCCGCGTGCCGCCCTGCCCTGCATTTTTATTTCATAGCACTTTTTTTCATAAATGTATTTTTTTGTATATGTGTGTGTATCTGTATATATGTGTGTACATGTTCATAGCATTTTTTCTTAAATTTATTTCTTTTGTCAATTTATGTATATGTTCATATATATGTGCATATTTGTAAAAAAATGTGTATGTATAGGAAAATTTATGTATATATATGTTTTTGTGCATTTTTTTGTCATTTTATGTATATGTTCGTATTTAGAAGAAAAAAATGAGTGGAAAAAGAAGGTTAGTGCATTTTAGGTTAGTGTAGACGAAAAAGTAAAATAAGGAAAAGGAAGAAAAGAGGAAGAAGGAAGAAGGAAGAAGAAGAAGAAAAAGAAGGAGTGGAAAAAGAAAAATCAGAAGAGGAAGAACGAGAAGAAGAGGAGAAATAAAAAAAGAAAAAAAAAAGAGGAGAAGAAGATCTTTGGGACGCACTAAAAGCAAATTCCACCCTATCGCCAGAGGAGGATCAGGAGCAGCCAGTTAAAAGAGCCATTGATCAAGTCTCATGCTCTTAAGAAGATGGCAGATCTATTCAGGAGGTGGAAGAATGAGCTGGAAACAACGTTTGTCGACCAAGAAAAGACACCAAAATTCACCGGCCGGTATGAGAAGATCATAGAATACTGGGACGCATTTGTGGCCCACAAGACATCGGACAAGAGTAAGAAGATGTCAGCAAAAACAAGATAAATGATGCGAAGAAGGAGCATCACCATCGCACGGAGCCAGGTGGCTACCTCAACGCCCGGCCGTTGTGGACCAAGGCTAAGAATGACCTGCTTGATAAAGGGGTCAAACCAGAGACATTGAACTGGCCAGACACGAAGTTGGTTCTTCGGGGATGGCGGAACATTCAACCCTGTAACAGGGAAGTGCGTTTGGACGAACGAGCAACTTCAAATACCCGTCACGAAGCTTTAGGACTATATCACCGCAGCGTAGCAAGGGAAGTTCGTTCCAGACAGAGAGAACTATGAGCTCACAATGGCCCTCGGGCATCCTGAGCACCCTGGACGGACACGAGGCACGCCAGGCTCCATTCCGTGGAAGGCTGGGTTTCCGGACGCAGGCGGTTACAAATGCCAGAAGAGGAGGAAAGTGGAGCATACCCAAATGCAGAAGTTGCACGCAAGAGTACAAGCGCTAGTGGAAAGAGAAGCAGTTCACAGCAAGCGACCTGCTGAAGCTACCCCCGAAGCTACCCTGCCATCTCAGCGGAGAAGTAGCGTGGCTTCCACCGAGCTGCTTCAGCTGGAGCCTGTCTTCATGGCTCCTGCTAGCTACCCCGTGCATTCTATCACGGAGTCTCAACATTGCCACCTTATGACGCAATGGCAAAACTTGAAAGTCAAGGCATTTCTCGGCTCTGTCCGACCTCCTGAACCCGGCGCAACTTTTCACTATCGTCCAATTCTAGAAGGATATGCTAGGGTGATGGTGGATGAAATAACTGAGGGATTTGAGGAGCTCGAGCTTGACCACCCTACCGGTGAAGGGAAGACTCAGCTGGGTTCTGCTCTAAAGACTCCATGCCTATAGCGGAAGGAGCTCATCAACCTTCAAAACTGGACGCCTCCGCCTCCTCCTCCTCCTCAAGCAAGTCAGGGAACTCCGCCTCCTCCTCCGCCTCCTCCTCCGTCGAGTGATAAGGGTACTCAACCTCCTTCTTCGGCACGCGGGGGCACTCCGCCTCCTTCTTCGCGTGCGCCGGTGCACCGGAGTAGCCAGCCTCCTCCTTCTTCACCTTGTCAGCAAGGGCGGAGGAGACCCGCCGCCGCTCCGGCTGCTTCGGCACATCGAGTCCTTCTCCCTCGCCTCGTAAGCAAGGAAAGAAGACAACCGCAGCTGCTCCGTCTGCTCTGGCCTCTAGCAGTACAGGCAGAGGCGGGACGCACTATAGATTCTGTCCATCTCTCAAGCCTCTAGAGAAGTTACCATACGAGAGGACCGTGGAGGAAAACGCGAAGATCATGGAAGCCGAAGTGAGGGACCTCTTTGAAGCGGTGAAAGCAAACAAAACATTCACCTCCGGAGGAGAAGATAGATCCGGTGAAAGCAAAGCGCACTATCGCTACCCTGAAGAAACCACCACCGTCTCGTCCGAAAAACAACTATGAGCGCATGACTGAAAAGTCATATATCAAAGCCGAGTGCTCGGGAAGTACTATCAGTGATCGAAGGTTAGCACAATGATGATCTGGGAAAAAATTGCCCAGCTCGGCTAACAAGCGAACCAATCATGCCCCCCGCTTAACGTGTCTAGCGATATCGCCATTAATGATCCGAGGATGGTGCCCGGTTATACCAATCTGGGTGATTACCTGCCCGACGATTCACATATGATATAATGGAGGTGGACGAACAGAAATACCAGTACGGGAAGCCTCTCGTCAGAGATGGAAGTCCTCCACTAACAATGATGATGTGAAGATTCCATGATTGGTATATGAAAACCTACAGAGAGTCTGGGGGGGAAGGATACTTTGACGCTGAGAGTTAAAGAGGAGCACGACCTCGTTGAATTTGAGCTGTTGACTATTCCATTTGAGGAGTTCTTCTAGTGGTTCAATCAAAAGGCCCATGATAAATTAACGGTCACTTGCTATTGTGTGTAAGTACTACTTTTGTCATTAAGTCTCCATATATAGCTCAGCTCTTTCATTGCATGTATATACGATTATCCTCACTATATATATTATGCTGATTGAAGATCGTTGAATGCAAAAAAGCAGAAATTTATGATATTGGGTTCATTAACACAAATCTCATAGATGAATTTACGGTTAAATTCCAAGCCAAAGAAACTAAGGCCAACTTGCTCAAATCGTTGCTAATAAATCAAAACAAAGATAAAATACTCTTTCCTTACAACTTTGAGTGAGTGTTATTGCCTTTTGCATATTCGGTTTCCCTTATTACTGGAGGTTATTGTAATGTAATTGATGAGTTAGGCTGCGTGTGTAGCTTCCACTATATTCTCTTGGAGATTAAGCTTGAGCAGGGACTAGTAACCGTTTTAGACTCGAGACGAAAATATCCGGAGACCTATGCGGACATGACTAAAATGCTCAAGAAGTAAGTTCAATCAATCATTATCGCACCATATCGGCAACTTTTTGTTCATATTTAGAAGAAAAAAGGAGTGGAAAAAGAAGTTTGGTGCATTTTAGGTTAGTGTAAAGGAAAAAAGTAAAATAAGGAAAAGGAAGAAAAGAGGAAGAAGGAAGAAGGAAGAAGAAGATGAAAAAGAAGGAGTGGAAAAAGGAAAATAAGAACAGGAAGAAGGAGAAGAAGAAAGGAGAAGAAGAGGAGAGGAAGAAGAGGAGAAACAAAAAAAGAAAAAAGAAGAAGAACAAAAAGAGGAGAAAAAGATCTTTGGGACGTGCTGAAGGAAAATTTCATCCTACCGCCAGGGGAGGATCCGGAGAAGCCAGTTAAAGAGCCATTGATCAAGTCTCATACTCTTAAGAAGATGGCAGATCTATTCAGGAGGTGGAAGAATGAGCTAAAAACAACGTTTGTCGACCAAGAAAAGACACCAAAATTTACCGGCCGGTATGAGAAGATCAGAGAATACTGGGACGCATTTGTGGCCCACAAGACATCGGACAAGAGTAAGAAGATGTCAGCAAAAACATGATAAATGATGCGAAGAAGGAGCATCACCATCGCAGGGGGTCAGGTGGCTACCTCAACGCCCGGCCGTTGTGGATCAAGGCTGAGAATGACCTGCTTGATAAAGGGGTCGAACCAGAGACATTGAACTAGCCAGACTGTTGCCTGACTTGGTTCTTCGGGGTTGGCGGAACCTTGGACCCTGTAACAGGGAAGTGCCTTTGGACGAACAAGCAGCTGCAAATACCCGTCACGAAGCTTTAGGACTATATCACCATAGCGCAGCAAGGGACGTTCGTTCCAGACAGAGAGAACGACGAGCTCACAATGGCCCTCGGGAATCCTGAGCACATTGGACGGACACGAGGCATGCCAAGCTCCATTCCGTGGAAGGCTGCGTTTCCGGATGCTAGCAGTAACAAATGCCAGGAGAGGAGGAGGAAAGTGGAGCATACCCAAATGCAGAAGCTGCACGCAAGGGTACAAGCGCTAGTGGAAAGAGAAGCAGTTCACAGCAAAGCGACCTGCTGAAGCTACCCCCGAAGCTACCCTGCCATCTTAGCGGAGAAGCAGCGTGGCTTCCACCAAGCCGCTTCAGCTGGAGCCTGTCTTCACGGCTCCTACTAGCTACCCCGTGCATGCTATCATGGAGTCTCAACATTGCCATCTTATGACGCAATGGCAAAACTTGAAAGTCAAGGCATTTGTCTGCTCTGTTCGACTTCCTGAACCCGGCGCAACTTTTCACTGCCGTCCAATTCCAGAAGGATATGCTAGGGTGACGGTGGACGAAATAACCGAGGGATTTGAGGAGCTCGAGCTTGACCACCCTACCAGTGAAGGGAAGACTCAGCTGGGTTCTGCTCTAAAGACTCCATGCCTATGGCAGAAGGAGCTCATCGACCTTCCGAACTGGACGCCTCCGCCTCCTCCTCCTCCTCAAGCAATTCAGGGCACTCCGCCTCCTCCTCCGCCTCCTCCTCCGCCTCCTCCTCCGACGAGTGATCAAGGTACTCTACCTCCTTCCCCGACACGTGGTGGGACTCCGCCTCCTTCTCCGCCTGCGCCGGCGCACCCGAGCAGCCAGCCTCCTTCTTCGCCTCGTCAGCAAGGGCAAAGGAGACACGTCGCCGCTCCGGCTGCTCTGGCACATCGTAGTCCTTCTCCTCCGCCTCGTAAGCAAGGAAAGAAGACAGCCGCAGCTGCTCCATCTGCTCTGGCGTTTAGCAGTACAGCCATAGGCGGGACGCAATACAGATTCTGTCCATGTCTCAAGCCTCTAGAGAAGTTACCATACGAGAGAACCATGGAGGAAAACACGAAGATCGTGGAAGCCGAAGTGAGGGACCTCTTTGAAGAAGTGAAAGGAAAGAAACATTCACCTCCGGAGGACAAGATAGATCCGGTGAAAGCAAAGCGCACTATCGCTACCCTGAAGAAACCACCATCGTCTCGTCCGAAAAACAACTATGAGCGCATTACTGAAAAGTCATATATCGAAGCGGAGCGGTCGGGAAGTACTATCAGTGATCGAAGGTTAGCACAATGACGATCTGGGAAAAAATTGCCTAGCTCGGCGAACAAGCGAACCAATCATACCCACTGCTTAACGTGTCTAGCGATATCGCCATTAATGATCTGAGGATGGTGCCTGGTTGTCACACCCTAGCTAGTTCATGCATTAGAGTGTTGCATCATGTCTACTTTTGCAGAAACTTGAAATGGGAATGACAGAACCCCCAGCACCCCCCTGGAAGCAACTAGGGTTTACTAAAATTATTTTCAATGAACCCAAAATGCCCTTCACAAAATGTTCATCATTTCTGGATTGGGCTAAAACCCCTGGGAAAAATGGTGCACTCTTTTCAAGGACATTTTGGATCCTTTGAATTAAGTATTTGAATTGGGCACTTAAATGCTATAAAATATTTTAAATACTCAAATAATTCTGGAAATAAGTGTGGGCTGTTGGAGATAATCCAAACAGAGCCTATGATTATTTTCAGGATTTTTGTAAGTGCCTAATTATTTTTAATAAAGCCACAAACTTACAGAAAAATAGAAAAACAGAAATAAAAGAGGAGGAAACTTACCTGGCCGCAGCCCATCTGGCCGGCCCAACACTGAGCTGGCCCGTGCCAGCCAGCTGCTTCTCCCTCGCTAGGTAGGCACAAAGGTGACGCCGGCGAGCACGAGCTCGCCAAGGCGTCAGCTGCTTGCCGCCCGCGAGGCCAGGACACTTGGGCGAGCCCCACGTCGCCGCCCCGACCCCGTGGACATCTCATTCCTCCCCCCTGCTATCTGACTCGCTCCCCCGACGCCATGGCCGACGCAGTCGCCACTGTCTTGCAGTCGTAGCTGTGGCCACTGTCGTCCCCGTGTCACCCCACCATGCCCACGAGCTCCGCAGCATCTCGCTCGACCTCCTCGACGAGCCACGAGGCCTCGGACGCGCTGCAACGCCGCCACCGCTGCCGTTCCCCTCGCCGGCCACCGGAGATCGTCGCCAACGATTCGCCGACTCCCAAGCTTCCCCGAGCCCGCTTCGACGCCCGCTGCACTCGCCGTGAGCTCCTCTCTCTTCTCCCCCTAGCCACGTCGCTCGAGCTGCACTCTAACCCCATTGTCCATCACGGCCAAGAGCTCGGCTCCGCCGGCCATGTCGCCGCCATGGCCAAAGGCGCGTACACTCGAATCCAAGCGCGTCACACCACTCACCACGTCCCCAGGAGCCTAACGCACCACTCCACGTGCCTCGCCGTGCCCTGTAGCCTCGGATCCATTTTCACCCGAGCTCCGGCGACCGCCAAGGTCGTCGCCGGCGTCGTTCCGGGCCTCCCCGAGCTCCACTTCCACCACCAAACGCTGCGGCTTGCTCCGAGCTACGCGTAGGACCAAACCGCAATCGAATTGGTCGACTGTGGGCAAAACCCGAGCCCCTCCGCTGCGTCTGTCATCGCCGGCGCCAAGCTGCCGGAGAGTTGACCATGTTTGACCCGTGTGGGCCCAGGTTGACTTCCCCCCTGAGCTTATGACAGGTGGGGGCGGCCTGTTAATTAGGTTAGGATTAGTGCTAACTAAATTTAGTTAGTTTAGGTCACTGACATGCGGGCCCCGGCCCCACTGACAGTTAATTAGTACTAACTTTATTCTGTTAGTTAGCAGAGACACTGGCAGATGGGGCCCATCAGTCAGGTTTGACCTGGGCTGGCGCCTTTGACTCGCTGACGTCACAGTGACACAGTGCTGACGCAATTATTCATTTTATGTATTTAATCTTATATAGGAAATTCCATAAAATAGCCAAAACTTCTAAAAATCATAGAAAATAAACCATGGCTCCAAATCAAACAAATTATATATGAAAAATGATCAGAAAAATTCAATCTATCCATCTGTAATGGTCTCATGCATGACAAACCACTTTAACCTTGTTGTTTAGGTGAAACAAGCAAACACACTTATTATGCATAAGAACTTTAACTTTCATTTGAATCTTTGATTCAAATGGACCCATTTCAACTTGTTTCACACTGCATTAGGCAGGACACATCATTTTGCCATGTCATAGCATGCATCAAATTGTTGCATATTGTAACGCCTGGATAATCTTGCTACAGTAATCCCACGCTAATCATGCCACGTCATCCCGATTACTGTTGCCATCCTCGCACTAATTCGAAACCGTTCAAAATTCAAATTCAAATTAATGACAACAATAAAAGTTTTCAAAATTTGAAACAAAAAAGTTCGGTGGATGCCGAATATTACAAGGGTAATTATGGTACAACAAACACATTTTTATAAAATGGCTAAATGGTTTAAAATGATTTAAACATAAAAGAAACAATAAAAGAAAACATAAAACAAACAAAAAAATGGAAGGAGAGAAAGGCCCCACTGGGCTTCGGCCCAACAGGCCGGCCCTTTCGGCCGCAGGCCCAACCGGCCTCCCCCCACTTCTCCTTATCCCCCCACGAACCCAAACCCTAACTTACCACCAACCCCCCACTCGCACCCCCCCCCGCTGGATCTGGATCGGGGAATCCCGATCCCCTCGCCCTTCTCCCTCGCGCGCCCGTCGCCGCCTGGACGCGCCGGCGACCGGAGCTCCCTCGCCGGCCTGCTTCCCCTTCCCCACCGGACTGCTCCTCTCCGCCGCTCGTCCCCGTAGACCTCCCCGACCTCCACCAAGCACGTTGCCCCATCCCTACTCCGCCCCGTGAGCTTCCCCCTCTCCTCCCCTATCTTCCACGCGCATGCGCGCACGCCCCGCGTCCTCGTCCTGCGCTCGCCGCGCTGTTCCGCATGCGCACGCTGCCGCGCACCGCGACTCCCGCCCGCTGCCATCGACCGCTGCGCTCGCCGCATCGTGGATGCGCCCGACCCCACCCCGGAGCCGCCCGCGGCCACCTGCCTCCGCACGCGACCACCATCGAGCTCCCGCATGCCCAGGACCATGCTTGGCCGCAGCCGACCGTGGCCGACAGCGCGCATTCGCGCCCACGCACCCTCTGACCAAGCCCGGCCATGGACAGTCCCCGCTCCCCCTTGCTGCTGCACGCTCGCCGCCGCCGAACCTTGTCACCGGCCTTGTTTTCGGCCACCTCCAGCACCAACCACTAGCCCAACTCGATGCGCGCCAACGCGCTCGTCCTTTTGATGCTCGTGGGTGACCAAGTGGTCACTGGAACGCAACTCCGGCGAGCCGCTGCCGTGGTTCCCCTCCCCGCACGCCCACACGCCCTCCCCTGGAGGCATCATGGGCACGACCCCGCCGGCGCCCTCCGTCCCGTCCATGCGGGTGCGCGGCGCCCGCACCTGATAACGCCCGTGCGCCCATTCGGGCTGGCGCCCGTGGCCCACGCGCCCGAATCCACTAAGGCCCATATGGGCCATTGACAAGGGGGCCCCACCCCCAGAAGAATTAAAATAATAATAATAATAATATTAAATAAATAATAATAATTAAATTAATTATTTTATTAAGGAATTAATTAAGTTAATTAACCATAATTAGATTAACCTAATTAACTAATTAGTTTGATTAAACAGTAATTAGATTAGTTAATCATTAATTAGGCTAAACAGTCAATGACCAGTGGGACCCACACGTCAGCGACCTAGTCAACACCTCTGTTGACTGCTGATGTCATGCTGACGTCATGATGACGTCAGCAAACAGTGTTCTGGATAATTTTGACTTAAAATATTTAAATTAATCTGAAAAATGATTTAAATCTCTTAAAATTAATATAAAATAAACCGTAGCTCAGATGAAAATACTTTGTACATGAAAGTTGCTCAGAACGACGAGATGAATCCGGATACGCAACCCGTTCGTCCGCCACACATCCCTAGCATAGCAAACACGCAACTTTCCCCCTTTGTTCCACCTATTCGAAAACGCAAAACACCGGGAATACTTTCTCGGATGTTTTCCCCCTTCACCGGTATCACCTCATACTGCGTTAGAACACGTCTAGCTTTGCCTGTTGTCCTGTTAAGCACTTGCTTGCTATGTATTTACTATTTCTCCCCCCTCTTCTCTCTGGTAGACCCCGTGACGATGCTGATGCCCCTGTGGTCGACTACGTCACTAACGACCCCTCCTTGTCTGAGCAACCAGGCAAGCCACCCCTTTGATCACCAGATATCGCCTACTCTTCTCTATACTGCTTGCATTAGAGTAGTGTAGCATGTTACTGCTCTCCGTTATTCCTATGCTGATGCATAGCATGTCCTTGCTACTACTGTTCATACCTTTACCTGCAATCCTACTTGCTTAGTATAGGATGCTAGTATTACCATCGGTGGCCCTACATTCTTGTCCGTCTGCTGTGCTATACTATCCGGTCGTGATCACTTGGGAGGTGATCGAGGGTATATACTATATACTTAATACATGATACATGTGATGACAAAAAGACGGGTCGGCTCGTAGGAGTACCCGCGAGTGGATCTTTGTGGCGAAGCGACATGGCAGGTTGAGACCACCTAGGAGAGAGGTGGGCCTGGCCCTGGTCGGCGTTCGCGGATACTTAACACGTTTAACGAGATCTTGGTATTTGATCTGAGTCTGGCCACTGGCTTATACGCACTAACCATCTACGCGGGGACAGTTATGGGCACTCGACGTCGTGGTATCAGCCGAAGCCTTCGTGACGTCAGCGACTGAGCGGCGCGTGCCTGATTGGATTGGAACGCCTACTAGGTTAGGTCTGCTTCTGGCCGCCCTCGCAACCTGCAGGTGTGCAATGGGCGATGGGCCCAGACCCCTGCGCCATAGGATTTAGACCAGCGTGCTGACCTCTCTGTTGTGCCTAGGTAGGGCTGCGACATGTTGATCTTCCGAGGCCGGGCATGACCCAGAAAAGTGTGTCCAGCCAAATGGGATCGAGCGTGTTGGGTTATGTGGTACACCCCTGCAGGGAAGTTAATCTATTCGAATAGCAGTGATCTTTGGTAACAGGACGACTTGGAATTGTACCTTGACCTTATGACAACTAGAACCGGATACTTAATAAAACACACCCTTCCAAGTGTCAGATACAATCGGTGATTGCTCTCTCACAGGGCCACGAGGGGAGGATCATCGGTTAGGATTATGCTATGCGATGCTACTTGGTGAACTTACCGTCTACTCTCTTCTCCTGCTGCAAGATGGAGGTTACCAGAAGCGTAGTCTACGAAAGGATTAGCTATCCCCCTCTTATTCCGGCATTCTATAGTTCAGCCCACCGATATGGCCTTTACACTATGTAGTGTAGCTCCTTGCTTGCGAGTACGTTGGATGAGTGCTCACGGTTGCTTCTCCCTCTTTTCCCTCTATCCCTTCTACCTGGTTGTCGCAACCAGATGTTGGAGCCCAGGATCCAGACGCCACCGTCGACGACGACTCCTACTACACCGGAGGTGCCTACTACTACGTGCTGCCCGCTGATGACGACCAGGAGTAGTTAGGAGGATCCCGGGCAGGACGCCTACGCCTCTTCCGATCTATATCCCAGTTTGTGCTAGCCTTCTTAAGGCAACTTGTTTAAACTTATGTCTGTACTCAGATATTGTTGCTTCCGCTGACTCGTCTATGATCAAGCTCTTGTATTCGAGCCCTCGAGGCCCCTGGCTTGTAATATGATGCTTGTATGACTTATTTTATTTGTAGAGTTGTGTTGTGATATCTTCCCATGAGTCCCTGATCTTGATCATACACGTTTGCGTGTATGATTAGTGTACGATTGATTCGGGGGCGTCACAAGTTGGTATCAGAGCCGACTGCCTGTAGGAATCCCCCTTCCAACTCCTTGGCCGAAGTCGAGTCTAGACGTTGCAAAACTTTTACTAACATGGCTGTGTGGCTTACGGGCCCACGTCGCCAATGGATGGTATTAGGATCTTTTATTCCTCGTCTATACTCTGTGACTCTTATCTCTTTTCTACTCGGGTTAAAATGGTTTTACTAACTCTAACATTAGGATCCCGTGATCACATCCACCTGGAGAGCCCCTTATTACAGATGATCGCCTACTTCACCAGAAGATTTTGAAGATACTCTTTGATCATACCCGAGACCCTTGTGGCCTCTGCCTTTTCAATTCCCTACTACTGTTGTAACCATATGGATAACGACATACACTTGTTGTTCATACAATTACTCCGAGTTTCTCTTGTTGTTACAAGATGCATCGAATTACTCTCCAACTTTTAAGAATTCCTTGTACCACTGCCTTGTAGTTCCTAGCCGCAGAAATACCCCTACGGGTAATTCCTCGGACTTATCGAGTATCCACTCATTCCCAGTTGTTCCCGTGTTCCGCAAAAGACTTCGAAATACCTTTTGATTTTTCAAAAATCCTCAACATCATGTTGTTCTTGGAATTCTTGCATACTTGCATTCCGGTTAATTCCTTCGGTCTAGCAATTTACTTTAAAAACCTTTGTGGTTGTCATTCTAATCCTTTTGATTCAACATGTGTGTGAATGGACACAATCATCAGTTGTTACCTGGAATTTATCCTTCCGACTCAGACATCATTTTAAACATGAGCTGGATCTCGACCAATCAAATGTTGCCATCGATTGTACCCCTAAGGCTATTCAACTTATCCATCCCTAATCAGAACATTGCTTCTGACCCCTTGTCCTGGAATTAATAATTCCTTTGCATTTGAGCTTTGAGTTAGTCAGTTGTTTCTATAATCTGATCTCCTTGCATTCTTTATTCCACTGGTTGACTACCGATGCTCACATCGGATCCCTTGTGGACCACCAGACCCTTTCGTCGGATTTTATCCGACAGTGTCCTTCGTATTCATTAAACTTGTGAGCCTTTCCACGGATATATAAATTCTTTGGTAAATTGTATCTCTGCTTTCTCAAGCATGCTCTACTAGCGAGCTTGTGTTATTTACTCCGAAGCTTGTCGTATATGTTCCTAAGATGCCCTGATGGGTTGAACCTACGCCTTCCCTAATCCATGTGAACCCAAAAGATTTCACGGGTCATACTTATCTGGTACTGCACCAGGTAAAACTTTCAACAACTAATGCCATTTCGAAAAGAAACGAGAAGTGAATGATAGGTCATGCATTGAAGAAGTGGGAGTCGACCTTGAACTTTGTGTTCATGCCCATGGACCTGATGTGGAACTTATCATGGAAGCTTCTTGAAAAACTTTTAATTAATTGGATAATTCTTCCGGTGTCTTTGAATTGAATCCCTTGCAACTATGGTTTTGGCCATATTGATATTCCTTGATTCCTTTTTCTCGGGCAAGTTAAAATACTTGTCTTTTGCAGATCAATGCACTTGTCAAACCTCTATTTTGCTCTACCTCCGAGTATTGCCCTTTGGTATCTTGATAATACCATCGAACCATGTTGCTTATTATGAGCCTTCATCGAGTATTATTCCTCAATGATTCCAATGTTTCCTGGTTCCGAGTTGTTAGTCACTCGAGGACACCAATAACTAAATCGGGTCCACACCACGATTAAACAACTCTTAGTAATCTCCTTTGCTCACGAATTTGTACTCGAGCATGTCTGTCCTAGCCTGATCGGCTATCAGATTGGACTAAATTTTAACTATGCTACCTGGTCCTGCTTCACGGAGCACAAATTTCGACAGTGAGCTAATCTCACGTCGATCTTCCTTGTCATATCATTTCTCCTTGAATAGCAAACTTGATTTCGAGTATGTTTCATACCCATGGTTCTGATAACTTTCTCTTCACCCATCCTTTTCCTTGATGTCATCGATGATTGATTATATCCTCATGAAACCCTCGACAAGTATGTCGTGATCATCATCAACATTTTGACCCCTTCCAGGATATCAATTGAATTCATGATGAGAAGTACCATCCTTGCCCTCGATGATTTGTGTTACCATCGACCACTTTACTGCCTTCCGTTCAACACAAACTTCTTCGTGTTTCTAGCAACCCTATTGCTTTCAAGTTAATGGTCGATATTTCATTCTTAGACCATTGGTTGTTGAATCACCTTTCTCACATTGATCATGCTACCTAAGACCATATTTTGGGTGCACTTTTCAACCAATGCTTAATTGTGTATGTTTTCCTCGAGCATACATCCTTATATAATTTGATCCGACAAATGTTAGCTCCTTGTTCACATAAGTGTGGAAATCCATCTTTTGAAAATCTCACTGAATTGTCGCTAAGTTCATTAGCCACCTCTTCATCCTCTCCTTGGGTTTAATGATGAACTCTTGTTTCGGAACTCGCTTCCATAGTACATCTCCCGAGAATCTTACAATGTCGTCTCGTCAATTGTGTTGAACCTTTCTTCTCAAGCATTCCGAGTCTGAGTTATCCTGACACCAATCAGATCTGAATCTCGGTCAGGTATGATGATTGGAACATATTCCCAAGAGTTATAACAATGGTCTTTATGTGACCCGGTAAGGTGAAGTCATGCCTAGCACACCTGGCCGGAGGACGTATTGTTATAGTTTACTTTTAGCAAGGTTATCTAGTCTTCCATGAAGAAATGGTAAGACTTATTCTATAAGTTGTTCTTGATGAATCCTTTGTGTATCCAAAGTCTGACCTTTGCTTGAAGACCATGTCAATGCTATCTCGAAGCATGTCTAATGGTACTCCGATTTTCAACAAGAAAATTTGAAGCACAATGCTAAATTTTCTTATCATTTATCCTAACACCGTTGCATGGGTAATGTCATGAAATTTCTCTCCCCTTTCCTAAAGAGTTTTCTACATTATATCCTGCCAAGGTTATCATGCTCTGCTTGTCCTTGGGAAGGATATACCCCTGATATATGTGTTTGGACACATTTTCCTTTCCATTATTTGGTTTAACCTTTCTTGTGGTCTATATGATCTAAGCAGTAATATTCTCCTGCTTATGTATATACCTCGGTGTACAATTCTGTCAGCAAGACCCTATTACTATTGTTGATGACATTTCGGTAGCCACCGATGGACGAGAACCTTGCCTATTGGCCCGCCTTGTTCAACGAGCAGGAAAATGGTTCTCTTCGTCCCTCGCCCTTAGTATCGATGTTGTTGCCGACATAACTGGCAGGCTACCCTCTGACATGCCTTACTTACATTATCGTGCAAGGTGTCACCGCCCTTCCTACTTTTAACCCACATGGTGGGCCCATAACCAATAGTTCCACAGGATCGAAAACCTGACTCTCCTGCACCCCCTCTTCCCAAGGTTGTTCCTCGCGTGTGGCCTCGTATGTAATTCACGAGCCACCTTCTGAGAGATCATCAAATCTGTTACCGGACGAAATACTTATTCCCGATTGCTTTGAGCCCCTTTCAAGCCCTGTTTCAGGCATCGAGCGGTTGCCTGCTTGCTCGAAACTTCCCATGAAACCTCATTACTTTGCTCTCGATAATTTTCTTAAGTTTCAATTTGAGAGTTACTTTTCGCCACCTTCCCTGATGTTATCTCCCAGATAGTCAACCTTGTCGAGGTCCGTTTTCTCCCGGAATACCCCCCTTATTCTGTCGTAAGTACGATGGAGATCCTGAAGAAAGGATGCCGACTTCATCTTGATGACCTGAAGCAGAAAAATAAAGACATCAATATAATGGATCGACCACATCGAGAAGAGCAACTCAGACCGAGAACACTTGCTAGAATTTCGTAACCAGAACCCCCCCTTTCGCCTGTTAAATCTCGGGACGAGATTTGTTGTAGTGGAGGAGAATTGTAACGCCCGGATAATCTTGCTACAGTAATCCCAAGCTAATCATGCCACATCATCCCGATTACTGTTGCCATCCTCGCACTAATTCGAAACCGTTCAAAATTCAAATTCAAATTAATGACAACAATAAAAGTTTTCAAAATTCGAAACCAAAATTTTCGGTGGATGCCGAATATTACAAGGGTAATTATGGTACAACAAACACATTTTTATAAAATGGCTAAATGGTTTAAAATGATTTAAACATAAAAGAAACAATAAAAGAAAACAGAAAACAAACAAAAAAATGGAAGGAGAGAAAGGCCCCACTGGGCTTCGGCCGCAGGCCCAACCGGCCTCCCCCCCACTTCTCCTTATCCCCCCACGAACCCAAACCCTAACTTACCCCCACCCCCACTCGCACCACTCCTCCCCCCCCCCCCCCGCTGGATCTGGATTGGGGAATCCCGATCCCCTCGCCCTTCTCCCTCGCGCGCCCGTCGCCGCCTGGACGCGCCGGCGACCGGAGCTCCCTCGCCAGCCTACTTCCCCTTCCCCACCGGACTGCTCCTCTCCGCCGCTCGTCCCCGTCGACCTCCCTGACCTCCAGCGAGCATGTTGCCCCGTCCCTACTCTGCCCCGTGAGATTCCCCCTCTCCTCCCCTGTCTTCCACGCGCATGCGCGCACGCCCCGCGTCCTCGTCCTGCGCTCGCCGCGCCGTTCCGCACGCGCACGCTGCCGCGCACCGCGACTCCCGCCCGCTACCATCAACCGCTGCACTCGCCGCATCGTGGATGCGCCCGACCCCACCCCGGAGCCGCCCGTGGCCACCTGCCTCCGCGCGCGACCACCGTCGAGCTCCCGCACGCCCTGGACCGCGCTTGGCCGCGCCCGACCGTGGCCGACAGCGCGCGCTCGCGCCCACGCCCCCTCTGACCAAGCCCGGCCATGGACGGTCCCCGCTCCCCCTTGCTGCTCCACGCCCTCCGCCGCCGAACCTTGTCACCGGCCTTGTTTTCGGCCACCTCCAGCACCAACCACTAGCCCAACTCGATGCGCGCCAACGCACTCGTCCTTCTGATGCTCGTGGGTGACCAAGTGGTCACGGGAACGCAACTCCGGCGAGCCGCTGTCGTGGTTCCCCTCCCCGCACGCCCACACGCCCTCCCCTGGACGCATCATGGGCACGACCCCGCCGGCGCCCTCCGTCGCCTGCGTGCGGGTGCGCGGCGCCCGCACCCGATAACGCCCTTGCGCCCATTCGGGCTGGCGCCCGTCGCCCACGCGCCCGAATCCACTAAGGCCCCTATGGGCCATTGAGAAGGGGGCCCCACCCCCAGAAGAATTAAAATAATAATAATAATAATAATATTTAAATAAATAATAATAATTAAATTAATTAATTAATTAAGGAATTAATTAAGTTAATTAATCATAATTAGATTAACCTAATTAACTAATTAGTTTGATTAAACAGTAATTAGATTAGTTAATCATTAATTAGGCTAAACAGTCAATGACCAGTGGGACCCACACGTCAGCGACCCAGTCAACACCTCTGTTGACTGCTGATGTCATGCTAACGTCATGACGACATCAGCAAACACTGTTCTGGATAATGTTGACTTAAAATATTTAAATTAATCTTAAAAAATGATTTAAATCTTTTAACATTAATATAAAATAAACTGTAGCTCAGATGAAAATACTTTGTACATGAAAGTTGCTCAGAACGACGGGACGAATCCGGATACGCAACCCGTTCGTCCGCCACACATCCCTACCATAGCAAACACGCAACTTTCCCCCTCCACTCCACCTATTTGAAAACGCAAAACACCGGGAATACTTTTCCAGATGTTTTCCCGCTTCACCGGTATCACCTCATACCGCGTTAGAGCACGTCTAGCTTCGCCTGTTGTCTTGTTAAGCACTTGCTTGCTATGTATTGACTGTTTCTCCCCCCTCTTCTCTCCGGTAGACCCCGTGATGATGCTGATGCCCCTGTGGTCGACTACGTCACCGACGACCCCTCCTTGTCTGAGCAACCAGGCAAGCCCCCCCTTTGATCACCAGATATCGCCTACTCTTCTCTATAAGGCTTGCATTAGAGTAGTGTAGCATGTTACTGCTTTCTGTTATTCCTATCCTGATGCGTAACCTGTCCTTGCTACCACTGTTGATACCTTTACCTGCAATCCTACTTGCTTAGTATTGGATGCTAGTATTACCATCGGTGGCCCTACATTCTTGTCCGTCTACTGTGCTATACTATCGGGCCGTGATCACTCGAGAGGTGATCACGGGTATATACTATATACTTAATACATGATACATGTGATGACTAAAAGACGGGTCAGCTCGTAGGAGTACCAGCGAGTGGATCTTTGTGGCGAAGCGACAGGGCAGGTTCAGACCACCTAGGAGAGAGGTGGGCCTGGCCCTGGTCGGCGTTCGCGGATACTTAACATGTTTAACGAGATCTTGGTATTTGATTTGAGTCTGGCCACTGGCTTATACGCACTAACCATCTACGCGGGGACAGTTATGGGCACGCGGCGTCGTGGTACCAGCCGAAGCCTTCGTGACGTCAGCGACTGAGCGGCACACGCCAGATTGGATTGGAACGCCTACTAGGCTAGGTCTGCTTCCGGCCGCCGTCGCAACGCGCAGGTGTGCAATGGGCAATGGGCCCAGACCCCTGCGCCATAGGATTTAGGCCGGCGTGCTGACCTCTCTGTTGTGCCTAGGTAGGGCTGCGACGTGTTGATCTTCCGAGGCCGGGCATGAACCAGAAAAGTGTGTCCGGCCAAATGGGATCGAGCGTGTTGGGTTATGTGGTGCACCCCTGTAGGAAAGTTAATCTTTTCGAATAGCCGTGAACTTCGGTAACAGGATGACTTGGAGTTGTACCTTAACCTTATGACAACTAGAACCGGATACTTAATAAAACACACCCTTCCAAGTGGCAGATACAACCGGTGATTGCTCTCTCACAAGGCGACGAGGGGAGGATCATCGGTTAGGATTATGCTATGCGATGCTACTTGGTGAACTTACTGTCTACTCTCTTCTCCTACTGCAAGATGGAGGTTACCAGAAGCGTAGTCTACGAAAGGACTAGCTATCCCCCTCTTATTCCGGCATTCTACAGTTCAGTCCACTGATATGGCCTTTACACATATACCCATGCATATGTAGTGTAGCTCCTTGCTTGCGAGTACTTTGGATGAGTACTCACGGTTGCTTCTCCCTCTTTTCCCTCTATCCCTTCTACCTGGTTGTCGCAACCAGATGTTGGAGCCCAGGATCCAGACGCCACCGTCGACGACGACTCGTACTACACCGGAGGTGCCTACTACTACGTGCTTCCCGCTGACAATGACCAGGAGTAGTTAGGAGGATCCCAGGCAGGAGGCATGCGCCTCTTCCGATCTGTATCCCAGTTTGTGCTAGCCTTCTTAAGGCAACTTCTTTAAACTTATGTCCGTACTCAGATATTGTTTCTTCCGCTGACTCGTCTATGATCAAGCTCTTGTATTCGAGCCCTCGAGGCCCCTGGCTTGTAATATGATGCTTGTTTGACTTATTTTATTTGTAGAGTTGTGTTGTGATATCTTCCCATGAGTCCCTGATCTTAATCGTACACGTTTGCGTGTATGATTAGTGTACGATTGAATCGGGGGTGTCACACATATTGTCATGTGTTGATTATGTTCTGTGTGTCCTTCATGGTAGGTTCTGCCTTCGAGGATATCTCCGAGTATCCAACTGAAGGGGAGTACCCTACTACCACTCCATCAGGCAAGCAGCCCCATTGATCATATCGATACAATCCCATGTTCTCGCCCCTTCTCTCATTTACTACATTAAGACAACAACGTTTCAAACTGCTGTGTGCTGCGGTAGTTGAACCCTTATCCTCTACATGACCTGTCATTGCCACAGTAACTAGATGAAACCCACTAGCATGTGTAGGAGTTGATTGAGCCCTGTATGTGTTTCCTACCTTGCTATGCCTGCTATGCTTAGAGTTGTGTCAGGTCTAGTTCATCTGTGTGATGGGCTAGAGTGAAATGATTATGTCGGTAATGTGAGGGATGTGTTGAACATGATTTGGTAAAGGTATCGATGAGAGGCCATGTAGGAGTACATGGTGGGTTGTTCCATTGAGGTTGTCCCTAAGAACTGAGATCTGTATGTGTGATCTAAGAATCAGTAACTACCATACATTGGGCCCGAAACCAATGGACCCTCTCGGCTTCTTAATCACCCTAGTACTCTATCCAGGAGTTGCAATTAGTTTCTGGTGTTTGTAGGTTATGTGTTGGCGGCCGTGCGTAGCGCTGACCCTAGGGGTGGGCTATGATGCGGTTGATACACCGTGGCACGGTGTACCGAGTCACCCGTTTGGTGTTTCGGGAACCCTGTTCACATTGTTCGGGGGTCGTATGTGGAAACCTCGGCCGGACTCCCGGTGGATGGAACCTGGATAGGCGATAAACCTGGACTAGGGACTTGAGTGTTTAGGTAGCCGTGGCTGACACACTCGTTGGGCTTCCGCTTGAAGATTGCCGAGTACATGTCGTGTAAACGACGGTAAGTGGTGAGAGCATGTATGAAGAAGTACACCCCTGCAGGGTTAACATCATCTATTCGAATAGCAGCGTCCGCGGTAAAGGACTACTTGGTTGCCTATACAGTTCATAGACAAGTTAATGGTTACTACTAAAAGACTCAAGATAAGTGTGAGTACCGAGGATGGCCCTCTTGTAGGATGACGAGCGAGGATCCCCTGTGGAGTATTGTGTTGGTGATTAGTGGACTCGTGTGCGAAAACTATTTTACTAGTGGTGTCTCATAGGATAGCTTAGCCAAGAGTCAAATCTGGCTTGCTGCAATAACTCCACCACCTTCTTGAGAATGAGCATGTATAGTAGGTTCTGTTGTAAGACTTGCTGAGTACCTTTGTACTCATGTTTGCTTAATTACTGTTTTCAGATGACAACACCGCCCCCTCCGATGGGTTTTATGTAGACCTCGATGTCGATGAGTGACTTGCCACCCAGGTGGTGATCCTGGCCATGGAGGGCCCTATGTAGATAGACAGGCTTCGAGAAGCCTTCTTTCTTTCCAGTGTCTGTACTCAGACTATTTGCTTCTGCATGTGCTTGCATGCTTGTATGACTTGAGTGTCGGGTCAGGTGGCCCCTACCTGTATGAGCATGTTATGTATGGCTCTCTGGAGCGATTAAATAAAGTACTTGAGTTGTAGAGTTTTGTTGTGATGCCATGTTGTATTTGCACATATCGAGCATATTGTGTGTATGATTGAAATGCTTGGTATGTGCAAGATCCGGCAATCTAGTTGTTTATCCTTGGCAGCCTTTCTTATGGGGAAATGTAGTCTGGTGCTCCTCGAGCCATAGTAGTCCGCTACAGCCCGGTTCACCGGAGTCCTGCTAGCCCAGCACTACTGCTCAGGACACTTGACTGGCCGGCATGTGTTTCACTTCGTTCCTATGTCTGTCCCATCGGAGAAATGTCACGCGGTGACTTCCGGAGTCCTGCCTAGCCTGCTACAGCCCGGGTTCCCTGGAGTCCTGTTAGCCCGGTGCTACAGCCCGAGTTCACTCGCTGATGACCGACATGCTCGATGTGATTCATGTATGCCTGTCTCCATAGGTCTGTGCCTCTTTGGGTTCACGACTAGCCATGTCGGCCCGGGTTCTCTGTCATATGGATGCTAGCGACACTATCATATACGTGGGCCAAAAGGCGCAAACGGTCCCGGGCCATGGTAAGGCGACACCCGTGGGGATACCGTGCGTGAGGCCGCAATGTGATATGAGGTGTTACCGGCTAGATCGATGTGACTTGGAATCGGGGTCCTAACACCGGTTATACCAATCCGGGTGATTACCTGCCCGACGATGCACATTATGATATAATGGAGGTGGACGAACAGAAATACTAGTACGGGAAGCCTCTCGTCAGGGATGGAAGTCCTCCTCTAACAATGATGATGCAAAGATTCCATGGTTGGTACATGAAAACCTACAGAGAGTCTGGGGGGAAGGATACATTGACGCTGAGAGTTAAAGAGGAGCACGACCTCGTTGAAATTGAACTGTTGACTGTTCCATTTGAGGAGTTCTTCCAGTGGTTCAATAAAAAGGCCCTCGATAAATTAACGGTCACTTGCTACTGTCTGTAAGTACTCACTGGTAGAAAAAGGGCCTATAGTCCCGGTTCGTAAGGGCCTTTAGTCCCGGTTCCTGAACCGGGACTAAAGTGTCGGTACTAATACCTCCCACCTTTAGTCCCGGTTCAATCCAGAACCGGGACTAAAGCCCATCCACGTGGGCAGTGTGCAGAGCCCGGTCAGGAGACCCTTTGGTCCCGGTTGGTGGCACCAACCGGGACCAATAGGCATCCACGCGTCAGCATTTCTGTGGCTAGGGTTTTTGTTTTTTTTTTGAAGGGGGGGGGGGGGGGTTGGGGGTTTTGGGGGGTTAATTTAGGTGTTTCATATATTGTGTTAGCTAGCTATAATTAATATAGAGAAGTGTCCTCTCTTATGTCCGTGCTTGGTCGACGCTACGTACTATATATACGTATAGAGAGGACTAGACACGCTGGCTAGCTAGTAAAGCAAACGAAGGAAACAGAAGATCGTCATGAACATATATGCATACAGAGAGAAGTGATATCGACCACCTCTCCTTCTCCGAGAGATTGGTCGAACAACAAGTTCTCGTATATCTATCTGACAGTACCGGCTACATATATACAGTAATTATCTCTTACAAATATAATCATACGGACTCAGGTTTAACATAGAATTCTCCATCTTCAGGGATCACGTGGTCAAGAAAGAATGCCTCCAATTCCTCTTGAATTGCTCGCATGTGAGCTGGTTCTAGGAGTTCATCCCGCTTCCGAAACATCTAATTTGAAGAAGGGGGTCAATACATATATATATATATATATGAATGAATGAAACTCAACACAAATGATGGTAATAAAATAAAATTGTGAATATTTTTATTTACGTACTTCATATTGTTCGTTAGAGTACCCGCCCCGCTCACACGTCGTGTGGCGGATGGACTCGCAGATGTAGTATCCACATAAATCATTCCCTTGTTCCTGCCACAACCACTTTACAAGAAATAGAGGTCAATCAAACTGATAAGCAAGAATGCTAAATGGTATTGATGAAACTAGCGCTTGAATCACTAGGAGATGCGCGGAACATGCTACTATAGTACTTACTTTCGGGTGTCTAAATTCCAGCTCCTTCGGCAGTCCCGGAACTTTTTTGGTGAATTTTCTCCCAACCCTGCCGGACAAAGAAAACAATTACTTGATATCAGGAAATGAACAAAGTTGCTGATATGGTGGATAATGATCGATTTAACTTACTTCTTGAGGATTTCAGTCATGTCTGCATAGTCCTGGGGATCTTTTCGTCTTGAGTCTAAGACGGTTACTAGTCCCTGCTCAAGCTTAATCTCTAGGAGAATATAGTGGAAACTGCACACGCATGCATAACTCATGAATTACATTACTATAACCTTGACTAATATATAAGGGAAACCGAATACGCACAAGACAGTAACACTCACTTGAAGTTGTAAGGAAAGAGTATTATATCTTTGTTTTGATTTATTACGAACGATTGTAGCATGTTGTCCTCGGTAGCTGCGGCATGAAGTTTAACCTCAGTTGCATCTATGAGATATGTGTTAATGAACCCAATATCACCGACTTGTCTTTTCTTCAATTCGAAGATCTTCAATCTGCATAATATAGTGAGGATGATTATAAATACATGCAATGTAAGAGCTAAGCTATATAGAGAAACTTAATGACAGAAGTAGTACTACTTACAGACAGTAGCAGGCGATCGTTGTTTTATCGAGGGCCAATTGATTGAAAAACTGATAGAACTCCTCAAATGGAACAGGCAACAGATCAATTCCAACGAGGTCATGCTCCTTTTTAACTCTCACATACAAAGTACTCCTCCCCCCAGAGTCTCTGCAGATTTTCAAGTACCAATCATGCAATCTTCGCATCATCGTTGATAGAGATCTTTCATCTTTGATGAGAGGCTTCCCGTACTCGTATCTTTGCATCCGCATGTCCATGGGTTCATAATGTACTTCGTCGGGCAGGTAATCTGCAAGATTATTATAACCGGGCACCATCCTCGGATCATTAGCGACGTTGTGGCTAGGCACCTTGAGCGGGGGGCATGATTGCTTCGCTTGTTTGCCGAGATGGGCAATTTGTTTCCCAGCTCGTCGTTTTTTCAGCCTTTCATCACTGACAGTAGTTCCCGACTGCTCCGCTTCGGCAAATTCCTTTCCAATAATGTGGTCATAGTTTCCTTTCGGCGGATCAGACTTTGGTGGTTTTGTCAGGGCAGCCAGAGTGCGCTTCACTTTCACCCCATCTACCTTCTCCTCCGGAGGTGGATGTTTCTTTGCTTTCACCCCTTCAAAGAATTTCCTCACTTCTTCTCGCGCGATCTCGACGTTCTCCTCCTGGGTCCTCTCGTATGGTAAATTCTCTGGAGTCTTCCAGAGAAGGACCGAATCTGTATGTCCTCCCGCCTCTGGTAGTACTGCTAGACGCCGACCGAGTAGACGAAGCGGTTGTCTTTTTTACTTGCTTAAGAGGCGGAGGAGAAGGACTACGACCCGCCGGAGCAGCTGGAGCAGCGGCAGGTCTCTTCTGCCCTTGCTGACGAGGCGGAGAAGGAGGAGGTTGGCTGCTCGGGCGCGTCGGCATAGGCGGAGACGGAGGCGGAGTACCGCCACGCACCGAAGAAGGAGCCGGCCGAGGGCCCTGATCGTCACTCGCCGGAGGAGGAGGCGGTGGAGGAGGTGGAGTGCCCTGACTCACCGGGGGAGGAGGAGGAGGCAGAGGCGTCCAGTTCGGAAGGTTGATGAGGTCCTTCCGCCATAGGCATGGAGTCTTCAGAGCAGACCCCAGCCGAGTCTCCCCATCACCGGTAGGGTGGTCAAGCTGGAGGTCCTCAAATCCCTCCGTTATCTCATCCACCATCACCCTAGCATATCCTTCTGGAATCGGCATGCAGTGAAAAGTTGCGTCGGGTTTAGTAGGATAAACAGAGCCAACAGCCGCCTTGACCTTCAAATTCATCCATTGCGTCATAAGGTGGCAATTTTGAGACTCCGTTATAGCATCCACAGGATAGCTGGCAGGAGCCGTCAAGGCATGCTGCAGCTGAAGCTGCTCGGTGGAAGCCAGGCTGCTTCTGCGCTGAGATGGTGGGGTAGCTTCGGGGGAGGCTTCGGCAGTACATTTGCTGCGCTTTGCTTCTCGTTCCTCTATCGCTTGTACCCTTGCGTGCAGCGCCTGCAGTTCGGTCTGCTGCACTTTTTTCCTCCTCTCATGGGATTTGTAACCGCCTGCGTCCGGAAACCGAACCTTCCACGGAACGGAGCCTGGCGTGCCTCGTGTCCGTCCAGGGTGCTCAGGATTCCCGAGGGCCATTGTGAGCTCGTCGTGCTCTCTGTCTGGAAAGAACGTCCCTTCCTGCGCTGCATCGATATAGTGCTTAAGCTTACTGACTGGTATGTCCATTTGTTCGTTCGTCCAAATGCATCCCCCTGTTTCAGGGTCCAAGGTTCCGCCAACCCCGAAGAACCAAGTCCGGCAACGGTCTGGCCAGTTATATGTCTCTGGTCTGATCCCTTTATGAACCAGATCATTCTCAACCTTGGACCACTTAGGCCGGGCTACGAGGTAGCCACCTGACCCCGTGCGATGGTGAAGCTTCTTCTTCGCGGCATTCTGCTTGTTTGTCGCCGACATCTTCTTACTCTTTTCCGATGTCTTGTAGGCCACAAATGCGGGCCAGTGATATCTGATCGTCTCATATCTGCCCTTGAATTATGGTGTCTCTTTTTTATCGACAAACCTATTGAGCTTTTTCTTCCACCTCCTGAATAGATCTGCCATCCTCTTCAGAGCAAAATACTTGATTAATTTCTCTTTAATTGGGTTCTCTGGATTATCCTCTGGCGGTAGGGTGAAATTTGACTTCAGCTCAGTCCAAAGATCATTTTTCTGCATATCATTGACATAAGACACCTCAGGGTCTTCTGTAGCCGGCTTAAACCATTGCTGGATGCTTATCGGGATCTTGTCCCTAACCAGAACCCCGCACTGAGCAACAAATGCCCTCTTTGTCCGGAGGGGTTCAATAGGTTGGCCGTCGGGCGCGATTGCTGTGATCTCAAGCTTTTCATCCGAGCTCAACTTTTTCTTCGGGCCTCGTCTCTTTACCAAAGTTGTGCTCGATCCGGAGGGCTAGAAAAAAGAACAAAGACTTAATTAATATGTGTACATACCAAAACAATGAATGCATCAATCAGCTAGTCAGCATAGGCTTAACTAATATATATACCTGGCCGGACTCGGTTCGGTCACCGGAGCCATCATCACTTTCTCCTTCTTGCACCGGCATTGGGTCACCGGCGCAGTCCTCATGTTCTTCTTCTTGCACCGGCATTAGGTCACCGTAGCCAGCTTGTCCACCCTCTCCTTCCGGACCATCGATGATATCGTTGAGATAGTACGAGACGGCATCACTTCCTTCTGCGATTATCTCCCTCAACAACGCTTCTTTTCTTGCTTCGTCTAGGGCGGTGTCCATAGTTTCTACAAATATTTACAACATGGCAATTATTATTCAAACATGACAGATGGATATATTAGTGCCAAACGTAGAACTAGCTACCTAATCATAGTAAGCTATCGGGAGGGGGTATATATCGTCAACGACGACACTACATCTATATATGTCCCTCGATGACCCTCGTCCCCGATAAAAAAAGAGGAAGAAGAAGAAAAAAAGAGGAGAAGAAAGAATAGAGGAGATCTCCTCTATTCTTTCTTCTCCTCTTTTTTTCTTCTTCTTCCTCTTCTTTTTTTATCCTCTTCTTCCTCTCATGTTTGAGAGGATCGCCTTGGGGTCGGGAGGTTGCCTAGTGTCAAAGGATTCAACAAAACCATGTCTTCATCATTAGGCGAAAGTAACATGTGCATGATGGTAGGAAGCTCTTCAAAGTTGTTCTGGAACGGAGTCCCAGATAGGATAATTCGCTTTTTGGTATAAAGTTCAGCAAGAGCCTTCCGAATATCGCTATTTGGAAGGCCTTTGCTGAATTCGTACCAAAAGGCGGATTATTCTATCCGGGACTCCATTCCAGAACAACTTTGCAGAACTTCGTACCAACATGCCCTGGTTACTTCTGGCTAATGATGAAGGCATGGATTTCTTCAATACTTTGACACTAGGAAACCTCTCTCGACTCCTCGGCGATTCTTGACCCCTCGAACCCTCAACGACCCTGAAACCCTCGACCCTTGACCCCTTAACGACCCTCGACCCTCTACCCTAGTTCCCGACCCTCGACCAATAGAGGAGAAGAAGAAAGGAATAGCTAGAGGAGAAGATCGAAGAAAAAAAGAAGAAACAAAAGAGGAGAAGAAGAAAGGAATAGTGGAGAAGAAGAGAAAATAGAATGTATTCTATTTTCTCTTCTTCTCCACTATTCCATTCTTCTTCTCCTCTTCTTTTTCTTCTGTTTTCTTCTTCTTATTTATTTCTCCTCTTCTTTTCGGTAGAGGAAACCCTAAATAGCTAGCAAGTATCGTGGGTGTGAGATACATGTGGCCTTCGGTGTCGGACACTACATCCACGTCCCACAAGTGACGTGGGCGTCGAAACCCGCGCCACTTGTGGGATGTGGATTTAGTGTCCGACACCGACGGTACATGTATCTCACACCGACGATACTTTCTATTTAGGGTTTCTCCTCTACCACTCGGCGGCCCTCTCGACGACCCTCGTTCCCGATAAAATAAAGAGGAAGAAGAAGAAGAAAAAAAAGAAAGAAAGAATAGAGGAGAAGAACCCTCGAACCCTCGAACCCTAGACGACCCTCTTCTTCCTCTCATGTTCGAGAGGATCGCCGAGGGGTCGGGAGGTTGCCTAGTGTCAAAGGAAACCCTAAATAGCTAGCAAGTATCGTGGCTGTGAGATACATGTGGCCTTCGGTGTCGGACACTACATCCACGTCCCACAAGTGACGTGGGCGTCGAAGCCCGCGCCACTTGTGGGATGTGGATGTAATGTCCGACACCGACGGTACATGTATCTCACACCGATGATACTTTCTATTTAGGGTTTCTCCTCTACCACTCGGCGGCCCTCTCGACGACCCTCGTTCCCGATAAAATAAAGAGGAAGAAGAAGAAGAAAAAAGAAGAGAAGAAAGAATAGAGGATAAGTCTCCTCTATTCTTTCCTCGCCTCTCTCATGAATGTCCGGCGTTCTCGACCCCCCCCCCTCCCCACGTGTCGAAGAAAAAAAAGAAGAAGAAAAAAGAGGAGAAGAAGAAAGGAATAGAGGAGAAAAGAGAAAAATAGAATATATTCTATTTTTCTCTTTTCTCCTCTATTCCTTTCTTCTTCTCCTCTTTTTTTTCTTCTTTTTTCTACTTCTTATTTATTTCTCCTCGTCTTCCTCTCCCCTCTCGGCGACCCTAGACCCCCTCTCGACCCTCGACCCCTAGGCGACCGTCGACCCCTCTTTTTTTTTCTTCCTCTTCTATTTTATCCTCTTCTTCCCCTACCGCTCGGCGACCCTCGACGACCCTCGTTCCCGATAAAAAAAGAGGAAGAAGAAGAAAAAAAAGAGGAGAAGAAAGAATAGAGGAGTCTCCTCTATTCTTTCTTCTCCTCTTTTTTTTCTTCTTCTTCCTCTTTTTTTTATCCTCTTGTCTCCTCTATTCTTTCTTCTCCTCTTTTTTTTCTTCTTCTTCCTCTTTTTTTTATCCTCTTCCTCCTCTCATGTTCGACGACCCTCGACCCCTCGGCGACCCTAGACCCCCTCTCGACCCCCTCTTCTTCTCCCTCTTATAATTCATTTGTTCATATGAATATAAAAACAATTTCATATTTACAATAATTAATATCACCAAAAAAATCCTAATTTTTCTAAAGAACTATTTTTTGCATATATACATGAACATAGATATATACATAGAGAACATATATACACATATATATAAAAAGCAAGCATATATATGAAAAAATATCTATGAACAGAAAACAAATCCTAATATAGCTATGAAAAAATATCTATGAACAGAAAAATATCTATGAAAAAACAAGCATATACATACATATATATTTTTTGCATATATATAAATGAAAAAAAAGCATATAGCAGAAAAAAAGCATATAACAGAAAAAAAAAAGGGCGCCGCGGCCGGACCAGAGGAGGACCGCGACGGCGACGATGGGGGCGGGCGGGCGACGGCGACGGCGGGGCGGCGCGCGGGAGGGCGACGGCGACGAGGCGCAGGGCACGCGGGGGCGCGACGAGGACGGCGGGGGCAGGGACGACGACGACGAGCAGGGCGCGCGGGGGCACGACGAGGACGGCGGGGGCGGCAAGGGCGCCGGCGCGCGGGGGCAGGGGCGCGGGGCGACAGCGACGGCGAGCACGGGGCAGGGACGGCGAGCACGGGGCGGCGACGGCGAGCAGGGCGCGCGGGGGCGCGACGAGGACGGCAGGGGCGGCGAGGGTGCCGGCGTGCGGGGGCAGGGGCACGGGGCGACGGCGACGGCGAGGGGTCGACGGTGACGACGAGGAGGAGGAGCCTGACGGCGTCGGCGAAGGGGAGTGGGAGAAGTTGGCGAAAATTTTGCAAGTGTGGGCTTATATAGCCACACCTTTGGCCTCGGTTCGTGCCACGAACCGGGACGAATGCCTACCTATGGTCCCGGTTCTTGCCACCAACCGGGACCAAAGGCCAATTTTCAGCAGCCCAAAGGGCAGGAAGCGGCGGCCTTTGGTCCCGGTTGGTGGCAAGAACCGGGACTAAAGGGGGGCAATGGTCACAGTTGGTGCCACAAACCGTGACCATTGCCCCCTTTAGTCCCGGTTGGTGCCACCAACCGGGACCAATGCCCTTGTGCGCCCCGCGTCCAAAAGTTTAGTCCCACATCGCTAGTTGAGAGGGCTCTGGAGTGGTTTATAAGCGCTGCTGCACCCACCCTCCTGAGCTCCTCTCAACTGCAGGCTTTCGGGCCTAACCTGTCATTGCAATGCCTGTGGGCCTACTGTGCCTGCTGCGGGCCTGAATCCTGGCCCATGTAGGGTTTCTAGGCGTATTCAGGCCGTGGAGGCCAAGTAGGTGGCATTTTTTTTTCTTTTTTATTTCTACATTTTTTTGGTTTTTTATTTTTTGCTTTTAGGTCACAAAAATTATAAACTTTCTATTAGTGCCATTAGTTTTAAATTTTAAATAGTTTAAATTTGAATTTTTAAAAATATGTGTGAATCACTAGTTTATGAATAACTTTACTATAAAATTAGAATTTTTTTCTATTTATTTTTTATTTCTACTTAAAACTAAATACTTACAGTTTTTTAGTGATTTCTTTTTGCTTTTAGGTCACAAAAATTATAAACTTTCTGTTAGTGCCATTAGTTTTAAATTTTAAATAGTTTAAATTTGAATTTTTAAAAATTTGAAGAATATTGTAGTTTTATTTTAGTTTAATTACTTACAGTTTTTTACTGATACTTATAGTTTTATTTTACTTATAATTTAATTTTTTTGTTTTCTTCTTTTGTTTTATTTTTTGCTTTTTATTTTTTTTATTTGTACTAAATACTTATAGTTTTAAAATGTATGTGAATCGCTAGTTTATGAATAACTTTACTATGAAGTTAGATCATCTGTTACAAAGGGATTTCATTTTCTTGAACTTATTTGAACTCCATATTTTTTCTGTGTTCAAAATGCACCATTCAAAGACACATCATCAATTTTCAACCCTTTCTGACTTCATTTGTTATTTTTCATGCATTTATTGATTTTTTTGAGCTATAAGACCCTGAAATTGAAAAGCATTTCAAATGAACTCCGAAAAGGTTGAAAGTTGGCATGGTATCATCATTTCACCCACATAGCATGTGCAACAAAGTTGAGATGGTTACGGCAAAAACTGGATGCACTTCGTGTACAAAACGGACAATCTTTTTCGAAGTATCAGGGTTTCAGACGAAAGATCATCTGTTACAAAGGGATTTCATTTTCTTGAACTTATTTGAACTCCATATTTTTCTGTGTTCAAAATGCACCATTCAAAGACACATCATCAATTTTCAACCCTTTCTGACTTCATTTGTTATTTTTCATGCATTTATTGATTTTTTTGAGCTATAAGACCCTGAAATTGAAAAGCATTTCAAATGAACTCCGAAAAGGTTGAAAGTTGGCATGGTATTATCATTTCACCCACATAGCATGTGCAACAAAGTTGAGATGGTTACGGCAAAAACTGGATGCACTTCGTGTACAAAACGGACAATCTCTTTCGAAGTATCAGGGTTTCGGACGAGAGATCATCTGTTACAAAGGGATTTCATTTTCTTGAACTTATTTGAACTCCATATTTTTTGTGTGTTGAAAATGCACCATTCAAAGACACATCATCAATTTTCAACCCTTTCTGACTTCATTTGTTATTTTTCATGCATTTATTGATTTTTTTGAGCTATAAGACCCTGAAATTGAAAAGCATTTCAAATGAACTCCGAAAAGGTTGAAAGTTGGCATGGTATTATCATTTCACCCACATAGCATGTGCAACAAAGTTGAGATGGTTACGGCAAAAACTGGATGCACTTCGTGTACAAAACGGACAATCTCTTTCGAAGTATCAGGGTTTCAGACGAAAGATCATCTGTTACAAAGGGATTTCATTTTCTTGAACTTATTTGAACTCCATATTTTTTGTGTGTTCAAAATGCACCATTCAAAGACACATCATCAATTTTCAACCCTTTCTGACTTCATTTGTTATTTTTCATGGATTTATTGATTTTTTTGAGCTATAAGACCCTGAAATTGAAAAGCATTTCAAATGAACTCCGAAAAGGTTGAAAGTTGGCATGGTATCATCATTTCACCCACATAGAATGTGCAACAAAGTTGAGATGGTTACGGAAAAAACTGGATGCACTTCGTGTACAAAACGAACAATCTCTTTCGAAGTATCTGAGTTTCGGACGAAAGATCATCTGTTACAAAGTTGGCATGGTATCATCATAATAGTTGCGGGAGAAAGTCTTCACTTTTTCTTCGCTTGTGTCATTTGCTTATTGCGCCGTAACCATGGATAATCTTCATTGTTTATCAGGATGCTTGGGTCAGCCTTGACATTGAAGGGAGGAATTTCATGAAACTTTTCATAATCTTCAGACATGTCTGTCTTGCCGTCCACTCCCAGGATGTCCCTTTTTCCTGAAAGAACTATGTGGCGCTTTGTCTCATCGTATGATGTATTCGCTTCCTTATCTTTTCTTTTTCTCGGTTTGGTAGACATGTCCTTCACATAGATAACCTGTGACACATCATTGGCTAGGATGAACGGTTCGTCAGTGTACCCAAGATTTTTCAGATCCACTGTTGTCATTCCGTACTGTGGGTCTACCTGTACGCCGCCGCCAAACAGAATGACCCATTTGCACTTAAACAAAGGGACCTTAAAATCAGGTCCGTAGTCAAGTTCCCATATGTCCACTATGTAACCATAATATGTGTCCTCTCCGCTCTCGGTTGCTGCATCAAAGCGGACACCTCTGTTTTGGTTGGTGCTCTTTTGATCTTGGGCGATCGTGTAAAATGTATTCCCATTTATCTCGTATCCTTTGTAAGTCAATACAGTCAAAGATGGTCCCCTGGACAACAAGTACAACTCATCAAAACAGTGTTGTCACCTCTGAGACATGTTTCCAACCAACTGCTAAAAGTCCTGATGTGTTCACATGTAATCCAGTCGTCGCATTGCTCCGGGTGTTTGGAGCGCAGACTGTTCTTGTGTTCATCGACATACGGGGTCACCAAGGTAGAGTTCTGTAGAACTGTGTAGTGTGCTTGAGACCAAGAATATCCGTCCTTGCATATTATTGAGTCTTTTCCAAGAGTGCCTTTTCCAGTCAGTCTCCCCTCATACCGCGATTTAGGGAGACCTATCTTGTTAAGGCCAGGAATGAAGTCAACACAAAACCCGATAACATCCTCTGTTTGATGGCCCATGGAGATGCTTCCTTCTGGCCTAGCGCGGTTACGGACATATTTCTTTAGGACTCCCATGAACCTCTCAAAGGGGAACATATTGTGTAGAAATACGGGCCCCAGGATGACAATCTCGTCGACTAGATGAACTAGGACGTGCGTCATGATATTGAAGAAGGATGGTGGGAACACCAGCTCGAAACTGACAAGACATTGCGCCACATCACTCCTTAGCCTTGGTACCATTTTTGGATCGATCACCTTCTGAGAGATTGCATTGAGGAATGCACATAGCTTCACAATGGCTAATCGGACATTTTCCGGTAAAAGCCCCCTCAATGCAACCGAAAGCAGTTGCGTCATAATCACGTGGCAGTCATGAGACTTTAGGTTTTGAAAATTTTTCTTTGGCATATTTATTATTCCCTTTATATTCGATGAGAAACCAGTCGTGACCTTCATACTAAGCAGGCATTCAAAGAAGATTTCTTTCTCTTCTTTCGTAAGAGCGTAGCTGGCAGGACCTTTATACCGCTTCGGAGGCATGTCGTCTTTTTCGTGCAAACGTTGCAGGTCCTCCCGTGCCTCCGGCGTATCTTTTGTCTTCCCATACACGCCCAAGAAGCCTAGCAGGTTCACGCAAAGGTTCTTCGTCACGTGCATCACGTCGATTGAGGAGCGGACCTCTAGGTCTTTCCAGTAGGGTAGGTCCCAAAATATAGATTTCTTCTTCCACATGGGTGCGTGTCGCTCAGCGTCATTCGGAACAGCTAGTCCACCGGGACCCTTTCCAAAGATGACGTAGGGTAAATCATTGACCATAGCAAGCACGTGATCACCGGTGCGCATGGCGGGCTTCTTCCGGTGATCTGCCTCGCCTTTGAAATGCTTGCCTTTCTTTCGACATTGATGGTTGGTCGGAAGAAATCGACGATGGCCCAGGTACACATTCTTTCTGCATTTGTCCAGGTATATACTTTCAGTGTCATCTAAACAGTGCGTGCATGCGTGGTATCCTTTGTTTGTCTGTCCTGAAAGGTTACTGAGAGCGGGCCAATCGTTGATGGTCACGAACAGCAACGCCTTAAGGTTAAATTCCTCCTGTCTGTGCTCATCCCACGTACGTACACCGTCTCCATTCCACAGCTGTAAAAGTTCTTCAACTAATGGCCTTAGGTACACATCAATTTCGTTGCCGGTTACTGAGAACTGGCATCATAATGAACTTCCGCTTCATGCACATCCAAGGAGGAAGGTTATACATACATAGAGTCACGGGCCAGGTGCTGTGATTACTGCTCTGCTCCCCGAAAGAATTAATGCCATCCGCGCTTAAAGCAAACCATACATTCCTGGGGTCCTTTGCAAACTCATCCCAGTACTTTCTCTTGATTTTTCTCCACTGCGACCCGTCAGCGGGTGCTCTCAACTTCCCATCTTTCTTTCGGTTCTCACTGTGCCATCGCATCAACTTGGCATGCTCTTCGTTTCTGAACAGACGTTTCAACTGTGGTATTATAGGAGCATACGACATCACCTTTGCAGGGACCCTCTTCCTGAGGGCTCGCCGTCAACATCACCGGGGTCATCTTGTCTGATCTTATACCGCAACGCACCGCATACCGGGCATGCGTTCAGATCCTTGTATGCACCGCGGTAGAGGATGCAGTCATTAGGGCATGCATGTATCTTCTCCACCTCCAATCCTAGAGGGCATATGACCTTCTTTGCTGCGTATGTACTGTCGGGCAATTCGTTATCCTTTGGAAGCTTCTTCTTCAATATTTTCAGTAGCTTCTCAAATCCTTTGTCAGCCACAGCATTCTCTGCCTTCCACTGCAGCAATTCCAGTACGGTACCGAGCTTTGTGTTGCCATCTTCGCAATTGGGGTATAACCCTTTTTTGTGATCCTCTAACATGCGATCGAACTTCAGCTTCTCCTTTTGACTAATGCATTGCGTCCTTGCATCGACAATGACCCGGCGGAGATCATCATCATCGGGCACATCGTCTGGTTCCTCTTGATCTTCAGCAGCTTCACCCGTGGCAGCATCATTGGGCACATCGTCTGGTTCCTCTTGATCTTCACCAGCTCCCCCCGTTGCAGCATCACCGAATTCAGGGGGCACATAGTTGTCATCGTACTCTTCTTCTTCGCCGTCTTCCATCATAACCCCTATTTCTCCGTGCCTCGTCCAAACATTATAGTGTGGCATGAAACCCTTGTAAAGCAGGTGGGAGTGAAGGATTTTCCGGTTAGAGTAAGACCTCGTATTCCCACATTCAGTGCATGGACAACACATAAAACCATTCTGCTTGTTTGCCTCAGCCGCATCGAGAAACTCATGCACGCCCTTAATGTACTCGCGGGTGTGTCTGTCACCGTACATCCATTGCCGGTTCATCTACGTGCATTATATATAATTAAGTGTACAAATTAATAGAAGTTCATCATCACATTAAAACCAAAGTACATACATAGTTCTCATCTAACAACATATAGCTCTCCAGAGCATCTAATTAATTAAACCATACATTGAAACTATGTAAAACATTTCAATGCGAAAACAAATGCGATCATAATCGCAACCAAGGTAACAATTGATCCAACGGCATAATGATACCAAGCCTCGGTATGAATGGCATATTTTCTAATCTTTCTAATCTTCAAGCGCATTGCATCCATCTTGATCTTGTGATCATCGACGACATCCGCAACATGCAACTCCAATATCATCTTCTCCTCCTCAATTTTTTTTATTTTTTCCTTCAACAAATTGTTTTCTTCTTCAACTAAATTTAACCTCTCGACAATAGGGTCGATTGGCATTTCCGATTCACATACATCCTAGATAAATAAAATCTATGTCACGTTGGTCGGCATAATTTTCATAAATAATAAATGAACCAATAGTTATAAAGATAATATACATACCACATCCGAATCATAGACAGGACGAGGGCCGACGGGGGCGGATACCAAAACCATCGCACTATATAAGATGCAATAATAAATGTAAGAAAATGATACAAGTATCTATCTAAACATACAAGTAAGAATATTTTTCCTTTCAGAAAGAAGATAAGAACAAGAGGCTCACCACGGTGGTGTCGGTGATGAGATCGGCGCGGGTGATCGACGGCGGTGAAGACGGGGACGGGGCGTGACGAACCGCTAAATCTAGACAAATCTCGAGGAAAATGGAGCTTCGAGGTCGAGCTTCAAGAGGAGAAAGCTTAAGTAGTGTGGCTCGGGCATTCCATCGAACACCTCATGTGCATAGGAGGTGAGCTAGAGCACCACAAACCCCTCCCCTCACCGGCCTGAGAAAAACAGAGCACTGGAGTGCTCTGCTCCCGGGCGAGGGTATATATAGGCACCTCATTGGTCCCGGTTGATGACATGAACCGGGACTAAAGGGGAGCCTTTGGTCCCGGTTCAAGCCACCAACCGGGACCAATGGTGGTGGGCCAGGAGGGAGGCCCTTTTGTCCCGGTTCATCCCACCAACCGGGACCAAAAGGTCCATACAAACCGGGACCAATGGCCCACGTGGCCCGGCCGGCCCCCTGGGCTCACGAACCGGGACCAATGCCCACATTGGTCCCGGTTCAAGACTGAACCGGGACTAATGGGCTGAGGCGGCCTAGACCATAGCCCCTTTTTCTACTAGTGACTACTTCTGTCATTAAGTCTACATATATAGCTCAGCTCTTTCATTGCATGTATATACGATTATCCTCAATATATTATGCTGATTGAAGATCGTCGAATGCAGAAAAGCAGAAATTTATGATATTTGGTTCATTAACACAAATCTCATAGATGAATTTATGGTTAAATTCCAAGCCAAAGAAACTAAGGCCAACTTGCTCAAATCGTTGCTAATAAATCAAAACAAAGATAAAATACTCTTTCCTTACAACTTCTAGTGAGTGTTAGTGTCTTTTGCATATTCGGTTTCCCGTATTACTGGAGGTTATTGTAATGTAATTGATGAGTTAGGTTGCGTGCGTATCTTCCACTATATTCTCTTGGAGATTAAGCCTGAGCAGGGACTAGTAACCATTTTAGACTCGAGACGAAAAGATCCGGAGACCTATGCGGACATGACTAAAATGCTCAAGAAGTAAGTTCAATCGATAATTATCGCACCATATCGGCAACTTTTTGTTCATATTTAGAAGAAAAAAAAGGAGTGGAAAAAGAAGGTTAGTGCATTTTAGGTTAGTTTAGAGGAAAAAGTAAAATAAGGAAAAGGAAGAAAAGAGGAAGAAGGAAGAAGGAAGAAGAAGAAGAAGAAGAAGAAGAAGAAGAAGAAGAAGAAAAAGAAGGAGTGGAAAAAGGAAAATAAGAAGAGGAAGAAGGAGAAGAAGAAAGGAGAAGAAGAGGAGAGGAAGAAGAGGAGAAACAAAAAAAGAAAAAAGAAGAAGAAGAAAAAGAGGAGAAAAAGATCTTTGGGACGCGCTGAAGGAAAATTTCATTCTACCGCCAGAGGAGGATCTGGAGAAGCCAGTTAAAGAGCCATTAATCAAGTCTCATACTCTTAAGAAGATGGCAGATCTATTCAGGAGGTGGAAGAATGAGCTGAAAACAACGTTTTTCGACCAAGAAAAGACATCAAAATTCACCGGCCGGTATGAGAAGATCAGAGAATACTGGGACGCATTTGTGGCCCACAAGACATCGGACAAGAGTAAGAAGATGTCAGCAAAAACATGATAAATGATGCGAAGAAGGAGCATCACCATCGCACGGGGTCAGGTGGCTACCTCAAAGCCCGACCGTTGTGGATCAAGGCTGAGAATGACCTGCTTGATAAAGGGGTCGAACCAGAGATATTGAACTGGCCAGACTATTGCCGGACTTGGTTCTTCGGGGTTGGCGGAACCTTGGACCCTGTAACAGGGAAATGCGTTTGGACGAACGAGCAACTGCAAATACCCGTCACGAAGCTTTAGGACTATATCACCACAGCGCAGCAAGGGACGTTCGTTCCAGACAGAGAGAACGACGAGCTCACAATGGCCCTCGGGAATCCTGAGCACATTGGACGGACACGAGGCATGCCAGGCTCCATTCCGTGGAAGACCGGGTTTCCGGACGCAGGCGGTAACAAATGCCAGGAGAGGAGGAGGAAAGTTGAGCATACCCAAATGCAGAAGCTGCACGCAAGGGTACAAGCGCTAGTGGAAATAGAAGCAGTTCACAGCAAGAGACCTGCTGAAGCTACTCCCGAAGCTACCCTGCCATCTCAGCGGAGAAGTAGCGTGGCTTCCACCAAGCTGCTTCAGCTGGAGCCTGTCTTCACAGCTCCTGCTAGCTACCCCGTGCACGCTATCACGGAGTCTCAACATTGCCATCTTATGACGCAATTGCAAAACTTGAAAGTCAAGGCATTTTTCGGCTCTGTTCGACCTCCTGAACCCGGTGCAACTTTTCACTGCCGTCCAATTCCAGAAGGATATGTTAGGGTGACGGTGGATGAAATAACCGAGGGATTTGAGGAGCTCTGTAGATTCCAGGATTGGTACATGAAAACCTACAGAGAGTCTGGGAGGGAAGGATACTTTGACGCTAAGAGTTAAAGAGGAGCATGACCTCGTTGAAATTGAACTGTTGACTATTTCATTTGAGGAGTTCTTCCAGTGGTTCAATCAAAAGACCCACGATAAATTAACGGTCACTTGCTACTGTTTGTAAGTACTACTTATGTCATTAAGTCTCTATATATAGCTCAGCTCTTTCATTGCATGTATATACGATTATCCTCACTATATTATGTAGATTGAAGATCGTCGAATGCAGAAAAGCAGAAATTTATGATATTGGGTTCATTAACACAAATCTCATAGATGAATTTACGGTTAAATTTCAAGCCAAAGAAACCAAGGCCAACTTGCTCAAATCATTGCTAATAAATCAAAACAAAGATAAAATACTCTTTCCTTACAGCTTCGAGTGAGTGTTACTTTCTTGTGCATATTCGGTTTCCCTTATTACTGGAGGTTATAGTAATGTAATTGATGAGTTAGGCATGCGTGCGCAGCTTCCACTATATTCTCTCGGAGATTAAGCTTGAGCAGGGACTAGTAACCATTTTAGACTCGAGACGAAAAGATCTGGAGACCTATGCGGACATGACTAAAATGCTTAAGAAGTAAGTTCAATCGATTATTATCGCACCATATCGGCAACTTTTTATGCATTTCCTGATATCAAGTAATTGTGTTCTTTGTCTTGCAGGGTTTGGAAACTATTCACCGCAAAAGCTCCAGGACTGCTGGGGGACCTGCGATTTACATACCTGAAAGTAAGTACTACTAGCTAGCTAGTTGCGCGCATCTCCGATTGATTCTAGCTACTTTCATCAATGACATTTATAATGCTTCATTTTCAGTTTAACTGAATTCTATTTCTCGTAAAGTGCTTGTGGCAGGAACCCGGGAATGATTTCTGTGGATACTACGTCTGCGAGTTCATCTACAACGCGACTTGCAAAAATAAGCGGGGCTACTCTAAAAGACGATTTGATGTGCGTAAGCAATAATATTCACAATTTCATTTTATTACACCATCATTTCTGTTGAGTTTCATTAATATATATGTATTGAACCCCTTCTCCAAATTAGACGTGGCAGATGCGGGATGAACTCCTACCACAAGATTGCATGAAATAAAGCCGGAGAATACCTTGTGGAAGTTGACTTCAGATGTTAGGGGCTCGTAATAGATCTTATATTGTGTATATATATATATATATATATATATATATATATATATATATATATATATATATATATATATATATATATATATATATGTAGCCAATAGTGTCGGATAGATATACGAAAATTTGTTGTTCGACCAATCTCTCAGAGAAGGAGAGGTCGATATCACTTCTCTCTGTATGCATATGTTCATGACGAACTTCTGTACTTAATGGTTTCCTTCATTAATTTACTTACTAGCTATAGCGTGTCGAGTCCTCTTTATACATACGTGATCGGTAGTGATTGTTTATAGTGCTTGCTGTGACATTGTAGAGCGCAGATGAGCACAGCTGAATTCCTCGCATCGTTGGAGTCCTCAGCCACCGTTGGCCTTGATGATCTCAACTATGATTTTGAATCAAACATTATGTTTTAAGTGATGTCTTTTGGGTGAACTTCACATCTTTAAATTTGAAAAAAAAACAGTGATGAAACTTTATGTTATGACGATTCTTGCTATCCATGCTTTCATTTGAATGGTTTTAAGATATGTGTTGTGTAGTGTTTGAAGTTGGTGTGGCTAGGACACAAAATCGAGACAATTCTATGTTTACTACACTAACTGTTAGGGGATCGGCTAGGTGCGGCCATCGTTAATGAAGTAAAATTTTATGTTTACTCCACTAACTTTAGTCCGTCGTTTACTACCTTAAGTTTTAGGGGATCGGTCAGAAACACCCTAACAAGGCTTTTATACCTTAATTCAGATTTCCCAACAGAGCACCACCGAGTGGTTGGCCGGGCAGTGCGCTGGGCAGCAGCAAAGTGTGCTCCTTCACGTGGCATCCCCACCGTCATTCGCTCGGCCGGGGCAGCAACCCTGGTGGCCGGGATGGCGGCTCACGGAAGGAGGAGAGCGGCGCCAGGACATTAACGGTAGCGATGGGCGTGAGATAGGCGGTGGCGGCGGGTAGCGTAGCCGGCAGAAGGATCGAGGCGGCAGCCATGTCACGGGGAGGAGGAGCACGGCGAAGGGCGCGTGGGTAAGAGAAGGAGCAGGGCGGTGGCTGCGTCGCCCTTGAGGAGTGCGGGGAGGCCGGTAGTGGGAGGTGGGCGAATGGATAAGATGAAAGAGGTGGACCAGCGCGTGTGCTGATTTGTCGGCAGCGCGGCCGCTCGGTACGATGAAATTGTGCGCACGCATTTTTTAGATTTTATATAAATTTTTCTGGACACAGGTAGGAGCGTACTTTCTTTTTACTCACAGGTAGGGCAGAGGAGCGTACTGAGTATTTGGATCGCGGCGGACCGATGTAGTCTAATCTGAATCAGCAACCAACTAATACTAGTAAAGGAAAATAAAAACCCTTCTATTAGGTTTTTGCAAGGGAGGTGCAGTGAAGCAGAACCAATCTTCTACTCTATCTATCGTAATTGTATGTAATGTAAGGTTGACATGACCAAAGACAAAAAGCCTTTACAAAGTATTCTTCAATGTAAATATGATACATAATGCTAAGCTAGGAGTACTAATAATTAATCAATGGAAGAACATCGATAGAACTAGCTAGGTATGCATGACGTTGCTAATAATTAATAACTCTATGCTTGGCTGGATTTCCCCTCCTGCTGCTTGTCCGCCTCGCCGACGACGGCATCGTACACGGCGGTGTTATCACGGATGCACTTTTCCACGCCGCCGCCGCCTTGAAGCACTTCTGCTTCTTATCCGCCGAGCCGCTGACCTGGTTGCACGCCGCAATCATCGCGTCCGACTTATCCCCGCATCCGCTGAAGCAGACGAGAGCCTTGATGGCCCCGTTGATCAGCAGCTCAGGAGAAGGCAACGACGACAACGACGATGAGGAATTGTCCCCCCCTGTAGTTGATCGTTGATGTTGCGCTCCCCATAACGACGCTGATGACAGGAGGTCGAACTCCGCGTGCGCTTAAAATAGTCGATTCGATCGATCTCGCTGTGGACGGGACTCGGCCGGTGCTTTTCGCAGGAATACGTTCCTGCTCTTTTCCCTCGTATATTTATATATAAGAATTCCAATCAAACTACAGAAGTAAAAAAAAAGAATTTTTTTGGTTTGGAAATCTATTCTGACAATCAGTAGTATCTGGATCATATACGAAATTTGACAAGTACTCCAGCTGGCGATTTCCTATTCAGCGCTTGCAGCACCAGTTTATTTAACTATCTTCAACAGGCGCGCAACCACGCGGCGGACTAAAATAAGTTTAAAGCGCCGAAATAGCAACTTTTTGCGCGTAGCAGAGCACTGCCAGCGGCCGCTGTAAAAAATTGCGCGCGCCGCTCCAGCAGACGCGCTAACTTTTACAGCGCGTGCGAGAAGCCGCCGCTTGCATGTTCATTTTGACAATATGAGATGATGTTTCAAACATTTTATGCATTCAACTACTTTCAAAAAGTAATTACTCTAGGTGAGTAGTAGTTCTGAAAATATGAAAATTACAAGATGTTAGTTTGCATGAATTTTATTTTCACAGGAAAACATGTACACAAACAAGTATAAAGTTTAGCTTCTTTTTTTCCCTCTCGCGAGGTGACTAGGGAAAGTCTTCCTCCCTTCAATTTATGCCAACAAGGCCGTGGATTTGCCTCCCCTCCAGCTGCCGCTTGGTGTCCGGTGGCAGGGAGGGTATTCGTGGTGCCTTGGCTTAGATAGGTAGGGTTTTAGTTCTCGCAAGGGCGGCGCTTCTTATTCGAGTCAGTCTTCTGGGCTCCGACACTCCTTAAGTTCGTTTGTCAGGACGGATTAGACGAAGCTCTGATGTAGATTCCTGCCAGCTCCTCGGAGTAGCGAGGTTAGGATTTCTCATCATGCGTATGCAACAGCAAGATTGGTGTCATGTTCTTCAGATCGATTCCAGGACTCAACAGCGAGGACTGTGGCTCCCAGATCAATGCTGTTTTTTGGGTTAATTATCCTTTTGCCCTCAGTTGTGTCCATGTGCTCAGTTTTGCCCTCAAATGCGAATTGTCCTCAGTTTTGCCCCTAGTCCGAGCACAGCAACTATGACGAGGCCAAACGGCCATATTTGAGTCAATTCCGTCCGCCGGCGTTAGTGGTTGTGGGTCCGGAGCTTACACGTGCGACCGCATGGAGGTGGGTCCAGAGCTGACATGTAGGCCCATGCAATTAAATCCCCAAATCATTCTAGCTCACACCCATCTGCCCGGCCGGCTGTCCAGCACCGCCGCCGCCGCCACCTGCGCCGCGGCCAGCACCTGCCACGCCACTAGCTGCACGGCCTGCTCCACCACTACCGCCCTGCGCCTATGCTCCACGGCTACCTGTGACGCCCACCACCTTCCTGCGACGCCACGGGTGGGGCGCCCGCCACCTGCTCGATCCGCGGCGTGGCCTCCTTCCGTGCGCCCGACCGGAGCGCTCAAAGGTGGCGGGCTGCTGGAGCTATTTGAGCTTAGTTGTGCATTTGAACACTCGATTCAAGTAGGTTTGCCCAATTAGTGTGCTGATTGCGTCTCTGTTTTTCGCCGGTTAGGATGGAGTTGCGGTTTGCTTTCATGGTGCACATTAGAAGGGAACGGTACATGTTCAATGCAAAGGATAAGAAGAAATACAAAGGAGGTTTCGATTACCGGTTGCCAATGGCTAGTAATTGGAGTTTCAGACAATTTGGGGAGGTAATTTGTAGCCAATATCCTTGGGGTTTGCTTGATGAAGTGGTATACAAATACTATGATGGGGAAAAGAATTGGGTGACAGTTAGTAATGATGAAGAGCTAGCTACCATGTTTGTCAGGCATAAAGAGAAAGATAATTTTCATGTGAGGCTGCAAGTTGATGTGCTTGAGCAGGCATTTGGACCTAGGATGGAGGGTGCAATATCTCAGGGAGAACCAAGTCGTCATAATGGCATCTCTAGCTAGAACAGTTCAGTTGGTGCACGTCGACGTGGTGGCTCGACAAGTGTGGGCAACAGCAGTAGGGTCCCCCTTGAAGTGGAGCCTGATGGCTACAATTCTGGGGTTGATGAAGAGAAGCTATATTCTGATGTTATTCGGAAGTTACGACGGGCACCTCGGACTGAAAACCAAGATGAGGCTCACAATGCAGTCCGTGTGGATGATGATGCGATGAGTGAGGACGAAGACCTTGCAGCTGTTGAAGGAGACCCTTTGAACCCTCATATGGAAGAAGGTACAGTTTTTGCATCCATCAATGAGTGTAGAAAAGCACTTGTGACATACTGCATCAAGGTAGATCATACTTTCAAAGTTGACAAGAGCGATCAAGTACGTTACAGAGTGCACTGTTCGACTGAGGGTGGTCCATGGAGGCTGCTCGCATCTAAAATGCAGAATAGCACTAATGTTCAGGTGAAAATGAATCCTTTTAAGCACACATGCCAGGAATCAACCCTTAGGAATGATACAATCAGTAGAGCCAAGTCAAGATGGGTGGCAGAAGAAGTAAAGAAGTGGTTGAAATAAAACCAGCAAGTGGGCCCAAAGGAATTGCAGAAGAACATCAAAGATAAGTTCAAGATAGATTTACCATACATGAGGTTGTTCAATGGTAAACAACATGCTATGGATTCTATTTATGGTAACTGGCAGGAAAGTTTTCAATTGTTGTATTTATTTAAAGGTGAAGTGGAGAGAACAAGCTCAGGTAGTATTGTAGATATTGATCACCACACCGCGGAGTACACATTCAGGGGAGTGACAAAGACCAAGGAATGCTTTAGGAGGGTTTTTGTATGCTTTGAGGCTTATCGCCGGGGTTTTTTGGCAGGCTGCATGCCTTATTTGGCTATTAATGCCACTTTTCTCACAGGGAGGTTTAAAGGACTATTAGTAGCAGCTTGTGCAGTTGAGGCACACAGTTTTGTATTTCCAGTTGCCTATGGTGTGCTGGAGACAGAGTCTGAGGAGAGTTGGACTTGGTTTTTGCATAATCTCCACCGGGCTATTACAGATACCAATGGGTTGGTCAATCATACAGATGCCTGCAAAGGTTTAGAAGTGGCCGTGGACAATGTGTTCCCTGGAGTAGAGCATAGGGAATGCATGCGTCACCTTGCTGCAAATTTCATGAAGAAATTCAAAGGAAAGGTGTATACCGACAATTTATGGTCATCATCTTTGACTTGCAGTGCGAAGAAGCACAACTACCACTTGAGGCAGTTATACATGAATCCCAAAGTGAAATAATACTTGGAAACACACCACTCCAAGTTATGGGCCAGAAGCGAATTCAGTGAAGTGAGCAAAGTTGACTATGTGCACAATAATCTAGCAGAGTCTTTCAACTCAACGATTCGGAAACTATAGGGTCATTGTGTGGTGGATTTGCTTGACAGGATAAGGATAGAATACATGTAGAAATTTCATTATCGTGCAGGAATAGCCGAGGCAAAATTCATGGGCCACATTATCATCCCTGCCATGATGAATGAACTAAAGCAGAAGACAACAGGCTTGGAAATGAACATGACTCTTTGCTCGGGTACCACAGTAGAGTTATCATATTTGGATAAAGAGAAGAGGGAATGGAGATATCCAGTGGATTTAGAAGCTAGAACTTGCAGTTGTAGGCAATGGCAGATAACTGGGTTACCATGCATTAAGGCCTTGTTTTTCATCACTTCTCTCCCCGGTCCAGCAGGGAACATACAGCAGTATGTGCATGATTACTACTCTGTTGCAAGGTTCAAGGCCACATATGCTTATGCCTTGCCTGCTATAGAGGGAAAACAACAATGGGACATGGTGGATCCTGGATTCAAGATTTGCGCTCCAGTTCTGAAGAGAACAGCAGGTAGACCAAGGAAGAGTCGAATCAGACCTCGCAGGGAAGGAGCTAGACTTGGAGCGAGGAAGCGTAAGTGCACAAGGTGTGGTGGGTCTGGTCATTTTGGTAAGTATTGTGATAACACAGTAGATCCAGCGTTCGGAGAGAGTTTCGTTGAAGGCTTCTATGAAAATGTTGGTCAGCAGCCGGTTGCCTCAACATATGATGAAAATGATGGTCAAAAGCCAGTTGCATCAGATGAGGATTTTGACGAGCTTCCAAATGATGATGGTCAACAGCCGCATGATTTTGATGATGATCCAAAATATCCTCCAAATAATGATTCAAGTGAGGCTCCAAATGTTGATCCAAGTGAGGCTCCAAATGGTGATCATGGTGATCCAAGTGAGGCTCCAAATGATGATCCAAGTGAGGCTCCAAATGGTGACCAACCTTCTGGTGTTGTGAGTTCTGCTAGGTATGTAAATCTTGCAAGGGTCAAATACTACTGTACATCTATCACTTGACATGATCTCATTACCGTTTATGTTTTTCACAGCTCTATGATAGGTTTGAATATGACGCGCAAGGTACCGACAACCAAGAGAAGAAGAGAAGAAGCAATGAGCACAACGTGCACGAGGAGCAAAGTGATAGCAAGAAGCTCAAGGAACAGACAGAAGCCCCAACGCTATCTATGAATAATTATGAAACATTATGAATAAGGGATGATGTTGTATTATGAAACATTTATCACTTGACATGTTGTATTTCTGGTGGATGATTTTGGACCTATGTTAGAAGTATGTTTGACATGATGTTTAAATATCTGTTGGATGATGTTTGAATGAGCACATGGTTTTCCTTTTTTTGATTTTTTTGAATTTTGTTTTGCTCATTTGAATTCTGGTCAAACCTAACTTTGACCAAGATTTAAACAAGCCTAAAACATCAAAATGAAAAACTAAGCCTGGATCCTTCTTAGTCAATCCAAAATGAAGTTGTGGTGAGGTTTTTGAAATTTTCATGAAAAATGTGCTAAAAAGAGGGGTCCAAAGGTAGGGTAAACGGCCTCATTTCTAAGCAAGGTTTTTTTCGACCTTGTCTAAATCAGTCAAATAACTTTCCTACACATATATTCTATATGTACAGACTATGTGTGCTGGTTTTCTCATTTTTTTTATTTTTTATTTGTTTTGCTCATTTAAATTCTGGTCAAACTTAACTTTGACGAAGATTTAAACTAGTGTAAAACATTAAAATGAAAAACTAAGCCTTCATCCTTCTTAGTCACTCCAAAATGAAGCTGTGGTGAGTTTTTTGAAATTTTCATGTTCATTTCCTCAAAACACTTCTCTTCACTTCGTACAAGAGAGTTTGAGATACTCGAGATATCATACAATACACATGAACTTATCATTTAAATGTATGTAAAGCTTGTTTATCAACTTCAATCGTTAGTATATGACATAAAAAGACTATGTGCGCAGGTTTTTTATTTTTTTGATTTTTATTTAATTTATTATGCTCATTTGAAATATGGTCAAACATAGCTTTGACCTGCTCCAAACCCCTCCCAAACCCCGCTAACCCTAGCGTTGAACAAGGATCGTTCATCTAACCCTAGCGGCGATCAAGGGCCGTCGATCTATCCCTTCTAGAAGGAATCTGCGGGGAGGAGGGGGGCGATCCACGAGATGTAATCTGATTGGCAGGGAAATTGTTTTTTAACAAATACCGGGCGCGCTGGATGGACCGTTGGGCCGTCTCGTTGTCTGGTCCTGAGACCACAATAAATAGCCCGTCTCAGCCTTTTCAGGCCTTGCATGCATGGAGGCTGCGACGTGGGTTTGCATGCGCGGGAGACGGCGACGTGCATGCATGTGAGTGAGGCGAGCGAGGCGCGCTAGGCGAGCTAGGCTAGCGAGGCGAGCTAGGTGGTTCAGGGCAGTGGTTCAGGGCAGCGATTCACATGCACCGCCCAGTCAAAGAGCTATGCAGTGATTCAGATGCACGCACGCACCCCATGCATCGTTTTCGTGCAAAAATTTAAGTGTGCAAAACGTAAGGGATACACACATGCGTCTGGATTCACACACGCACTGTTCTCATCCTTTCTCCCTTCGTCTCCCACCCACAGGCCTATAAATGGGGTGCCTCTCTTCCTCTCCCACCCACAAGCCAGATCCGATCCTCTCCAACTTCTAACACCCAAGCGACCGAGCCCTCCCCAAGCAAGACCAAGTGAAGATGCAGTTCAATGGGCCGACCTTCAACCGTCCGCCTGTCAGGCCGGAGCTGCGCTACCCACCGGGCGTGCTCGTGTAGAGGGAGCTCGGTGTGTGGGCTATTTCAAGGTGGAGGGGTTCCGTCGAAGTCACCCGCGCCTTCCTCGGAGCCGGCTATGCCCGCCTCCCACGGGGCTCGCCGAGGATGTTCACCCTCAACGAGGTTCGTGACCGCGGCGGCATCCTCATACTGCTCACGGTCACCTTCACCAACCCGTTTGACGCGCACGAGCTCCTTGGCCAAGTCTTTTGGTGAGGCTACGAGGCCATCTTCTTCACCGTCTACAACATCTACACCAACTACGAGAGCATCTTCCCCACTCCAGGCCAGATGCACTCCCTTCCCTACAACAAGGAGGAGGAGGTGTGAAGATGAAGATGGTGTTGAATGGGCGCGTGCGGCCAAGGTGGAGAAGAAGGTCAAGAAGAAGATGTTCAAGCCCGGAGTCAAGCTCGTCATGTTTCGTTTTTTATTTTGTTGCTTTTCTATGTCGTGTCGTGTCGTGTCATGTTTCGTCATGTGACCGTGAACTGTCCATGAACTTATTATTGTAATGGTACGGTGTGTTGCATCTTATCTAAGTTATTAGGATTTATTATGTGTGTTAAAAAATGTCTGTGCTCAAACATATCATTTCGTCCCTAAACCAAGTCATGAAGTTCGAGAACTTGTGGTTTTCATTAATGAAAACCCTAATGAAAATCGGAGGGGGTGAGAAGCCCTCTGTTTCATTCAAAAAAAGTCATGAACTAACATGCAAATTTATTCCTTTTAAATCCTAAACCAAGTGTCACTCTAACCCTTAAACCAAGTGCCACTCTAACCAAAATCATGTGGCAGTGCAAACATACGTTTTCAACCTTCCAACCCTCCAAAATTTCAGTGAAAAACAAAGGAAAACCACTCTCACGCGTGTGCAAACATTCACGTCTCACTATTTTTTCACAAATTCACAATCTCACTATGTATACCTTCGTTCCCTACCCATGTCAAAGTCTTGCCATCTGTCCTAGCGGTTACTAGGGCAGCCCTAAACACCACAAACCCACGCGGTCCTGGGTTCGAGTCCCCAGCCGCACCAATTTTTTGTGCATTTTTTACCCTTCATTTTTGTAGACAAATTATTTTTTTCTCAATGTAATGCTCTTAAAAAATGTTCATTTATTTTGGCACCAGGTGTAAACCTCTACCAGAGCTGAGGCACATTTTCCATGACATTTTGGTCTTTGATTTAAATCACGGTGTATTTGAATTGGATTAATTAACAGCTCCAAAAAAATTCTAACCTTAACTGTTTGGCTCTGGAATAATTCAATTAGCTTCCACAAAAAGTTTCAGCATTATGATTTACTGTCTAAATTAAATCATAACAGAAAACATAAAAATACGCAAGAGAACCCTCGAATGGGCCTAATTGGATGCAGTTGGCCCATTAGTGTAGCCTGGACTTGGCTCTACGCTCTGAATTTGGCCCAAGAGCAACCTTTTTTTGACAGAAAGGTAGAGCAGAGAGCTGCATTTCATTGATCAAAAGTTTCTGAATTCCTAATTTCTTCTCTTTTTTCAACATATTTAAATAATGGTCACTTCTTCTCTTTTTTCAACATTTAAACAACTTTGACCAACATTTAAACTAGGTGAATTTCCCATTCAATTTCAAGATTACAAATTCCTGCATAGTTCATGCCTTTCCATACATTTTCAACATTACAACCATTGCGATTACCATACCTACAAATGCACAAAAGTATTTGCAAATGGGTATTGGTAGTGCTTGATCTTCAAGCTTCCTAACCTTCTTCTTCAACATCCTAAGCTCAACAGCTAGCTCTCTGTCAGTGCGTGCTTCGCCCTCCATCTCTTCTTCCGGAGCTCGTGGTGCGGCCACTTCCGTTCGTGGCAGCATGCACAACCATTCTTCATGCTCTTCTTGCAGTTCATTCATCAGAGTCTTGGCCAGAGCATCGACCCAAAGAAAGAATCATGTCACCTGCATGAACACCAAACAGATCAACCCGTTGCTCAAAGATCCCGACCACAAAAATGGTGCAATTGCCCCGATTCCTACCCCATTCTCGCTGCACACGTAGAACAGACGATTCTGGTTCCTCGATGTCTGAGAAACCCTCCGATCAACGTCCGCCCGGCACCGCGGACATACGAAGACATGCATGTCCACACGCGCCCAGCTCTGCATCCGCGAGGTGGCGCGGGAGCTTGAGGAAGACATGGAGCTCGGAGCCGAAGGGGATCTCAACGCCGCCGCGCCCTTAGCTTCCCACCGCCGTGCTCTCTCTCTCGCCGTGGTCACCGCCGTGCTCTCTGTCGCCGTGGTTGATGAAGCTATGTACCTAGGGTAGGGTCACAGACCTGTCCCAACTGCCCTACTCAAGGACATCTTAAGAAGAAATCACCTTTCAATCGACTTGGAGGTGTTCCACTCGACAGACTCGAAGACATTCGACCAAGAAGCAATCACTCGACCAAGATCCAACTACTCGACGGCCAGGAGACCTAAAGGCACTCCGCACGCTAATGGTCGGTTATTAAGTAGCTTTTATGGTCATCATAGCACTTTATTAGGGGCATTACCAGTAACGCCCGACCTTAATGTATTTAAAACCCTGCACAACTGAGGGCCGGAGGGGTTCGGCGAACTCTATATAAGCCACCCCCTCCTCAGTGTGAAGGGTTCGCACCCCTGTAATTCATACACGCATAATCCAGTCGACCGCCTCCGGGCTCCGAGACGTAGGGCTATTACTTCCTCCGAGAAGGGCCTGAACTCATAAACCTTGTGTGCTTACAAGTACTCCATAGCTAAGACCTTGCCTCTACATACCTACCCCCCTACATTACTGTCAGACCTAGAACCACGATAGTTGGCGCCCACCGTGGGGCAGGTGTTTTAGCGATTTGTTGGAGGAGTTGCGATCTTTTCCGATCCAAATCACCATGGTTTCTGGCGGAGGGCTGCGAGATCCGTCTCGGTGCGCTCACGTTCATCGCCGACGACTCCGCTTGGCTTCAGGAGGCTCCGCTCGACGTGGACGCACTCCCTGTCCGCGGGGCAACGCACTTTCGCACGTGCGTCTGTGGCGTCCTCTTGCGGCAACCGTCGACCCATTATCGGTCGGTTCCTGTGTTGTCCTCCCTCCCTGTTTCCCGCCGGCGCAAGCGCTCCGGTCAGTCGAGACTTCAACGGTGGGTGAGACACGCGGTGGCACGCTAGTCGGCCACCCCTCAAGTCACGGCGATCGAGCCCGACGAATCCCTCTACGGCCTGTTCGACCTGTCGACTGGCTCCGTAGAGACCGCATCCGAGTGCGACAGCAGTGATCCGGCGGCGGAGGTTCTGATGGTCGATGGACCGCCGAGTCCTCACGGTTTTCCCCGCACCGACGGAGGCGCGGGTGGAGGCGACCCGTCGCGTCCCCATGAGGAATATGTCCCCGAGCCTCTCACGTCGCTGCAGAGAGAAGACCTTCGTCGTCGGAACATGGATGCACTACACACTCCTATCGTTGGAGAAACCCCTGAGGCTCGTGCCTTGGAGGACGCGCGCCTGGCAAACTTGGCCCAGCGCACTCGACTAGAGAACCTCCAGCGAGCACTCGATGAGCGTGCGCGACAATGGGTTCCAGAATCCAGTCGACGTCAGCTCTTTCCGCCCCCGCAGGTATATCGAACTCCGATTCAGAATTTAGCAGATGCAGCCCGTATAGCAGAGTCGATTCAGCCTTCCCAGTCGGAGGCCTGCAGAGGCTTGTCGCAGATCAGAGCGTTACTCCGGGCAGCAGGAGACCAGAACTCCGCTGTTTCTCAGTCGCGGAACAGGAATAATGGCAGATCCATTGCTGCAGACACAGTCTAGTCGGCTCATAGCCCAAGATCGCCCCCGAGGCGTGAGGGACGTGGGGACCGACGTAATTAGTACGGGAACCGTGAGCAGTATGATCACCGATTCGATCGCGACGATCAACGTCGAGTGCCCACCCCTCCCCCGAGGAGCGGGTCGTATGTGCCTCGACAGCAGGATGACAGGCGCCCTCATAGTGTTGGGCGAAGGATTCCAGTCGACCCTAGGGAACCAGGCTTTGATGCGAGATCCATTCTCGTTCAAGGTTTGGTCGACAGGAATAGAGCTCACCGAGAAGGTCACGACAGAGATTCACCTACTAGCAGCAGAGTACATGTTTCGGGGCCAGAGTGCTTTAGTAGAGCCATCAGGGCCGCTGTGATTCCTCCCAACTTCAGGTTGGCGACTAGAGTCAGTAAGTTCACTGGTGAGTCCAAGCCCGATACTTGGCTTCAAGACTACCGAGTGGCCGTCCAGATTGGCAGTGGCAATGATGAAGTGGCCATGAAGCACCTGCCTCTCATGTTGGAGGGCTCGGCCAGAGCGTGGCTGAATCGGTTAGCACCCAGCAGCATTTACACTTGGGAAGATCTCGTCCGAGTGTTTGTCACCACATTTGAAGGAACATGCAAGCGACCGGCAGGGTTGACGGAACCGCGGTCTTGCATGCAGAAGCGGAATGAAACTTTGAGGGATTACATCCAGAGATGGACCACGTTACATCACACGGTAGAGAATGTGCCTGACCACCAAGCAGGCTGTGCCTTCAAAGAAGGCGTCAAGTACATAGAATTGAATCTGAAATTCGGTCGAACTGGAGATATGTCTCTGAATTGGATGATGGAGACTGCCACCAAGTATGCTAATGGTGAAGATGAGGATCGACTCAGTAGTGGAAAGCTCAAGTCAGTTGCTCAAGAAACCGGAGGAGGGAATTCCAATCACAAACAGAAGCGGAAAGCCGAGCCACCTGCTCCTAGGGAAGCCTTGGCTGTAACTCAAGGAAAGTTTAAGGGGAAACCCAAAGGACCTTGGAACCCCAAGAAAGTTACAGACCAAGACGGAAATGATGTGTTGGATTTGCCATGTCACATCCACACCAAGAAAGATGAAGAGGGTAAGTTCATTTACCCGAAACATACCACTCGACAGTGTCGGCTCTTGATCCAGCAGTTCTAGGGCAAGAAGGCCAAAGATAAGGAAAAGGAGTCGGACAAAGTTGAGGACAAGGAAGACAGTGATGATGGATACCCCTAGGTCAATTCCACCCTAATGATTTTTGCTGATGTTGAAAGCAAAAGTCGACTGAAAGTTATCAACCGTGAGGTGAATATGGTTGCTCCGGCAACACCCAGTTATCTGAAGTGGTCTCAGACTGCCATCACATTCGACCAGTCCGATCACCCAACGCACATTGCCACCCCTGGGAGGCAAGCTTTGGTGGTCGACCCAGTTGTTGAAGGCACTCGACTGACCAAAGTCTTGATGGATGGTGGCAGTGGTTTGAACATATTGTATGCTGAGACGTTGAAAGGGATGGGCATTCCAATGTCCAGACTCAGTACCAGCAACATGAGTTTCCATGGAGTCATTCCTGGAAAGAAGGCTGAGTCACTCGGCCAGATTGCTCCTGATGTGGTTTTCGGTGATTCCAAGAATTACCGCAAAGAAAAGTTGACGTTCGAAGTTGTAGATTTCCAGAGTGCTTATCACGCTATTTTGGGCAGGCCGGCTTATGCACGCTTCATGGCTCGACCATGTTATGTGTATCTCAAATTGATGATGCCTGGTCCCAAAGGTGTGATCATTGTTACGGGCAATCGGAAGAAAGCAGAAGTGTTTTCAGAAAGGTTCAAAGATCACTGATGCTCAGATGGCAGTGGTGGAGCTGCAGGAATACCAGAATACTGCAGACCTGAGTGATTTGTTGCGAGCCAAGAAGCTCGCTACAGAATCAGCTTTTTAGTCGTCTGGCGAAACGAAGCCGGCTCACATTCACCCGACCGATCCCAGTGCTGCTCCAACTCATATCTCAACAACACTCGACTCCAAATAGGAAGAAGTGCTCATCTAGTTCCTCCGTGAGAACTAGGACATTTTCGCATGGAAGCCTTCTGACATGCCGGGTGTTCCCAGGGGGCTGGCTGAGCACCGCCTACGAGTTGACTCAAAAGTAAAACCTGTCAAAGAACATCTTCGACGGTCCGCCGTCCAGAAGAGAAAGGCTATTGGTGAGGAGGTGGCTCGGCTCTTAGCAGCGGAGTTCATCCGAGAGATCTACCACTCCGAGTGGCTCGCCAACGTTGTCATGGTCCCGAAGAAGGACAAGTCACTTCGCATGTGCATTGACTTTAAACATATCAATCGGGCCTGCCCGAAAGATCATTTTCCTCTCCCCTGCATCGACCAGATAGTCAACTCGACTACGGGATGTGAGCGACTGTCTTTTTTAGACGCCTATTCCGGGTACCATCAGATCCGTCTGTATGGACCTGACGAGATCAAAACAGCTTTCATCACTCCATTCAGGTGTTTCTGTTATGTTACCATGCCGTTCGGCCTCAAGAATGCCGGAGCCACATTCATGAGGATGATTCAGAAGTGTTTGCTCACTCAAATCAGTCGGAATGTGGAAGCATACATGGATGATATTGTGGTCAATTCACGGAAGGGTTCCAACCTGCTGACTGACCTTGCTGAAACCTTTGCCAACCTCAGGAGGTATGATATCATGCTTAATCCAACAATGTGCACATTCAGAGTTCCTGGCGGAAAGCTACTCGGTTTTCTCGTTTCCGAATGGGGAATCGACGCCAATCCAGAAAAAGTCAGTACTATACTCCGAATGAAAAGTCCTGTGCGAGTGCACGATGTCCAGAAGCTTACTGGTTGCTTGGCCTCTTTAAGTCGACTCAAATCTTGTCTCGGTGAAAAGGCATTGCCTCTTTACCGATTGATGAAGAAGTCCGAGTGCACTCCTGAAGCTGATGCAGCATTTGCAGAGCTCAAAGCTCTGCTCTCCACCCAGCCGGTGCTTGCTACCCCAATCAGCAAAGAGCCTTCGCTGCTTTACATCATAGCCACGGGACAAGTCGTCAGTACGATACTTACGGTCGAGCGGGAAGAAGAAGGAAAAGCCCTCAAAGTTCAGCGCCCAGTGTATTATATTTCTGAAGTTTTGACCCTATCGAAGCAATGATATCCTCATTATCAGAAGCATGTATATGGGATTTATATGACCACAAAGAAGGTTGCTCACTACTTCTCTGATCATTCCATTACAGTCGTCAGCGACGCTCCATTGTCAGACATCCTGCATAACAGAGATGCAACTGGTCGAGTGGAAAAATGGGCGATTGAACTCCTTCCTCTAGATATCAAGTTTGAGTCAAAGAAAGCTATCAAGTCCCAGGCTGTAGCAGATTTCGTCGCCGAGTGGATTGAACAGCAACTGCCGACTCGGGTTCACTCGGAGCCCATGTTCTTCGACGGTTCCAAAATGCTGAATGGTTCCGGTGCCGGGGTAGTATTGGTCTCCCCCTGAGGAGATAAGCTCAGATATGTTCTTCAAAACCACTTTGATTCCTCCAATAACGAGGCAGAATATGAAGCACTTTTATATGGGCTGCACATGGCCATTTCACTCGGCGTCTGTTGCCTCATGGTCTATGGTGACTCAGATTTGGTGGTTAATCAAGTGATGAAGGAGTGGGACGTCAGAAGTCCAGCCATGACTGGTTATCACAATGCATTGAGAAAGCTGGAGAAGAAATTCGAGGGGTTAGAACTTCATCACATACCCCGACTGAAAAATCAATAGCTGATGATTTGGCAAAAATAGGTTCCAAAAGAGAAGCCATTCCCAGCAATGTGTTTTTGGAACACATCCACACACCATCAGTTCAGGAGGATCCCTTCACTGAAGAAGCCCCGCAGCCAAAAAGTGCCACGGATCCGACTGAAGTTGAAATTCCAGCTGTGGTCGACCTGATCATGGAAGTCTTGGTCATCACTCCCGACGGGACAATACCGTACATCGCGCACATCCTAAGGAAAGAACTCCCAGAGGACGAAGAAGAGGCTGGACAGATCGTCCGTCGATCCAAGGCCTTTACAGTCATAAAGGGACAGTTGTATAGAGAAAGTGTGACTGGAGTCAGTCAGAAGTGTATAACACCAGAAGAAGGTCAGATGATCCTTGATGATATCCACTAGGGGACCTGTGGTCATCATGCATCCTCTCGGACCATTGTGGCTAAAGCATACCGAGCGGGATTCTACAGGCCAAGAGCGAATGAAATGGCGAAAGAGATAGTCGACAAATGTGAAGGATGTCAGTTTTACCAATATGTCGCACAAGCCCGCGTCAGCCCTGAAAACCATTCCACTCGTCTGGCCCTTCGCCGTTTGGGGACTGTACATGGTTGGACCACTGAGAACGGGCAGGAGCGGCTTCACTCATGTGCTAGTAGCAGTCAATAAGTTCACCAAATGGATTGAAGCTAAGCCTATCAACAATCTTGATGCTTGCACTGCTATCAGTTTCATGAGAGAGTTGATATTCAGATATGGAGTTCTGCACAGCATCATCACTGACAATGGGTCAAACTTCGATTCCGACAATTCAGAGCCTTTTGCGCCTCTCAGGGCACACGAGTCGACTACGCTTCGGTCGCTCACCCCCAGTCGAATGGACAAGCAGAAAGAGCAAACGGCTTAATTCTCAAAGGACTGAAACCTCGATTGATGCGCGATCTCAAGCACGCAGCAGGCGCATGGGTCGACGAGCTTCATCAGTTCTTTGGGGATTTAGGACAACCCCGAACCGATTGACCGGGAGAACCCCATTCTTTCTAGTCTACGGAGCCGAAACTGTTTTGCTGAGTGACCTGCTTCACAACGCACCCCGAGTCGAGCTCTACTCTAAAGATGAAGCGGAACAAGCCCGGCAGGATGCAGTCGACCTCCTGGAAGAAGAAAGTGAAATGGCCATGATCCGATCGGTCATCTATCAGCAAGACTTGCGTCGATTCCATGCCAGAAATTTGAAGAGTCGAGCCTTCCAAGAAGGAGACTTGGTCCTCCGAGTGGATCAACAGAAACCACACAAACTCGCTCCTACTTGGGAAGGTCCCTTCATAGTCACCAGAGTCCTCCACAATGGAGCGTATTGTTGGGGAACGTAGTAATTTCAAAAAAATTCCTACGCACACGCAAGATCATGGTGATGCATAGCAACGAGAGGGGAGAGTGTTGTCTACGTACCAACGCAGACCGACTGCGGAAGCGATCACACAACGTAGAGGAAGTAGTCGTACGTCTTCTTCCCGATCCGACCGATCCAAGCACCGTTACTCCGGCACCTCCGAGTTCTTAGCACACGTTCAGCTCGATGACGATCCTCGAGATCCGATCCAGCAAAGCGTCGAGGAAGAGTTCCGTCAGCACGACGGCGTGATGACGATCTTGATGTACTACCGACGCAGGGCTTCGCCTAAGCACTACAACGGTATGATCGAGGTGGAATATGGTGGCAGGGGGCACCGCACACGGCTAAGGAACGATCTCAAGGATCAACTTGTGTGTCTTGGGGTGTCCCCTGCCTCCGTATATAAAGGTTGGAGGGAGGGGGGCTGGCCGGCCAAAGAGAGGGAGGCGCAGGAGGAGTCCTACTCCTACCGGGAGTAGGACTCCCCCCTCCAATCCTAGTCCAACTAGGAATCCTTTAAAGGGGAGAGAGAGAGAGGTGGCCGGCCCCTCTCCTAGTCCTAATAGGACTAGGGAGAGGGGGGGGAGGCGCAGCCCTATGTGGGCTGCCCTCTCACCTTTCCACTAAGGCCCATGTTGGCCCATTTGGCTCCGGGGGGGTTCCGGTAACCCTCCCGGTAATCCGGTAAAATCCCGATTTCACCCGGAACACTTCCGATGTCCAAACATAGGCTTCCAATATATCAATCTTTACGTCTCGACCATTTCGAGACTCCTCGTCATGTCCGTGATCTCATCCGGGACTCCGAACAACCTTCGGTACATCAAAATGCATAAACTCATAATAACTGTCATCGTAACGTTAAGCGTGCGGACCCTACGGTTCGAGAACAATGTAGACATGACCGAGACACGTTTCCGGTCAATAACCAATAGCGGGACCTGGATGCCCATATTGGCTCCTACATATTCTACGAAGATCTTTATCGGTCAGACCGCATAACAACATACGTTGTTCCCTTTGTCATCGGTATGTTACTTGCTCGAGATTCGATCGTCGGTATCCAATACCTAGTTCAATCTCGTTACTGGCAAGTCTCTTTGCTCGTTCCATAGTACATCATCTCATAACTAACATCTTTAGTTATTATGCTTGCAAGGCTTATGTGATGTGTATTACCGAGAGGGCCCAGAGATACCTCTCCGACAATCGGAGTGACAAACCCTAATCTCGAAATACGCCAACCCAACATCTACCATTGGAGACACCTGTAGTACTCCTTTATAATCACCCAGTTACGTTGTGACGTTTGGTAGTACCCAAAGCGTTCCTCCGGTAAACGGGAGTTGCATAATCTCATAGTTATAGGAACATGTATAAGTCATGAAGAAAGCAACAGCAACATACTAAACGATCGGGTGCTAAGCTAATGGAATGGGTCATGTCAATCAGATCATTCTACTAATGATGTGACCTCGTTAATCAAATAACAACTCTTTGTTCATGGTTAGGAAACATAACCATCTTTGATTAACGAGCTAGTCAAGTAGAGGCATACTAGTGACACTCTGTTTGTCTATGTATTCACACATGTATTATGTTTCCGGTTAATACAATTCTAGCATGAATAATAAACATTTATCATGATATAAGGAAATAAATAATAACTTTATTATTGCCTCTAGGGCATATTTCCTTCAGTCTCCCACTTGCACTAGAGTCAATAATCTAGTTCATATCGCCATGTGATTTAGCAGCAATGGTTCACATCACCATGTGATTAACACCCATAGTTCACATCGTCATGTGACCAACACTCAAAGGGATTACTAGAGTCAGTAATCTAGTTCACATATCTATGTGATTAACACCCAAAGAGTACTAAGGTGTGATCATGTTTTGCTTGTGAGATAATTTTAGTCAACGGGTCTGTCACATTCAGATCCGTAAGTATTTTGCAAGTTCTATGTCTACAATGCTCTACACAGAGCTACTCTAGCTAATTGCTCCCACTTTCAATATGTATCCAGATTTAGAATCATCTGGATCAGTGTCAAAAACTTGCATCGACGTAACCCTTTACGACGAACCTTTTTGTCACGTCCATAATCGAGAAACATTTCCTTATTTCACTAAGGATAATTCTGACCGCTGTCCCGTGATCTACTCCTAGATCACTATTGTACTCCCTTGCCAAATCAGTGCAGGGTATACAATAGATCCGGTACACAGCATGGCATACTTTATAGAACCTATGAATGAGGCATAGGGAATGACTTTCATTCTCTTTCTATCTTTTGCCGTGGTCGGGCTTTGAGTCTTTACTCAACTTCACACCTTGTAACACAGGCAAGAAACTTTTTCTTTGACTGTTCTATTTTGAACTACTTCAAAATCTTGTCAAGGTATGTACTTATTGAAAAACTTATCAAGCGTCTTGATCTATCTCTATAGATCTTGAAGCTCAATATGTAAGCAGCTTTACCGAAGTCTTTCTTTGGAAAAACTCCTTTCAAACACTCCTTTTATGCTTTACAGAATAATTCTACATTATTTCCGATCAACAATATGTCACTCACATATACTTATCAGAAATGTTGTAGTGCTCCCACTCACTTTCTTGTAAATACAGGCTTCACCCCAAGTCTGTATAAAACTATATGCTTTGATCAACTTATCAAAGTGTATATTCCAACTCCGAGATTCTTGCACCAGTCCATAGATGGATCGCTGGAGCTTGCATATTTAGTTAACACCTTTAGGATCGACAAAACCTTCTAGTTGCATCGTATACAACTCTTCTTCAGTAAATCCATTAAGGAATGCAGTTTTGTTTATCCATTTGCCAGATTTCATAAAATGTGGCAATTGCTAACATGATTCGGACATACTTAAGCATAGATACGAGTGAGAAAAACTCATCGTAGTCAACACCTTGAACTTGTCGAAAACCTTTTGTGACAATTCTAGCTTTGTAGATAGTAACACTACTATCAGCGTCCGTCTTCCTCTTGAAGATCCATTTATTCTCAATTGCTTGCCGATCATCGGGCAAGTCAACCAAAGTCCATACTTTGTTCTCATACATGGATCCCATCTCAGATTTCATGGCCTCAAGCCACTTTGCGGAATCTGGGCTCACCGTCGCTTCTTCATAGTTCGTAGGTTCATCATGATCTAGTAGCATGACTTCCAGAATTGGATTACCGTACCACTCTGGTGCGGATCTCACTCTGGTTGATCTACGTGGTTCAGTAGTATCTTGTCCTGAAGTTTCATGATCATCATCATTAGCTTCCTCACTGATTGGTATAGGTGTCGCAGAAACAGTTTTCTGTGATGTACTATTTTCCAATAAGGGAGCAGGTACAGTTACCTTGTCAAGTTCTACTTTCCTCCCACTCACTTCTTTCGAGAGAAACTCCTTCTCCAGAAAGTTTCCGAATTTTAGCAACAAAAGTCTTGCCTTCGGATCTGTGATAGAAGGTGTATCCAATAGTTTCCTTTGGATATCCTATGAAGATGCACTTCTCCGATTTGAGTTTGAGCTTATCAGGATGAAACTTTTTCATATAAGCATCGCAACCCCAGATTTTTAAGAAACGACAGCTTAGGTTTCTTGCCAAACCATAGTTCACACGGTGTCGTCTCAACGGATTTAGATGGTTCCCTATTTAACGTGAATGCAGTTGTCTCTAATGCATACCCCCAAAACGATAGTGGTAGATCGGTAAGATACATCATAGATTGCACTATATCCAATAAAGTACGGTTATGACGTTCGGACACACCATTATGTTGTGGTGTTCCATGTGGCATGATTTTGTGAAACTATTCCACATTGTTTTAATTGAAGACCAAACTCGTAACTCAAATGTTTTACCTCTGCGATCATATCGTAGAAACTTTTATTTTCTTGTCACGATGATTTTCCACTTCACTTTGAAATTTTTTGAACTTTTCAAATGTTTCAGACTTATGTTTCATCAAGTAGATATACTCATATCTGCTCAAATCATCTGTGAAGATCAGAAAATAATGATACCTGTCGCGAGCCTCAATATTCATCGGACCACATACATCAGTATGTATGATTTCCAATAAATCTTTTCTCGCTCCATTGTTCCGGAGAACGGTGTTTTAGTCATCTTGCCCAAAAGGCATGGTTCGCAAGCATCAGGTGATTCATAATCAAGTGATTCCGAAAGCCCATCAGCATGGAGTTTCTTCATGCGCTTTATACCAATATGACCTAAACAGCAGTGCCACAAATAAGTTGCACTATCATTATTAACTTTGCATCTTTTGGTTTCAATATTATGACTATGTGTATTATTAAGATCAAGATCCAATGAACTATTTTCATTGGGTGTGTAATCATATAAGGTTTTATTCATGTAAACAGAACAACAATTTATTCTTTTACTTAAATGAATAACCGTATTACAATAAACATGATCAAATCATATTCATGCTCAACGCAAAAACCAAATAACACTTATTTAAGTTCAACACTAATCCCGAAAGTATAGGGGACTGTGCGATGATGATCATATCAATCTTGGAACTACTTCCAACACACATCATCACTTCACCCTTAACTAGTCTCTGTTTATTCTGCAACTCCCGTTTCGAGTTACTAATCTTAGCAACTGAACTAGCATCAAATACTGAGGGTTTGCTATAAACACTAGTATAGTACACATCAATAACATGTATATCAAATATACTTATGTTCACTTTGCCATCCTACTTATCCGCCAATCACTTGGGGTAGTTCCGCTTCCAGTGACCAGTCCCTTTGCAGTAGAATCACTTAGTCTCAGGCTTAGGATCAGACTTGGGCTTCTTCACTTGAGCAGCAACTTGCTTGCCGTTCTTCTTGAAGTTCCCCTTCTTCCCTTTGCCCTTTTTCTTGAAACTAGTGGTTTTGCTAACCATCAACACTTGATGCTCCTTCTTGATTTCTACCTCCGCAGCTTTCAGCATTGCGAAGAGCTCGGGAATAGTCTTGTTCATCCCTTGCATATTATAGTTCATCACGAAGCTCTTGTAGCTTGGTGGCAGTGATTGGAGAATTTTGTCAATGACGCAGTCATCTGGAAGATTAACTCCCATCTGAATCAAGTGATTATTATACCCAGACATTTTGAGTATATGCTCACTGACAGAACTGTTCTCCTCCATCTTGCAGCTATAGAACTTATTGGAGACTTCATATCTCTCAATTCGGGCATTTGCTTGAAATATTAACTTCAACTCCTGGAACATCTCATATGCACCATGACGTTCAAAACGTCGTTGAAGTCCCGATTCTAAGCCGTAAAGCATGGCACACTGAACTATCGAGTAGTCATCAGCTTTGCTCTGCCAGACGTTCATAACATCTGGCGTTGCTCCAGCAGCAGGCCTGTCACCCAGCGGTGCTTCCAGGACGTAATTCTTCTGTGCAGCAATGAGGATAATCCTCAGGTTACGGACCCAGTCCGTGTAATTGCTACCATCATCTTTCAACTTTGCTTTCTCAAGGAACGCATTAAAATTCAACGGAACAACAGCACGAGCCATCTATCTACAATCAACATAAACAAGCAAGATACTATCAGGTACTAAGTTCATGATAAGTTTAAGTTCAGTTAATCAAATTACTTAAGAACTCCCACTTAGATAGACATCCCTCTAATCCTCTAAGTGATCACGTGATCCAAATCAACTAAACCATAAACGATCATCACGTGAGATGGAGTAGTTTTCAATGGTGAACATCGTTATGTTGATCATATCTACTATATGATTCACGCTCGACCTTTCGGTCTCCGTGTTCCGAGGCCATATCTGTATATGCTTGGCTCGTCAAGTATAACCTGAGTATTCTGCGTGTGCAACTGTTTTGCACCCGTTGTATTTGGACGTAGAGCTTATCACACCCGATCATCACGTGGTGTCTGGGCACGACGAACTTTGGCAACGGTGCATACTCAGGGAGAACACTTCTTGATAATTTTAGTGAGAGATCATCTTATAATGCTACCGTCAATCAAAGCAAGATAAGATGCATAAAAGGATAAACATCACATGCAATCAATATAAGTGATATGATATGGCCATCATCATCTTGCGCTTGTGATCTCCATCTCCGAAGCACCGTCATGATCACCATCGTCACCGGCGCGACACCTTGATCTCCATCGTAGCATCGTTGTCGTCTCGCCAATCTTATGCTTCCACGACTATCACTACCGTTTAGTAATAAAGTAAAGCATTATATCGCGATTGCATTGCATACAATAAAGCGACAACCATATGGCTCCTGCCAGTTGCCGATAACTCGGTTACAAAACATGATCATCTCATACAATAAAATCAGCATCATGCCTTGACCATATCACATCACAACATACCCTGCAAAAACAAGTTAGACGTCCTCTACTTTGTTGTTGCAAGTTTTACGTGGCTGCTACGGGCTTAAGTAAGAACTCATCTCACCTACGCATCAAAACCACAACGATAGTTCGTCAAATAGACTCCGTTTTAACCTTCTCAAGGACCGGGCGTAGTCACACTTGGTTCAACTAAAGTTGGAGAGACAGTCTTCCGCAAGCCATCTATGTGCAAAGCACGTCGAGGGAACCGGTCTCGCGTAAGAGTACGCGTAAGGTTGGTCCGGATCGTCTCACCCAACAATACCGCCGAACCAAAGTATGACATGCTGGTAGGCAGTATGACTTGTATCGCCCACAACTCACTTGTGTTCTACTCGTGCAAATAACATCAAACCATAAAACCTAGGTTCGGATGCCACTGTTGGGGAACGTAGTAATTTCGAAAATTTTCCTACGCACACGCAAGATCATGGTGATGCATAGCAACGAGAGGGGAGAGTGTTGTCTACGTACCAACGCAGATCGACTGCGGAAGCGATCACACAACATAGAGGAAGTAGTCGTACGTCTTCTTCCCGATCCGACCGATCCAAGCACCGTTACTCCGGCACCTCCGAGTTCTTAGCACACGTTCAGCTCGATGACGATCCTCGGGCTCCGATCCAGCAAAGCGTCGAGGAAGAGTTCCGTCAGCACGACGGCGTGATGACGATCTTGATGTACTACCGACGCAGGGCTTCGCCTAAGCACTACAACGGTATGATCGAGGTGGAATATGGTGGCAGGGGGCACCGCACACGGCTAAGGAACGATCTCAAGGATCAACTTGTGTGTCTTGGGGGTGTCCCCTGCCTCCGTATATAAAGGTTGGAGGGAGGGGGGCTGGCCGGCCAAAGAGAGGGAGGCGCAGGAGGAGTCCTACTCCTACCGGGAGTAGGACTCCCCCCTCCAATCCTAGTCCAACTAGGAATCCTTTAAAGGGGAGAGAGAGAGAGGTGGCCGGCCCCTCTCCTAGTCCTAATAGGACTAGGGAGAGGGGGGGAGGCGCAGCCCTATGTGGGCTGCCCTCTCACCTTTCCACTAAGGCCCATGTTGGCCCATTTGGCTCCCGGGGGGTTCCGGTAACCCTCCCGGTAATCCGGTAAAATCCCGATTTCACCCGGAACACTTCCGATGTCCAAACATAGGCTTCCAATATATCAATCTTTACGTCTCGACCATTTCGAGACTCCTCGTCATGTCCGTGATCTCATCCGGGACTCCGAACAACCTTCGGTACATCAAAATGCATAAACTCATAATAACTGTCATCGTAACGTTAAGCGTGCGGACCCTACAGTTCGAGAACAATGTAGACATGACCGAGACACGTTTCCGCTCAATAACCAATAGCGGGACCTGGATGCCCATATTGGCTCCTACATATTCTACGAAGATCTTTATCAGTCAGACCGCATAACAACATACGTTGTTCCCTTTGTCATCGGTATGTTACTTGCTCGAGATTCGATCGTCGGTATCCAATACCTAGTTCAATCTCGTTACTGGCAAGTCTCTTTACTCATTCCGTAATACATCATCTCATAACTAACATCTTTAGTTATTATGCTTGCAAGGCTTATGTGATGTGTATTACCGAGAGGGCCCAGAGATACCTCTCCGACAATCGGAGTGACAAACCCTAATCTCGAAATACGCCAACCCAACATCTACCATTGGAGACACCTGTAGTACTCCTTTATAATCACCCAGTTACGTTGTGATGTTTGGTAGTACCCAAAGCGTTCCTCCGGTAAACGGGAGTTGCATAATCTCATAGTTATAGGAACATGTATAAGTCATGAAGAAAGCAATAGCAACATACTAAACGATCGGGTGCTAAGCTAATGGAATGGGTCATGTCAATCAGATCATTCTACTAATGATGTGACCTCGTTAATCAAATAACAACTCTTTGTTCATGGTTAGGAAACATAACCATCTTTGATTAACGAGCTAGTCAAGTAGAGGCATACTAGTGACACTCTGTTTGTCTATGTATTCACACATGTATTATGTTTCCGGTTAATACAATTCTAGCATGAATAATAAACATTTATCATGATATAAGGAAATAAATAATAACTTTATTATTGCCTCTAGGGCATATTTCCTTCACGTATCACCTTTATAATGTCGATCGCCAGATTGATGAGCCACGAGCCTGGAATGCGGAGCTGCTCCGCCCCTTTTATACTTGAATTCTCACTCGGATGAGATGTAATAAGAAAAACTCATGTAGTTTATTTATCAAAGACCAGAGCGTTATAAATTTCCCAGTGATTGTTGTTGTTTTTGTTTGCGGAAGAAATCCCCCAGCGGCTGGCTTAGTTGCGAATCCGTTTCGCCTAAGTTTGTAAAAATAATTTCCAAACCAGTGTTGAGCCAGCCTCCCACTCGGGGGCTTAGCTGCGAACCCATTTCGCCTAAGTATTTGAAAATCCTACCGAGTGGTGAGCCAGCCTCCCACTCGGGGGCTTAGCTGCAGTCCAGTGCTCGGTTAAGTATTTCAAAATCCTACCGAGTGTAGAGCGACCCTCCCACTCGGGGGCTTAGCTGCGAACCCGTTTCACCTAAGTATTTGAAAATCCTACCAAGTAGTGAGCGACCATCCCACTCGGAGGCTTAGCTGCAGTCCAGTACTCGCCTAAGTATTTGAAAATCCTACCGAGTGGTGAGCCAGCCTCCCACTCGGGGGCTTAGCTGCAGTCCATTACTCGCCTAAGTATTTGAAAATCCTACCAAGTGGTGAGCCAGCCTCCCACTCGGGGGCTTAGCTGTAGTCGAGTACTCGCCTAAGTATTTGAAAATCCTACCGAGTGGAGAGCG